>CM061259.1:114335000-115602857 GCA_030848825.1 Tadarida brasiliensis | reverse complement strand
AAGGTGCGTTCTCTGGCGGGTCGCACATGACAGATGGGGAAATGGAGGCTTAAGGGAGTTAAGGAGCTTGCTCAAGGACACACAGCTAGGAAGTGGCGGAGCCAGGATTCGAACCCAGTATGCTGGCTCCAAAGCCCATGTGTCTCTCCGCGACACACGCCGCCTTGGAAGGAAATGACTGCGGACCACTGAGGAGGCTCAGCAGCGGGGGATTCTGAAACGTCCGTGCGCTCAGTTCGACAGTCAGGACGGCAGGCTGGTTTCGGGAGGAAAGGGGAGAGAAAATCTCGGCTCGTGTTGGTAGACATCGCTCGCGGACATGCCGGCGATGGGTCTGGGAACTCAAGTGATGAATCTGGCCTTTGCATCTTTAAATACCTCAGAAGGTCAGATTAGCACAGGCTCCCTGATGCTGAGCCGTGCGCTTGGTCCTCCCGTTGGCAAACATTAGCTGGTTGAGATACTTCCTGATGGAAATACCGATAGCACGCCGACAAGGTTCAGGCTTGTTTCTAAAGGTCATTCCACTGGCGGAGCAATTAGTTCAAGTTTGCCTTCTGCTTTTCCCTGGTGAGAGTTTTAGCCGAAACCTCAAATTGGAGTCCACTTTGCAACATATGGTCAGTGACAGGAGACAGCCTGAGAGTATGCCCAGTACAGAATGTGTGGTGATCGGTTTCTCTTCATCTGGGCCAGAAGCAGAGTTAGACATTCATCCTGGGGCATAGCACAGGCAGTCTCCTCTCCAAGGGCAGTCTCTGCAGTGTGCCAGGGGTCACTCCCCAAAAACATCCAGTTACCTCCCTGCCGCACCACCTGAATATACCGCGAGCCCCACACATACCCCGTAGCAACCCCTAGAGCCCCCTCCCCCTTCTGAGTCATTTGTCACCTTCAGCCAGAACCTAGGAATGAGCTTCGACTTTCCATCTTTCCCAGCATCTGATAGAACTGTCTGCCTTCCTGCTATCTCTTTCTCTCCTTCCTTTTCTGTTTCCATCGCCACTGTCCTCATTCACGTCCCATAACCTTTTCCCTGTCCTGCTACCCTGTCTCCTTTCCACCTCCTGTGTCTCCGCCACATGCAGGTAGAGTGACCCTCCTAAAGCCTCAGTCTGACCTTGACTCCATCCTGCTTACCTCTTTCGGAAGTGTCCCACCGCTCTCAGAATAAAGTCCAAATTCTTTCATGGATGCGCCAGGTGCCTGCTTGCTTCTCTGTCCTCCTGAGTTACACACTTTCCACACTCTATTTTTTTTTTATTTCACTCCATCTGTCTATCTTACCTTCCTAACCCCTTCCTGTTTCTCCCCCTCCCCTGTCCTCGCACAAAACCCCAAATAGGCCATGCTCTCTCACACTTTTGCCCCTACCTATAATAATCTTACTGCACGTACAGTATGCTAAGCCCCGAGTAGAAGTTAGGGATCTTTCTTCCAGGCTCCCAAGCCCCCTGGGACCACCCCTGCAGGTCTCAGGATGGTGGCTGTAACTCCCTCTAAGGGCTGTGTGAGGGTAATCGGGAGCATTTACATCAAGCACACAGCCCGTGTCTCGCTAGTCGGGAAAGGGCAGCGCTGCTTTGTATTCCGCTCTGCCCTCTGCCCCACTGCAGCAGTGTCAGGCCCTCCACTGAGCCCCCTGTATGTTGCCGAGGCTACAAACAAACCCAACAAACTTATTACTTGAAATTGAATTGCTCCTGAGCTGCTGCTACTTTGGAAGGTAACCATTTCCTGTGGAATCCTAAGGAAAGGATTCTGCACTCCTTTTCTGAGGCTTTGAACATTTCGATGTTTACGAGGCGTTTCCCCATAGAATGTAGAGCAAAAGCGCTATGGCAAAGCTTCTCCAGCTGTGTGCGCGTTGTATACACGTGTACACGCCCAGGGGTACTCTGCTGTTGAAAGTCTCCTCCCTGCCTGTCTCCTCAGACACCAAGGTACTCGGACCTCATTCCATCAGGCCTTTGGAGAGTAGCTGTTGCTGAACAAGGGGCATCGGGAGAAGCATAAGGTGCCCAGGGGCATCATAGGAAGCAGGCCTATGACACTTGCCAGGATATGGCCTTTCTAAGGGTACTGTTGGAGACATTGTTTTAGGGTGCCTCACTGAAGAAATTCCATTCAGAAGGACTCCGTTTCTATATAACAATTGATATGTTTTGAACTTTTGTATCTCTCTTTGCTTTGGCCGCTAGGAAGCTCAGAGTATAACTTGTAGCCTACCTTAAAGAAGTCCTTCTGGTAATCAGTACTGTCTTCTGACTTTATCCCAGGCTTCATCTCAGTGGCCTCCCTTATTTTCCTTTTACTTTAATCTCTTTATGTTAGCACCTAGCTCAGTGTCTGGCCCACTGTAGGTAATTTTGTAGCCACAATCTATTTCCAAAAATCTATTACCGACAGACTACTCTTCATACTTTTTTCTATAGAACTACATATATGTGACTTTTTTTTTTAATGGCAAGGTAATAAATGAAGAAATGTTATTAACATTTTTCTCTGTCTCCCTCCTCTTCCCTCCCTCATTGTCTCTCTTCTTAAAACATAGTGAGAGTTCCCTTAAAGCAAGATTTATTGTACTTTTACAGCCGAACAGGGAATAGTCCTTACCAGCTCGACTTGTGGAACATTTCCAAGCTGCACAGTTCACTAGTTTATATTACCTAATAGAGAGATAAATAAGCCATGATTCTTCTTAAGGACTGGCTTTTAATTAGATTTTTAATGGATCCTCTTTGACTTTCCCAAGCATAAGTACTGCTGTATTAGTTCATTATTGTGATTAAAAGCTGCTAATAATGACCATAACTAAATAATTTTCCTCGAGTGTTCCAGCCCAGTCGGATGCCCTGGTGCGAGCAGTGGCTGACTGAAGCCTGCCTCTTTCCTCGCAGCGCACAGCAGAGCGGCTGTTCAGTGCTGGAGGCTGGGAGCCTGCAGACACGGAAAGTGGGGGGACACAGAGCGCTGTCTCTCGGAGCGCATGTTCTTGTGTTTTATGGAGTGCTGCTTGCAACACCCTCCGGTGCATCCCTCTAATGGCAGAGGCTTCCAACAAGCTCAGGCCATTTGGAATACTTCCCCCGCTACACTGAGGTCACTGGTTGGGGTATATATTGGGAAGCTCACTAGCCAGAGGTGTGTGAGCTTGCAAAAGACTGACTCAAAGGCATCCACATTGGCCATTGAGCTACGCATTGACGCTTGCAACATCCTCCTCCCGTCTGCCAGCTCTCTTGCCTTAGAGGTGAGAGGTGAATGGATTGTCCTGTGTAGAATGTGGGGAGTCCCATTGCTATTGAAGTCATTCATCTTCGTTCCTTTAAAAAATATATATTTCATAAACAAAATTGTGGCCGTTGTGGAAATTTTTTAAGTGCCTAGAAGGAACAGAATAACAACCACGATCTGTTTTTCTGTTTCTATTGCATGTTTGCTCTTCTTGTCTTTTTCTAGGCATATATTTATCTCTCTGTTTTTTTTTCCCCAGAAATGGCATCCTGCTGTTGCCTTAGCAATATATCATGAACATTTTCCCATGTCATTAAATTACCTTCTACAAAATCATTTTTAAGATCTGCAAAGAATGTCGTTACATAGATGTACTATAATTTACTAACCTAGGCCTGCTGTTGTGCATTTGAATGATTTTAAAGACATGTATTATTATAGGCAACACTACTATTAATATCCTTTTTAAAACGATTTGATCACAGCCATGATTATTTTCTCGGGTGAAACTTTTAGATGCTGGTCAAAGGGAGTAGAGCATTTTAATGTTTTTCTGATGATCTCCAACACTGGAAATTAGAATTTTTACGATTAATATTCTTTACTAGGTTTTAAGGCACAAGGAATAGTAGCTGATTTAATTGGTGCTTTTTTTCCCCACACGAGTCAGGTTGAACATTTTTTCATGTGTGTGTCAGCCGTTGGGATTCCTCATTTTGTGGATTGTCTCTTTTTGTCCTTTGCCCATTTTGTGTTGTGATGTTAATTTTGGTGTGAATATCTTTTGAGTGGTTTGGGTAGTCCTACTTTATCCAAAAAAATTCCCCCCACTGTCTGGCTGTATTACTTCGTGCTAATGGGGAGGATGGGATCAACTCTGGGTTTGGGAGTGCAATCCCGTCTAACAAAGTTAATGTAACAAATTCCAGACTGCCCAAAAATATTTTTTAAACTTTACAACCAATTCTGGTGTCATTTGTGTTAGTGTGGTTAGACCGTGTTCGCGTTCTGGCTCTTCAACTTACTAGCTGTGTGAACTTGGGCCAGGTTGCCTCACTTCTCTGAACCTCCGTTTCCTCATCTGTCAAGCGGGACAGAGTTTTCCCTAGTAGCAAATGTGATAAAGCTCATAAAACATAGTGCTGGAAACTAAGTGACAGCCGTTGAAAGATGTCATTATTATCATTCAAGAGACTGTGCACAATAATGCCCAGTTTTCTGCTGAAACATGTCACTTTTGAGCAGCCTTGATTTAACCTTCGGGGCCTCCCTCACCCTCTGTCCCTCAGCCCTTGCTGATGGGATAGTGAGGAGAGGTACATGCTGTGTTAGAAAGACGTCTTCCAGCCTCCGTGGAGCAGGCCCTCTTGGGAGATTTGCAGATACCCCTCCTCTGTCCTGGCCCACAGTGCCATGAGAACAAAAGTGCTCCCAGGACCTAAGGACACCTTGGGGAAGACGACTGGGCCTCCACATTCCCCAGTGATGAGAGGGATGCCTGATATGGTCAAGTCAAAGGTCAAGACAAAAGTCAAGTCAAAAAGAGGATCGCTTTGGTGGCTAGGCTCCTCCAGTTCGTTCCCACGGGACACAAGATTAGAACTTCCGGGGACACCGGACGTTGGCTCGACCCTTACAACACTTCAGAGGGGCCACCCAAGTGGAGGGAAATGGATTTACGAAGATACTGACATGACTCTTGGGCCTTGCTCCGTGCGATGGCTCCCACATTGTCCATTTGGGATGGAGCAGGAAGAATGTCTTCTGTTGTTTTTTATTCCAGCTGTAAGCATTAGCTGTTATATGAGTGCACGGCGAATGTCTGTCTGGTAGTTGGAGAGGAGATGTGACTGTGTTTGAAGCTGGTTTGTGAAAGGCATTCATCTTACTTTTTATAAACACCTGAGATTCTGTAAGGACTCCTCCTTAAGCATTTTGGGTAGTATCTGCAGGTGCAGCTTTGACCCTTTCCGCCACTGTTGCAGATGACTGTCTCTGTGAACTGTGCTCCTCTGGGCTTCCACTTCTGCTATCAAGGGCGATAGCAGTCATTCCCATGCCTTCCTCAAAGGAGAAGTTCTGAGGATGAAATTAGAGCAATGGGAGTGAAAGGTGAGAACTCATAGTGCCAAGGTGAGCTAGAACTAGGCTGGGTCTAGTTTCAAAACGGCCAGGGAAAAGGCCTCTGAAACTTTTATTTCACCGTCTTTGAAATGAGAAGGTTCAACTGGGTCCTTTACAGAGATAACATTCTGGGAGTCTGTATGAAATGTCCAAAAGGATTCATCACCAGCAAATCCCTAGAACACAGACGGTGCTCGTGGAGTTGAGTCAACACTGAAGGAAATCCAGCTTCACAGGACAGGAGGTGAGCACAGAGGGGAGGAATGGCCCTCGCTTGTAGCTGCAGTCAGGCACGGGCAGCAGTAACTCAGCCTACAGGCAGTATTGCATACAAAGTGCATTACATCTGACCGCAAAAGACCTGCGTTCTAATCTTGGCTCAGCCTCTTTCGAGCTATGTAACTGGAAATGCATCATTTTACCTCTCTGACCTCGGTTTTCTTCTCTGTAAAAAAAAAAAAAAAGAGAGAGAGTGAGATAATACACCTGCTGGGTCTTGTGAGGGGCAAATAAGATTGTGTATCTAAAAATATGTGCCTATTTCATAGGGTCTCAGACAGAGGGGCGTTCACTCATGGGACCACCATTGTTATTATTGGACTAAAGCAGAGAAGACAGTGTCTGTTTCAGCCACCCAAACAATCGACAGGCAGTGGCCCAGAGCCAAGAAGTGTTTCAGCAGGCAAAGATCCTCTGTCCTCCGTCTCCCCTTCCCACTTCAGTTAGGGTCCTTCCAGGAAGTCACAGGTGAGTCATCGGAGTTCAGTTTGGCTTCCAATAGTCCCAGAGAGCATCTGTGCATCTGTTGAAAGGAGGGCAATGGAATCCGTTTTTCTGGCACCAAGCAGAATAGAAGGTGTTCATTTGCAATGGGCTGGTTTTGTGCCTTAAACCCTGTCCTTATGAAAATAATTTACCCTGCTAATTACATCACATTAACCAAATACTCCCAGTATAGATTAAAGGACGGCTTTTCCAAATCATTCCATAAATTAAAAGCAGTCCTCCCCGATACATGATTTCATGGATAAATACTACATTTGTGTTGTCAGAATTTATGTTGAGAGGAAATGGAGGAAATGTATCCTTAAAGAAATATTTTGCAGTAGTTGTTAACACCTTCCACTCCTTCTGCTCACTGCTTCCAGTCCCGTAACATAAATGTGCAAACTGTTAGCGTGAGATGAACGTTCCGGGGCCACCTGCCCGCGTGGCTGGCTTGGTATTTGAATTCCCTTTGCATTTCACAGATTTCGATCCTGCCAGGGTCCTGATTTATGGTGTCCACATCACACACATAAAACTTTCACTGCAGCTCCCACTTTCTCACGCACGGGAGGAAGTCAGTGCTGGCCCCAGGGGGTGTGGTGTGTGGAGCCGATAGTCCCCGGCAGGGTGTAAGGACCAGAGAGAGCATCCAGAAGCCGTTGGAATGTGGCAGTGTTTGGGAGCCTCGGTTCTGACGAGTCTGTCCCTACTCCTTCCGTCAGCCACAAGAGAATTAAGAGAACGTGGGAGGATTGGAGGAGCAGAGACATTTAGGGGAAGAAACACCCAGGAGTATCATCTGCTCCTGATGGGAGAAAGAAGAAACAGCCCCGGGCTCCGCAGATGGATCTGGTGGGGTGCCGAGGGGCGGTCCTGTAAAAGGAGACTGAACCAAGTGACCCTGGAGAACACAGAACTGGCCACCAGGGTCCCGCGTCTGGCGCCATGGCAAGGTGTGGCCCTCCCGGCACAGCTGGTGCTGGGGCTCAGTTGGCATTTAGGGTTCCAGACTTCCCTCTGCGTCTGTGTCTGCAGCCGTAATGTGCTATTTTGTCTAAGTGTCACATTTAAGCTTGGCAGACAATCCAACAGGTGCATTTTTAAAACACTTCGTACAAGTAAACCTTCCATTCCAAATGTGAGGAACATCATGGCGAAGGCTTGATTTGGAAGAGGACACACACACACACACACACACACAGTGCCTGGGCAGGACCCCAGGCCAGGTGTCTCTGACCCCACCATCCTTGGGGGCACCGCTGTGGTTCCCGCTAGGATCAGCGCTGGGTTGCCACAGGCAGAGGGGGAGGGCCTGTGATTGTCCCGGCAGCAGTTGAAAAGCGCCCAGTTTTCTAATCCGGGCCCAGGTGGCTCAGACCCAGGCTGTGGTCAGTGCCTCTGATGAGCACAACCCTCCTCCTGTTGCCCACGGTTCTGCCTGCATCTGTGCTTCTGGTCAGCCTCAGACGGGCATTTCCCCGAGGAGCCGGAGACAGGGCTGCGTCGTCGGGGCAGTAGAGAGCCGGAGACTGCAGCGTCCTGATCCAGACTCCTGGCTGGATGCTCACGCTGCAGCTGTACCCAGGGTGCCGGTGACTAAGGGAACACGCATACCTGCAGGGCTGGGGAGCTCACCGGAGAGACGGAAGCCAGCCAAATCGGAGCCTGTCAAAGGAGCAGCCTCTCCTCTCCTCCGCTTCCACCGTTGCGCCCCAGGGACATGTGGGGCTGGCATTCTCAGGTCTTTTCGTTTTGTCTTAAGTCGAGCCAGAATTTGGATTTTTAAAAGTTAAACCTCCCATCTTTAAAATGTTGGCAACTGATTTTAGAAACTGTTTTCAGTGTTGTGCTGGGCATATGAAGTGTGTCTGTGAACTGAAGGAACCGAGGGCGTGTCCATGTGAGATCCTGCAGGAGAGTGGCGGGGAGGAGCCAGGCTCTGGGACAGACAGCTCTGGGCTCACAGCCCCGCTCTCCTACCCCTGGAAGTGCAGCCCACGAAGGATTGACGCCCTGGTACAGGGGGGACGCTGCTGCTACGTGCAGGCTTCTGTGGGATCCAATGGGCAATGCTTTTCAAATTTTTTATTCGTTAATTTTGAGGGAAAGGGAGGAAGGGAGAAAGAGACAGAAACATTGATTTGTTGTTCCACTTATTTATGCATACATTGGTTGCTTCTTGTACGCACCCTGACCAGGGATCAAACCCACAACCTTGGCATATTGGGATGACGCTCTGGCCAGCTGAGCTACCCGGCCAGGGCCCTTAAATGGGTAATGCTTATAAAATGCCCACTACAGTGCCTGGCAAGTGGAATGTTGCTGTTAGTGTCACTATTGTCAAGTAGGCATGAAGGGTGAGCTGCCAGACTTTGCTCCCAGGAAGACGGGAGGGTGCTTCAATGGTGTGGTTTCCTTCATAGAAACTCCGTGGTCTTCTAGAGCCAGAGAAATTGCAGCTTTCTATTTGTCAGGAAGATTCTGATAGTGACTTTCTCACCAAGAAGGTCAAAGGATGACATGCCCGCGATCCACTCCTTCAGCACCAGCTTCTGGACCAGAGCGAGTACTCTTGTACCTCATGCTTGTAGATACACGCTCCTGTTCAGGGTTTCTCCTCCGCTCTCTTGGCAAACTCTCCAGCACCTGTGTTCCTCACTTTGCCGTTGTCACATCCTAACTATGTGTGGTCTGTGCAAAGGGGCCTGAGAAGGCGTCCTGGCATGGACTATTCAGGAGTGTCTTCTTTGCCACTTTGCAGAGTAGCAGAGTCCTTTCCCTGGGGAGATGCACTTTCCAAACCTGAGGGTGTCATACTGCCCCCTCTGGGCTCAGCCTGTTGTCTGAATCTCAAAGGAGTGAGTGAGACCGGGCAGCTCACTTGCTCCACAGCCTGTCAGCATAGCGAAGCAGTCAGAAAGAACCGCAGACCAGCATCCACAAAGAACGCCCCACGATCTCAAGCTTAAAATAAGTTTCTCAAAAGTTACCGCACAGGAGTCCATTCATAACACAGCCAACGTTATCGGAATCCTCTCCATATCTCACGTGTCAGGCAGCTGCCCCTTGCTGCCCAACTTCCCCAAGCGTTCTTCCAAACGTAGCCTGAGCTGCTCTCGCCTCCTGACCTGCTCTCTTACCTTTCAGGTCTGATTTCTTCCTAACTCTGCCTTTCCCGCATAACTCAGGCTCAACCTCCTGGCTTCTCCTTCCTGGTCTGACTCTCCCTGGAACTGCAGGCAGGGCAGGAAACACCAGCAGGCAACCAAGACGCGGCCTCGGGATGCTAGCAGGGCGGAAGGCTGCGATCGCGTGGCATCGGTTCGGTATTTCGCCCCATCGTATTGATACAGTGGACGTCGCAGGCTCGGGGGGAAGGAGCTCTTTGGGTGGGCAGCGTGTTTGAGAAGCAGTGTGAGACGCAGACTTGTATGCAAGGGCAGGGCAGGCCCTAATCTGCAGTAGCGCTCATCTCATTGGACGCTGACGGAGATTCTGTTCCTTCTACCTTGTGGAATGGGGCCGATCTTTACTTCACTGCCCGGTGGGGCAAGCACCCAGGGTCGCTTATGATCTTCTACAGCCAACCTCATCATGCTTCCAAGCCCCCATCCTGCTGAAAGGGGAGGGAGGAAACCCCCAACTTTCCAGTGAAAAGGAAAGCCATCTCTTTTTGCTTAAGTGATCTCTTTGGGGCAAAGAGGGAAACTGATGTACTTCTCATGGCAGGGGGGCAGGTGAGATGCTTCAGTCCACGTGCTGGCCCCATTCTCCTGGTCATCTGGCACCCAGAGCCGAAGCCCATGCCAGTGAGACCAGTGGCCTCTTCTCTCAGCACAGTGGGGAGCCATGGTCACCCAGCCCACCCTGCCCTCCGTGTCGGCTCCACCTACATTCCGCAGCTTCTCTGTGTCTCAGACCTGATTTCTTTCCAACCCCCTCGCTTCCTCCCCCCTCGGCCTCTGCTAAAGGGTCCTCTCACCCCTCACGTAATAGCCTCCTGATGGACCCACCAGCTCCCTGCTCTGAGCCACCTTCTACATCCCCCACCAGGAGCTCGGGAGCTCTCCCAGATCCTGCTTTTCTCCTCTCCAGGCTATTCTGGATCCTCTCTGCCCAAGCTCACCCCACCACCCATCTCCGGCTCCCCACTGCCCCACGCAGGGGCCAGGGTGCTTGGCAAGGTGCCTGCCCCCAGCAGAGGGAAGAAAGGGGAAGTCCTGCTATGATCAGTCACTTCCCAGTCCACTGGAGGTTCCCCTCCTTGACCTCAGCTCAGGGTGATGGGGTAACTGGACATCTCCCCTCGTCCCAAGTCTCATCCCTTGTGAGTGTTCCCCCTATTGTCCAAACGAGCATCTCTTCCCCTCCTGACGAAAGGGGACTCACCTCTCCGCCGTATCCTCCTCCTCCCCTGGGCTACAGCTGCCCCCTTCTTCCCGGGAATGTCAAACCTCACTGTGGCCTAAATGGCATACAGGATGTAAGGAGAGGAACTTAGCAGACGGGAGGAAATAGATCAGGAAATATTTTAAAAATATTAACACCATTTCCCTTGCAACCTGCTTGCTCTCGTCATTGTGGGGATAGGTGAGGGAGACGGCATCTTCTTGTTTTACAGCTGAGAACACTGAGGACCAGAGCAGTTCAGGGACCCACCAAGGTCACACAGCTCATGGGTGGCACAGCTGGGAAGAGCACATGGGTGTTTTGACTCCGTTAAACGCTCCCCCTGTGGCACCAGGCCACCTCTCCTGCCAGGCGCCCTTCTCCTCCAGGGGGCTGTGAAGTCAGCCAGGGGCACCATCAGCTCCTCCCATCTGCTCCCCATCCCTGAAAGTGATTATGAAGTGGAGACCATGAAATCAGCAGCTGCAAGAACGGCGGGAACTCTGCCTCGAATAGGCACAAATCCTGGACGCCAGCAGCTAATGCTGAAATCTCTGCGAGCCTCATTTAATGTTTTTTTGGTGTTTTATTTTTTTAAGAGATTGCCCGCTATGAGTGTCTGGGAGGTGGCCAACGATCTGTTGTAAGCACTAAATAATCTGTAAGTCAAACCGCTCTACTGATGGCCATGTGATGTCAAAATCACTCAACTTAATGCACGTTGAAAAGACAAATCAATTATCCCTGGGCGCTCCAGAGGTGGTTTGGGAAGGCAGCACGTGGATATGTAAGTATGTCTCAACATGTATATTTAATGGGGTACAGAAGGAACAAGAACTGGTATAATAATCGAGGAATCTTTTGGACTCTACCCTTCTCCGCGCTGGGAAATCTGCCCAGCCAAGAATCCACAAGTCCCCTGAATCGAGTAGGGGCCCCTCCTCACCCACTGGGCTTGGAGGACACGAGCCTCCTGATGCCCACAGCACAGGCTCTGGAGCCCACCCAGGCCCCTTGCTGCGCAGTACTCTTACCAGAGCAGAAAACACCGAACGCCCCCTCTCCAGGGCTTCTTCCAAGCCCCCTGCAGCTCCCACCTGGACGTCTGTGAAAGCCGCCTAAGCAGCCTGGGCGACTCCCCTCTGCCCTCTGCCATCCACGTCCACGGAGAAGCAGAGCACTCCTTTGAGAACCAGAGCAGATCATGCCTCTGCTCCAGCCCACCTCCACTGTGGCCCACGGTATCGAGGAGAAAATCCCAGTCACGCTCCATGGCGGTAGCGCCCTCCGTGTTTCGAACACTGCCGGCTGCTCTCACTTCCCGTAGCTGTGCCCGCGCTCTCCCCGAGCTGCTGGCTCCTCTTACCTAATCGGTCAGGATGGTGCCGCCTCGGGGCCTTTGCTCCTCTTTGGCCTGAATGTCCTGCTTTTGACTTAGCACATCGTTCATGTCTAATCTCAAATGTCACCTCCTCGGAGAGCCTGAAACAGGTTGTGTTAGCCTCTTATATTTCTTCTAGCACACACCTCTATCTGAAATTGACTCACTCAATTATTACCTGTCTCCCTATTTACAGTGGAAGGATTCAGGAGGCAAGGACTTTGTCCTATTCACAGGGGTGTCCCCAGTACCTAGGGTGCTGCTTGGCTCAGGGAGGGCATCTTCATGGAACTTGATTGATTGGACTGATTGCCCGCCCCCCAGCTGGTAGTCTTCGTGACCAGCTGAGAAACAACCATATTGCGGTTTACTGGAGATTCAGTTTTTTAATGCATTTGTTCAACAAGCATTCCCTAATTCCGGACTGTTTGCCAGCCTGCCTGCCATGTATGGGGGCCAAGGAGCAGTCTCTGACCTCAAAGAAATTAAGGACCTAGAAAAGTCCATGATAGCTGTTGAACATGGTCAGAAATATAACGGAAGTATGTATCACATACTCGGACAACGGGCCCCTCGGCAAGGGATTTCGAAGAAGAGGTTTCAGCAGGAGACAAGCTTTGAGCTGTGTGTTGGAGGATATATGGCAGCCAGGCAGACAAGGGGTTTGAAGTAGTCTAAGCAGAGGAAAAGCAAAATTTAAGGGACCCAAGAGAGCTGACAGGTGTCCCTGCGTGGCTGGAGTAGAGGATTCCCAAGAAGGAGAGGCAGGAACCAGACAGGCTCCATCAAGAAGGATCTTCATAATATTAAGGAGTTTGGGCTTTATCTGGAAACAAGTGTGAACTTTTAAGAAGGGGAGTGAATTTAGATTTGTGTTTTCGGAAGACCCCTTTGTCCCCAGGGGAGAGGATGTGTCAGAGGACAGAAATATAGGTCTTAAGAGACCCGATGGGCCTGGACTTGGGGAGTGTGATGGTCTCCTAAAGCTGCTGTCATAAATTACCACAAACTGCGAGGCTTAAAACACAGATTCATTCTCTCACCATTCTGGAGGCTGGAAGTGTAAAATCAAGGTGTCGGTGTGGCCACGCTCCCTCTGAAATCTCGAGGAGAGGACCTTCCCTTGCTGCTTCCAGCTTCTGGTGGCCTCAGGTGTTCCTTGGCTGTGGCTGCATCCCTCCAATCTCTGTCTCCATCTTCACACGGCCTTCTTCTCCTGTGTGTCCCTGTCTTCACAAGGCGTTTTCCTCCTCTTTTGAGAACACCAGTCATGTTAGATCAAGGCTCACACTAATGATCTCATCTTGATTCCATCTACAAAGACCCCATTTCGAAATCGGGGCACATTCACAGGCACAGGGGTGTCTCAGTCCATTCGGGGTGCTGTAAAAAAAGCCACAAACTGGGGAGCTTATGAACAACAGAAATGTATTTCTCACAGTCCTGGAGGCTGGGAACTCCATGATCAGGGTACCCGCAGAGTCTGTGTCTGGTGAGAATGCTTCCCAAGGTCACTGCCTTCTTGTTGTCTCCTCACCAGCCAGAAAGAGGGCTCAAGAGCTCTGTGGGAGGTCTGTTTTATATAGACTAACCCCATTCAGGAGGGCTCCACCCTTTTGGCTTAATCACCTCAACTCCTAATACCATCACATTGGGCATTAGGTTTCAACGTATGAATTAGAGGAGGACACACATAGTCAACCCACAGCACAGGCATGCAGACTTTAATATATCTTTTTGAGGGACATAATTCAACCTGGAGAGAAGGGGGGAAATACCAGAACTGAATAGAAATGGATTCAATAAGTCTTAGAAGCCAAGTGGGTGTGACAGTTTGAAGGAGAGGGGTGATGTAGAAAGATTTTCATGTTTTGGGCTGATGCAGTCAGGTGGATGGGTGGAGCCATTCATTAAAATATGGAATATATTATACAAGGCAGAGAACCTGAGATCCCTGTTTCTCTTCTACAAATACTTAGCACATCCTTCCAAAGCCATCTTCTAACCTGAAGGAGTCCCTCAAGAGGAAGTAATGGCAACGAAGGCAACTGCATGAGTGAACCAGAGGGAACCCTGCTTGTCTCAAAATTCAGACCAGAAGCTCCAACAGAAATCAAACTACTGAGTTCAATTAATTTCTTAAAAACTAGAGCCACCAGGTTTTCCTGGTGGAGGAAAAGGAAGGAAACCTGTTTTCCCAGCCTAATCTATTGACCTTTCATTCATTCGGGAGCCAGGCTGAAATCAATAGTGTCTTGTGTGGTCAGAAAGCCTCGGGAAAGGGAGACGCACTCTGGCGGCGCCTGTTGCGGAGGGGCGTTCACTCGCACAGGAAGCAGCCGCCTCTGCAGGTCCAGCACCCTCGCCTGGGCCCCGGGAATCCAGTCTGGTTCTGACATGGCTCATCCGGTGCCCACAGCCCAGCCTCTTTGATGTCCAGACCAAACGCAACCCGCTCTCCCGTGGGCATCGGTGCCTTTCAGCATGTTTACCTGGAGGCCGTGCTTCTCTGCAGCGTGCTTTGAAATGGAGTGGGGCGGAGGTGGGTGGGTGATCCCCATGAAAAGGCCGATTGAACTTGTAGGCACCGGGCAGAGGCGATGATACGGTATTTCAGCAGTGGCCCGAGAGGAAGCTTGGATGGTGCAGAATGAAATGCACCTTCCTTCTGCTGAAGACCGAGCTCAACCTTGGAAGACCTCGGCAGTATGGTGGCTGATTGGGGCTGAGACATTGCCGGGTCAAGGCCAAAGAGGATATGACCTACCACATTTCACAGATTGTTGACAGATGGGCTTACTGGCCCTCACACTCACGTTCTCCTGGCATTTTCCCTCCTCTGGCTCTTCCGACAGTTGGAAAGTCTTGTCTGGCTTGGCTGGCCTTGACAAGCTTTGTGTTGTCTAAAGCGGGAAACCACCTCTGCTCTCAATCTGACCCAGCTAATTGGCCCCGAGGAAGTAAATTATGTAGAAAGAAGAGCCACCTACGACACTTGCCGCATATATCTCCTAAGTACAGGAGGCACAAAGAGTGACCACAGCCTTCTTATAGCTCCGCGATGGCCTCTTGACCTCTGAGCAATAATAAATAGCATTCTCGCAGGCTGTGCTGAAGATATGAAGACGTTTTGTGAGAACATCTGGCATTCATTGACTCAGGAAAAGGGAGGGAAAAAAATCACAGGGCCTGGGACAGAATTTCATTTTCTTTTCATGTTGCCATGTGGGTGAAGGAGCCCTCTCTGTCTTTAGGCAAATGTGTGTGTGTGTTGGGGTGGGGGGTAGGGGTTCGGAGTGCTGTGAGCTCCCTTTAAAGTTTTCAGGGGGGCATAAAAACGCACCAGCACTTCTGGGAAGAGGTTCTCTGGCAGGAGGGGCATCCTTTTGAAGGGGGCTGGGATGTCCTGTCATTGTGACCTGCTGTCAGGATTCTTCTTTTCCTTCTGTTCCTGTGAAGTTCTCGGCGCGCTGCCGCCCTCCAGGGAGACCTGGGTCACAGATTATGGATGCTGTAGGCTGGTTAGGGGACACCAGCAAGTTTGAAATGGACAGGAGCCCAGAACGGTGGTGTTCGGACTCCATCATTCTCTCTCTCTCTTTCTCTCTCCAGTTCTTTAGAGCGACAGGGCTCAGAAGCTCAAAAACGCAACACATTTAGCTTCCCCTTGGAATGCCATGGAAGTCCCCTTCTAAAGGGGGATTTTCCTCGTTCCCACAGGATGAGCATATGCTCTCCTCCTCTCCAGAAAAGAAAAAAAGGTTGGCCTCTCTTTGATCAGCAAGTTTAAATCAGAATAGGTCTTAGGTAGCCGGAGTGGCTTGAAATGTTAGCAAACAGTGGGATCCCTTTTAATTTTTAAAGGGAACTCTAATTCTACCCTTTATGACTTGCTTAATTATCCCGGGCCCCTGAACAGCTGTCTATTGATTCCAATTAACATGATTGACATCTCCTCTGGAAGGTAAAAGCTAGTCAACTACAGGATCCCCCACTGAGAATTCATTTCCTTCTTGGAGTCACTCCTGGGCGAAAGGAAACGTAAATAGAGAATTGAGATTCAGCACCCACAGCTCTGATTTACTCTTTCCTATACGGCCCCACAGTGTCTTGTGGCGGGTAAAAAAAGGCTGGGGGAAAATTGGCAATTTATTTTTGAATCAAACTAGCATTAATTCTGTTGGCTTTCATTTTCCTTCCTTTCTTTTTCTTTTTCTTTTTTTTTTTAATGAATCTAAATTGATCCCTTGAATGTCTGATTTCCTTTTCCTTTCTGGTTCTGAAGGACCCACAAAGTCTAATCCTGATTACTTCTGACAAGTTCAAAAGTTGACCTGAACTTTCTAGTGCAGCCAACTTTCCACTTTCTATCTTTTCAATGTAGATCTTGATGGCTTTCTAGGAGTATTTTAGGATTTAAAAGAATCAGACAAGACAGAGGTTAAGTCCGATAACAAACCAGGCTCCATGAAGATAGCAGAGGGCTGGCATGATGCTGATTCAAAGCATGAAACATAAAAGACATAAAGCCAACAAGCTCATTCAACACATATTCCTATTATGTTCCAGGTGCGTGGAAACTTCTAGAAGGGCTGGATGTGATGTCTGCGGCATCCCCCTTTTCCCCACATGCGTCCCTGCTAGTCAGAAAGAAAGTCTAAGTGTTACCGTTGACATCAGCACGCTCAAGATGAAAAGTGTTAGTGCAGTTGTGAAAAAAAAAAAAAAGTGCTATTAAAGGCTTCATGGTCTCCAGTTCAAAGGGGGCCGTGGCTGGGCAAATCCTAACATTAATTGGCATTTTATTTGACTATAAATTTCATTAGAGCAGACACAATGTTGGCCTGGTTGATCACCACATTCCAAATGCCTAGCACAGTGCTTGGCCTGTCACAGATACTGAATGAATATTTGTTGAATGAATGAATTCTCTGGGCACAAACCCAACAATATCAAAGAAACATGGGCCAACTTTGTGCTCGGAAAGCTGGTCAGAGAGAATAATTATTGGATGGATGGGTGGAGGGAAGGAGGGAGGAGGAAGGGAGGGCGGGCTAAGGTGAGATAAGAGGAAATGAGATGAGATTTTGTTCTGGACAAACAATGTAAGACACAGATAATGGCCAGATAGGGCCCAGTGTTCACTCTCAAAAAAGAGCTCATAGACTTTGGGTATTTATACCTATAACGTTCTATAGCACTGCATCCCTAACACGTGAATGACTTTCCTTTGGTTAGGTTTGGGCAAAGAGTGGGAAGAATGGTGAGAGAGGGAGCCCTTGACCTCAAGCAGTGTGGTCCAGCAAATGCAGGGTCTGCTGGTGTGTTTATTCTACCCCTTTACTGGCGGGAGAAAACACTCTCCCCTACACACCTCTTTTATCTCTCGTTCTGGAGCCGTGTCACTTCCCGAAAGGAGAAAAAGAAGGGAAACAGCCAGGAAGGAATAAATGGCCCAACTCTGCCAGGAAACCAGTGTCGCAGCCCAACATTGCAAGGCTGCCCCCCCCCCCCAGTAGAGATTGCGTGACCAGCAGGAGGCAGCAGCAAACACCGTGCGGCACACCCACCCGGGGCTGCAGGACACTTTCATTTTGCTTCTCTTTCACCCATTTCCGAATCGAGGTTCTTGTCTAACAGATGTAAGCATGTTGCCTGTCATTTGTCAACCCCAAATTCCAGTTTCTCTTATCTTAATGTCACTTCCTCTTACCAGGACAGTAAATCTTGGGACAATTAGAAACGTCCCAGCTTCCCGCAGGAAGTCTGGGGCCCTAGACTGGACTTCCTGGAGGGAAACGAGTACTCCTGATGCTTCCATACATGACGTTTGGAAAGTTACCATCTCTCCACACTCAGGTCTCCCCTCCACTTGGCCACGTCCCTTGCCCGCTGGCTTTTTCTCACTTAACGTAGCTTTCGGAGGGTGGCAGAGGAAGGGTTAATAGCATGACCTAAGAGACCAGAAGTCACACAAAGCCGTACAGGATTCCAGGAAGTGTGTGTATCGGTCCCCGGTGATCTGCTCTGGTCCCTTCTGAGCTGGCAAAGCCCCGAGGCTCTTATTTTGGGAGGAGTCCCGCCCTCCCACCATAGCAAACACAGTAACCTGCACGTATATCACTCATCAACTATCACAGATTTGCAGAAAAATTAAAGCGATTTTTATAATTTTGCTTATCATTTTGATTTTATACTTTTTTTTCCATATACTGGGGCAAGTACATTTTTTTCCAACTCCAAGGGTCTTCCTAGGCCCCAGGAAAGCTCATGTGACATAGGTGTTGACCACCATGAAATGGTCCCACCCGCCACGTCGATTCCAGCATACCCCTCGCAGGCTGCTGGTTTTCGTGAGAAAACCGCCGTGCTGTCCTCTCTGCTCATTCGCCCACGGAAGGTCCGGCACTGTGCTGGCCACGGCACCACGCGACTTCCCAGGCTCTGCTCAGTCTAGTCTGGTATTCCACGCTTCAAGAACCCTATCTTCACAAAGTAGGGGCTTTTCCAAGCAGCCGAACCAGCGGGGCAAGGGCCCCGGGTTCCCGTCTCCAGATTGCGATCCCTTCCAGAAGAATCCCTAGCCACCTGCAGACGTGAGACACTGGCGGTAACTGTTACAACTTAACATGGTTACTCTTAGCTGAAGCAAAAATGTGTGCTTTAATGTGTATCACTACACTGGACCTCATTGCTTCTTATACTCAAAGCTTAAGAGGACACTTTTTGAACTCCTTGACAGAAACACTGGAAGAGTTCTGTAGGCTAAGTAACTGTTGCTGGGAACAGCCATGTTTATGGGGATGCTTAAGTTCCGATAAGTCTGGCTTAAGAAAACCAGTCTCCTTTTTTATTTTTTTATTGTCAAAACACCTTCTCTCTCACCCCAGCTAGACTTCCAGCTTCACCAGGGCATAGGTTGTCTTACAGTTTTAGGAGCTGTATCCAGTAAAAGATCACTAAGGGCAGGAATAAGGAACCATAGTAAAAATTATAGTTCACTGGATGCTTGCCAAGTGCCGGGATCTGTTATCAGAATGTTTTGTCCTTGATCCGCTGGTCAAACATTAGGGCAGCTCAGTGCAGACAGGCTGATGACTCTGTGTTTAAGGGTGAGGAAACTGAGGCTCTGAGAGGGTAAGTGAGACCACCCATGGGCAGAGTGGGAACATCCATGCCTTTGTCTGCTGCTATGTCTGTGCTCTGAGTCTCCTCAGTTTCTCCTCTGTAGCTTGAACTTCATGCAGGGGGCGTTAAAAGAAACGAATTAAGGTTTGGAGATAATCTGTGGATCTTGAGAGCAGTGATGGAGCAGAACTTGGCCTTTTCTTCCATTTTGTTTCCTTTTCTGTCTTCCTCCTCCCTTCTTCCTTCCACCAGCATTTGTTGGACGCCATGCTAAGCTGAGTGGAACCTGGCCTTGCTCTCATGTTGCTCTCCTGCAAGGGCAAATGGCAGCGCAGTGCCCCCTGGCAGCATGGCTGAGGACTAGGACCGTCACGGAATGGTGTCCTGGTTTGCCACAGCCCAGGGAAGGGGGCCAGGGAAGTGGGGCAGCAAGTCTCCCAGCAAAAAAAGAGACAAGCTTGTGTGTGAAGGCCCAGATACATGCGAGTACACCTCATGTTCTGGGAGCGACATGGTAATCAGAGGAATTCAGAGGGACCAAATGGATGGAAGGAGTCACCATGGGAGACGATGGTCACGTCTCAGTGGAAAGAGCTGTGATGATCCGTGGGGGCTGCTGAAGGAGAGAGCCCAATAAAGAGTGGGCGTCAGGGCCTCTGTTAGCATGGAAGGTAGCAGAGATGGGGTAAAGGGCTGGGTTCAAAAGACATTTCAACTGTAAAATCCACCGGACTTGGAGACATTTGAAAAGCAGTAGAGAGGCCTAGGGGAAAACGAATCTGAGGTTTTTAGCGTAGTGATAGGGTGCGTGGGGATGTTGTTTACCAGGATGGGAACGAGAGACGGCTTGAGGAGTTGGTCGGGGAGTCGTCAATGAGCGCAGTCGTGGACACGTTGAGTTTGCAAGGCCCCCAGGACATCCAGGTGAAGTCTATATTTTTGGCGAGGCATTGCTGTGTTTTGTTTTTTTTTCCAATCTACAAATAGAACTTGAATCCTCCTTAAAGAAGTGTAGTTGCCAGTAAAAATAATGTCAGAATTAGTGTGTCTTGACTGTGGCCGGAGTAGACTCCCCGTGGCAAAGCCCGGAATATATAGAAAGCAAATGGTGTTTTTGGCAGCCTGGGTCAGGCACCCAGCTGCTAAGTGGGGCTTAGGCCTGGGGAGGGGGCCGGGAGCAGAAGGCTGTTGGGAGAGGATGGAGAAAAGGGGGCAGGAGAATTATCTCTGAGAAGAAATCACTTTTGTTTTTAATTTTACACACATGGGGCTCATAATACTTTCAAGAACAGGGCTTAGCAATGAGGAGAGATGGAGAGATAAGAGGGAGCGTGCCTCATGAGAGGCTGAGGGCGCTGTTACTTTATGCTGAACAGACTCCGGTGCTCAGAAGAATGCACTTTTGGGGAAGGGCAGAGAAAGTGATCCCCAACCTTCTGTGGTTTTCTCTCTGCTCTCCTAAATGTGCAGCCCACCTCTCACCTGGTCTGCCCAGCGTGTACCTGTGAGGTCACCGACCTGGAGGTTTCAGCCTGCAGACCAGAAGGTTGCTCCCTGGTGCCTCCTTCTTACCGACTTACCTACGTACTTTTAAAGCCGCGTCAAAGGGAACCGGTATCCTCTGCAGTGTATCCAATTCCGGGAGCCTCACCTCCCTTCTTGTATTAATTTAGGAATGGTTCATTTCTGCAAAAATTATGCTGTGATCTTTGCTTTTCCATGCATGCCTTTTATCTGGTACACACAATGTGCTGTACAGATGTTCCACTGCCAGACCTGGTGCCCCCTAATTTGCTTTGAGATCCCCGGCTAGTTATAGCCCCTCTAGGCAATATCACCCCTTTACCTGCGGCTACGCATACAAACAAGAGGCCTTGTGGGGGGGGGGGGGTTCCTCCCTCCACACACTGCCCATCTCATTCTCTGCCTTCCCTGTTCAGCCTGTGTAACTCCCACTCATCAAGTTCTGTTCATTCATTCATTCATTCATTCATTCATTCAGTATGTCCACATTGAGTGGCACACTGTGTTGTTTGCCTAGGAATATAGCAATGAAGAAAACACAGTCAGTCCCTACGTCCTGCAGCTCACAGTATAGTGGGGAGGTGACAGGAAAGTGAGATGCACTTACAACCTAAGACAGTGGATGCTAAGATGGGGGTAAGCATGGGTGCTGTGGGAACACAGAGTGAGGGCCCTCGCTCATCACAGTGAGGTAGAGCATGCTTCCTGCAAGAAGCACGAGTTAGCGTGATACCACTGGGATCCTGGATCTACTGTTTACAAGCTGATTACTTTGGGCGAGTCACTTAATACCTCCGTACCTTTAAAACATGATAATAAATTAAAAACTTAGTGAGGTACCTAACACATAGTAAATGCTCAGTAAGTACATATCCATTCATTCATTCAGTGACTACCTATTGAGTACCTACCATGTGCCTGGCAATGTTCTTGAAGGTGTGTTAAGTGTGCCCAGATATTGAAATAGCAGGACATCTGGGAAATAAATTAGTTCACCTCAAGTCTTTGTCTTCTGCATAGACTGCATTTGGAGAAAGTCTTAGAGGTACTATTAATACTAAGGTCTCGTTTGCTGCCTGTCGAATCACCAACCCCAGGACTCTCCTGGGACTGAGGGGAAGCCCAGGCAGTCAGGAAGTAGCACGGGGAGCTGCACTCAATTTGCACATTTCGGTTTCCAGTTTCCGCCTCACCTACAGCCCCAGGCGGGCTCCCACTGGCTCCAGCCTGCAGGAGCCTTCCCCTCCCACCGTCATCTCTTTCCCACCTCATCTCAAACTGAGGTCTGCTTAGCATGACATGGCACAGAGTAATGCATTGTCATCCTCTGCTGTGGTCAGAAATGCCTAAAAACCAATTAGGACGCCTTAAAGTTTTACAAGCACTCACTGCTGCCGAATACTTGACATTCTCAGAAATAAAATGCACTACTCCCAGGAGCCTGTCCTCTGGGAGAACCTGGCCATCTCCTTCATGGGTCCAGCTGCAGCTGTTTCAGACCCTCACACAGACCCAGGAGGGACTATAAACTGCTGACCCAGCTGAAACCTTTGCACAACCCAGCACCTGTGCCCCGGAGCAACTCGTGAGCCGTGGGGGAGTCCAGCCCAGGCCGGATGGACAGGGCCTGTTTCTCCAGAGAAGATGAGCTTGCACAGTAGGGAGCCGAGGAAGCTCATTCTTACAATGCTGTTGTTGATGCTCAAAAATGCAGCAATAGTCTCGTTATCCTGGTCCAGACCCCAGAGCTGGGTTCTTCAGTCTCGTTGAATTGAAAGACAGGAAAACACCACTATTCCGAGCCATTCTCTCTCCAGGAAACCCCTTGCCCCTTCTTTTTTCTTGAGATATAATTCAGGTAACATGATATTTTACCATCTTAAAGTAGACAGTTGAGTGGTTTTTAGTATATTCACTATGTTGTGCAACCATCCCCAGTATCTGATTCCAGAGCATTTCTATCATTCCCAAGAGAAACCACTACCCATTAGCAGTCCCTCCTTCTATCCCTTTCCCTGCAGCCCTGTTAACCACCCATCTACTCTTTGTCCCTATAGATTTGCTCACTCCAGGAATTTCATATAGATGGAATCATGCCCTATATGACCTTTCATGCCTGACTTCTTCACTTAGTGTAATGTTTCTGAGGCTCATCCATGCTGTGTAGCATACACAGTACTGCACCCTTTTTTATGGTTGAGTAATATTCCACTGTATAGATGTACCACATTTGTGTCTCAATCATCGGTTGATGGGCACTTGGATTGTTTCTACCTTTTGGCTATTATGAATAATGCTGCTATGAACATTTGTGTACAGATTTTTGTGTGGGTGTATGTTTTCAGTTGTCATATTCCTAGGAGTGGGATTACTAGATCATATAGTAATTCTGTGTGTAACTTTTGGAGGAACTGTCGAAGTGGCTGTACCATTTATATTCATACCCGCAATGTATGAGTATTCCAGTTTCTCCACATCCTTGCCAACACTTGTGATTGTCCTTTTCCTTTGTATAGCCCTCCTAGTGCCTACTGAATATGAAGTGGTACTCTTTCTGATGTGCATGGGTTTGGCCACTTGAGGCTTTTTCTGCTTTTCTCTACCCATTGCTCCTGTCAGCATAGGTTTCTTCTGCCTGGGATCCACATTTTTTCCTAGAATGGAACAAAAGATGATGGAAAATTTTTAGTATTTGAGCCTCTCATAGTTACATCATTCTTAATGTTAACCTGGCCGGAATCATCGCAGTCTGGAGCTCCCAATTTACATGCCTTCCAGGGATCAAGATCCCTCTTATTCCTGTTATTTCCAGATTGCAAGGCTTGAATTTGATAAGACAGAGATAGCCATTTCTTCTTAAATCAGCCACCCTTCCCGTCCCAGCAGCTGGAGAGAGGAGAGATGGAGCTCATTGCTTTCACAAGCGGTCTCTTGCTTCTCTCTATTTGTAAACCAAGGGGTTCATGAAAGAGACAGAGAACTTGGGTTTGGAAGAAAATAAAAGCAAAGCATAATCAATCACCTCAAGACTTACTGTTCAAGAGTCTGTGATCCTTTGAACATAAGTTTGTATAAAGAGTCCTCAAAAGAGAATGTAACATTCAGGTGATCAGGTTTTACTAAAACAACGTAAGGAAACAAAGTATTTCCATGTATTTTAGCTGTGTGTTTC
Source organism: Tadarida brasiliensis (assembly GCA_030848825.1). Taxonomy (NCBI): domain Eukaryota; kingdom Metazoa; phylum Chordata; class Mammalia; order Chiroptera; family Molossidae; genus Tadarida; species Tadarida brasiliensis. Next base: position 115,579,134 of record CM061259.1, on the reverse strand, counting down.
TGTCACTTCCATGTGTTGGGTGATACTTTGTAAACTGTTGTTATCGCTGAAATGAGTCCTGAAGGAGCTCCAGCAAACGCCGAAATCACCAGCTCCTTCTGGAGAGTTACGGGTAATCTGCGTATTTTGTCATTCAGACTTTTCTAGCAAATTTAAACCGTCATGTATCTCAACCAGCCCAAGTTAATGAGACTTTAGAGTGCAGGGGTCATACACTAAAGTGTGACCCTTGAATATGATTTCCGACAAGACCAGAATAGTGAAGTGCGAGGTAACACAGACTCAGGCTTTGAATTCCAGCCCTGCTCTGGCTGCGTGACCCTGGGCAAGTCATTTTTGCCTGGTGTCAAGTGAGATTCCGATGTGTGGGTTACAGGGCTGTTTAGTGAAGTAAATGAGATTACTTATGTAGAGTGTCAGCACAGGGACAGTCACATAAACACCAGCCATTCAATAAGGGACAGCCATTAGTAGTAAGTAGTACAATAGATGTATCTTTCTCTAAATAATAGGTGTTCCGGAAATGACGTGAGTAATTTTTATTTTTGTTTTGTGGACACTGAAACACCTTAAGTAGAATAGGGATCTGGTTTTTAAGAAGCCCCATGGTGAGTCTTCTTTTGTAAATGATTGAATCACTTCAAGTTTTAATCTGGTTTGTATACTTTTTATTTTTGAAGAGGTGGGTTTCTTAAAATGTCCAGAATCCTAAGCCTTTATCTCCTGCCTGCTCTTGAAAAACGTCTCAGTTTTACTCTCAGGTTGGCACAAGCTGGTGTGGCGAGCAAGCGACACCCCTCCCCCACACCGTGGATGCCACCAGACTGTGTGTGAGAGCCCAGGGTCTCCGGGTCCAAGGAGGTACTTACTGGCTCCTGGGAGAAAAAGGCTGATTTCACTAATCTTGTTCTCCATTTTGGGCTTTTAAGGGAAATCTCACAAAAACGTTTAGGTTAAAATGAAAGCAAAAGTGCTCAAAGGATAATAAGGACCTCAATTATAACCCTGGGAGAGCAGATGGGCACCGGATTTGATAGAGAGCACCCTTTCCGCACATCTGTCTTTGATAACTTCTAATGCAGTGTGTGGAGCCTTTGAAATTAATTGGTCACTCCAAAGCAGTGTTCTTAATAATGCAACGTAGAACTTTTTGTCATTGAGAACAGTCCTTACTGTGCTGTCTTTGAGGATCAAATTAATTTTTCATGAGTTCATAGTGCTTCAAGCTCCCACTCCAGCCTCTCCTTGTTCCTGAGGATTTTTTAAATGTGCAGGCTGATTTGTTTTAAGAAGGTCCGTATGGTGTTTGAGGAGCTCTGTTTTCTCCGTGGTCACTGTCAGGAAGAATGATTCCGGGAAGTTTGAAAATTCTCCGGTCAGCCTAATGAGCTGGCCTATCCCACTTTGTTACCAAGTATTTTCTCCATTTTCCATTGTCCTTGCATACACCCTGTGTTCCAGCAATAAACACGCAGTCATTGAACCAGGAAGGCAAGTGGGAGAAGCGAGCTTCCCTCCTGGAGAGAAGTGCCTTCTTTGGAACTGCAAGTTTTGAATGAGCATTGAGCTCTGTAGCTCATTTTTCCCGTTCATCCCAGGAAGGGGACGGGGGGCTGTCTACTGGCCCACTGAGGTTCCCAAGAAGATCTGCAACCACCCTCATAAGTCGGCTTGCTAGAAATAAAGGTCTTGTCCAATGGAAGTAGGAAAAGCTGACTTCATATTAGCTTATCTTAGAAAGTAAGCTCAGCCTCATTTCCTGAAGCATCTCCCCAATACTCGAATCCGCAGGACTGCCCCATTCTCCAAACTCCTGTTGCCACCATTCTGTCCACAACACCGAGTACAGCACTTGCTCATCCATAGCCACTCATCAATCATATATCTTTGTCACAAGAAAATACCTTTTAGCCTGCCTTTCTTTCCCAATACTTCATGAATATGTCATGTTTCACTAGATTGTAAGTGCAAGAATTGACAAGTGTCTGACAAAAAAGAAGGGAAGGGAAGAAAAGGAACAGAGAAAAGGAGGGAGAGAGGAAGGAAGGGAGGAAGGGAGGGAGGGAGGAAGAAGAGGAAAGGAGGGAGGAAGGAGGGAAGGGAAAGCAAAGGAAAGGAAGGAAGGAAAGAAGAAAGGGAAGATAGGCAGGCACGTGGTTGTTCTGTAGTTTAGAAGACGTCGTCTAAGTGCTGAGACCACTGCAAACGTAACAGATCACAAAAAGCTCTGAGAGCCTTCCCTGCTTACCCTTCCCAGTCTGATCTAGGTGCCACTCCTGAGTGTCCCCACAGTATCTGGTCCCTGGTTCCTTCCAGCACCGTTCACACTCAGTTGTGAGGACCTGTGTGCACGCTGGTCACCCCCACTAGACTGTGTTCCTGAGAACAAGGAACGTGTCCTATGCCTGTGTCTTGTTTACAGGTCTATCTCCAGCACTTAGCACACAGGCTCCACACAGCTCAGTAAATGTGGAATGATTGAGGGAATGAATGAAAAAGCCATGTAAATTAGCTGGGGCCTCTTCTCAAAAGAAACAACACTGAAAAATAATATGATGTGAATATCCAAGATGCTCAGAATTGGCTTGGAGAAGGATACTTGCATAATGTACTTCAGTTTGGGCACAGTGTTACCAGGAATCACAAGAAGAGTGACAAGAATGGAATGCTGTGGTCCAGGAAAGAAATTGTGGGAGCTGGATGTTTTGCCACCTCCCTCATGTTTATTGACAGCAGCCCTATTAATCACCACCCCATCACTTTATCAGCCTCCCTCTAATGCATCGATCGCCATTGGCAGGGGGTGGAGGAGAAAGGAGCCACTGTGAGAAAGATTTCTGCTCTTTGAGGGGAGCTAATCAGCAACGTTCTGAAGGCTATTGATGGGATTCTCCGGGCCGTAATGTATGCACAGACCTCTTTCTTCCCTTTGTTAAAGGATAATTGATGAGGTCAGAAGTTTTGGAGAGTCCTGGGACATTTTTAATCCAGTGCCATCGGGCGAAGCTTACTACATCAATAAGATGGTTCCACAGGGGATGGAGGGGTAATTGAGGTGCCACACCAGCTGGAAACCAGATGAAGATACATTTGGAAGCTTAATCACAATCATGTTCTACACTAAATATTCATCCTTCTGTCTCCCAAAGAGGACAGGAAATTAAGTTGTCAAGGGCAGGGGGATGAGGGTTTAGCTGAAAGAAGAAACCCACATCTCATTCTTAACCTCTAAATACGCAAGACTGTCTTAGATGGTCGGAACCGAAGCCTTTTCTTTGCAGTTTTATTTCCTGAGAAATATTTGAGCTGTTTATACACAATTTATCAGCATTATAGTTACCAAAATGGACTGTTAAGAGAGCTCAGCCTCCTCACTGTGAGATAAATACAGATGAGAAATGCCATTGCAGTAGGAAAAAAATGCTTTGTTGAGCCAATATAGAAGAGTGTGAAGTTGTGTAAACACGAAGGAAGGAGCAGGGAATCCCTAGACAGAGCCGACGGGCCGTGATCGCACATGCTTTGACGGACAGCACCCTGGAAGTCCAGCCGCACCCTGGGTGTCGTCAGTAGGAGTTACGTTACGTATTGTGGGGTTTCTCTCATTTCTTTTTTTATTTCCAAGTTGAACTCTTTATGGTCTGGTCAAGGCATCTCAACTTCATTGCAAATTGTGATTGGAAAAAAGAAGGGAAGGGAAGAAAAGGAACATGATGCTGCCGTAAATAAGATGATCGTTTCCTTTCCAGTTGTGGCCCAGCTGTGTGACCCAAACAGTGGCTTTTATTACAAGGGACAGTGAAGTTCAGGGCCACATTATTGTGTGAGGAAGCTGCATCAGGCAGGTGTCCTTGGCTGCGGGTAACAGAACAGTCCCTGCTCAGGTTGGTTATGAGGGAATGTGGTATCTGACTGATAGGAATCTTTAGGTGGGGGGTACCCCAAACACAGGACATCAGGGCTTCTACTCTGCTTCTCTGAGGGTCTCTGGGTGCTCTGCCTTCCTCGGTGTGTTGACACCATCCTCTAACTGGGTCTTAGATGGCTGTAGGACATCCCAGATATCATACCCAGACCCTTCAACCTCCAGAAGAAGGAGGGTCATCCCTTCTCTATGCCTTTGTCAGGTAGGACTAGACTTCCTAGAAGCTTATCAGTAGACTTGCCCTCACTTGAAACCTACTGAGGCCAGCCCACTGGTGATTAATTCACAGACACCTTTGCTTTGAGGTGGTGCTAGGAACACACTCATCATCTTAGTACCTTCTCTGGTCTGGCCAAAACACAGCTACCGTGACATCAATGAATTCACACGGTACAACAGAAAGAACACGGGCTGGGGAGTCAGACGGCCCTGCATTTGAATCCCATCTCTGCCACTGAACAGCTGTGTGACTTGGTGAATCACTCACCTTCAGTGAGCGTCGCTGGCCCTCGGGAAGAATGAGTTTGAGAGCCGATCCACGGAGAGGGTGTGAGAATTGAAACGTGGGGCACAGAGCACGGGCGGGCGCTCTCAATCCACATTCTCCTGCTGCCTTTGCCTTTGCATGGAGTGAGTCGTGGTGCCAACGTGTTAATATGCTTTCTGTTTCCTTGGTGTAGGTCTCCATTCTGTAATCCCATCTTCTAAGTACAGGGATGGTGCCGGTTTTCAACCGGCGTGCTGCAAGAATGTTTAAAACATGCAATACCTGACTATGTAGTCAGGGGCACTGCTCTCTTTCCCCTTAGACTGTCAAATAAAAAAAATGACAACAGCCAACACAGCAATAGCTGTCCAGTGTGAATGAATCAAAATTGTACCTATTTTTTTTATCAGATCGGCAAAAAATATATTTTTGGGTGTGCCACAGAATTTTAGTAATTAGCTTATATGTGCCATGATCTGAAAAAGGCTGAAAATCGCCAGTGTAAAGTATAATTTAATTGAATGTATGTGCATATAGCTATATCTGGTATGAATGTATCATATATGGGTATATGTTATATATACATTCAACCAGCAGTTGCAGATTGAGGAGACAGCCGATGTCCGCATTGCTCCAGGCTCTGCAGTGTTCAGGGTCAGTGCTGCTCCGGGTGGCAAACTGTGCGTTACTGGGCCGGGACAGGTATGGACAGAAACCGAGAGGAAACAGACGTAGGAATTTGACACTGCGAAGACATCCATGCCCACGTTCACTTTCGTAATACCTCATTTTTATTGTATTCTACAAAAGTATTGGTGCATGACAGATTGCACATAAAAGGGGGAAAAGCACTGGCCCTTCTGGGAATGAGCAGAGCGGTTGCGAGGATGGACGCACGGCCTACCAGGTGCTGAGGTTTATTGGGAGAGAGGAGAGACGATTACACAAAGTTGTTAAATAACAGTGCACACACAACAGTGAAAAACAGGGTCATAAGGCAGTCATAAATGAGCCAGTGCCACATCAGTGGTTGAGAAAACACTTGCCACAGATGACCCCAGGAGGACAGGGTCGCAGTGTGGCCGTCATCGGAAAAGTCTTCCCCGAGCAGGTGGATTGGTTTTGATGTCCCCTGCATCCTGGACCTCCTGTCAGGGCCCGCTCTGTCCCTTTGCACTCAGTGGCCCGAAGGGTTAATCGCCTGGTGAGCCAGGGCCTGGAATGAAGAGGAATGGAGTTATATGTCAGACTGCAACAGGCATGCACTAAATGTCCCGCCCCATTATCCTTGACGGGGCTTTGATGTTCGTGCAAAACACGTCAGATTACACGGGACGTCATGTCACGTGTCAGATCAGGGTTGGGGCCCCATCCTGACACTTTAATTAGTACGGGTGGAGGGAAAGGGTATATTATTTTTCTGTTTCAAGGCAAAGACCCTAACACCCACTGAGAACTGTTTGGTTATACCCAAGCCTGAATGTGGTCTTCTCTCCTTTTAAAAACACAGCCTGCACCCCCTAGGGTGATGGCCATACTGTCAACTAATGAAAAGATCTGTGGACCAGGAGGCATAAACCTCAGCAAATTCTCGTCCCCAGGAGCAACCCCGTGGGAGCTAGCCACACCCCACAAGTGTCCTCATCTTCAGCAACATAAATGCTCATTAATTATTGACTTTGCAGGTCTCTCAACCTTTAAAAGTGGCTCCTGGTGCTTTTATGTGTCTCACGGGAGTGATGTTGAAAGGAGATGATGCCTATGACAGTGCTGGGTGGGCAGGGTACAGGGCAGGAGGGGTGGGGAAGACACCGCTGGAGACCTGGGTTTTTCGGAACACTTGGTCAATCAGCAGCAGTATACCCACAGCTGGATACACCTGAAAACACCTTGCTTTGCTTGTGCCACAGCAAGCAGGTGGGGGTGTCGGGGTGCAGGGATATATTCCACCCGGGAAAGTGTCCGGCCGTGACCCTGATAGCTCTTCGCCGTTTGTGAACGTGGCCTTGAGCACTGAGAAACCTGCACTTCGCTCTCTGCTCCCGGAAGAAGGTCGTCCCAGTTAATGCGGGGTGAAATCTCTGCGTGTCAATAAGCTGCATTCATGCTGACGTCCAGACTCCTGTGTAATTAAGACCTCAGGTCTGGCGCTTGGTTTATCAGTGTGTCTGGAGTCTCATTTACATGACTTTGGTTTTTCCCACATCTCTGCACAAACGCCGCCAAAAAGAATACTATTAACAATAAAAGGGCTGAGGGCAGAGTTACACAGCCCATCGTGTCCCTAATCCCAGCTTAACATTTCCCTGAAAAAGAACATGGCCCTATTCGGAAATGGAAAGCGATGTGTTTAGATGTTCTTTATGGAGGGAGAGGGAGGTCGATTTCCCCGCTTTATTTTGAGCTTGAACAACATCCGATTCATGCCCCTTACTCAGCTCTGCTGCACAATTGGAGGGTGGTGTCTCCATCTTCCTTTCAGGAGACAACAGGCTCTTCTCACCTCCCTGTAGCTGGACGCTAAAAACTGAGGCTGGACTCAGAGCTCCCCTAGGTGTTAATCTGGTATTGTTTATTCAGACTGAAGTCTATTGGGTGTAACTGGATCCTACAAAGAGAAGAGTGCCCTGTGGGGCTGCTGGAAGCCATCCTCCCCTCGTCCAGGGCTTCCTCCAGGGCAAGGAGCGGTGGGGATCCCGCACTGGGAGCCTCCTCTTCTCCCAGCACGAATGGCTACAGGGCAGAAAGGTTTATTTTTGCAACTCGAACGAGGAAAGCCAAGTCCAAGAGAAGTTAGGGGACTTTCACAAGACCACACATGCGGTTGGTTGTCTGACCTGGAAAATCATGCAGTCTCTACAGGTCTTCGTGTTCGCATTGATGAGATGTGCTCAGCTGTAAAATGAGGGATGGGGAAGAACGCCCAATAAAAAGGCACAGAGAGAGGGGATCCTCCAGGTTATGGAACAGGATTCCGGGCTTGAATGTACCTGTTTTAAGTAAGAAGCCTAAGAAAGGATGGGCGCTTGGGTTGCTTTGATGGAGCCCCCCATTTCAGCTCTACCACTTGCTACTGTGCGCCCTTGGAAAGGTTGCTGCACCTTTCTAGGCCTCAGACGCCTCATCTTAGAAATAAAGTATTGTGGCACTTTTCTTGCAGTGTTGCTGTGAAAGTTAAATAAAATGATTCTTATAAAGCACTCAGAACTGTCATGAAGTTAGCCCTCAATTAATGTTGCCCATTATAAGTAATGTTACGACAACCACTACTATTATTATTTATCCAGTTGGCTGTCCCCTTCTAAATAGGACAAAAACGGTGATTGAGCCCTGGCCGGTTTGGCTCAGTGATTAGAGTGTTGGCCCATGGACCGAAGATCTCGGGCACGTACCTGGGTTGCAGATTCAACCCCTGGCCCCAGTCGGGGTCATGGAGGAGGCAACCAATCTGTGTGTGTCTCACATCTCTCTCTTTCTCTCTCCACCTGCTCCTCCCTCCCACTCTTTCTAAAAATCAATGGAAAAATATCCTCTGGTGAGGATTAAAAGAAAACTTTAAAAGAAAACAGTGATTGACTCCACTACTGCTGGGCCCTCCCTCTTCATTATCTGTCCAGTCCTCGGAGGCCCAGACAGGCCGGGAGGCACCTACTTCTAGGTCAGAGGTTCTCAGCCTGAGTTCACCCGGAGAACTTCACACAGTACTGATGCTTGGGTCCTGTTCCCGGAGAGTCCTATTCAATGGATCTGGAGTCTAGCTTGGTATAGAGTTTTAAAACCTCCCCAGATGACTCTAATGTTAAGAACTGCTGGGCTAGGGAAAGGCCCTATTAATTTTGATATTTAAAAAGACATGAAATATGAAATATAAGCTATTGTTTCCCAAGTATAGTGTTCACTGCTGATGTTATGTGAGAGTCTGTTAGAGAGTCTAGTTTGTTTATATGTTAATAGACCTATAACTGTCTTAACGTGAATTATAAAAATGTAACTAACATTATCAACCTGTGATTTCACAAGTAATATTCTTTTATTTTTTTTTAAATCCTCACCCGAGGACATTTTTTCGTTCAGATAGAGTGGGAGGGAGAGAGAGGAAGAGAGAGAGAGAGAGAAACATCGACGTGAAAGGGACACATTGAGTGGCCGCCACCCGCACGACCAACCAGGGCCGGGGACAAACTGCAACCGAAGTACGTGCCCTTAGCAGGAACCGAACCCAGGTCTCTCTGGACCGCAGGCCGACGCTCTAACCACTGAGCCAAACTGGCCAGGGCACAAGTAATATTCTTTAGGTTGAAATTTTTGTTTTAAAAAAGTGGAAGGTAATGTATATAAATTCAATTTCAGTAAAATATGAAGTTAACATTTACACATTTACAGTAAAACTTTGGTACATAAATAACTAAGGTTTAGGAAATGTAATTTGGAACAAATATGATTTTAATTATAATTCTGAGCACATGTGGTCATTCTAAAGCACAAAATTATTTTATTCAGCAATTGTACAATTTTCAACATTTGAAAGAATCAAGTTGGATTTATGAAACGTGAAACTTCCAACCAATCTAAGAACACAAAATCTTTGGTTTCTAGTAACTTATTTTCGGGATGCAATCGGAGATAAAAATGTTATTCCACACTGACTCAGAACTATAATTATAATTACTTTGTATATATTGCCATGGTTAACGATAATGACATCCTGCATTTTAATAATGCTTTACCCTTTGCAAAGCACTTGCACTCACATTATTTAATTGGGCTTCCTAATAACCTGCTGAGATTGGATTATCAGCCCCTTGTCCCAAATGGGAAGAGTGAGGCCCAGAGGCGCGAGTGAAATGGCCTGGCCCACATCCCACAGCGAAGACCCGGTGCTGGCAGGACTGGGACCTCACACCCACCTCCAAGGGAGAGCTTCCCACGTCGGTACCATTCTTGCTCTTCCAAGTCTAGTCCAACTGCCTGCTCGCTCTCTCCCACATTAAATTATAAACTCCCTCAAGGGCTCCTGCCACTGTGTGACTGTCGATTTCCTTTCTGATAACGTGTCCCAAGCTCAAGAGCATCGCGTACCTCCCGGTAGCAGAAAGTAATTGGGCTGATCAGGTCGCATTCGAGGAAAGCCACCGTGACCACCTCCTCACAGATCCCTTCACTGATCCTCTTGACCCACCTCCATTTTCTCTCCGGACAGTAGCCAAATCATCTTCGAACACCTGTCGATCCATGATGACGCTCCCTGCTTAGATGCCTGCGATGGCTGTCCACTTTGCTTTGCCCAGACTAGAAGCCCTGCTCCTCCTGACCCCATCTCTCGCTCTGGTCTTCCTCCCTGGGCACCAGCAGCCTCGACTCCTCGTGACTCCTCAAACAGGCCATGTGCTTGTCATGCCGCGTCTAGACAGCGCTGCTCCATGCGACAGGACGGTTCTCCCTCTTTCTCTCTACTCTGCATCAGTGTTGTCTCCAGGGAGTGGGATTCCCTGACCCCCTAATTGGCTGAGATCCCCCCTTGTTACTCCTTGTGCAGTGCCCAGATCTCCTTCACCGCATCACAGCTCTTAGGATTTGGAATAATTGGTGGGAAGCCACACGAGGGCAGAGATGGAATCACGTCCATACTGGTTTTCTCCCATTCCAGCCCCGTACCCTAGCACAGACCTTAGTACATAGCATTTGCTCCACAAATAGCTGTTGAATTAATGAACAGAACACGAAAAGGCTGAGGGGTAGCTTACCCTCCGTGAGGAGAGGGTGCAGTTTTCACTGCCCATGCTGAGAGCAAGCCGGGAGGCCAGTGCCTGCGAGAACTTCAGGGCTGATTGGGGCTGCCTGCGAATGTACTACCCCGCAGCTCCTGTCCGCACCCGGCTAGTACGAGGAGTGGGCTGCATGCTCTGGACAGGAAACGAGAACCTGCCAGTGGCTTCCAAGTGGCTTTTTAAGGGAGAGAACCTTCTAGTTAAACCCGGGCTAGAATCCCAGAGCCCTGCTGGCCCCACCTTTCCACAGGTCCCCCAGAAGTTCTCGAAGCAGCGTATGAAAACCCTAGGGGCTCTCGGGAACACAATTTAAAAACTGCATATCTAGTAGATAAATACAGCACAAGAAATTAAAAATATGTAATCCCTTCCCAGTGATACCACTTCCCACTTCTGAGGCAACAAGTTGCTTTTATTTGCCAAACTTCAGTTTCCTTACCATTAAAATAGGTGTAACATTGCTTATCCTACATAGCTCATTGGATTGTTTTGTAGATAAAATAAGATAAAAATGAAAATATTTTGAATAGGTAGAAGCACTTTACATTATTATTTGAGCCTGGGTTACACAAATACGATTTCTCCTGCGTAAGGGCTTTAAAATGAAGGAAGATGCTCCGGTTTTCACTGACACAAAGGCATTCCAAAGACATAAACACAGTGAAGAACAAATGCATAATTCATCAGCATTATGGACTTAGGTGGGTGGTCAGCAGGAAGATCTCCGCCTGCGGATCGGGAGACCTGGGTTTGAACCCACCTTGTCATCCAATTACGAGCTGTGCGAGTTTAGAAGGTCCCGTGACCCCTGGAAGCCTCAGTGGCCCCATCTGCAAATTGCAGGGGGGTGGAGTGGGTGAGGAAGTGAAGAATGGTAATGACATTATGGTAATTTGGAGGGTCAAGTGAAGCAGCAGCTAAGAAAGGCCTTTGGAAACGGCAAAGTGACTTAGCAATGCAAGGCATTGATATTACCCAAGCACTTGCGTTCCTTAGCCAAGGGGCAGTCAAGGAGTTGTCGGGGAAGGCTGCCCAAAATAACAAGGAAGTATCAAGAACGGCTTGAATAATGACGGAGAGGGGGCAGGTCTAGGGAGAGAACGCGCGCTTCGGTCGAGGCTGCAGCTTGGGAGAGGGCTTATTTCCAAGGGGCTGGCAGGACCGGGCCAAGCCTAGGGGTAGGTCCCCCCTTTCCAGGAGCTGAAGTGGCTCCTAAAAGCTCCGGATTACAAGGCAGAGGACAGCATCCAGGTGGGCAGAACGTGTTAAAAGGATCCCAAGTACACTCAAGGATGTTTGTTTTTGATTAGAAGATAAGGATTAACTGGACTGATGCAGCCTCCTGGATGGAGAATGTGCAGACGCTAATTGCCCCTGAGTTACAGTGGATTCCATCGGAATTGTGTATTCTCCTTCACACGCTTAGCCACCACCCTCTTTCCCCCCACCCTTGCACAATGCTAAATGAAAGTGTCATTTTAACCGAGATGAAAGGCCTTGAAATTTATTTTCCACTTTCTTCCAAGATCCCTTGTTTGCAAAATACAAGAGGACCCAGGTTACTAATCTAGTTCCAGTTTATTTCATACAAAAAAAAAGAAAATGTATTCCAGGGATTCAGATTTCTGGAAGGCTTTTCCAAGTCCTTTTTCCTTGCTAGGTTTTTCTATCACACCAAAGACAGAAATTAGTGGTTCTCACGTTGAGTGTGCTTCAGAATCACCTGAGACCCTGTTAAAGCGCATTTCTGGGCCCCACCCCGGAGTCTCTGATTCAGCAGGTGTGTGAGGAGGTACCCCAAACTTGCCTTTCTAACCGGTTCCCAGTAAAACGATGGTAATGCTCCCAGGACACACTTTGAGAACCAGTGAACTGGGGAACTAACAAGGGATTTCACAGAACCTGGGCAAAGAAAAGAAAATGCGAACCTCCAGGTCCCGGGGCTGCATCTCCTTGGAAGAGGAGGTACAGTCATTCAGAGCTTAAAAGGTATTTCTTTCCTAAGTCAAATATGCATATATTGTCTTGGATTTTACAAAGCTTAGGGGTGGTTTATGGGATCAATGTGCTTTGCTACAGCACGGGAAATGCCAAGGAGTTTGGAACTGGGGCGTGTTGCTCCTGGTGGCCCCCATCCATTCCTCCGTCAGTCTGGGTTACAAACCCTCCTATTCTGTTGGTTCTTACTGTCAAGTAGTTTTTGACAACTCCACAGACATTACACCTGCAGACCACCAAACAGCTCCCCTGCCTTGACGCCACCATTCCTGTGCAGTCCTGTACCCCAATAATTACAGATCACTTCTGTGCAAGGCTGGCTAAGGCTTGGGCTACTTTTGCTGATGTTTCCAGAACTTAACAAAAACACTAAACGGTGAGTCAACACATTTGGGGTTTTAGCATCTATCTTACCATGTGACTGTGGGAAAAGCATTTTAAACCTCCAGGCATGATTTTACTCATCACATTAAAGGAGAGGGTTAGTCTGGCTAGATTAGTGGTTCTTCCCCTTCAGGGAAAAATGAAAATGAAATGTATGGACCTCTTCCCAGGAAAATGCACATGTGCCCACAAATGCAAAATGTCGCTTACAGTTTTTAGACTGCATAAATAGTAATACAGCAATAACAAGCGATAATAATAGCTGGCATTTATAGAGTGTCAACTCTATGCCAGGCCCTGTGCGAAGTACTTTGCATGCATTATCGTATTTAATCCTTGCAACGACCCTATGAGGTCATCTCGCCCGATTTCTAGATGAGACAATCATGGCAGAGACGGGAGGGAATTCATCTCAGGTCACCCGGTAGTAAGCAGCAGAAGGAAACTTGGGGCAGTCGACACTGTCCTGAAGCTGGTAAATGGTCCCCTGGGCATGTATGTCCCCGAGTTAAGAATGAACCCTGCTCCGGGTGACATTTCAAGTTCCTTGAGCCCTGAAGTCTCAGGGTTCAATGTTTTCCCAAGTCCAAGAACCACAAGTTGGGGAAATGACCCATGGTATTCTCAAGGCTCTTATGCATCAGAGGTGGTCGCAAAACGTAGAATTTAAAGGAAATTTGGGGTTCAGACTCAGAAAAGCCAGCCACATCTGTCCTTTGTGTGTGTTTTAAAAATGAAAAAGTTGATCGCAGTACCCAGCCAGAGGCAGCCTCCCTTCAAGGCCAGGGGAAGCACCCATCTCGGCGTGGGCAGGTCAGCAATGTGACGAGATAAAGGGCAGTTCCTTAATGAAAACCACTCTGCCTCCTGCCAGCAAAGGAGTTTTCTTAGTGCATTTCAAGTCCGCTAACACCTCTTCCCAGATCAATGTCTTTTCATAAATGCACCAGGAGATCTTTGAACCACTAATGCTTCAGGGGCTGTTTAGGTTTGGAGTCAAACTGTTTAATATAACTCCCCTCCAAGTCTGGCTCTATTGAAAGGTCTCAGGAAACAAGGCGGGGGAATGTATAAAAAGCAGAACCGCCATGGCCAAGTGACGTCCCCCGCCTCGGCCTCCTGTTTATACAAGCAAATTGGACCAGGCTGATTACTTTCAGGAGGGGAGAGGAGGGATGAAATGACATGTGGGTCATGGTGGAGAGCTGAGTGAAAAGGAATCCGATTAAAGGTGCCTTTTGATTGGAATGGGGCACGTTATTTGCTTAGGAAAGGGGGGCCCTCCATTGACTGGCTTCACCAACAGACGAAGCACTACAGTAAAAACCGCGTCGTGCCAGGGACATGTGGGCCAGACTTCCACGTTCCTGGAAAGGCGAGTGCCACTTAATCTGCGACTCGGTCAAACACTGGGGCTACGGAAGGGTCCTTTTCAGAAGGTGGATGACTTCGAGCATCCAGGAGACGTGGCCCCAAAGGGCCCTCTTCTGTCTAACGCTGCTGCCACCCCTGCCTTCTCAGAGCCCTCGTGAGAACAACAGAGAAGTGACAATAGTTGGCATTTCCCTAGCGTTGCCCCGTGGGCACTGTTATGTCTTTACCTCGTCTGAACCCCACAGCAATCCTCTGTTGTGATTCACCCCGCCTCCTGATGTGGGAACTGGACCGCAGAGCAGAGAAGCAGCTTGACCAATGTCACGTCCGTCTGGCTGGGAACCGCAATAGCTCTTCCTCTTAACCGCCAGACCACGTCTGCCCGCGTGAATAGGGCCCACCGGCATCCGACACGCTGCTCGTTTGCTCCCGAAGCCCTGTGACGCAGTGGTGTCTTCATGTACCCCTCATTTAGACTCCAAGCCCCTGGCGGGCAGGCACCTGCGGGCCCACCACAGTGCCTAGCCCGGTAGAGACCTGATACCTGTCCTTTGTTCTTGAAAAGCCCATCTCAACGTAGCCGTAGGGTTTGGTAGTATGTTTTGTTTTCTTCTGACTATCATATTAATACAAGCTCACTGCATGAAATACTGCTTTGGGTAGCAAACGTATATAAAGACAGAGAGAAGAAACCAGCAGAGGTAACAGTTGTCAACATTTGGGTGCAAAGCCTTCTCCTCTTTTCCTCACGTACGTGGACGTGTGAAGATACACTTTAAGTGGGAGTGTGCCCTGTGTGGTGCTTTACAGCCTGGGTTTTTTGCCAACAGCATATCGTGGGCACCTTGCCACGTCCATAGCCATAGATCTTCAGCAGTCGGTGTGTCACACTCTAGCACCGTTCCCCTTGGTGTGGTGCACAGTTGCTGGACCTGGCGGCACCGACGTTGGCTGGTCTCCACCAGGATGTCGCAGACATGCCTGCACGTACCCGTCCGCGCCCTTGTCTTTCAGTCCCTGTTCTTGCCCCTGCTTCTTGAAATCATCACACTCCCAGCACTTGCTTGGACTTCAGTTCTCCTAGAAATGGCAAAGCACACTGTTTCAGGACGCCTCAGAGATCTATGCGGTTCCGTTTTTAATATCAAAATCAGAACAGAAGGCAGTCACCGTGTCCATTCCTGACTCCATCAGGCCCTCAGGGCATCCTAGATTCCTCTCCTGTGAGCACTCTCTCCCTGCATTCACCCCAACCTGGGGCTCAGAGCCATTTCCCTGAATGCCCCGGGAATGGACCTGCTGTGGACAGCCCCTACACCCGGGTCAAAGGTTAATGCATGCCAGCAAGAGCATGGGACGAGGAGGCAGGCTGTGGGTTTGGGTGTATGGGGAATGAGCCACTTCTCTTTTAAGTCCGTGGCTCAGGTGTGTCCTGGGGAGTCACAGGTGGCTTTGGTGATGTGGGGACCACGCCAGTTAAGAAGGTAAAGCTGCGGGAGAGTTGAGAATGGTAGTGAGAGTTCGTACAAAGCTCAGGCCCCAGGAGCCCTATTTATTATTTTTCATCAGCCAGATGAAGACAATTTGCAGATTGCATTTTTTGTTGGAGTTTGTCACCATGGTGATGGGATTGGAAATTCTTTCTCTGACAACACTGCTGTTAAACCATTTGTTGGATTATTTGCATACCATGACTCTAGGAGGCCCCCAAAGCTGTGTGCCTCCCTCTCTGTGAAGAAGGGGGTTGGTCTCAGCTGTCAGTGGGATCCTTTACCTCAAAGAGATCAGGTTTCCTATATATCTGGTCTCTACCAGGTATGGAAGGAAGCTCCTGGATCCCCCACAGTCCATTCCACAAAAGGAAATGCATGAGGCAACAAGACCGAAGAAAAGAAAAAGAGCAAAGAATTTGCCATGTGCTCCAGGGAAGGGGTTGTGAGTCTCTCTGCTTCTTCTCCGGACCTGCCTGGTTTGGTGCCTTGCACATCGCAGCTACAAAGCCCACCACAGGGCAGAGCTGCGGAGGAAACCAGCAGTGAGCGTGACCTCTGGAGGGAGCCGGAACTCACGAGTCCAACGCTGCTGCCGTTACTCGGCCGAGGCCGTTTCTGAATTCATCCCTTTCCTTCCTCCAGTGATGGATTTCCAAACAATTTTTTCTAACTCCTCTCGTAACTCGCTAGCTTATTCCAGACCTATGCAGAGGAAGTCCCTTCTAAACATCCTTCTCTGATTGTGGCCCAGGAAGAGAGGGTTTCCATTCTGAAACCCTCACGCTTCGACTCCCCCTCCCATTCAGACCTTCTCTGAAAAAGCACTGGCCCCAACAATGAACAGTGTGCGCGTGAGAAGCAGTGTATTTGGATAGTCGTCGTCTCGTTTGGTGAGATCTGGAGGTGTCTGGAGACTTCCAATCCTATGGCCCTATCAGGATTCCATGTGCCTAGGTGGGGACTGCTTGAAGCTGAACCCATGTCTTTTTTCTTTATTTTGTCTCTTCATTCCCCTCTTACTCTGCTACTTTTCTTTAAAGACAAGCAGAGGGATGGTTATTCATGGCTGTTCCCAGTTTGCTTCTGGAAGACGCGGTGCGTGTGAGAGTTTGGGCAGGGCACGGAGCCCAGGCTGTGTGTCGGACGCCGTTCTCGCCGACAAACACTGCTGCTCGCCTCCCTGCCCAAACCCGATGGCACGTGCGTCCCCCAGCTCTGCACTGTTGCTCTGGAAACAGCACGTTCTGGAGCCGAAGCGTGGCCCAGTCGACCCAGAACGTCCAGGAAACGTGACAGGGTCTCGACCAATAGCTCTCTCTCTCCAGTGGGAAAGTTTGCCTCCTGAAGTTAGAGAACGAACGTGTCTGCCCGCCCTCCCGTTGGGGGGCAGTGTCGTTTATTAGAAACGCAACTGAATTCGGCCCTGCTGCTTCCGAGAGGCACAGGGACAGTGCTCGATAACCACAGGCTGTTCTCCTGCCCTTGGAGCCGCCCTGCCCCTCCCGGGCGGACCGGCCCTCCCGGAGTCCCCCTGTGAAATCCCCGCGCTGCGTTCCCACGCGCTGCCGTGCGCTCGGGACTCCGCTGCCAGCTCAGAGGCACACAAGTGGGGCGATGGCCGTGTTCTTCATCTTCCTGATCCCCCGATGGTTATTACTCATAAAAGGAAAATAACTAGACCTACCTCAAAGCTGGTTTTTGAGAATAAATAAAATCGCATGCATGAGGTCCGTAACTCAGGATGCCCCCGGCATGACCTGCTGGCAGAATCAAATTCCTCAACTCCAGGATATAAATGTTTCCGCTGGGGAGAGAGAGGGGTCTCTCGCCATGTGTTCATCTGTGTCTCAGCTCCCTTCATATTTCCCCAGCTGGAGGAGTCTTTGGAAGAGGGAGGGGACGAATTCTCACTAATCAGGTATACCCCTGGTACACTTAGGGTTTAGATCGGTGCTGTCCAACAGAACTTTCTGTGACGATGGGAATGGTCGTTATGGAGACCACAGTTAACACGCTGCTGCGGTGACAGATCAACCGAGCGTCTCATTTTACCTGACTTAAATACAAGGAGCTACCTGCGGCTGCTGGCCGCCATGCTGCACAGCAGAGGTCTAGACTTTTTAACGGTAAAAGCCAATAACTAACATCTTTATTCTCTATACATGCTGGTACAATTCACCCCTAATGCAAAAGTGGAATATAGCTTGTCTGCTAGGCTACAAGGAAGTATCCATGTTTTGCAGGGTACAGCGTAGAACACATCAGTTACCACTTCAAAATACTATCCCACCACCAACAAGTTAAAAACCGTGTTGTGCTGGTCAGCCCAGATTCTGCCAGTGCCCATCCTGTAGACACAGCAGATGATATTGAGGTACCTCTGAAGGATCACAGGGGTCCTTGGAACTTGCTTTGGAAATCACTGAGCTGGTTGTATCTAAAATCCAGTCTGGTTCAGACATTCAAAGATGTGGACTTGTATAGACGAGGAGGTTATGACTTCACAGGGATGGTGGGCTTGCCCTAAGCTACACAGCTCATTTTTGCAGGGAAAATCAGAGCCCGGTCTGCCACCCCTTCTTCAGAACCGTTTTCCCTGTACCTGTACCTTTCTACAGGACTCTGACCTTGATGCTAGACTGTTCCCTCTCCCCGGGAAATAATTATATCCTGGAGAAAGGGTCCTGACTCCTCCCGTAGCACTGTAGATGGTAGGGCGTCTGCCACTCAGTGATGGGAGAACCCACTCTCTGGGCTGGGGCTGCAGGATGTGAGCAGAGACCTTGGACAAAAACACTGTCCACAGCCACTGTCCTCTCTGGTTCTCCTCGATCTTCTCTTTCCCTGGTACACAGGCGGCAGGCCACATACTTTCCACCCATGCTTTTGGCGATACTAACGCTGTTCTCAATAAGGAAAGGACCTCATTCCTTAACCTGAACTTCCAGCCCATGGAAGGAGGCTCAGTGTTTAAGTTAAATTAATGTAGGCTGCTGTAACAGATGAATTTAGTAGAATGTGCAATGACTCAAACTGATTGAGGTTTATTTCTCTCTCGTGTGACGTCTAAAATGGCTTTTCCTGGTGGGCAAATGGCTTGCCTTCAAGTAATGACTAAGAGACCCAAGCTCCTTCATGAGGTTCTGCCACTTTCAGCAGGAGGCTGCCTAGGACCAAGGCTAGGCTCTTCTGCAGGAAGGAGGATCAATTCAGGGAGACTGACGAGGCCAAAACAGGCTAGGCTCATGCTGTTTTCTCAAACATCATCTTGAACAGAACTCGGTCACATGACCATTCCTAACTGCAAGGGAGGCTGGGAAATGTGGTCTAGCTATGTGCCCAGGAAGACAAGGAAATGAGTTCATTGAACAGCTAGCTAGCCAGTCTCTGCCACCCTTCTAAGCCAGCGTTGGGCAAACTTTTTTCTGCAAAAGGCCGGATAATAAAATATTTTAGGCTTTGCAGGCCATACTGTCCCTGTTGCAAATACTCACCTCTGCGATTGTGGTAGAAGAGTAGCCACAGACAATATGTAAACAAAATGGCATAACTGTTCCAGCAGAACCTTATTGCAGAGACAGGCAGTGGGCCAAATATGGCTCAAGGACTCCAGTTTGCCAGCTTCTGTTCTAGACAGGGAAAACACTTGTTCCCAACAAAACACAGAGCAGACACACTTTAGACTATTTGCAAAGAATGGAAAAAAAAAAAGTGTGTATTTTCTCTGGGTGCTGGAGGCAGCATAAGAAAATGGATTAAATGCATTAAAAGGAGTCAGAAATTTATTTAATTAATCCTTTATAAAAGAGAAATGTTTTCAGCTGTGCTTCAAAGGAGGAAGAGGAAGTTTATTGCATGTACATTTCAGGATTCCACCCTCAGTCCCTTTGGGGTGGGGCCCAGGAATGTGCATTTTCAGGATGCTCCCCAGCTAGTTTTAAGCGAACAGCGGAGGTGGTGGGTGGTCACAACTTGCTAAATACTGCAAAGCCATTCGTTTTTCTGGCTCTCCTGGATGTAACCAGCCACCAGCCTTCGGACTACCTAGGAAAGAACAAACCCGATGGTCGAGGTGAGCTTGCATTTTCTTTCTCCTTCAGGGAAGCTATCGGAATGCAAGGGAGTGGGAGGGACCCTACAGGTCTTTCTAATTTGTTCTCCGTGAGTTCCCCTAAGACGGGTTAGTAAGGAATCATGGATGGCTCAGCCACAGCTGGTTGTGAAGCTCGGACCAGGGAGCCGGGACTTCCACCCGGCTGTGGCTGCAGGCAGTCTGTTTGCAGAGGGGGAAGTAAACTAGTTCCATCACTTACCCCTCCTCTCAAGTGTTGACACCCAGATCTGAGAAGGGACATTGTTTGCACTGGAAAGGGGGATTCAGTCCTGGGGAATGAGTTGACACAGCTGGACGACTCTGATTTCTAACGTCCCGTCACTGCCCTTCCTCTCCCCACCACGCGGCGGCTTACACGTTCTCCCTGCACAGGGGTGAAACAGTTAGCCCTGGCCACTCAGTCCCCCTCCTCTCGCCCAGCGACCCAGAGTGGGAGGAGGCAACCTGGCCTGAGGGTCAGGCATGGCTCGGGGTCAGCGCCGGTGTTCTCGGGCACCCCAGTGGAGAGGGGTGAATGGGGGTTCTGGGGGACCTTGAGAAAGTCACCGCAGGAGTGCCCAGGGGAGGGAGGAGCCCCATATGCCAGTTCATGGGTCCATGTTCCAAAGATGTAGGAAAAATAGAAGGAGAAAGAAACCTGCCTTGGAGCCCCCCCCTCCCGAAAACGAGCCAGTCGCCTACCATCAGCTGGCTGGGGATGTGTGCATTCCCTCAGCAAGACGCTGCGAAGCACTGAAGAGTGAAGGGCAAATCAATAAGTGTGTCTCCTCAGTTCACCACCCAGCTCAGAGACGAGAGGGGGGAAGATGAGCTACGCTAACTTCTGCGCAGAGGAGGGCAGCCCTGTGCTCAGGTCTGATTCCTGGGCATGGGCGTTTGCCCTTAACTGAAGTTTCTCTCGGTCCCTCCTGGAGAAGGCCTGCCAGCCCTTCGCCTGTCTGTCCGTGAGCAAGGGTTGCCAAAGTCAAACCCTCTTCAGCTCAGCAGCTGGGCAGTGCCCTGGGCTCTGTATGGTGCTCTAGCACCTGAGCAGCCCATCTCCCTGGGAAAGGCAGCTTCTAGTTTTAGTTCAGTGCCCTTGCCAGCAGCCTGCTAATGAGTCTGGTGAAATGTATGCAATCAACATGCAAGGAAAAGGTCGCCGTGCACTGGTTCGCGGCCCTAATGCAGACGGGACAGTCCAAGGACTTCAGTATGCATGGGGGTCACCTTGGAAGATTGTAAAAACGTGGGTTAAAGGGCACCCCCATTCGGATTCAGAGTCTGGGGTGGGGCCTGAGAACTTACATTTACATAGCTTTCCGACGCAGATGGTGTATAACTGGTGCAGGTAATGCTGGGACGAGTGGCACAACTGGGAAGCACACAGGATCTCAGGGGGCGGAGGGAGTTTGGTTTGGTTTTGGAACTGTCTTGTGAAGATTCTGGGTAGAACCATACCCTCACTCTGCACTGAAATCTAGCAGTCTAATCGGTTTGCCTTTGAAAAGGACTTTCTTTTCTCCAACTGGAGTTTTCCTCCCGCTTAAGCCCGTTTTCCTTTCTGTGATTCTCAGTGGCCCTGAATTCTCCAGCTCCTCCTCATAAAACCGAATAAACCGAATAAAACTCCGGAGCTTCTTGGAGACACGAAGCCAGGCCTTTGGCTTTTTTGTTTTTAACCTGATAGACAAAATCCCTCTAGGGCTTCCTCAGGACGGCTGTCCCTGCCATTTTGGTCGCCCCTCCTAGACCTACCTCTGCAGCACACACCTTCGCGTCTGTCCACTCGCGCAGGAAGCGCGGCCCGTTGCGCTGCAGAGGCTCAGGGACGCGCTCGCTGACTCTGAGGAGCTGGCTGCAGATGGCATGAATTTGGCCTGCCCTTCCCAGTCCTGCTGGAAACAAGAGCTGGCATCCGTTACGAATGTCCCCCAAGCTGCCAAGGCGGCTGCCTTCCTTTCCGTAACAGCTTCCTTGGGCGAGAGCCTCCGGTGTTCCCGGGCCTGTGCCTTTCTGCCCCATTCTTCGCCATCGCTCTTCGCTCATTCCTTGACGTTTCCATGTCGGGGACCCCCAGTGCCTGATGTGAGCTGGGTCGTTAAGGAAGGAGCAGAAGGCACTGTCCCAGAAGAGTCCGGGATGCAGGCCAGGCGAGGTCAGCTTTTGGGAATCGCCGATGATGCGTGAAGTGGCCTGGTCCGCCTGCCTCGGTGCGGAAGCTGGAAGCAGGCCTGGCTGTCCCTGCCACCGCTTTGCCGGACCTCTCCAGGGCAAACTGCTCCAACTGCAGGCTCGCGATGACTTCTGAAGGCAGAGGCAGGGCGAGCCACACAGGAGGCGGCCAGCTCACTGTGACGTTTAAAGCAGGTGCCGTCATGCACACTTGAGTTCAGCAGTGGTAGTTTCTGTCCCCAGAGTATGGTCGGTGACAGACAGGCAGAGCTGGGTTCAAACCCCATCCTAGCCGCGTGACCTCAGGTCACATAGCACTGTCTAGGCATCAGTAGCCGTGTGTGGGACAATGACGCCAACAACAATAAAGGACGCTCACGGGGCACCTACTGTTCCTGCCATTACATTGAGTGCTTCATATAACTTCCTCCTTGAAAAGTCATGCCAACCCTGTGACGTGTAGACTGTCGTTTGTCCCGTTTCACAGATGAAAAAACTGAGGTACGGGGAAGGGCAGACCCTGTGCGACTATTAACATACTCGTAACACTGTGCTAACATTTTATTGTGAGGATTGAATTAAATGTATATGAGGAGCTCAGCACAGTTCATAGCACACAGTGCTCAGTAAGTGATAATTACATGTATTAAATATGTTTAACAGGAGGGCCCAGCCCAAATGGAGTGACTTCTCAATTTATAGGAAAAACAATATTAATTATGTCTCACTAAATTCACACATCATGTGGCCTCTCCCAGGAAGAATTTCTGGATCCATAAAATTCATTCCTCCCGTAATCAGCATGATACCTTAGCTGCTAGTATTTCACCCATTACATGTGTCTTGATTTTTGCAGTTTTTTTTTCCCATTGAATTATTTTTTTATAGTGAGGTATAATTGACATATAACATTATATTAGTTTCAGGTGTACAACATAATGACTCGGTATCTGTACATATTGCAGCACAAATGTTGCATTTCTGTGCGCACCTGTTTCTGTGTCCACCAAACGTCTTGGTGCCGCGGCAGTGTTTATTGCTCTGGGCCCCCAGGACTCAGTCAGGAGCCCTTGCTTGCTGACTGGCTGGTTTTTCCTACTCATTTCTCAACAGGAGACTTGGGGTTTGCCTTACAGCCTAAGAACTAGAACGTTGAATCATAACCGTGGGACATCGACCACTCCAAACCTTGTGAAAACAATGGCTGATTTGCCCGCTTCCCTGGATGAAGGGCCCTTGGCCAAGAGGGAGGAAAGAAGAAAGGCAGAAGATGACAGGGGAAGAGCAAGGGAGAGAGAGAGAGAAGAGGGTAGAAGTGTAGTGTTTTCAAACTGGAAGAGAGTGTTCTTAGAGAGCGTCTGTTCCAATGCCTTATTTTATCAACGAGGTTCAGTTCTAAGTACACAGCTATCGAGCACGTATCGCTTTTGGACAGTCGTGCAGAGACTTTGCCCCTGCCTGTCCACACAGGCCTGTGCGTGTGCATGTCGCCAGACGCTGGGTTTGGGAGCCCCTTTGCTAACTGACTCCTGGAGGCACCCACAGGCCTGCCTACCTCCAGGAGCTCTCCCTATGGATTCAGGGTCGCCATAAACCACCCTGGACCTGCCGTGCGAGCCTCTCTGTGCTGAGGATGAGAAGCCAGGCGGGCAGTGATAGTGAGCACGACGGGGGTGGCCAGAGCTGCTCGTTTTGTTTTGCACCATGTACAGAAAGTCCACGCTGGGCCAAACAGATGAACTTGTCAGGGGGTTTGGAGCCGGTCCTCGGTTTGCAGTCCGTTTTTGCCAGGATGTGCAGCCCTCCTCAGTGACCAGGTTTCTCTCTTTGCCCTCCTGGAAGTTTTGTCCTGTAGCCTACAGTCATCACAGCCTCCTGAGGGTGTTTCTTCATCCTCCTGTAAACATCCATGCCTTCTCCTCCCTGCTTCTCTTCCTTCCCTGGAGCCCTGTGGAGAACACAGTTCCCCAGCTCAGAGGAGCAGAGGACCGCATGTGTTGCCGTGGGAGGGAAGCGAGCGAGACGGAAGTCTGGGCCTGTCCTTTCTTTGTTGATCTGCCTTAGACTTCAGGCAAAGGAAAGCCCTGACCATCCCTGTCCTCTGTCCCATCCACCATGCCCTCTCCCCTACCGTACTTCAGGCTGGCTCTCATCAAATGTAGACTGACTTTCCATGTCATGCACTCAGAATATCCACTAGATATCGTTGGAGAGGGAGGAAGGGAAGGAGGGAGGGAATGAATGAGAGTGTGTATACTGGCGGTGACACGGACAGAATTATCTTGAACTGCTCAGTGCTCGTGTGTGATGTCATGAAGACTACGTATGCTCAGCCCACAGTGTGTGACAGCTTCGGGACATCAAGAGTGAAAGAATAACCTCCGTCCTTCCTCCCTCCCTCCCTCCCTCCCTGACTCCCTAACTGACTTCCTCAACTAAACGCTCTCTGTTCCCAAGCCCCATTGGCAGGCAGGCAGGCCTCTCCGGTGTCCTCATCTTCTCAACGCAAAAACCAGCACAGGCTGGGCCTGCGGCACGGACAAGACCGAGTCCCTCTTCTCCCGGAGCTGGCAGTCTAGGGGCAGCGAGTAAGCCCGTGTACACGGGAGCTGCTTTGGGATAAACGATGTGAGAAAACAGAGGAGGTAAGAGGTGAGCAAGTTCATAGTCCAGGTCCGGGAGGGAGACTGAGGAGCGGACATTTGGACAGAGACCTGAGTAAGTAGAAGAGCCAGCCCTGCCCCCAAAATACGCGTCAACCCAGGAACTGCGTCCTGGCTGCCCTGGCTACCTGCCTATTGAGCCAGGGTTCAATTCCAGGTGCGTCTGCAGCTCAGGATGGGCTGAAGAAAGAGAGGTCAGGCAGCTGCTGAGAGTCAGTAACCCAATCTGGGCACGGGCTGGCCCTTAATAAGCATCCAGGTAGTCCTTTGAAAAATGAGACCTGTGGTCAGGTCTCCCAGAGCAGAGGGATCAAGTTTCAGTTTTAATTATGAAACTAAAGAGATGTCCCTGCCCATGTCCCATTTTGCTCAATTGCAGCTTCCCCTGGAAGAGGGCTTCCTGTCTCCGATCCTCGAGGCCCTGGTATGCTGACCTCATGCGGATCCTGGCCGCTCTGATAACACTCCATGAGCGTGGAACTTGAGCTGGCCGGGCTCACGGAATGGTAGGGTGCAGGCGGACGACCAGATGTTGGGTACCAGTGGGCGATGAAAGGCGCGTGGGGAGTGAGGACGGGTGGCCGGGGTTGTGAGAGTTCAAATCCGTGGGCTGCAGCTCAGATTATGACATCACAGAAGGATGAGACAGCTGGTGGGTCTGGGGCAGGAATACGTCTCTTCCTCCCCCGAGCTCCCTCGGCTTGCACCCAGGACAGCCCACGCGGCGGGAAGATGGGCAGTGCCAGCACAGACCCCCTGCCAACAGCTCGCACCGAGCGAAGCCGTTGACACGCACTGTTCTGTTCACCCCTCTGAGCTTGTTCCACAGTAGGTCCCAGTGCTAATCCCACTGTGCAGATGCAGAGAGAGAGCCTCAGGGTAGATCATTTGCCCCGGTCACTCGGGTAGTGGGCGATGACCAGGATTTATCCTGGGTCTGACTTCAGAGTCTGTATTCTGCCCAGTTTCACTTCACTGCCTCCTTGTGTACGCACCAGACTGGCCACAGAAAGACAAATGGAAAGGGGTGACCTACCTTCCTTAAGGCCTTTTCTGAAGTGATTTCCAAAGACATTTGATATGGGCAACTTCCCAGAATTAGCTCAGTTGTTAGCTGTTTAATGGATGAATAAGTGGGGTTGTCGGTGGGGGTGGGAAACGGTGAGAAGGAGACACGGGTGGGGAATGATTTCCAAGGCTGGATCTTTCCTTTATTTGGCTCCAGTAAACTTTAACAAGGCCCTTAATGAAATCCCAGTGCTTAGCGGAGCCTCCATGTTTACAAGTCCGCAGCTCCGGGCGGAGGGAGGGAGCTTGGAATCCCGGCAGAGCTCAGCCCTGCTGACCTTCCATCCACTCCGGTGAGCCAGGCGTGCAGGACACACGCCCAGACCCAGGGGCTGAGGGTCCTGACCCGACTGCAGGCTGGCCCCAGCTCCTCAGAGGTGGCGTCTTCCCGAGGTTAGGCCTCAAGTCCGTGGCTGCCAGTCAGGGAGGCCCTTGGACGACGTGCTCAGCAACAGTGATCCTAGATCCACAGAGCTCCGTGTCGTTGTTCTTGGAAATATTACAAAATAGAGGTTTGTAATGAGTGTTGTGATGATCATCAAAATCCTGTCTCGCCCTGGCCGGTTTGGCTCAGCGGCTAGAGCGTCGGCCTGCGGTCCAGAGAGACCTGGGTTTGGCTCCCACTAAGGGCATGTATTTCGGTTGCAGTTTGTCCCCAGCCCTGGTTGGTCATGCGGGCGGCAGCCACTCGATGTGTCCCTTTCACGTCGATGTTTCTCTCTCTCTCTCTCTTCCTCTCTCTCCCTCCCACTCTATCTGAACAAAAAATGGAAAAAAAAAAAAAATCCTGTCTCATTTCCCAATCTAGAATTTGCCTGTTCCCACACCCGAAAAATGGCTTCCCCTGCCAGTGAAGAATGATTCTTGTTAGCAGTAACTATTTAGTGGGTAATAAATAATACTTATAACATATCGAGGTATAAAGAATAAAAAATGGCCCAGCCGGTGTGGCTCAGTGGTTGAGCATCGTCCCATGCACCAAGAGGTCACTGGTTCGATTCCCGTTCAGGGCACATGCCCAGGTTGTGGGCCCAATCCCCAGTGGGGGACATGCAGGAGACGGCCAGTCGGTGTTCTCTCTCATCGATGTTTCTGTCTCTCCGTCTCCCTTCCTCTCTCTCTAAAATTAATAGAAAAGAAAAAAAATTTAAACAAAGAACAAAAAATGAAAATAAAACTGGTTCCTATCTTCCAACACTCATCTTTCTTTAAAAAAAAGAAAAGAAAAGAACATTCCCCAGCCCTTGAAGTCCTCTAAGTAGAGTGAGAAATGAAATTTTTATCAAAGCGGGCAGTAGGATACATTGGGCGTCCCCGTAATCATAGTCTTCATTTCCAAAACATACTTAAAAAAAAACAAAAACAAAAAAAACAACAAAAAAAAAACACATTAGCTTTTGTAATGGCAAAAACAGCTATGGCCCATTTGCTAACAGCAGCACCAGGTAACTTTTTAAGGCTGGTGAAACTTTTCCCCTTCCCTTTGACCTGATGTCCATAAGCACAGATTTTAGGATGTGTAAAACCCCAGCTCTGACAGGTGGGCCCCTCCCCCCAGGCAAGGGGCCGTCTTGGGAGTGTGCTGGACAGAGCCTTCAGCAGCCTGGTTCCCTCAGGCGTCCACAAGGTGTCCCAAAGTCTGGCCTCGTTCTTCGCACAGCTCTCTTCTCCGTAAATCACCACCCTCACCATCCACGGCATCTCACTGAGCGTCAGAGTGAAGCCATTTTGTCATAGTGGGCTGTCACCTGGCCTGGAAAATGAGGAGGCAAAGGACTAGTAGCTAAACCCGTTACAGGGCTTGTCATCCAGAGAGCAGTCACGTGGGTTCGGACACCCCTCAAGTGTCATGCTTCACAAGAGCCTGTGAGAGGCGTTTGGGAACCGCGTTTAGTGCCGTTTCCGGAGCGCTGGAGCCTGGGCCAGCTGGGTCCAGAGGCAGCGCAGGGTCCGGAGCAGAGCCGGGCTGGGTCCAGAGGCAGCGCAGGGTCCAGAGGCGGCGCAGGGTCCAGAGGCGGTACAGGTCCGGAGCAGAGCCGGGCTGGGTCCAGAGGCGGCGCAGGGTCCGGAGCAGAGCCGGGCTGGGTCCAGAGGCGGCGCAGGGTCCGGAGCAGAGCCGGGCTGGGCCCAGAGGCGGCGCAGGGTCCGGAGCAGAGCCGGGCTGGGCCCAGAGGCGGCGCAGGGTCCGGAGCAGAGCCGGGCTGGGTCCAGAGGCGGCGCAGGGTCCGGAGCAGAGCCGGGCTGGGCCCAGAGGCGGCGCAGGGTCCGGAGCAGAGCCGGGCTGGGTCCAGAGGCGGTGCAGGGTCCGGAGCAGAGCCGGGCTGGGTCCAGAGGCAGTGCAGGGTCCGGAGCAGAGCCGGGCTGGGTCCAGAGGCGGCGCAGGGTCCGGAGCAGAGCCGGGCTGGGTCCAGAGGCGGCGCAGGGTCCGGAGCAGAGCCGGGCTGGGTCCAGAGGCGACGCAGGGTCCGGAGCAGAGCCGGGCTGGGTCCAGAGGCGGCGCAGGGTCCGGAGCAGAGCCGGGCTGGGTCCAGAGGCAGTGCAGGGTCCGGAGCAGAGCCGGGCTGGGTCCGGAGCAGAGCCGGGCTGGGTCCAGAGGCGGCGCAGGGTCCGGAGCAGAGCCGCCTGGGAGCTGGAGCAGGTTTGGTTACAGCTTTGGACCACGTGGACTTGGCGTCTTCGGCGAACTTAGCATCTCTGAGCCCTGGTTCTTTTTCTGGAAATGATGAGACCACAGTTCTCATCTCACCAGGTTGTTGGGAGAATCGGATGACACAGTGCATGTGAGGGAGCGTCATACACCGCACAGCGCTCTCAAAATAAAGGGCATTAGATCTGAATGGGGAAAATCCCAGCCCGCAAATTCAGTTCTACAAACTCAGGCGTAACTTTTCATCCACGCCATTTCTGTCACCTTAATTTCAACCTCAAACCCAATATCGGGTTGCCAGTTTTAGCAAATAAAAACACAGGACAGCCCTGGCCCGGTTGGCTCAGCAGTTGGAGCGTCGGCCCGCGGACCAGAGAGTCCTGGGTTTGGTTCCCACTAAGGGCACGTACCTCGGTTGCGGTTTGTCCCCAGCCCTGGTTGGGGTCGTGTGGGTGGCAGCCACTTGATGTGTTTCTCTCACATCGATGTTTTTCTCTCTTCCCCCCTCTCTCTCTCCCGCTTTATCTGAAGATAAATGCAAAAATGTCCTCAGGTGAGGATTAAAAAAAAAGACAGGATTCCCAGTACAGAGCCTTCTGTACTGTGTCTGCCAACCTTAGCTTTATCCCTCCAGGCCACCAGGTCACTATGGTAGGACGGCTTGGGTTCCACCCTCAGTCTGGGTCACAGTACTAGGGACTTGTGCATTGTCAAAGTAAGGCGGACACCAAGCAGTTACCTCTGGGACGCCCCTGTGCCCTCCATATGGCAGTGTTAGGGCTGGCAGCTCTCTGTGGTCACACTGAGAACCTGCCTGAGACTTTTTTTTTTTCCAGAATTACCTCTGGTCTTGTGTTTGCCCAGACATACCACATAGCCATTGCTTTTAGGGGCCTTGCTTAGGCAGGAAGCATGAGCTTATGTCCCCTTTGCCTAAGCACCCAACAGTCCCAGACTCAGTCTCTGTCTCTGTCTCTGTCTCTGTCTCTCTCTCTCTCTCTCTCTCTCTCATCTTCATTCTCTCTCTACCTCTGTGCCTAGCCCAGAATATTTCTTTCTATTCTAGGAAAAAGCTTCTCTCTACCTTGGCTTTCTACAGTTTACTTTGCTTCTTCCTCCAGTTCCTTTTCATCCTCCTCCTTCCTCCAGAAACCCTACTGACTCCGCTGTGGGCACTAGCTTTGGAATATTAAAGCCAGGGAGTAGTCTTTCAAGTGACTCCTTCCTCTCTGCAATGTCCCTACCATCTATGAGGCAATGAGGGCAAGGCTAATCTGCTACTTGCGTGAGGAGAAAATAGATGGAAAATAAATACAAATTCATAGCTCAAAATGCGTCCCAGCCGTAACTGAAACGATGCTCATTTAGCATGCATTTCATCATACCCTACATTGTGACATTTCTCCGCTGACCTTTTCCTGCTCTACACGTACAATCTGGGGAGGGATGGGCGCCCTGCGTTATCAGGTCTGCCATCTGACCTGCAGGAAGTGCCCAGTGGGTGCTTGCTGAGCTTGTTTGGGTGGCGTAGAGCTGCTTAGTGTGATGTTGGGATACGGCACCTGTCGGCCGCAGGCTAACCTCCCTTTCGGGAAAGCGGGCCGCTCTTGCCGACGAGAGCAGAGCAGACATTGCCTCCGTGGGTCACCGTGGGTCTGCCCTTCCTCAGCACGGACGGCTGCGTGGGCTCCAGGAGCCTGCCCAGGCAGGGCCATGGGAAGGAGCTGGTGGCTCCACAGAAACCTCGCCTTTGACAAGGAGGGAGGAGAGTGTTTGCAACAGACTGACTCCCTGTGTGATATTTGGCATCATTTCCAACTAATGATATCTTTCCGAGAGCCTTACCGACGTTGACAGCTGACTCAGCCCAGTTACGATCACCCAGAGACATGGCTGCAGGGATCTGGAAAGTGAATTAGCGGGCTGTGGGTCTCCAAGGTTGTGTGTGTGTGTGTGTGGGGGGGGGGCATGGATGTAAAATGGGTGTCTGAAGAGGAGGAAGACGGTTTTCAGGTTTGACACCTTCTGAAGGTCTTTCATGCTTGCTTTGTGTTCCGAGGCGACCCCTCTCTCTTCTAATTTACCTTTTCTGGTTCCTTCTAAAAAGAGCAGTCGTTTTGCTCGTACTGAAATGTTACCTTGGGTGCGGAAAGGTCAGACTGCCTTTGTTCGAATCCCAGCTCCCCACCCACCATCGGTGTGACCTCAGACAACGGAGCTCATCTCCGGACTTCGGCTTCCTCGTCGGAGAAATGCAAATAATGACAGCACACCCGTGTCTGCCACGAGGCGGTGCGAGGGTCGCGTGGGAAAACGTGTCCAAGCGCTCGTGCGGCACCCGGCGTGGGACGAGGGCCTGGTGAACGTCTGCTGCGCTTGCTCTCGGAATGATTTGTCCGTGAGGAACCGAAGGGCGGGAGATTGCTCACCTTAAAGGGGAATGGCGAGACCCGGAGAGGCTCGTGGCTTGTCCCGACCGACAAGGGAAGTCAGTGGCTGAGCTGGGGGCCCGCTTCCTCCGTAAAAACGTGGACCTGGCCAGGACCGCAGGCTCTGCATTGTTCTGATCCTTCCGAATGCCAGCCCTAGCTGTTCCCACGGCCTCCTCTCCAAGCCTCCACGCTCCTCGGCGTGGCAGGGAAAGCAGGCCCATTCTCTGTGTGCCCCTCCCTATCTTGGGACCTCCTCCCAGCTCCGTTGTCACAGATTATGTGGAGACCCACAGGTGAGTGACCACGGAACCATTGCCTTGTTGCACCGGAGTCTAGAGACCCCTTCTCCACAGATCCCAGAGCTTTTCCCAACTCACATCTTGCCAGAGATGATTCCTTCCCATCACAAAGAATCGATCTTGTTTTTGCTTTTTAATCTCTATCTTTCCTTGTATGGACTTGACCCAGGAGGATTGAGTTATCATTACTTCACCAGATAGAGCTGGGAGTACATGCCCAACACTGGCAGGACGACTCCTCTCTGCCCACTAATACGAAAGAAGAGTGGCCAGTCCCCTCAGAACCGGGCTCCATGAAGCCCAGCCAGAGCCTCCGGCAGGCTGGCTGCTTGGCAAGGAGGGCACTGTTTGGTGACCCATGGGGTGTGGGAAACCTTTTTTCTGCTAAGGGCCATTTGGATATTTTAACATCACTCGAGGGCCATACAAAATTATCAACTTAAAAGTTAGCCTGCTAGCCCTGGCCGGTTTGGTCAGTGGTTAGAGCGTCGGCCCGCAGACCAGTGAGTCACGGATTCGAGTCCAGCCAAGGGGACGTACCTTGGTTGCGGTTCATCCCCGGCCCTGGTCAGGGTCATGCGGGAGGAACCAGTCAATGTGTCCCTCTCACATCGATGTTCCTCTTTCTCTCCCTCCCACTCTATTTGAAGATTAATAGAAAAATATCCTCCGGTGAGGATTTAAAAAAAAACTTAGCCTGCTATATTTGGTCATGCTAATTTGGTGAGGCGTGTGATTTTAGCTGGTATTGACTTTGTGGGCCTTATTCAGCCTGCGGGCCGGACGCTCCCCACCCCTGCAAGGCAGTAGGGAGAGGGAAGATGAGCAGGGAAGAGTAACGTCCAAATCAACACTCAGAGGCGACGTCCTTGGCTCTGAGTGTTCCAGCTGGAGCAGTGATGGGGAACCCAAGACTTTTCAAGGCCAAGTGTGTGCCTGTGTGCATATACACACACTTGTGCATACACAGCATCACTGCGCAGGGAAGAGGCCAGCTTCAGCTCACGTGAATCTTGGGAAGAACAGCTGACGAGAGGAACTTTCTACTTTATGGGAGTCAGGACAAAATTGCAGCAGAGCAAATCCATGCGAATGCAGTTACAGCAGACAGGCTGCAGTGTGTGCAGGCCAGACTCACAGCTGTGCACCCCACGTACATACTTTCAGGAGCACACACGCACAGGTGGAGTGCCAACACATTTACACCCCGATCCACAGACTCCTGGAGCCTCTGTGCCGAATCTCATTTCAAGTCTGTGACTTCTGGATCACAGAATGTGCAGAATGAGGTTGGTGCCAGAGGAGTAGCCTAGTGTCTCACCCGTTCATCCTTGACGATCAGAGTAGGTGCCCTGAAACCGTCAATGAGTCATGATGACAGAAGAGAAAAACGTCCAAAATTCTGAGGCCTGGCAGGTATGCAGGTGGCAGCTGGGGAGTGGGGTGGGCAGAGCTGTGGGGCAGAGAGGCAGGGCGCTCTGAGTGCCCAGGCCACTTCCTGGGAGCCACACAAGCCTCCTCACACTCGGCCAGGGAATGACAGCTGAGGAGGCCAAAGGGGTGCTTGGAGGGAATCCCTCGGGGCCCCTGGGGGAGCCATCTCTCATTTCGGGAACTTTGGGCAGGAAAAAAACAAGTGGAGGTGAAGAGCTAGGTTTTCTCTCACTGGGTTTTCAAATCCTGTTTCTAATAGTAAACACCAGGCTGTCATCAGCTCTTTGTACTGAGAGAGGTGGAAGAGTGTGTGTGTGTGTGTGTGTGTGTGTGTGTGTGTATGTGTGAGAGAGAGAGAGAGAGAGAGAGAGAGAGAGAGAGAGAGAGGTGGGGGAGAGGAAGATGGAGGGAGGAGGGAGAGTCTTTAAATTTTAATTGGTCTGCAATGAAAGATTTAACTGTTTAAAAAACAAAACCCTCTTAGTCCCAGACCACAACTTATGTGCTAATGTGGGAGGTTGGGGGCTAGTGAAGAAAGAAGGAGGGAGGGGTGGATTCCTAATGGGACCCATGGGCAGCCATGCCGTTAAGGGGTAGGAGAACCAGCCACATGGACACTGGAATACAATTCAGATCTACCGAGCTCTCTAGCTGCTGTCCCGTCTCTTATGGGGGAAGGTCATCTTTGCTTTCCGTCTTTTTAAGACTGTCCTGTAAGTAAAGTAGATGTTAGAGCATGCAGAGTTGGTTTAAGCTTTCGCCTACACCCCGCTCCCGAAGAAGACCTGGCTGGTGAACGGTTTTGCTGTGAGGCCCTGAAATACAGTGACATCACAGACTCCTTGGGGATCAGGCCTTGCCGTTTCGCAGGATGGTGTGTCGTCTGTCTTCTCCCTCTACTTAGATGATGAGCCATAACCTCATGTCCTGGGACTGTGCCTGCTTTGTCCACGATGGCCTCCCGGGCTGACTCCAGTACCTGGTACTGAGCAGATCTCAGCAAACACCTGTTGGACCTCCTGTGAGCATTTGGGGGAAAGTATAGCCCTAAGTTGCTGTGGCCCTGATGACTTCTGTGTCCTGCCATTCGGCTTCAAAGCTCACCTTGCGCGCTGACTCGGGCTGTTTGCACTGTGTTTGCTGTGGCTGCGTTGAGCCACGGTGACAGCGCTCTGCAGAAGGAAGAGGACCGTGTCTGTCCTGCTCACGGCCAGCTCTGCACTCCGGAAGAGCGTCTGGCCCGTAGCGGTCACAGTGTCTGTTGAACGAACGAATGAGTAAACGTCACGGCGGTGTCCTTCCCCACATCCTGATTGTCTGGCTGAAGGATGAAGGCGAGGCCGTGTGTACTGGCACCCTCACGAATGCCATTTACAACCCGCCATAAAGGGCGTTGCGTTGAACTGAATGCAGCTGTTGTTACTCACCGCTGGCCCGGTCATCAGGGAAGGTATTAGTGGTGTCGCTGATGCTTACCATTATTGGAGAGCCTACCACATGCCAGGAACTCTGCGGTGCGTCTTACATGCATCACCTCGTCGAAGTGATGCAGTTATTCAGTTTTTCTCCCAGTGTCACAGGAACCGAAGCCAGAGGAGGCAGCCCACGTGTCCGGAGCCCCGCAGGAAGGCGCGGGGCAGCATTGCAGTCCAGGTGCTGTTCAGCTCAACGCCCGCCCTCGCCTCCAGGCCGGCCTGAGCAAGGCAGACTCGCACTGGAGGAAGGCCCGGAGGGGTCAGTAAAAGCAACAGAAGAAAAACAAATTGTAGGCAGTCTATTAATGGTTGATCTTAAAAGCCTTGTAATGACCTTATTTTCTCCAGAGGACATTCTGAAAGCCAGTGATTTACCGCGGCTCCCCGGCTGGGAGAAGATGCCCCGGCAGCCGCTTCCCCTTCCCCGGGCCCAGGCTCCGAGCCTGACCCAGCGGGACTCCGAGGGAATCATCCCGTCCACTGCTTCTTCTCTTCGACGCCCGGAGGATCAGCCCCTCCGCCCTGGTGGGGGTTTTTCCAGGCTCATGGGCTTCCAGCCAAAAACCCTTTCAATTAATGGACTGGGAGCTGCACCCATGAAGAAAATTAGAAACAGATAAGAAGAGAAGGGCCCTCGTGCCCAGAGCAGAGGAAAGGAGTGATTCTTGGAGCATGCTGAAGATTTACCAGTGTTTTCCTAACGCGAGAATCGGTCAGCAGGGGCCTGGGTTTTTTACGAGAGAGGAACCTCTTCCAGACAGCTCTCCCCCCACCGCCCCGATGGATCCCCACACCCCACTTCCAGGAGAACGCGGCCCCTCCGGAGTGGCCGTGTCAGAGGCTGGTTAGCTGCTCTTCACTTATCAGCCGCAACCCCAGCCTTAGTTCACGCTTGCAATGTGAAGCCATTTCATATTTATTCTTGTTTTATCTGGCAAGGAGCCTTGGAGGAAAAAAGAGTCCCCTGCTGGTGCCGTTCAGCTCTTATATCTTTATCGTCTCCTGAATTGATTTGACAGGGCAATCATAGGCCACGGGTGAGACCAAACGCCCCTCTCGGCGGCAGGCTGGGGGGACGGGCAGGGCTGCTCCCCTCCCGGGCCGGTCCAGCCGCGCCCAGGTTCTGCCTGGGGGATGTACGTGCCCTCTCCCACTCGGCCCACGCAGACCGTAGGAAGAGTTTCCTCGTGGCAATGGTCTAGCCACAGCGGTTCTCAACCTTCCTGATGCCGCGACCCTTTAACACAGGTCCTCACGTTGTGGTGACCCCCAACCGTGAAGTTATTTTCGTTGCTACTTCATAACTGTAATTTTGTTACTGTTTTGTCTTAGGCGACCCCTGGGAAAGCGTCGTTCGACCCCCAAAGGGATCACGACCCACAGGTTGAGAACTGCTGGTCTAGTGGGAGCCTCAGAAAAGAGCAAGGGTGTCTGAGAAGCCATGAGGAATGGCCCTCACCACAGAACATTCTAGAAGCTGAGTGAGGTCAGACTCCCCTAGAGGGTGTTGCAGACTGTTGGAAGGACTTCTCCAAAGCCACTGTGACCTTCGGGAAGGTTCACCAAGTGACCTGGCCGTGGGGAGCTAAGGTCCACGTTCTGCAAGCCTCGGATAAGTCAGGACGGTTTCGCCCAAGGGGCAGTGACAACTTGAAATGATGTAGGAAACTCTGTGTGTGCAGTGTTCTGGGGAAGGATCTGTAGATTTCAGTAGGTAAGCAAAGGGACCCCAGTAAACTTGAAAACCCATGAACGAAGGCAGCTTTCTACCAAGCATCCATGCCCCACTGGAAGTTTGAGATGATTTTAAGTATAACTCAGACAAAATTCTTATTTTACTAGCCATGTACTTTTTTTCATGTGGGGGAATATATACACTAAAATATCCAGTTTGTGATTTCAAAGATATTGCAGATCAAGGTGAGGTTAAACATCATTTGATTAAACGTAAGAGTCAAGTTATTAGTGGATAAGGACACAATAAGTAAATAGTAGTCTGGGTTCTGTGCCTCTACGGCAAAATCCACTAATGCTCAATGGGGAAATACTTCGATTAGGGAAGAAAAGCATGGAAGAATCCAGCCCTCATCACCTCTTATCCCAGTTATTGAGATGTTTGCAAACTGGGCCCTGACTCTAATCTCTTTTTGTCGCCTGCACACCCTGGTCATTCCAACACCCACCCGGGTTGTAAGACTGTCCTGCTCTGGAGCACCCCATGGCTCCCTGTGGCCACCACACTGCGTCTACACTCTTCTAACAGGGTGTTCGCGTCCAGCCTTCTTACCTGGTGTTGTCTCCACTATTTCCTACTCTAGAAGCTTCTTCTTTTCACTGTCCTCCCCAATTCCCCAGATTCCCTATTCATTTCGGCCTCTTGGTTTTTGCCAGTGTAATTGCCTCCAGGGCCCTGTGCTCCTTAGTCCTCTCTTGAGCCTCCCTGCAAATCCACTCTTCGCAGTTCCCACTGGCGCCTCCCTTCTCGGGAGTGTCGGTGCCTGCAATTCTGCATGTCAGAAAAAAAGGGGACTTTCGGTTAATTTTATTTGGCACCAGTCAGCCTAGACACAGAGAGGAGCGATAGCCAGGGGTCTGAAACTTCCCTTTTAGCATGTTGAAGTTATTGACGAAATGGGCTAAGTTTGGGAGTATTCATTGAAAAACAAGTGAGATAATACACTCCTGGGTTCCAGAAATATTAACTCCTTGGTCCTCATCCCAGCTTAGGTTATCAAAACCAAAAGTTGTTCATTTTTCACAGTTTATGGGGTTTATCGTTGGCCTGTCACGAGATGCTGACAGAAAAATTAAGTTGGTCTGTTTCTAGTCTGTTTCATTTTCTCATTCCCACTCTTCCTGTAGCAAGCCGAAATGCCGCCTTGTAAACACGGGAGGAGGAGAAGCAAGGGACGGGGCAGAGAACCTGCAGGTACCTCTCAGAGCTAGTTTGCGTTTTTAGCTCAGTCTTTTTATTGTTAAGGCCGAACTCAAAAGATGGGGGGCTCCCCCTCATTTCAAGCAGAAGGTACATTTAAGTGATTTAGTAGAGAAGGGTGACCCTACGTGAATCAGTGGGGGCAGTTTGAGAACTTTTTATTTGCTCTGGACTAGGATGATGCAGAGGTAGGTGCTGGATGTGAGAAAATTCTAAACATGTTGGCTGAGGCTTTTTTCATTTCATTCCCATCAGACACATTAAAAATTAGCAAAGCACTTGGATAAACGTGGAAGTGGTATGAAACGTGAGAAGCACCGTGCATTTGCAGAAAAGCGTGTTTTTCGATGGAATGGGATTATTTACGCCCCTTTGACATATCACAACTCTACTAATAAATAAAATGACAAAAGTAACAGGCTTTTCAGCAGGACCCTGCTCAGGGCAGAAGTCACTAAAAAAAAATGTGGTTTCTGAAACAACTCAAGTAACAGATTAGCAGGAAAAGTCGTTCAAGAGAGGTTTCAGGACAAACACTTCCAATAATGGGCAACTCGGAAAAAAATGAACGATGACTTAAAAAATGGTTTCTCGGGACTGTTGTCGTGATGTCAGTTGCCGGGTGTCCATCAGCGGCTTCCTGTGTGCTGGGCGTCTCGGGAGCTGGCCCGTGCGTGCCTCCTGTCCCCGCCGTATTTGCACTGAGGTGGTTTCCGACCATCCTGTATGCGGGCAGGGCTTGCCAGGCCTGTAGTATTCAACTCCGATTTTACGTTTCACCTGAGGCTCTGACTTCTCATACCGTGAAGTTTCCGTGATGAGTTCTTAACCTAAAGGTCTTTCGTTGTCACTGTTATTTTGGGGTCGTCGAACATTTTCTGGGATACCAGTATCATTTTTCTCTTTGTAGAATTCTGAATTACAGACTTCAGCATTAAGGCCACTGAAAGGGTCATGTCAATGACCCTTTCTGGATAGGGTCATGTCAATCACTTTTATAATCTTCCGTGTTCGTAATGATTTCTTTAAGGCACACACGTTTCAGAATTCCCAGCCGGCCACTGGGTCGGTGGTACAGCGCCAGGGCTGGGGCACAGGCCCTGCAGGCAGACCCCCTGGACTTGAATTTGGGACCCCCCCACTGACTGACTCTGTCACCCTTGGCTACTGGCTGAGCATCTTGTGCCTCAGTTTCCTCATGTGTAGAACTGAAGTGAGTAATGGTATACCCGCCCCACAGTGGTGGTGTAAGAATTAAGGGTTACTACGTTGAACCACACATGTCTGACCCATACTCAGCTCTCCATGTATGTTGAATATTGCTATTCCTACCTGCCAGGAAGTTCACTGTTACCCGTTTTTTCCATGTAGCAATCTGGAGATATCATATAACTTCTCAATAATGATCACAGTGTTTATTAAGCACTGATTTTTTGCCTGTGATGGGGAATGCTTTACCCCCACTCCTCCTATTTCCATAGAAGGGTGGCGCCATGAAGGCCCCAAGGGAGAAAGTTATGAGGGGCCTCAGGCTGCCTTCCATGCTCCTTCACTCACTTCCTCCTACTCTGAGCCCTGAGCTGCAGGGTTTTTGAGGTCAAGAGCACCACTGAGCCCAGCGGGTCCCCTCTTGAATAGGTCTGCCAGGTGGGCATCCACTCTGGGCCTGCAACCTCAGGGCCCGCCTCTCGGGGTGGAGCCAGGACTACCTGTGCGAGGCCCGTGGGTGCCCCCTCTGTCCACACTCCGGGCTTTGGG
The DNA here is from genome assembly GCA_030848825.1 of Tadarida brasiliensis. Classification (NCBI taxonomy): domain Eukaryota; kingdom Metazoa; phylum Chordata; class Mammalia; order Chiroptera; family Molossidae; genus Tadarida; species Tadarida brasiliensis. Next base: position 115,540,726 of record CM061259.1, on the reverse strand, counting down.
AGCTTGAGGCAGTGATTCAGGTGAAACGGGCTCCTCTGCACCCCCCCCCACCAGCCCCTCCCTGCCAGGGACTGTCCCAAGTGCTGGGAGGCAGCACTAGAAGGCCAGGGGTGGGTGGTGGCCCCACACCTGAGTCCCTTCCTTCAGAAGATCTTAATCAGCAATAAAGCCAGCGCTCCGGTCTCCATCCTCCTGGTCCACATCTGTCTGTAACCTGACAGGGACGGACGGGCTGTGATCAGTTTCCACAAGCACCCCAAGCACCCACAGCAGGCTCTGCAGACGTGTCGTTTCACTTGCCCCGCCGACCCTGTGGGGTGGGGGTTATCGTTCATCACACAGAGAACCAGGCTGAGGAGACGAAACCAGCAGCACAAGACAAAGAGCCAGCGACTGAGCATCTGGGATTCGAACCCAGGGCTTCGACTGCAGAGCTCGGGGCCTTGAACCCCTCACCAGAGATTCTCCTACTTGGAAGTCCACCCAGCGTCCCCCAGAAGACTCGTTAAAACACAGGGGGCCGGGCCCCCTCTCAGAGTTGCTGACCCAGTGGGTCTGGGGTGGGGCCCAGGAGTTCGCATCTGACAAGGTCCCAGGTGATCTGACACGGCTGGGCCGGGGACCTCGCGGTGAGGACACCGCTGCCAAGTCAACCACATACTGGCCAGCGGCTGTTTCTCAGGTCCAGCTCCGAGTTCACCGGGGCGGTACACACTCTTGGTGTAAAGCATTAGAACTAGGAAAGTCCGCTTGTGTAAATCATTAACTAAAACGTGGACGAACCTGCGTAAAGGCGGGTCCTTTGGAAGGCCCCTTGGAGTTGTACTTCCTAAAACTAAAGTGAACCAAGGGGAGGGGGAGGGGGCGTGTCACTTTAAGCCACGGCAGAGAATTTCATTCTTGACCTGCATTTTCTGGTGGCGTTTTGTTCTAGACAGTCTGGATGACTTCTCTTCCTGGAGCTCTGTGAAAGCAGCACCCATTCCCGTGCCCCAAGGGGTTCCTAGACTTTGTCACCGAGACTGTCCACCTGGGGAACAGGGGGGGAGGGGGGGGAGAGGCTGGAGACGGTCCTAAATTCAGGGAAAGGTGATTACATGAAGAACAGAGCCCCTGGTCCTCTGTGGAGAAGGCCACACGAGGGCTGCACCTGACGTGAAGGGCGCAGGGCAAGAAGTGCCGTGCCCAGGAACCTGTTGACCCTTACGTCCCCGTCTTGCCAAGTCTCGTCCCTCTCCCTCCCCTGTAAGAGTTCAGAGCTCACCCAGGAACGAAGGACGGCTGGCACTGGCCCCGGCCCAGGCTCACTGAGGTCCCTTGGAATGCAGCAGCTCTGCTTTCTCCGAGAAAAGACATTTGGGGCAAGGCTTCTCAGTGGGCCACACAGCGGTGACTCCCGGGGTCTTTCCCCTGCCCTGGGGTGCCCCCGGAAGTGCTACTCCCAAATGCCGGGGCCCCGTGGATCTCTTCCCTCTCCTCTCCCATCCCTCTCTAGTTTGGGGGAAAGAAGCCCCTTCCCACCTCTTTTCCAGGCCACTCTGAGTCTTCAGATGCCATTCTTCCCCACTGGGACTTGATGCCCACTACACCGAGAGCCCAGAATGCTCAGCTCTGTCCAGCAGGTGCAGAAAATCGATTGCACTGTCTTCTTCCAGGAAAAACCGCGGAGCTCGGATTAGATCTTGAAACCATGTGACTGACCTGAGGCCAGAGCTGTGGTCCCCCTGCCCAGTCCTCCACACCCCAGGGATCCGCACACAGGAGCACAGCTTTCCCAGATCACGATCTCAACTCAGGGGACCAGCTCCCAGGCCACACGTCCTGGAGAGCCAAGACGTCACTCCTAGGAAAGGGCTAGCAAGTGTGAAATTGGAATCCCCGCGTGGATGTGGCCGAAAGCCGAGTTTCACTGGGACAGAAACAGAAGGCAAGGAGACTGAGGACTCTGTCAATGAGGAAGTTAGGCCTCTGTCCCACCTTGATTCCTTGAGGGGGCGCTCACCTTGCCTCCCAGCTGCAAGGATGCCCCGCTCACACCTGCAGCCGTCACCCTAGTCCTGCAGTGGCTCAAAGGCTCCGTGCTCAGGCCGAGAGCCAGGCTCTGCTGTGCACCAGCTGCCACCGCATAGGCGGCCTGCGTCTCCTTGGCTTCCGCATCCCATCAAAGGCCATAAAAGCATGGGTGGCCGGGGCCCCTCACTGCCAGGAGCACTACTTCCTGTCACCCAGCCTGGGGGCTGGATGCACTGGCCAGATGCCAAATCGCTGACCAGCCCAGAGTGGTGTGACCATACATGAGGGCTATTTAAAAATCCGATGCGGTGCCCTGGCCGGTGTGACTCAGGTGGTTGAACATCTTCCCGCGTGCAGGAAAGATCTGATTCCTGGTCAGGGCACATACCCAGGTTGAGAGTTCGATCCCCAGTCAGGGTGCGTACAGGAGGCAGCCGACTGATGTGTCTCTTTCACATCGATGTCTCTGTCTCTCTCCCACTCTCTCTTTCCTTCCTCTCCAAGATCAATTACATAAATAAATAGAATCCGCTGCTGTAACTTCCGTCAGGTGAACTACCAGCCTAGAGACAGAGTTCCTTATGAGTTTCTGAATTCACTGCTTTTAAGAAGTCCCACCATGGCATCAGGAAGGGGTTTGACATTATAGCTGAGGCCCCCAGGTATGTGTCAGCAGTCTCGGGGTCAATGAAAGTCACAGATGATTTCTCTCACGTAAGTGCGGGGGGTATGTGTACCTCGGGGGGAACAGTTTATTGCTGTTCATTAAAATTGAAACTTTACTTCCAGTGCTCCTCCCTCTTCCCATCCCCCACCCACTTAAAATGGAACGATTTTATGCCACTCTGGTGTGAAACGGGACAGGCTGTTTGTAGCTCAGATGTCCGCATGTCGACTTCAGCCTGGGTAGCTCGTGTGTCTGGGGAGGAGGACAGCAGGCCGGGCTCTAGAAGGGTTCTGCCTGCACCCCTCCTGCCCGTGTGTTTGCTCCTCTGTCCGGAAGGGCAGCAGCCCCCTTAGGGGGAAGGGCGTCCCCAGAACAGAAGTCTCATTGCTCCTCCCCTTTTCCAGCTGCCCCAGCCCTGCGGAGCTTCCTGGAGCTCGGTGGCATTGCCACTCCGTGCCTGGCACCGTGCTGAGTGCTCTGTGCATGTCAGTGACTTTGGCAGTCTCTCCAGTTTTATGTTTGGGGTAAAGCTACTCACAGTTGGTCAAGAGGAGCCAGAAGGAATGTCTGGTGCCGGGGGCTTGGATTCAACAGTGCCCCCTCTCTGGGCAATCGACCGTAGTTCCCCAGCCCCGTGTGAGAACAGAGGCCCAGATGTTCAGTGCCTTCTGGCCTTGCTGTCTGGGAGCTGGGCTGTGTGCAGGGTTGGCAGGTGCCAGCTTGATGTGGGTTTGCCAAGAAAGCAATTATGCCACAAAAGGGGGTGGGACCGAGGTAGACAGGGAAGCCACGTGGAGACCACAAGTCCCCGTCCGTGGGAACCATTCACTTCTAACTAAGGGGGTCACTTATTTTGCAAATGTGTCAAGTGGGTGCTCTCAGGGGAGCAACCTTCTTGACACTGATGATTCTCAATTTTCTTACAGTAGATTAGCCAAGGTTTTTTTTTTTTTCTCCTTGGCCCCTCACACAAGTCAAATCATTTTCTTTCATCACTTAATCACTGAGTGCCCAGGGAAGACAAGCTAGGTTTCGTGTGAGCGTGTGCAAACCGTGACTTACGGCATCACAATTAGGAACGGGGGAAATGTGTTTAAAATCGTGGAGTGAATCTGAGAGCAGAATAAGGAGCCCTGGGAGGGTCCCTCCTGTCGAGTGATCCAGTGGCTCATTCTTTCCTGTCCCATCCCACACCGCCCCCTTCGCAGCCCCGCCCCCAGCAGCTCCTCTGTGAACACTCTCCACGGCGCGTGGGGGCAGTCCCGGGTACCCTCGCACTGTCCTGCTTTGCTCGGCTACCCGTGGCTGTCCTGAGGTGCAGAGGCAAGCTGCCTTTAAGGGGCGTGCAGAAGAGATGGGGCTCTTCAGGGAGACTGGTGTGAATCTTGCCTTTGCCCCTACCAACGGTGCGACCTTACGCGAGACGCCCGACTCCTCTGTGCCTCCAGCTCCTGGTGTAAACATGGGGATAATAATAGCTCCTCACTTCAGAGGCTTGTTGCTCGCATTAAATAAGACGTGCAAAGGAGAAAGCCTGACACATGGTGGAGCTTAACAGCACTAACTATTGTTCCTCCGTCACCACGTAGACCAGGGGCCGGGGAGGGGGCGGCTGTTCACCGCGGAGGGAGGTGGGTCTGTGGGGGCGTGTAAATAAATAACGGGGGTGGGAGCGGGAGGAGACGGATGGACAGATAACTGAATCCTTATTGGGGTAGGAACAAGTTTCAGGTGAGAAACTGGAAAACCCAAGTGGAGCACCATGGAAGAGTTAGGGCTCTTTTTCTGTAGGAATCCAGAAGATGCCTTTTCATTGCCGGCATGTCCCAGAAAGCCTCGACGGGGTCTGAACCAGCCAGAGCAGCACTGCCCCCCCTCTCACAGCACCGATTGGCAGGGCTCTCCAGTCCAGGGGGCTCTGGAGGCTTCCAGGAAGCCCACACAGCCCTCCCACGCCAGTGCCCCCGGGACAAGTGTGTCTGCAGACAGCCTGGTAACGTCCTTCTCTTCTCCTTCATCTCTTCCCAAAGCTGCACGCCCAGCCTGTGAGGGGCAAAGTCAGAGCAGCACTCCGGCCTCCCGAGAGCTCGTCTCCTCCCCCGCTGCCATCCCCGGTGCCCTCAGTCAGCTGCGGCCCAAATCTCACATTCTGTGGATTCGTGTTTTCTTTTGTTTTACTCGCGTCGTAATGTAACAGCAAGAGCAATCCAGGGGCTTTGCCGGCGTGCAGGGAGGTAGGTGAGCTAGCGCCTCGCCTGAGCGTCTCTGCAGCTGATGCGGCGGAGAAGGTGGGCGCTGCCCGGGCGCGGCCGTGGCTTTCCTGGCCAGGCAACACTCGTTCTTGTGTTCATTTTCTGCTTTCATCCTTCAGTCGGGGTTTTTTTTTTCCTGGTTACTTAGAAAGTATACGAGAAAACAAAGATCCTTTTCCACCAGTTTCAGTGAGGAGGTAGAAGCTTGCAGTCACTTAAAATGGAAAATCCTTGGGAGACGAAAGACTTCAGAGCAGGGAATGAGGGCACAGGAGCTCGCTCGTGGGGGAGACGGCCCCCCTGGGGGGTTTTGTCATCAGACCTGCCACCTCACCCCGCCTCGGCCCCCACATCTGTACGTGGGGTTACTGTCTGTGCTGCCTGTTTCGGAAGGATCTCGGGAGGCGTCTCTGGAAAGCAGGGTGGCTTCTCGCAGGTGGGGCGCCCGCGGGGGCTGCAGTGCAGACTGACACCTGGAGCTCTCCGGCCCAGCGAGTCCCAGCTGTCCCGTCGGCCTGTGCGCAGCTCCCCGGGGCCCGGCCATTGTTCACTGGGCTGACATCTCAGGTTTCCTCCGTCCCTTAGGAGGTGGAGAGGAAATGTGTATTTTCGGTTTGCAAAGGAAGATAAATCTCTAAATGTCAGACCTGAGGCTTACGGTGAGCACAGAAGGGCTGTTTTCATCTGGGCCCTGAAGGGCCTCCTGGGTTTCCCTGCCCCCCCAAAACCCACTGAAGCCCCAGGAGCTGACCGGCCTCGAGAGGCTCAGGGGTCCATCTTGCACCTTGTCACCCTTTCCAATAAAGAGAAGTCTTTGAAGCTCACCCCTGTGCTCTGGTGACCCTTGCTCTGCATGTCGAGTCTTTGCTCATACCTACTGGCAGCAAGGGGGGCACTCTGTCAGCCTCCATGAAAACGGAAATGGGGATGACATTGGGATGTGAAACCACAGTTCCCCCTTTCTGTTCAGTGATCCAGGATGGCAGAGACTAGGAAAGACATCCCGAGGGGTAGTCATTCATTTGGAGCCCTGTTTCTCAAACCGTGTTCCTCGGAACCCTGAGGTTCCATGGAACACCTCAGGAACTGTGGGGGGGGGTCGGGCAGAAGGAGAGGGGCAGGGAATGGGAGCGCAGTGGGCAAGGCTCCTGGCCTTCCCCCTCCATCCTGGGACATCTGCTGTCCTCTGCCCTTTATGTTGTGGGTCTGCACACCGCTCCCCTGACAGGAGACCCCACTGCTCTTTAATAAGAGTTTGAAGACCGCGGACTGATTTAGAGGCTCTAGCCACAGGATTCAAGCTATAATTATATTCACAGGAAAAAGTAAATAAAAAGCCATTTACAAATCCAGGTTAATTAGCCCTTGCATAAAGTGAAAGTGAACCTCAGCAGAATTCCACAGGATTCTGAGTCACTGCTATCCGTTTTCCCTCTCCGATGTCTTTGAGGGTCCTTGAATCTGTCATCAAGCACCCCCCGGCTCCTAATTCATGCGGTCGCCTCGCACTGTGCGTCACTTCCCCGGGCTCTGACTGGAGTGAGCAACCTTGAGAAATCTTCACCGTCCGAACAAAACTCAGGGGGTCATTCTCTTTTCTGCAAGGGGCAACTTCTCAACCACTAAATGGTGACCCAGGAGGGGGTGGGGTAAGGGGCAAGTCCAGAGGCAAATGCAATGGCTGTGAGCCAAAGGGTAAAATGCACGTTTTCAGGAAAATTCGATAAATTTGCCCGAGGCAGGTCCTGCGTGCACACTGAGTTCTTATATGGGCCCCTTTATATTGCTGTTTGCTTTGCTTTTAAATAAAAAATGAGTGCCTGCCAGCCAGGGCCTCTCAGGCCCTGAAAGGGTCTGCACAGCCGTGCCCCGCCCCCACTCCCAGGCTCCAGGGTCAGAGGCGGATGGGAATTGCAGCTCCGTGTCAAGAGGGAATGTGGGGGTGGAGGCCGGCAGGAGTCTGGGCTGGGTCTGGGTGGAAGGACAAGCAGGGGTGGCCACTCTGAGCGGGGCTGTCTCCTCTCAGGTTTCTGGGGCCAGCCCTTTGAAACAACTTGCCTGCTATAGAAAGAGTGAAGGGGGCCTTCCTAGGGGTCCCAGGCAAACCGGAAGAGAAGGGTGAGCCTTTCCCCGGGTGTCCCCGCGGGCCCCCGCGGCACTGCACTTCTCCGGTCTAGACGTAGGTTTGCTGCTGGAGATGGATGCCAAGTGGACAGCTGCGGTTGGTAATGCGGGTGACCGGGCCTCCGCACCCAGAGGGCTCCTGCCCCAGAGCACCTGGGCTGCCGTGCTCCCCGAGCCTGGGCCTTCGGGCCCTCTGCTCTCCTGGGCCAAAGGGTAAAATGCACGTTTGCAGGAAAATTCAATAAATTTGCCTGAGGCAGGCCCTATTTGCACACTGAGTTCTTATATGGGCCCTTTTATATTTCTGTTTTCTTTGCTTTTAAATAAAAAATGAGTGCCTGGCAGCCAGGTGGGAGGGTGGGGCTCTGCCTGTGCTGGGGAGTGCAGGAACCCGGGAGTAATTCCAGTGCTATCCCCACCGCTTTCTCCTTTTGAGCCCCCGAGCCTCAGTTTCCTCAGCTCTGAGATGGGGATACGCACGGCACCTGCACTCTAAGGCTTTTGGGAGGAGGAAAGAAGACAGTCTTTCTGGAACCCACACCTCGGCCCTTGGCACACAGTCACCACTCCATAAATATCAGCTGGCATTCGTTTAGTTGCCCTTGTTGGGAAGCAGGCACTCTAAATAGTGTCTAGTAAGAGCATGTGTTTTGCAGTAAAAAAAAAAATAAAAAATCTAGGTTCCAGTCTCAGCTGTGCCAACTGCTGTGTGATTTTGAATGAATTCCTTGCCCTCTCTGAGCTTCACTTTCCTCTTCGACAGAATAAAGATGGCAGTGCCCATCTCACAAGGCAGCAGTGACGAATGAAAGGAGAGAATGCAAACAAGTGGTTAGCACAGGGCCTGGCACTCAGCCGAAGTCAGTAAATGATAGACATCATTATTAACGCGGGTTCTCACGTATGTGTGCTCCAAAGAGAGCTTGTGTTTGTTTCTGTTGCTGCTTTTTTTCTTTCCCCTAAAGCCTCCTCAGAGTGTGTTCTACTGGCTGAACCTGCAGTCAGACGACATAGCACTGACCCAGCCCAGAGGGGCAGGGTGCCCCTCCCCAGAAGGCCCAGTACCCTGGCCCCCTGAGTCTCCTTTTGGAGCCAGGACATGCAGGCTGTTGGCTGAGACGGGGACGTGTTGTTTTAAATTTTTTGCTTCTCATCAAGTTTTAAAAAGCTAATACTCCTGAGGCTGCTGGGTGATGGCGGAAGATAGGGGAGAGATCAAGACCCAGATACGAACGTGAAAGAGAAGGGACGGGATTTCACAGGATCTGAATCATTCGAAACAAAACAAACATGTGTGGCATGAAAACAGGCTTGCCCTGAATATTTTGGAGCTTGGACCGGAGTTTCTTGCCAGGCCTCACCTTCCCAGGCCTCTTTTGCTCTCCTTTGTTGACAGTGTCATGGGGAGTGAGCAAGAGAGGAGACTGTGGGAAGAGAAGGCGCTCTTGACCTAGATGCCTGCGGGGCTGCAGCTACCAGGGCAGAAGAGGACCTCCTGAAGGCCCAGGGGAAGCTCACCTCTCCTCGGCTGGACTGTAGTCAGTTCCTAGCTGAGCCGACTCCATCCCCTTCGCATCTCCAGGGGAAAGGCTCTGAGGCTCTGCAGTCCAGGTCTGAGCAGGAGCTTAACACATTGCTCTGAACCCAAAGAAACAGCGGGGGGAGAGGGGTGTGGGATTTTTATGAAATGGGGCTGGACTTCATTGTCTACTCACTTTAATGTCTTTACCCTATGTGCCAGCCACATATTTATTCACAGAACTTTTAGAGGTAAAACGGACCTCTGAAGACATTCAACCTGACCCTGTCACTTTACAGCAAAAGGACATTGAACCTGAGACAGGTGAATAACTTGGTCAGGGCCCCCCACTGATTTCTGGCAGCCCGAGCCCTGAGCCCTGGAATTAAACTGTTCCTCGGCTCATCCTCTCTGGGGCAGTGGGGGCCGTCACTGCAGCTCTGCCTTCATTCGGATCTGCCCTTCCGTCCTGGGGAGCGTGGGCTCCAGCTCAGACCTCTCCAGCCCTTTGAGCATCCAGCTCGCTCACACGTCCGACGTGGGGAATTATATTAGATGCAGGGGTTAGCTGTGCCTTGTCCCCACAGCCTTCCCCTGGTGGGGCTCTCCTTCTTTCTGATCCTGGGACGTCAAGGTGACAAGGGCGGCACATCCCACGGGACATTTGCTGGAGGTCTCTCCGCCCTGTTCTTAGCGGATGGCATTCAGGTAGCCAGTTAGCTCCAGCTGACGGTTCAACTTCTGTTTCGTAGAAGAATCACTTGGCTTTGTTTCTTCCTCATGCAGGTACCTTCATTCGCTGTGAAATTTGTTTTTGGGAAACCAATTTCTAAATTTTTTACTGCTAATAAAAACTTAGTGTGAATTTTTAACCAACAAGAAACAAAAGAGATCGTGTCTTGAAGACGTACACTGACCACAGGCAGTCGTGGCTGGGTGTGCCCGGTCTCCGTGGCTTTGGAAAGGGGCTTTCTTCCGTGCCTGTCTTGCCAAGCTTTCCTGCATGCAGCTTAGCTTTCTAATAAAAAACTTGAATTCGGTGGTGTGTCTCTGAGGCAAATCGATTTAGTGCCAGGGCTGAGACTGTGGAGATGTAAAAGTCCGATAACACTGAGAGCAGGAGTTTGCTTCAGCAGGATTTGTTAATGAAAATAAATCCAGAAAATTTTGCTTTCTGAAGTGAACAAGGCGGCAAACGCTGGCACAGCTGGGACTGGGGGCACCGGAGAGGTTCCAGGAGAAAGCCGGTGCCTTCTTTTCTCTGGGGGCCAAATCCCGAAAGGCTTTAGGGTTCAATTCTTGCCCTGCTGGCCCCCGAGGGAATCCCCCAGTTGGTCCTTCTCCAGCCTAGGACAGTGAGATCGGTGACGCTCTGCCCCGAGCTGAAATGTCAATCCCTCCGCTCACCCTCCTGTACAGTGAGCGAGTGAGGAGCACATGAATTACATCCCTGATACCTGGTGTGGTGTTTGCTTTCAGACAGATTTTCGTCTCCCTGGGGGTCCTGCCCTGGGTTGCTAATTTCCAGAAGCTATTCTGAGAGAGCAGCCAGGAAGCCTGACACCCCTCCCTCTGTACCCTGTGGCTCTAGGCGGATGGGGAGCCCAGGCTTCCGATGAGATCAAGGTTCTGATCTTTCCTTGCTGGCCCAGTCCTGTGACCCGGGCAAGCCCTTTCCCTTCTCCTCGCCCTGGGGAAAATGAGTGTTGTCTGTGATCCCTTCCAAATATAAAATTATAAAATTCGAGGGCTTTGGCAAATTCTATGCTCATGTAATTGAGAAAGAAAAGAAACACTTATTAAATTAAAGGGACAATGGGCCAGAGAAATGCCCTAGAGTGACCAACTGTCCCGGTTTGCCTGGGACTGAAGGACTTCCCAGGACACAGGACTCTCAGTTTTTAAACCAGGAAAGCCCTGGACAAATCGGTCCCCCTGGGTGCACTTACGTGCCCTGCATCAGCCTCTCTGACACGTGAACCTAGATGTGGGTGAGGGGAAGTCAGCCTGCAGGGGGTTCCCAAGCCCAGCAGGCTTTCTGATGGAGCCTGGCTGACGGACTGAGGGCCACAGGTGCCAACCACATCCCTCAAAAGCTAACACCGCAGCGAGCAGTGTGACTCGTTGAGTCCGCTTCAGCTGTGTCACTGTGGGCTGTTGGTGCTAATATTAAGCTCAGAACGTGGAAGCAGGAGCCTGAGGATTTGTCAGTCCACCTCCACCCTGCTCCACCACCAAAAAGGAAAAAGAGAAGTCACTCATGTATTTCGTAAGAAGTCATCCTCTCCCTGTTCTGGGAGTAGAAGCTTCCTGTCTAATGGATAGTCTGCCACCTCGTGGCCATAAGGGGGAATGTGGGAGCGCGCAGGTGACCACGGGGAAGGAGACGCCTCTGGGTGAAATCGATTCCGCTCCTACCTGGCTTGAGGCAGCAAGCTAAACGGGGCGCAGCTGAAGCCGTAGTTAGACGAACAAGGGTGAACTTGCCCTGTGCGTGTGATAAACAGATATGCTAGCACTTTGCACAAGGCATCTCCTAGAGTGTTTTCAGCGACCCAGAATGGAAGGTATTATCGTTATCACCCGTTTACAGGTGAGGAAACTGAGATGGAGAGGTGGTCACTTTTTTAGGAACTAGAGTCTGAAGCCAGAAAGCTTTGTCCTAAAGGTCACGGCCGTGAGCACGTGGCTGCACTGGAGAGAAGATGAGCATGAACAGAGACAGGACAGCACAAGTCGGGGTGGGAGAAATAGGCCAGCCTGAATATAAGGACATAAAGGATGGACGCCAGCTGGGGCGTGGCTCTGACATCGAGTGCAGTGGGGGCCCCAGTGGAGGGGGAGAGAACTCAGGTTGTCGGGATGAAAGGTTAAGGCAGAAGGCGGGGTCTGAAGTAGCTGTGGGGGGACAGGTAGGACTCTGATGGACAGAGCAAGCTACAGTTCAGTGACCGGTATTGACATGCTGACAAAAGCCATGATCTATAAACATTCGCTCCTGTTAACAGTGTCTGTTACCATCGGGGAGACCCCTGCTTCGGGTTTTACGCATATCTCATTAATTTGCAAAAGCTCCGTGAGATCTGATTATGACCCCCATTTTACAGGTGAGGAAACTAAGCCTTCAAGAGGTTGTCACTTACCCACAGTCGTATCAATAAGTGAGAGAGTTCCCCTTTGAAGCCAGGCCCAGGTGACCCCAAACCTGTGCTCCAACCTCGGCATGCTTCCTGGTGGAGGAGAACAGAACTGGCCCGGGCACCGAGGGCACTGCTCACAGCGTGTCTGGAAGTCGTCAGAGGAGTCTGTGCAGGGGGAGAGACGGCAAGGGTGCTGGGCATTGAGATGGAGCCTGAGGCCAGTGTTCTGGCTGACGAATATGTTGAAAGCCCTCTCCCTCCAGCTACCGGGGTTGGCCCAGAGCTGCCTTTGCGCTGCCAAGGGGGAAGGAGGACCAGGGGGCCCGAGAGAGAGGGACCCCACCGTCCAAGTGGTGACTTTCCCTGTCCACACCGCTGGGCCACGCAGTGGTCTGACTCCTCCCTCGATGCGTCCACCTCAGACAAGTTAATTCACCTCTCTTGGCTTCAGTTGCCTCATCTGTCGTGGGGGTCACCGTCTTTGCCCTACCACATGGAACTCACCTCAGGAGCGGTCGGCACTGTGGGAGGGGAGTGGTGAGAACCCAGGGGAATAGGGGATGTGGAAGGACTGAGCACCGGGCTGTTCCGACTCCCTCCGCTGAGTGTGCGTGCCTGGCAGAGCAGACCAGGTCAGCGTCTCTGCACGAAGACAGCGACAGCAGCGTGTGCTGTGTGGGGCTGGACAGCTCGCTTACTACACTGGTCAGGTGTCCTTCCGTTAGAGTTTCAGGGAAAGCCAATCCAAGTTTCAGTTAAAAAATAATTGCCCATGGATCTGAAAAGCCCAGGAGTAGGGCACCTTGCAGGATGATTTATTCAGGGGTGCAGCTACAGCTCCCACACCCAGTCTTTCTCCAACCCGCCCCCCACCAGTTTCTCTGCAGGGCCTCCAGTGAGACAGCTGATAGCCTCCACAGCTCCAGACCTCACATCCTCCAGGTTCCAGTTGAGCAGATACACCGCCCTCTGTCGTTGTTCCAGGATTCCTGCAAACACACCCCCTCCCACTGGTTCCAGCTGGGTCACGGGACAGAGAGACGAGAAGCTCTGATGGGCTCAGCCCAGGGCCACGTGCCCCTTTCACTCAAGCGCAGGAACTGAAAGGTGGGCAGACTGGCTCTGCAAACAAAAGTGGAAGCCGTTGCAGTAACTAAAATAAGATAACAGGGAAATAAATAACTAGGAGATAAATCATCAGTCAGCAGGTGCCTCCCATCACTGTCTTGCCCTTCAGTTTGGGGTACAGATGCCCCCTGCGGAACCAAAGCTGCTACTTGGTTCTTCTGATGACTTGCTGATGACCACAGCAGAACAGAGATTGCTGAAGCTGAATCTCTTTCTACTTCCTAAGACCTTGCGGAATCCAGAGAAATCGGCAGTCACCTTGAGGCCAGGATGGCATATTCCTGGCTCGGCTCAGGTGGCAGCTGCACAGGGAGCTGGGTCCTGACTCCCAAGCAGGTTACTGAGAGGGTTCGAGCCATCTGGGGTTGTAGCTGAGTTCCCTACCCGGGAAATCACTCCTCCAGCAGGGTGCAGACGTCGGAAAATTGTAGGTGACTCCTTTACAGTTTCTTGTTGCTTTTCTCTCAGCATTTCCCCCCTGTGTGTGATGTTTCTGGATCATTCTTTCTGGGAGTTTATTATTAGAATCATCTGGGTGCTCGAAAGGGCAGAACTGCCCCTGCGTGGACCTCGTGATTCACAAAGGGGCCGGGAAAACAGGAATCTGCCTGTTGAACAGGCACCGGGGTTGCCGAGTCCCCTGAAGTTGGAGACAGTCTCCTATCATGTGTCAATTTCCCCTGTAACTCCCATTTTATCAACACTGACCTAAAAATCAGCCTTATATTCCAATTATTTTCTTCTGAATTCTGGAAGTAATTCGTTAAGGTGTAGAAAGTATTGTAAATGGGACAAGCAAGAGGTTTTCAGAGTTAACCCTGACATTTTCCCCAAAAGAGGTCATTCGGCCCCATGCATTCTCACCCGGATGTTTCTTGGGGACTGGGAAAAGCTCTCTTCACCACGATCAGAGGTGAGAACGATGGAAAGGCACAGCCAGCCGAGTGTCCTGACAGGAAGCCTGCACGCCAGGTGACCTAACTGAATTTGGGCAGTTCAGACGGGTGGCTGGTCTCACTGAGGGAATTCGGACTGAGTGACCTGTCCCCTTGAGGGCTGGTGTCAGGCACTGACGACCCCGCCAGTCACAGTTCTCACCCTCTTCACAGTCACCCACATGTTAAATTCACATCACATCTGGCTGTTTCCTCCCTTGGGTTTGTGTTGGTTTTTTTTAAAGTTCTTTTATTATTTTTTAAAATTTTATGGTACAGGCATCCCTCGTTTTATTGCATTTCTCTCTTTCTTGTGGGTCTGGACCCGAAGCTGCAGTGTCTCCGAGGTAGGCCAAGACTCAGTTTCAGAATCAAGGGATCCTCTGGTCTGTCGCGAGTGCGTGTCACAGTGTCTGCCTGCCTTTTGTCCATTATCTTTCCTCTCAAATTCTCCGTTTCTCTTTCTTGTCTTTTTTCTTTTTCCCTTGGCCTCCTTTTAGTAGGGTAATGCTACCTTAATATAGTTTCGTTCTAAGACTCAGATCTGGAGGAAGGGAGGTTGTTCTTTTGAGAAAGGAAAATGTTTCTGTAATTTCTCTATCATCCGTATCATGCACCTACAAAAGCCTTTTGGAAATAGTTTATCCCCTCTTAAATAAGTAAATAATTATCGCAACTAATACTCACTACGTGCCAAGCACTGTTCTGAGTGCTTCATAATTTAATTGTTACAGTAACTACAGGAATCAGGTTCCCTCGTTTTGCAGATGAAGACACCAAGGCCCAGAGACATTAAGTGATTTTTCTGGAGACCCACAGCTAAAAACGGTGGAGCAGGGATTGGCCCTCAGGCTTCTGTCCTTCTCTGCCACACCGTGCCACCTCCCAGAAAGAGTCTTAGCCTCAGAGAAACAAGGCAACATCAAAGTCCCACTTAGGATTTGCTATATTACGGATGAAGAAGGTATTTGCTCCCATCCGAGGAGAAGGGATTGCAGGGCTTAAGTGAGAAAACCTTCGCACTAACCTCCTATTGATTTACGTGGAAAGATAAATTGTCACCAGACAGGGAAATCCCGGCTTTAGGTAATCTTGGGGAGTTCACCTGGGGGATTAGGCTTGTGAGAGCTCCGCAAAGGGAGGGGTCTTTTATCATCCAGAGAGGGATGTTTTGATCGCTAAGTTTTGTGGAGCCAGTAGATACCAGGAAGTCTGACTGAGCCTTTTGACGTTCAAATCCACCTCGAATGCAAATGGAAATGTCGCTTGAGACAGGGACATCAGTCCACCCAGGTCTCCAGGACAGCATGTGACCACTCTCACCCTCCGTTTTCGGTCATTCCGTGGCTTAGAGAGGCTGGCTGGAAGGCAGGGTCATTCTCTCTCAGAGGAAACGAGTGAGTGACATGCTGTGGGCAGCAATGTCCTAGCCCCCACTCCCTGACCTGCCGTTTTTACGTACATTTTCCTGCGCCAGAGGCTGTGGTAAATAAAAATGTAACGTTGCTGGGCACGGTTACGCAGACCAAAAAGGTTTGATTGAAATTTCAAGAAGGCAGGGTGCAGTGGGGATCACGACTGCGTCCGAAGCAGGGACATGAGCCAGCTGTCCCGAGGCACAGAATAAGGCAGCTGTGCTCCAGGGTCCTCTCAGTGTGTTGACCTTCCCGTCAGCTTTGTCCAAAGAGATTCTCGGAAGTTCCTGCGGGTCCTCCAGGTGCCCCCCGCTGGAGTTCTGCCCCAAAGCAAAGCTGCACCCCAAATGCAAGCTCCACTCAGCTCTTGATGATCTCTGTTTAAACATAAAAAAGCTGCCCAGCTGGTGTGGCTCAGTGGTTGAGCATCGACCCAGGCACCAAGAGGTCGCCAGTTCGATTCCTGGTCAGGGCACATGTCCAGGTTATGGGCCAAGTCCTCAGTGGAGGGCATGCAGGAGGTGACCAGTCGATGTTCTCTCTCATCAATGTTTCCATCTCTCTCTCCCTCTTCCTTCCTTCCTCTCTCTCTAAAATCAATAAAGAAAAAATAAATAAATGAATGAATAAAATAAAAAAGCTGAAAAGACTGAGCCCAAACTTCTGTGGAGATAGATTTCTTTCCTTTCAAAAAGAAAAACTCCAACCTATAGACTAATACATTTTTTAAAACACAATAAAAATGACTTACTGAAAAATGGAGTAAGAAAAAAAAACCATACAAGCCCTGGCTGGTTTGGCTCAGTGGTTAGAGCGTTGACCCACAGACCAGAGAGACCCGGGTTCGGTTCCCGCTAAGGGCACGTACCTCGGTTGCAGTTTGTCCCCAGCCCCGGTTAGGGTCGTGTGGGTGGCAGCCAGTCAATGTGTCTCTCTCACATCGATGTTTCTCTCTCTCTCTCTTCCTTCCTCTCTCCCTCCTGCTCTATCTGAAGATAAATGCAAAAATGTCCTCGGGTGAGGATAAAAAAACAAACAAACAAAAACATACAAAATAGAAGCCTGAGTATTCAATAATTAAACAGGCTTAGAACGGCATTTCAAAAACTTCAGAATACACATAATAAGGGAAAAAAAAGAAACTAATGACAGCACTGAGCACGGGGGTCACGGAAAGGCTGTGTATAGGGGGTTGTCACTCTCTAGGATGTGACAATGTCAAACTGTTATCAAAGTCCCTCGATAACTGACTCTCAACCTCTGTATGTATGTCTTCAGAGGCCAGCGATCGGTTCCTGGGCTGGCGTGACCACCCGAGGGTGAATGGGACCCCGTCCTAGCTCCAGCCGGCGGTGCCCTTCAGTAGCCAGGGTCCTGGAGGTTCCTTGGAAACCAGATGCCTCTGAGACACGAACCCAGAGCTGTAGGAATCGTATGCCTGACATTGATTCAAACCATTCATCAGAGGAACATGAGCGCAGACGATACATGTTCAGCATCCAGGCATGGAGTTAATGGTGGGAGATGAAATTAAGACCTGGGTTATTACAGGAAAGGGCAGGAGTGGCCGGGACAGCAGCTGAACGGGTAACCTGTCCAACTCGATCTGTAATAATCAAAGTCAAGAGTGTTGGCTGGGCACAATGCCAGCTGGTCAGGCTGCGCTCGGCTCTGCTGGCCCCACCGGTCCTGCCACTTGAGGCTTTATTTTATGTTACTTCCGTGGGCGTGAGGGAGTGTCTCTGTGTGGAACCCGTCACATGCATTGGCATTGCTGCTTATGAGGAAGGAATAATCCTCCTGCCTTCTTTCCAGGTGCCCCTAAGCCTCATCACAGTCCTGTCTTCTCCACCCTCTGTCTTCAGATCCCACCCCCCCTCCCTCAGATCTCCCCATTTACCAAAATCTGACCTAGCGCCCCGCAATGTGCCAAGCACACACTGATGAACAAACCAGTGTGTGGTCCAAGCAATGTGTACGTTATGGGCAAAAGCAACCTTGCTCATCTATGACATCATTACCACACATCATGACAAATCATATATTGAGACAGTCTCTAAAAATAGTCCCTTGCACGTTATTGTTGAAAATTGTTTATAATGCTTTTTTTTCTTATTTAAAAAAATAATATGTTTTGGGGGACAATGCGAATTAGCAAAGAGCAGAAATCCTTCTAAGTCAGTAAGTACATAGAACACACTTTCTTTCCTTAGCGTCATAGTGTTCCACTGTACGGTTCTCCCAAACGGCTGTCCCGTTACTTCACTGGCGGACATTTAGTTACACATTCATTTTTTTCACTTAACATTATATTGTAAACATTCCCATGTCGTTATATACTCTTTCATCCTAGTGACTTAATGACCATGGCAGAGTATTCTAGTACGTGGATATATTACCACATTTTTCTCCCAAATTTCTGCTGTTATTAGTAGTATTATGAAGCATCATTATAAATAGACCTTTGCCTGCCTTTATGACTATTTTCTTAGGTGAAGTCCACAGCCTTGTAAGACTGGATAAAGGGCATGCGATGTTCTCAGGCCTTCCTGGAGCCTTGCCATATTGCCCAAGGGGCTATGGAAGCACAAGACCTTGGACCGCAGAGAAAGACAGGCCTCGGTCCTAAGCCTCGCTCTGCCAGTTGCTGAACTGGGTGACCTTCATTAAGGACTGACATTCTTGGAGCCTCAATTGCCTCCATATAACCGAGGGCTGAAACTAAAAGCATTGACTTCACACAACTGTTCTGTTTTTTTAATTGATTTGAGAGAAAGAGGAAGGGAGAGAGAGAGAGAGAGAGAGAGAGAGAGAGAGAGAGAGAGAGAGACTTGTTGGTCCTCTTATTTATGCATTCATTGGTTGATTCTTGTATGTGCCCAGACTGGGGATCGAACCTGCCACCTGGTGCGTCAGGAAGACACTCTGATCAACTAGCTACCTGGCCAGGGCCACAGCACTATTTCGAAACTCAAATAAAAGTCACGCATTTCCAGCCCTGAGCACAGTTCCTGGCCTAGGCAGCGGCCTGCCTCTGGGTCAAATGACACATGAGCGAGGCTGCGTTTTTAACTCTGCCTGTCATCTCCATCAACTTTCACGCAAGCCTCCAACCCAGGCACGGCTCCACCGTCCGTTTGGGGGAGGCGGGGTGTCAGGCTGGGAACTGCGCAGGCATGCAGGGCTGGCCTGGCTCCGCTCTTCCCTGATGTGACTCTCCTGTGAACAAACGATTACTGCATGAAATGGGTTTGGGGTTTGAGTCTTCCGAGGGTTGCGTCCTGCCCTTTAGAAATGTGGGGCCTCGGAATTGTGTATTTTTGCTTCCTTGATGAGCAAGATGATGATGTCAGGTTCTGAAATCCCAGGAGCCAAAAAGCAGTCCCTTTTTGCCCAGTTTCTGCTCTCCCAGGTTTCTTTGTGAAGCGCACTGAGGGCTAAGGGGAGAAAGAGGAATGACACCCGCTGATCCCCAGAAAAACTGCATCTCCCTCCCTTTGATCTGTTCCGGTTGAAACCTACAAAGGTTCACATTGAGAAAGCCCCGGGGGCGGAGACCGGTGTGGGGTTTGCTTTGTTTGGGAGCCGAGTCCCCGCGTCCGCCCTGGCTGCCAGAGGCGCATTTGTATGTTTGGATTTTCCAGAAGGGATAAATCACACAAACAGAGCACCTCAGGAATCCTTTGGGGAGTCCGCTCCGCTCCAGCCCCCTCCTGTTAAACACATGCCCCATTCTCCCGTCTGCAGAGAGCACCGCACACACTACCCTTGTCTGAAGAGCTTTTTCTGGAAAACTCATTCTTGGAGAGAACTTTCTTTGTGCAATAGTTCAGCCTTTAGACTAAACAGATGATGAGAAAATAGTGAAGCATAGGGGGGGAAAAAAGGAGTTCCTTTTGGTAAATAGAGAAGGAAGGACTTGCTTTGGAGTTGGCATTCTCTACCTCTCCGATCCTTCGGCCCCGTGTTAGCAGGGGCGCCCCAGCCAAGAAGGACGTTGGGAAACAGCCTCGTTTTCACCGGCCGTGTTTTCTCTTTGTTTTCTCACTGCTTGGATGGTGCTGTGAGCCTGTCTGGCCTCCAAGTGCACATCTTGTCCTCTCCAGACCCGACACAGGCTTGCGGTATTTGGCCCGCAAAGCAGCATTCACTTAAAATCAAAGCTCCGAAGGCTGGTCTGGTTTGAGAACGACCTGGGAGCATGAGATTCCTTGGCATGTGGGCCCCTTGGTGCTGAATAGAAAGAGGAGAGTCTGGTTTCTCCAGGATGATTCCAAAGTGATGTTGAAGAATTGTCTCCTGGCTGCTGGACCCGGCTCTGCAGCCACAGCCAGAACAGCCCCCTGTCCTCCACCCCTGTCCTTCTCCCTCCGATCGGGCTGATCTGGGGCGCACACATCCTGTTCTTATTATGAGGTGCGTTTTGCTCCAGCCACTTCTGCTCCAGCCTCCCACGCGCCCCCACCCCCATGAGATGAGTCCCAGTTCCACGAACGTGCTGATGGAGTCAGGGCAGATGACAGTCCCCGCCCAAGGCTGAGCTTCCAGCAGAGGAGGGAGGGGGATCTTGGACCAGCAATTTCAGGAGACAGTTAAAAGATTAGATAGTAAATTTACTTAACAGAGACTAATCACCTGGGACTGGGTTTCATATCCTGTTTTGAAATAATGTATTTTCTTTTGTGCTCTGGTCTGAATCTGTCATCCCTGCTCTAATAATGAGAGGCAGTGATTTTTAATCTTTGACCCTCTTCCGTATAATCTAATCACACTGGTTTTCTGATCCTCTTCTCCTTATTTGGTGAAGTTCAGGAAAGAGAAAGAACTCATTTCTCTGGCATCGCCAGCCATTCTGGACTTCTTGTAAGGGGCTAGGCTGATGGTGAAATCAGGCTCTACCTATTGGATGTTCAGCCCTATGCTCTGCAAATTGGGAGGGGGGTGAGCAGAGAAGAAAAGAAAAGGACGGAAGGCCACAGGCTCTTGTGTCCGAATGGCATGAATGAAGGGTGGCAAGGAGGAACTACAATAAAAGCTGTGACATCGTTTCCTATGCAGGCTGCCTCCCGAGCTGTGTCACAACCTGGCCTCCGCCCACACAGCCTGTCGGGTTAGTCGAGTTCAGGAGACCAGGCAGCCCTCCAGTTGTCTGCACATGGGAACTGTTACACGTGTAGCCCCTCCCCCGCCCTTTCAAACTGGGAGGTCTTGGGTGTCTCTGCTTCCGCCCCAGGTCAGACTCATAGGTGGGTGCTTGACCCCGGGGCAACTCGTGCTGAGGTCATCCCTTTGGGTGGGGCTGCCAGATGGGGTGTCTCTCCAGGCTGCCTGGCTTGGGATTGCCCCGCCAGGATCCCTGGAGGCCGGGAGGGTGGGTTCGGTTCGAACCGGAGCTGGCGGAAAGTGAACGAGGAATGCTCTCACTTCTCCTCCTGCCCATCTCTCCCCGTCTGTGTGCTTGTTGCTCGGCTGGTGAAGAGACGTGGATAAGATCTCCACATGTCCCTCTTCCCCTTGTCATCTCTCAGGGCTCGCCGCCACTCCAGACACCCCTCGGGCTGCTTTGCCAGAGTTTTCTGGTGGAGAGCAACAAGTCTATAAATAAACAGGGATTTGTTTTGAAAGTGCATGGGGCGGGGCATCTCGAATCGAAGGGAAGGTCGAACAGCAGGGCCTGTGGAGGACAACAGGCACTAGTCATCTTCAGAGGGTCCGAAAGGCAGCGATCACTCAGCAGTCGCACCCAGGCCAGTGCTCATGACAGGTGCCAACCACCTTCCGTGTC
Source organism: Tadarida brasiliensis (assembly GCA_030848825.1). Classification (NCBI taxonomy): domain Eukaryota; kingdom Metazoa; phylum Chordata; class Mammalia; order Chiroptera; family Molossidae; genus Tadarida; species Tadarida brasiliensis. The sequence continues at coordinate 115,519,748 of CM061259.1, read as the reverse complement.
CACCGTCCCGTTGCCTATAATCCAGTGCCACGGACGGAGACTCTCGCTGGCCGAGCTTGGGCCACGTTTGGCCAGGCAGAGGTCCTACCGATTGTATGCAGGCAACTTCTCAACAGGTGGCAGGACCGGGCGCTGCTCCCCAAAGAGGATGGAGGCAGCGAGCCCATCCGCGCGTCCATGTCTCACTAGGACCTGGCCTGGCCCCAAGCAGAGCAGAACGGGATGAAGGGCACTGCAGGAGAAACCGGCGATGCTTGCTCCCCGTGCCTCCTTCCCGTCACTGGACCATCACCTCGCCCACACCCATTCTCCTGGCAGGATCAGATGGGCAGAGAGAGTCCCGGAATGTGACCTTTTGATTGAGGTTATTTTATTACTTTTGAATCTCCAGGGTTCTGATCTTCTCTCGTCTTCATTAACTTCCCTCCTGGGTCCCACTGTTCCCCATTCAGATCCGTGCCACCAGTCAGGATCCCTGTCCCAACCCTCCCCCGCGTTCACAGCTAAGATAAATAATTTACTGGCCCAGTAAATATCCAGCCCCCAGCCCCAGCTCTGGGTAATTACCTCTCTGTTGTGTGGTGGCTTCACCCTTATGGGAAATGTGAGAAGGGAAATGGATCCTTTTAGCCCGTGAATGGTGCTTTATTATTTTGATGCATGAATGCGGAAGGAATAAGAGACAAAATAAAGTTAATAATACATTGCAGTGTAGATAATTCATCACTTAAATCAATAGGAACTGCAGGTCACTGAACTGGAACCGGTGTTACTGTGATCCAAACATGGAATTAATAATTGAAAGTACACGGATCTGTCTTCCTGGAATGGGAAGACAGACAGCCCCAGGGGTGGAACCGCACAGTGCAGGAGGAGCGAGGCCGCGCAGACGGACAGACGACCCGCTCGATTCCTGCAGCTGTCACATACAGTAAATATGAAAATCTGCTTTCTATCTGCAATCAGCCTCATTTGGGAGCGAGGTTTGCTGAATTATATCCTCAACTGAGTGTTTATTTTTTCATTTACGGCAGGAATTTGAAATGATTGGAGAGAGTGGAATGCCATTCTCGTGGGCGGAGAAAGCTCTCCAGCAATGACGAGGCAGGGCTGTGCACGGCGCATGTGGCCCCAGTACCTCCTCCACCCCTCCCTGAAATCCGGGGCCTCAGTTTCCCAGGAAGTGTGGTCCTGCGGGCCTGTCCAAGACAGTGGACTCTGCAGTGAGCAAATAAGCCTAAGAGAAGAGTCGAGAAGGCAAGTGCAGAGGGAAATCCTCCGCTCTGCTACCTTGGGCAAGTTACATATTCTCTCCGAGCCTCCGTTTCCCTCCCTGAAAAGGAGCTAATGATGGCACCTCCCTCCTAAGGCCCTTGCGGACTGCCTGAGACAGGAATGCGAAGCTCTCAGCGTCGTGGTGGCCCTGGTCCCCACAGCGTTTGATATGGTGCTCAGTGGCAGTTGTGGAGTTACTGGGTCAGGGTGAGGCTAAAGTCGGTGGTTGTGGAGAGATATTTATTGCTGTTGAAAATTAAAATCGACCCTAGCTGCTCGGGCTCTTAAAGCAGTAGAATTAATTGTAGAAGTTCATCTCCGTCCTGTTGCCTTGTGCTTGCGGGAGAGAGAAGGAGTGGACGCCAAGCCGTGGGCCCACTGAGAGGAGGGGATGCCTGGTTCCATGGGCCCTCCCCGTGGAGCAGGGCTCAGCGGAGGTCAGTTGTCCCGCCCGATGAAACGGGAGGGCGTGGGCTGAGGAACAGGTTTCCAGAGGACTCTCAAGGGAGAGAGGAGCCAAGGAGAGAATTCAGGGAGGAAGGCAGGAGGTGGAGCCTGGCATGGGAAGGTGGGTGCATTTTTTAAAGAACAGATATGCTTAAGATTTATTTTTTAATAATTCTTTTTTTCAATTATAGTTGACATACATGATTATATTCCTTTCAGGTGTATCACAGTGATTAGACATTTATGGAACTTACAAAGTGCTCGCCCCAATAAGTCTAGCACCCACCTGACACCGTGCATAGTCATTACAACATTATTGACTGTATTCCCTGCGCTGCACTTGACATCCCCGGGACTGTTTTTACAATTGGCAATTTGTACTTCGTAATCCCTTCCCCTTTTTCACTCATCCCTCCAACCCCCTCCCATCTGGGAGCCATCAAAATGTTCTGTGTATCTATGAGTTTGTCTCTCTTTTGTGAAGCCTCCCTCCATCTCCCCTGCCTTCACATTAGCCTGTATCTTATAGAAATGCTGTGTGCGTGTCTGTGCGTGGGGGATGGGGAAGTGTAATGTTCACAAATGAAGGAAAAGGGGTTGGGTTTCCTGGCTGGGGTGACATGACAGGAACCACACGTGTGAGATCGGACAGATGATCCAAAAGCTGACCTATGTGAGCAGAAGTAGGACGTCCGAATCAGAGGGCCCTGGAGAGGCTGGGTGGACAGAGGCCTTCCTCAGCAAGCGAGGTGCGTCCTGCGCCCGCTTCATCTGTCCCCATCTACCGCTGTGCCAACTGAAGAGGGCTGGCTGGACCGCATCTGCCAGGTACAGGGAAGGCCAGTGCCCAGAAGTCTCTTCCCGTGTTTCCCTGCAGCCCTGCTCAAGGGTCTGTCTGTCCCTTGTAGGGAGGAAAACCCGCGAATGAGCAGGATTTCTGGAAGAGACACTCCCGGTCCTTTCCTTGTCATCAGAGGAGAGGCTAGAGGTGTGTTAGCAGGTGGAAGACCAGGGCCACCTCCTCCGAGGGTGTCCTGAAACCCCGCAGCGGCTGGGGTCAGATGCATGGGAGTTGGACAGCAAGAGTACCTTGGAAGAGGAGAGACGAGCTCGGCTGAGCCCCTGTCTGTCAGGCAAGGGACAAGGCAGAGAGTAGTGGCGGCAGGTCCTCCCTGTGGGTAGAGGCGACCACATTTTGAACTGTTGTCGTTGTGTGGTTTTTAAAAGGGCTGTCTCGCCTCTCCTCTGCAGGTGATTTCAGAGCCCAACAGGCTCTTCTCGGTGGAACTCTTTCTGGAGGGAAACACAGTGTAGCCCGTCGAATGCCCAGTGTTTGCTCCACAGTCCACAGTGATATGAACACCTAGACGATAGAAATCCCTTCCGTCTTCAGAACCTGGTCCCTCCAGAACCCAAAAGCCAGAAAGGAACTTACTTTCTGAAATGTTTTCTCTGTGGCTCTGGCCTTTCCTGGACCAGTAGAGGCCGAGGTCGCGTTTGAGCTGGGAAAATGATGGTGTCAACAAAGGATTCTTCTCTTTTCGCTGAGCAGGGTGGTTCTGTTCCGTAAGCCATCTGCCCTTACGGATAGGACTCCAGTCAATGACGTGAAGAGTGGGGGAAGCAGCGAACCAAGAGGCAGAAAACCTCAGATCAAAGTCCAGCTTCACTACCAACTGGTGTGACCTTGAACAAGACACTTGACCTTAATTATCCAAACTTTAGAACAAACTCAGTGAAAATATTTAGATAGGTAGGTAGGTAGGTGGATAGATTTCAGTGTTTTCAAAAAATGTATAATTTAAAGTATTCCAAACAAGAGGAGACTGGGATGCTTCGATGATGATGGTCTGATAGTTATCCATATTTTTCATGAAAGCCCCATGAACTTAGAAATCTAACCTCCCCCCCCCAATATTGTTTAACTGGGTCACAGATGGCCAGAGCGTACCTACAAGTGTTGACTGTATCCCATTTTAGGACTGAAATCAGCTCCTATTTGTGATGTCCTCCTGCCATCTCAGACAGTCCTCCCGCGCTACGTGCTAGAGGCCGGGTGTGTTGGAGAGGAAGGTGAACTCGAGGCGAGTGCTGGCTGACAATCTGGTGCCTCGCTCGGGTAGACAACTTCGGAGGAGTCGTAACACCTCCCAGAACTTGGAGGGCCGTGCTGTCTGGAGCGTTGTTAATTTACACTCTTAGGGACCTTACCTCTTAGAGTCTGAGTGTACTCAAGCAGGCGGTGAGGACATTGGGCCAAGTCAGTGGTCTGCACATTCTTTGATCAGGTTCTCCGGACATGCCCCAGGGGCCTTTCCAGGAGTTGGGTATGGAGATGGGATGGGAGGGAATTTCCAGCTGTCATGACTCCGGGTTCCCCGGGGCCCCTTCCTGCAATGATGCAGCTCTTCTTTTATCTGATTTATACATTAAAGTTTTCATGTCAGATTTCACTTAAAGGAAGGCTCTGCGGTGAGGGGGGTGGGAAAGAAAGACAAGAGACAGACAATCTTTCAAGTCTAAGGTCTCCCTGTCTAAGTTTTTGTGATCTTAAATGGAGAAACAGACAGAAATCTGAATGGATGGGCCCTGGGCAGATGACTCTTGAACACCACGCTACTTTCCAAGCACGGTGTAGATTCCTTTCCATCGTCCGGGTCGCGTCAGAGCCGTGAAGCCAATGTGCCGTCGATGCTTGTTATTTACAGTAGTTATATTCGGTCAGGTCGCCTTGAACTGCTGAATTAGTGAATACTGAATCATTGCTCTAGAGGAATTATGTACACACACACACACACACACAATCATCCTAATTTCTAAAAACAACTCATCCTGCTAAACACTAGTCTCTGTATTTTATAAAAGGAAAACAAGGTTCAGAAGTACCAACTGGATTGCCTGAGGTCACCCCACTAAACAGGTGTCACAGATTCAAACCCCGTTCAGCTGGCCTGAGAGCCAGACTGGCACTGCCCTGCCCTGGGCCCACCCTCTCCACCCTGGCCATCTCTGTAGGAGACCTGACACAGGGGCGGAGCCTGGCCCTGTTGGACCTGAGCTGGAGACCCCTATGTCCGGCGGCTCAAGTTGTCGCCACTCCACATATGTTTACAAATGACCTCAGACGCACTGCAAGTATTGTTGGGGGGGCTGCAAATACATTTTTACATGCAGAGGACTTTGCAAAAATGGGATCTCCAAATAACGAAGATCAGCTGTGTATGTGATGTCAGTCATTGGCAGTCTAGTCAAAACTAGGTAAAGTATTCCTTCTCCTAGTCGGCTGTTTATGTGCACAGAATGCCTTTCATGGTCGTGTATTAGTCAAAGGATTTGGGCGGGACCCCTTGAACAAGTCAGAACTTTCCCATTCCTACTAATGAACAAATAAAGTGCGAAATGAATGCATCGTAAGAAGAAAATGCAATTCCATATACCAGTGCCCTCGCTCCCCGCCGTTCCCTGCTGTCTCCCTGACTCGTCCTCTCCACAGGAAAGGCCTGCCTTTACCAGCCTAGTTCCTGGAGGTTCTTGAGGTCTTCTTGTAAAATCTGGAAAATGGGTAGAAAGACAGGCCCTGAGAGGTGGTGAGGTGGCAGGACTGACTGAGGAATGGGGGGTGCTGGCCAGTAAGAGGGTTCAGAGCATCCGTGAGATGTGAACCAGACACATGGAGATCAGGGAAAACGGTGTCTGAAAAGTCTTCCTCCGGATAAGTGTCATTTAAGAGGTTCAAACAAATGTTGGAGTTCCTTTTTAACCAGTTGCGGTGGCCTCACTATTTCTTCCCATACCCTCCACGGAGAAACCGAGCCTTCGTTCCATCGGGGTAAGGACAAACGTAACGTCTGTCTGTCGGGGCGTGTGTTTATTTATGCAGTCTTTGCAGCGTTATCGGTCTATATTGAAGTCACCCGAGGACGGGGAGGTGGCTGCGGGTACATACTGTGACGAGGAACATCGCTTCTTTCTTGAGAACATGAGTATCAAACGTGGGGCAGACTAAGGGAACGTGACCCTCGGGAAGAACAGTCTCCCGGGATCAGTCTGGTCTTTCATGCCTGGGTCTCCTAAGGGAAGAAGCACACCTGGGTAGCGTCTGGGCGTTTCTTACATTCTTCAGATTCTCTCCGCCTCAGGTCCGCACGGGGAAACCAGGGTGAGAAAGTGCCTCCCTCGGGCCAGGCCCGTGAGGAGTCAGGGAGACAAACTCGGTTCCTGACACCAACTAACACGATAGATGTTGTTTGTTATGACAATGGTTATTGCCACCCTATGGCTTTATTCCGAGAGAAGTTTTTAAAAGTTATTTCTAAAGATAAATGAAAACATATGTCCACACAAAACAATGAACACACGTTTGTAGCAGTATCGTGCACAAAGTGGGAACACCCAAGTATCCACAATGGACAAATGGATAAACCGGACGTGGTACACCCATCCCACGAAATATTATTCAGCCACAAAGTGTAACGGAGTGCACTGGTACATGCTGCCCCACGGATGAGCCACGGAAACGCCAAGCTGAGTGGAAGACGCCAGTCCTACAATGTCATGTACTATGGGATTCAATGCCTATGGAAATCCAGACCAGGGAACTCTATAGAACACAAACAGTAGATCAGAGTTGCCTGGGGTTGGGGGCAGGGCAGAGATTGGGGAGATGGGGGATAGCTAAAGGATGTAGGGTTTCTTTGGTCATGAAAACTGTGTAAATTAACTAGGGTGATGGTTGCACATACCTGTGAATATACGAAAAACCACTGGATTGTGCATTTTAGATGTAAGGTCTATGAATTATGCCTCAATAAAGCTGTTTAAGATTTTTCAATGAAGACTAGGGGGAAAGAAAGTTATTTCCAGATGATTTTGCCTCTGACCATGAGTCAGAAGCCAACAGTTAGAACACAGAGTTATATTAATGACAGACACGAAGCAAGACAGCAGGAAGCCCTCTGTGTCCCCTCATTCCTTCGGGCTCTGCGAGGACAGTGCCAGCATCAACGTTAAGCTGAGGCTTAGCATCCCTGAATTGGAAAGGATTCCAAGGGTCACCTGAGGAGAGCATGCCCCAGTCACCGCCACCACTTCCTCCCAGCCAAACGCTCTTAATCTCTGCTTTGAGCAGGAAACTGCACCTGGAGAGGAGAAGGGACCCTCGAAGTCCACGTGGGGAGGAAGGACTCGGGAAGGAATGCATTTGACCCGCGGAGGGGAGGGGAGGGCAGAGGCAGCAGCTGCCCCGGAGTGTGGGTGACATGTTGTAAGCTGCTCACACCCAGTGCGAGGCGCAGGCCGCTGCGCTGAACCAGGCAGAGACAGGTACGAGAGCACAGAAAACAGCAAAGGGAGGACAAAGAAAGGGGACTGGCAGGCATGGGACCCTCATTATGAGTGTCATGCCACACGGGTGCTTCACAAAGGTCATCCGGCTTCATCTCCGCTCCCCTAGAAGTAGGTGTTATGACCACTCTTGCAGATAAGACAGCTGAGGCGTGGAGAGGCGATGTGTGTTTTCAGGTACAGGGTGTGAGTGCCCCGTGTCCGAGCCGTGTCAGGGACAGCTGATCTAGGGTCCCAGCTGACTCACATGTGGCAACAGTGAAGACGATGGTAAGAGCAGGGGCCCTCATATGGTGCAGTCACAATGTCCGCTTGTGTCCGCGAGTCCCCATGTGATCTCTGCAGACATCAGCTCCGCGAGAGCACGAAGCCTGCCCTGCTTCCCTGGAATCACCTGCGTCTCGAGCAGTGTCTGGCCAGTAGAAGACGTACAGTCATTGCTGGGTAAATGAATGAAGGAGGGGGTCCTGTAATTGCCCGCCAGCGTACGAGCCCTTCTCGTGCAAGGGGCTTGTTCGGTGGAGGTTCCTAAACAGTTGCCCAATAAGGGATGCCCCGTTTCACAGAAACAGGCCCAGAGAGGTTATGTAACCTGCCCAAGGTCACAGGCAGGAAGTGGTAAAGCCCTGACAATCCGGGCTCTTAATAATCATCAGGGAATTTTCTAATTTAAGGGTGGGAGTAAACACCTGCATCGGAAAGAACAGGTGAAGGCGCAGAGTGAATCTGAGCTCACGCACACGCAGGAAGCGCTGTGACTTTTGCCGGGACAGCTTCAGACAACGGCATCGCGGGCAGGAGGCCCTCAGCGCCGGGCTCCCACGAAGGTCCTGCTGCCGGGCTTTCTCACGCAGCTCCGTTCAGAAGAGTGTTTCCCCCCCTTGTTTTTAAAGGAAAGGATGGCAAGGGAGAATCAGGGTGTTAACTAACCTTCCATCGCCGTGAGGACTGTTGTTTGGAGGACCCTAAAGAGAACCGGAGATAAGCATTCCCTCACCCATCTCGGGAGCGGGGGCTGCTACAGGGAGAGAGAGCAAGTGTGTGGAAACTGCACCTGTCACAGACAGATTCGGAGTGTCTCAATCCCATTTATCAGGCTGTCAGCCCCTAGCCTGTCAGAAAAGCATCTAGATGTGTTTGCGTTTATCAGGCAGATTGAGCAGAGCTTGCGGGCTGTTTCCAGGATGACCTGGGAGGGAGGGATTCTCCTCCCGCCGCTGTTTCTCTGAACGGGAGAGAAGCAAACAGAACCCTGCCCCTTGGGGAGACGCGGAGGCCAACAGTAGAACGGCCTGTGCCCCGGACTCGCGGGTGAGCTCGGTCTATTTTTGTCCAGTTAAAGGCTACCTCCTGGGCAGCAAGCAGCTCAAGGTACAGCCTGTCAGCCGAGGAGAAAATTAAAGCCGAAAGCCTCTGCATAATTTATTCATCACCACCTAGCACTGACTCCCCGCTGGTCTGCATTCAGGTGGAGCTCATTTAGCTGCTTCCATGGTGCCTGTTTAAAGAAGAATCAGCTCGGGATTAAGACAAACCCAAACACAGAAAAAGCGCGCGAGAGTTCTTTCATTTTGTTCTTCCAGCGACTTTGTTCCTCTCTGCTGCTGAGGTGGGAATGACTCTGCATCCAAATGATGAATGATTGTGATTTCGAGTTTGATGTCTAGACCCGGAGAGCAAAGCCCCAGTGACCCCAGCTGCGTTTTCTTCTGCTCCTGACAGCATCCGTGCACAATCTACATTACTGTCACCATTTTAAAGATGAGGATCAGAGAGAGAAAGTGACTTGCCCAAGGTCACACAGCTAGGAAGCGTCTGAGCTAAGAAAGACTTCAGTCTCTCTGAGTCAAAGCCTCCCAATTTCCCCGAGTTTCACGTCGGAGATGGTGGTCAGTAGGGCAAAGGCCTACAAAGGTATGTGAGCTGGACACAGTGAAGCAGGAAACAGATTTGGTAAACAGAGAAGTTACTCTAACTTTAGAAGAGCCTTTGGGGTTGACAGGTGTGGTGGGAGCCGGATGGCTGTAGTTGAGAAAGCTAAGGGTTATGTCATATCTCCCCAATGAGAGTTTATACTCCTTGAAGACGAATACTTCAAAAGAGAATATAACTCAGTCTGCAAAATGATTCCCTTTGTAATGCACCCAGCAGAGCCAACTACAAAGATACCTTCCAAAGTCCACAGTGATGCTGCTGACAGTGATGGCAGCAGAGGATGGTGTCTGCCAGGGTGACGACAGGGATGGGATTCTGCTGCTGTCCAAATGTGGAGGCCGCAGCTCCCACCCCAGCCCTATTTGGGAAGAGAGGAGTTTGACATTCCAGGATAACAGAGAGGCACATGAGAAGATTTACGTGTTGTGTTGGGAGACCGAAGGGTGAGGGCTGAGCCGGGGCCCGGGGGAGCCGAGAGTGGGCGAGCTGGCTGATAATGGTGGTGATGAGCAACACCCCAGGCCCGCTGACCTGGGAAAGCAGAGGAGGAGATAGGCGGTGAGAGAAGGAATGCCATATTTAACAGGAGGCTCGGAGAGATAAATAATTCTTTATCTTTATGTTCAGGGAGGAGGGTGGTGAAGAATCTTAAAAACCCACTCTCTCTCTCCCAAGGCCCCGGGAGGGCAGGGAGGAAGGAATCTGACCGCCTGCCAGAGCAGGTGAGCGAGGCCTGGGAAGAGAATCCGGTGCAGACGCAGATGCTGGCAGGGGGTGAGCGTGTGTGATCGCTCAGACCTCAGCTTCCTGCCAGCTCCGCTGTGGCAGAAGGGCACGCGGGAGACCGACTGCACCCTGCCCGCCGAGCAGGGCGACCACATCGGATGTCAGCTACGGAGCCACGAGGTGGACAGGTGCAAGCAAGGCAGTGAGACCCTCAAAGATTTGAGATGGGGGTGCCGGAGGAATGCGAGGGTTTTGAAAAATCATTACAGACCTGTTACGTATTCACTGTAGAAAAATTGCAGAGAGAAGCCAAACAAATAAAAATGATTTACTCACAATCCCTCACCTAGAAATAATCACTATTGATATTTTGGTACAGTTTTCCCCCAGACCTTTTTCTCCCTTACACACACACACGTGCAAATTTATGTTTCTAGCATTTGATTACTCTATGCATACTCTTTGGAAACCTCCCTTTTCACCCAAAATATATACAGAGCATGTTTCTAAGTTTATGAATGACGTCCTTTTTTCAAATGGTTGTTGGTCCCCCGTTGTGGTGGTAGGCCACGATACCCAGCTCCTGCATTTGGGATGTTTAGGTGGTTTCCAGATTTTTCCATCGTCCAAAGTGCTCCAGTGAACATATACTTTTTTGTACCTTTGTCAGATTATTTCCTTACGAGTACGAGTTACCCAATAAAGGTGGTGCACCCATTAAGAGCTTTCGAGATGCATTGCCAAGCTGCCCCACTGAAAGGCATTACCGCTTACATTCCTTCCAGAAGTGAGAGCATCTGTCTCGCCCAGCCTCGCTTTCACAGGGCATCGTCGTTAAAAAGGTCATGCTGCTCAAGTCTGAGGGCTGGAAGGAAATCCGTGACCGGACTCTGCCCAGAACCCCACGGCACTCTCCAGGCCGAAAAGTTTAGGCACTGGGGACATTTAGAGCCCCTGGAGATGGAATGGGGGGTGGGGGGAGGCGGTTTAAAACACATAAAAAATAATGCACTTAACATATGTGCGATGCAGTGACTGGGAGGCTCTCTCTCTCTCAGGTTTAATACAGAGAATCCAGAGACAGCTTCTGCCATCAGAGCTGACACCGTAAAAAGGAGTGGACACTTGTAGGGAGAACAAGGAGAGCGGCCCCCTGGCGGCCTTAGGGGGAGAGGGGCCGCTCTGGCCTCCTTCGGCCCTCTTCCTGTCTCAGATCTCCCAGGGACTCCAAGCGAGGTCCCAACGGTCTGTCTTTCTCCTGTAAAAAATCACCCTGGCTTGAAAATAAAGAAATCCAGCGAACCCCTCCATCTCCTCTAGGCAAAAGATTGAACTTCATCTGGGTCCCATCTGAGAAGGGCCCGTGAAAGTCGGACGTCAGTGGTGCGGATACGAGGGAGAACTCACCTGGGGGGACTTACAAGTGTTTCGCATTCAAAGCACATGTCTCCAGCGCTAATCAGATAACCCCAGCGCTCAGTTCCCACATCTGGCACCGAACCCTTGCTTTTATGTTTCCTATTTTTTCCCAGGAGGTAATAAACGTCACAGTTGCGCCTCCTCATCAGTGTAGCATCTCCCCACGCACTGCTGCGCACCGCGGACACCTAGCCCCGGCCTGCCTCAGAGCAGGGAGACGCCGCTGCTGCTTTTTCCTGCTGGAGGTGCTCATTCCCGAGATCTCGCCGTTGGGTGACTGAAAAGGCAGATCTTGTTTCCCCAATTAGACAGGGTGCGGGGGGGGGGGGACAGAGTCGGGGTGAGTTTCCTTGTTGGGAAGGTGGACACATCTCCATACATTCCAGCTGGGATCATTGAGCTCTTCACCAAGAAACCAGAAGCACCAACTCAGAATCAAGCGGCGGGTTTGCCCTCAGAAAGACAGTGACTTTTAGGTGTGGGGTTGATAAGTGATGAGAAGAATTCTGTCTGTACTTGGGGTAGCTGTGTGATATCAGCATGCAACACTGCCGTGTCAAAGTGCGTTTGGCATGGAGTTCGTTTGGGATGACCAGCAAGAGACAGGCCATGAGGGACCCACGCTCAAACAAGCGGAACTTGTCACCGTTTCCTGAACTCACTTCAGGCTGCTCAAAATGTAGCGACAGTCACAATTTTATGTTTTGACTAGAATGGATCAAGTCCTTCGGTATTTTACAGCTATCTCAAGTTCGTATTACTACGAAAAGGAAAGGCCCTGTTAAAGTTTGCTTTTAGCTGTTATGACCTCAAACTACATCTCCTGTTTTCCCTTTGCATAAAGTTTTTGTTTTTCTTTATTGATTTTAGAGAGAGAGGAAGGGAGAGGGAGAAAGACAGAAACATCGATGAGAGAGAACATCGACTGGCTGCCTCCTGCATGCCCCCCACTGGGGATCGGGCCCACAACCTGGGCATGTGCCCTGACTGGGAATCGAACTGGCGACCTCTTGGTGCATGGGTCAATGCTCAGCCACGGAGCCACACCAGCCGGGCATAAAGGTTTTGTTTGTTTTTTTTTGTATTTTATTGAATTTATTGGCGTGACATTGGTCAACAAAATCATACAGGTGTCAGGTATACAATTCTATAATATATCATCTGTATATTGTATTGTACCTTAAAGTGTTTCAGTATCTTCCCTTGTTAAAGTGAGCACATTCTCATGCCTAATTAGCATATTCTTATCTTCTAAATGTTATGAGAACAAACTTACGCCTTAATTTTGTTCTTAACATTTTGTCTTTAATAGATATTTATCATCTACAGATATTTTTTCCTTTCATGATACTCTAAAAGAAGGAACTCATTTTTCCTCTTTGAAAGTGATCCATTTGGGCTCAGTTGTTCTGAGAAGGGCGAGAAACCATGAGCCTGGACTAGAGTGAGATAAGCCAGATGCCCGGGCACACCATTTAAGGAGGCGCTGGCTCTCAGGGGAGTGGAAGCGCAGGGTCGGCACCTGGACTGAGGGCCTCCTTAGATGGCGTCCTGGGTGCCTGCTCGCCTCACACCAGCCCTGGCTCTGGGCCTGCTTACTGTCTCCAGACTCTTTTCGGACACATCAGCGATGCCTACCTTTTAGAGCCTTCTTCACTGGGAACTTGTTCAGGGCCCTGCCAGACATCAGGAAGTGCACTTTGTGCTGTGTGCAGGTGACGAAGAGCAGGCGAGCCTCTTGCTCGGGGCCCCTCGGCTCATCTCCAGGTGCTCGGCTACTGACGGCCCTCTGACTGCTATTTCCCTGATGCTAACCCTCGTCTGTGTTACATTCTTGCCTCCGCTACAGCATTTGGGCCAAAAGATGAAAGCAAATACTGCTAGGTAACCAGAGGTCCCAAAGGTTGACTGTGTTGAACTGGATTATTTTACTTCCCCCCCCCCCCCCAGCTTTTGCTTTATTTATAAACAGTTAAGTTCACCCGATTCAGCTGGCTTCTTAGCTTTTGTCCACATTGAAAAATGAAATGAGTTTCTTCCGGGCTCTCTGTCTTCAGCAGGCTCCTACTCTCCCCTCAAACGTCCTGTTGGCCATTTAATACACGGAGCGGGGCCTCAGGCCTTCTGCACGTGGGTGCGATGTCTGCCTCTCCCTCCTCTCCCCTGGCAGCCCTCATCCAGGACACCTCTCTCCAGGGGCTGGGCCTTAACCTCTCCCTTACATAAACCCCCGCTGAATGTCTCTGTTGAAATTATCCTTTTCAAAGGGTTCTATCCCTGAGTCCAGTTAAATTATTTTTCCCCTGACTGGGTGACTTTTAAAAATCTTGATCGGGCTACAGAAGCGTTTTCCCACAGGCTTTATGAGATTAAGATTTGCACAGATGCCTGCCTTTTATCAGCAGGAAAGTGGGTCTTTGCCCACTTGGAGCGAACTCGAGCCAGTGGTTTTTATTTCCCCCGCTCCCCAGCGTGTCTGTCCGTTTGGGCTGCCTTCTCGGAGCTTGCTGTTGTAACCAGAGACAGCCCTCTGCGGCCTCATAAATCAGAATTGTTAATATTTATGGCTTTGTTGGTCTTTTAAAATGCATTTGAGGATTTGGTGTTTTTGTGTTTTTTTTTTTTTCCCCTCTCTCTTAAAACTTTACCATTTGTTCTTTTTTTTAAAGGCGCGATGCTATGGAACTAAAGTATCTTCTCCTGGTTTTTAACCCCAAACGCAGTTCAAGGCAATCCTTAAACAATGTAAGAAAAAGGAAAGCGAAAGGCGTAGGTGTGTTAGGATGGACACAGCAGTCCTAACCTGGCATCTTTAAGGTCTGTCTTTCAACAGATGCCCGTCAAGTACCTATTATGGGCCAAACCCTGGGCTAGAAACCAGCAACACAGGGATACGCTGGACAGACGTAGCCTCTGCCCTCATGGAGCTGACTGTCTGATACAAAGATCACTGAGTAAATATCTCGGACTCTGTCACAACAACTCACCTCTGCTGTGTGTGGCGGTCTGCGAGAATGACTGTCCCAGTGAGACTTGATTTACAGAAACAGGCCGTGCATCAGAATTGGCCCATGGACCTCAGTTTGCCACCCTCTGGCCAAATGATAGAAAAGTGAAAACATTATGCACTCAGCATGATGATTACCAGGTGATCACTGCCATAAATGAAGCCGGGCGCTGAGACCGACAGTGACGGGGGACACTTGCTTTGGATAGGGCCGTCTGGGAGGGATTGGCTGCTTTGTAGGGGTGTCCCGGAAGCTGAGGGGGTGAATGGTGAGCAGTGGGAAGTAGAGGATTCCAGGCAACGAGAACAGCAGGTTCAAAGGCCCCGAGGAGGGGAAGTGCTTGGTGAGTCAAAGGCCACTGGGACCACCTTTTATCCCTCCCAGCTTTCTTCGTGCCTGAAGTGGGGTGTTCTTGTGAAACGTGGGGAGTCTGTTGACATACCCCAGAATCTGGGTGTGAAGGTGGCTCCCTGGGGACTCCCTGGGACTGCCAGTGTATGGATATTGACCTCTCTCTCTCTGCCAGCCACCCAGGGAAGATGGGGGTTAGGTTCATTTTTTTCTTTTTCTTTTCCTTTTTTTTTTTTTACTTCTACTTCTTTGGAGAGAACCTTTCACCAGCACATGGAATACAAAGAATACAAAAAGCTTGCTTGGAATGTGTCAGGCTAAGCAAAAACACATGGTCTGGCTATATTCTCCTAAAATAGAACAAGAGAAAGGCGGGAAATAGAGCAGCCTCCCATAAATCATCATTTGTCCAGGGAAAAGATTCCTGACAGATATGCAAGGTACTGATGTACGTGTGTGTGTGTGTGTGTGTGTGTGTGTGTGTGTGTGTGTGTGTGATTTGATTTCCAAGGCAGAAATTCATTGTCTGGCCCTGTCTGGGAAGCTGAACGCTTGTGCTTTCTCCATCTGGAAGCTGTGTCATTAAAGAGATGCCCCGCACCCCGTGGGTACCAAAACTGCCAGAGATCCCTGGTGGGGCAGGGTTTGAGCAGGTGGATTAGAGCGTTGGCACCCTGCCGTCCGGAGGCTGAAACACTCCAATCCTGTGCGTGGAGTGTCGGCAGGACCGTGGGCCCTGTGGCCTCATCACACCTCCCTGACCTTCACTTGTAACAAGATTCTCACCCGATTCAGGCTCATCCGATATTTACCAGGTGACAAGGCAGGCCCACAGTTCTCAGCTCTTCTCTTCTTTCCCCCAGGAAAATCTGCGAATTTTATTTAGCTCAAATTTTATTATTAAAATACTATGGATGCCAAACAAAACATCTCCATGAGCTTCTGGTCCACACCTCTCAATGCTCTAGGGATCTGACTTTTTTTCTTTCTTTCAATTACTGTTTATATTCAATATTATTTTGTATTTGTTTCAGGTATACAGCATAGTGGTTAGAAAAGCCTATACTTTACAGAAGTACTGGAAGCCAGTATTTCGAGTACTTACCTGGCACCATGTGCAGTTACTATAATATTATTGACTATACTTCCTGCGCTGTACTTTACATCCCCGTGGCTACTGTGTAACTACCAGTCTGTACTTCTCACTCCCTTCTCATTCTTCACCCAGCCCCCAGCCCCTCCCCCCTCTGGCAACCATCAGTCTGTTCTCTGTATCTATGAGTCTGTTTCTGTTTTGTTTGTCCATTTATATTGTTCTTTAGATCCACATGTAAGTAGAGTCATATGATATTTGTCATTCAAGTCCTCTGTCCATTTTTAATAGGATTTTTTGTTATTTGGGTGTTTGTTGAGTTGTATGAATTCTTTATCAATTTTGGATATTAACCCCTTTCAGACGTCTCGTTGGCGAGTATCTTCTCCCATTCAGTGGGTTGTCTTTTCATTTTGTTGATGGTTTCCTTTGCTGTGCAAAAAAACATTTCAGTTTGATGTAGTGCCATTTATTTATTTTTTTTCCTTTGTTTTCCTTGCCTGGGGAGATATATCAGAAATAAATATTGCTAAGAGAAATGCTCGAGATTTTACTGCCTGTGTTTTCTTTTAGGAGTTTTATGGTTTCAAGTCTCACATTTAAGTCTTTAATCCATTTCGAGTTTATGACTCTAGTGTTCTCTGTTTCTGTGACTAAAAGTCCTTGCTAGATGCGCAGGCATTTTGCTTCCAATAGTCATAACCCGGTTTTGTATTGTCAGCTCTGTCTTAAAATATTAGCGTTATCTGGGGCACCGAAGAAACAGCGACCGGTTTCTGTCACTGAGCTCATGAATGTCTGAATGACTTAAGGGCTTTGAAGCTTCACAAGGTTTAGGCAGATGGGGCAAAATTAGAAAAATAAAATCAGAGGGTGGCATGTCTGCCTTTTCATTGCTGTCTTCTTCACCACCACCTCCAGCTGGCCGGAGGGAGGGCACCTTCTCCTGGCGCCGGCAGCACCTGGCCCCCTCTGAGCTGGCTCTTTGCTGGGTCACAGACGAGAATGGGGAAGTTCCTGAGCGCTCATTTGCTTGAGCCTCTTTATTTTGCAATGGTTCCAAACAGGGGAGAAACGTCCTCTGACTGCCTTATTAATTTCGTAAAAGTGCCAAGCTAAAACCCATCACCTGGCCCTCAGTTTCATGTTATCTACATTTTGCTGTGTTATTGCTCTTTATTTTCTCCCAAACCAAACCATCCAGCCCAAGAAGGTACCTTTAACCGAAGGCATCTTTGATCAGGGCTGGTGTAATTTTGCATTCGTGCTGGTAAAAGCAGTCAGGGACTCATCACGGCACGTGGAAGTCCGTTGGTTCTGAGTTTGAATTCTGGCTCTGCCATTTAAATCTCTGTGATCTTGGGCAATTTACTGAAGCCCTCCAGGGCCTCCGTTTCCCCCATATGTAAAGGAGGTATGAAATCGTTCCCCATTTAATTATGATCATGATTAAAGAACCCGTTCATGGAAGACATTTAGCACAATATCTGGCACTTAAAAATGTGTTTAACTTCTTTCTTTTCAGAAAGCTTAGAATTCTAGGGAGGAGGCATTGCCTCTAAACCCCGTCGTCTGGATTGTACTCACCTGTGTATGCTTGCGTTATAAATCAGCGTCACTGCGCACCGACTGCACGCCCTGCATTTGCTAGGCACTGCAGGTGCAGCAGTGAATACGTAACTCAAGGCGTCCTCTCCTCCGAGAGTTTATAATTCAGCAGACAAGGTATACATTAAACAAGGGCGTAGAAAACGTACAGCGCAGCCCCTAAGTCTCTTAGCACCACCAGCCACGCTAGAGAGGCTGTGTAATATGTGGCTGACATGACGGGCTCTAGGGTCTGACTGCCGGGGATTGAGTCCTGGCTCTGTCTCCTAACAGTGCGTCACCTTGGGCAAGGTACGTAACCTGCCCGGGCCTAGGGTCCCTTCGCTCTACACTGAGGGTAACAGTAGCTCCTGCCTCACAGGACTGTTGTGGGGGTTCAAGCATATATAAACAACGCCTGGCATAGGGCTAGCTCCCCATGAATGTCCCCTGTTGTTACTATCTGGGTGACATGGTTCTCACTAATGCCAGATGTCCTGATTTTCGCTGGGAAGCCGCAGCCGCAGTCCTGCCTGTCTGAGCTGAACGGAGGAGAAGCAGCTTCCCCCCGACTCCCAGGCACGGGGAGGACCGAGCTGGGGCTGAGGCTGCAGGAGGACTGAGCAGCCATGTCCCCAAGGCTCGGATCCCTCTGCCTACATCACTTAGGACAGATTCTTGGCCCTCACATCGCAGGTTCCATTCTAGAGAGATCACCTGCTCCAGGCAGCTGGGGAAGTGGGGCCTCTGCCAGGACGTCACTCATAATTTGAGCAAACGATATTGTGTTTGTTTTTTCTTCTCCTTACAGACACTTTATCCACAAAGTCACAGACAGTGTGGACTAGCAGCCTCTCGGGTAGTTTTCGTGTGTGGGGCATTTTCTTAGGTTCGGCCGTGCGGTCAAATGAACCGACACGGACAGAGCCTCTCTTTCCCCGATGAGCTCCACCTGGCTTTGAACTCCGTCAGAACCAGGATATTACTCTTGGATAAGGCTTTCGATTTCCTAGGAGTAGGCCAATTCCTTCATTCGTGGATGGGTAAACTGAGGCCCAGAGTGAGACATAACCTGCGTGACGTCACAAACAAGTTAGTGCAAGAGGCAGGATTTGAACTCAGGCTTCTAGGTTCCCAGACAAATGCTAGTTCTGCTTTCACAGCTCCGGGAAGGCTGCATGCCGAAAGACAACCACTTCCTTTTCCAAAGTCACCCTGAATCCATTGGCTGTGCCTGCCTGCAGCCGTCTGCAAAGGAGGGTGGTGAGGCCACATTCAGCCCTCTGAGCAAAAGCGCTGTGATCGATTAGCAGTGTCTGCCGCGTGTAGGAGGCTGGGGCCATGTATCGCACCTACTGATGACCCTTAATGTAAGCCAAAGAGCCCCCACTCATGGTGGAATTTCAATCGTAAGCCACAGGTAGGAAGGACAATCTAAGGTGTTAGGTTAAATTCGGGGGTGGGGGGAGGTGGGGAACGTGGAAGAGAGAATGCTGGTACACCACTTCACCCCCTCCTGTCAACACACACAATCCGGTTGCCCCCTCGCAGGCGACCATCTCCGATAGCTTCTCTGCAGCCCCTCCCCCCGGGGAAGCGTCTTCCCCGTCTGTGCCGGGCACTGCCGTGGGCTGTAGATGAGACGGGTGAGTGCCACAGCAGCGTGGGCAGGGGCACAGACCGTGCAGGCCTTGAATCCGGCTTTCTGCTGGACAGTTGGCTTACACTGAGCAAGTGATTTTCCTCTGGGCCTCGATTTCCTCATTTGTAAAGTGGGCACGATAATGCCCATCTCACAGGGAGTTTGTGAGGATGAGAAGAGAGGATGCACGTGACACCCTGAGGACAGCGCCTGGCATGTCATGAACTCCCGCGTCTGGAAGGTGCAGAGATCCCTCCAGCCGTGAACTGCTAATCAGTCATTTCCAGTCGGGTAACAGATGCTGGTTCGTAGCGAGGCCTCAGGGCCCTAGTCACGACCAGAAGGCTTTCTGAATCACCCGTGAGAGTTTTAGACAGCTCTTTGTGCTGCGTGAATTTTACTGTATCCTAATACCTTGAAAGAGGAGCCAATGGGTCATAGGGCGATCGTATGTGGTTAATCAGGATGCTTCAATTATCAGAATGCTTTATCCAGGAAATGTACCAAAGTCGTCCGAGTGACAGGACGGAAGCCAGCGATTCTCATCAGCCCCTCAAAAAAGTTTCAGAAAGGCAGTGCGGGCCCGAGATGAGATGAAATGGTTTGGTGATCATTCCAGTGTTTAAAATGTTTTTACTAAAAACAGGAAGACTTTAATGTTTAGGTAACCCAACAGCTGTTTATGTGGACGCCCCACCCCGGTGTTGAGCTGACGCTCTTCAGACTCAGAGTAGTTAAGTGACATGTATAAGGTCACACAGTGAGTAAGCAGCAGAACCAGGACTAGAAGCCGTGGCACTTTGGTCTCGCGCCACCTCCCCACTTCTCTCCCCTCCTCCCCCACCCCTCCTGTCTCACCCCCCAACCCCCGTGTATACACTAGAGGGTGCAACAGAATCACTTGAGGAGCTTGTTAAAAATATACACCTCAATACCATGTCATCAGAGCCTCTGTGGTGGGGCCCAGAAATACACACGAGTCAACCAGCTGCACAGGTGTTTCTGGGGCACCGTCAGGTCGGGCAGCCGTCACTGGGCCCTAGCCAGTCCGAGTGGGCTTGATAAGCAGCAGCATGGAATCACCTGGGAGCTTTGTAGACATGCAAAGGACCCCAGGCCCCACCCCACCCTCCTGATCAGAATCTGCATGTTCACAAGACCCCCGGGCGGATGTGCGCACACTCCAGCCTGAGACATCCGGGTGGGCAAGGCTCTTCCAGCCAGGCCAAAAGCAATGCTTTAAAAAGGGCAAAAAGATCTGCCTTGACCTGAAGAGAGATACAGACCTGGGATGGAGTAAAATTAAGCCTTTGACCTTGCGGGTATCTCAGCAATGTTTTCAACACTCAGCTAGTACCTTCTTCATGGATCAGCTGATTGAGCCTTCTCGCTGCAGGTTAAAGGTAATCGTGTTTTATTTTTAAAATGAACCTTAATATTTCTTCAAATGTGCTTGTATCCATCTTACTGTTACTTACAGATTTCCCCAAAGTGTCCTTATCCCACATCCAGAGTCTTTACCTTGGCTTCCTTGTACGCTAATTTCTCAGAGAGCCTGATGGCTTTCTGTGCCCTTTGGAGTACCGTGGATTGTCTTTGAAGAAGAGTTTTTTTCTTTTGTTGCTTCCAGTAATGGGTGTACGTGATGCGTGTGATGAACAACCTTTACAGTTGTTTGAAACGAGATGTGGAGGGATTTTCTCTCTAGGAAAGTTTATTTGATTTCTAGTTTTACAGGTAGCATTCGTGTGCTGCCCCCTCTCCCCCCGTTAAGTCCCAAAGTGGGTTCCCGTGTGCTTGCTGTGTCCGCATCACAGTTCCTGTTGTACCAGAAGAGCGATCGCCGCCCCGCGCATTCGCTGGCGTGGATACAACCCGCGTGTTCTGTTGACTGATCTCTTCCTGCTTCTTGAGCAACGTAAGACCAGATTCAGTGGGAGCCACAGCCTCAGACCTGCAATCTAGGCCACCTATGGAAACGTTCCTACAGGACTTGTTGGGGGTGGGGGTACAGAGGGCAGCAAGCAAGGTTCTGGCACATGTCACGGAATGAGATTTTAAAAGACTCATCCTTAGGGATGTCTTCCTTCTGGTGTTCTGTTGGCTCTGGTCTTCCTCACAGCACAACAGCCTCTAAAATCCCTGCTCTTACCCTGAACCTTTCGGCGGTGGCCTGAAGTCCATTGTCCTTTCTGGGCCCAACAAAGTTTTGGAAGTTGGTCCAATGGGCTGACACATTCCCCCAGCCTGCCCCTTGCATGCAGAGCTCCCCTGGCCATGTGGTTGACACTGGATGTGACTCCAGGGCGTCGTCAGGGGCCAGACTGAGCTCACGCCCCCCATCTCTCAGCCTGCAGAACAGCGTGACCCACAGAGGGAGCTCAGTGCACCCCAGCGCCCTGAACTAGCAGACAGGCCTGAGCCTGCTGTCTGGGAGAAGGCGGTGTGGGAGGGAGAGCGGGGAGCAGTTTAGTGCAAACCATACGTATTCGCAACTTAGCGAAAAGCAGCCACATGGAGTCCCTCTTGGGGGAGCCTCCAGGGAGCCCTGCTGTCTAACCTGCAAAAATAGAAAAATAATTTTCTTTTCAAAAACACCACGCTACCCAATTGATTTGCTAATGGGTTCTGGCAGCCTTTGTATTAGTCTGAGAAGCCATTCAGACCACCACTGACAATGTCAAACTTATAAATTGCTCTCGGTACCACCTGCACATCAGAATTAAATAGGAAACACCTGGTGAGCCGGCCCCCAGCACGGGGAAGGCCAGGAGTGCCGCTAGGTGGTGGGAGAAGCAGGGCCTGGGGAGAGGCCTTCCTCCAGAACCCAGGAGACCTTCTGACGTCCCTGGAGGCAGAGGTCAGGGGTGATGGGAGGGACCTGGAGGACTTAGGACTTGAGGTCAAATCTGACACGGAGCCGCCTTTTTTTTTTTTTTTTTTTTTCATTTGTCACCATTAAAAATCCAGAGTTTCTGTGTTGCTTGGAAATCAGATTTGGCCACCACGAGCCACATTCTTTTCTTTTTTAAATTATATTTTATTTTTATTGTTGACATTATTACAGGTGTCACCCATTCCCCCTCCCGTTACCCTCCCCCACCCAGACCCCGCACTGCCCTGCCTCTGGCCCTCGCTGAGCTGCGGGTGTGCCCCTGGGCTCCGCATATATGGCAGCCATCAGCTAGAGCACCTGCCCTTATTCTCATTGTGCCAGTAATGGCTTCACTGCCAGAGCTCCCTCTGCCCTCTCACCCCCCTGGCTCCTGCTGGTGCGGGAGTGTGGGCTCCCTGCGTTCTTCGGCTTTGGAGACGGAGGGCCTTGGCTTCAGGTGACCTTAGACAGGTCACATGCTGTCTTCAAACCTTGGTTTTCTCCTCTGTGAAATGGAGGCGATGATGCCCACTTGGCTTGAAACTGTGAGACAGGAATCTCGATGCTGTTAGAAAGGAACAGTCTTCCTTACTCTCGGGGAGTGCTTTTGCTCCCCAGACCCCAATTGAGACCAAGCCACTGCTTCTCATAAAACGCAGCAATACTAATAGCTAATGGGAGTGGAGAGCCAGGCGCCCCTCTGTGTTCGTGTCCATCGTCTGTCCCTCCCCGCCCGGCAGGCATGCTCATTCTGCCCGGTTTATTGATGAGCCCCTAAGGCCCAGGAAGCTGAATACCTCCTTCAGATAAGTGATCTCCAACGCCTTCTACCACCCCCCGCTGCCTCCTTCCTTCCCGATCCTCTGGAATAAGACAATTTTCCGTGAATTGTTGGGCTCCGGAGTGACACCTATTTCCCTGGAGCAGAAATGACACCTTTGAAGTAAAATGTTCTCAGCTCTCAGCTCTCAGCTCCCAGCTCCGCGGGAAAAACCTATTTGGGGGCCCATTATGGCTGCATTCTAGAAGCCGTCCACTCGGATGCTTAAACATAGCATTTCTTTGGTTCTCAACTGCCGGCAGCAGGAAAACACTCTGAAGGGCAAATAAATATTTATGTGCGAGGGCTCTCTGTGCACAGTAAATGTTTGAGTGTGTTGTCCCAATTCCCTGGGCTGAGAGTTAATTATGGAGCCCGAAAGAGAGCGGGAGTGAGTGTGACTCGGCACCTCTGTGCGCTCAGCAAGGTGCTGGCAAACTGCTGCTGCAGCTCTGGGCCCTGGCAGCGACACCAGCTCACGGAGCCCACAGGTGCCTGGAGACCTGCTTGGTGCTTCACACTGATTACCTTGTCCCATCCGGCAAAGCTCCCCTTCACAGCCGAGAACCTGCTGGCCTTGTTTTTGACTGACCTGTTGTGTGTAGACCGGGGCCAAGAAAGGAAAGGTAATCGTCTCACTTCCTTTTTCTCCCAGTTCCCTACTGAACTGGAAGCTCACTGAGGGTACCTGGGATGATAACAGTTGCTAAGGTGCTGTCGGGGCCTCCCTAGGGAGCAAGCCCTCTGCTAAGCGTTTGCTGTTTCTTTGAATCCTTGCAAGAACCCTCATGACATGGGCATAAGGCACTCCTCAGAATGCATGCTGAGAGGAGGGATGGAAGTTGTACCACTCTGCCCGCCGTCATGGTAGCAGGAGGAGAAACTTCCATGTGGGTTACACCTAAATCCCTGTGGGAAAGGCATCAGAGCAAAGAAATCCTCCCATCAGAACAGGAGGAGTGCTGTCCCCTGTTGGCTTCGCCTCCCACTCTCTCTCCCTCTCTCAGTTTTCCTTTTCTTACTCTCTTTTCCTTTGTCTTTTCTTCTTCATCATCTTTCCTTTCCCTTTGATCTCGTCTCTTCCTACCCTCCTCATTCTCTTCTATACTTGCTGGAATTTCCTGTTCCTCTCCCTCCTCTCTGACCCCTTCCTTCCTTCTCCTCCTCCTCCTCTTTTTCCTGCTCCCCACAAAGTCAGCCCTCAGGTCTCCAAGATTGCAGGGGAAATGTTTGCAGGCATCTCCGGGGGCGATGGAGCTCGGGGAGGCGTGCGGCGACTCGGGGGAAGTAATACCAGATGTGCCGTCGGTGCCAACAACCGGCGGGAACGTAGACTGTGGCGCACCCGCAGCCGTGCTCGTGCAGCTGGCGTGCCGGGAATGCCGAGGGCGGTGGGAGGGAGCCCTCGCTTCTCAGCCAGGGAGGGATCAGGTCTGGTCTTTGCATATATTTATGCCTCCAGATCCCTTTTTGCTTCTTCAGAAAGGCGATCCATCTTCCCCCAAGTTTATTAAAGGCCGTTTTCTAACACCACTTATGAAATATTACAGGCAGCCCCGTGATTCATGGCCTCATTTATAACCCACAGCACTTGGGAACTTTGGGGGAATATTTCTCATTAAATCTATTTCCCAACTCTTTGGAGTTGCCTCCTACTTCCCCAAGAAACACCAGGAAATTCAAGACAGGTGTGAGCAGCGGGGTCCAGTGGATCTCTGGTGCTGAGCCGGGATGACAGGGGTGAGGAAGAGCAGGGAACAGAAAGGCACCGGGTGGGTGACCTTCCACCTGGGGTTCTCAGGGCTGGGGGTGTATTCCCCAAGTAACAGTCTGTGCACCAACTAAGAACTTTAGTCTGTTTACCCTCAGCTCTGCATCTTCCCTGGCAGAGGTCTCTCCTCGTGAGACCATGTTATGGGGGTAGACAGAGAGAGTGACAGTCAGGCCAGGGGTCAGCAGGACCCTCTGATTACAAAGCGGGCTCCCTTCTGTAAGAAGGGAGCCAGGAGCTCATTCCTTGGACTTCGCCATCCAAACTGCAGCTCCTTCCTGCTGTCCGAGTGCTGCTTTCCTTAAGCATTCTTTACAGCTGGGAATGAGTTGTTCCTTTCACCAGGGGACACGAAGTCACCAGGCCTTCCATTCTCAGCCATGTGTCTGTGAGGCTTCCAAAAGAACTTTTGTGCTTCGACCATGACACAGAAGCGGAGAGGTGCAACTGTCCTGCTGGGTGCTGGCAGGGAGGACACCCTCTCCCACCCAGCAACTGCCCCGGCCGAAGCCTCACCCTGGGGCTGGCTTTCCTCTTGGTGACCGCCATCTCTCGAGGCAAAGGGAACAGAACCTGACTTAGAACACATGCCCTTCTTGCCGCCTATGGCTTAGACGGCCGCGGTCTGAAACCACAGGGTGCGGCCTAACTCACTGAAATTAAAAAAACAAACCGTCTTGGTGTTTGTATATTTACGTGTCGGGTCATGAAGGGTAATAGTCAGCTTATGGAATTGAGCTGTGTGTGCTGAGCAGCCAGAGGGAGAGCCATCGTTTAAACACTGGGCATCGGTTTCACCTGCGTGCTGGTCAGTGCGTGCCCAGGGCTAGCCCGAGGCGGAGCGTGACTCTGCTCCTCGCCGCCACCCTGCATCCTGGTGTGGTAGTGTTTTGAGACTATTTTGTTTTCTTTTCTTTCTTTCTTTCTTTTTTTTTTTTTTTTTTTTTTTTTTGGTAATATGGATCCTTTCCTCTTTGTTGTATTAGAACAGAGGGTGGTAAACTATGGCCTGGGAAAGTGGCCCAAAGGCCAAGTCTGGCCCACGGCTTGTTTTTGTAAATAAAGTTTTATTGGAGCATAGCTATGTTCACTGAGTCTGTGGCTGCCTTCATGCTGCCGCAGCAGAACTGAAGAGTCGTGACAAAGACAGTAGGACCCACGAAGCCTAAAATACTGGCCATTGGCCCTTTTAGAAAAATGCCTCCCCCCCCGCCCCCGCTTTGTGTGTTAACATGTACATATTACTATCCAGAGCTGTATTCTCAAAACCACCCACTGCAGTATTCTATGGGTGATTTCAGGGAATTTCGAGGGCAATTTTAACTAGCTGTGACTCTGCGTGTAAGACTTCCCAGAGAGTCCCCTCCGCTGTGGCACTGCGAGTGTTGTTTGTACCCGAGCTGGTCAGCTGTGATTGGCCTCATGTGCATATAGTCGAAGCATTTGTTGTCAGAGGGTTCTCGAAGGGCGTCTTCTCCAGAGTATGGGCCGCGGGAAGAGGGGGGACGCCCCTGTGATGTGCTCAGGGACTAGGGTTTCCAAGGGACACAGTGCAGACATGAGCCTTCGCTGCTGACCCATTGCTTCGTATTGCTCATGGTGTCTTCTCTTGGAACGTCTGTGGAGATGCGAACGGTCCCCGCGACTGCCCGGACTCGCTGTGGCCGGTGCCCTGGGAACACGTCATTGAGAGGAAGCTTAGCTTAACCAAACCGTTCGGGTTGGTTCAGGGTTGAGAGCAGGGCTGCGGAGCCTTGGAACACTCCCCGGTGAAGAGAGCCTCAGGCCAGCGCGTCCAGGGGCCCCCGGTCCTGGTCATCAGAGTCCCCAGAAGCACTATGGAAAACACGGATTGTCGGTGCTGCCCAGGAAGTCCTGATCCCAGAAGTGCGGGCTGTGGGCATCCGTGTGTATCGAGCTCCACCGAGGAGTCTGACGGGCAGCCAGGCATGGGACCTCTGCTCTGGTCCCCTCCCCTCCTGGAGAGCTCAGGGAGACACATCCGAAACTGACCCCGCAGGGGGCCCGCCAGGACCAGACCCCAGCCCGACAGCCCACTGTCCCAGCAGCAGTTTCCAGACCCAGTTAGCAGAGCCCGGCAGTTTCCACAAAGATGCCTTTAAGGCTGCCCCAGGGAGAGGGGACAGCCAGGGGCTGGTCCGAACGGCGAGCTCTGACCTTCGCCACGTTCAGCCAGACTTGCTCCCTTTGTATGTTTTATGTATTAGGCTCATGGTAAATTTTGTTTCCAGAGCCAAGAGCAGGCAAGAAAAAAAGATCTGGTAATGGGGAGAAAAAAGACAAAATTAAAACTCTCAACCCTGAATCTCGCAGCAAATCAATCCACCAAACATTTTCCACCAGATTCTCCTTCAAACTCTCCAGGGAAGGTGTCACCACCACATAAACATGCCACGGGTCACCGTTCCTGGTGATCTTTTTCTCAGGAGCTGCCCCCCGCTGCCCTGTGTCCATCTGCAGGTCCCACGGGCCTTGGTTCCGTTCTGTTAGTACCTAGATCACATGGCACCTAGATCCTGCCTCCTGCAGACTGAGCCCTCGCTGCTCTGACCTTCTCTACACCTCGCAAACGACGGCTCGCCGCAGCTGCTCCAGCGCCTCCTGTAGTCATGACGACGGGTCGGATGGTGGGTGAGCACCTGCTCTGCACCATGCCCTGTGTGAGGCCCTGGCGGGGCAGGCGGTGGGCCACCCAGTCTGGGGAGAGGAGAAAGGGAGGCATGCGGTCTCTCACCATCCCTTCATGGGCAGTCGTTTCCCGGGTACTTTCCCTCTGCCTTTCTTCCAAGGCGATGCAGAATACCTGTCAGGCTCCTTCCCCATTGCCCAGGCCCTAGGTCTTCACTCTGCCTCAGGCCCTGGATGTGGGGAGAGGATTTTATCAAACCCAACAAAGTATGCAGGGGAACTGACCCCTGACGGGACGGGCGGGGGCCCCTCCTTCTGGGGCAGGGATGCCGGGTAGAAGCAGGAGGGTCCGTCCCAGCCTGGGGTTCCTGTTATGCCTCCTGTGTGGGCCTCAGGCCTGCGCAGCATCTCAGCCCTGCCACCTCCTGGCCAAAGCAGGGAGCGAGGGGCCTGTGGGGTGACGCACAGCCCTGCCCGCAGCTCCTGGGGGATCCGGGAGCGTCCAGGACACAGTCTGCAGAGGCGACACCCACAGGACATGGACGGTGATGGGCAGACCTCAGCCCAAATGCTCCTTCAGAAAGCGGCCCTGCAGAGGCCAGGATCTGTTTTCTCTCTGGGGCACTTCCCTTTCAGCTCTTCAGTTTACGTCACCCTGGTGTCTGCGTCCCTGTCTAAGTGCCCCGTGTTTCTCTCTGTCTCTGTGTGTGGGTGTGTCGGGTCCGATGATGTGCAGTGTATGTTCCTTGCTTCCACAGACACCTTTACTTTTCACAGCACAGATCAAACTGAAGGGCAGGGCACAATGGACACGAGGGATAAATAATAGTGAGACGCGGGAGTGACAGGAAGACACACTTGCCATTTGCTTGTGAAGCCTTTTCTCTGTGAGGGAAGCACTGAGCTAATTTTCAGTTCCAGAAACATTCTCTTTTTTTTATCATCAGGTAGGCTGTGCTGATAAAAGACCTCGTGAATGGCGAGGTGTTTGGAGCCTGGGGGCAGTGGCTATGTATTCAACTAGGTCGAGTTAGAGACGCCTTCCCTAAACAGGCGTCACTGAGCCAAAGGCTGGGGTGGGGTGGGAGTGAGGGGAGGGGTTGGGGTGGGGTGGAAGGGCCGGGGCCAGCTGCAGGGGCGCTGACCCACAAGCCCAGATGCCCATCTCTGATGCAGGGTCCGTGTGCCTGTAAGCCGGCCCGGAAGCCTGCGGAAGATGCTGGAGCCAGGCAGTCCCTGCCGTCACCCAGCCTCTCCCCTGGATGTCACTGTTGTGCTGTCTGAACAGCGCTGGGGAGCACTGTGGGAGCAGGAGACACCCTCCCTGGAAGCGCCGCCCCTTAGGCTGGGGGAGGCAGGGTAGACAAGGCAGGGCCAAGCCTATCTGCAAGCATCTGGGAGGCTGAGGCGCAGTGTCCCCAGGCCGAATGGTGCTGCCCCATGATAGCGGGTACCGGTGAAACCACGACTCTGGTCCCGCGCATCCTGGAGCAGGACTGAATCTCTAGTATGATAGGCGAGGGTGGCTGAGAGAACTGGGGTCCGCCGAGCACACTCCCACCCACACCCACACCCCCGCGGCTCTCAGGCTCCCAGTCACCAAGTCAGAAGCAGCGGGAGAGGGTTCCGGGCCAGCGTGTGCAGTGGTTAGGGGTGCGGATGTGAGCTCGGACCCCAGCCTCACTCTGGGCAGGCCAGGTGGCCCTGGGGCAGTCGTCCCCATCTCAGAGACTGCGTTTCATCGCCTGCATTGAGGGGAGCTCCCTCGCAGCATGGAACTTAATATAGGCGGTGCAGCTGTTATTATACCAAGGAATTCAGAGAGTACGCCAAGAACCTTCCAAGGCCTTGGCCTGGGAGGAAAGCCTTGTCTCTGATCCGATCACGAGACGAAGCGCTAGCTCACAGATGCGAACAGATCAAGAGGCTTGGCCCAGACCTGCCAGGACCGATGCCCTCTTTTCCTCCCCCTTGGTTTTGAGTGTCCTGGGCGGCTGCTGCCTCTCCGCCGAGCCACACGTGCGTGTGTTTGACCCAGGTGTTGGGAGGAAGCACCCGAGGGTGGCCCCGAAGCAGTCCGAGGGTTCCCCCCATCTCAGTGTTGATGTATTTGAAATAACTGAAAGCAGACCTAGACCCTATTCAAAGGAAAGCCTGCGAACGGAGCTCACGCAGGGCCCCTGGCACTGACGCGGGAGAAGAAGCCGGACCCTGTGAGTGAGGCCAGGCCCGACCTCCGCAGCCTCTCCTGCGCCCTGAGAGCGGACTCCGGTCCGGAAGCTTTGCGCTCCTGCCGGTCTTCTTCCCTGGAATGAGGTTTCACCCTGTGAACTTTTAAGACAACCCCCTGATAGGAACCAGTGCGGCGTGCCCAGTGTGGTAGTGTGGGAGCTGGTTTCACCAGTCTCGCTCCAGCATCCCACTCCCGTCTCACGCGTTCAGCATCCGTGTCGCAGACCCGCTGGGCTAGAGAGAGGTGCCACCTCGGGGCCTCCTCGCCCCTCTTCCTCCTCCTCTCCTCTGTTACCACAGGTCTGTCCCAGGTGGTGTTCTGACGCTCCATGTCATCATCATCCTTTAGGTGACTGGAGGTACAGACCCTTCTACGGGTTGAAACAGGCTCATTGAAGTGGGCCCGCCATTCTCAGCTCAGAGCAAGTGAGGGATACAGGTGGGAGGCCCACTGGACATTAAAGAGCCATCAAGTCCCCGTACAAAATAGTTTGAGGGGTGGCAAGTCCGGCCTTGCTAACGACTCCCACCCATGGTGGCCGAAGAACAAACTGAGAAGTGGAAGGTACCCTTTTAGTTTTACTGTGCGTTTGAATTTTCTGCTTTTAGGGAACACTTTCGGCATCTTAATTTCATAATCACCGACCCAACCCATTTCCTCTTTCTGAGCATTTCAGGACGCGTGTCCCCCAAGAGGCCTTATGCCTTTGTGTCTGGGGGTAATGGGGAGGCCAGAGGCCAGTGTGGCATGCTTGGGGGCGGGGGGAGGGCTGGAAAATGAGGAGAGAAGCAGTGTCCAGGCAGCTGCAGAATTGTTCAAAACCATTTTCTCAACCGGGTTAATTGTTCTTCCCCATGGTGCAGAGACACCTACGCCTTCCGAAGTCTGCATTTCTTCATGGCAAGGAGCAGCCGATTAGGAGAGACAGATAGATGGTCACCCAGGAGCAGCTGACGCTCCACCTCTCTCCCCTTTCCCTCGCTCGCAGTTCTCTCCTGCTCACACCCCTGCCCCCCAAGACAGAGCGCATCTGACTCTCTGCCCTGGCCTCAGCTTCATCACTGGGCAGGGTTGTCAGTGACAGAGAGGGGAGCGTGGGGGGCGGGGCAGACCCAAACCAGCTCTGCTTAAAGAGTAGGAATAATTACAAAATCTCAGGCCGTTATCCAATTACTCTGACATGTGGCCATTCTAGGGAGTTCTAACTGGATTAAGTTCATTATAAAAAGATTAGTCCTCGGATGGGGACCGTGCATAACGAAGTGAACCTTCAGAATGCGCGCGGCTGGGCCACCAAGGACTTCGGGGGCAAAGCCGAGTGAATGGCTTTGTTTATTGAATTACTGCTCAGGGATTCACCAAGGTGTTTTGTTCAGATAGAGTTTGTGGCTTAAAGCAACTGTCAGCAGTTTCCTGTGTGTTCTCCTTTCCTCCACACCGTTCTTCAGGGCCATTGTCATTGTTGTCAAAGCGCTAATCCAAGATGTCTGTCCCTAATGTTCCGTATGAGCACGGAGGTGAGATTATCGATCCGAGTGGATCTGGGAGCCACGCAGCTCATATATTATTCATTAACCGTGTGTATATGTGTATGTCGAGGGGGCGCGTGCTTGTGTAATACGCTGCGCTTGCAGACTGTCTCGTCTCGTAGCTTTGCAAAGCACTTGCATGTTTCTCATTCGACCCACACAGCAATGCTTTGGGAGAAATAGGCATTATTATAATGATTTTACGGATAATGGAACTGAGACTCGGAGAGGTTAGTCCATGGTCACCCAGCTAGATAGCTCCAGAACTGAGGTTACTGCTCATAACTTCTATTCCTAGTCTAGCATTCCACAAACAACATGGGAACTCAGTTCACATGTGTATTTTAAACATGAAATGTGGCCCAGCCAGTGTGGCTCAGTGGACTGAGTGTCGTCCCATGCACTGAGAGGTCCCAGTTCAATTCCCAGTCAGGGCCCATACCCAGGGTTGTGGGCTCGATCCCCAGTAGGGGGCGTGCAGGAGGCATCTGATCAATGTTTCTCTCTCACATCGATGTTTCTATCTCTCTCTCCTTTCCTCTCTGTCTAAAAAGAAAGAAGGGAAGGGAAGGGAAGGGAAGGGAAGGGAAGGGAAGGGAAGGGAAGGGAAGGGAAGGGAAGGGAAGGGAAGGGAAGGGAAGGGAAGGGAAGGGAAGGGAAGGGAAGGGAAGGGAAGGGAAGGGAAGGGAAGGGAAGGGAAGGGAAGGGAAGGGAAGGGAAGGGAAGGGAAGGGAAAGGAGGAAGGAAGGAAGGAAGGAAGGAAGGAAGGAAGGAAGGAAGGAAGGAAGGAAGGAAGGAAGGAAGGAAGGAAGGAAGGAAGGAAGAAAAAGAAAGAAAGAATAACCATAAAGTGTGTGCTCAGCTCATGGAAGCTGAGTATTTGGATTAACCAAGTTGGTTGACATCAGCTTTCTTCTTCTATTTACCATGAGCAATATATCAGATATCAGTTTTGAACAACTAATTTAATTGCTAAATACTCTTTTCCCAAGCTCAGGAAAAATTTGCATGCAGAAAACATCATGGAGCTGTTCTTTGAGGGTTACCCCAAACCATCAGAGTCTATCCTTGAAGAACTGGTCATCACTTCACCTTCCTAGAATAAATGCTTGACCACTTTTGAGGATCCATTAATTCAAAATATGGATATTAGGGTCAGTGGAAAGATGTAAATTACCACTTAATCTCTTACAATTTCACTTAGCATGACTTAGAGTTTGGGTGTCCCAAACTCCTCTGGGTGAACTGGTAAGAATTAACACTCTCAGTAGGTATATCTGAGCTCCTGATGTTCTTTAGGGATCAGCAATGCCTTGACTTCTTCCTCCTAAACCCAGTGCAGCTATTAGTAATGGATGAAGGAGAATATGGAATGATCAAAAAGTCTTTAGATATAGGAGGTGAATACATTTAGGGTATGATTACAGTAAAGATTAGGGCAGAAGTCAACTTGCCAGGAAAAAAAGGTGTGTGCATGAGCAGAAATCTAGATTGCTACGGACAAATGATTCTATATACACCCCTTTTCCCAAGAGAAGTACACATAGATAAAACATTTTATATAAATTTTTAGTCCTTAAAGCACATATAGCTAACGATCAAGGTTAAAGACAAGCAAATAAACAAACAAAACTAGTCGAGACTGTTGAAGTACAATTGGGATTCTCATTTGCAAATAATAGAACCCAAGTTCAAAATGACTTAAAAAAAGGAAATGTATTGGCTCATAAAACTAAAAATTCAAGGACCTCAGGAAAGGCAGGACCTAGTAGGTTAATAATGTCGTTGGGACTTTTTCTACATGGTGGCTCCCAGTATCTTCACACTTACCTCTCCAGCATGGAGTTTAGCAGAAAAAAAAAAAAAAAAATCTTACCCGCCTCTCCCCCCTTAGTTCCTGTAAAAGTTCTGGAACTTATTATGCTTGGGTCTGGCTTGGGCATGTACCCACTGCTGCCAGGGAATGCACTGTTCAGATTGGCCAGGCCTGGACCATGTGATCTCCCTGGAGACCAGCCCTGCCTCTCCTCCCCACTCCATATACCAACTACTTACACGGAAAATGATGCAACCCTGGACAGTTTGGGTCAGTGGTTAGAGCGCCAGCCCTCAAACCAAAGCATCTCGGGTTCGATTCCAGTCAAGGGCATGTACCTGGGTTACAGGTTCGATCCCCAGCCCTGGTCAGGGTCATATGGGAGGCAACCAATTGATAAGTCTCTCTCACATTGATGTTTCTCTCTCTCTCTCTCTCTCTCCCTCTCTTCCTCCCTTCCACTCTCTCTAAAAATCAATGGAAAAATATCCTCAGATGAAGATTAACATAAACAAACAAACAAAATGATGCGGCTATGGTAGATTGGAAGGAAAGCTAACAGCCTCTCAGTTGACTGCTTGCTATGTACCAGGCCCAGTGCTAGATGCCAAAAGAAGACGTTACAGATAGGTCCAAAGCTTAACAATTTGCAGACTCTTTTTGTATAAATAATCTTATTTAATCCTGAAAAACACCACAAGATAAATATTTTTATTGTTAGCATTGTACAGATGAGAAGAGTTATATCAGAGGGGTGTGTAACCCACTCAAGTAGACCTGGCAATTGACCTTTGATTGACCCAACTCCAAATACTGGGCCCTTTCCATGATTCCTGTGTCTGGATAAGTGAGAATATTAACATGAAGAATGAGAATTCCTCACTCATTTATCTGAAAGAGGCAAGTTAGAGACTGGATTTCTGTTTCACCACTTAGGAACAAGCCTTGAACCCAAAATTCATGATAAGGAGAACTGTGCTTAGGTACAACGTAGAAATAATACTAGCAATAGTTTGGTGAGCGCTTACTATGTGCCAGGCACTGTGTAAGCACATTACAAAGAATATCCCATTTAATGCTAAAATCTAGCCTATGGAATAACACTTCTTATTCCTGTCAGACAGCGGACGAAAGCTAGTCTCGGAGGGAAGAAATGACCTACCTCGTGAGTGTGGGAGTTTGAACTCAGCTCTGGCTCCGTTCTGCTATCCTTCCCACTGGGAGCTGAATGGAGCTCCTGTCTCGATTTCAGTCACTGACTGCTTAGACTTCATTAGAAAACCAGGTAGAGATGGGAGACAAAAATAAAATAAAATAAAAAAGCGTCAATTGCAAACTTTATGGGAGCCCAGGAAAAGTAGAACAAATTCCTGGTGATTCAAATTCCTGGTGATTCAAAAGGCCTGAAACCAAAATAATGAGAAACAAATAAGCAGGCAAACAAGAAGATTGTCTTTCAAAGATTTCCGAAATTAAAATTGACTAGGTTTTAATTGCCCAAGCCCCGTGGGCTAGTTCCCTTTAATTGGAGAGGCTTGTGTTTCAGTTGTGCCTCCGACGCACTCAGGAACGATAGCAGTCCTTGGGGCTCCTGAGTGGTTCCATCTGGAGATCTGGGCAGACCAGCCAGAGCCTCCCTGGGACACGGCGCACACGCCCCGTCTCACAGCCCCGTCCTTTGCCGCGTCCGATGGCTGCAACCCGCCTCCTTACATCCTTTATACTGTTCAAGGTACATGTCTCATGACAACACTGGCGGCTCTCAATTTATTAGGCTTATTAGCAAATAAAACTGTCCTGAAAAGCCCAGATTTCGTATCTGGAAGATTCATATCAGGATTGATTTAATGCAACCTGCCTCCTAGTTTATTCCACATCTCCAGGTTGGAACTAAATCACCCTCGTCTTGTTGATGCCTCTAATATGATGGCTGGTGTTTGCAAAACAGGCCAGGTTGTAAAAGAATCTGAAGACTTTAGTTGCTTCCATTTATTTATTTTTTAACAGAGATGATAAAAATACTTTATAACTTTATGTGTCTTGGAGATTCAGGGTTTTTTTTTTTTCCCTTCTTTCTTGCCTGCTTGGCTACCAGTGATGTTGTTTAAATATAAATGGTGGTAAATATATTCAAGAATGTGGTCCTTCTTAATTATTGATCCGCAGCCGTGGGAAATCGCCGACTTTGTCTGGAATCGCCACTCTGCGGGAAAGACGGGTGACATCTGGCATTCAACATGACAAACCTTTAGAAGCACCATCCAGAAACATTCCATCATTTAGTCCTCTTGCTCCTAGGCCCTGGGCAGCCATCATACTTCTTGAAGACAAAGACTTGAACAGAACAAACCTGTTATTACCAAACCAGCCGATGGCACTTACCAAGGGCTATTACCTCCCTTAGCATTTTTCACCCGCGTCTCATTTGACACTTCTCGTTTATTGCCTGACAGTTTTTATTTAGCTTTTATCTTCTCCCCCACCCCCCAATGCATTACCATCTGCTGAGAGCACAGGCCCTAGACCGAGTCCAATCCAGTTCAAATCCCAGCCACTTACTACCTGGTGAACCGTGGCTATTTAACTTAACCCCTTACCTCAGTTTGCTCATTTATAAAACAGCGATAAAAATTAGATACTAGAATTATATTAAGTAATGTATGAACTATCTCTAACAGAGTGCCAAGCATATGGAAAGTGCTTACTTTATGGTAGCTGTTATTATTATTTTTAATATATATATTTCTATTGTTGATGGTAGCTGTTGTTAGATTAATAGAGGGAAAATAATAATAGCATGAAACATGGTCTTAAACTTTCCATTTTGGCCTACTAAAGTGCCTTTCATAAAAGTAGATAATGTGCATTTGCGAAAATTCTTGATTATAGAACATTTATGAAGAAAGATCCATTTCACTGTGTGTGGGGTGTGTGTGTGTGTGTGTATGTGTGTGTGTGTATTTTACAGCAAAAGAGTAAGCAATGGCGATGCTTAAGCAGCTACTTTACGGGACAGCACCTAAAGCTGTCTAGTTGTCCAATGTGCTTTGAAAACTTGCTTTTTCTAACATGTCTCCCCCTATCTTTTTTTTGGGGGGGGGGGTTAAGCCTCACCTGAGGATATCTCCATTAATTTTTTTAAGAGAGAGTGGAAGGGAGGAAGGGAGGGAGAGAGAGAGAGAAACATGGATGTGAGAGAGACACATCGATTGGTTGCCTCCCTCAGGACCTGGACCAGGGCCGGGGATCGAACTTGCAACCCAGGTACATGCCCTTGACTGGGAATCAAACCCTCGACCCTTCCATCCACAGGCCGACACTCTGACTGCTGAGCCACACCAGCCAGGGCTGTCTCCCTCTGTCTTGTCTGCATTCGTGAATTGCTTAGCCAAGCCTTCCTTCATGGAATGATAGACTTAGATCATCTTAAGCCCTTCTGAATTAGCATAAATTCCAAATTTCTGAAGTGTGAGAATCTATACGTTTGACTGTATTCTGGGACGTTCTCCAGACAGCGGTTCCAGCTGGAATTTCCGAGCTAGGAACACATCTGTGCTCCCCCGTCTTACCTGTCTTAATGTAGTAAATCGGGAGCCACGTGACTCTGGCTTCGCATGGTAAGATGTCCCCGAGCCCATCAGTGACACCTGAGCCCTCACCTATACCTGGAATGGACGTCTTGTTGGCCGGGCACCTGCACCTGCTGCTGCCTCGTCTGCCTTGGCTTCTGCTTTATTCTGTATCTCTGGTTCCTTGCATGCCTCCTCCCGGGCGTCCATTCCTGTGTCGTCCGTAGGGTCTCATACACCTGGTGAGGACATTTTCTCATGTCATTGTCATGCCGTGGATCTGGAGGTGTAGCCTATCTTCCATTTTGCACAAATATCTCTGTCTTCTAAATTGGGCTATATTGGTTTCTGCTACAGTTATTGTATAGAGAAATGGTTAAAGCAGACTAGAGAGAGGGGACTGAAAATCAAATTGTAGCGTCTAAGTGCCCTGAAAGGGTTCCTGTAAATCGCGGTCCTCAGACACCAAGGCTCATTCTAGAACACGGTGACACGCCGTTAGCCGCAGTGCAATCATGGCGCCGTGTATTTGTCACCAACCAGGTACCAGGCAGTGCGCTGAGCACTTCATATGCATTTCTCGCCTAGTTCCTGTTAAATGCCCCTTTCTCTCTCTCACTAATGTCTGGTATTAAAATCAAACGTTCTCTATAAACGTTAGGTGCTAAAATCCATCCACACTGACAGTTAAATGCTGACTGAGATTTTTAAGGTGTTTCTCGCCCAGTATTTTGCCAGAACACACCTCGTATTTCCTCATCACGGACAGAATTCCAGCAAATTACATGAAGTAGAAATTCACCCTTCCTCCAAGTAGTTTACTCCTACATGGCTGGAAATTGTTGGAACAAGGACTTTATGATGGCGTTCTGGGGAGGGACATGTAGTACATACGCAGATCTGTGGTGTCTGCGAGGTGCCGGACCGCCCTAGGATTATGGCCATCGTGTACCTACATTCTGGAAGCCAGACGTTCCACTGAGGTCATTGGGAACAGGAGCTGGAGCGTGAATCTGACGGTTTGCATTAGAAAAAATATTAATGATGATTATGACCACTGTCATTAATGAGAGACTTTCACATACCAGGCCTTGTACTAGACACCACACTTTATTCTGATCCTTAAAAAAAAATGCCAGGTAGCTGTTGCTATCCCTGTTATTCAAGAAAGAAAACTGAGGTGCAGGGAGGTCATTCGGCTGGTGTTTGGCCACTCCGAGGTCCTCACCCAAGTCTGTGAGCTCCCTCCCCAATCCCAGATGCCTCCAGTGTCCCAGGCTCAGAGAACGCCAGCAGCACGGGGCTCATGCCCTCTTAGATGCCACCCCCCTTACCCCACTCCACAGCTCATCGGTCCAGTTGATTATACTTCGGAAGCATATCGTTGATCCACTAATTTTCCCACGACCTCTACCCCAGGCCAGGTTGCCACCACCTTTTCCCTGGACGGCTGCATCCTAAATGATCTCTCCTCATGCACTCCTGTCCCTGTCCAACTCATTCTCCATGGAGTCAGCATCTCTCTTCCAAAGTGCACATCTGACCCCCTGAATCCCCTGCTTAAAACACTGCAATGCCCCACCCCCCTTCCTGTTAGGGCCGAAGTGAAGATTCTCCCACAGGGCCCATTGGGCCCTGCACAATTCCACCCCAGCATCCGCCCCACATGTGCCCTCTCGGCCCCGGTGCCCGGGTACACTGGCCTTCTCCCTATCCCTGCAGTGTGCAGGACTTCTTCCAACTCCGAGGCCTCATTTGAGCTTCAGTGGGTGAAGTGTTCTACTCATTCTTCAAACCCCAGCTCAGGTATCCCTTCCTCCAGGAAGCTTTCTCTGACTGCGCCCTTGCCCCCATATATACCTCTATGTGCCATAGCTCACTTCCACAGAACGAAGTCCAGTTATAATTAAAGAGCTACTTGTGTGGTAATCTCTAGGTACCTCCACCAAACTGGACGCTCCGGGAGAGTAGGGTTACATTTAAATCTTCACCACCATAGCCCCGGTTTCTGGCACAGGACAAGCACTTAGTAGGTGCTCAGTGAATGTGTGTTGATTGACTAAATGACCAAATGATCCCCATGCCCTGTCCCTTTGCCGACCACCACCCCTTCATCCATTGAGAATCCGTGTCAGCATGTCACTCAACCTGGGAACAGGACGCTGCGGGTGGTCCTGGACATGGAAAGCTGTGTGATCCCAGCGTGTTGTCTCCCTGTGTTCAGCCATGCTTGTTATTCCAGCATGATCTAGGCTGCTCCCGAGTTCATTTCCTCCCATCTAGGGACAGTCATTCCTTCTGGGTGGACACCAGGGCTTGGGAGGTCTTTGACAATGGCCACATGCTTTGAGTGGAAAAGCTGTGGTCCAGGAGGGCCATGCAAATGAGCTTGCCCTGCCTTTGAACTTGGCCTAATGGTCATTGGTTTCCCATCCTCCGCAAGTAATGGGATCTGAGTACCTTAGTGCCAGGGGGCAGCTTGGGTTGGAATCTTTTTGTTCCGTCTCACTCATTTCACATCCATGTGGTCCTCCCTGGGTTAAGCATCCCTAATTGTGTAGGGAAAACTAATTATAACGATGGGATACCAGAGCCTTTATTTGCTCGGCCAGGTTCATTTCATTGTTTGAAATTTGCTTCCAGTCTGATGCGGTGTTGTTTTGTTGTTGTTGCCAGACGAGTATAAATAGATTTGCTTCTTTAATGTTTGCCTTCTTGGAAAGAATATTCTTTAAACAAAAATCAGCACAAATGCAAAGGATGCTTCTCAAAGAAACCACACCACGGGGGCTGCGGGCGCGGTCACGAACCGGCTCCGCATTTCTCCAGGGCCCTGGGAGCTCCGAACAGAACGTCGTGGTCCGTGCTGTGCTCCCTCTCCTCGCTGCTCGCCGTAACCCCAGCACCCCTACTTGTGGAAATGCCAGGACAGCCGAAACACACTCAGACTTCCCTTCGGCCAGCAGTGAGAGGCGCATGTGGACCCAACGGGATTTTCCATTTAAAAGGATCATTTCATTGGTACGGCACTGGGGCAGAAGAATGGTCAGTCGGCAGAGACTTCTTCAGGTGCTGAGGGAGAATCAGAATGAATGGACGGAATGAACGCAACCAGACGCTGCCCCCCTGACTATGTGGAAGGTGCTCTCTGGTCCTGGAAAGAAGATGGAATCCAGAGCTATCCAGGGAAGGAGCAGATCATCCCTGCAGACTGATGGGGTCAGGGAGGGCTCCTGGAGAGGTGTGTCCAGGCCGGCCCTCAGTGCCCAGCACAGTGGCTCCGTTTCAGGACCTGTATCTGAATCCTGACTTTAGCACATTGTACCACGTGACCTTAGACAAGTTAGCTGTCCACCCTGAGTCTCAGCTGCCCAGTGAGGGCAAGACCTACCTTATAGAGTTCTTGTTTGTGGTTTTGTATGTAAAGGTACATGAGATCGTGTATATAATGTACTTAGTATAGAGCCTGGCCCACAATAAGTTCTCGAGAATAATCTGCCATTATTTACTGTTGTTCTAGTTCCTCAGACAGGCTGTCTTGCCTCCAGACCTGTGCACAGGCGCTCTGCCTCCTGAAATCCTCGTGCCCAGCCTCGAAGGCCAGCTTTGCTCTCCTTTCAGGACTGCACCTGAACGTCAGTGCTGGTAGGAGGCCTGCCCCTCACCCTGTGAGGCGGTGCGGCCTCAGGGCTCCCGTGACCACAGCGAGCTCTCAGCCTGCCTCCCCCATCCGCTGAGGGCCGACGCTGTCACTGGACTTCTGCCTCTTTCCCAAGCAGGTGCCGTGATCATTAGCCGAACGAATGAACGAGCGGTTTCTGTCCTG
The DNA here is from genome assembly GCA_030848825.1 of Tadarida brasiliensis. Lineage (NCBI taxonomy): Eukaryota > Metazoa > Chordata > Mammalia > Chiroptera > Molossidae > Tadarida > Tadarida brasiliensis. The sequence goes on along the minus strand of CM061259.1, from coordinate 115,479,834 downwards.
TAGTTTCTCTTTGTGCAGAGGCTATACACGTGCTCACTGAAAGACTGGCTGTTCAGGTAGAATCCCCACCAGCAGGAGGGGAAAGCGGGCTTAGGGGGCTCAACACCGGTCTGTTCAGCTCTCCGGTCCTTTCCCACAAGCAGAGCTCCCGGTGGACTCATCATTGCTTTTGGAAGCTCTCACGGGTGATTGTGGCTGTGCCATCTGCCGGGAGGGCTCGCCCACCTTGACAAATGGATGCCTTTAGAGGATGGCTGTGCTGAAGTCCTGGTGGGCTTCTGGGAGGCAGGTGGAGCCCCTCACCCCCTCAGGAGTACTGCTGTCCGTGTGTCTGTCAGAACTCCGAGCTGCGGCTGCCGGGAAAGCCGAATGCAAGCTCCCAGGCAGGAAGGGAGGGGCCCGGCCAGCAACACCAGCTCGGCACTGTGCTCAGGAGACACTGGTTGAAGATAAGTGAAGGATGAATTCCTCCTGCCTCTCTCCTCGTTCTGTGTGCCATTCAGCCCATCCCTGTCAGGTTCATCCCCTTAAAACATCTCTGTTATCATGTTCCTCTTCTGCTGAGAGATTTTCCTTTCCTCCCATTGCCTATTCCATAAGCCAGACTGTCCTGTTAGGCCTTTGCTGACCTCCAGAGTCTGGCCCCAGATTCTCCTTGTCATTTTCCTCTGACACTTTCCCACATCGATGCTTTGGAGCCAGAGGCCCTGGCCCCCAGCCCTGGCCCCAGCTCTTACTAACGATGCCTTCTAGGGGAAGAGAGACAGCTCTCCAGAGCCTTGGTTTCCTGTTCCCTGAGAAGGAAATCATGATTCTTGACTCCTTCAGCGATCGCAAGAATTAGCAGAGATGCTGGTCAGAAACCGTTAGCAGACTAGAAAGTCCTTTCAAATAGGCTGATTATCGAAGACCCTCCACTTCAGCCCAGTTGCTCTATGTAACACCCTTGCACACCTCTGCCTCGAGTCGTGGCTCATAATTCTTTTCTCTCCTATCTTGTGAGCCTCGTCACCCACTGACAGTGAATGTTGTCACCTCTATAACCTGGCAGCGCCCGCACTGAGCCGGTGAGCTGGGCGCTGTTATTCACCTGGAAGCTCGGCGACAGAGCCAGCTTCCGAAGACAAGGGCTGCCCGTTGACTGAGCTCCTGCTGTGGGCCCTGCTGCCACATAGGTTATGCATGTTGTACAGTGCTGAACTCTAGGGGGCGCTACCAAAAATGTAGTCTGAGCTGAAGACTTGTTTACAGGCCGGCAGCTCATTCAGACGTTCATGGCCTCACTCAGTTCTCATGACGGCCCTGGGAGGCACGCTTCCCCGTTTTAAAGACATGGAAACAGACTGAGAGGGTAAAAATGGGCTCAAGTCAGAGAGCTAGGGGGTGGAGGAGCTGGGGTCCGACCCGGGCCTGTTTCCCTCCAAGTTCACTGGTGACTCAGTAAGCCGCCCCCGCCGGGGTGCCTCCAGCCGCTTACCCGTGTCCCACCCAATAGTTGCTGGCCTGCGATGAGTGGGGCAGGGCTTTGCAGACTGCAAGGACTTTTGCCAACGACAAAGCAGAAACGACTACTTCTTCTGTCCCCATGGTAAGGTAGGGGCTCAGGAAGAACGCGGACTTATGGAGAAGAAACCCATATGTCTGTGTCTTTTTCTCCTCGTCCCGTTTCTCCTCTTCTTATCTGGGCTAGAAAAATGACTGGAAATTTATGGTGCCTTCTACCAAACAGAACAGTATCAGACAAGGGGTAGGGAGCTGAGATTTGGGGCTGAATTGGGAGACATGGTACCAACAGGTCCTGGCAGCCTCCTCCCTCTTCGCCAGCCTGCGGTCCACAGCCTAAAGCGTCGTCCTGATTCCCTCCTGTCCGAAAGTGCCCACCAGGAGCACTGTGATGGCTCCAGGCCTGGCACACGGGCAGGGCTCCCCGAAAAGGGAGGCAGGAGGCCCTCCCCCGCACTTCTGCCACTCCGAGGGAAAGTGCCAGTGGGCATGTGGAAGTCTGGCCCCCTGCTTGAGTCCGGGGTGCCAACACCTCCAGGAAGCTGTAGAAGCAGACGTCGCGAGGGGAGCCTCCAGGAGCGGTCTCAGGCCAGCAGGTCCCAGCAATCCTCTTGTGCGGCAGGTGCGCTAGCAGACAGCCGTGCCGCACACCTGGCCGCAGGCCCTGCTTCATCCACCTGCAGGCACGTGCTGCCGCCTGGGCAGAGCGGCTGAAGCCAGGAGGCTGGGCCTGCGGCTGTGGGATCCCCCGACCGTCCAGTGCCATCCCACCCCACCTGCCGAGGCCACGGCCCTCATCACACGCTCTCAAAAACACCTGCGTAAAGACTTCATTTCTGTCTCAGGAGAGTGATGTGCCGCAGGTCCCTGGGCTCCTGTGTCCGGCACCCCTGCCTTCCTTAAATGAGGGTGTGTTCCCCAAGGAAGGATGCCCCCCTGAATAAACCAGGCCAGAGCCCGACATGGGGAGGCATCTTTCCCACTGCAGCGGAGACCAGCCCCGCCACTGCCCAGTTGTCCATTTGCTGCAGAAACTCCCAGAAGCCCAGGAGCCAGTGTGAACCACTCACTGGACAGCCTCCTGGCATGTCCCTTCCCCGAGGAGCCAGGCTTGTTTCCTGGCCATGCGCAAACAGACTGCTCGTACAGGCTTCAGATATACAGCCTGTCCCTCCTGATCACTGGAGCAGGTGTTAATCCCGGGGAGTCCCGTTTCCCGTCATACGGGAGTTCCTCTCTCTCTCCGCTCTCTCTCACCCACGCCGACGCGGGCTCTGGAGCATGCCTGGGTTCGACTCCCACCTCTACCACTGGTTAGTTGCCAACACAGCTCCGGACAGGTTGGTTAACCACCATGTGCCTCAGTTTCCTCATCCGTGCAATGAAGGTCATGACAGCACCAACTCTTAGGATTGCCGTGGTGATTAAATGATTTAAATCATATAAAATGTCCAACACAGTTGTTTGGCACATCGTAATCCGTCGGCAAATGTTAGCAGTTGCCATTGTAACTATAGCAACGAGACTAATAATTCTTATTATTGCAGGACATTCAGTGGGTTGGGAAGCACTTGCTGGTGTGACCTTGAGCGGGTGACCTAACCTCTATTAGCCTTTGTTTCCACATCTATGCAATGGACACAATAAGAGTGTCTGACTCCCAGGGTCGCTGTGAGGATTGAGTTCTTGGAACAGTGCTTGTCAGTTATAAGCGCTCACCAAGTATTAGCTGTTATCATTATTACCACGCGATATTTTTAATGACTACCAGGCCAATGACCTGTAACCTAATGGAGAGTCAAAGGCGTGTGACCTTGACCAGCCCAGGGACTTTGGGCAAAGGTGCTCAGATGATCTCAGCCTGAGTTATTCTCGCCACCCATAAACTAGTGCCCGTTTCCCGGCTTCCTTTCAGAGATATTATGAAGAAAAAGTGGGAGAACAGATGTAAAATTGCTTTGGCTCTAAAAGTTCTATTTTAAGTAAAGTAGCACCTAAAATATTCATTAGGTTCACTCCTGGCTGTTTAAATGTCTAAAAAAAAATTTAAGAAATTTCTCCAAAGGAGAATGTCGAATGTCAAATGCTGGAGATGTTTTAATTACGTCTGGCCTTTCCCTCCTAGAAAGACTTGAGCATACACAGGGGGGCAAGAATGGCCCACTGGGGCAGGTTTCTAAGCAGAGGGAGAAGAGGTGAGCAGGTGTGACATACGCCGCAGCCTGTTACCCTCTTTCCTGGGCGTGGCCCAAACTCCAGTCCTTGCCAGAGATCCTGGCCTCCAGAGTGGCAGGGAACCGAGGTGCTCATTCCTTACACCAGCACTTTCCAAAGAAGGATAGTCAACATAGCTTGAGGGGTATGTGGAAACTTTAAAATGTTTTTTACGCAATTATTTAATGTGCGATAGAGAAACTATAGCTAGCACGTTAAGTTCTCGATTTCCCTGATGTTACTGTTTTTCTTCTTTAAACACTTTTTTTTAATGTGAGCCAATTTCAAGGCAAGTGAAAGTAAATATGACAGAAATTTTAAAGGTGAAACAAAATGACAAAAGTTTGGAAAATGCCACATTAAACAAACCTTCCCGAACATCTCTCATTTGCCAAGCCCTCCACTGGGTGCTGGGAAAGTCACCATGAATGAAGTGTGACCCGTGGCTTGCAGCCCTCCATCCCGTGTGAGCAATAGCTGCATCCACACTCCCTGTGACACAGTGACAGGTGAGGTGCTAGCGGCTAAGGAAGGTGCAAGCCAAACCAGATGAGGAGGGATGACTGAGACGGGCTTCAGACAGGCATGACCTTTGAACTGCTTGCTGAGTATACCCCAGCCATCCTGTTGATAGTAGGCACTCGGTACGGCGGTGCACAATGTCCCCAATGTCACGGAGCTGACGGTCTTGCACAGTCCTAGTGGTCGCAGAAGTATGGGATGCAGATGCACGTCTGACAGCCGGCCGTGAGGGAAGCACGCTGCCCAGTGAGGACGGCGGCCCTCGGGCAGCCTCCCTGGAGAGCGGGGCTGACGCATGAAGGGTTAGAAGCCACAAGGCATAGGAAGGGTTGTACAGAGTGTTCCCAGCAGAGGGACGGGCCTGAGCTGAGGCGTTGAGGCAGGAGAGAACTTGGGGGTGCTCTAGGAATGAAAGGGGGCCAGTGTGGTGGCTGAACAAGGAGCAAGAGGATGAGTGGTTCGCGAGCAAGCTGCAGACCTCGTGGCCACAGTGAAGAGCGGCCTTGATCCTGAACTCAGTGAGAGGTCAAGAGGATGAGTGAGGGCCTGACCTGGGGAAGTGGACACTCTGGGTCAAGGGACTAGCTTGAGCAAAGACCCAGAGATGGGAAAGGGCGTGGTGAGTTTCAGGGACGCCAGTAGCGTTCATCACAAGAAGCCGTGGGTAAAGCTAGAACAGCCAGTCGGAGCCCCTTGGTCTCAGGTATTGAATATCACACCAGGTACCTTGGACTTCATATCTTGTTTCTTCTTCATTGCGGCACACGACCCCTACTTAAAATTGACCATCTTAACTATTTCAAGTGCAGTTCCAATAGTGTTACGTGCATTCACCTTGTTGTGCAAGGAATCTCTAGACCTTTCATCTTGCAGAACTGAAACTCTATACCCTCTTCCCCCATCACCCCAACCCCAGCAGCCACCATTCGACTTCCTGTCTCTGTGAGTCTGACTGCTGGGTACCTCGTATAAGGGGAGTCATACAGTAGCGGTCCTGTGCGCCTGGCTTATTTCACCCAGCATGATATCCTCAGGTTCTATTCCTGTTGTAGCAGGGGTCGGAAGCTCCTTCCTTTTTAAGGCTGAACAACACTCCGTTGCATGTATACACATTTTTCCATCCATCCACCTGTCGATAGACACTTGGGTTCTTTCCACCCCTTGGCTATGGTGACTATGCCGCTGTGAACATGGATGTACGAAATATCTCTTCAGGCCCCTGACTTGCATTCTTTGGGGTATATACCCAGACATGGGATTGCTGGCTCCTGTGGTGATTCCATTTTTAACTTTTTGAGGAGGCACCATACCATTTCCCATAGCCGATACACCATCTCATGTTCCCAGCAAGAGTGCCCACGGGTTCCAATTTCTCCACATCCTCACCAACACTCATTATTAGGAAATGATTTTTTTAATAGCAGCCATCCTAAAGTGCGTCGCGTGCTATCTCATTGTGGTCTTGATTTTCATTCCCCCGATGATTGGTGTTGTTGAGTATCTTTTCCTATGGCTGTTGGCCCTTTTATATCTTCTTGGAGAAAAGTCTATTGAAGGCCTTTGCCCATTTTTCAGTTGGGTGGTTTTAGTTGTTGAATGGACTTTATCTGTTAAGCAATGACAAGCAAAGGTTCTTAAGCAGGTTGTTCACACAGTTAGATCCAGATTGTGGAGACACAGGCCCGGCGATAGGAAAGATGAATTGGAGGCTAGAACCATAACTCAGGGCTCTCAGGGCGACGGCTCTGCAAAATCCAGCGGAGAAATGACAAGAGCTGGAACCAAGGAGGTGGTGTTGACTGACTGAATAACTAACTACCTCTGCTCACTCCGCAGTCCCCAGATCAGAGCTAGGATCCCTCCTAGAGAAATGGGCTGCCTCTCAGGACCTCACATCCATGCCTCTCCCACAGCTGGGTGGATGGACTCAGACCTCATGCTCTTTGGGAGCTATGGCTTGTAGATTTATGACGATCCTGAATTCTGAGTCACTGCTCCTGGGAAAAAAAAACACTTTCGTCATTGAACGCCCTGTTGGATGAAACACACACGGTGCGAATCACTTTTGGAATGGTGCATTTCGGGAAAAGCTGGTGGAAATTCCAGCTCCTACCCAGCCGGGTTCACAGGCTGACCCTTGTCAGCTGACGTTTAATCAGCAGGTGGCTGAGCTCTAAAATGTGGAGAGGGGGGCTGTTTGGTTTGGTTGGGGGGTTTGGGGCCATAGAAGACCAGCGCCTCACATAGGTACTGCCTTTGACTATAACGAATGCCATTCGCTTTCCTTGTGTCGGAAAAGCAGCGGAGCTTAGACTGGGCAAACCTGGGCTTGACTTTGGGACTGAGCACATCACCCTGGGGACCTCAGTGCTTCTGTAACATCAGGGAAACAGCTCCCGTTTTTTTTTTTACAAGACCGAGACTGCAGATTGCCTCCCTCAACATTCACTGCAGCATCTTCCTGGTGCACTTTCCTCTACTGCAGAGATGGGAAAAGACAGTCCCCAGGTCCTCCTGCAGCCAGGGCTTCGGAGTGACTTAATATCCGCCATGGGATGTACAAGATCGGAACCCGGAGCCGAGTTAGGTGGGAAGGGGAGTGGCCTGCCAGGGACCCATCTTGCTGGCGCGGCTCCTGCAGGCAGGGAGTAGCTCTGGAGCCAGCAGCTCTGGTTGTAGTTTCTGAATCCTCCACGTGGCAGCTAAGAGGGTCTGAGTCTGGAGCCAGCATCCCGGCAGCCGTCTCCGCCCCCGCTGGTACCGAGGAGCAGCTCCCCCTGCTGGCCGGGTCTGCAGCACTGTTCCCGTAACTCCCAGGGGCGTCCCGGAGCCTGCTCCTCTGGCAGGTGGTAAGCATGGAGTCCCAGTTGCTACAAATGGATGGATGCTTCCAAAGTTGTTGGTCTTCCTGCTTGAAAGGAACCATCTAGAGCGGCTCTGTTACCTGCAGCGCAGACAGACGAGGAAACATTCCTAGCACCCTTCCCAGCTCCTAAAATACTGGCTGGCTCTGAGTCTGAAATTGGAGCTTTAGTCACGGTGGTGGAGGAGGGTACTGCTTTCTATGATGGGATCTAAGGGCTGCAAGGGAGGGACTTCTCTACCCTTTCCCCCCGCCCTGCCAAGTCCCCGTCCTGCTCATGGATCTCCAGATGGTTGTGAAAAGGGGGAAAGACTTTCTCACTTAGACGTAAGGCTGAAAACGCGAAGGAACCTGTGTCCATTACACTGGTTTGAGTTGAAAGGAGGTGCAGGGTTGATTTGGGCTCCTTTCCTACAGAGAGGGTTTGAGGAGGAAGGAGTGAGAGACATGGAAGACACTGGACCCCAAGCCACAGGAGGGAGAGAAGCAGGACCTAGGAAGGGGGCGGGACAGGCAAGGACAGGAGCTAGGAGCGCCTGCCCTCAGAACCACGTGGACCAAGGATGCTCTGCGGACCATGCCGATACACGACCGCTCAGCCGCCCTTCCCGTGGCCCCTGCGAGCAGCCAGAAGAAAGCTGGCCGGGGTGACCGAAGGCCAAGAGCACGGGGTCAGAGATGTGAAGAGAGACTGGACGGACAGGTGGGGATCCGATCATGCAGGGCCTCACAGACCACGTTAAGGACTCTTGTCTAGTCCAGTGGTTGGCAAACATTTTCTGTAAAGGGCCAGATGGTCTCTGTCACAGTGACTCAGCTCTGCAGCACAGAAGCAGCCATGGACAGTCCATGAATGAATGAGCGTGGCAGCATTCCTGTAAACTTTATTTCAGGCCGCGTGCTGGGTCTGGCCCACAGGCCACAGTTTGCTGACCCCTGGCATGGTCTAAGGACTCTCAGAAGCCTTTAAAAGATATTTAGGCCCTGGCTGGTTTTGTTCGGTGCTTAGAGCATTGGCCCTCAGACCAAAGGATCTCGTGTTCAACTCCCGGTCAAGGGCTCGTACCTGGGTTGCAGGTTCAATCTCTCTCTCTCTCTCTCTCTCTCTCTCTCCCCCCCCCCCTCCTTCTCTCCCTCCCTTCCACTCTACCTACAAATCAATGGAAAAATATTCTTGGGTGAAGATTTTTTTAAAAAATAAGATGATTTAGGAAAGGTTACCTAATCATATTTTTGTGTGTAAAAGAGTCCTCCGGCTTCAGGGTGGAGAGCTGATTGGAAGGGAGCACAGGGCTCTGAGCAGCCGAGAGGAGCTGACGGGCACGGGTGAGGGTCCTGCCAGCGGAGACCAAGTCATGGATTACACAGACACTCAGGAGTAAAAATGACAGAACGTAGTGATTGGTCAGATGTAAAGATGAAGGAGAGGGAAACCTCAGGACGGACACCCAGGATTCGGGCTTGCAGAACGTTCTGGGGGTCTACTTGTTCACTCTTTGTTTTTTCCTTTCATCTAAAGATTTGTTAAAGTAAACCCTTTCCTCTGAACAGTCTCCATCCAGGCATCTCCCTGCCGTTTATGCCTCCACTCTCGATCATGTCCCTGTCACAAGGGCTCCAGGCAGGAGTCATCCTTGACTTCTTTTTCCTGGGAGTCCCTCTCCTGTCCAATTAAGTATATGATCTGTCAGCTCAGCTACTCAGTGCCTCTTAAATGCAAGTATCCTTGCTTTTCACATTTATTCAATTCCTAGTTCAGATACCAAGACTCTTGGTAACACATTCAGGTATCAAAGGAGTCTCCAAAGATTTGTCTGAAGCAATCCAGTTCCCGAATGAGGGTAGCAGGAGTTCCCTCCTGGGGCAGCACCCATAGTTTCTTATTCATTCCTGGTGGCCCACCCCAGTCTCAGGCGCAGACCCCTCACTAGCGTAGGTATCTCCCTTACAATCAACTTCTGCATCCCTGCCTGATCGGACTTCACAAAGCACCTTTCTGTATGCCTGCCTGAACACCTCCGATGGTTGCCCACTGCCTCCAAACTGAAGCTCATGGCCCTTACCCTGGCATTCTGATATCTGCATCTGCAGCCCCGCCCCTCCCTGTGACAATGGTCTCTCTTTCCCTTCAGGACCCTTTGATCTTGGTCAGTCTATTAGGTACACCTCGCACATTCTCACCTCCACGGACTTTCACTCATGTTGGTTCCTACCGTCCACTGCTTGTGTTTCATACAGGGTTACTCTGGTTTGTAGGAAGAAAGATCTCAGTGTGAAGCCTTGCTCCCTGACTCACTAACACTGCAGCATGGGGCCAGTTACTTACCTTCTGAAAGCCTCAGTTTGTTTATCTATAAAATGATATTCATTGCCCAGCCAGTGTGGCTCAGTGGTTGAGCATCGACCCATGCACCAAGAGGTCACCAGTTCGATTCCCGGTCAGGATACATGCCCAGGTTGTGGGCCCGGTCCCCAGTGGGGGGCATGCAGGAGGCGGCCACTCGATGTTCTCTCCCATCGATGTTTCTATCTCTCTCTCTCTCCCTTCCTCTCTCTAAAAATCAATAAAGAAAAAAATTTTTAAAAATAAAATGGGGTTTATTTCATTCACCTTGCCAGGTTGGCATGAATATTAAGAGAGAAAACTCAAAGAACGTGTCTGGAATGTGGCAGGTGTTCAGTGAATATTGCTTTCCTTCCCCCACATTCCCTAAGAGCGGCTGAAAGAAAGAAAGTGCTTAAAACAGTATCTGGCGCGTACGACATGTTCAGTAAAAGTTGACCTTTGTTCTCATTTAATTTGAGGCTCTATCAGACAGAATCTATACGTTGTTCTCCCAATCTATACATTGTCACTCCGTCATTATGATAATCAGTTTGGGAACTTGGAAGCCAGGAATGCTCCCTGGGTGGGGTGCGTGGGCAGCTTGGCGCTAGGACAGGAGGAGATGCAGCCGCGGGCAGGAGGAGGGCACGAATATGTGCATTTCCCAAAATCAGCTTCACCTCACTTTTAATTTTGCTAATGGCTGGCCTTTATTTGAGATGTGCCGAAATAACTCTTCTAATAAAGGAGAACTCATGCACTCGTGTCCCCCTCCCTTCCCCTGCATCAGCAAGGACTTGGTGCAATGATGTATATCACCCCTTTATTTTAATTAAGCATAGAGCTGAGAGGCTTGTAAAAACGTTGCCAGCAGAGAAATGCGTTAACAGATGTGAACTGGAGGTTGGCTTGTCCCATATATCTTTACTACATAAAATTGCCCTCTTCCTCTCGCGCGTGAGAGGAATGGATGAGCCCCGGGCGCACGCCTCGGAGTGGGAGCCCGAGGGAAGTTGGGGAACTTGAAGAGTGTGGGATCGTGAGAGTTTTCGAGAAGGTGGGAAGAGAGGAACAAGGAAAAGGAAAGCTGGTTTCTGTGCGTAACCATATGCAGAGAAATATCCCCTTAGATGGAGGTTCTCTATCATTTTTCCTACCACAGGTCAGGTGACATGATATCAAAGTACACAGGTTTGGAGAAAGAGAAAATGAGGATGTTAAATCAGAGACCTGGGATTTAAACTCAAGCCCTCTAATTCTAGAGCTTCTGCACTGGGTCATGATGCTGAGCCCCGCCCCCTGGAGCCTAGCAACGCTTTGTGACAGGGAGATTGCAGCTACTCAGCCCATGGGCTCTCAGTGAGTCAACGAGGGATGCCCTCGTCTGGTCTACCACGGCGAGCAGCACCGCACACTTAGTGGATGACGGTTGTGATTACTCTTTGTTAAAAATTAGGGCGAGCGACTCAGTTTGAATGAGCCAGAAAAAGAGAGACAGACAGAGAAACTGACTTAAAACAGGATTTAAAGAGAAGAGACTTCACCCCCACTCGGAGAAGGAAGCCTGAACTAGAAGGTGGAGCAAGCAGGCAGCGGTTTGGGGATCAGTGCTCCCTGAATGCCGATCGCCCAATTCCCAAGGGCCAGCAAGGTGCATTCAAACCGAGTAGGGATGTTGGTGAGATGTAGCCCCACAGCGGGCACCTGGCGAACAGCTCATTCTGGGATTCTCCTCCTGCCTCCAGTTAGGTGGTTGCTCTTGCCCTCCGCAAACCTGGCCTGGGTGTGTGGAGACTGTTGTGTTTCCACCGTGTGAGGCATCCTGGAGAGGGCAAGTCAGGAACCCTTCTCCCGCGAAGTTCCTAGAGACGGAGTCTCCACCGATGGGGCCAGAGTCTCCAGCTTGCTGAAACCACCGACCCCAAATAGAAGCCACAGTAATGAAATAAGTCACTGTCTTCCCTGAAGGCAGGGCCACCTTCCTTTCTTTTCATTGTCCTCTTTTAGAGTTCTGCCCAAACCGGACCAGTATCCAAAGGTCCTTTATCTTCCAGAATCAAGGTCATTGTTATCGAGAGTTTGCTGTTAGTTTCCTGCTAAAAAGAAATGACAGTCACTTCCTTATAGTAAAAGCCTCAACCACGCCCCCCCACTTGCTTTTAACCCTTTAAATTGCTTAGTGTGCACTGATTGTGGACATGGACTCTGATCAAAGCAATGTCTTTGAACAGAGGAAAGAATATCGACTGGTATCAAAGGGAGGGTAAGTCACCAAAACGGGGCATGGCAAAGGTTCTTTGCTTTTGTGTTCCCACTCTTTGTCAATGAGGAAGCGATTTTAAATAGTTAATATATTAATATATGGAATCCAAAATGTAATCCATTATTATTATACTATTATTATTGAAAATTAAAGCACTTTGGTGGTGTTTCATCCGAAAAGAAAAGCCTAACGTGTGATTCAATTTATCTTTATTAAATAAGGGACATTTTTAAGTTCTTAATTATAAAAATAATATTTTTTGTTTTTTTTAAAAAAAAAATAACATATTACCTGAACTTACGGTACAAAAGTCCCTACCCACTCCTATATTCCTCTCTACAGAAGCAGCCATTATTAAAAGCTCAGGTGTCTTCCCAGAAAGTTTCTGTGCAGAATGAAATGGAGCTTTGAGGTTTGCTGTTTCACTTCACAATGTATCGTAGCTCCGTCTCCATGTCAGAACATAATTCTTCTCTTTAAGTAAACTACACGGTAGTCTGTTGTCTAGGTGCACCAGAATTTCGTTTAACATGAACCAGGCCACCATGGGTAGAGATTTAACTTGTTCCTAGTGTTGCTAAGACAGTGGCGCAGTAAACATCCTTTTGCATACATCTTTGCACACTACTCTGCGTATATCTGTAGGATACATCTCTAGAGGGGGAAGAGCCGGGGCAAAGCGTGTCAACACACTTCCTTTGGGTAGGTATTGCTCAGCGCTCCTAGGGAGGGCATTTGCTGTTTGTTTTGAGAAGGACGTTGAAATGTCGTCAGACCATTTTTAAGATAAAATGAAGAAGGCACAAATTAAAGCCAGAGTCCTTTGAGCTAGACAAGAAGCACAGCTTTGCCGTCCACGTGTAACCTTGAATGCATCACTGAGGTCGCGACGTCTTTTCTTCTAAGAGCTTTAGAGAGAGCCGTTCTCCTCCAGGCCCCGGTGTGCACCTCCACGTGGATGCTTAGGGAGGTCACAGCCGTGCCCAGGATCCGAGCCGCTGAGAGCTGAATCCTTCCACCCGACCATAATTAATGGCCAGTGCAAGGAAGTTATTGGAAACACAGTTCAGGTTCACAAACCTCTTATAAAATATCTTCAAAATCCTCTACCTCAGTGACAACTGATACACGAACTTCCTCTACCAAAGGCTGACGAGCCCCAGGGACCCTTTAAATTTCATTTTCTTTCCTTCTTACCCGAGTCAGAACATCGGGCAGAAATGCACGGATTTGTAAGTCGAATGCGGCGCACAGTGGAGATTTCTCCTGCTCTGAGTCTCTCCGGAGGCACCTTGGATTTGGGACTCTCAGGCCGTTTTCAAATGCGGCTTCATTTTTCTTCCCTGTCGTTACCTGATTTCGTCTGAAAATCGCAGCATGTGGTTCTCCTTTCCCTTAATTCATTAGATTTGGCATTGCTGCTTATTATAGCAACGTGACATCTGTCTAATAGAACATCTTTGAAGCACCAGGATGTATTTTTTTTTAATAGGAGGCTTTAACTCTTCAGGGCTAACTGGAGACTGTTTCCATTTACAGAGGTGACTTTAGCCCTTTGCAGACCTTCCTCTGGGTAGAAATGTATTTGTAATCAAAATGATAATCCATATTCCCTCACTGCTCAGCTGAGATGAATGGAAAGAGACTCGGGAGGAAGCTGAGCTGTTTATTCACAGATTGTTTAAAGTCCGAGTTAGTCTGTCTTGGAGGAGAAGATTGTATTAGCTTGATAAAGCTACTACCCTTCCCGCCCAGGGAAAAAGAATTACACGGTAGTATCTCAGAGGTTTCCTTGGCTTCTCCAAAGAGAAATTAGATTTGATCACGCCAAACCCTTCCACACTGGAGGGTATGCTTCCTCAGATAACGTGGACAAAACAGCAATACCAAGTTTTTCTTTGTTGATGGGAAACAGGAGACATTACAGACAGACCCCAGGGCTTAGAGAAGGCTGGCAGGGAGCCACAGGGCCATGGTGGAAGGGCTGCGGCCATTTTTCTCCAGTACAGACAGAATCTTGTTTAAAAAAGAAAAAGAAAAAGTTGTCATTACTGTCTGCAGCAAATGTGCCCTGTTTGGAGTTCTGGTTGGAATTCTTCAGCATGGAGCATCCATCAAAAACAACGATGGGCCTGTGACTGTGATGTACGTCAGGGAGCCAGTGCTTTCCTTTCCTGTGGTACCACACAGATCTGGAAGCAGGCGAGGGACCCAGCCGATGCACAGCCAAGCGCAGGCCCCGGACCTCGCCGAGCAGGAGCGGTGTGGAGCCGCCAACATCCGCCTTGGAAGTCTCAAGGTGTGAGCACACTAGGATTTAGCTGGGAATTGCGGTTGACTCTGGCCCTGGAACCTAAGCTCACCACACCCTTGACCTTAGAGAGGGTGTGGATTTCAGATTCTTTTCTAGTCTCTCAGGCCCTCAACTTGAAGATTATTATGCAGTGATGCTGGCGGCTGTCAGATCCTAGTTCCTCATTACCCCACTGAGGGGATGGACAAACTCCTGTCTAGCAATCCTTTTCTTTATTTCCGTCTCCTTCGTACCTCTGAAGCTGAACATATTAGTCATGCTGTATGACAAGGATTGCAGGGCTATTCCCCGCTGTTGGGAGGGAGAAGGGGAGAAATGGCAGGCGGAGAGCCACCATCAATAACACGAGGCAGAGGGGGGTGGCGTGTGGCGTTTGGTGCGGTCAGCAGTCCAGCCAGACCCGTCACCCTCCTGGCTCAGGCTTCCCTGGGGAGCTGAGGAAAAGTTACCTGGACAAAGTGAGATGGGGAAGGGAAAAAAAAACAAAACTCTGCAAGACTGAAAAATGCATTCTTTCTAAAATTGGCCATCCTTTTTGAGGAGTTAAGTGGAAGCAAGTTATGATCTAAATCAATAGAATTGATAATGTTTTCATCTTGAAAGGCTAACTGTATTTTTGACACTCCCCTATCTCCCAAGCAACTTGGCTTTTAAGAAGAAAAAAAAAATCCTCTGGGCAAGGAGCCTGGGATACACTTACTTTAGGGCTGATGTTTATGACTGGTCATTGACCTTGAAATTCCATTAGTGCTAATGAAGGACAGGCTGGATGATGCGTCCTGCCTGGAGTCCGGTAAGTGACGCACTTGGCGCCTGGAGGGGCCCCCACCCTCTGGCTCCGAACTCAGCCAGGACCTGACTTCACGGGGTCCTGCTGCCTCAGCTGCAGCCCTGTGCGTGCGTGCATGCATGCATGTGTGTGTGTGTGTGTGTGTGTGTATGTGTGTGTGTGTGCAGAGCTAGGCAGACAGCCTCCCCTGACTAGGATCAAAGGCCCCCTTTCCAAGGAAAAGCGAAAGCCCTGTTGGGGAGTTCTCTGCTTGCTGCCTTGTCTCCTTTCCCAGAGCAATGGGATTCAAAGGCAGATATGCAACCCGCACCCTAAAATGTTCCTTCTGGAGGGACCTCAAAGATCACTTAACTTGAGATCCTTCCCATAGCCCTCACCTAGATTTAACGGTCAAGGATGTTTTGCTCCCTGTGGGGTGGTGGTTGTATTTTTGCCAAAGGATTTTAAAATAAATTAGGGACGTTGTGACAGTCTGCACCAGCGGTTCTCAACCTGTGGGTCGCAACCACTTTGGGGGTCGAACAACCCTTTCACGGGGGTCGCCTAAGACATAACAGTAGCAAAATTACAGTTATGAAGTAGCAACGAAAATAATTTTATGGCTGGGGGTCGCCACAACGTGAGGAACTGTATTAAGCGGTCGCGGCATCAGGAAGGTGGACAATCGCTGTTCTGCACCTAGATATGTCAGTACCCCTCACTAAAAAGGAGACCTGTGCTCTTACTAACCACAGATCACTAAAGGAACACTGAGTCCTCAGTGTCATCCAATATCCAGTCCCTACTCCACGTCCTCCAATTGTCCTAAAAATATGTTTGAACAATTGTCCTGTTCAAACTACAATCCAAACGCGACCTTCAGCCGCTCTGCGTGCCTCAGTCTGGAATTGTGCTGTCTCCGCAGTCGCCTCTGGCCACACGTGGCTCCTGAGCACTGAAACGGGCTCGTCAGATTGGGGCGTACTGTCGTGTAAAACACACACCAGGTGTCCAAGACAGTGCCAGAGGAAGGATGCGACATCTCTCTCTAACAACTTCGTATTGATTACATGTTGAGCTTAGCATGTTCTGGATGTGTTAGGTGTAATACAAATATATTAGTAAATATGTTTCACGTGTTTCCTTTTACTTTTCAAATGTGGCTCCTAGAAAATTTTTAATTACATTACGTGGCTCATGTTTGTGGCGCGTATTCTATTTCCGTTGGGTAGTGCTGGTCTAAACACTCTCCTTTCAAAACCGGAATTTTTTCCTCTTCCCCTTTTTTTCTCATGCAGACGCAACCAGGGTTCTGAAGCCTGTCCCACCTTCTGGATTTTTCTGACGGCTTCTCCATGCTACAGTTCAATTCGTTCCCCTGTCCCCCATATTTCTAGCAACTGGTTAATTAGGCTTGTTTACATTCGGGTTTAATTTTTTTTTACAAGAGTACTCCATACGTGATACTGTATTTCAGAGTCCCACATCAGGAAACTACCGTGGTTCCGCTGTTCTCCTGTTCAGACTGATCGATGGTTTCAGGTGGTTACAACTTGATCCCTCTCTTGTAAAGTTGCTTTTCCGCCCTCACCACCAGCAATAATCTCTGTCTCTTCGGCACCCTGGGGATCCAGCGTTCCCTTGAAGGTTTCAGCATTCATTGATGACTGTGGCCTGAATCAATTATTTAATGGGAAGTTACAAAATGATTTTTTTTCTACCATTCCCTTTACATCTACTAGTTAGAATTCATATGTTAAAAAAAAAAAAAAAAGGCTCAGAAATCTGAGCCATTGGTTACCTTGATATATAGTTCCCACAGGAAAGACCAGATAAATGTTTGATTCTCTCTCTTTACTAGTTTTCAGAAAAGAACTCTATAGTGACGAATGATTTTTTTTAACTTTTTTCTTTTTGAGTATTATTGTGAAGTCATGGGTTTTCATATATTAAATGTCAGATAGAGCTTTTTAAATTTTAAGATTCATTTCTGGCATTTAAAAAATCTGAAACATGGAATCTAGAAATGTTGTATAAAATCCGTATTTCTGGGTTCCCACGGGAAACGGGGAGATCTAGCCGCAGACGGCCGGCGCGTTCGCCCGCCTGGCCCTCTGGTGGAGGCTGCTCGGTCCTTGAGGGAAGGAGCTCCCCTGTTGCAGGCCCTCTCCACCCAGCCCCTGGGTTAGGTTCTCTGCCTCGTCCCTGTGAATATTTGAGTGTGTGACCCCAAGTCCCTTCATGTCATAAGTAGGGAAATTAAGGTGCAGAGGGGAGAAGGGACTGGCTGGGAATGGAACAGCAAAGTGAGGGGCAGAGTTGGGACTAGAAGCCAGGTGCCCTTGCTCCCAGGAGGACCACGTTGCTGATCCTCGGTCACCAGGAGGCTGTTCCCAGAAAGTCTGAGGAGCCGCAGGAGTCGCCAGCGGAAGGTGCCCGGTCTGTGTGTGTTCTGCGTTCTCTACGAGCGACAGCCTGCTGCCGCCGCTGTGGGACCCTCTGTGACCAAGATTCCATTTTCCCCGGGCCCTGGGCAGATTCTGATGCTGCCCGAGGCATCAGCTCGAGTTCAGGGCCCTCCTTGGGGACCATGCCCTACAGAGTCAGTGTGACCTCCTCAAACTAAATAGAAGGAGTGCAGCCTTTTTTGGAGACCCCCTTGGGCAATACTTATCAAACATTTAAGTGCATATACCCTTTTAGACCCAGCAATTGCTCTGCTAGGAATTTTTCTATCAGATCTCTTCCCCAAATATTCCAAGATAGATGTGTCTCGAAGTTCACTGTCCTTACGGAAAACTGGAAGCCACCTTCCGTGGGGGACCAGGTAATAATTTATGGCACATCCATAGAGCAAGGGGTAGTATATGGCTGTTTACAAGAGAGAGAGCTGCAGATACTGTTCAGTGTATAGTTAAGTCAGCAAAGAAAAATGTAGAGCGGTGTGTATATAATTTCCTTATTTGTGGCCATTTTAAATACTATGTAAATATGCCAGTATATGTATTTCATTTTCAAGAAAGATACCCAAGAAAATATTAAGGTCTTGAGAGGAAGAGAATAGAAGTCAAAGTGAGGGAGGAAAAAAATCGGTTTTTCTTTTTGTTTGATATCTATCTGGCTATGTTTTTAAATCACAGACATGTATTCATTTTTTAACATTAAATGTATAAACAAGTTTGAGTTCAAGCTAGCCACTAGGTTAAGGGAAAACTAATTTAATCTGGTCTTCTGGTCCCGGAACAAAAGGACAGTCGTGCTTCTGCAGCCAGCAGCAGCCACTTGCATTGCCGCAGCCACCTGCCGAGCTCTGGGGGCCCTCACCCCCGACGGGGTTCAGTGGGAGGTGCAGGCCCATGGTGAGGAGCTCGCTGTCAAATTAGGGAGAAAAGACCACTAGACCTAAAGCGACTTGAACAGTAGCAGCTAGTCCGGAATGAAATGCTTAGCTTAGTTCTTAGGCCCTTGGTGCTTCCAAATACAAGAGAATCTACGAGCAGGAGACCAGTCGGGTAGGGGTGGGGTCCCACAGCCAAGTGAACTGGAGCAGGTGTATGCCGGCAGCTTCAGCACCAAGAGGGCGAGCAGCCCGGGCAAGGCTCGGCGGGACCAGGGCGACACAGCCCAGACTGGCGAGGGCAGGAGGTCCAGGGCTTCGGCTCCACGGGGCCTGGTGGACAGCCCAGCTTGGCCACCTGCTGGGGAGCCACAGGCAAGTATGTGCATCCTAGTCACCTCGTTTGTGAACTGTGGGAAGGACATCCTTGAGAAGTTATAAGGGTTAAAGGGCACGATGCACACGCAGGGCCAGCCTGCAGTACACACCCAAGCTCCCGGGGGTCTGTGTGAGCGTGCACGGGAGAGGGAGGAATCGGAAGAGACGGCAAAGAGCGCTGACTTGGGGGTCTGGTTGTAACTCTTCACTCTCCCACTTCCTAGCTGTGCGGCAGGAGGCCTCCCCGCCCTCCGGGGCCCTGGGTCTACTGTCTGTCGAATGGGGGAAAGGTGGAAACACTGTGTCTGATAGACAGCGGCGGCTGTGCAAGCCCAAGGCACAGTGAACATGCACACGTGCACAGCCTAGGTTTCGGGCGGTTTTAAAACACTGTTACCTGGAATCCTCTCCAAGGCCCTGGATGGGAGTGAGACGGGACAGCTAAGACACAGGAGGAAAGGGATGGAGCTCAGACCCGAACCTGCCTCTGCTCCGCTCTGAACAGTCAGCCTTCCGTCAAATATGCCATCGATTGTAAGCCCCCTCGATTCTGACACCAGGGGCTGGAATTATCTGGAAAGGTGACCGGAGAATGGTCGAGCGACGGCCCTTCTTATTGCCCAGTGTCTGGTTACGCTAACAAGACGTAACGGGTGGTGAGACCATTTCAAGAAACAGTTTCCGAAGCCATGAATGTAATTTAGATTTTGCAAAAGCCCATTTTAAATCAGAGACTCTTCATCAAAAGCGTACTCGTCGTGCGCTATTGAAAAGTCACAGAAAACAAGTTTACGTCCGCCGCGCGTCTGTTCTCCCGCGTGCGCGTGTCACACCAGCGTTTGGAAACCGTACAGAGAGGGTGAGCGCCGAAGGGACCAACGCCACAGCTCAGGTACCCTGTAAATTCTTCAACACGCGTGCACTGCCGTCCAACACACACATATCTGTTACATACGTAATCATGACTCCTTCACAAGAGTTTTTAATAATCAGGGGGTATGTAATTAACGGGCAGCATTTGTCTCGGGAAGCCGGGCCGAGGTGAGAGTGAGGGCTGGGCAGCAGAGGCCGGCGCTCGGAGGCCAGTGGAGAAGCTGCCTGGGTTCCAGCGTGGCCTTTCCTGCTCCTGCTTCTGCGCTTGGTGCAGAACATCACACTCTCCACTTCCCAGAGTCTGAGATTTCCCTTCCTATTGTCTTTACAAAAGGGGAATGAGGCTGCGACTCCCCTCACCGTCTCCCCGGTAGGCTCCAGACACCCTTCTAAAGGAGGCAAAGCCTAAACTGTGTTTTCAAAGAAGTTCTGTTCGCAGAGATCATTTTGATCAAGTATATAGACCCACTTGTTATTAGCATCTAACTTCGCTTTAATCCGTCACTAAAGCGTGGACGTGTGTGTATGTGTGTGCGTAAACATACCGATGCACGTAGGTGATTATATAAACATGTATGTGTATGTTTATGGATAGAAATATTTCTTTAAACAACGGCAGCAAGCTAATGTAGTGGAAATTCTGCTCATTTAGATATTTTGGTCTTGACGTTGAATTTTTTCTATGACAGCAGAGAGTACGTTATCCACTGAGCCTTCCGTTTCATACCCCGTAAATAAACAGACTTCATCTACACAGCTAGACTGACTCACCAAGGAGCCGAGCGTTCTAATGTAGCCACCATCGGGGAGGGGCGGGGGTGGGGGAGACAATTATTTTAAGAAGCTTGTTTTCAGCCCAGATGGTTTGGTTCTGCACAAAATCATTTGATTATGTGCTTCTCTCGGCTTTGAAATCGCGGACCTATCTGTCCCTGTTTAACAAGGAGGGAAGCGCTGCACATTTGTAACAAATTAAGTTAATGGGTTTAAAGCAGATCGCGCAAAGGGAACGCTGGGGCTTCTTTGTGGAGCCAAGTCTAGGTCCCGAGTCCTGAGCCTTGGCTCAGTTGACCATGAGCTTTAGTCCCTTAGAACACGCTCAGACCCAGACAAGAAACCAGCTTGGCTGCAGGAGGGGGCTGGGTTAGGGGACTGCCACAGTGCCGAGGAAAGTGGAAGGCATTGCTTTGTTCCTCGCGTGTCTTAACTCTTTACAACGCCTAAATAATTCTTCAGGCCGTATTCTCAGAACTCCAGGCCGGGGATCACAACTCAAATGCCTGCAAGTAAAGTAACCGAGTGAAGTGGCAAGGCATAATAAAATCATTTCTCTACAGTCAGAAAAACAACAGCGCAGGCTCTGTGACAAATGGCAGTGGACACGGGGACCTGAACGTTAGGAGGCAACAGGGACGTCTGCGGGTGATGCAGAACTCGAAACCAAAACCGCCAGCGCCGTCCGCAAAGGGCAGCTGCCACCAAGCTCTGTGCCGTGGGAGAGAGGGCCCCGTTGATGGCTACTTGGAGTTATCGAGAATAGCCCAAAATCCAGATGTTGATGTAAACATCAGGATCTAAAAACTTTGGCTCAGTCTTTTTTTAAAGAAAGTGCAAGCCAAATTAGACACCAGTTTGCAACATCTGCTGTAGTGAAAGTAAAACTCCGCCCCAAATATCGGTCCGCTGTGTGCGGGCAGCTCAGAGAGTATCCCCTGCCAGCTGAGAGGCCGGTCACTCATCACACACGGGCATGGTGGACGTGTGCCTGGAGACAGGTGTCTGTGCCCACAGGACAGGCTTGTGAGAGAAGCCTGTGAGCGTGTTGAGAGAAAAGGCAAGAAGACTGGGTGGGCACCCTGATGTGATTCCCATGTCACCTCCTTTCCGGTCAGGGAGGCCACAAATCAAGGTGTTGGGGTGGTGAGCATCGCTGGGGAGCCTCTGCTCACACTCACGGGGCAGGTGCCTCTGCATAAGGGACGCCGGCAGTTCCTCGGCCGGTCTCACATTTGAAATAGAGGTTGAACTCTGTCATTGCTAATACAGGTGTCGGCTGATAGGATTGGAAGAATGGCAGGGATCTTTATGACCTGGGCTGCTTGAGTATGTTATTTCAGGCTGTGTTGGCTGGTCTTCAGGATGCCTTTTTTTGTTTGGTGTTTGGTTTTGTTTTTTTTTTTTTGGTGCCATTCTTTGCCGCGTTTCTTTGCACGGTTTGTTCCCCTGATGATAGGTGTTCCAAAATCCCATGTCATCAGAGGAAGAAGTTTCTGGAGCCACCCTAGGAGCAACCAATCTATAGCTCTGTTAGCAGTGCAGTCGTGAAAGGTCTGGGGACCGGAGGCACTGTTCGCTCAGTCTCCCGTCCCCTCGTCTGCTCATCCTCCTGGGCACAGGACGCGTCCCCATAGAGACATCAGCTCTGCTGGAAAGCTGCCCTCCGTCCTCCACAGGCCACGCCATGGGCCGCATGTCAGGAGGCGAGATGGGCCAAGGGTGTGAGAAGGTCAGAGGGACCAAGGGGACTTGAGCACCACTGATGTGGTGACTGACCTGGTCACCGTCCCTTCTGGAATGTTGGCAAGGAACACAATACAACCACTTAAAAAGATGAGGATGGAAAATGCTTAATGCAACATGGAATTATATTTTATTTTAATCTATTTTAAAGTAGGCAATACATTCAAGTGGCTCAAAATCCAAACAGTACAAAAGGGTAGACAATGAAAAGTCTCCTTCTTGCCCTCTTGTGCGTTAAATGAGAAGAGTATGAAGTTAAAGCTTTCTGTCTCCCTAAACATGTACATGTATTTATGTATTCGTTTACACACAAAGGTGGATGTGTATAAACATACTCATACAACACCTTATGAATAAAGACTGAAATAAGCGAATTATGTGCAGTGGTTATTTTGAGTGGAAAGATTATAGGTAATTGCATCTACCTTCCTATATTTTCCAAAATGTCTTCATTCTATGTGTATTGCCTTAAAGAAATCATAAATAGGTTTCTTTATTGTACATATGATACCATCATTGAATTCACTGGAGCAAAACTGGACACGAGCAATCACCAAAAAGAAGGAGATAAAAGTCTCTCACCTTCTCACAACCCAGAGCTCACAGGGTGGTACTCTGCGATGTTGTGTGCTACTTCCTTCCTGGCCCCCTCCTTCAGTACCCATGGCCGCACTTCAGTGCCATCGAGTAACCCGCCTTCTGATTAACAGAACAGTCAGGATGTCTCTTCTGTTGCCTCTGTGATGGAAAAATCACTTCCAAAAGAAGAAGGCTGCATCAGCCCCACATACGGGTACTAAGGAAGCAGAAAGAAAGGCCCTGTGACCGCGTGGTGGGGAAATGGGCGCCGTAAACCTGCCACGAGACGAGGAGCAAGGACAGTGGGCGGGTCTGCCTTCCAGCAGGAGGTCCTGGGGCCACGGCCACCCTCCCAGCTCACTCACAGCTGTGGTTCTGCAGGTTCTGCGTGGACACGGGGCCTGGCAGAGCAGATGCCTGGCATCAGCCACTTGGACAATAGAGGTTAAAACACTTGGTGTAAAGGTATAAAAAATCTCTCCCTCGCCCTGGCCGGTTTGGCTCAGCAGTTAGAGCGTCGGCCCGCGGACCAAAGAGTCACAGGTTCAATTCTGGTCAAGGGCACGTACCTCAGTTGCGGTTCGGTCCCCGGACCTGGTCAGGGTCTCGCAGGAGGCAACCAATCAATGTGTTTCTCTCACATCGATCCCCTACTCCACCCCCTACCCCCCATCTGAAGATAAATGGAAAAATATCCTCGGGTGAAAATTTTTTTAAAAAATCCCTCCCTTGCTCCCAGGGACAGTAAAAGGACTCCCTTTCATTTTAACTTTCAAGTACACATGACCTTTAAATACTTCAACATAAAAATTATTTAAAATCTAGAAATAGCAAGAGGTAGAAAGCATACTTTTTTTTTTTTTTTTGGTCATATATTTTTTCCCTCTTTTTTTTTTTCAGTTTAATTTCTAACTTTATTTTTTTAATCTTTATTGTTGAAAGTATTACAGATGTGCCCCCTCTTTTCTCCCATTGACCCCCTCCTCCCCGCTCCCACCCCCATACTATTGTCTGTGTCCATTGGTTGTGCAAATATGCATATAAGTTCTTCGGTTTTCTCTTCCCAGTCCCCCACCCCCCTTCCCTCTGAGGTTTGTCAGTCTGTTCCCTACTTCCATGTCTCTGGATCTATTTTGCCCTCTGTTTTTTTAATTGGGAAAAAAAATGCGGACAATTCCCCCTTAACCCCCTCTCCTCCAGTCTCCCTCCTCCCTGGAGCGATAACCACCGTCAGCGGTGTGGGGTCTCGACAGCTTTTCTGGGGCACCCGCCTTCGTAGCGTAACCACGCACAGACACATCAGGGATGCCTGCTTTTTCTTTTAATTAAACTTAAACTCTCAGGTTTTCTACCCCCTGGGCTCTACATCTCACTCACTCTGAGCTCCTTTCCAGAGCAGTGATGTTTCCCACGTACGAATCGCCAAATGCTAAGTGTGCTCGTCTCAGCAAATGCAATTCATCTGAGAGCAACTCCCAATAAATGGCCTGTGATGTTTCTTTATTGCTGCAGACAATGGGCAGCACCACGGCAGTGAAGGGTCGCACCAAACCAGTCATTAGTCTTAATGTGGTCTGGCAGTTTTAATTCTTTCTGTATTTTTAAGTATAATAGCATGGTGTGGTGTGTTCAGATATTTTTTTTCCCCATTCTTCTTTTCTTTCTTGAACGTTAAAATATAGGGGGGAAAGAGGGAGAGGGATGCGTTATTTTCTTTATGAGAAAACGCTGCGAACCCCACGTCTGCCGCCTCGGAGGGATGTGGGGGGGGAATCAGGGCTTGCTGAGAATCAGGGTGCTGGGCTTGCGGTCCTCACGTTCCGGCCAAGTCCTCCCGGCCCCCTGAATTTGCTTCGCTCACCATCACTGCCTCAACCAAGAGCTGACTCAGGAGCCAACTCCGTGCCTGCGTTTGTGCCATGTGACCTGGGACACCAGCTAAGCTCTCAGAACAGACTGGCTCTTCAACCCCTTTTGTGCCCCTGGCACCTGTTCATGCTAAAGCTTTAGTGTGACCCCAATACATGAAATGTGTTGAAATAAACACTGTTTAACTCCAGAATAATTGACGACATTAAACCAGGAAGATACCATCTTCTTTCCAAGGCTGAAAAGTCTAGACATCCCGTTTGTGCTCATGGGTACCTAAGTCTGCCCTCCCTTCTCACTGGGTGGCATCGGAGAGCAGCGGGGTGCAGGATGGCTGGGGTGAACCGGGCTCCTCTAGTTCCTGCTGTGGGTTAGCCAGGGCAGGACGGGGCTCTGGGGTCAGACAGACACATTCAACCTGAACTCCTCTTTGCTCTGTGCCCCTGGGCTAGTTGCCTGGTATTTTTTTTTTCTATTTATCTTCAGATGGAGTGGGAAGGAGGGAGAGAGAGAAACATCGACGTGAGAGGGACACATCAACTGGTTGCCTCCCGCACAGCCCAGACTAGGGCCAGGGATGAACCACAACCGAGGTACGTGCCCTTGACCGGAATCGAACCTACAACTCATTGGCCTGCGGGCCAGCGCTGTAACCACTGAGCCAAACCGGCCAGGGCAAGTTGCCTGGTATTTAACTGCAGTGTCCTTATACGTAAAATTGGAATCATGGTACCTTCATCCTTGTTTTCGAAGTTGGAGCAAGCATATAGTAGGTGCTCGTCAAATGTTAGTCTCTCTCCCTGGCTGGCATGGCTCAGTGGTTGGAGCGTTGGCCCATACACAAAAGGGTCATGGGTTCAATTCCCAGTCAAGGGCATGTACCTGGGTTGCAGGTTTGACCCCTGGCCCCAGGAGGCTGGAGCATGTATGGGAGGCAACCAGTCGATGTGTCTCTCTCACATTGATGTTTCTCTCTCTCGCCCTTTCCCTCCCTTCCACTCTCTCTAAAAAAATCAATGGCAGAAAAATATCCTTGGATGAGGATTAACTAACTAAATAAATAAATAGATGTATGTTAGTCTATCTGAGTATGAGTGCAGACTTAAGCCAGGACTCCATTACGGATGCATCCCTGTTGGAGGGCAGGGTTTGGAAATCTCAATATTGTTAAAGAAGGTTGTGAGATGGTAACTCTGAGAGACCCCAGGATTATCTAGAACTTCTGTGCCAGCTCAGGGCACCCTTGTGCTGCCAAACCCGTGGCAGAGGAGCTGCCCTCCCCCAGAGTCCAGTGGCAGGAGCCCTTTTGTCGTGGGTGCCTCTGATTATGCACATGTGTCTGTCAGAACTATTATCTCCATAGTAATTCACCCTCCTGCCATTATGCCTGCCCCCAATGCTGGAATTAGCATTCTGCAGTGATGTCTGGGAGTTTTCTTTTCTATGTTCTCCTGATAGAAGAGAGAAATTGAAACCTATGCCAAAATGCTTAGAAGGATACTAGCAACGCGATAAGTGCTGGTTACGTATGTGCAAGGTATTATTATTATCATTGTTACTCCTAAAGGGAAGTTTTCCGGATTAGCCCCAAAGAGGAGGTAAGAGTCAGGACTGTTAAAATTTCACAGCTTCCTCTCTGAGGGGAGCCCTGTGAACACACAGAGACTGATGGTCGGGAATGGAGAATTCGGCTATTGGAGTGATTTCTTTTTTTTTTTCTTTTCTCACTTTTCTTTTGCCCCAAGCAAACTTAGCAGGAAAGGCCATGAGGGAAGTGAAATGCAGTTTTTCTTATCTAGAACGTGTGGTCCCGACACTGGTTACTGGTCAGCAGTGTGAGTCTGCCCTGAGTCGTCGCCCGAGCTCGGAGCGTGTTCGAGCTTTCGGAAGCAGAGGGGAGTGGAGGACCAGAAGCAGGCGGCAGCCTGGGACAGCGCCCTCTCTGCTGGCGCCTCAGGTCAGCATTGACCTCTGTGCCTCCACTTCCTCCTGAGCAAATCAAAGCAACTGGTCGTGTCCAAAACGTGGCCAAGCTTGGAGGTGCCACTTTGTACATCACGGTCCTACGGAAGGGCCCAGTCGCTGAAACAAACCTGCATTTAAAGAGGAAGAACCCACTGAACTAGATGAAAACATGCTGGCGGGGAGCCCCGCGGTGTCCGCTATTGACGAAGAGTCGGGAGGGGTAGATGGGAGAGGTGGGGCGAGGGGCAGGGGCAGAGAGGAACGAGGGGCCTGGGACCGTGAGGAGGGCCTGAGCAGGCAGCGTACCCCAGCCATGCCCTTTGACCCCCAAGGCATTCATTCCATGCCCCCACAAGTGCCCTCTTTTTGCCTGGGCAGCAGCGGGCAGCTAGAACCAAGAGCAAGGGATCCAGGGGTCCTGCCCTGGCTCTTTGCGAGCTGGGGCCATGGGGCAAAGCTGTCGCCCTCTGACCAGGGGAACGGGGCCCAGCTCCCTCCTCTGCTGAAATGCGCCCGTGGGTTTGTAACGCATCAGAAAATGCTCAAACAGGTCAAGCCCTGACAGGGAACAGGTGCTGAGGAAAGAACTACGTTTCCAGGGGCCCCGGGCTCACAGCCCCAGGGAGCAGCTGCTTTTGCCTTTTTTATCTGCCCATCTCCCACCCACTTGGTGTGTGGGACTCCCTGCAGAGAGCTGAATGAGGAAGGGGCTAGTAGTGAGAGAGGGACAGTCTGTGGATTCCTGAGTGAAAATTTACCTGTAAATGTTAGTTAGTGAACATGTCAGCTGTGTTTTCATTGGCTTTCCAAATCAGCTTGAGGAAGGCCGGTTCCTGTTGGTCTGCTGGTTTCGGTGCAGGACTCATAAGCGTTCAGTGAAGAACTGTCCCCTCCCTGCTGAAAACCCTTCCGTGGCTCTCCTTGTCCCGGGATGATGGCCAACCTGATCCCATCTGCCATCACCTCCTGTCTTCCCAGTAAGCCTCCACTCAGCCACTACCCTGCCCTGGCCCCCTTCTAGCCACACGCGCCTGCGTCTGCTTCTCGAATCACACGTGCTGTGTGCTGGGCTGTCTGAGCCCTGCCGCACCGTCCCTCCCCCAGCATGCCCTGCACCAGTGGTCCGCACAGCCCAGCCTGCGTGAGCATCCCCGGGGACCCGTTTAAAACACAAGCAGCTCAAGGGCAATGCCTGGACTTGTTCAGACCTGGACTACAAACCAACTTTAAGGACTTGCTAATTTTGTTAGGTGTACTGAAGCTAGATGGTTAAATTACAAGTCCTTGTTGGCTAGAATGAACACTGAAATATGTGTGGGTCAAGGGACATGATGTCTGAGATTTGCTTTTAAAATACTCCAGAAAGAAAACAAAACGTGTGTACATGTGAGGCGGGGATAGAGGAAATGAAATTAGCAAACCATTGATAGCTGTTGAAGTTGATGCTTATTATACGGTCCTCTCTACTTCTGTGTATGTTTTTAAATTTTCACTAAAAAAATTAAAACAGTTCTTTTCTTGGGCGGCGGGGGGGACCACCACAGGTGTCTGTTCCCCACCCCCAGAGTTCCTAGTTTAGAACATCGAGGATTACGTCGAGAATTTGCATGTCTAACCGCTCCCTGGGTGACGCTAAAGGGGCTGGTCCCGAGTCCGCTCTCGGAGGACCCGCGCGCCAGCCCCAGTGACACACGTCCTTCCCTCGCGATTCCTGCTCGTCTTCCGTGTCTCCACGGTCACTTTGGCTGCCTAGCACGGACGAGCGCTGTTACACGCATTCCTACCATACGAGCATCTCAGACTTCATAGCATCCGGCTGGATTATAAAGACTCATCTGCAAAACCATTTGCTTATGTTTGTCTTCCCTACAGTTTTATAAGCTCCATGAACAAAGAACCAGTTCACTACCTGTCCCTGTGAACTAGCACCATGCCTGGCATATAGTAGGTGCTCAATAAATGTTTGTGGATGGGTGAATGGATGGGTGGATGAATCTATTTTAAGTGTAGGCCGTGCATTCGGAGGGCTGTTCCCGTGTTGCAGAGAGAGAGAGAGAGAGAGAGAGAGAGAGAGAGCGAGAGAGAGAGCGCAAAGGAGGGAAGACCCACTGAGCCACATCAGCCAGGTTCTCCCTGGAACCAAGAAAATGACAGCTACTGCACCCCCCCACACCCCCACCCTGCCCCCTTAACGTGAAACAGAAAGGACACATGCAGAGGGCAGGAGCCTTCTCCAGCTGCAGGATTCTGTGTCCTTGCCCCAGGCTATGTGACTTTGGACAGGTCCTGTCTCTTTTGGGGCCTCAGTTTTACCCTGTGCAAACCAAGAATGTTGGACCTTTTAGCTCTAAATGTGTTAAGCATCGTGGGTTCTGAGCAAAGATGTTTCACTCTGAGTAGGATCTAGTAACGGTCAAGGTTTGGTCCTTTCCCCCATTTTTGCTGGATTGTGTCAGCAAAGGACATCAAACTGGCAGGACTGACAGATTCTTGCTTCTCTCTGGAGCCTCAGGGGAACCAGGGAGCACAGAAGTCCAAGGGGCACCCACTTCCTGCCACCCGTCACCCCGCTTTGGGGCAGCATTCAACCCAGTGCCTGGCTGAGGTTTCAGGACGGGAGTATTTAACCAAGACTCAAAATACCCTTGAGTATTTCAGATGAGTGTCCCCAAATCATTTCTGTCTTTTCTTTCATTTTCTGTCTTGCGATCCCAGTTTTGGATCGTAACTCTGAACCTAGAAGCCGTACTCACAGCTCGGCTCGTCCTGTCTGTGACTTCCTGGGGGGCGTCCCACCACAGAGCGCAGGTGCCCGGCCACTACCTCAATGAGTTCCCCTCACATTCTGCCTTTGTTTGCACAAGTCTGGGTCTCCCCTCCCCAGGGAGATAGCCTGCAGTTCTGTGCAGAAGCGATTGATTCAGGAGTGATTTAGAAAAGCTCAGAGAGAAAAGGAGTATAAGAAGAAAGAAGCGAGACTCTCGAGACCCTCACCACATTGTTCAGTCAGAGAAAATAGGCTTTTGAACCCGGCTTTTACGTGAAAGAGTGGAAATACTTTCACCCAGGTGTTTGCAAGTTACGGCTATCGCCTGCTCAGGAATAACGCCTTTTAACCTCGTCCCTGTTTTGTTTGGGGTTTTGTTTGTCAGGGCAGAGGGTGTGTTTCCTCTCTGTGGGGGTACCAGGGACCCCGAGTTGCAGATTGTTTAAAAACCAAGCTCCAAAGGACCAGAAGAAAGTGAGGGCATCCGCAGATTCAGTGGTGTGAGGCTTAGCAAAGTTGATAAGAAGGTTTAGAATTGAAGGATAAAAAAGACTCTTGAAAAGCCAATCCATTATGGGGTCCATTACTTCATATATATATATATATATATATATTCTCCAAAACCACATGAATAAAGGGGAAAGAAAGGAAGGAAGAAAAAAAACTGGCTTCAGTTCAGAATGTCAATTATGTCATTTTTTAATCCCCCTTTTACAATTTATTTGACATTTTGAACAGTGGCCAAAAAAGCTATTATAACTATAAAATATATTCATTGGTATAATCTCATTAAGTTGAGCGATTTAATTAAGGTATTGACATGCTTAATTGATACGTGTAAGCCAAGACCATTTTCATATCTCATTTCCATATGCTTTCTGCTTTAAGAGAAGCAAGGAGATGGATCTTTAAAAAAAAAAAAAGAAAAGACTCCCTCCATAAAAATGCTATGGATTCATCTGCACCCGACGTCCCAGGGGACCACTTCCTGCCACTCTCCTTGATTCCGAGCCAGCTACCCCTCTAAGTGGCACTGCTCAGAGGGAAGGTGATGTATACCCAGCTTGAGTGCTTGTCGGGCCCTCTTATGATCAATAGGAGAATATTTATATTAATAAAGCACCAAGTTAATTAAATAAAATGGTCCTCTGGGTAAACTTAAGATACTAGAGGATGGGCAGAGATCCATATATTCTGCTATTTGAGCATTAAGTATTGCCTTGAAATTTTATGGCGCTTTTAAAAACTCGCTTGGTAATGTAAAAAGTTTGAACCCTCCGCAAGTTTCCTGTGCCAGAACCTCGCGTCTGCCTCCCGCAGCCCAGGGGGCAGGAAGGACCGGGATGCGGGCAACGAGCTTGGGGCAAACTCGGGCAGACTCTCCCTGGGGCTTGTCTTGGCAGACAAGGCTGGGCTGGAGGACGGAGGCCTGAGCTCAGCGCAGGGTCCCAGCAGCAAAGGTGACACTGCCTCGTCCCCAGGGTCTTTCAAGTCAGATGTGAGAGAGACCTTGGACCCCGTCCCATTCTTGGTCCCCTCATCCTGTGAGAGCCTGAAAGCTCGGATCTGTGAGAGAGGAAGCACTTCCAGCCTCACACACCCCTTCTGGTCTCCCCCCGATCTGTTTCCTCTTGCTTTCCTGTCTCTTGTTCTCTCCGCCTGTCCCTGTCCATGTCTGTTCTTGTGTGTGTGTGTGTGTGTGTGTGTGTGTGTGTGTGTGCGCGCGCGCCTGTCTCCATCTCACGTCTGAGCCTCTCTTTCCCATTGTCTGCCCCTTTCACAGTCTCTTCCGTGAAGTGACTGTCTCTGTGTGTGTGTTTCTCTCCGACTTTCTCTTTTCTGTGTTCCCTCT
This sequence comes from Tadarida brasiliensis, assembly GCA_030848825.1. Classification (NCBI taxonomy): domain Eukaryota; kingdom Metazoa; phylum Chordata; class Mammalia; order Chiroptera; family Molossidae; genus Tadarida; species Tadarida brasiliensis. The sequence continues at coordinate 115,448,920 of CM061259.1, read as the reverse complement.
CCTTTTACTCTCTGTTCTCACCACATCGGTCTTTCTTGCTCTCTCCCTCTTGGTCTTTGTTTCTCAACCTGTCTTTCTCTTTCTGTCGGTCTGTCTTTCTCTTTCCCACCCTTTCTCTCTTTCTCCATCTGTGTGTGTGTGTGTGTGTGTGTGTGTGTGTGTGTGTGTGTCTCAGTTCCTCTGTGTCTTTCGGTCGCCCTCTCTAATCTCTATATCCGTCTGTCTGTCCATCTGCCCCGGCACGTGGGTTCTCTTGCCCATCTGCAGCTGGCTTTACAAAGGTCTGTCATCCCCAGACCCAGCCTTCTACACCATCACGCAGAGGCAGACTTCCCGGTTCCCTTCCCTCGCTCCTGGAGCAGCCTCGAGGCCTCCACTGAGTGTGGGGTTAGCAAAGAGGACGGAGACCTACTACATCTTGCCTTGGGCAGTCGGGGCCCTCGGCTGAGGTGACACCATGCTTTCTGTCCCCCTTTGTCATCTCCCACAGACGGTGTCTTCTCATTTTCTTAGCTTTGACCCATAGCACATAACTGCATGGGTCCATTGCAGTCACCCCGTTAACGATGACCCTTTATGGAAACGTAAGCCCCAGGACAGTTTTTACAGGGGAGTGAGGACAGCCAGGGACTCGCTTTAGCAGCAAGTTCCACTCGCCTCCGCACCTTGATCGCTCCCTCTCCCCTGGAAGCTCACCCCGGTCCCCTGCTTCCTTTGGAAGGAGGAGGGATTCTTTGACTTGTCCTGCGTCTGTGCAGAGGAGGCTGGGTCAACACTCTGCTCTCAGCCCGGAACCTGTGTTGGGGTTGAGGCCACGTCCCATCTAACCTGCCCGGGCTGTGATCGCAGAGCGCTCTCCAGCTGTCCCAGCAGCTGCCTCTGGCTGTCCTCCTCCTCCATCCTCTGCGGAAGTCTCCCGCTGGCTTCCCCTGTGCACAGCAGTTCCTGCACGGTCCTCCCTCTGCAGCCAGCTTCCTGGGGGTTCCAGAGAGCTGTGTGGCTTGGACCTGCACCCCCATCTTTGCCCCCACATCCTCTCCATCTGAGTGGAGAGCCTGGTCAATGCTGTAGGACCCAGGGAAGCTTTGAGGCCCAGCAGGCCAAGTGGAACCCAATAACTGCTTTCTTTGGTCTTGAACTTGACCTAGAAGTGGTGCTTTATAGTTTTCAAGTTCCTGTGTAATATTCTCTGGGCCAAGGAATTGTCAGGGACATTCTTGTCTTCTCCTCACAGTGTTTGAAGGCAGGCTTGAACAGATGCAAGTACTCCTAATAATCAGTATTTATGAAGTGCTCATTAAAGCCGGGTAACATCCAAAGAGCTCTAAACTGATCGGCCATTTCATAATCCTCTGACATGAGTGTATTCATTGTCCCCATGTTACAGATGAGGAAACTGAGGCTGAAGCGGGGTAATCAGCTCATACAAAGCCACACATGTAGCAAGAGGCAGAGTTGGAGTTCACATGGAGGTCTCCAGGCTCCTGAGCCATGCTTTCAGGACTGTCCCTCGCTGCCTCCTGGGGTCTTGGCCACAGCTGGGGCTGTGGTCGATGATCAGTCTCAGGGAGGCAAAGGGGGTGCTTTAGAAGTCACTTCTCTCTGCTCCCCGCCCCCTCGCACGGGGGGCCTCCCTCTCCCACTGCATTGGCACAGGACTAGTGGCCGCAGCTCCTCATCCGTCACTGGTTAATTTCATCATCGCCATCTCTGGGTTCCCCGGGGCTCGCAGCCCTTGTCTAGTGCCTTTCAAGCTAAATGGCCAGAAGCTGGTCTGGGATTCAATGTCAGTGTTAACTTCAAACTTGGTGTAAATCTATTGAACTGGGTCCATTTCTATAGACATAAACACGAGAACAGCATTTTTCTCCCTTGATCAATACCGGGCCATCCACAGGTGTGAGATATTAGCAGCATCCATAATTGCCATGAATGGGACAATAAATAGTGCCGGGGGTCGTGATGAGAAATGTCTGCAGTATTAACACAGCTTAACGGCTTAAGCAGCCACGGACTTCCACACTCGCGTCGAGAAGCTGGCCTTGCAACTCAGGGTGCTGAGCTCCGGCTGGATTGCTTTCCTGCTTCGGTGGAAGAGAACTTCGGGCCTTTCTGAAGCCGCATTGATTTTATTGGCAGATGGCCCCGGGGCAGCATCTCCTCTTCACCACTGAGGTTTCGCCTATTTAATGGGGATCTGAAAAGTTACAGGAAAGAACAGGCATACACAAGCCACCTTTCCCTGAGCTGCAGCTGGGGCGCAATCCCTCCCCACCCGCACCCCACCCTGGTATGCTGACGTTTCCTCAGTGAAACTGAATGGACCGCAGAAGAGTAACCAAGGCCGTACCATCTGGAGAAGGGAGTTGTTCCGTCTACTGAACATTAGTCTGAGGGTCAGGCACACACCGGGGACCAGAGGAGTGTTCTAAGAACCCTTTCTTCACGACCAAGTTGAAGGTTACAGGCGTGAGAATTAGGAAGTAGCTTCAACTGCTTCCCAACTACAGTCCCTTAGCCCGCTGGGCTGCCCCTCTTCTTCCCACTTCCTCCTCCTCTCCCACCCCGAAATGGACTTCTGCTAATCCTCAGGCTCCGTGAGGGTTTCCAAATCTTTCACACAGTTTGGTGGGAAGGAGGCCGATCACAGAGCAGATTACGGCAAAGGTAATCAAAACCTTCTCGCTGCCCATCATCCCCTCCTCCCAGCTCCTGCAGCTGGATGCTGACCGTGTCTCCTGTCCCCGGAGTTTCATTCTCTCTATTCTCCTAGTCTCAGTGAGTGCCAGGATCCAGAAACAGAAAGAGGAGGAGTTGTTCTTGGAGATGGAACGTTGTCAGGCACATGGCCCTGTTCTGGACCGAATCCATTTCCAAATCCGCTGTACCCTCTCGGGCAGGTTCCAGCTCCCAGCGTAACTGCTCATTCCCACCTTCAGTTCCGCTCACTAAGCTTTCCCCCACTGGAGACCTGAGCTGCGACACCTTAGGACACAGGCCTAGGAGCACTAGTTCCCAAGCATGACATGCCACCAAGGAGAGGGAAGTAGAAGGCTGGAGCAACAGGGCTCTTTATAATCCAAAGGGACAAAATGGACTCGGGGGTGGAAATCCCCATAGCTTGAGATTTATTCTTTATGACCCATGAACCACGGAATAAATTTCTCTTATTTTTTTAATTCATTCAACAAATTTTTTTAAGCCTTACGCTCAGAAAAATCTCTGACCACATGAAACTAATAATTTAGCGAGGGTGCCAGTGGAAATGACCGTGTCACCTTGAACACTTGACCTTCGTCTGCATGTAGTCTAGCAAACAGCCTCTCCGACCCAAAGTCACCTTCGCCCGTGCCCAGGTCCCTGATTCACCTTTGGCTTTGGGGTCAAATCAGGTTGCACCGTGCCCTGGGACAGTTACCGAGTGAAAGGGCCTCATTGCTGGGTGATCTGACATTTTGCCAAAGGTTTCTTTTTCAGAAAAGGCAAGAGGGATGTGGAAAAGAGATTGTGCCGATCACAAACTCACTTCCTCCTCCCTGATGCCAACAGAAATGGGCCAGAGGGGTAACTGAAAATGCAAACTTGGAACCCACCAGAAAAACATTTTGGAAAGCACTCTCTCCGCCCCTCAATTTTGCTAATTACTGCATGGGCAGATCTTCACCTAGGGGGTGTTATGCCTTAGAACCGATGGCCATCAGGCCACCATCTGGGAGGTCAGTGAGGGCGCCCAGGGCAGCAATTCGTCGCAAAGCCAGACACACGCACACACTTCATTTCAGAGCAATTCCATAAGCGCCCCCCAGCCCCCACCCACTCCCCCTCGCTCCCAAGGTTTCATCTGCTAATTGCAAAAGCTTTTTGGCATGGGAATGTCTTTGTGGAGAAGAGAGGACTTAATTTGGGCCATCTCTCTGAAGAAGACACGGGAACAAGGACGCTTCTCCAATTAATCAGCAAATGCTTGGCTCCAGCTTTCGGCCAGAGAATCGATTTACATAAAACTACTTCTCAAGATGAATTTGCCTCCCTCTGCTCCCCCTGCATTCCCCTTGTCCAGCCAGCATTAGACATGCTACTGGATTTCAGATTGACAGTGTCAGCGACGACAATCAAATTAGGGATGAAAGCCTCAGAGGGCTGCCAAGGGAGAGGGACGGAGGGGTGGAGGGGTGGGGGCAGTGTGTCAGCCCAGGAGGAGGGCGGATCACAGAGAAATAGGCTTCCTTTCCCAAACTCCGCTGGGCAGACACATTGCTTCAAACAAACAAACGAAAAACACTAGTCATTATCCTTTTGAACTAGGTGGACACACCCCCGCTCCCCAAACAAGATTGATAAATTAAACCAAAACATCGCATTGGGCCTAAAATTTGGCAGGGGTCTGTCTCCGGTACAAAATTAGATCCTACAATCCGATGGTTTTCAGCACCAGCTTTCTGCACACTCTCTAAGGCAGCGGTTCTCAACCTGTGGGTCGCGACCCCTTTGGGGGTCAAACAACCCTTCACAGGGGTCGCCTAAGACCATCAGAAAACACATATTTCCGATGGTTTTAGGAACCGAGACACCGCTCCTCTATCCATCTCCAGGCGGGTCCGCCCACATGCAGATACACCTACATACAACAAGAGGAACTGTATTGAAGGGTCACGGCACTAGGAAGGTTGAGAACCACTGCTAAGGACACCAAACTCGCACTTACACCCCCTGAAGGGTACGTGGTGATGGACACACAGACTTGATTTGAGTCAGATGCTTGTTGGAATACTGGTGGTGTTTCCTGGACCACTTCGTTAAGCAGGGACGTCTGGACCAGGACAGAAGGCACAATTGGGCTGATAACGAGAGCTCCCCAATCCCGTCTGATAGAACTGCCTTGTCGCTAAATTGTGATAATCCCAGGGATTATCTGTTGAGCAGCTCAGCCTCTGTGCCATGTGCCGGAGGTGATCCGTCGATTATAATGCTGTTTTGTGAACACAAAGAGCCTTAGTTGGAGTCGCCTGTGATAATTCAATGAAGAAAGCTTCTGTTTGGACTGGAAGCCTTGGTTAACCCTGCCAGCCCTGAAGCGTGTTGATTCAGAGAGACTCCCATTAAACTCTGTGTCTGGAAGGAGGCTCTCTGCTCACAGGGAGGATGGCTGAGGGACTGGAATAGTCCAAGCCACGTCTTGCTTCCCTGGATCCAGAGGTTTCTGTCTTGACTGGACCCCCTTCAGATTTCCTGTTACAACATCTGAAACTCTCTCCCTCTCCTGGCAACGAACAGGCATCCAGCTACAGCATCCAGCTCCCGGCTTATTCTAGAACCACACTGTGCCATATAACAGGACCAGCCTGCGTGGTTATTGAGCCCTTACAATGTGGCCTGTCTGATTGAGATGTCCGTAAAATACACACCAGATTCCAAAGACTTGGTATAAAAAAAAAGAATGGAAAGGATCTCATTAATAATTTTTATATTGTTTACATGTTGGAATGATAATATTTTGGATATACTAGGTTAAGGATGGTACTTTATGAAAATTAATTTCCACTGTTTTACTGTTTTCAATGCGGCTAATGAAAAGTTAAATTGCATGCGTGTCTCGTGTTGAATTTCTGTGGGAGAACACGGGTCCAGAACTAGCAGAGGTCCCCTGGAGGGGTGCTGGCCTCCGACCCTTCAGTCCCAGTTTGAAGTGTACTTGTTGGCCCTGGTTCGAGGTATTCTGTTGGCCAGAGGGTTATTTGTTTATAATTTGGGGGAAATTGATTTAGATGGTCCCTGCGCTTGCCCAGCTCACCCCTGCATTACTTTTATTGTCCATCTGGAGTCTGATTTACTTATTTTAACCTGGGTTATCCTGATGCTTTTGGGTTTGTGATCTTCAGACCATCTGCCCATAAAGAGACCATACGGGGCCCCCGTTGCTAACTGGTCACAGAGCAAACCCTGACCCTAAGGCCAGGTGCAGCCCTTGGTCCCTCAGAGGGACCCTTGGCTCCGCTGAGCTGGAACACCAGGCCTCACGCGAGGTCACCGCTTTAGACCTGCCTCTCATCACGCTGCTCAGTCCTGCTCGTGACCTGCCCTCCAGTGACCTCTTTCTGGATGGTAGCCCTTCTGGAGACTGTGGGAAATCACTTGTCTGTGCGGCCCCACCAGGAAATCCCAACCCCAGCTGGCCAGAGTCTGCCCTGCAGGTTTGGGAGAGTCCAGGGGCAGCGTGCGCGGTTTGCTCCTGCCCTGTCTCGGGGTCCCAGGCAAGGGTGTAATCATCCCCGGGCTCTTCCTCCGTGGGGCCTCTGCCCTGGGCCCCTGGGCGGTTTTCTAAAACACAGATGTGGTCATTCTCCGCCCCTTCAGCCGTGTGTGAAACGCTCTGTCCCCTAGGCCTCTGACTGACAGCAGCAGCTCACACCTGAGACGGAGACGCCTCTGCCTCTGGGACCGAGAGTTTCCCTAAACTCAGACCAGACACGCAAGGCGGGAGGACACGCAAGGCGGGAGGACGCTACGCTTGTCAACTTCGTGCGAATGAGGCGAAGGTGGCGACCACGTTTCCGTGTCGCGCTGGCGTGGAAGACGCGCTCGTCCGTGTCTGCAGGGCTTGCCAGGTTCACGGGCGTCCACGCGGAGCCTCGGAATCGGACGGGATGTTCTCATAGGACGTGTGGCCCGTCGCGTAGCGCTGCTTGGACAGGGCTCGGCCCCGCAGCCCACGCACTGGTCACTCTACTCACGTCCTCGAGCCCATCCCCGGGGTTTCTGACTCCCTGGGTCCGGGTGGCCCCAGGAATCGCATTGAAGACTTTTATTATGGAAAACTGCACACATACATAAAAGTCAAGCACAGATTCTACACGGACGCCCCTTGTACCCGTCCAGTCGCAAGGCTAATCAGCTCATCTTGTTTCTGTACCTCTACCCACTCCCCCTCTTCTAGGGTATTCTGAAGCAAAGCCCCAGGTAGCCTCATTTCATCCTTCATTATTTTAGTATGCGTCTTCCACAGGGAAAGGCACAGACGAAAGGAAACAGAACCCACAATACCATTATCGCAGATAAATTTTTTTTAGAAAGGGATCTCTATTTTTTCAGCACCGCCAGTGAATTCTGACATGGTAGCCCACGATTCCCACTGTGAGGACAGCTGCCCTGTGACATGCCAGCTCTTAATAACATCTTCCAACTGTCCCGATTCTTATCAAACTGTCCACTTTGAAAGACAAAATCAAGGTACTTGATGAAACAAGCCTGCGTCCCTGCCATACCTCCGGGCTATGAGATTGTCATCTTTTCCCAGTGACTGAGATTGTCATCTTCCCTCCCCCCACCCCGAAAACTAAAAAGAACTTGGGGCCTCGAGTAAAGGCGAGCTGCGAGTTCTTTTCTGTGTGGTTCAGGGGCAGCCTGCAGCGGGAGTTCAGATGCAGGGTTCTTCGTGCTGCAGAGGAAAACAGTGACCCGCCGCTCTCGCTGTCTGAGGCCTCTAGGTGTCTATTTGACCTTTGTCTGTGTACGGGGTCTGTTTATTTGTGTCTGGGGTCGATGAGAATGCAGCTCCAGGAGGGCAGAAACCTGGTTGTGTCCACCTCTGTATCTCAGCATGGCACACGGTGTACGTAGCACGTAGTAGGCGCTCAATGCATTTCCTGAATTGAGCACCGACTATGTACGTGAAATGAGACTCTGAGCTGACATTTCCTCAGCCAGTATTAAAGATCTGAACGGTATGACTAGGACTTCTCTAATGAGCTTGTCAGAGAAGGCAGAACAGAAGGCGCTCTTATTGATAGCTTTCATTCAGTAACATATCAAGGGAGCAAGCTATGTAAACTCCTGCTGCCATGGAAGATTCAGAAACCCAACTGGAGCCGTGGGGATAATTGTGTTTTTTTGTCCCCCATTGATACTTTGATTCTCTGCATCTCCGCGACAGGCAGCGGTTCTTTCAGGAAAGGACGCAGTTGCTCCGTGTAATCCCCCTCGGACAAAGGATGCCATTGACCAGACAGCCTGCCGGAGGTGCCGGGGCCTCTTAGCTGGGAGACATGCTTGGAGCTCATTTGGTTTTGACAGTGACCCAACTGCAAACATATCATCTTGCTTATTAAGATAAATCGTCTGCAAAAGAGATTTACCTTTTGAGATAAATCCTCCCTGAAGTCCACATTGTGAAGTCCCCAGGGAACAATTTTTCCCGCATGTCTGTCTCTCCTGCTGCAGAAAGTAGGCAAAACAGTATCTTTCTCTCTGGTGTCTAGAGCAACATGTCGTAGTTACTGTACATTAGGAGTCGGGGGTGAGTGGGACAGGGTCCACCTTTGTTGGGGATGGTAGCACTGAGAGTACAAGACACTAGATTCATAGATGATCCAGCAGAAATCCAGAAACCCCTAAATGAGTTTTGATTGATATCTACCACACCAGTGGGCAGGTTTCCTCCTACTAGGCAGTGACTGGGGAAGTAATTTTAATATAAACTCAGGCCAAAGAGAATTAGAATGACAATCCACTGCGCTGATCCCAAATCCAATCATGGTCCCAAATATAATGGATCCAAATTTAGATCATTCCCTCTTTTAGTTTGGCTGATCAGGAGTTGGTGACTCCCCCCTTCCCCGAAAGGGGGAACAGTCTCAGTGAAAGGGGTTTGGGGACTGGGTTGTTTGGTTTTCTCTGGTCAGTTAGTTTCCCCCTGTGGCCTCCTGATCTCTGGTCCTGGATATGTCATCTTTCGGGAATGATTTTTTTAATCTTCTGAGAACTTCTCGATTCAGGAGAACTGTCCTTGAAACCTTCTTAGTAAATGCTGTGGGTTGGAGCCCATGGGTCCCCTTTTCTGACACTGGCTCCTATCTCCTGCTTCTTTAGACTTTGTTGCTAAGGGTCATGGCTGGGAACCTTCTCGGCAAACTGACCTTGGGTTCCTCGGGTCACTTCGTCCCGCCTGATGGAGAACACGCAGAGCCAGGGAGTCTGTGTTTCTCCTGGTGGTCTTTAACTGAGGGCTGCCTGGGCAGAGCTGCCAAGATTAGAGACAGGAGCTCCCAGGGTATGGGCTGAGGCCAGGACCTGACCTAAGTGTCCTTTATTCCCCCTCTCCATCCTGCTTCCTCCCCCCTTTCCTGGCCTCACCCAGGATCACTCTGTGAGTCCATCCCTTGGCTAAGTGTCTGCTTCCAAGAGAGCCCACCCTAAGACAGGCCCTGTTCTCCTGAATCAACCTCTCCTGTTTCATCCAGAAGAATCTAGGACCAAACCTGGATGCCCCTATCTGGATGACAGAGGAGAGAAGCTTTAATCCCTCCCGCAGATTTTATGGAAAGTATATTAGCAGCATTTGCGTGTTTTCTTCTCTGCAGAGTTGTAGGCACATGTCCTGAGGATGATGACAAACGATGTTTTCAGCAATGTAAGTTCAGGGCTCAGTGGGGGGAAAGCCCAAGAAAGAAACGCAACCGTTCACTGAGGGTCTACAGGGTTCCAGGTGCTATGCAGAGTGCACACACGTATCAACTCTTTGTACCCTCACGATCAACCTCTGCAGTCAGTAAAACAACGGGGACACTGCGACAGAGCATTTCAGTAGTTGACATGGTCACAGAGGTGGCAAGTGGCTCCACCCACTTCAGAAACAAGAATTCCCCAAGGCTGAGGGAGCTCCCCAGCCCCATTTGGTACTTTCTGAATAACTGGAGATTGCCATCTGGGAACAAATTCCCCACCACCGCCACCAAGAAAACCACCACGGAACACAGACAGGACTTCCTGGAAGCATGAATGTGACCGAGATAAGCGCTTCATTCCCAGGGGAGCAAAAACCAACTGTTTCCCTGCTCCTTGCCTCTGGATCCTGCCTGGTACACATGGGTGGCAGGGCTGGGGGCAAAGGTGGGGACCGTCATCCACGGTCGCTGTGAGAACAAAGCACGGCGGGGAGAGCCGGGAAGCATTTCAAAAGCTCCCCTGGAACTAGACAACCTTTCAATCCATTTATCAAAGTGTCTGCAGTTCCCGTTTCAAGGTAGATGAAGCAATAATAAATTTGCGAAGAAAGTTAATCTGTGTCCAAAGCATTTTAGTAAATTAAAAAGGCGGGAGGGGGGGTGGCTGGAAGGGGGATATATTGGTTCTTGCCAACTTCTATTTGACTTACTGTCTCCTTAATAAGTCCTCTTTGGTCTTGTGTTTTTGGATGGAATGATCAGTCGGTTAATCATTTTCCGGAAGCAGGAAAATGCACTTTAGCTAATGCAGTTCCCTTTCTTTCAGAGCCCTAATCATTTAAAAAGGCGTCCCAATTCATAACCTCACTTCCCAACCAAGAAAGCTTTTCCCACCAGCCATCTTCCTTCATCCCCCCCAGAAGACCCCAGGCCACCCCCACCCCCTACTCCAAACTGGTGCCTTTCATCTAACGGTTAAAAAAAAAAAAGCGCAAGTTCCTTTTTCCGTCCCTTCCAGCGTGTCGCCCCAGGAAGGGTAAGGCACTCAAGCCTCTACAGGCAATTGGCCGGAACTAGGCTCTTGGGCACTCCGGATAGATTTTGTTATTTTTATTTAAGTGTCAGCCGAAATGGTGGCTCTTGTCTCTCTCAAGGATAGTACTTAACAATAGCGCCATGCTCCTGCATCACGCTGAGATAAACACACTGTTAGGAGCCCTCACAAAGGCCCCGAGATAATTGCGGAGGGACAGTTACCGAAAATGAAGCCCAGCCTGAGCCCCTGCGCGGGCGGCCGTGGGCAGCCCCGGCGCAGCTGTCGGTGCGTCCGCCTCCTGGAGGCATTTACGAAATCAATACACACTCCCGCAGACGGGTGGCCGCCGCATTGTTCGCCGGACGAGAGAGGCTCAGTGGAAAATGAAATTAATAAAATGTATAAGCAGATTGTCATGGAGAACAGATACATTCCCTACAATCTACCGTTTTGCTCAGTTGTGGCAGGAGGAAAACCCTGAGGGGGGAGTGGGGATGGAACGCAAACTTAGCCTGGGCTCCTTGGACTCGAGCAGGACTGGGGGTGTTTACAGGAAGAAAACAGGGAGCAGAAACCCAAGGGGCTTCCCAGCAACTCCACCTGATTCCTCTGCTGAAATACTGCTCTCCTCTCTGTGTCCCACCATACTGCAAAACAGAACCACTTGTTCCTTCTGTGTGGTTGGGGGGCCTTACACTGAAAGGGTTAATGCATGGCTGGGGCAGGTGTGTGCCCCTTCTCATAGCTCCCACGCGTGGTGAGAGCGGACGGTTCTAAGCCTCTCTCCTGTTTGCTGCCCCTGCCTGGATTTTCATGATCAGCCATTTGCCAGAAGTGCGGCCGGAGCTACGTCCCAAAGCGGCCAAAGATAGTAGCCAAGCCTGGGAGGGTAGTGGCCAGGGGCTTGCTGTCCTGGATAGCAGCCTCTGCTTGGCAGAAAAGGCTGGGCCCATTGTGGCTGCCGGAGCCTTGGGTACGGCCCAGATGCCTGGTGGAAATTGCATTAGTCAGATGACAGGACCTGGGCCCCTTTCTCTTGGAGGCTGATGGAGAGCAGAGGAGTGGCCTTGGTGACACTGCCTGACCTTTGCTGTCAACGTGGGCTTTGTTCCGCGCCCCGACTCCAGGCTGGAGCCCTGCTCATTGAATCAGGCCCAGCCGGGGGAGCCTGCAACCCGGCTCATCATGCATCTAAATTGACTTACATCAGTTGCAGGCCGAGAAAACTGGATTTGAGGGAGGGGCGCACCCTGTTATTCAGCCCCAGAAGCCACTAGTATTCCGATCTGTACCCTACCCCAACTCTGAGCCTTGCCTTGGAGCCTAGCAGTGGTCCCAGAGAATCCCCAAGTGTCACGAGTCTCTGCCAGCCGCTCACCTCAGCAGGTGAGAGAAGAAAAATGGACGCCCCCCCTTCTGCTTCCAAGTCTTCTTGCTGCCCCCTCGCAGAATGTTCTTCTAGAGGGCCCAGGTTTCGGTGGAGGGTGGTGGTCTGACCTCTCATTCCAGCTGTCTTTGGACCGTCTTTTGATTAGATGTCCATCGGAAGTCAGCTTGGGCGTGACCCTGGGTCCACTCTAGGCAACTTGGCAATTCAAGATGTGTTTACCCTGTGACCAGCATGTGCTCCCTGTAGGACTTATACCAAGGAACAAGTGTTCCCAGATTGTGTGGGCAGGAAAATTCATCCTAAAACAGCAAATCGGTCCATTAACTAATTAATTGGTACCCGGCAGCGTGGGGTCGTAGAGCCATCTAGGCAACTGGATGGTACACAGGCACTGAAGACGCTGGCGTAGACATGAGGTTCGTGACATGCGCAGATGTTCTCAGTATAACAAGTGGAAAGAGAGGTTAGAACAGACTAGATGCTATGAGATCATATTGGTGAAATTTATATATAAATTACTCCTAATTGGTAACAGTGGTTATGTCTGGGTAGGTGGTTTTTTTTTGCCTTAATATCTGAAGATTTTTGCGTTCTTTTCAAAATAATGGAGCTATGTGTCTATAACTATAAATATACACATATGTGTACATAATGTAATCATACACATACATACATATATATGGTTGATCACTCACTGAGATCCCAAGGAGCTTGAGGTATGAATGAAAACAAGTGTGTGTGTTTGGTCTAGCAAAAAATATATAAACAAATACAACTGGGACACGAAATGGAAAAGACTGCACGGGTCTTAGGAAAGGAGATGGAGGCTTTGGGGACCCTTGCAGAAGAGCTTCGAGAGTCCCTTACCCTCCCTCCTCACAGCAACACGTCAGTGCTGCTTAATGCTCCATAAGGTGTCACTGGGACCCCCATTTTGGATGGTTTTGTGGAAATGCGATTCGAATTCATCACACCTGTCACTACGATGACCCGGGAGGCCCCCAGGAGTCTCTGGGACTCTAGAATAAGTGGAGATGGTCCTTCCCTGTGAGAAAATCTGGAAGGCTGGCAGGCTCCATTCCAGTCCCAGGCGACAAAGGCAGAGGGTCCCTGAGAGACAGGAGATGGAGTGGTGTGGACCTGCTGTGGGGGAGGGTCGCCGTGGGAGAGGAGGGGCAAGGGGTCGTCTCTGGGAGGTGGCAGAACAGAGAATTGGGGGCAGTGTGTGCAACAAATAACCCGGTGTCTTGGCTCGTGGCCTGGAGGTGCGAGACCACCCACAGAGCCGCCCGGAGGCGCGGCCCCCGCCTGGTAACCATTTCAGCAAAGGCCATCTCTAACGAACAATGTGAAGGCTTGTACAGCCCGGCCGAGACTAAACAGTCCCCCAAACAGTCTGCCAGGGGTTTTGTTATCATAATGAGATGCAGATAGAGCCGGCAGTGGTTAACTCCGTGTGCCTCTTTCCTCTTGTTTAGAGATCTGAGCGAAAACCAGATCCTGGGGATCCCGAGGAAGGCGTTCCGCGGCATCGCCGACGTGAAAAACCTGTGAGTAGTGTTTCCCTTGCTTCCTGCAGATGCGGCTCTCTGGCCAGAGCAGGGCGGGGGCGGGACGACGCGGCGGGGTCGCCGTGCCCGGTGCTGCCTGGGCAGGCGCCTCAGAGACACGCTGAGGGATGGCTGAAGTGGCTTCCAGGGAACACATGGCCAGCGCACGACAGCTCCACGCGGCCCTGTTCTTCCTTGGCTGCTCACCCCCGAGTGTGGCATCAGCATCCCAGACCTGGGTCAGAGGCTGGCGCCGCCGGCTCTGTGGCCTGGGGCTCAACTCTGCTTCTCCCAATGTCCCTGGCCTCTGTAAACCTGGGACTATGGCCTGGCGGGGGTCTCCTGCAAGGGAGGAAATACTTTAAATACTTACTGCGTGGCACACAGTAAATGTCCAATAAACGGGAGCTTGATGATGATGATGATGACGAAGATGATGAGGACCGTGACGGTGAAGGGCTCACTGTTATAAGAATCTTGCGAGAGGGCACAGGGGCTTGTGCCCAGGATCCTGGGGAGACACAGACGGATCCAATTCACGAGGTGCTTGGCTTTTTTTGAACTTTGAAAGAATTATTGATTCACAGGACGTTTCACAAAATGGTAGACAGGTCCATGGACTGTTTCACCCATCTTTTTCCTCCCAATGGTGACATCTTACATAACTACAGTGTAATATCAAAACGAGGAAACTGATGTGGGTATATTCCACCGACCTTATTCTTCAGATTGCACAGTTTTACATGCACTCGTGTGTGTGTGTGTGTGTGCACGTGTGTATGTGCGCGCAGGTGTGTGCTCGTGTGTGTGCGCGCGCACGTGCACATGTGTGTGCGCGTGCGCATGTGTGTGCATGTGTGTGCATGTGTGTGCGCGCATGTGTGTGTGTGTGTGCTCATGTGTGTGCGTGTGCGCGCACGTGTGTGTGCCTGCGCGTGTGTGTGCATGTGTGTGTGTGTGCATGTGTGTGTGTGCATGTGTGTGTGTGTGCGCCCGCAGCTCTGTGTGCCTCTCACAGGCCGATTGCTGGGCCCATGGCTGCAGTCCCTGCAGGGGACGCATCACTCCGTCGTTGCCTTTTGAACATGCCAGATAACCTTGGTCATGTCCTACCTGGGCCGCTGCTGCTGTCCGCGTCTCCTTGCCCTCCTAAGGAGTGTGTCTTCCGAAGTTTCTACCCACAGCTCTGTACCCATGTTTTCAGGATGTGTTTGGAGAGGGGCACCGAAGGTCTTGTGTGTGTGAGCAGGCATTTCTGCCCACTGGCCTCCTCCACAGGTCTCCCCCCTCCCCCGTTCAACTTGAGAAGTCTTGAAAGAGGTTTTTTAAAGCTACTTTGGCTGCCTCTTTTCCCTATAAGGACTGTAGGGATTTGAATGTCCTAGGGCGGTCATGCTGGCTTCCCAATAGAGGCTACCTGCCTCCCCATTGCTGAGAACTTGGTGGGAAGCTTTTGACGTTAAACATGCAAAGCACAGGAGAGGACAGAGGTACGTCAGGGTGAAGGGAGCAGAGGGCAGGGGGCACTTTGCAAGGGGCCCCACTGCCTCATCGGACGTGTTTGCCAGGAGCAGGAGGGGTGGGCACAGACAAGGCCGCAGAGAAGTGACACGAGAATGTGTGCATAGACCCAAACGGAGAGGTCATGTTCATCAGCCTCCCAGAAAGGAAGGCAAGAAGGGAACTGAGATCCTCTGACACCCCGCAGGTCAGCCGTGAGAACATCGAGGCCCAGAGAAGGGCAGTGGCAAACTCAAGGTCAACCTGCTTCTTTTTTTTTTTTTCCTAATCCTCACCTGAGGATATTTTTCCATTGATTTTTAGATACAATGGGAGGGAAGGAGAAAGAGAGAGAGAGAGAAACATCGATGCGAGAGAGACACGTCAGTTGGTTGCCTCCCACACGAGGGCCAGGGATCGAACCACAACCGAGGTACACGGAACCCAAGGCTCTTTGGTCTGCAGGCCGAGGCTCTAACCACTGAGCCAAACCAGCCAGGGCTCAACCAGCTTCTTGATGATTGCGCCCCAAATTAACATTTTCCGTATATAAAGTGGTATATCTGTCAGATCTCATGGCTCTAATTTTATTTGGGCTAGTTAACAAGAAAACATATTGTGGTGATGTATAAACAGGGCTGTGTAATTACTACTACATTTTTTATTCTCATGAAAGTGAGAAAATCTCACAGTGGTCCTCAGCAGTACCTGGAGGTTGGGGGTTTATTGTTTTCCTGCAACATCTTTAACTTTCAGAGGCCTCGGCTGCTAAAATATTCAAGGTTCTGCAAGCACAGTCTCCTGAGTCCCACTGAGCGCCCCCCCCCCCAGGCCACGCAGATGTGTGTTACTCTAAGGCCTGCGCAGGAATGATCTCTTCGGTATATACCCAGGGTCAGCATGTGGTCCTGGGGGGAGAGGAGAGGGGCGTGAACTCCCCGCTTAAAGGACGTATTAACCAACCCAACTAAAGATGGATTGATTACGTTACAGCTCTCATCAGCTCAGTCAGCACACATTTGTTGTCCAGAACCAATAAGGCCCAGAAGTGTAATTCGTGTTCTCAGGTGGCTGGCGGTAAAACTGGGGGAAAGAAACACGGGCACAGAGAACGTTCTGCGATTTAACAGTCCACGTGAGAAGTGGCAGCGAGTGCCTGTCGTAGTGAAGGCTATCGGAGCGCAGAGGAGGAGCCCAGCTCTAGGCAGCGTCACCTAAAGGTCGGTTAGCGTCACGGCTGAGGGTGTGATAGATCTGTGTCTGATTTCCAACCTTCTGCGTACCAACCGAGTCCATGACCTTAAGCACATTGCTGGACGCTTCTGAGCCTGGATTTCCCCCACTGAGAGATGAGGATAAGAATTGTACTTAGCCTCCTAGGGTTTTGGTGAAGGTTAATAAAATAATGCGTATGAATAACTTAGGACTGTGCTCGGCACTTGGAAGCCATTTAAAGTTCTAGTCACTGTTACTGCTGTGTCCCTTGGTGGTTGTGATGATTGTACAGACTTGAGCTGGGCCTGGAGGGTGGCCGGCACTCACAGCACAGACGAGGCAGAAGGTGTGCAGTGCAGAGATGAGCTGGGTGAGCTGTTTCCAGGACAGAGCAGAGCCGCCGGGGGGCAGTGGGGGTGGTTCCGAGGCAGAACGAGGGCTGATGAGGTTCGAGGGAAAAGAGGAGGCCAGGAGGTGAAGCGCCTCACCTGCCAGGAGGGTGAACTTTGGACACAGATGCTGAGTGTGTCTGGCTTCCGGCCGGGGAGGCCACAATGAGAACATTCATTCTGGAAGAGAAGCCCAGGACAGGAGGAGGTGCAGAAAGGGAAGGCCGGGCTGCAGGTGAGGCTGGAGTTCAGCACGAGGGATCAGGGCTGGCCCCTGGGACAGAGCCGCCCGAGCTGAAGGAGGACTCCGTGGGGACCGACTCAACAGAACTTGTCAAACAGTGAGCTGCGGGAGCCGGGGACAAAGGAATAGAAAAGGATACGTCCCAAGCTCTGACAAGACGGAGAACGATGGCAGGTCCTCGTAGTCATTCATCCATGCAGCCATCAAAATATATTTTTGAGCCTATTAAATGCCAGTTCTGGGGGAAACCGAAGACAGTGAAGTACACAGAGCGGTGAGCTCTGCCTTCTTGGAGCTTCCAGTCCGCAGAGGTGGGCAGGTCGAGACCAGGCTTGGAGAGCACGAGGCAGGCGTGAAGGGACGGCGCGTCTCCCACGGACAGTCTGTGCTCAGAAACTGGCGACTACGCAGGTTAAATGACTTCGGTCTGTGGGCCGCAGCCCCCGTGGGTTTAACAAGAGGGATTTCAACCCAATCATCTTACAGCCGCAAGAGAAGAGGTCACGTGGGTAGTTAGAGCCAGGGCTGGAGCTCAGGAGCAAGTTCAAGGCAATCCCTGGAGTTTAAATATGCATCCGTGTACGGCAAACAGGAATTACGTTTGCATGAAACCTGTTAAGGAAACAGTACTTCTCCTACTAGACCTCAGTGACCACATGTGGCTTGTCTCTCTTGGGAGTGATGAGAGGCTCATTTTAAATCTCAGGAGCATACACCCCATCAGCGTCAGGCTGCTGGAGAACCGCCGCCAGCCCTTCCCCGCCGCCACCCCGTGTGAGCTGGGACTTCGACACGTTCCACATTTCCTCATGGGAGCAGAAGGCGAATGACTGACTGCGACCCATCCGTGATGCCATACGCTTCGTTAAGAGGAGAAAATCAAGGATTTTCTACTTCCTTTTAACTCTGTAGTTTGGACATGGATTTCCTTTGCTTGTCCTAACATCCCCCTTCAAGAAGGAAGAGTCTGTGACATCCCCATTTTCCAGATGGAATTTGGTAAAGTCAGTAGACACAGGGGGGCCTGGGCCTCTAGGCCTCCCCACGGAGCCTGCCCTCAGCCACACGCCCAGCCATGTCTTGCGGGAAGACTTGACATCGCTTCACGCCCGACTCGTGTTCTCCAAGCCCGGCTCTTCATCCTGACCTGTCGGTCTCCATGGAAGCTCCAGGAGGCAGTGCTGCAGACCCAGGCGTCTCACTCTGCATTGAAGTGGCCGTGTGCACAGATCCCCCTCACTCGGCCAGGGCAGCAGCAGGGAGGAGGAAGAGTCACCAGGAGGCTGCTAGCAGATGCAGGCCTGACGCCCGGAGGCCAGCAGGCCGCGGCTTCTGTCAGAGCCGAGAGGAAGGACTCAGCGGGCGGTGCTGGGCCCGGTGGGCGTGGGAGCCACCCCTGTCACTGGTGTTGGAAGGACGTGGCACCCTGCCCCCCAGGCTGTGGAAGGAAACCCCTCATTGCTTCCTGCTTCTCCAAAGAAGGGAGAGAAAGTAATTAGCCAGGGACACCACTCTATGCAATTACTAAAAGCTGATCGTACGGGCTGGTCCCACTCTGCTGCCTGCCTGGGAGAGAGAGGGGCTGTGTTCCAAGGGAGACAGGCAGGTAGATGAACAAATTGATCTGGAGAAAGAGATGCAGAGAGACTGACTGGTAGATAGACCAACATTCGACACACCAGCTGTACATGCCGCATGGAAACGCTGTGCTGGGTGCGGGACGAAGACACAGCCAGGGAGAGGGAGGAGGACAGGGAGGGACAAGGAGAGGGAAGGAGGGAGGGGAGGGAGGGAGGGACGGAGGAGAAGAAGAATCAGAAAGACATAGAGATGGGAAAAAGAAATGAATTGGGGTAAAATAAAAAAAAAAGAGAGAGAGAGAGAGATGACAAGCCACAATCCAACAAACCCTAATAGGAAAAAGATAAAAACCAATATAGATTGTTTTTTCAAAATGTCCCTTTGCCCCGTCTTTCTCAGCAGTTATGTTTTCCTCTGTTTTTCAGTTTCTATTTGCCAGGACTCTGTAGGACATGCATTCCAGAAGGGAAAATCAATAACCCCTGTCTCTGCCAGCTCGCAGAATTTGGAATTGACGGTTTCAAAACAACGCCGGGCAGGCGGCCTTTGTGTTCTCTAGTTAGTCTGAGTTGCTGCACTGCCCTCCCGCTTCCTGAGATTGATGAGGGCTGTCTCCGCCCCCGTGAGCAGGCGGTGATCTTATGTGAGGCTGAGGGAGGTATGGGGAGGGACATGAAGCACCCATTCTGTTTGCAGCATCTCTGCTGATCTCCGCAGCCATTCATTCTGTCGCTGCACCTGGGCCAGAGCTCATACTCCTGGTCATGCACTGCAAGGCTAGACATGGTCTGGGTCCTCTCTCACTCATGTCATGCTTCCCATGCTCCATTTCACCCTTGAACACACCAAGCTCCTTCCTGCCTCAGGGCCTTTGCACTTGCTGTTTCCTGTGCTTGGGACATGCTAAGCCCTCAGACTTTTGCACAGTTGGCTCCTCTGATCCTTCAGATGTCAGCTCAAATGTTACCTCCTTACAGTGGCCTTCCCTGACCCATTTAAAGTAGCTCCCAGCACCCACTGCCCCTCCTCTCTATCCCATTACCCAGTTATATTTCCGAATGAACATGTGTACACAGGGACCCTGCCTGTCTCAGTCACTGTAGAATCCCCAGTCCCCAAACAGTTTGTGGCAGAGAGTAAGGTGGGCTAAAAATATATCAGAGGAATATATTTGTTCATTCATTCCTCAAGTGTTTGCAGTCAGCCTGTTATATACAAAAAATCATGCACAATTGTTAAAATGTTTAACATGAAAATTATAGGCAGAAATAAGGTACCATTTTCGGACTCAGGACTCACAGACCGTAAACAGGCAGTGGCAGGACATAGCCAGGACTCTGTTGGAGGCACAGAGATGAAGGACAGTGCAGAGAGACAGGCCTGATTCTGGCTTCACTCAGGAGGCGACATGAGGTTGGGTCTTGATGGATGAGTAGGAGTTTGTCCAGGGGGACAGCACTCCAGACAGAAGCAACAGCAGGTGAGGAATCACCAACCTGTGCAAAGGCACAGCAAAGAGTTGACGCTTGCCAGAGAGCCATGGCTGGAGCTCAGTGAGCAAGGGAGGTGATCGTGTGTGCACTTGGTTGGAGATTCCGGGGCCTGAATCAGACAGGCACAGTGGAGCTAAAGAGCCAGGGTCTATCGACAGACCTGCGGAGAACGCCGACAAGGGGCTGAGCCGGTGGGTCAGTTGAGTGCCTGTCACCGGGGCTTATGAAGCAGAGGCAGAGGCGGCCCTCAGCGCAGGGCCTCTCCGCCAGCGCCGGCAGGGGAATGCCCGCCTCTCCTGGTCAGAGCCGTGCTGCCTCTTGGAAGACGATTTGGGACAAGCTGCGCACAGGAGGCAAACAGATGCTGATTTACGGCTCTCCCGAGGCACAGAAGCCCTCCAGCCTTTCCTCCTTGCGTTCCTGGCTGAGCGGCTCAGGCGCAGTGCTGCCGGGGGAGGTTGGACTGGACCCCAGTCTGCTCCGCGCCACCCAAATAAGCCCTGCAGAGGGGTCAAGCCAGCCTGCCTGCCTCGCTCCCTCCCTCCCTCCTTCCTCTTTCCCTCCCTCTCTTCCTTCTCCCATCTGCCCATTCTTCCTTCCACACATCATCATTGAGCCCTGACCCTTGCCAGGCCCAAAGCAAGTCCTAGAAATGAAAAGATGAAGGAGACACAGTCCCTGAGCTTGAGAAATGTCATCTGCAGAGGGAGGCAAATAGATGTACAAAGGGCGTGTGGAATCCGATGGCCACCTTCCAGAGCACGCGTCTGTGCCTGCCCCGTGGCCTGCCGTGCGCGTGCCCAGTAAATGCTGGAGGATCTACTAAAGGAAGTGCCCTGGAGTGAAAGCACTCGCAGAGGAAACGGGTGAATTAGACCTCACGCATCTGGGCAAGACAGGAGACAGTGCTGTCCAGCGGCAGGGAGCTGCTGGTGCTAAGTCCCATCCCGGGGCCTAGAACTGCAGGTTGTACCCGTGACGGGTGCAACACCTTCCCACCCAGACGACACCATTGTGCAGACTGTGTGAGAAGTCCTCTGCTGGGCTTTGGATAGTTTTTTGTTTGTTTTTTAATCCTCACCCGAGGATATTTTTCCATTTCTGTTCAGATAGAGTGGGAGGGAGGGAGAGAGAGAGAAACATCGACGTGAGAGGGACACATCGACAGGTTGCCTCCCACACGACCCGACCAGGGCCGGGGATGAACCACAACCAAGGTACATGCCCTTGACTGGAATCAAACCCGAGAATCACTGGTCCGCGGGCCGACGCTCTAACCACTGAGCAAAATGGGCCAGGGCTGGATATTTCTTATAACACCCCACTGTGACTTATAACTGTCTGCTCAGTTGTCTTTCTCCTTCCTGCAAGCTACATAGAGGAGGAGGCCTAGTCTGTCTTGTTCACTGTTTATTTGCAAGAGTTAGTCCTACGCCCGAGACGTAGCGGTCATTCAGGAAACAATGAATAAATGAGTGAATGGAAGACTTTCAGAACAGACTCCAGCACTCAGAGAGCAGCTAAGCCCTGAGTAAAGGGACGTGATATGTCTAGGATCAAAGAAGAATAAAAATTGCCCTGGCCGGTTTCGTTCAGCGGTTAGAGTGGCGGCCCGCAGACCAGTGAGCCACGGGTTCGATTCCCGCCAAGGGCACGTACCTCGGTTGCGGTTTGTCCCCGGCCCTGGTCAGGGTCGTGCGGGAGGCAACCAGTCGATGTGTCTCTCTCTCGTCGATGTTTCTCTCTCTGTTTCTCCCTCCCTCTCTCTCTCTCCCCCTTTCCCTCCTTCCCACTCTATCTGAAGATAAATGGGAAAAAAATATCCTCGGGTGAGGAATTAAAAAAAAAAGAAGAAGAAGGAAAGCAAAGCCGTAAGAACCAGCCCAGAGAACCCTCGTGTTTTCTTCAGGATAATAGAGAGCATTATTCTAGCTCCAGCACTAAAATTTATTATCTGGGACATTTTTATTTGTAGACAAGAATATTTTTTTAACTTATCACAGATATTCAACCTCTCTGAGCACTAAATCCACAGCAAACGAGGAGTTTCAAACCAGCGTGTGCCCTGGCCGGTTTGGCTCAGCGGTTAGAGCGTCGGCCCGCAGACTAACGAGTCGAGGGTTCAATTCCGGCCAAGGGCACGTGCCTCGGTTGTGGTTCATCCCCGGCCCTGGTCGGGTCGTGTGGGAGGCAACCTGTCGATGTGTCCCCCTCACGTCGATGTTTCTCTCTCTCTCTCTGTCTCTCTCTCTCTCCCTCCCTCTCACTTTATCTGAAG
Source organism: Tadarida brasiliensis (assembly GCA_030848825.1). NCBI lineage: Eukaryota > Metazoa > Chordata > Mammalia > Chiroptera > Molossidae > Tadarida > Tadarida brasiliensis. Next base: position 115,426,804 of record CM061259.1, on the reverse strand, counting down.
ATAAGTAGAAAAAAATATATATATATAAAATATATATAAACAAGCATGTAAAGCAGACTCCCCATTTTTCCTGCACCCCTACAAGAAGGTGCAGTGGTTCTGGGCCCTTCAGAGTTGGGCTTAGCGGTATTTTGAGACATCCACCATTGGACTGGGCTTTTGCCTGGAGATTTTTAACTCCAAAGAGATATGAAAGGGGCTTAAGAAGAGTGGGGATGACTGTTAACGGCGGAGAGTATACTTTGAGCCTCGTGTAACTATTGATGCTCTGATTCTTTACCTCACTGAAATCAGTTTAGTATAGTGATTATAAAAGCATGAGTTTTGGAGTCAGACTTCATTTTTTTTTTTTTTTAATCCAAGCTTTGCTGTGTATGACCTTTGTGTCTTCAGGCAAACTGCATAACCTTTCTGAGCCTCAGTCTCCGAGTCTATAAAACGGGAAGAGTACTAGTGAGGAGTAAAACAGGGACGTAAGTGCCTCACATGTGAATAAATACTCCGTAGTTTGCCCAACGCCTCCGTATGTATTATCTTGTTTAATTAGCACCATGGCCTTGCCAGGTCATTAGGGGAAAGTTTATTAGCCTTTAGTTGTAGGTGGGGAAGTTGAGCCTCAAAGACATTCAGGAACTCTCCCAGGGCAGCAGAGCTGGTCGGTAACGAGGCGAGGACGGGATCCCAGGACAAGGCTGGCCGTCAGCCAGCGCTCCTCTGAGTGGTCAGCAGGGAAACCTCTGAGATTTGGTAGCATGGGCTGATGTTATAGGAACAGCATGTTCAGATCGGCGGGCAGTGTTGGGAGAACATTTCTGGCTTCCAGCACCAGCCAAGACCCCAGGCAGGAGCAGGCTGACGTGGCCACCATTGGGAAAGATTTTCTGAGCAGACCGTCAGGATTGTCTGAAAGTGTGAGTTCTTTTTTATTGTTATTAGCAGACTTTATTTTGTAGAGCGGTTTTAGGTTTCTGGAAGACTTGAGCAGGAAGTACAGAGAGTTCTCCTATATACCCCGCCCCTACACAGTTTCTCCTATCATTAACATCTTGCATTAGTGGGGTACGTTTGTTACAGCTGATAAGCCAATGCTGATGCCTTTTAACTAGGATTCGTCGTTTGCATTAGGCTTCACTCTTGGTGTCGTACATTCTGTGGGCTTTGGCAAATGTATAATGATAGTATCCACCATCGTAGTAACACACAGAGCAGTTGCACTGCCCTAAAATTCCCTGTGCTCCACCCATCGGCCCTCCCTCCATTTTCCCAAGCCCGAAAGTAAGCTTTTAAATGTACAAGTAAAGCCCCTCACCTTCTCACAGTTCTTCACAATAGCTTATATTTATTGAGTTTTTCAGACTCAAATAAGACGAATCTTCTCTTTTCTTCTTGGAGAGAGGGTGACACCCCCAAAGTTTCAGGGCCATAGAGCAGATCGGCAAGAAGCCCAGGGCGTCTCCTGCTCCCCCGCCCTGTAGCCTGAGGTTTGAGCATCAGAGTTTCTTCTCACTCAGAGAAGACCTGTGGTTTAGAGAACCTACCCAGGCCTGGAGTTGTATATAAACTCTGCATACATTCTGGGGATGTTTAGATAATGGTTAAGTACTCAGATTCCCCAGTCCAGCTGTCTGGAGTCAAACCCTGGTTCTTACTACTTATGTGATAAGCAATTATATAACTCTTTCTTAGCCTCAGTTTCCCCATATAGTAAGTGGAAATAATATTACCCTCCTCATGATACTGTGATGAAGATTAATGATAACTATTACTGTTGCTGCTTTTATTCTATCTGTGAGAATTAATTCGCCTCGGATTATGATATCCGATGGACTGAGTCGTCCCTTCCTAGACAAATACCTGCCCAAAGACAAAGTTATGTATACAGTGTTCTGGCTCCCAGGCAGCCCGACCTCGTAAATGAATTAACTTCATCACGCCTTCTCTTCTTTCTTCCAGTGGGCTTGTCCTGTTCTGGTGTGTGGCCTGTAACAGGCCAGGCACAAAACAGGTCAGAGAAAAAGAGAGTGTGCTTTCCCCACGCCTTTCCCACCCTGGGTCTGTCTGTCTGTCCCCATCAAGACACAGAGAGTCCCAGAAGAGTCCAGGAGTCCTGGGTTCAGTCATAGCTCTGCTGCCTACATCGTGGTAGGCTGAATAACGCCCCCTCCCAAAGGTGTCCACACCCTAACCCCAGAACATGTGACTGTGTACCCTGCGTGGCAGGAGGGACTCGGTAGATCTGATTAAATCCAGGATCTTGAGATGGATAGATCATCCTGGATTATTCAAGGGGGACCCAAGGTAATCAGAAGGGTCTTTACGAGAAAGAAGATGTGCTGAAAGCAGGGGGGTAGAAGACCGTGGGGTGCAGGGAAGTAGGAAAGAACCTATCCTGGAAACGGCGGGAAAACAGATGCTCCCCACCAACTCCCAGAAGGGGCACAGCCCTGCTTACACCTCGACTTCGGCCCAGTGAAACTGGTCTGGGGCTTGGGATCTCCGGAGGCTAAGAACAGACATTCTTAGTGCCGTGGCCACTGCATTTGTGGTGCTTTGTCACAGCAGCAATAAGGAACAGAAACCGATTCTGTCCCAGGCTGCCACTCAACCCCTTGGTCTTCATTACTTCATCCGTTAAAATGAGTCCTTGACCTGTTGTGATCAGTGGATTTCAATTTGTGTTCAGAGAAACTCTCTAGTGCCTCAAGAAACCGCAAATGAAAAGTTACTTTTCAATAATGATACAATTTTAAACAGCCTCTGTCCCACTGGGGCTCACCGTGAGACTTTGTGTAACAGAGTCCTGTTTAAAAACAAAAACGCTGGACTAGGTAAATAATCTTTCAGGCTGGTTGGCATTGTAAAGTGTGATCAGTCTTTGAGACGGTCTTCCATCAGGGAGGAACTAGGCTTTTCCACTGAGACAGCAGAATCAAGAGGCCAGGACCAGATGGGGGATGGCGGAGAAAAGAGGGCGAGGGTAACCCAGATCCCCACTCCTGGAAGCTGGACACCCAGGTTGAGGATCTGGACTGGACTCATGTCCAGAGGAAAGGAAGAGAGGACTTTGGATGTTGGCTAGGAGATCTTTTCTGGACTGGAGCTGAGGGCTCCTGCAATCTTCCGGACATCCGTGGGCCTGGCGAGGACTGCTTCCCGTCTCTGCAGCAGGTCTGAGCTCCGCCCGCGTTATGCACTGCCTCCCTGCTGGCTGCACCAGAGAAACACTTTGCCTCTGGAGAAGGCTGGTTCGGGAGGGGCGTTCTTAAGGACTCGGGGGGAAGACGTGGTCAGCCACAGGGCTCAGAAACACCTGTTAGGTGAGTAAAGAAGTCGTGTGTGCAGGTACGGGGTGGCGGTCTACAGGGCCTGAGGTCCCAGCCATGCCCTTCATGGTCAGCGCAGGTCTTTTCTTGCAGCTGGTGTTCCAGAGACTTGTATCCGAACCCACAAACCCACACGCATGGCCGCGATGCCAGAGCGAATCACTTGGGTGCCTGCCACAGCGCCCTCTGTAAATGGACAGTGTGTAACAATGTGTCCATTTAGAACCACAGCTGTTCTTTGCCATTGTTAACACTCTCCTTTAAAGCTCTCTCTAACCAGTCCCCAGGCACAAGTGCATGAACCTAAATTACTTCTAAATGCCAATGGTCAGTTCTCAGGTTCTGTGTCGGCTAGGAAAACTACCTAGCCGGACAGACAGGTACCCACTGGGTTAGGTTTGGATTACACAGCGCAGGGTCCAGCAGCAGTTCTGAGATTGTATAGCTAACTAGCGTTTTATTATGGAAGTTTGTCCCCCCTCCCCCGCTCTTAGAGGTAGTACCATTTCTGGGTTCAGGGATGGGGTGCATGTTCTAAGATCCCTCTAAAGCCCATAATTTAACCTGACCTGCTCATATCTATCCCCCACCCTTCACCCCCAAAAAGAATAAGCAGAGACTGTCTCAAGAGGGAATAGAAGCTTCAAACAGAAACTCATTCCCTTATTCTTCTTGGTAGGTAAAAAGTTCTTACAGAGTCTTGACCATGTACCAGCCACGGTTCTTTTTAATTCCTATTATCTTACTTAGTCCTCGTGACGACCAGTTTACAGCTGAAACCTGAAGCACAGCGAAGGGAACTGCTTTACCCGGGATCCCATGTGAACAACGGGCAGAGCTGGGATTTGAACCCAGAGTTTACATCTAGAACCCGTAAACCCTATGCAATGCTGTCTATGCTTAGAAAAGCATTTAATGAAAATCAAAACCCATGGCCCTGGCCGGTTTGGCTCAGTGGTTAGAGCATCGGCCCACGGACCAGAGTGTCCCGGGTTCGATTCCCGCTGAGGGCACGTACCTCGGTTGCAGTTTTTCCCCGTCCCCGGTTGGGGTCGTGTGGGTGGCAGCCACTTGATGTGTCTCTCTCACGTCGATGTTTCTCTCTCTCTTCCTTCCTCTCTCCCTCCCGCTCTATCTGAAGATAAATGCAAAAGTGTCCTCGGGGGAGGATTAAAAAAAAAAGAAAGAAAAGAAAATCAAAACCCATGGACAAAATCCCACCTCCAGGCAGGTTTCATTTCCGTTTTACAGAGGGTTACAAAAATCAGTACATTTTGCTTGAAAAGTCTGGAATTTCAGCTTCTCTGGAAAAATCAGATGTGCTACCACTGGGCGCTCAGTCCTGCCCGGCAACCACAGACACGGGGGGCTCCCCTGTCCCCAGCAGGCCTGCTTCCCTAGTCCTGCCAGCTTAGAGAGCCCCGCAGTTGTGCAGAGCACCGTCAAGGAAGCGTTACCCAGAGAGCTCCCCAGACTGCAACCCAATAGCTGTGGTTTCTTCCTTGTGCTGTGCTAGCTGGACACACTGCTTCCTCCCTGAGCCTTCATTTCCTTTTCAATAAAATGCAGGTGATTGACCATTAACTAAGCCATAAATTTTCATGGAAGAGTTCAATGAGATGACAAGTGGAAAGGACTTAAGACAGAGTGTGGCGCAGAGTAGATGCTCAATAAATATTAATACCGAGCACCCTGTCCTGACACACCCCTCACCTTCACTGGTGCAGAGCGGTGCTCTCCCTTGCCTGCGAGCACGTGGGCTGCAGGAAGGAGCCAGGGTCTAGGGGTTCGCTGAGCTGTCTGGGGCATTCTCTCTGATGCAGCGTACTGAAGGTAAACCCTCCAGTAAGGGGTTGTAAACTCGCATACCGTGAGTCGACAGATGGCAGCTGGACTCAGCCTGGGGGACTTTAGCAAGTGCCGGGAAGTGGTGAGAACAGAAGTGGCGATGGCCAGGGGGAGCCATCCGCCCGCAGTTCCAGCAAGTTTTCTCCATCTTTCCAAAAGAAGCAAATTTAGATTTCCATGTGAAAGCATCTGATTTTGAAATGCTGGCATCTAGCTCCCCATCTTCCTAGACACTGAAGCATGCACCCGGTGCTGGCCAGATCACCTGCGGGCCAGATTCGAGCACGGGCGTCAGACTGAGATGGTGCCTCCCACTCCCCGGGGAGAACCCGTCGGCCCCTCGCTGGTGCGTTAGCAGGTGTTGCTAACCTTTCACCGTGATTCCTTCCTTCTGTCTCCAGAGGCCCTGAAAGAGGAACTCTGATGGTGGCAATAAGGATGGCTGGAGAGTGACACATTTGGGGACAGATACACCTAAAACTGCATCACCTGGCTCCTTGCTGATTGCACTAAGCAGAGAGCTGACCCTGGACTTGAACTTCCATTTCAATTATACCCCATAGTGTTTTGAGGCCAAATACTCTGTCAAGACTTGGGTTTGCTGTGTCAGTACATGGCCCTGGCCTGATCCCGGAGTGGGTGACTTTGCTGTGCTTCTTTCGAAGTCACACCAGCAGTCATCTTCACCGAAGGGCCCCAGAGCCTCCACATCGCAAGGGATTGCTGCGTCCTTTAGCTTGACTCACAGTCATTATTCAGCTAGATAGGTGTGCATGCGTTGAGTGAACAGCCCAGGTGCCTCTGCTGGCCCCAGCCTCGGCCCGACCCTGTCACTGAGAGCCTGTTCTTTGGAAGCTGGCCACGGTCGAGAGCTCACAGGTCCAATAATCCCCTTCCTTCCTCTTTCCCTGGCCCACCCTAGGATCTCTCCACTTGCTTTTAAAGTAATCACGGTAAGAGTGATAATTGCACCGCTCCATTATAGCCCCGTGCAGTGTTTCCAAATGTGGTTTGAACACCACCCGCTCCTAAAGCTCCCAGACCTTATTAAGGACAGATTCCCGAGTCCTGCTAGTGACTGAATGGGTCATAATTTCTGGTCGAGGTGCAGGAATTTGCACTTTTAACTCCATCCTCGGCTGATCCTAACATCTGGGAACCACTGGCATGCTGAATAAGGACTTGGCATTGAACGAGGGAAGTCTGGCTTGAGTTCCACCCTCCTCACTGACCCTGAGCTAGTTGCTAACTTCTCCAAGCACGGGTTTTTTACGTGGAAACTAAAGGTAGTACCTAAATGAGATAATGTTGCAGAGTCGTTAGCGCCGAGCACTTCACATGTTAATTATTGTCATCTCACTTGATTGTGATAACAACCCAAGCGAGCAGGTGGGATTATCCCTCTTTAAAAGGTAAGAAATTTAGACTCAACCAGATTGGTCTGCCAAGACCACACAGCAGAGCCGAAATCTGAACCCATGTTCATCTGACTCAAACTGTTAACTGTTCTTAAAACAATAGTAGGAAATCCATCTAGAATTGCAAGGAGAGTTAAGAGGCCCGGAGGATAAAACAAACCTCGTCAGGCATGCCAGGCAAGTGTCTGCTGATCGTGTGGGACTTTCCCTCTGTGCTTTGGGGCCGAGAACCTGTGGTTGGGGCTCGCAGGGACTCCTTTTGTGCCTGAGGCCCTCGCTTTTGTTGCTCCTAATGTGCCAAGCCCCCGGAATGCTGTCAGTGGGCTGGAGCCCCGGGAGGCCTTTTCAGGAGCAGCCCAGAGAACAAGGCTGCCCTTTCAGTTACTTTGGGCTTTTGTTCCCGCAGACAGTGGAGGGTGGGGGGGCTTCTGGTTTTCCGTGGAGCCTTTCTGGGGTTCCTCCCTGGGAGGCCCCTACAGGCTGTGGTTGACTGTGGCCCGGCTTTCAGTTCATGCTGACCCACCGGCCCCTGGGAAACGACCCGGGCAGGGCGGCGAGAGGGTCGCCATCAGCACGAGGCCGGTCTGACCCACACGTCTTGTAGGCAGAAAGGAAGGGGCATCTTAACAAAGAGCTGCCAGCACTGAGTGCTTCCTCACCCTTGCTCACTCGGCCCGGGGGATTCTTCCTGTGACCGGGGGACGCCGACCGCTGTCTAGGAACGGGAAACCAGTTGGAGACAAGAAGCCGAGTGACTAAGGATCGAGCCAACGTAGCATTAAGATTTTGTTTTTAATCAGATTGTCAAACCATAGGTTCCCATGTATTAAAAAGAATAAAAAGAAAAGCCCCTTTTAAAATGTGAATATACATGTTTGCGTGGGAAATAGAGGCTGAAGGACAAAACCGAGGTGCTAACAAAGGTTCACCGAGAGTGGTAGGAATTGAGGTGATTTGGGTGTTTTAAATCAATGAGGTCAAGGTATATCCTACTTACAGTAAAAGGCACCCATTTTAACTGTACGCTTTGACAAGCATGCAGTCACGGAACCACCCCCCAAAATGTGCCTCTGTAGAGTCAACCCCCTGTCCCAGGCCTCAGCCCAGCCACGCCCGTCTGCTTCCTGTCCCTGTAGGTTTCCTGTAGGCCTAGTTCGTGCGAAGGGTCCCGTACCTGTGTTGTCTTAGGTCGCCTAGCTTCTTTCCTGCAGCATAATACTTTGAAACTCATCCTACGTCGTGTGGTTTGCCAGTGATTTGTTCTTCTTGGTGGTATGGATACAATGCGATTCGTGTGTCGTTCCCCTGTAGATGGGCATTTGGGTTGTTTCCGAATTTCCATGATTAGGAATAAGACCGCTGTGGACGTTCACGTACGTTTTCGTGTCTCTGGGGCGAACACCTAAGAGCGATTTGGTTTTCCCCCTGCATCTGTTTTCCGGTATTTCTGCAATGAGCGTGCGTTACTTAATGACAGCACAGGGAGCCCGGAGCAGGGAGCCCGCCCGCCCGCCTGCCGTTTCGGGAGGCGGCACAGGTGGGGAGAAAGCCCGGCAGCAGACTGTGCCCGGGGCTGTCCGGATTCCAGCACCTCTAACTTTTCTCCATGTAATTGAGATGTGATTAGAGAGATTTCTTCTCTTGAGTACTTGCTAAGGATTTATAGGACACTGACTTGGCAAGGATGCGGCGCATATTTCACACTGACAATGGGGATGTCACTTCGTACAACAACCTGGCAACAGCTGTCGACATGGAAAAGACACACACTCCACAGCCCATCCATCGAGCTCTTATGTATTTACAGTATTTTAGAGATAAACTCATACAAACCCAAAGATGTATGGGCGAGTGTCATTTGCAGAGAGATGTCTGGGGAGCCACCTGACGCCCATCAGCAGGACACGAGTTCAGTGAGTCGCGGCATGTCATTCACAGGACCACGAAAGAGTAGTGAAGAGAAGAGACTGGTCTTTGTATGTGGCACAGGACGGCATCGAAGCTGATGAACGAGAAAACAGGCTGCAGGGAGGGCGGCACAGTTCTTGCCACGTTTGCCGTCAGAACGGTTGTTCTTGTGTGAAATACTTGTGGACAGATGTACAGACAACCCGAATCATCGCTGCTGGGGAAGCAAAGTACAGCACCGGACTCTGATGCTCTCAGAATTTTCCTTCATCGAGTGCCTGTATTTACATATTTAAAATGTGTGCGTTAGAGAAATCCATCTGATCTCAGCCCAGAGAGTGGGAGCACACCAGTTTCAAGCCATTCCCATTCACAAAATACCAGAATGTGCCCTTTTCTGAGCAAGAACCCACAAGACTCATGAGCCAGCCATGCCCCGTGCCACCTGTCTCTGTCACGGCTGACCCTCCGTAACTGGAAACTGTGATCATTACAATTTGCATAAGTACAACCACATTGACTCACGGGCCTGCCTGACAGTTTTGAATGAGGGGAATTATCTGTATTCCGCGGGTATCTCGGACTGCGGCCCTGACCAGCCCTGAGATATCTTTCAACCACGAATCGCCAGCGGCCAACCCCGTGACCTTTGGAAAATGAATTTGCCTGCCGTTGGGCCGTCCCCAGTTCTCTCGCCCAAGTGAAATGTCAATCAGATCACTGGCTGAATATCGCTTTTGTCTACTTAAGCATATTCAGTTCACAACCCCAGAAACGTTTGCTTGCTTCTTTCTAAAAAGCGATTCCACGCCCAGATTCCAAGTGTGCTCCTGGTTCTGTGGTCACTGAAGGAGGCCAGTGCACTGGCTCCTTGGGGAGACACAAACACGGAGTCATCATTTGGTGGTCAGGCACATCACACTCGGTGGTGTTGCAAACAGGCTGCAGTCATGGTGGGTCTGTGCACACCCCCTGTCGTGCCGTGTGGGTGTCTCACATGCGGCGTTTTTCTCCTCGTTCACTCCCAGCACTCCGACAAGGACGAGAAAACCCCAGCGTTCTCTCAGGATCTCCAGCAGCCAGCAGTCGGGGACCAGAGAGAAATGAATGGGGATGAGGGCGTGGCTGAGCCGCAGGGACTCGGCCTGGAACAATGCAGGGAGAAGACACTGCCTGGCAGGAGAACCTCGGTTAATGATGATCAGTTTCTAAAGTTTTTGCCCTGGAACTTCAAGACACTTCCCAGGGACTGAATCAGAAGGGGTTTGCCGAAAGTTTCCTAAGCGCCCGCCAGTTCGTGGATCTGCCTTTCAGTGCCCATGCCTTGTTTTAAACATCCCAGGGGACGCCTTCCACCCCGTGTCAGCCCTGGGCAGGTTTCCCAGCTGCAGGGGAAACGCTCAGACCGCAAAGCCCGATTCCCAACTGTCACTCTGCTTTAGAAATGGCCCTTTTGGTTCCCTTCCTAAAGAGAAGGCCAGTCTCTCCTACGCACATCTCCCGTCGCCCGTCAGGAGATGCCACGGCCACTAGCCGACAGCTAATGTTAAAAAGGGTTCATCTTTGCCCTGCACAAAAAGTCCCAGGGCCTCCTAACCAGGGGTTCCTGCTTTGACTTGTGAGGGCCTTCCTTACTGTGTGTCTCAGAAGTTGAACGGTTTGAATCAGACCTCGCTGGGTCCTCTTCACACGCCTCGGGCCGTTGCAGAACGAGGGCTGGGTCCCCTGGGAAGCCGCCCCACAGCGCCTGCACCTCGCCAGCCACCAAGGTGGCCCGGTGCCGTGGGGGAGCCCCCCGTCACCCAGGAGAGTCGGGTTGCGGCTGCACATTTTCTCTGCGCGAGTGTTCGTCGCAGAAGACAAGCCTGCTCAGTAGACTCTCCATCCAAGACACTTTTCTGGAACCGGCTCCTTAAGGCAATTCGATTTCCTAAAATGAATTCCTCCTTTGCCCGTTTCCTCCTGAGACAAGTGCTTGCCCAGTCAGTGGTTTGGCAGGTGCGGTGTCCCTGCGGCAGCCGGCCTCTGTGCCTGTGGGCTGAGGGCTTGGGATCGGAGTCAGAGACTTACCGAGCTAGGCAGGACCTGAAGGAAATACAGCCCACACCTCTCTCTCTCTCTCTTTTTTTTTTTAAATGTGGCAATTCAACTTTTCCAGGATCATTCAGACAGTGGCAGGAGTCGTGACCAAAACCTGGGTTCCTTTGACCTGTGCCTGGGGTTTGATTTACAAAGGTGACGGAGTGATGACAAGGAAGCCAGTGCCATCGCAAGGGAAGTTCCCTGTTACCGGAGTTCTGCAAACGAGAGGCAGACCGCACCGTGTGGGCCACACGGAGCAGCGCAGTGCGGAGGCAGGGGCAAGGCCCCCGCGGAGGTGTCCGCTTGCTGGAGGTGTCCTTGGGAAGCAAGGCAGGACGGGTGGGCGGTTTGGGATGGGCCAGTTCGAATAACTCCAAACTAGCCTCGGGGTCAGCAGCCGTGCCTAGCGGGCTGAGCCCTGGCCCGGGGTGCTGTGGGGAAGCGGAATGAGCGCTTGGTGTGTGAGCGGTAGGTCAGGAGGTGGCTGGGGCAGGGACTCAGGATCGGTTGGTTTATACACGAAAGACAGCACGAGTGGTTTGCTGGCTCTGGGAATTAACTAGCTCTGGGAGGGGCAGCCTCTTCTCACTCAGCAAGTCCCCCCACCCCAAGGTGTCAAACTCTCGTAAAATAGAGAAAATAAAAAACACGATGACACACCCCGAAATTCCTGGGACTCCTCATTCCCCGCCTCCTCACCACACGTGAAGCCAAAATGGATGGGAAGAACCAAGCGTCCCTGCATTCTAGGGACATTTCAGACTTGACACAGGCCGTCCAAGCTCGTTGACTGTCTTATTTTTCCCACTGGCGTATCACGTCGTTCTTCTCTCCCCAAGTAGTGTGACCTAAGGGGTTCGTGGCCAAGTCCCGGCTACTCTGCCTAACGCTTTCTCAGGATTTTAAGTAGCTCTTCCTCTCTCTAGTCCTCACTCGCCTCTTCTGTTAAAAACGGTGGCAGGGCTTGGCCCTGATGGTTTCTCAGACTGCCTCCCACACGCACCCACACTTTCACAGGTATGCTCGCCCGGAGGACCGGCCACGGTGGGTGATATGGTCAATGACCTCGGAGCACACAGTGTGCTCTGAAGTTGGGTGAATGGACAGGTCGGTAGGCAGGTGCATGCTTCCAAGAAGCCTCCATGTTACCCTTGGAGTCGGGGCTCAGAAAGTAAGTCCGAGGCAGATAGCTCGCTAGGACTGGAAGACTTGGTCACTTCATCCCCTTCCCCCGTCACTGCTCTCTGCTCCCACTGTCGAATAAACAAAGTGGCCATCTCCTACACACACGCACGCACACCCCTCCCCAGATTTTCTTCTGAAATGTGTAGGATGCATAAAATAGCAAACGCTGTCAGATCTCAAGTTGGGCAAACACAGAGACAGCCTTTTCAGTCTCATTGAAAAGTACTTGTCAGAAATATGCCATTCATTCAGGGTCTCTAAGTGCTCTGTCAAGATTTAACTTGATTAAAATTGAAAACCACATTGCTTGAAAACCAAATGCGAAATCGAAATCTCTTTACTCGCTCGTACGTTCTGAAGCCCGGGCTTATGGATTATCCTCAGCTAATTTATGCCAGCTTTGTGCCATACATTAATTTTGAATATATTTGTTGAAAATTTCCTGTAGCTTGCATTTATGGTTGTCAAAGGGGCTTTTATCTTGGGGGAAAAAAATGGTGCTGGTTTTAATTACAATTCTAAGTAGCTCCATAACCATCGTGAACCCTGGATTTACATCATCTTTATGACAGCTGCGCAATTCCCGCTTTATTGATTTCGCCATTTGCTTCATTACAGTTAATGCAAACCTTTTGTACAGACACAGTTGTGGGGCTGCGCTCTTCTCGGAGGGGCTCGTGCAGACGTCGCGATGGAAATGGACCCCACGCTCCCACCGCAGTGCTGACCGAAGGGAAAATCGGCTCAGGAAACGGTTCCAAAGTGCCCATCCATCACGGGCAAAGGAAATATTAGCTCTGACCGTCCAGCCCTTTCCTCTGATCAACGCGTCAGTTTCGAAGTCCCGTGAGACGGCGTTGCTCGCCGTGGCAGCACTCGTGGGTTCACCCCGCATCCCAGGCCTCGTTTGCACTCGGTTGAGGGGAGACTCCATGCAGTGGTCACCCCCTGTCACATTTCACGTGGGAATCCTGAACCCCGTGGACCCAGCCTGGCCGAGGGCAAGGGAACCTGAGTGTGTGGGGATGTGAGTGAGTTGTGTCCCACCCAGGCCGGTCCCCCGGCGTGCCTGCCCACAAAGGGACAGGAGGGACCTGGGATGGAAAACTGAACCTTGAGTGGCAAATGTGAAAAGGAATTTTTTAAGGAAAAAAGATAGAATTAGGGAGGCCAGCAAGAGCTAGGGAGCGAGGATGCTGCTGGGTGCCGTTCAGTGTGGGAGGCCGCTTCGGGGGACGGTGACAGAGACCAGGACACCAGCTAGGAGGTAACGTTTGTGTGGCTGAGAAAACAGCACCTTTGACCTGGAAACGAGCATTTTCCCCTCAGGGGTTGTGAGGGAACGAGCCTCTAGCTGGGGTGTGCACGTCAAAACATCATTTCTGACGGGGGCGAGGGGCCCATCTCTAAGGCTCCTGAGTGGCGAATCTTGGAAAGTCCTAGAAGACGTTTCCCTGCCTGTGTACCTCGCAGGAACTCCTCGGTGGCTCACTCAACTCGAGGGGATTGCCCGCAAGTGGCGTCTCGACCCCAGCTTCCAGAGGCTTTGTCCCCACGTCCACACGCTCAGCTGGTGTCCAGCCTTGGCCTTCTGAGGCCACTGTAAGTTACTGGCTGCTTTTCAGAAGTCGTCTCTGTGACTGACGGGGGGGAGGGTGCTCTTTCTGACACCTGCCGTTCCTGGCCGGGCAGAGGAGGCATCTCAAGGAGCCACGGCAGCCTGACCCCTCACGTCTAACCCCATAGCATCCCGCAGCTTGAGAGAGCTGGGCTGGTCCTACCTAGGAAATGCCACGCAGATCCCGACCTGATGGGCACAGCCGGGGCTTCTGAGCGTGGCGCGTGGACAGCGTGGCAGAGGTTTGTTAGCACCGCATTCCGTGCATGCTGGCACCTGTTTTAACTTGCCATGCAAACCTCCATTGCATTACTGGGGAAGCTCATTTTTGTATTCTCAACATACTGCACTAAAAATAAAATCTTTGTCCTGGCCGGTTTGGCTCAGCGGTTAGAGTGTTGGCCTGCGGGCCAAAGAGTCATGGGTTCGATTCCCAGTCAAGGGCACGTACCTCGGTTGCAGGTGCAATCCCTGGCCCCAGTTGGGTCGTGCAGGAGGCAACTAATCGATGTTTCTTTCTCTCTCCCTCCCTTTCTACCTAAAAGAATCAGTGGAAAAATATCTTCGGGTGAGGATTAAACAGTAAAAATAAAATATTTCTCAACATAGTGCATTAAAAAATAAAATCTGCCTCCTCGGATAATACCTATAACAACAAAATGAGAAAATCCTCCGGTGAGGACTGGGGGCTGGATTAAAAGTCTGCAGCCCTGCATGGCAGCTGAGGGCTGGGATGGGGGGCGACCCTGAGAAATCACCTCTTTCTCACCTCTGTTTTACTGATAGGGAGATTTTAGCTCAGAGACGTTAGGTCCCAACTCAGCCAGGTCAAAGATCCTTGTCGTTCGATTCCCGAGCAAACTTTTTATTTTTTTCTGCTAAACCACAGCATCTTAGGTGACAGTCCCCTGCTGGCAAACGAGGCGAAGAGAATCCCTCTTGTTGCTTTTTCCCCAGCACAGTGCTTATCCTCAGTTCCGAAGCGTAAGCCTTGTCCTTATTTCCCTGCTCTGGAATCAGGGGAGGAATTAGAAGCTGACTTCCAGCTGGATGCAGCCGCCTGAAAAGCAGTCGCCGCACTAGGAAGCCGGGGACAGTCAGTGGCTCCCGACAGGGAAGCCTGTCGGTGGGACCAGCCCTTGCCTCGCACCCAGTGGGGCCCGGATCGGGGGGCCCCTCCAGCTTCCAGCCCTTCCTCTCCTTTATCCTTCCGGCTTCTTCCTTCCAATCCAACTCTTCTGCATTTATTCAGCTCAGTGAGACCACTGTGACTGCCCCAAATTGTCCTGTGAGAATGTGGAGATAAGCAGTAGGTAAACGGCCCCGACACACACCCTTTCCCCTGGCTCCCGGCGCCCGCCCAGCCCAGAGGCACAGGCAGGGAGGACTCTCTGGTCAGAGACGGTCTCTTGCTGCCCGAGGTAGCAGCCAGGCCTCCTTTCCAGCCTTCTCAGAGAGGGAAGCCAAAGAACCAGTCTGAGGAAGTCAGCTTCTGAAATGCAGATACAGTCTACTGAGTATCTGTGAGGTATCTGCAGAGGAGCAAGCGGCCATGGCGTGGAAAGCACGAAAGATTTCTCAGGACGATCACTTCGTAAGTTAGAGTGTCTAATCACGGGGGTGTACACCTGGGACTAATGTAACATTGTATGTTAACTGCGATGGAAAAATAAAAAAGGATTTAAATTTCCTTTTGAAAAAGAGAGTGGCTAACCCCACACCATTTTATATTTGGGAGCCAAGCAGGTGATTTTTCCCCCCTTCCATCAGTTTTGCCACCCTCATTCTCTTTGTTTAAACCGATTTTATTTTTTTCCTGAGTGAGGCATGATTAATTGTTTCCCCAAAGCAAGCTAGGAGAGTTTTAGAACTTGCTGTAAATAATCCCCAAAAGCAGGTGCGTTAAATCCCGCCATGTTTCTCTCCTTGGCTCTCATCGATCTTCAGATGCCAAGATCCTTGTTTTCATATCAGACGGGCTGAGCCCGCTGCCTGCTGGTGCTGGTGGAAGACCGGCTCTGGGCGCCCTGCCTTTCTCCGTGCTGTTGTCACAGGAAGTCACCCTCCCGGTGTGACTCTCTCATAAAGACATTGTCCCAGAAAGAGTGAGCTCCTCTTTTTTTTTTTTAGGTAAAATTTATGTAACAGAATTCACCATTTTAAAGGATACAGTCCAGTGGTACTCGGTCTGTTCACAACGTACCATCGCTCTCATCTAGAACATCTCACCCCCCAGAGGAAACCCCGTATCTTTAAGCAGTCGTTCCCGTCCCCCCTTAGCCCCTAGTCCCTGGCTACTTCTAATCTGTTTTCTGTTTCTGTAGATTACCTGGATGTTTACAGAAATGGAATCATACAATATGTGGCCTTCTGTGTCTGGCCCTTTCATTGAGCATCATGTTTTCAAGGTTCATCCATGCTGTAGCGTGTGTCCATATTTTACCCCCCCCCTTTTCATGGCTGCATAATATTCCATTTTGTGTATATAGCACAGTTTGTCCACTCATCCGCTGGTGGACATCTGGGTTGTTACTGCCTTTTGGCTGACAAGAATGGTGGGGCTGTGAACAGTGGTGTACCAGTTTGTGTTTGCACACGTGCGTTGTTTCTTTTGGGTCTGTCCCTCACAGTACACCTGCCGGGCCATGCGGCGACTCTATGCTTTGCTGTCTGAGCAACCCCCAAGTTACCTTTCACAGCCGCTGCGCCATTTCACGGTCCCACCAGTGGTGGAGGAGGGTCCCAATGTCTCCACATCCTCGCCAGCCCTTGCTGCCTTATTGATGATAGCCATCCCAGTGGGTGTAAAGTACCTCACTGTGACCCCCTACGGTTGTGCACTGAGCACCTGCTGCGTGCCAGGCACTGTGGGGCAGGTGTCGCTGTGAGCAGGGCAGATCCTGCCCCTGCCCTCCTATTGCCGAAGAGCCCAGGCGTTCGTTATTCACTTAAAGTAACAGTACAGAAGAGGAAGCCGCCTTTTCCTGGGGTATTTCAACTCTGCCGTGAGCGGGATGGAATGCCTTTTTGTAGCGGTTAATTGCAGGGACCTTGCTATCCCCCCTACACTGAGCTTACAAGACACATTTTAATTGGCGTGATGCCTTGCACATCCTAGTACGCAACCTGGTTCATGCTGCCCAGTTGTTTCGGGACCCGTGGCTTCTACACCTTTGGAATACAAGTCTGTGTCACCACTAGGGACGGTCATGCCCGGGAAGGGCTGGCTATCTGCCACTTGCCTGGAGCAAAGAGAGCCATTTCCCTGGGTGTGCCTCTCCTCTGCTCAGGAAAGCACTGTGTTGTCCAGCCTGGTCAGGAGGCTACCCTTCATGTCCCAGTAGGTGACCGGTTATCTCCTTAGGGTGGGGGTAGGTGCCTGCCCATCATCCCAGCAACTGGAACTAAAATCAGCCAGCTTCCCCCAGTGATCCTGGGAAAGTCAAGGGTCCTGGGAATCCCAGGGGCTGATGGAGAGACACAGGGGACAGTGAGGGGATGCTGTGGAGTGTACCACCCTCACCTGCCACCTCCGGCGGAAGAATGCTTGCAAGCCAGTGAAAGCAACAGAGTCCCAGTGACAAATGCCAAGACAAAACCTTGACTTTTCTCACCAGTTTCTTCCCAGACTAAGATAACTGGGTTAAGACCATGACACAGTCCTATTACAGTTTCCCCGTCTTTGCACTTGGAAAGTACGAGACAGGTATCAGGATAACACGGTGAGTGAGCCCGAGACTCGCGGATCAGGAACACAGGCTCGAACCTGACTTTCTGATGTATTAGCTGAGTTCTCCTGATGATGCTACACAACCTCTCTGAACCTGGGTCTCCTCATTTGTTTGAAACTAGCGCTACTGCTCTGAAATACGTGCTTTAATGGAGGGATGACCGAGGGGCCAGGAGGGCTTGGAGAGAGGGGTTCGTTCTGCCTGAGTTTGTGCAGGAAGGTGTCACAGAGGGTGTGGTCTCCGAGGAAGGGCCAGGATGGATGGGGAGGGATTCCCCAGGCGGAGGAGGGGGAAGGACGGGCCGCATACGTGAGGCGTGGACCATGCAAGTTCTCAGTACAATCACACTGCGTTGAGGGGTGTGGAGCAGCGCCAGCTGAGGAGTCCGGCTGTCTCCGGAGAAGCAGCACTGCCTGCAGTCAGCGAGATGGAGCGCTCGGTGCCGCCGCCGCCTTTTCTGTGCAATAGGGGTCGTGCTGTCGTGAGCCCCAAGATACGGCGCTGAAGACCTCAGCTCAGTACCTGATGACTGAAATGGTAAATAGATACCATGGGCAGTGTTATTGTGATTGCTTGTGGTTGTCACAGTTCATGGTGTAGGGAGTCACTGAAGGCCTGTGTGCAGATTAAGGAATGCTAAGTAAGATTAAGAAATTATACACCAGCCTGGCCAGTTTGGCTCAGCAGTTATTAGTGTCGGCCTGTGGACCAAAGGGTCATGGGTTCGATTCCCGATCAAGGGCACGTACCTGGGTTGCAGGTTTGATCCCTGGCTCCAGTCGGGGTTGTGTGGGAGGCAACCAATTGATGTGTCTCTCTCACATCAATGTTTCTCTTTCTCTCCCCCTTCATCCCTTTCCTTCTGCTCTATCTAAAAATGGAAAAATACCCTCGGGTGAGGATTTAAAAAAAAAAAAAAAGAAGAAGAAGAAGAAATTATACACCATAGCCCTGGCCATGTGGTTCAGTGGTTAGAGCATCGGCCCACGCACTGAAGGATTGTGTGTTCAATTCCTGGTGAAGGGCACATACCTGGGTTTCAGGTTTGACCCCCAGTCCCAGTTGGGGTGCGTGCAAGAGGCAACTAATCAATGTGTCTCACATCAGTGTTTTTCTCTCTCTGTCTCTCTCCCCCTCTCCCTCTCTCTCCCTCTCTCTCCCTCTCTCCCTCCCTTCCTCCCTCCCTTTCACTCTCTCTAAAAATAAGTGGGAAAAAAATATCCTCGGGTGAGGATTAACAGCAGCAAAAAAGGAAATTATACACCACAGATGATGGTGTGGCACTTGACTGTTTAGGTGCTCAATGCACTACTCAACTGGTTATTAATTGAAAATGACCAATAAGAAATGGGGTTAAATTCTGCAATTACTCTCCTTAGAGGTTCTCGCCCATGGGAATTGTGAATACGGGCCCGTTAACATCATTCTCCCTTCAGAGAAAAATCTGTATTTCGTGTCTGTTTTGGACGGCTTGTCATATTTCAATCTCATATCAGCTGGAAAAGTACAAAAAGCACGTGAGTCGGAACGGCTGTCCTCAGTCCAGAAAGCATATATTGGACACCTCAAGTAACAGATGCTTTGGTCTGGGACGGAAGAAGAGGGGATAAAGGGATCGTCTCAAATCACAGAAAGATCTAAATAAGATGAGCAGGAACTTCTTCTTGAGACTCTCATAAGAATTTGACCTCAGGCCACATAGCTTCAGAGCCGAAAGAGACTTTAGAGATTATGTGAGACGAATCCCCGTGTTTAACATTATTTATTTCAAAGCCAAGAAAATTAAGCCATGCCACAGGCACCTTTTCACAGTGTGTACATTTCATTACTTTCATACTCCAAACTTCCTCCAGGACCAAGTGTTAATTGTCTCCATTTTAGAGGTGAAGAAACTGAGACCTGGGTCCTGGATGGCGCCCCCGTCCGTGCAGACTGCTGTAACGAAAGGCCGTGGGCCGGGTGGCTCGTGCCAGCACAACTCTGTTTCTCGCAGTTCTGGAGTCTGGAAGCCCCAGAGTCAAGGTGCCGGCGGGTTCCGTGCCTGCTGAGGGCCTGCTTCCCAGGGGGCTGTCTATCCACTGTACCAGCGCAGGTGAAGGGCCCTCATTTCTCAGGGCACTGAGCCCATTCCTGAGGACTCCACCCGATCACTTCCCAAAGGGACCGCCTCCTAACCAATCACTTTGGGGAACAGGTTTCCACATATAGATGGGGGGATGATACACACATTTAGTCTATAGTATAGTATTTTGCCCCTGCTTCCCCCAAATTCATGTTCTTCCACTTGCAAATACATTCATTCCATCCCAATAGATCCAAACTCATTCCAGCATCAAGTTAAAAGTCCAAAGTGGCATCTAAATGTCACCTCAGTGAGGGATGGGTGAGCTTCGGCGTGTGGGACAGGCACTGCCCTTCCGAAAGCGAGAAAGGGGTTGGTAGGTGCCGAGCGAGCCCCAAACCTTACGGCTGGAGAAGGATCTCTGGCCCGATGCGCTGCCCTCCAGGGGCACAGGGCAGATAGGAATCACTTGGTTCGCGTGGGTGCAAGTTCTATGTTATAAAATGGGTAGCAGAGGTTGAGAGCCTCCTGAGGGTCCGTATGCATCCTCCATGCACTGTGGGGAAGGGCCGGGACCTCAGCCCCCGCAGGGCCCGCTGCTTCCCACCCTGCGTGAGTGGGAGCCAGCATCCTGCCTGGACTCCGGTGCCAGCAGCTGTTCCCGTCTAGGGAGAAATTCTCCGCCCTGGCTGCTGCTTCTCGGACATACTCAGGCAGCTGGAATAGTTTATCTCTAGAGTCCAAAGGGGAAATTTCTGAAACCCCATGAGGGTGAAAAAATTTATAAACTCACTACAGTTTATGCCGGTTGGTTTAAAAAAAAAAAAACGAGTAAAAAAAAAAAAATAACAGAGATGTGGGAGATAACTTTCAGGCCCATTAACAAAAGCACATTCCATCTTTCCGTTGTCTCTCTCGCCTCCCCTGTGCCAGGGAGGAACCCCAGATAGTTATCACTCAAGAGTGTAACTAGGGAAACCAGAAACCTGCCCCACTCGCTATGGAGACAGCCTTTTATTTGTTTGGCCTCTTGAGCATTCATGACATCTTCAAGGCCTCGGAGTAAAACACGCTACTTCTTACAAAGAAATCTTCATTCCCAGTGAGGAAGGTTGAGGATTACAAAGAACGTGTCAGCTCCTGTCAGGCCCCCCCCTCCCCGGCCTCGTTGTGGGTGTGTCTGCAAGGAGACAACCTGCCTTGCAATAGATGCTGTGAAGAGCCTTTCTGAGCTCACAGAACTGGAAGCCGAGTCTGTGAGTCTTTTTAAAGTTTAGGGACACTGACGAAGGAACGGAGCGCTGAGAATCTGTTTCCAGTGGAGTCAGCTTTGGGGCGTTCGAGGTGAACAAGCATCGCAGTTGGCCGGGGGCTGATGAGTTTCCCGGGATGGGACTTAGAAGCTGTGATACTAAAACAGGGAGCGTTCCAGGCAAACCTTGGCAAGTTGGCTGTCCCAGGTCTCAAGCCCTTCGGTCCTAATACCAGGTTGACACGAGAAAGAATGGACTTAAGGCAAGCAAGCCTCGAAACCCGAGGGCACATTCTGCAATCAATAACCAAGTTTCGTTGGTCCCTGGGTCTAAAAGTTGCTGGGAAACAAATGAAACTCTCTCATCATGAAAATGGGGTGTTTTCGTTTGATTTGCTCCCTGTTTGGTGGGTTTCTGTTGTTGTTGTTGTTTTATCTACCAAAGCTAGAAATTTGTTTCCAATTGAAACTCAAGTCTAAATTCAAGGAGAGCTCAGCTCCTTCCCAGCAACTCTCCCTCGTGCTAAATCGGTTCGCGGGGACTCTGCCCCCTGCATTTTTCCAGCACAAGTCCGTTTGCCAAATCCCCAACAAACCGGAAACTGTGTAAACACACGAGTGGAGTTATTGCTATTTCCAAGTGCTGTGTAAAACAGCCCTTTCTCCCCCGCGCTCCGGCGTGCCTCTTGGTGCTAATCCATCATCTGTGTTTGGGTATTGCAGGGCGCACTCTCGCAAGCATCTACTGGAGTGGATGCAGTGGTTCCCCTGCTGAGAAGTCGCACGTGTTGAACAGTAATGTGATATATACTAAATAACGGTATTACTCGAGCCGGGCCGGCACCGTACGCATAACAGTGCTCGTTAAAACAGGGTCATGCTTGAATTTTTAACTAAGTCTTGGCAGGATGTCCTGATCTGAGAGCTGAATTAACCTAGGACTCTGGCCTTTGCAAAGTCGGTTCGGTTGGTTGAAGCCTTTGGAATGCTAACAATCACTTGATTATCTGAATAAATCTGGAAATGTGACTGGATACAGGTATATTAAATTTCGGCAGTCAACAATCATTTACGCTCCCTATTTTGTAATGTGCATTTGCGTTTACGTGCATACAATTGGGCGAGATTACCTGTGATTATTATGTAGGGAAAATGGGTATCAAGTTGTCTGTTCTATAGACAGGAATCTTTGTGTATACATAAATAATTCATGGATCAGTAAACACATCTATGTGCATGTATTCTTGCATCTGGTGGGCAAGTGTACAAAACGTGCAAAATGCTAGATTCACCGCTTCCTTTTTTTTGTTGCTCATTTGAGGTGTCGTTTTCATGCGGAATTCCAGTAGGTCCTTAATGATGAGAAATAGTGACAATTCATTAGCAGACTGCTGCTTAGATCAAGCGTTTGATTTGCCTACAAAGTGTGACCAGTACTCAATTATATGTAGTGTATGCATTTCTTTTGAACATAATTTTTTTTTGCTTTTGCCAGTTAAAATAACTTTGAGTTTTGTTTTTGTTTTCTTTTGAAGACCTTAGCCAACAGAAGACAAATGCTTCTATAATTTGTTCTTCAATAATGAATTTTTTTAGAACATTAAACTGTCATAAAAAAAAAAAAAAAAAACAAAAAAAACAACCACCTTCAGAATTGCTACTGGGTTTCTTGTTTTTTGCTTAAAGGACAATGGGATGATGGGAGAGAAAAGAAATAGCATGTCAAGGCTGCCTCATGTTTTGTCTTCTGGCTTATTTTAAGAAAGTAGGACTTCCCCAGGTGTTTTTTGTTTGTTTGTTTGTTTTTTTAATATTGCAACATTCTATTTCTCCTCAGTATAGAAAAAGGAGTACACTCAAATATGTATATGTATGAACATATATATTTCACCAAAAACAAACTCAAATTAGTTTAGCGTTTAGAATTATCTTACACCTTTTAAGATCATTGAGATGCAAAAACCGTAGGTGGTAACCTTCTTCCAAATATTTCCAAAGAGCGTCTTACACTTTGTTCTCTATCCTGGGTGCCTAATACAGCGTGAACATCTAATAAGACTCAGCAGCTCTCATGGGTTAATTAATTGTTGGATTCCGAGACCATGAACTTGCTTTGAATTTCTAGTAAGGGTTCCCTTGTGAATTTCACGCAGAGGTCCTTCAACTTGCTTTGTACATTTTGTGTAGCTTTGCTCAGAAATGAGCAAACTGTTCAACTCCAAAGGGTGCTGAACCTCAGCTACCTCTCCCATTCAGCATGAGGAGGACAGCAGCAACCCCTGCCCTCCCAGAGGGAAACGCTGCCCGGCTTTGGGGCCCAGGGCGAACGTCCTGAGGCTGAGTTTAACCATCCACGGCCGAGATGCCTGAGGGCCCCAAGCATCTGGATGAGCCGTGAACATCTGGACGGCTGTGCTGTGGTATGTCGACCTTGCATGTAGATAACTAGTTGGGAATTCTACATGTCTTTCAGATCTTCAAAGCCCGTTTCTGGAGATTTCTGTTTTCAAAGTATTTCTCATGGGGCCTGAAATACATCATTGAAATCATGGGATTGTCTTTCTTTCTTTCTTCTCTTGTTATGGTGGAGGTTGGGCGATAGGTAGATTGCTCTTAATATTGTAATCAGGTTTTCTAAAACCGCCTTCTAAGGATTTAGATAGACTTAAAATTTCTGAACCACAAAAATAGGTCTATCCCGCCGCAGTGATGAAATTTGAAATTGTGGCAGAAAGAGCTGAATTGTGGTAACAGTGAGCTCATGAGAGGGAACTCTCACAGCGGCGCCCTCTCCCTTTCTTCTGTGTGTGGAGTTTATTTCGAGTCCTCGCTCACGCTGGCTTTTCCGTCCGACTTGTTTATATTCTCAGAGTATAAAAACCCAGCAGCCAGGAAGCTCCTCCCAGGGAGTCTGCCTTCAGTCCTCATCTGAGGGTTCCTTTCTAAATGGCCTCCGGTATCCTTTTAGCACTCACATTGTTTGCCGAAATCGGAGCTGCCCTGGGAAATTAGAGCAGTTGATTTAATATCAAGAACGTTTTGGGGCTCCTGGGCTTATTCCCAGGCAGGCGAGTGTAAATCAAATGGAGTATTCTGTATCAAGCAGAGGACAATAAAAGTGGCCTCCAAAAAATAGCCAGCCTGCCCTCCATCCTCCATCCTTCCTGCTCCTCATCCACACCTGAGCCCAAAGAAATCTTACTGTACTCCGGGAGCCCTCCCTACATGTTCCCCAGCAGGGATCTGTGTGGCCGCAGGGGAATGCTGGGTCACTGCGTATTCGCCGTCATAGGGCCACAGGGTCACAGCCAGCACAGTGTGGCTCACGGCTTAGAGCTTTCTCCCAACAGCCTGGACCCAGCCCTGCCACACTTCCAGTCGGAGGACTCATTCCCCCGCCCTCCGTGACCAGCCGTGACCTCCAGCACTGCGCGAGGCACTGGCGTGGGTTATTTTGTGTGTGAAGAAGAAAAGAGCCAGCAGCAAGTGCGAAATGCAGCTCTGATTGCCGAGGGAAGCGGGAGGAGCGCCGTTTGGCCTCCTAAGACCTGGGCCTCGTTTCCAGGGTTCCCTTTGAGCAGGCCCCTGGGCGCCCGTGCTCTGTGTGCAGTGGCTGCTGGGCTATTTGGGTTTGTTTTGGAGAGGATCTTTGAAAAGGCATAACCCTTGACCCGAGAGCTTAGAACACACGTTGGTGGCCTCCGTCCACCCCCAGAAGCTCACTGCGAAGTCCAACGCTTTGGCCTTAGCTCCAGAGGGTTCAGTGCGTTCCCCTCTCACCACCCCCGCAGAGAGGTTGCCTCCCCTCCTGTGCTGCAGGACCAGCTTCCGTGTGTCTGAGATGCCCTTCTGAAAGAAGAAGAAACCTTGCCTGAACCGGTGTGTGTTTATTTCGTTTTAGGGACTCTAGCTTCTTTGCAGGAAACAGCAGCATTGACGGCAGACCACTGATGAGCTTTTCACAGAATAGTCCGATGCTTAGTGCCCTGAGTTCATCTCATAGCTGGGAGGGGAAGTAACTGGGGTGCTTGTTGGCCCGATGGGACCCTGGCAGGCCCCGTGCCCTGCAGCCTCGCATAAAGCTATATCCATCTTGGGAGTGACTCTGACGACGGAGGCCGGCATCCTGTTTATCTGTGGTTCGAAGTAAAGGAGACCATCTTGGTTACAATAAATAAATGTCTTCTAGAAAAGCACACTTAAGCATAAATATTTTAAATTTTTATATACTTTGTATGTTCTAAATTGGTCTATAAAATACACCCACAGAGATGCTTATGTTCAAGCACAGTTTTCCCGTTACTCATAAACAACTAGGCGTCAACGTGTGCCACCCACTGAAAATATTTAAATGTCTTGTCATTGATGATGTATTGGACATCTCCGCCTTAGCCCCACGGCGATCGGGGTCCTCTCTAAGAATCCTCGTCCCCACCACTTCGGTGTCCTGGGCCACAAGACCCCAACGGGACACTGAGCAGTGGGTTTTATTTTATCTTTTCCACGTCTCCTTTCCTTACACCCTTCATTTTTTCTTTCCTCTCCTCTTTCTATGAGTTTCTCCTCTCTCCTGCAGGTTGCGTTCTTTCCATGTAAAATCTATACATTTAGAATATCCTCTTTGGTATTTAGTGCTGTCAAAAAGAAAAGGAATAGAAAACTCTTCGCGAATCCAGCAAACAAAGAACATTCTAATAGCGGGGACCTCGCTACAGTGTCTGCCCAACAGTGGACGCACCGCACACTGCCACGTCCACACACTGCCCCGGACTTCCCAGTCTGATGATTTAGATACTTTCCTACTTAAGAGGATGGTGCCGTTTTTGCCGAATTCAGCATGTTCGTTGAATAATTTCCTGGAGCCAAAAGCCGGCTCCGCTGCGTTTCTGCTTGGTAAGGCTCGGTGGCCTTGGCGTGGGGCAGGGGTTGTTGATTCATCGGCCCTTAAACTGATGATAAATCTAAAGCTGGGCCGCAGTACTAGGCTCCCTTGCTAGAACCTGGGCAGGAAATCGGCGGCCCTACACTGAGGGGATCCTATGAAAAGGATGCGCAGTAAACTCCTGTTAGGAGAGGAGCCAGAAGAGTTAAGGGTGGAGGGCGCTCGAGATGCCCCCTGAGGGGGCGTCCGCAAGAGCTCTGCCCACTCCACAGACAGGTCATCAACCTGAAGGTCGTTTCTGCTGCTTGAGAGACCCGTTCCCTGTTTATTTTTCAATCCTAAGTGTCTACTATCTCGTATCACGAGCATCTCTGAGATGATTCAGTCCCTCCCTCATGATACTGTGGCAGAGCCCATCTGCTGTGATGCACTAACCACTCTAATTGTACGCATTCCACTCGTGCTCGTTTGCACAATCCTACGTCTATGTATTTTTTCGGTGATAATAGTATTTTTATTTTAATTCCGCCTCCAGCAGACTATGAAACGCTCCATGAGGGTTACCCAGCGTAGCCTTGGCGCGTCTCACGCGGAGAGTTGTCTTGGATAGACGAGCGCAAGTTACAAATGGGAGTTCCAGCATCAAGAGATCCCCCACCCAGGAGGGGCTGGTGTTTATTCTGAGACAAAGGAAAGGAACGAGAGTCTACCTGGGCATTTGGGGTGCAGCCACACTTCTTTTGGCCACCCCCTGCCCCAAAGACCATGGTGTGTGCTGCACACAGGAAACAGTCAATAATCTGGTGCTGATAACCATTTTCTGTATAACAGCTTTTTTTTAGAAATCAGATGACTCATCTAATATGTGATATTTAAGTTGGAATGTGGTTGTGGTAAATGCCCTGACTTACATATCAGATGTTATTTTGATTTAGAGGTAACGGTATCTATTTGTTCTATCTCTACTAAAATACCTCAGTCCCCAACTGGACCCTATATTAGTCAAGGCATCTTTTTTAAAAGACATCATTTTCGTGCTCAGAAGATGGAAAGGGAAATGAAAATGGGGTCCTGAAATAGGTGCATTTAATTCTCCCCAATTTAAATGTAAGTGGTCCATCTCTAAGGCAATAAGGGTATTCCTTTTCTCCCCCCATCAGGAATGCTTCCATCAATGGATTTCCTCCCTTAATGTTGATGAGGGTTGGTGCAGTTTGAGGGAATCTGTATTGAGTCAGAAAATGCCTCAATAGAATGACCTACCAGATGGGCCCCATAACAAAGCACAGAGGCAGCAAACCACCACAGACATTTGGTGCTTAGAATAATAAAAAGACTATAAAATTAGATTAGTTGAGTCTGATTTGGAATTGGTGTATTCCCCATGCACCCTTGCCGCTCTTGGGCAGATAAAGCCCTGAGATTTAGCACTGTGTCAGAAGACTGCCACTTCCAGTCAAAGGGAGACAGGGAGAGGGAGAAAGGCAAGAAAGCATTCTGGGAGGTCTCGGAGGGCAGAGCAGTGACCTCCAATGATTTACAGGCCTTTAGCTTAATGAAATTGTTTCAGTGACATGACGGTAAGAGCTCGTAATGGATTGGATGCCCTAATGTAATGAAATTACTCCCTTCTGCCTAAAAAAAAAAAAAAAAAAAAATGCGCAATTAATATTTACTGAGACCTGACAGCCTTTGGTGCGCTCGTCTGTGTAGTTCTCTCAGACAGTCAGAGAGGAGAGACGGAGCAGCGTGGCAGCCGGCTGGCTCTGCGGGAGCTCCTGGCGGGGACGAGCAGAGCCCGCGAGGGGTGGAGGGACAGGCGCTCGGGTGGCCGGGGACGCCCGGCCGGCCGCCCGCTCCTCGCCGCTGCCCCCACCCAGCCTTCACGCTCTCCCCTTGCTTTTCCACAGGCAACTGGACAACAACCACATCAGCTGCATTGAAGATGGAGCCTTCCGAGCGCTGCGCGACCTGGAGATCCTGTGAGTTGATTTTGCGGCCGCTGCCTTGTGTGCGTGTGTGTGTGTGTGTCCGTGTGAGCCGGAGAGAGGGGGAGCGCGTGTGTGCAGGGGGTTCTGTGCGGGTGCGTTTCTGGGTCTGCTGCTGCAGTGCTATTGAAATTGGGAGCCGGGGGATCCCTCCGGCTCACCTTGGCCAAAGTGTTTGCAGGCAGCAAAGTGTGATTTCTCACCTCCCGCAAACTGGGGCTCCTGCTAATTAAGTCTCAGTTGAGCCCTTTCTTCCCGGATGCTCCCTCGGTGTTTTGTTGCTGGGCAAAACAGATGGGCTGGAGTAGCCCCCCAGCACCTGCCAGTGCATTCAGGGGGAGCCTGCCTGAGTGTGGGCATGCGGGAGACGGGTTACAGGTCTGGGAGACCCGAGAGGGTCGCACCAGGGGGCCAGTTGGGAATCACCCAGAATCAGAAAGGGACCCAGGCACCGGACTAGGGGGAGGCCAGACAGCCAGGTCAAGTCCAATCATTGCCCTTGCTCCTGGGCTCGCACCTGAGGTTTAAATCCAAACTTTAAGCAGTAACCTTAAAGTGGCGGGGGTGGGGGAGGATGAGAGGAGGTGGACCCCTGCCCCGAAGCCCACCCTGTGTACCTGAGCTGCAAACATGGAGATGCTGTGTTCTGCATTTTCAAGCGGGGCTCGCTCAGGAAACCTGGCTGCCAGGGCGGGAAAGCCTGCTAGGAGTCGTCTTGGGGTCACTCACACTAAAGTTGAATCATGTAAGAAAACATTTTGATGGTTCTCACCCCAAGTGTCCGTCTAGCTGTCCCTGATTTGGGGAGAGCTGGAGAGGATGGCAATAAAGCCCAGCAGAACCTGTGTCAGGAGACGCCGGGTTCAGTCCCGACTCAGCTCCTAATTAGCTGTGTGACCTTGGGCAAGCCCCTTCCGTGCTCGGAGCCCAAGTTTTCTCGTTTGGAAAATGAAGCGGTTGGTTGCTGTGTCTGGGGGGTAACTTCTCCTTTCCAAGTTCTATAATTGCTTGGTTCTAAAAATAATTCTGGTCGTACAGTCCTACCCAGTGAATGCTAAGTGTGGGGTCTGTTGCGCATCCCCCCGAAAATTACATAGTCACCAGGTCGCCTGTCTCTGACTTCCAGAAGAATGAATAAATGTCAAACAAATGAGTGAATATATTAAAATGTCTCTTTGCACATAAAAGAAGGAGTGAAAGGGCTTCCTTCCACCTTCCTGTCACTGGGCCCCGCAGACAGGAGCCCCGGGTTGGAGAGATCCTCTCCGCATCGCACAGAGGAAGGTGATTCCAAGAGGAATCACGGGAAATAGAAGGGGGGTGCTGATGCTGCTGGGGACCTGATGAAAGCTGAGCATTCCCAGCTCAGAGGAGACAGGACCCACAGCCAGGGAGGTTAGCTTGTCATTCTGAGATGGATGGCCTGTCCTCACCCGAACTCTGACCCGGGGACCAGCCACAGATGCATGTCTGCGAGGGAGAGGATGCCAGCCCAAATTTAGTAAGCTGGGACTTCTCTTATCCAGAGGCTGGAGCTGAGAAGGGTAGGCACAGTTTTCCCTGCCTACTAAAAAAGCCTCTGTAGAAAGGGCTGTTAGAAGAATATCACCCTGTTCTGGGGAAGGGTGAGAAAATTCCTTGGGAAGGGATCAGGAAATGAAAGTCACCAGCTGCCGTGAAACAGCTGGGAGGGCCCGCCAGCCTGCGCGTAGCTCTCTCCACTAGGCGTGGCGGGGTCTGGCCTCCCGGACGCTGCCTGGGGGAGGGGCAAGGGCTTCACTCAGACACCTGGCCGTGGAGTCCCGGAAGCCAGGGGACTCGGGCCAAACTATCCACCCTCTGAGTCTGTTTCCTTAACGCTGAGAAGTGGCGCCTTGTATACTTCATAGGAAGGGCTCTCCAAGTGGTGTTTCTTCCCTTCCCTCACTTTCTCCCTCACTTCCCCCCACCCCGTCAAACCCCTGTCCAGGACAGAATTGGACTGCTCAAAAAAGTTGGTATCCAAGTACACCAGGTCTCTCAAACTTGAAGCTTATAAATCTATGATGAAAGAAAAAAAAAAAAGTTTCATTCCCCATCATTGCAAAGAGCCCACAGGATCTGATTAGTTTATCTTCTCCATTCCAAACAAAGCCAGATCAATAGCTTCGTTTTAAAGATGCGCTCATTTGGCTTCACATGGCTAAGTCCTTAAAATTAATCATAATCAGTTATTCCATGGGTTTTTAATCTCCAGCAGAGACACATAGCTCTGGAACCATCCGTCTTCATGGGGAGCCATCCTGAAATTGGCTAGAGCTGACATCTCCATTTAAAGAACCTCCCCTCCCCACCCCCGGCCTCCCAGATCTCAGCTACGCACGGACATTTTATAATGCGTCTCTGTAATCACAACTTGGGCACCATAAAGAATCTTGACAATGAAGTAAATAGGAGCTAAGTGAGGGCATCGTGCATTAACTTAATACGTTCTTCCGAGAGATTCGGAGAGAGAGGAAGGAGATCAAAGCACTCTACCCCTGGAAAGGTCATCTTCCAGCACCTGAAGCTTTAAAGGTCTGCAAATTAAGAAGACAAAATATGGTCTTTCAGGTGTGTTTTCTCTCTGACGTTATGCAGCGTGAGGTACAGAACAAGGAAAGACTCGTAGTGACCTCATGGATGGCGCTCTCAAAATTAACTTAAGGGGAGTTTGTGGACGTCAGCTACCGTTGACCCTTGAACAGCATAGGCGTTAGGGGTGCTGACCCCCCCACTGTTAAAAATCTGTATATAACTTTAGAATCCCCCAAAACTGAACATGTCCCTCAGTTTCCTCCGGGGATTGGTTCCAGGACACCCCACACGTACCCAAATCCGCGGATGCTCAAGTCCCCTGTATAAAATGGTGTCGGTCAAGGGCGTGCAGTTGGCCCTGCACTTCCGCAGACCCCCAACCTCAGACAGAGAAAAGTACAGGTATTTATGGAAAAGAATCTCTGTGTAAGTGGACCTGCACAGCTCGAGCCCATGTTGTCCGAGGGCCAGCTGTACTCACGGAAGTATTTCACAGGGGGTCGCGCTGTGACGCCACCCTTCCGATGGATGGAAATGCCCTAAGACTTCTTTCCATCAAGGCTGGGCTTGGTTTCCCTGGTTCCGTTGAATGAGAACGTAGGTTTGGCGGGAACCACGCGTTGGCAGTGAGGAGACAGGGAATGGTACCCGGTTGGAAGAGACTGAAATCTGCCCACCTTGACCTCGTCGATGGCTTATGCCCAGTGGGGGGTGTCCAGCACAGAGGCTGGTGGACCAAGGAAAGGGGTCGCCACTTCCTCTTTTCAGGTAGCCAGAAAAGGGATTAAGAAGAAAAGCATAGTACAGGTGAATCTTCTGAAGACCCCGAGCCACCGCAGGGGAGGGATCCCAATGCAAGGGGTAATGGCTAGCATCCGGGCAGTGACCCGTCCCCAACACCATCACAGTGCTTTGCCATCCGGGATCTCTTCGCATCCTCACAACCCTGCCGTTGTGAAACAGCTATTGTTGAATAACCCGTGTCAGAAACGCCACGTAGCTGCTTACCTAGCGGCAGCGGAGCCCGCATCATCGGCCACTCCGCCAGGCTGCCTCTCTGAGCTGTTTCCAAGGCTCTCACGGAGCATGGCCGCCAAATGGCCTGGCGTGGTGTGAGCCGGCCCCCACAAGCCTCTGACATGGCCATTCCCTTCACCCCATCTAGGGGTGCCCACAACGCTGAAGATAAGTCAAACTCACAAGGGAAAGAAAATAATCCCGCTTTTTCACCGACTCACATTTTAGTCCCAGAGACGATTCAGTCTCACTTCTGGGTGTCGCCAGCTCACTTTGACACTCAAGGGTTTGGGGACCCCATTCTCCAGACCTCCCCAAAACACAGCCCCAACTTTCTACATGGCACTTACGGTTCTTGATTGAGGGACCCTGTTTTCCGTGGCTCAGACGCCTTCTGTTACCCAAACCATTGCCCTTTCGTTTCCACGTGTCCTGTACATTTGTCTGGCAGTTCGCATCTTCGGTTTTCTGTAGGGGAGGTGTGCTTATAGCTCACACTGCAATCGAGCACACCAAGGCTCACTCCCAGCCCTGTCTGGTCAGGGACCACTGCGGTGGTGCTCCGAGCCCTGGGTTTCTAGTCCCTGCTAGCTAGAATGAGGATGGGCGGATAATTCCCAATTATACCAGGCTCCTCCCTGCCCAACACGCTGCCCCAGGTCAGAACACGGTTTAATAAAAAAGAAAAAATTCAGAGTATGGACAAATGAAGCAAAAGTGAGAAGACTTAATTAATAAGATAGTTAATTAATTTTTTCAATAGTATTACAGAAGAAGGAAAAAGATTTTCAGACATTGTCTCCTGACTATGGAGACAAATCAGAAGATCGGTAGATACGCCAGACCAAAGGTGTCAGGGGCACATCCCAAAAACGCTCTCCTCTCCCAGGGAGTGGTGTGCCCTGGAGAGATCACCGGCACCCGCTAAACTGTGTGCGGACCCACAGGTCTGCGGGTAACCAGTGTGTGCTGTTTGGGAGGCCTCGCTCCCCTTTATGTCACTTGCCAGTTTTGGAAATTCAGTGACATTATTATAGGCTGGCCCTGGTGTCTGCCGGATGACCTCTTATTGTTGAGATAAGGCACAGAGAGGCTGAGAGCAGGGCGGGGCGACAGCGAGGCCCAGGCCTCCTGACATTTTGCACCTTGGTACCTCGCTGCCTCACCCTAGTCCGGGCCCCGGCTAGGAGATGCCAAGGGCAACAGCAAGTGGGTGGCAGCAAAGAGGCTGGAACCTGGGTCTCCAGACCCCTGGTCCCATGTTCTTTGCCCGCACTGGGCACCTCCATGCATGCAGTTGGGCTCTTCAGGAGAAACCCCCCAGCAGCACTGGGGACCCTAAATGAGTTGTCCCTTCTAAACCCGGCATGAAGAGTTTTCTCTTCTTTAGGAGGTCGAGGGAGAGCAGACTGTAACCCAGGAGCCTGCTCTCGGCTCTCTTGAAACCGGAGGTGGTGAACTAGACCACAGACTATGTTGCATCCACAGATGACTTTTACTTAATCCCGCCAAGTGTTTTTTTTAAAAATGGAAATTAGCATTGCATATTTTAAACGTATGATATTTTTCATCAAAATCCAGCTTTGGGCATTTAGCAAACCAGAGGCACTGGCAGCCTTGCGCTGCCATCCTGCATGGCGACGGTCAGTGGCTGGCGTGCACAAACCCTCCTCCACGGGGTATAGATCCCACGTTCCCACCCACCTCCACGCATCTGAGTGGCTGCCCAGGCAGACCCCGCTGCAGTCCCCTGGCGTGAGGACACACCACGCATTAGCATAGCGCCGCACGCCGGGGACAGGACGGCTCGAAGTGATCGGCCTCGTGCACTGACGGCCAAGCTCGCCGGGCCAGAGCCCCCCGAAATGCCCCATGCACGCACACAGCAAAGTGCCGGGGAGTCCAGGACCCCCCGACTGAGCAAGGTCAGCGCAGCAGCAAGCAGGAGTCTCTCCTGACCCCCTCTGGGAAATGCTTCTCCAGAGCTGAACTAGCCTCCGTCGTCCCTCTGATGTCATGGCAGTTGTAATTGAGGTTATGCAAATAATGAGAACTCGGAGACGAACAACCCCCGCCCCGTTTCTTGCTCCCTGGACCCCTGCGTGTACCTGTTCACTGAGCTCCCTTGCAGCCCAGAGAGGGAGACGAGAGAGGCAAGAGTTAAGGCAGTGGTGGGAATTAATCAGACTTTTAGGGTGGTTCTAATTCACCCACATGCGGGCTGGTATGACGTGGCCTGACCCCGAGCCCCGCTTGTAAACACAGAAGGATGCAGAATTCTCTGGTGGTGTAGGAAGAGGCGGTGTGAGGAAACGGACAGCAGTCCTCATATGCAGGTCAGGGTGTACTCGCTGTCCTAGCGAGGGGTTGCCGTCCTAGCTGCGGGGTGCCGGGCACTGGGTGTAGGGACCCCAGATGTTGTTGGTCCAGTTCAGAAAGCCCAGAGCTTAATGCAGGTGACAGTCTGTTCTCTACAGCAACTGCACTTCCTCTGGGTGTGGGACTAGATGCTCTGATCAGCAAACAAGGCTGTAATGAGTCCTGTACAGTAGTCCCCTTGTCCACAGGGGACATGTTCCAAGTCTAATGTATGGATCAGGCCCTGTGAGAGATGAACAATAACTAATAATGAAATAGAACAATTCTAACAGTATGCTGTAGTAGACATTATGCGGACGTGGTCGCTGTTTCAGGGGACCCCTTGGGGACGTCTTCCCCTAGCTCAGTGCTCTCTGGTGAGACACGCCGCCTTCGGTCGGAACGTGTGTTCTGCTCGTCTTCCACCCCAAAGCCGAGTGTCCTTCCATCCGCAGGAAGCACTGACCACTCACTGCGGCTGTGACACTGGCAGGTCGAGGTGCGACAGCGGCACCAGCACAGTGACACCGGCACACGCGTCTCCTTCCTCCGCCACGATTTCACGGGTAGAGGTTTCGTTCTTACCCGAGGTTTTAGCAATCTCAGAATATGCTTCTTTTTCTTTTATGAAGTCAAGAAGCACTGTTCAGCTTCTCTTCGGCGTATCCGAATTGCCAGCATCACTAATCTTGCAGTTTGGGGCCATAATTAGGTGAAATAAGGGTGACCTGAACACAAGCACTGTGGGACCACGACATCGATCGGATAACCAGTGACTGCTCAGTGACTAATGCCGGGTAGGGCGTGCAGCGCCGCGCCGGACAAAGGATGATTCACGTCCTGGGTGGGGCCGAGCGGGAGGGTGTGAGATTTCCTCACGCTACTCAGAACGGCACCAATTTAAAACTTATGAATTGTTTATTGCCTTGTTTATTCCTGGAATTTTCCATTTAACGTTTTTGGACCTCGGTTCACCACAGGTAACAAACCACAGAAAGCAAAACTGTGGATAAGGGGGGACTACTGTACCACCGTGATAGTAAGTCATTGCTGGCAGAGTCATTATCAACGCTTTAATGACTGTTCTCGCCTCCCCTTCCTTGGCCTGCGCTGTCCCCTAGGCGCTATGACAGCACAAGGCAGCGCTCTATGGGACTCCGCCGCAGCGCTGGGGGGGGTCTTGTTAACCTCCTCGTCTTACCCACGGGGAAACGGGGCCGAGGGAAGTTGAATGACTTGCCCAGAGCCACACGGCGAGCACAGGGGCTGCTTTCCCAGTGTCAAATCCAGCTCTGCCCGGTACCTGAGCGCCTGACCCTAACTGCTCTGCTACAAAACGGTGAAAATTTAAAAATGTATCCCAGAACACACGCCGGAGGGACAGTGGTGTGCATCCCTGGGGCTGCAGGCTCTGGTAAATGCCAGGAGAATTCAGGGCCGATCGTTTTTCTTTTTGAAAAGTTGACCCAGAGGGTGCTCAGGACTAAACCTACGACCACGGCTTAATCGCCACCTCATCCAAGTCCACAGAACTGCCCCCAGCGTGGAGGCCGCGGCCAAGGCTGAGCGTGGGGGCGTCGGAGTCCTCCCACAGGACTGGCTGCCGGTCCAGCCTCACCGGGCTGCCTGGGTCGGTCGTTTCCGTGCTGTAACATCGAAGCCGCAGCATCAGGCCCTCAGGCTGGTGTGCGGGTCAAGGAGGGACCACAGGTGTGTGTCTGACAAGCGGCCGACGCCCATCCAGACCTGTCCTAACAACTGCAGCCGAGGAACAGTCCTGTGCTGTTCGCCGCCTCGTCTCCACGCCTGGCGCAGCCTGGCACACAGGAGGTAGGTCGCCAAGTACGCGGAACCAGACCGGGTTGAAATCAGTTCGCTGAACGGAAGCCCACATCGCCTTAGTCTCTGGATTTTCGGCTGCGTCTTGGCCCTGAGCAGAACTAGGTTAAAGTTGTCCCAGAATTATTTCAAATGTTGAACAATGTCCTATTTTACCGAAACAGCACATTTCTCATATCACCTTTGTTTTTTAATCTTCCAGCTAACGGGTGATCTTTTTCTTGTTAACAATGAACAAAACGACAGCCTCCGTGAACGTGGGTGTTTTCTAACACAAGACTCGTTTTCATTTATTTACAAAATGTTTCACCTGGGTTTCTCTGGGAGTTGCAAATATTGTATTTTTTTTTTTTTTTTATCCTCACCCGAGGACATTTTTGCATTTATCTTCAGATAGAGCGGGAGGGAGAGAGGGAGGAAAGAGAGAAGCATCAATGTGTGAGTGGCTGCCACCCACATGACCCCAACCAGGGTGGGGACAAACTGCAACCGAGACTTGTGCCCTTAGCAGGAACCAAACCCAGGACTCTCTGGTCCGTGGGCCAACGCTCTAACCACTGAGCCAAACCGGCCAGGGCCCAAATATTGTATTTTTTTTAAGTAGACTTTGGAATCAGAGTGTTTGGCCATGACGTAGCATTGAATATTAAACTGTCATGGCTTATTGAAAGTCTTAAAATATCTTCAGAATGTGGTTGTCATTTTGGTGCTATGCTGCAAATTGTGATTTGTGCAGGTAATCAGGATTAAAGCACCAACAACTCCCATTCAGCCCTCGAATGCTCCGAAAGGCGTGCTTCTGGGCACCACACCCCTCCTTCACAGTCACCCCGACTCGGAGTTTGATCGTAGTCAAATGACTAGCTTGGTTCTGAGAACATCAGCTTAAGGAAAAAGTGAACATTCCTTTGAGATGTAAGATCATTTTTTCCATTGAAATAAGCAGCAGTTTAACAGTTCCGGTGACTAGGATCTGGGGAGACCCAGCGGTTCCCGTTGGATTTCCTTTTCCTGTTAACTGAAGGCTGGTTTAGTCTCGAAATTGAAATGTATCCTGTGCGTTCCTGGGTTGAGCGGCTATGACAAAGACCGCTGCACTGCTCTTCACCCACAGAGGATCCTGAGTTGGTAGGACTCCTGTCGCCAACTTCTCCTGTGAGAGGCACGTAGGCGGAGTCAGGTGATGGACGTCCCAGGGGCCGTGGACTCCAGCCCCCAGGTTTCCGGGCTGAAATTCTGCTTGACAAACTAGGCTGGGGAACAGCCTTTTGGTTTGCTTTGTCCTGCCCAAAACAAAATGGAAAGATAGCTCTGCATCTTTGAGAAGTGATCCCAGAGGGTTTTCTCTCGAGGGCAAGCTCGGGAGGCGCGTGGGAAATGCCGCAGAGCCGCCGCTGCGCACGGGGATCCCTCCGCTCCCGAGCGCAGCTTCTGCGCGGCTTGGGAAACGTGCTCCTGTGCGATGGTCAGCCTCGGCCCTTTCTGCCCCCGCTGCCAGCTTTGGTGCCCGGCATTTGAGCATGTGCAGCGAGTATCTTGCTCCCTGATCAGCTCTCGTCTCGTGGCCTCATACGTCTCCTGAGCAGGGACCATGAGCTCCTCGAAGAGCCAGACCTGCCTATTGCTGCCGCCGCCATGTCCGTCCAGGATGCGGAGTGCTGGCTTGGCTTGCCTGTGGCCAGGAGTCCATGACTCTGCGAACCGGGTCTTGAAAGCCAAGATCCTAGGAACTCAAGCAGGAAATTGACCTCCTCCTGCCTGGCTTTATGGTGGGAGGGTGGCACGGGAAAGCGTGGAGATGCAGGGCTGGGGAGAATCAGAGCGCCATCCCAGCCTTTCCCCGGGCTTCTGTTTCCTGTCTGCAAGGACACTCAGGAGCAGGGGATGGTGAGGAGGAGGGAGGAAGGGAATTCGATTCCGCTTCTCCAAGGTCAGATCTGGAATCGTAGACAAGCTCTAAACAGCCCCTTCTCCTTCCACGGATAACTAAGTCAGAGGACCCCAATTGTTGACCCATAGGTTGAATGGAACGTGCAGATGTGGGCTTTGATTTTTGTTTGTTTGTTGTTTGTTTGTTTTGGTCTTTGCAGAGTTTAAAAACATAGAATTAGTTGCCAGCGTTTAAAACTCAGGCGATTTCACTTAAAAGCGTGTGCGTTCGGCCTCCCGTGAGTACCTGGAAGCTGCGGCCCGCGCGGGGCTGGGTGGTGCAGAGCGGAGCTCCGCGATGGCACGTTCCGCAAGGGAGGCGGTTTCGTG
Source organism: Tadarida brasiliensis (assembly GCA_030848825.1). Classification (NCBI taxonomy): domain Eukaryota; kingdom Metazoa; phylum Chordata; class Mammalia; order Chiroptera; family Molossidae; genus Tadarida; species Tadarida brasiliensis. The sequence goes on along the minus strand of CM061259.1, from coordinate 115,389,478 downwards.
CCGTGTCCCGTGGCACAGCCGCTGGCCTCTTGAGCACTGGACATGTGGCTAGTGCAAGTGAGAAACTGAGTTTCTCATCTTACTTCGTTTTCATTGATTTCTATTTAAATCGCCACCTTGGGCTCCTGGCCACCTTGTGGCATAGCGCAGGCTTAGCGCCGAGAGGCAGGCACCCCACTTGGGCAGGGCGCGCCCCCTGCAGATCCACAGCTCCCCAGCTTGCTTTCCCGCCGGCCCCGCCCCACGTGTCTGGGGCCACTTCACACTCATTAAGAAGCACAATGTTTGAACAGTGTGTTTTCTGAAACCAAATCCTTCGGAATATCTGCCTCTCCCCTGCAATGCGCTCTGCCTTCATCTTAAACATCTGGTCTTATTCCCCCGAAAGACCCATTTTCATGGAAACCCGGGAGTACGATTGTGACGCCGTCTCTCACCACAGTGAAGTCCTCCCTGCGTGAGTCCGTTTCCTGACCTCAGTGATTCGCCTCTCCCGGCCCTGGAATGACTCCACAAAGTCAGTGGGGTCAGAAAACGGCTCCCAAGCCTGCGCCTGCCCCTTCTCCATGCAGACGCTGGAGCTGTGGCCGCCGGCCAGGGGAGCAAGCCCGCTGGTCCCCCGGCAGCAGAGCCAGGAGTCCGCATGGAGAGAGAGAGAGTCGACCCCGGGTGGATTTCTCAGGTGCTGCGCAGCCGGGCTGCTTGTGACCTCGAGTTTGGCCAGGTGTCCCGCTCTATGCGGACCTGGGCATCTGCTGCTGTCTGGAGGACGGCTCCCACTCCAGACGTGCCCCTTGGGAGCCAGCACCGGCCCCGCTGGAACGGGAGGGCGCGCTGTAGGCTGGAGAGACCCCTGAGGTCAACTGGCCCCACCACTCATTTCGAGAGAAGGAGATTCCCCCAGAAAGGCAGAGTGACTTGCCCACAACCACGGGGAAGTTTCACGGCATAATTGGGCCAGAAAACAGGTCTACAGACTCTTCATCCAATCCTCTCTGTGGCCATCTGCCTTCCTCCTATATCAGCAGAAAGAAAACGAAAATTAATGAAGCCAGCAGCCTCTGTGTGCTGCCATCCCATCATCCTCAACCTTCAGCACTTTGTGAGAGGGGACATCTTACATGCAGCATGGGGGCCACACCCTCCCTTTCTAGGGCCTTCTCATAACCTAGCCCCTGCTTGGGGGCTGGGCACCCCAGTGCCCCGGTAGGTTGCTGTCCAGCAGAGAGCAATCTGGAAAGAGATGGATTTCCACACCGTTGATCCTGGCTACTGGTGGTGGCCGGAGCCCGGTGAGGACACACTGGTGCCCCCGCCCGTCTTCGAGGTGTACATTGAGCCAGCTCCCTGAGAGACACCCTGCCTTGCAGATATCAGAGGGTCAAAGCAGGGCCTCTCGGCATCCCCGCCCGGGAACTGAGCTTCCCGCGTCCCGTGCAGTCCTCCTGCTGACAGTCGGAGTGGCTCAGCTCCGAACTGCACGTGAGCACCGCCTGGCATGAGTAAGGGCAGAGACCGACGGGAGCACACCTGCGGGCGGAGCACAGTTTCACCCCGTAAACAGAAACTTCTCCGGGGCCCTTTGTCCCCGAGAAATGATACGTGGCAAAGAAAGCATAGAATAATTTTCTGTTTCAAAGCTAGTTCATTGGAATATGAGGCATCTCAGCTAGTGACTGCCCTTCTGGAGACACAGTGTGGGACAAAGGCTTTAACCGCATGTCACCATAATGCCATTAAAGTTCTTTGATTATATACTTATATGCAAACATATATTTGATACCTATGTATCATGTGATATATAAGTGTCAAATGTATATATTTGATTTAAATCTGTGTGGAGACGGAAAACTGGCATCTGCAAACCAGATCCAGTCCCTGGGTGTGTTCCACGTGTGACTTCTGTACCTTAAGGTTCACCTATATTAAAAAAGCAGGAGACTCCACGTAAAACGTCTGATGTTCCCTTTGAACCGAAGGGAGCAGCTGGCAGCCTCGCACCCACATCCCGGCACAGCGCCGCCCCTCCGACCCTGGGAGTGATGACCGCGTAGCAGAGGTGTGTGGACGAAGCCCCACGCAACCCACCTCTTACCCAGATGTCAGCCCTCGCCCCCCTCAGCAGTTGAGTTCGTACTCCCGGGTCAGCCCAGAAGGCTGCGTAGAGGGGAAATGAGTTTTCTCAAACGACGCCAAAAGCATGACCCTTCCCATCTTGAAACTCATTCATTTATTCAGTACGTAGTCACTGAGTTGTCCTATGCACCAAACAAGGGGCAAGCCCTGCCCATACAACAGGGTACACAACAGGCGTGTGCTCTGTCCTCGGTGTACACGCCACTGGGTGTGTAAACGCTGTCCTCTTCTTGCTCTCTCCCTGGGCTGGACATCCGATGCCGCTGGGGGGAGACTGTCGGTGTCTCCCTCTCGACTGCAAACCCGACAGCCAGTTTTGTCCGCTGGAGTTGTTCTTTCATCCTCAGCCCGTTGCAGACATCTGGGCACCCTGGAAGCTGCCTGACCTCTAAATAATGCAGCAGGCAAGATTGACTGCCCCGGCTCCCAGCTCACAGATGACGAGGTAGGGCTGGGAGACCGAGGCCATCGCGTCGCGGTGTTGTCTCGGGAGGTACATTCACAGTTACATGGCTCACGGGAGGCCGCAGTGTCACTGTGAACCACCACCAGGCATTGGCTGAGGTGTCCTCAGTGCCTGAGTAAGGAGTCCTTCAGAATCCAGGCACCGAAGACACGGGGGTCACGAAGGCTGACGTGACCAGCGCTGACGGAGCGACGGCGAGATCTGAGAAGTCATCTCCTCTTTTGATCTTCCGTGTCCTCACATTTATTTTGGAGGCATCCTCTGCCGTCGTTCTTGGGCCCGGAGGCGCTGCTGGGTGGCAGGGCGTGAGTTTGAGTCTGTCACAATAGAATCTATAATGAAGGAAGAACCAAAGACAAGCCCTTCTGCCACGGAATCCATACCGTCCGAGGCCCAGATTGGCAGCGGGCTGTGTTTATTTATTTCTGTAGGTTTTACATGACACCTGGAGACCATTTAAAATGTTACTTGGCGGTGAGAGCTCTGTGTTTAAAAATAACGCTCACCCCGGTGCCAAATCACTTTGGAGTCGGGTACAAATATTGAGACAGAAACCCCAGCTGTTATGGCTTTGGCTGCTAATTTGAGGTGTCAAATGAGAGGCCGCCTGCTATACGTCAGTGAATAAGGCCCCTTGTGAGATCATTATGTTTCCTAACAGTGGAGAGTAATGGACTAATCAGTGCAGCATCAGTTGTTTTCATTATATGCCCACACAATGGTTATGAGCTTTAATTTAAGTGGTCCGCGGGGAGACCAAGGCAGTGAGTAATACGCAGCACCCAGGACAGTCCAGGAGAGCAGGTGACGTAGGAGAGGTGGCTTCCTGCCCTCCTCCCCTCTCTCCCTGCGCACCTCCTTCCTCGTGCCCCCTCGGCCCGCGGAGACGGCCTGCCCCGCACGGGCAGGAGATGAGCTTGGTTCCAGGAGAGCTGAACTCTCGGATCCTCTTGGTGTTCTTAAAAATGCCACTCTACCAAGTCAACAGTGAGGACGGCTTTTAGCGACACTTGGACTCGGTAGCCAAACCTTAACCTTAGAAGGCTTTGAGACATCGTCACCCCCGTTGCGTGTCGCCTCCACCACCGCCCTCGCTGTCTGTGCCGAGCGCTCTGCTCCTCGGCCAGAGGAGGACCCGGTATCGCTGTGGCTTTGAGCGGCCTTGGCAGAGAGGTGGACACCGTGGTCCCTGCCACTCCGAAGTTCACGAAGGCTGAGTCCTCCGCCGACCTACATGACTCGCCTCCACCTTGGGAGACATGGACATCGGACAGCTGACACCTGTCCACGGGCAGTCCTGAGGGGCAGTTCTGTGTGATGGTTAAGAACAGAGGGGCTCCGTGTCACACTCGGACTGTTGGCTCCTCGGCTCTACAGCTGTGTGGTCAAGGTAGACTTCACTGATCTTTCTAGGGTCCAAAATGAACATCGCAGGAGTGTCTCGGGAGGCTTGGGAGAGTTGGATGCGATAATGTGTGAAAAGTGCTCAGGCCCCGTGAATTCAACACAGACCCTGTTGGAGGCACTAACCTCCTCGGGGCTTAGAGTGCGGGCCAGTGGGCACCCACATTTGTAAGTACAAGTCAGGGCGTCTCCAGGCAACAGACATCCTGTTGCCGTAGCTGCTGACGACTCACCAAGAGTCTCCTTCCTGGGCATCGTTCAGGAGGGAACCACCTTATTAGTCTGGACCTAAGGAGTCAGTCAGCCCTGAGTGAGGGATGAACGGGCCAGTCCACCTGACCCAAGGTGTCCGGATCCCCACCTGAGTGGGATGGAAGAAGAGGGGTCCCAAGAGCACCCCAGGAAGGTGGGCACCCTGGGAGACTGCCGTGGACTCGCTGCGGAGGCCTGGTTCTGCAGTTCTGTGATGCGTGCTCAGAGATAATATCGCCGCATTAGAGCCAATTACATAGTGTGATGGACACACGACATGCAGATTACACCCCGAGCCGGAGAGCACAGTGATGAAGCGCGGGCCTCATCGGAGGGGGCAGAGGAAGTGCCAGCCTTATTACGGTTGCCCGGGTGGCCTGGCTGCAGCTGGACATATGGCCTCTGGATCAAAGTTGGCTCTCTGGAGGGGTGCAAGGGGGCCCACACTTCACCACTCAGCACCAAACAGTGGGGAGCTGGGGGCAGACACCAAGCTGGAGCTCTCCAAGGGTGGCGACAGCCCCCTCCATTGAGGGCTGTGTGCTGTCTCAGACGTGGGCCTCTTTCTAAGCAGGAGAATGCTGCCCTCCGCACAGGAGGCCTCAGCCCCAGAGGCAGCAGGGGGCAGCCTGATGCTGCCCTCCACACTTAGGGCAAGGCTCTGTTCTTAGCCTTTTCCCTTGCTCGGTGGGTTTCCAGCCTGAGCATGCGTGGGACGCCTCTGCAGGGTCCATTAAAACCCAGAAGGCCGGGCCGCCGCAGAGCTTCCTTCCAATTCGGTACGCGTCTCCCACAAGTTCCCAGGTTGTGCTGCAGGTTCGGGCATCACACTCAGAATCACTGCCCAACTTCATTCCGCACCCAACCCAAGGTGGCGTCACCTGCCCTCTGTCTGAACGGGGCAGTCCCCACACGTTGCTTCCATCACGGCCTGGCAGGCTGGGGAGCAGTGGGTTCCTCCTCCAGGCGGGGTGAGAAGTGTGCAGTCCAGGGTTAGGCAGCCTGCTTTTGAATCTCAGCTCGACCACCTGCTGCTTGGCTTTCCCCGCTGCCAGTGGTGTTTGTTTTCATCTGTGAGTTCTAGAAGCCTCTGACCCAACCCCCTGTTCTCACAGGGCAGTCCTGCGACTTGCCCGCCCCCTGCGGTTCGCCTGGAAAGGCAGGATAGCCCTGCCTGGCTCCAGCAGCCAGGACAGCCAGCGTCGTCGATGTAAAGCCCCTGGGTAAATACTTCAGGCTTCCAGGCAAGGTGGTCTCTGTTGCAGCCACTCAGCCGCTGGGCCATGAAAGCGGCCATCGGCGGCACGTCAGCAGATGGGTAAAGCTCTGTGTCCAAACACAGGCCGTGCTCAGGTGAGATTTGGCTCAGGGCTAGAGTTTGCCCAGCCCTGGGCAGACCAGCTGTGCACCGCTTCCTCGTGCGCTCCGCTGCTGGGCCCTCGTCTGGCCGCAGGACCCCGGTGGTGCCTCCCTGAGGAACTCGGGGCGCTCAGGTTCAGTGCGTGCACGGCGGAAGCAGTAGTAAGCTCCCTCACCCCCTGGTGCCCGGGGGAAACGTTCAGCGCCTCTTTCTAGCGCTCACAGCCGAGAGTGGGATCCGTTGGCAGAAGCAGCGCTGTCCCGATAGAGCGTTTTAATGTGGAAAGTGATCGCTTTTCATTAGGCATTTCTGCTCCAAGTCCGACAAAACAGAAGGGAAACTGGACAGTGTGCAGGTCCAACTTCACCTCAGTGTCAGAACAGTTTATGATGGGGAGAAGGGCTTTGTAGGGAGAAAGGGGAGGTGGGTGGACTGTCCGAAATCCCGCGGGGGAGTGTCTTACTTCTAGTTCATACTGAAATGCCTGTCAGGAGCCTGTGAAGGTGCAAAAAGGGAGGCCAGGACAGTCCTGAAGTTTCATACAATTAGTTTGACCCTGAACTTGAAAAATGCTGAACTGAAAGCCTTTACGGGGGGAAAAGCCTCCCACCCGGGGGACGTGGGGTACAGCATGTTTTCTCAAGGTATCTCCAGGGGAGCAGAGCAGTGAGGATGAAACTAGATGCTGGAACTGGTGGAGCTGCCCGGACTCGGAGGTCACTGTGGTGACGTCGATGAGGTCCCCACAGCTCAGGCTGCACCAGCCACCCAGTCGAGTGGGGGTGGGGTGGGTCCCTGTCAGACCAGCCGTTTGTGTTTCCGTCCATGAATGTGTAAGGAAGCTTATAGAACAAGAGGCAATGGGAGACCTGTTCAGTCATTTCCAGCTTCGGGTCCCTGAGTGGAGAGGACAGAGAACATCCATGCTGGAGAAATAAGCTTGCCCTGCAAACAGGAGGTGGTGGGCCAGTTGGGGGGACTGTGGTTTAAAGAGAGGACAGCCAAGCCTGAGTCCCCCCGCAGCTCCTGTGCTGTCCCGGCTAAGCCCCTTACCCCTTGCAGCCTCACCTGGCTCGTCTGTGAAATGGGAATCACAGTTCCGCCTTCAGAGTGCTCCAGGTGTCAGATGAGATGAAGGGGAAAGGACCTTGTTAGCCGTAAAGGACTAAACAAACAAGCCACAGTCGTTGTGGCTCATAACTACTGACTGGTGCCTCTGAGCCAGGCGGCGTGCTAAGTGGGCTTTCCACGCCTATTTCAAGGCACAGTGGTCGGCTGATAATGCTCCCCCAGAGATGTCTGTGTCTTCATCCCAGGAACGTATGACTATAAGGGACTTGGCAGATGGGACTGAGTGTCATGGGGAGGGTGGGTTTGTCCTGGATTATCCGGTTAGGCTCTCACTGCCCCACCGCAAGGGTCTTCATGAGAGAGAAGCAGATCACAGTGAACCGTAGATGTGGCAACAGAAGTAACAGGTTGGAATGACTCAGGGGAGGGGCCACGAGCCAGGGAACGTGGGTGGCCTCCACGAGCTGCCTAAGGCAAGGCGGCAACTTCTCTTCCTGATGCTCCCAGAAAGAGATGCAGCCCTGCAGACCCATTTTAGACAGCCGGCCTCCAGGCTGTAAGGAATACATTTGTGTTGTTTTAAGCCACTAAATTACTGGTCACCTGTTCCAGCAGCAATAGACAATAATAGAGGCATCGTCCCCAGAGTTGGGCTTTTCTGGACTCATATCCTGGGACCACCACTTGCTTCATCCAGGAAATGGAGATGATAAAGTTGCCTGCCTCGCGGGGCGGTGGAGGGATTAAATGAGATGGTTCAGGGAGACCCCTAGCCTAGCACCGGCCTGGCACACAGTACGCTCTCAGTTAATATTGACAGTTATGATTATCATATCATCTGATCACCCCTAAAGCCGTGTGAGATCGGTGCTGTTATTATGATCTCCATGTCATCAAGGAGGAAACCTAATAAGATTAAGAAAAGTTACTCAGGGTGGCACAGGCTGTAAGTGGCAGAGCCGGAATCCAAACCAGGTTTCTACATTCGAGGCCCACGCTCACCAGCTCTGCTCTGCTGTGTTGGGTTATGACAATGGCACCTCCATCAGATGCCAGCTGCCTAGGCACAGGAACAAGGACCAAAGAGAGCACCGTGCTCCCTCCTGGGCACAAGGACCAAAGAGAGCGCCGTGCTCCCTGCCGGGCACAAGGACCAAAGAGAGCGCCGTGCTCCCTGCTGGGCACAAGGACCAAAGAGAGCACCGTGCTCCCTGCTGGGCACAAGGACCAAAGAGAGCGCCGTGCTCCCTGCCGGGCACAAGGACCAAAGAGAGCGCCGTGCTCCCTGCCGGGCACAAGGACCAAAGAGAGCGCCGTGCTCCCTGCTGGGCACAAGGACCAAAGAGAGCACCGTGCTCCCTGCTGGGCACAAGGACCAAAGAGAGCGCCGTGCTCCCTGCTGGGCACAAGGACCAAAGAGAGCACCGTGCTCCCTGCACAGGCAAAAGCCGCCAAGACTAGAAATCAAATAAATCTGTATTTGTAAGGGAACCAAAATTCGAGCTGCCATGGAGATCGGCATCTAAGAGGTTACCAACCCTCTGACACCCCTGGGCTGGCCAGTCCCGTGCAGCAAATCATGGAAGTCTGAATACTGTGTTTAGTCATTTTGGTCCTGGAATAATTGCTATTGTCGTAAATGTTTTATAGCCCTCATTACGGCTCACATTTAAATATCGGTGTAGTGATGCATTAATAAGTCATCGCGGCCGGGCCGCTGCCGGATGCAGTTAGCCGAGGCCCCGCATGCAACTGCACTGTGTGCTCAGCTAAATGAGGGCTGGCTGCGAACTCAGCCTGGTGCTGAGTGTCTGGGCCTGGTCGGAAGGAAGCCTCTTTTCTGCAGAAGCGTCTTGCTTTTTGCCTTTGAGAGATAAGGAGGGTGCTCAGCTTGCTGGCTGGTGGTGGAGCCTGGAACTCTGGGATGGACAGGAGGGGCAGTGGAGGAGTCCTTTAAGGCATTTCTAGTCTGATGGGAAAGGGGTTAGAGGCCCGTGGTTCTCACCCCAGGAGGCTCCCTGCTAAGGCAGGAGGGCTGGTCTGATGGGAGCGACAGTCTCCTCCGCCCTGTCTGGTGAGGTGTTCTGAATGCTTCCTGGGTGGATGGAGATAGGATGGATTCGCACACACACTCGCAGGAAAGATAAGCCACGGGAAACAAAGTAGCTGTGTAGGCTCAACTTCACACAACGCAGAGCGCCTGCGCGGGCACGTGAGGGAAGTTGTGGAGTGGCCGGCAGCGGGTCTGTTCGTTCTTCACCACGTGGTGCGCCTGAAACAATGCCAGACACCTGGCAGGTGCAGAACAAATGTGGGAGGGGGGAAGGGAAAGGGGGAAGGGAAAGTATCAGGTTCTGTGCCTTTGTGTAAACACATTGCCCCCAGGCCTTACTGGCCGAACAAATGCCAAGTGTGGGGGGGTGAGGAATAGCCAGAGCGAGGGGGAGGTGATCGCTGGCACCCTGCTGTGAGCTGGGGTCACCGGGGCTGGAAAAGGAGTCTGTGCAGGACCCCGTGGGTGGAGTGGGTATGGGGCCACTGTGTGCTGGACGAAGCTGCTTCTGTTTCCATGGGGCGGGGGAGGACAGGAATGGCTAGGACAGGGCCAGAGTCTCTTCACTAGCGTCAGTGAAGTGGTAGCCCCCATTTACCAAGTGCACACTGCACGCTAAGCTTTTACCCGCCTGTGAGGTGGTAGCGTGACCCGCCTCCATCCGCCGATGAACCTGTGGATGAGAGGAGGTGATCATTTGCCCCAGACCACGCTCCAGGCTCTGTGAGACCCAGTTGGAACCAGGTGGGGATCAGGTCGTGGGGCTGCAGGAACGCACATGATAGAAAAACGTTCAGAGGAAGAGAATATGTCCACCATGAGCCAAAGGCAAACTGACGGGAAGAGGCCATCCGGCTACATAGTATCTCCACCCCTGCAGGTGGCTCCCCTGACAGGCTCCTGCAGGAGGGGGAGCCCGGGCTGGGTGTGCCTGCAGCCCGATTCCCTTCTTTGGCAGGCTTGTTCGCTCTGACCCATCTGTGGAGCTCACACCTCTCTTCCCTTTTCTCTTACGAAGAAGTCAGTCAGTGCTGATGTCCTGCTGTGGGAGTTCCCGTCCGTGGTCATGGTCACACACAGGGAAGAGGAGACTTACTCCTGCCTCCCGCACTCCCAAAGATAAGACATGCTTCCCGAGTCAGATAACCTCTCCACGTGGCACCCTGTTTGAGGCAGTGTGTGCACCGGGCAGCAAAGGAGTTTGGAGCAAGGCAGCGCTGGGTTTGAATCCCATCTCCAGAGCTTAGCGGCTGCGGATCCCTGGGGAAGCCGTCTTACCTCTCCGTGGCTCAGCCTCCTGTCGGCAGCACGAGGAGAATGCCTCCCTTGTGGGGCTGTGTGTCACTCAGCAAAATGATGCATAGCTGTCTGCTCGCTCAGACGAGGACAGTAATATGTAACTGGCATTGTGGTGTGGGAATCAGAGCTATTGTAATGGAGCACTCAGCACATAGTAGGATTTCAGGAAGCGATGTTATTGCTCCAGATGGGTCAGTAAGTGCCGAGCAGAGGGGAGGAGGGAGCAGGGTTCTCCAATAGTCGGGAGACCCGTCCACGTGTCTCCGGCTGCTCCACCACCTGCCCTGAGGCTGTTGACCTGTGGCCCCTCTGCAGCCACGTGCTTCCGGACTCCCCCACTTCCATAAGCTTTTTGGTGCCCCTCAGGTGGCTCCCCTGCTGACCATCTCCCTCCTTCCTCTCTCTCCGCAGCACCCTCAACAACAACAACATCAGCCGCATCCTGGTCACCAGCTTCAACCACATGCCGAAGATTCGAACTCTGTGAGTAAGGGTCCCTCTTCCTCCCCCTCCCCCGCCACACGCACCCCCATGCAGCAGGCTAAGCTGCTTTGACCCTCCATGCTGTGACCCGCCAGCCTGCTCTGCTCTCCAAACGCTACCTCCTTCTGCTACTGACTAAGGGGGGTGTCGGTGCGCGAGGGCAGATGGGGGACAGGTCAGGGTGCCATCCGTGGTTCACCCCCCTTCCTGCAGTGCACAGGCTCGGCGCTCTCCGTCCGGGGACCTTCCTGGACTGTGGGAGTCTGTGTGTGTTCCCTCCTGATGGGAAAGTCCACTCGTGTTATGAGGTCACAGGACACACAGCACTGGGCTGTGACGACTCCCCCGCTCCCTAGCTAACGGCGTGTGCCCCCGGCAGTTCTGTCGTAGTACCAGTGACCGCGGTGGTCTTCCCCTCCGGAACCCGTGGGGAGACCCACCCACCACTCCCGTGCTCACCTGCACCCTGGATGGCACTCTGACCCTGGAGTGCGGTCACTTGGTTCTTCCTTGCTAATGTTGGGTGGGCCCCAGCCTTCCAAGGTGTGCACTCAGGAAGCAAGTCTCCCCTTAACACCCCACGCCGAGAGCCGTGCCCCGACGACATAGAGCCCCCCTCTACCCAGCCAGAAACGCTCTGTAAATGTCTCTGCCACTGGGCTCCGATGGCCTTTCCCACGAGGTTCACACGCGTGCTGTTCTTGTTGGGGGGCCTCGGTGCTGTTCTTGTTGGGGGGCCTCGGTGCTGTTCTTGTTGGGGGGCCTCGGTGCTGTTCTTGTTGGGGGGGCCTCGGTGCTGTTCTTGTTGGGGGGCCTCGGTGCTGTTCTTGTTGGGGGGCCTCGGTGCTGTTCTTGTTGGGGGGCCTCAGTGCTGTTTGTTGTAGGGGAGAGCAGCCCCCACGAGCTCTGAGCCAGCACATGTCGGGCCGAGGCCAGGGGCTGGAAATCCTGCTGCGTCCTGGATTCATTCGCTCTGGGGCCTCTGTGGCCGCCTCTGTCAGTGGGGTGGAGGCAAAGATCAGGTGAGACTACCTATGTAAAGTGCCTGGCATGGAGTGGACAGTGAATGATATTAATGTTTTATCATCGTCATCGTCGTCATCATCATCGTCGTCATCACTGTTTAGCTAGAAACCTGGACCGAAGGTACTGAACAACCAGCTTATCCACGGTCCCTAAGGAACATGGAACCCACGGAGGTTTGAATCCTTAGAGCAGTGGTTCCCAAAGAGGCGACCCTAGACTACGAGGGTCAACATCACCTGGAACTTGTTAGCAAAGCGAAGCTTCCAGCCCCACCCGGCCCCGCGGAATCAGAATCCCTGGGGGTGAGCCCAGCCATCTGCTCTTTGCAAGCCCTCTGGGAGACTCTGATGCTCGTCAGGTTTGAGAAGCCCTGCCTTGGTGAGAACGAAGCAGAGACCGGTGAGGCGTGCATGAGGACACCGTGTGGGGCACCCGAGGAGGACACCCCTGGAGGCGGGCAGCCTGAGTTCAAGGCAAGGTGTGCCGCTTACCCTGGGCGAGTCTCTTCATCTCTCTGGGCTTCAAGGACAGCGAGTTAGATCCTTGCCTCAGAGCTGGTGGGAGAGTGAAATGCACTAAGGTGTGTCTGTCGTGGTGTGCGCTCAACAAAGACTCGTTGTCACGAAGAAGAAGAGCCTGGGTCCAGATCCCTCATTGTTCCCCAGCTCTTCCTTTGATCTCTCCTATGATAACAGGATTCAGCCAAGAAAACCCATCCCTTTCCCCCACTTTTAAAATGGGATGGCGCAGCCCTGTGTAAAGTGCCTGGCACGGAGTGGACAGCGGTTAGAGCGTCGGCCCGCGGACCAGAGAGTCCCGGGTTTGGTTCCCGCTAAGGGCACATACCTTGGTTGCAGTTTGTCCCCGGCCCCGGTTGGGGTCGTGTGGGTGGCAGCCAGTCGATGTGTCTCTCTCACATCGATGTTTCTCTCTCTTTCTCTTCCTACCTCTCTTCCTCCCTCTCTATCTGACGATAAATGCAAAAATGTCCTCGGGTGAGGATAAAAAAATAAAATAAAATGGGATGGCGCGATGATGGCGTTTTAAGGAGAAGCCACTGGGTCCCCACAGAGCTCTGCAGAGTCCCCGGCAAACCACTCGCGGGCTGGAGGAGAATGTGGCCCAGGCCTGTGGGCCTCGGGGTGCTGGGCCTGCATCCCCAGGCCAGGGGGTGGACTGGGAAATCAGGGCTCTTCCCTGCAGAGCAGCAATAACAGAAGCTGGGCTGGGTCCGCGGGAGGGGAGGCGGCCAGGCCTGGATCTGGGGTGCTTTGTTTGGGGCGTGGAGGCGGAGCCGATGGGAGAGTTTATTCTCCTGTTTCTGCCGTCATTCTTCCCCATGGTCCTGAACACGCATCTGATGACTTCAGATCAATCAATCAATCTCGTCTGCTCTCTTTGCTCCCTGCCTTGTGCCATTTTCTCTTTAGTTTAATTTCAGAGATGGCTCTGTATAGAACTCCCCGAAGACTTGAGCTGACTAATCCCCTTCATTGTAATTAAGGGGGGGGGGGCTGGTGCTGGGGAAGGGGGAGGAGGAGAGAGGAAGGAAGTCATAAATGGGATTTCTAAAGGAAAGCTTTTATATTGAATTCAGAAAGCCACATTTTATAGAAAATGAACACTGACTCTCTCTAAAAGGATTTGCTGGAAATTTAATTTAGCGTCTGTGGCTAAAAGGCACCTATTACAAATTGGCATTTGTATTCATTCACCTTATCTTCTGGGAAGGTGGTTCTGCCAACCTGGAATATGGTGTTGCTGTCGGCAGAAGCCTGAGGGCCACATGCAGGAGGCGCCCAGGCACCCTGGGGCCTGTGTCCGAAGCAGACCTGAGAGCTTCCTGCTCAGGCAGGGCCCCAGGTGGGAAGGAAGGCCCGGCCCTCGTCTCCTCCCGACAGCAATAACATCGAACATCACCGTGTGGCAGGCCTCAGCGCTTGTCCTGAATCATTTCAGTAACTGTGAGGCGAGGGCATCATTAATGCCCCCATTTCACAGATGCTAACACTGAGGCCCACGGCGACATCAGCATCCAAAGTCAAAGTCAGAAAGCACAGAGCCGATGCTGTGTTTGGGCTCCCCCGAGTCATTGCCATCCCTACTCACCAAAGTTATTGGAAGTAATTAAAATAATTTCCCTTCTCACTCAGGAGGATTAGAAATACTCGCGGCAGTGTGCAGGCTCCCATTTGGGGTGATTTTGCTCAATCTGATATGAGATGAAGGGCAGCGTGAAAGAATCTGCCCAGCTCACTCGCCCAGCGTCTCTGGTGAATAAAACTCCAGCAGGGAGCTGAGTCCAAGTCCTTTTCGGTCACCTCCCTCCCATGGCCCCACTTGGGAGAGGAGACATCCCCACAAAGACACGAAGGAGCAGGCACCCTCTGGAGCCAGGGTGAGGAGAGAGGGGGCTCGGGCCGGCCATCGGGAATGGAGGGAGCACCAATCTAATATAATCTTCCAAAGGGGGAACCTCTGACATTTTGATTATCTGAGAAATTAATCTGCTTGGCAAGGATCTGACGTCCCTAAACCTCATTTCTGTTCTCCCATTGATCCCTTACCCCTGATTGGGACTGACGGGAATGTGCTCGCATCGATCCAGCTCGCGGGCCCAGGCGCTCAGCATCAGAGTGAGTCCCCGTTTCCTCGGCCTCCATCTCTCACTGCCTTTCCCAATAAAAGCCGAGCTCTCCTGCGAAGGCCCTTGCTCCTGGCGCACACACAGAAGTCCGGCCCGCCGCCAGCCCGCCTCTGCCCCGCCTGTCCCCGGACTGACCCGCCGTGCCATTTTCCTGGGCGGCCTTGATACCCGGGGTCTGTCCGGCCACGGATTCCCCTCTCACTCAGGCCAGCTCGCTGATGGGTCCAGTGACAGGTCATTGTCACTCATGCTGCATTTCCCAGGAATCCCCCTTCTCCTCGTGCCCTTAGGAATGAGGGACCAGCCGCCAGCTCGCCGCCAGGCCCCTCTGTCCTGGGCACAGAGTTGTCATCTGTGTTGAATAAACAGAGGTCTTGCTTTCCCTCTTAGAACTGAAGTCCTTCCCCAAACTTAGGATTTTGCCTCCCCAACCCCTTTCCCCCTGCCCCCCTCTTTCTGGGGGGCCTGGGGTGGGGGCAGAGGGTGGGTCTGAGCTCTGAAACGCAGAGGGGAGAATTGCGGGGGGCCCATTGTAGGCACTGTATCTTGGACCTAGGAGCCTATTAAAATGTGCTTGACCTTAAATATTGGCCCTGGAGTACCAAAAAAAAAAAAAAATGTACATCAAAATTAATCATTTTAAAACAAAATCATAAAAATCTTTTCAAATTTTTTTCAGCAGAAAAAAAAAATGACATTCTATGTGGGAATTCTGTTCATTTAGTCCATCTGATGTGATGGGATCTGGGGCCCCCTGAGGCTGCCAAGACCCCCCTCGACCTGGCCTGCATCCGGGGGGACGGGGGCTCGGCCGGCGTGCGGCATGCGTCTGCTGCACCTGGCTGATGTTAGCAATGTTGACCTCACACTGAGTGTGGTCAAGAGCCCTTCGGCTCTCTCCAGTGCTGGCGTGGAGGTAGCCCGGGCCACTGCTCTCTGCTGCCACTCAGTATGAACTGGCTTGACACGGAGCACTTGGAAGTCCCCAGACACTGCTGGCTGAGCATGTCCAGGATCGGGCGTCGGAAGTCTGCAGCAGAAAGCCAGGTGCACGAGAAGCTGATGCGACTCCCGGCACCACTTCTAAGGACCTGGGGTTGTAGGGAACGTGCAGGTTGGAAACCCCAACAGAGAAGCCTTGGGGAAGAATCTTCAGAAGCCCCTGGAGAGCCCTAGTGTGCCCCCCAGCTAGTGGGAAGGAAATTCAAGCCATTTAACCCGACAGGATTCCCCTCAGAAGCGGGACCTGCAGATCGCTTGATGGAATCGCATTCACTCACGGGCAAGGACTTGGTCTGGAATCACAGCTACTAGGGGGAGAAAGCCAGTCCTGGAACTGGTTGGGAAGTCTCCGCAGAGATACCTGAACCAGTCAGACGAGCACTCTGCCAGCTGGACTTGAACTTGGGGAGGGGATGAAGGGCGCGGTGGAGACCAGTATGGATCGCAGGAGTCAGGTACGGACGGTACCTTATTACATAGGAGGATGGAGACCAGGATGCACCCTCTCTCCAGGCCCTGCCCCACCTGACCGGTGCACTCAGTGGTACCGGTGTGGGCTCACCAGGGTTACATGCAGGGGTTCACTCCAGGGACACTTAGGGAGAGGGAGGAAGGCCAAGCCCCGAAGCCACCATAGGTCGGGGCACGGAGACTGAGAAGCTGTTTCAAGCCATCGGTAACTCATAGCAGCTCAAGGAATGACATCTGCACACGAGCCACCTCTGTGGGGTCCGACTCGAATCAGGACTGTCACTGCAATAATGTCCCCCTCCCCTCCTACGTGCACAGCTTCCTTGGGTGGGCAAGAGGAGTGCGGGATCACGACGGACGAAGAAACAGCTGCGCAGAACCCAGGGGCAGCACTGGAGCAGCCTGCGGTGCGGCACCTGTCGCCTGCGGCTTGGCGATGCCGGGGAGGAGGCTCCCGCGGCGGTTCTGTGGTGCAGAGGGCGCGGCGCCCCCCGAGGGCTGTCACGCAGGATAAAGGGGCAAAGAGGTTCGGTCCACTCTGTTCAGCCAGTGGCAGCCTCCCCGGTTCATGCTGTGACAGTGTCTTCCCTCTGTCCCTTCCCCTCCCAGGCGCCTCCACTCCAACCACCTGTACTGTGACTGCCACCTGGCCTGGCTCTCGGACTGGCTGCGACAGCGGCGGACGATCGGCCAGTTTACACTCTGCATGGCGCCTGTGCACCTGAGGGGCTTCAACGTGGCGGACGTGCAGAAGAAGGAATACGTGTGCCCAGGTGAGTGCCCCTCCCGTAGGCTCTCGCTGACCTGACGTCCCCCTGGGTCGGTGTGGCGGCCCCCAGGTTACCCCAGCACTCTGCAGTCACTCAGAGGCTCTGGGGTGCCTCGGGGTTCCAAGAAGGAAGCTTTTGTCCTCTGTTAGAGGAACGGCTCGGAGAACTCAGGAATCACGTTCTGTTCCACCTCACGGTCGTCGGTGTGGGGAACCCTCACACTTGTTAGGTGCTTAGCATTTGCCAAACATGGTCCTGTCATCCAGTCGCTTGTAGAAATTGGGAGACAGGATGATGGAGGCGTTGGGGTCAGCCTGTGTGGCTGGAAATCCTAGCTCTGCCCCTTACTAGTGTGTGACTTTGGCAAGTTACCTGGCGTGTCTGTAAAGTAGAAATACTAATAGTCTATAACTCAGGGGGTGGGTGGGAGGATTCAGTGCAATGATGCCTACAAAGCACTTAGCATCATACACAGTACTTGGTAAGAGCTAACAGGCGGAGTTCAATTATTAGAGTTCTGTGGGCCCCCAGAATGTGCTGAGCAAACACAAGCATTTGATCTGCGGGCGTTTGGAGTGGGGTGGAAGCAGACTGCCGTGTGCTTCACAGAAACGGAAGTACGCACAGATGTACCCAAAGGCAGCACAGGTCTCCAGGGACAGGAGGTGGCTGAGAGACCGAGATCTTCCCAGAGGACGGAATAGCGTTTAAACCGAATCCTAAATGTGCTTGCTTGTTCATTCTTTACTTTTCATTGACATCCTCCAGTCCCACCAGTTCTCCCTTTTCTGGTGGCAAAAAAAGTAGAGCTGATCCCTTGATTTTCTCAAAAAAAACAAAACAAAACAAAACAAAACCAAAGACTTTCCCAGAGGCCTTCCTGATATCCAGGAGCCCAGCCCTGGAGTTGGGACCCAGCAGCCTCTTAAGGCTAATCTTGGGGAGTCCATGTGCAGGAAGAAGAAAGACGGGGAGCATGGCCCTGGTGGGGCTGCACCCCTTGCCTTTCTTGACTGTCAACCGCCTCCAGCATTGAAGGTGCATTGAGCCAGGTGCGTTGGGCCAGGTGCGTTGGGCCAGGTGCATTGAGCCAGGTGCGTTGGGCCAGGTGCGTTGGGCCACGTACATTGGGCCAGGTGCATTGAGCCAGGTGCGTTGGGCCAGGTGCATTGGGCCAGGTGCATTGAGCCAGGTGCGTTGGGCCAGGTGTATTGGGCCAGGTGCATTGAGCCAGGTGTGTTGGGCCAGGTGCATTGAGCCAGGTGCGTTGGGCCAGCACGTGCTGCAGGGCCGGTGTGGCCAGGAGTGCAGATTGGCCCGCTTCTCTCTGTGACTGCATTTGCAATAGAGTAAGAATTTTCCACAAATCCGACCGCATCTCTCTTTCTGCTGCTTGTTCCTGTCATGTTACTACTTCATCAAGTTCTTTATCATCCAAAAACATTCGAACATGTCTCAGAGCAGTACCTCAGTAATTTCCTATAGACACCCACTTAGAAATCACTTCCCATCAAACTCATTTAATAAAACCGTTTATCACACGAGCACCAAACTCAGACATAGTGACTGTAATCACAGTAATTATTAGGCAGAGGATACAATATCGGCATAAGTGCCAGTGAAAGAAATAATTACAGAGTGCAGGAGTCATCCAAGAGCTAATAAGAAAAACTAATTAGAGAGAATGTTAAAACACATCACCGTAGGTGGGCGCCACGTCCAATGCCGCTCGGAGCACGAACACCAGCCTGCCGTCACGCAGCCTCCTGTCATAGGAGTGCAAGCCGCCGCTCACCCAGCAGCGGGCAGGATCCCAAACCCAGGGGCGCAGGCTGACCCCCGGCGCCCCCAGTCCCCCCCCTCTAAGCACCCAGCTCTCACAGGCAGGTTAGCAGTTGCGCAGGGGCGTCCTTACCACCTCCCCTGTGTGCAGCAACGCCATGGTAGGAATTTAGGGGGGCTCCACATTGGGGCCCCTGTCCGTGAGGGATTCTTTACGTGCTTCCCAGGCTCTCGGGTTAAAAATAGAGTGCTGTGCAGGGTTGCTTTCTGGAAAGGTCGGAGGCAGATTTAATGGTCTGGGGGAACCGGTGTATTGAACATCCATGAGGAATGAACCACCAGGCGCCATTATTAGCGGGGTGCGGGACGACCACCTTCTCCAAAAAGTGCTGCCTCTTTAATAACGGTTAAAGGTCGTTTAGGAGGCTGCGATGAAAGGGTGCCAGGGAAGCAGCATGGAGCAAGGCTCGGGCTGTGCACACCAAGGTCCACGAGAAAGGCTATTTTCACGTACTGACCACCCCACACACACCCACCGCCGGGGTACAGCCCCCCCCCCATGGCAGAGCCCAGCAAGGCGCCTGGACGAGGTGGTTTTGTTCAGACCTGATTGCGGTTGTTTTAGCTCCTGGTTCAAGCTCTTCCCCCAATAACTTGCAGGAGGAAGTCTTCAGTCAAGAAGGGGTGGGGGCAAGAACATCTCTTAAAAATAGAGGTTATCTGCTCAGGAGAAAAGAAAGGCACGGGCTACCAATTAAGCCATCCCTGCGTGTCGCTTCATCACCGGCGGCCCCTGTCAAGGCAGCATCAGAAAACCTCCCTGGGCCCTTAGACGTTATCGAAAAATTCATCAAACACACGACTGCAGAGACAGGAAAGAGCTTTCTTCTCTCAGCCGGTGAGGGCCCTGCCTGTCCAGGTCCCTGATAGCTCCCCTTGAATTAAACGCAGCTGTCTAGAGCCCAGCCCTTCTCCCCAGAAGCCCTGGCTGGGGCTCCTATCGCTCCAGCGTTTGTTTTTTCCTCTGGGGGAACACCTGGGAGTTTTTCTCAGGGGTGAGAGACTGTATCTGACTTTATTTTCTATCAACGTTTTTGTCTGTGATCTACAACCGGACTGCTTGGTTTCCTTCAGCTCGTGCTGCCACGAGTTCTCTGTTGGCTTTTCTTGGCCTCCAGAGGAAGGTTAGGGCCCAGGACTAGGGGAGTCAGCCGTCCTCGCTTCGTGGACCTGAACCAGACGGGGACTTGGTCCGAGTTCCCGTAACAGCCCGGAGAAAAGGTTCTGCTCTGGCCGTGACTCAGCTCATGCTATGTGAGTCGTTCTGGTTTTTCCACCCTTACCTAAAGGGCTTTTGGGGTGGGGGTTAAACTCTAGGACTCATCTTCCGTGTCTCCATTTTCTGGCACCTTCATCGGAGAAGGCGTTTACCAGCCCCTCTTTGCAAATCACGGGGATCAGTTAAACATTTGACCTCCCGAGTCAGTCACCTCTTTCCTTTGAACGTCTTTGAACTCATCGGGTCGTCCACGCATTTCCCACTCATCTGCCATGGCCTTTGACTGTGAGGTCTCGTCCCGAAGATTCAGCTTGTCTTCCAGTAATAAGAGGCCAGCTCCTGCGTGTTTAAGGTGCCCAATGCCAGGAACAGAGTTTGATCCTACTGAGCCTCTCAACAAACATTTATCCTCATTTATTATTTAAAAGGAAATAGGTGGATCTCCCTGGAAACAAGAAACTTTCCCCTTCTTAGGATTTTTTTTTTTTTTTTTTTAATTTGAGACCGGTTACTAAGTGTAAAGATAATTAAGGTAAGCCTAACTGGCCGCCCATCTCCTTAGGAGGTTTTAATTAAAACACCATAATTGGACATTGCCAGAATGCGATTATTAGGTTTATAGCCATTCCCAAAATTATTATGCCTCTGCTGTTTAAATCGTGTTCATTTATATTCTCATCATAATTGCTCGAGTCCCATTGTCCTCACAGTCTGTTGTTGGCTTTTGAAAGGCCGGCGAGGCCGACAGGGATGCTTAATCTGAATGCTGGAATTAATTTATTTCCACGTGCTCACAAGGCCATGGGCTCTGTGCACTCTACTGGTGACGTTCTCTTTAAAGACAGAAAGAAACATGGCTTTGACGCCAGGGAGCCCCGCCACTGTGGCCTCCCTTCCCACCTCCCGAGACTCCAGGGTGGTCTCCACTTCATGGCAATAAGGAGGGGCATTGGAGGTGTCTTTTTGGCAGAGGAGATGGTGAGAAGAGCATCTTGGGCAGTTTGCTTAACCTTCCTATTCTCTGATTCCTCCTCAGTATAACGGGAGTAATGATAACAGAAACCCCGGCTTTCACGAGGGCCGAGTGGGAGCGGATATTCTCGGCACTGGATGCAGTGTCTGGCCTGGAGGAGACCCTGTAAACGTTAGCTGCTTTCATGGGAATGAAGGTCATGTTCAGCTTGGCCACTGCTGTGTCCTTGGGCAGGAACCCGCTCAGGGCTCCCGTTTCCTCACCATCCCCATGGCCCTCTGAGGTCTGACGTCCAGCGACCTTTGCCCGACGCATCTGGAGGGAGAGGTTGGGGCCTTTCGCTTTCAGCGTGATGATCATGCCCGTTTGCCAATTAGGAGAGCAGAGATGCAGCGGAGGCTGGGCAGAGCCAGCTCCCCGGTCACCACGCCACCCTTCCTGTCGCTCGGGACTAGAGGGGAGCGTGCCGTCAGCAGAGAGAGGATAATGAGTGCCCGTCCGTCCGCCAGGGGAGCTCTGGCCGGGAGGCTGTTTCTGCCCTCTCGGGCACTGTGTGCCTTCCCTTCCCTCCTGCTTCGGCTCATGGAAATTCCAGAGCTGGAGGAGGAAAGGTGGGCCGGGCCCCAGAGGGGAGACGGGCGCTCGCCACGTGCCCAGCTGCCTCCTGTTCTGGACGAGAACCTCCCCCGCCCGGTGCAGCAGCATCCTAGTGCCCTGGGAAGGCGCCAAGGGCAGAGCCAGGCACTCACTTCCAAGGGAAGGAGCTGCACCCCAGCTCTGAGGCAGAGCAGCTTGCAGGCTCTGTGTGCTGGCCCGTCACTGGGCTCTGATAGAACGGGGTGGAGGAGACGGTGCCAGTCGACAGGCTTGCTTGAGGACAGTGAGGATTCGTGGGCCCCACGAGAACATGTGAAGCACCAGGAACACACACATGTGTGCAGGCAGGCACATACCCAGGTGGTCCCCCTGTGAAAGACACGGGAGACCCTTCCTGTCCCGATACAGACGCTCCGCTCCCTTTCCTCTCTGCTTCTCAGCTTGTCGTCGTAGTTTGCTGGGTGGAAAGACAGATGTTTCCTCACTTTGTCCCCTTGGAAATTCACTGCCCCCTTCCCTATCCCCACCACCCTCAACGTGCATGGACAGGAAAGCCTGGGAGCGATGGATCTGGTGGAGTGCCTAGGACACTCTTCCTGTAGGTGAGCTAGGTGCAGAGCGGGCTGGACACTGGGCAGGTGGCCTTTGCCAGCACAGAGCGCTGGTAGAGTGCCTCTGACTTCAGGCCTGAGAGTCCCATCTACCCACAGCCACTCCATCTCCCTGCCCCGTGGCTGATCCTGTCGACAGAGGCCAGGGCACTCAGAACTTAGGGGGCCTCCCCTCAGGGCCCTTCCAGAAGGGTCTCTCGCCTCTGTAGCTTGCTGACGTTCAGCCGCCACGTCCACAGGGCTTCCGGGCCACGTGCATTCACGAATTCACCCTCTTGCTCACCCGAGGTGTGTTTACTGAGTCGGTGTTCTGTGCACTGGGACAGGTGCAAGACAGACATGGTCGCTGCCCTTGCAGAACTGACATTCCAGGCTCAGTCTGCTCAGAGACAGGAAGCAAAGGGGAGGGGCTTCTGCCCTCCCAGCACTGAGGCCCAAGTGGAAACGGGCCTGGTCCATCAGGCACTCGCCAGTGGAGAATGTTCCCAGGGAACACGACCCATCCCTCACCCCCATCCTCAACCTGCAGTGTTGTGTTTCAGCAGGAGAGTAATGTCCTCGCCGTGTGTGAATGCCCGGCTGGGGAGCTGCCAGCCGGGATGCTCACAGAGGCTATAATTACCTCTCTGAGTAATTAAAGGTGTTGTTAGTGACCTTGTTAAGGCATCTTTTCCACAGGCTTTTTTTAAAGCCTTGACAACATCCCTTGAAATGTAGCACAGCCTGCCTACAGAGCAGAGGCACCCGCGCCAGGCCGGCTTCTTCCCACAGGGGCTGCGGCCCGGGTCCGGTTTAGACAGAACTCACTCCAGCTCAGAAGTCCGACGGAGCACCTTGGAAACAGCTCCATTTCAGAACTTCCCATATGCGCCCTTGAGTAGGTCTTTCTCCCCCCTTTCTTCTGAGACAGCTCAAAAGGGGAACAGCGTCTGATACCCTCCGCCTCCATGGATGGACATGCAGAAGCTCAGACTGCAGCCCCTGACATTTCCCCGAGGGAAGCACCGGGGCGGGGCCGTTGCCCCCGGCACTGCCAGGTGCATTTGCCCCTGGGTGGAGGGCCAGGCCTGGCAGTGCTCTTTGGCGAGCACCCTCTGCACGTCCAAAGCCTGGCATCTGAACTCATACGTCCCACCTCCCTGGGGTGTGGGTGGGGGATGGGGGCCTTCACACTGTCGGTCCTGTTTGCCCCTGGCTGGGAGGTGGCTTGCTCCTTCTGCATCCATTTTCGGAAGAACAGGGTCAGTCTTAGACGCAGGAAGAACTTCAGAAGTCTGCAGTCCAAATCCTCATCCGCTGAGATGATGGCTAGAGCTCGAGGGGGTGCTTCGACCTGCAGGCAGTTAGGAACAGCGTTAACAAGACTAACAGCAGCGTTGACGACAGCAAGCTCCTGAGCTCGGACCCCATCCGTGCAACCCTCTAAATACCCGACACGCTTTAACTCCCTTTGCCTTCCCGGCTAAACCATGCTCCGAAATAAGCATTGCTCTCTCCCCCTGTTGTACAGCTAGGGGAAACTGAGGCACGGGGGCGGCAGGAGGAGACAGAGGAGCTGGGATTCAAACTGAGGCATGGGGCTCCAGAGCCCGCTCTCTCAGCCCACAGTCTCTTCCTCTTGATCTGCCGCTCCGGCGGGCTGGCTCTCTGTGTGGCCATCTCCTCAGAAATGTAAAGACTTCCCCAGTTTGGAACAAAGCCAGGTCACCCCTCTCCCTAAGAGAATGAATGTTGCAGTTGGGGGTTCGGTGTCAATCATCCTCTCTCTGGCATTTTCCATGGTCTCCGTCGGGTCCACTCCTGTGACGCTGGGAGTTTGAAGCCCTTGTACCCTGGACAAGGATGCTTTCAGATGTCCAGCTCAGAGGGTGCTTTCAAGTGTGTGTGTGAGTAATTTTTTGGGGGCGAGGTGAACTTTCCCATTTAAGCCAGAGGCATCCATCTGAGTCTCTAGAGAAGGACCACCCCAGGTATGGGGGCCCCTGAGCACGGGAGCGGACCCTCCACGTTCAGTCTCCTTGGTGTCCGCAGGAGGACTTGCCCGGGCCTGGTCAGTCCCCTGACTCAGCTGCTGTGCTGGGCCCACTCTGCTCCCAGGCTCGGCTCCTGCGTGGACAGAGGCCACACTCACATCTTCTCCCTGCAGACATTTTCTGCATTTCGTGTTTCGTCTCCATCAAGAGCTCCCAGCCCGAAGCTTCATGTCTGAGCAGTGAGGAGGTCTGCAGAGTTCCTCTGAGTTTGCTCTTGCCCCTGGCCCTTCGCTCTGGGAGGAGGGATGTGGAAAGACATCAGAATAACCCCTGCTGGCTGCATGCAGCAGGCGTGGGATAAGGTCCTGGGAGGGTCACTGGGCTGAGTCTACCTTTTGGGCCGCAGTGTCCACATTTGAAAAACTAACCGCAGGCTTGAGATGCTTACCTCCCTTTGAAGAAGTCATCATAGCACGAAAACGTAGACAATGTCTTTAAAACGTTTGAATTTACTTCTTGTATTAGAGATTCGGCGTGAGAGCCAAAGAAAGGGAGCAAGATTCTCGTGACTCTGACTCTTGAGTGAGTTTGTGATGTATACGTGTATCTAATTCGCCTTCCTGAGTAAGCCACTTGGATGCCATTTTCTTGGGTTTTTACTTGGGTTTTCACCACTTTGCTGTAAATGCACACTGGCTTTCGACTCAAACAAAACTAAGAGCTGACTCCAAGATGTGCAGTAACCTGTTTGCCCTTTATCTGACGCGGTAAGTTCTGCGAGCATGTTCTCCAGACATAAAAGCTGTTCGAAAGGGCCTTGGGGTCGCTGCTGATGACAGCGCCACAGCCCCGAATGGGGAGACGCGGCCCCCGTCTCTCCTCCCACTGGTTGTGACTGCAGACCCTGGACAAAGGAATGAAGGTGTGTCTGTACTCAGCATCCAGTTCCCAGATGCACTCCGAAACCCCTTGTCCTTCAGACGTTGGGCACCCTGAGACATGGCCCCAGGGGACCTCTTTGCATATTCGCACGCGTGATTGACTGAGAGCAAGTCTTTCAAAGACGAGGATGATGGGCTGACAGAGCAGGTGGAAGAATCCAGAAATAGTCAGGTCGAGGTCAGAATCGCTCCTCTTGGCTGACTGTGTAGCCAGTGGCAGCTGCGTCTCCGAGGTGAGGGAGATGGCAGCTGGTGAACATTTCCAGGTAGCTTATCGGGTAACGCCGCCTCGTTGGAGAGCTGGTCAAGGCGCCAGGAGCCCAGGCGGCTCTGGACACTGACACGAGCTGACCCCTGTGCTCTGGCCCCACAGGCCCCCACTCGGAGCCTCCGTCCTGCAATGCCAACTCCATGTCCTGCCCTTCGGCCTGCACTTGCAGCAATAACATCGTGGACTGTCGAGGGAAGGGCTTGACGGAGATCCCCGCCAACTTGCCAGAGGGCATCGTCGAGATGTAAGTGCCCCGCCTGCCACCCCGTGCCAGCCAGTTCTCCAGTAGCTTGGCAGCCGGTTGAGCTGTCGGAGCTGACTGCTGAAACCCTCGGGAATCTGCCATCCTCCCAGGCTTTCCCAGGTATGCCAGCTCAGTGCTCAGGGCGCTAGGGCACAGTCGGCAAACTGCGGCCCGTGGACCTAATACACTACCACCTATTTTTGTAAATAAAGTTTTGTTGGAACCCAGCCACACTCACGTGCTCATGTATCGTCTGTGGCTGTTCTAGTACGGCAGAGGTGAGGAGTCACGGCAGAGCAGCTGTGGCCCAGCAGCCTAATACGTCCCGTGTGGTCCTGGGTGGTAGATGTTTGCGGGTCCCTGCCGGGAGTCACCCTGTGACTGTACCCTGGCTCCGCCTGGCTGTGTGACTGGGCAGAATAGCTGCTCCTTTGCGTCTCTGGTTTCCTCGTCTATAAAGTGTGATGATTACAGCGTTCTCGGGGCCACTGTGAACGCGGAATGAAGCACTGCGTGTACGCACGCGGTACGACCCTTAGCGCGCGGGCCAGCGCTGCGCAGCGTGGTGGTGGAAAGTGTGTGGGTGAGGAGCTGATCTCACAGCTGCCGTTCCCTGAGCCAGAGCTGAGCCCTCACCGGGTCACGTCAGATCGCTGTCCTGCAGGTAGATGGATCTCGAGGTGGAGACCAGATGGCGTGTGGCGATGCGAGCGCGGATGTCCAGGTTTGCCCGCATAGCTCGGTCTTGTCCACTCTCCCTCACACGTGAGGAAATGGCCCGTGTCTCATTCTGGATCGAGTAGAGGGTCAGTCAGCATTGACCCCAAGATCGCTCTGTATATGACAATAATTGTTTTCATTTTCTACGTTCACCTTTAGGTGGCTTTATTAAAAACGTGGTTAGATGAAACCCTCCTACTGGAAACATCATTAGAGAAAATCTCTGCAAATAAAAGACACACTTCCCTCGCCTCCCTGCTTCATTGTCATCATCTCCCCCTCCTCCTCCTCCTCCCCCTCCCCCTCCTCCTCCTCCTCCTCTTCCTCCCCCTCCCCCTCCCCCTCCCCCTTCTCCTCCCCCTCCCCCTCCTCCTCTCCGTCCTCCTCCTTCTCCTCCCCCTCCTCCTCCTCCTCCTCCTCCTCCTCCTCCCCCTCCTCCTCCCCCTCCCCCCCCTCCTCCTCCTCCTCCTCTTCCTCCCCCTCCCCCTCCCCCTCCTCCTCCTCCTCCTCTTCCTCCCCCTCCCCCTCCCCCTCCTCCTCCTCCTCCTCCTCCCCCTCCCCCTCCTCCTCCCCCTCCCCCTCCCCCTCCCCTTCTTCCTCCTCCTCCTCCTCCTCTGCACGCCCTGTGTTCCCAGCGCATTCCAAGAGAGGGCCTATTAACTCACTCATTCATACATTCATTTAACAAATACCTGCTGTGAGCTCACTGTGTTCCAGTCAGTGTTCTGTGCCTGGGGAGCATCAACAAATAGACAAAATTTCTGCTTATATGGTGTTTGCTTTCTAGTGGTGGGAAGAGTGTGATACACAATAAACAAAGCAAAGCAAATTAGATAATATGAGAGAAAGTGGTAGGTTCTATGGAGAAGAATAGAGCAAGGAAAGGAGTTGAAGTAAATGAGGCCAAAAAAACAAAAAACAAGTAAATGTCTGGAGGAAGAGTGTTGCAGGGAGAGGGAGCAGCATGTGCAAAGACCCTGAGGCAGGAGTGTGCCTGGTGTACCAGAAGGCCAGTGTGGGGCAAGCACAATGGAGAGTGTGAGGGGATGAGGTCAGAGGGGTAAGAGGGACCAGATCATGGAGGCATTTTAAGGGCTTTGCTTTCACCCTGATTGCGATAAGAAACATACGACAGTGGAGCTTTAGTTTCTTCTTTCTCCATCTGCTTTGCCAGCTTTTCTCTGATTTCCTTTAACACTTTCTTTCCCAGCCCCTGTGGACACAATCTATGCCTCCACACCCTTCCTAGAGTCAGAGCTATGAGCAAAGTGTCCTTCTGACCTGACATCCACACCTTCTGTGGCCTTCATCCACTCTCATTCAGCCTTCCGGCGTCCTGTGAGCAAGGGTCAACCATCAGTTCCCTTCGTGTTTCACCATAACTCTCCTCCGCTCCTCCTGGTCCACAGCTCTAGCCTAGAAGAGCCCCTCTCTCCATGGAATTCCCTTCGACCTCTCCGCCTCTCCTGCTCATCGCTCTGCTTGCCTTCTCCTGCCGTTTCTCCTTATTCCTGCCCTTCCTCTCTTCCCTTTCCACACCCTGTTCCCTTCTTTTTTCTCCCTCCCTTGATTCATTCTCCCTCTTCTCTCTTTCCCCACCCATAGCCTTTCCACTTCTCTTCCCAGCCCCATCCTTCTCTTTACTCAGCTACCCCTTTGTTCTTCTTTATCAGAGCCCCCCTCCCTCTCCACCATGCCAAGGTGGGACCCTGGCCCTCTCGAGATGGGTAGATGTTCAAGACAGAATTCCTGCCAAGATTTCATGTCATTTCAGATTCCCATAGATCATTCCTTTCTCCTTCCACCTGCCAGGTTTTCTCTTCGACGGGCACAGATTCTCCCTGAGCCAGGTCTCAAACCACAGCCTGAAGAAAGAGGCCAGTCGAGGTGGTCAAGCAGTAACCGTTGACCCCCTGCCCCACCCCTGAGTCAGGAGCTCTGAGCCTGCCCACCCTGCTCATCTCTGCACCTCGGAGGCACCAGCTCAGGTGTCTGGGAGAGAAATTGGAGATATCCATGTAGGCGGAGGGATGCGTGCAGACCAGACCGTACCCAGGCTCGTGAGCTTGTGCCTGGACGTAGAATCTTAAAGGGGACGTTAACGAGTTAGAGTAGTGATTATTCCTGAATTTTTTCTGATTTGGGGTAAAGTGAGAAAAATGATGTTTTTTCATTGAGCAAAATATCCAATTTGAAGGAGGGCCCTTTATTTTAAATTCCTGGACTTCCTTATTCTGTTATTTTTGTTATTAAAATTACCCTTTATTTTATAAAATGATGGCCACTGAAAGCAGAATATGTGTGTGTGTTAAATGTGTTTAATTATTACATAATTATAAATGCATGCTCCTATATGAATATGTATTATGTATGACACAGAGAGAGATTGCCTTAACTGGCAACATAAAAGGCCTTTAGCCCCCTAGCCTATGAAATCCAAATGTCTGGGGATGACCAACCTAGCTAGAGTGTGTCCAAAGCTGAGCCACCGCAAACAACAGCCAGGTGCTTGAGAGTGCAGACCATGGATTCAGACAAGCCCACGTTCTATCTGCAACCCTGACTTATAGCCGTTGGCAAGTAACCTTTCTGAGTCTTGGTTTTCCCAACTGAAAAATGCAGAGACTGACGGTACCTTCTTAAGGACTCCTGTGAAGGGGACGCGGACGTATGCCTTGGGTCTGGCACGTGAGGCAAGCTGCCTTAGCAACGATTGCTGTCATTTTGCTGCTACAATTAGTGCTGCTGCTGCCGCTGTGACCCCCAGTCTCATTAGGCATGGTGAGAGGGTTAGAACCATATTATTGGAGCTGGAGACGCCTGTACAAGAGGTCCTTCCACACAGCGAGGTCAGTCCTTTGAAGGTGAAGGTTGAGAGAACAGGTGCAGGAACTAGGCTAGCCACGCACACGACGAATGGCGCCTGGCGTAGCTCGTCTTTGCACAAACATGCGGACGTGCGAATAAGGCTGCCCTGCTCTGGGGCACCCACGGCCCGCCAGGCAGGCTGCCCGGGACTTCCTGCAGCACCTGCCTCATCCGCTCTGATGAAACGGAGCTGAGACGTCACAGGAGGCGAGGCGAGGCTCTAAGGTCGGCAGGGTCCTGGGAGAGGTGATATGCACGGGAGAACTTGGAGGGGGAACTCTCCAGGTTCCTCCAGGCAACAAAGCCCGTGCTCGGGGATCTGTCGCTGGCTTCAAGGTCTTGAAAGCAGCTGAAATGCGCCGCCTGAGCAGTGAGAGCAGACCAGCAGATGGGGGAGGCTGACAGATGAGAAAAAGGGAGGCAGAGTCGAAGCTGCAGGCTGTCCCCAGGATGAACAGGGGGTGTCTGATTTATCACCCCAAAGCCAGCCGAATGGGGCTCTTTCTGTCAAGAATCCCGCCTCTTCTTTATAACCCCCGATACCATCCGTATTTCCCCTTGCTCCTTTGGGGCGCTTGGCGCCAAACCAGACTTACTCCCCACTCTCAGTGCTGAGCCAGCAGAACCGCTCTGAGACCTTGGGAGGGGTTCTGTACGCCCCGACATGTTCTGGGGGAGCTCTCTCTCACGCGAAGCAATCTGGCAGCCTCTTGTAGATTCTCTTCAAAGCCAGAGCAGCTCGGAGGAGTGTGTGCTGGTCTCCCCGCGTGGCAGAGCCAATTCCTCTAAAAATAGCTTGCTTCCAGAGAACCCACAGTGAGATGGTTCAGTGCAGATTTTCCTCGAAACTGAGCTCCCGTCAGCCGGACTGCTCCTGCTGCTCCCCGACATTTCTCTGAGCCGGCTCCAGCCTCCAGCAGGGTGGGTTCTGGGAAGAGCGGAGCCCCACATGGTCCTCTGTTCTGTCCTCTTCAGCCCCCCTCCTGGGCTCTCAAGGCTGGAGAGGGACCATCTGGACCTCAGGCCCCACCGTAGCCTCCATCCCCTCGTCTCCCGTGTCTGCTCCACACGCCACTCAGCATCAGCCAGTGTCCGTGCCCGCCGCTGTGGCAGCTAAATAAATGCATTCGGTGCAGAGAGGCTGTGGCTGGACCTGGGGGTCAAGTCCTAAGGGAAAGTACCTAGGGGGAGAGTCGCCCCCCTGTCCACCTGGCCTCACCTCAACCCCGTTGTTATCTGGGGTGGGGAGACAGCAGCTTAGCAAAAGCAAACATTCTCCCCTCACACAGATCACGGGGGGGGGGGGTCAGAGAGAGGGAGAGAACTGAAAAACAGAACAAAAAGGCAGCCAACGGAACAAAAGGGCTGAAGGGCCCCAGAAGTCACTGACATCAGTGGTTCTGAAAGTGTCCGGAGAGCACCAGGTTTCTGCAGGTCTGCGCGTGGAAGTGGGGTGGTGGGGGTGGGCAGGTGGGCAGAGGGAAGCCGACCAGGCAGCTGGACAGCGAAGAACAGAGCCCTGGGATAAACAGTCCTGGGTGTGAGCCCTTCAACATCTGCTGCACCCAGCTCTCCCCTGTGTCTAACTGGAACCCAGAGGGAAGGACGCATGCACAGGTGTACACATACGACACGAGGGGAGGACTGTTCTCTATCACTGCTCCTGAGATGAGAAGACGCGTCCTCTGTGGGGGGCGTCTGAGCACGTGCGTGTGGTAAGCGGACCCAGCTCCGCGCCTGCACCTGTCGTCTGCAGGCAGCTTAGCGGCTCTGCTCACACGTGCCCACAGTCCTCGTCGCTGCTGTGAACCAAACATGTGGACGTGGTGGGGACGTCCAGGACTCACTGCCTTCTGAAGAGCCCCCGGGAGCGAAGGGAAAGAAAGGGAGAGCCCAGGAAGATGACCTTGACGAGACCCGCCCCCCAGCCCTATTCCAAGCGCAGAGAAGCACCAGGAACTGAGCCCCTGGGCTCTGCGATGTTGTCTCTTCTCCAGCCCAGGGGCCCAGGATGACTCTGGGGAAGGAGAAACGTGGACTTCCTTCCGTCAGCAGGATCTGGACATCCTAACGAGTTCCCAAGTCGAGGGGAGACAGAGAGAAGGGAGAGACTTAAGAAGCATCGTGAACTCTCTCAAAGGTGACTTCTGGGGGGAGGCCGTTTAGCCCGGGGGTCAAGAACATAGGCATTTGAATCAGACCAATCTAGGTTCAAGTACAGGCTCTGCCATCTACTAGCAACCCGACAGTAGGCACACTGGTCTCTCCGGACCACGATTTCTTCGTCCATAAAATGAGTATGTTAGTACCACCCGCTTCGCAGGGCTGTTGAAGGAATCAGTGAGCCCGCGTCTGGACAGACGGCCTCAGTGAATGGCAGAGGTTCACCGTCAGCGTGGCCTCAACCCCGTGGCCGCCGGTCGGCCAGCCCAGCTCCAGGACCTCTGCCAGGGGCCGTGCAGCTCCTGCGTCCCCGGCACTCTGCGGACCTATGTGTTGCTAGAAACATACCGTGTCTGCAAGTGGCAGGTCATGAAGGAAGCACCACGTCACAAGGGCAAATCAACACAGGGTGCAAATGGCTGAAACCCCCCCACGTGGTGTTGCCCTGTTCTCGCCGCTGCCGGAAGGCGCTCGGGTGTTTGATTGGTGTGCTGGTTTTTATGCGGGTTCTATGCAGTCAGCCGCTGCCTGGAGGATGTTTGCCAGACAAGGAAAGACACATGTGCCAGTTAAGTGAGACCTGAAACAGCGACTGGCTCCGGACATGTCCCCGGGCACACCCGTTTTTGCTGATACGGATGCCTCTGTCGTCCTTCACACTGGCTGTGTGCCACTGGGAGTGTGGAGTTTGCCTGCTGTTCCCAGCTCTGGGACGGCCACGCGGAGCGACCACCCGGGGCACCTGCTGCGTAGAGACACGTGTGCGTACGTCCCAGCCTGACTCACCCTCCACGGAAGGCCGTGTCCCCAAGGACAAGCACAGACAATGACTGAAGGAGTGGAGACGCCTCGGTTCCAACGGGTGCTCAGCACAGCTCCGCGGTGGGCCGTGGGCTCGCGACCTGCATGACAGTGAGTGGGAATCCCGGCTGCAGCTCTTCCCGGCGCTGCGACTCTGCACCAGTGACTTGACATCTCTGAGCCTCAGTGTTCTCGTGTGTAACATGGGGTGGTGACAACGACTAGGATGCGCCTCCTGGAGGTAGACACGGTAGACCAGCCGTGTAAAACTCGCCCAACGCCTGACTTCCGAGGACCAGCCGCACGTTCGCTCTTACTGCTCTTATGATCGCTCCCCTTTACTTCACATTTGAAGTAGCTGCCTAGTCACAGCCACGCACCCCAGCCCCAAGACAGACTGGCACCCCCGGGGGCCAGTTGGGTGTCCAGCCAGTACCCACAGCACAAGCAGCGGGGCCACCGCAGAGACAGACCCTCCCAGATGCGAGTCGAGCCCAGGAGGGACAGCGAGGCCCTGCAGGGGTAACAGGCTCGGATCGAGCCCAGGAGGGACAGCGAGGCCCTGCAGGGGTAACAGGCTCGGATCGAGCCCAGGAGGGACAGCGAGGCCCTGCAGGGGTAACAGGCTCGGATGGGAGTGCTTTGTTCTCTGTTAAAAAGCACACCTTTGGACTCGATTTGCATACGTTATACATCTTCACATCTACAGCCCCTCAACTCCTGCAGCCTTTTTCCAAAACACCTACTTCTGCAGGGCTGTGTGATGTCTCAGAAGGAACCCTGAGATCTTCACTCCTTAAACTTTCCTGTGACTTTGCGAAAGCCACTTCACCGGGCCTCAGTTTCCCCTTCTTCAAAAAGATGGAGAGGCAGTGTGATCCACGGCTGGAAACAGAGAGACGTCATGGCCGCCCACCAGCTCTGTCCCTTGGGACAGACTCTTTGTCCCCTCCAGGTTTGAGTTCCCTCGTCCACAAAATGGGGCCGGCACAGCTTGCCTCAGACGTGTGAGGATGAAACGAGACAATAGACATAAATCAACTCGACTCCATAAATAACAGCTCTTCCTGGATGGCGGCAATAAAACTTGGTGCTGTGACAGACCGTCCTGAGCTGGATTAAATCACCGGATGATTAAACCCCCAGGGGACAGGTATCACCTCCTGCTCACTGACTCATCCTCCCTTAGCCTTGCACCCTTCCCTAAAGTGACGGTTAATTGATCAGGAACCGCACGGACAGCCAGCCGACCTCACGCCCGGCGCTGACCCGACAGAGCAGGCGCTCGGCCCACAGCCAGGAGCAGCGGGTCATCTTGCAAAGCTGAGGGGTTGCCATCGCTGACAGGCAGGGGCTCCTTCCAGAGGCATCGCCCAGCCACGGTCTCTTGCCAGAGTGGCAGGTGAAATCACAGGATTCCTGGACAGGATTGGCCACCTGACTAATGGCCCCAGAGACCCACGGAGCTGCTGCCTTCGCTGAGAAATCCCTGCTGAACTCTGTTTATCTGGAAAACTTGACTGTCCTTGGAACTTCTCAGTCAAGGTGGCCTTCCCGAGTCTGCTGCCCAGGTGGGTGGCTGTGTCCCATAGCCCCTGCCTCTGAGACCTATGGGGAGCTCTGTGGCTCCCCGGGAGCCAGCCAGGTCCCTGTCCAGCCAGCCTGCACCCACGTGCCCAGCAGAGCACCCCCCCACCCCCGCAGGCCACAAAGACTTCCTCAGCAGACCGACCGGCAGTCTCATCTGCAAACTGTTCACCTGGCAGCTAAGAAGGATCTGTCCTGATGTTCCGCATGCTCTCGCCCTCCGCCCGCCTTTCCTCCCGGCTCCCGCTTCCGCCGGCCTGGCGAGTGATTTGTCTGTGTTATGGGTTGGCCTGACAAACCCTTCCACATTAGCAGCTGAGATGTTGTTTGAAATGGGAAAATTGCTGGCAAACTGCTCCATTAGCCGTTCCAGTAACAAATACTCTGTTCCCCCAATGAAGATGAGATCGCGGAGGCACAAATTAATACGACTGTCTCCCCCACTCTGCAGCACGGATTACTCTTCAAGATGGATAGGTTCATCCCAGCCAGAAATGTGCATCCGCGAGATGTAGCCTCCGAGGGGGCCAGTTCCTCCCGTCGCTTCCTTCTGCCCCCCCCCCCCCACACACACACCTGTTTTTGTGTCTTCCCAGCCCAGGGTTTGGGGAGCACCCCTGCCAAATGAGGAGGTGATGAAAAGAGCTGCACCTCGGAGACAAGGGAGATGGATGAGGGGGAGACGCTGAGTCCTCAGCCTGGGCTGGGGCGTCATTCATCACCTCTAATAGAGGGCCCGCCTCCCGCTCAGGCCTCTTTCCCGCCACACCTGTTCCTGGTGACAGGAAGTCATTTGAGAGACGAAAGAATAAAGAATGGAAGCGCTCGCTGGCTCCCCACGGCCCCCTCTCTTCCACAGAAGCTCTGGGCCCTGGGCCGGCAGCATCTCCTGTCTTCTCAGAGGCACGGGAGAGGAAGCATTTCAGCAGAGTCCGTAGATCTGAAAGCCGCAGCTCGGGGGAGTGAGGGGTCCCGTCGGGTCCCCCGGGGCCTCCAGGATGTCAGGGAGCCGGTCTGATGGATGTCAGGCTGGGAGCTAAAGACGGGAAGGCTCTTTCCCCACCACGTTAGAACAGCCCACTGAAAATCCCAGGAATGCATGCTGAGTCATTAGGCTGTACCCCTGAAACTAATATAACGTTGTATAACTAATATAACCCCATTATTCCTCCAAAAAAAGGGAGGGGGGAAACACCCAGAAATGAAGTTAGTCGTTTCTGCCTGCCCAGGACCCCAGCCGCGGTGCGGTTGAGTTTTAACTGAATAGTGACGTACTTCTGTGTAAGCATTGCTAGCCCGCGGTCCATCTCTTTTTACTCCTTCTTCTCTTCATGCCCTTGGCCTTTGCAGCACTCTGCTTGGTTACGTCCTATAGCTTTTTCTGACGAAGCTGGCTCACAATAAGCAAGGACCATAATCCTCAAGGAGAAGTCATCCCTTCTAGCTTTCTCCAGGGGAGCTGGACCCTGGGCCGGCTGCTCCGTGCACCAGAACTTGGGCCTCCGGCCTTGGCAGTGTTGGCCTGGCCTCCTGGACCCAGAATGTGTGCCACGTGGTGGCCGAGCCCGTCCTGTCCCCGAGGCCCTCGGCAGCCACTGGTTGATGGGTGGATGGTTAATTGACTGTTCTCTGCTCTGTTTCCCAGACGCCTGGAACAGAACTCCATCAAGTCCATCCCTGCGGGAGCCTTCACCCAGTACAAGAAACTGAAGCGAATGTGAGTCTCCACTGGGGAGAAATGAGCCCACGTGTTTTCAGTTCGGGGGGTAACATGTCATGTGTCGTGGGCGGGCTGCTCAGGTGACAGGCCGTGTCCCGTTCCTCCGGGACAGTCCGGCGTCAGACCTAGAATGTTCTCCTGAGGCCGGGAGGTGAGGTTCGGAAGTGTTGCATGCAGACGGTGAGGTACAAGGGTTGTGACACCACCCAGGCACCCATGGCCTTGGAAAGCTAAGGGCCTCTCCAACTAGAGCAAAGGAAAACGGGCCGGTGGGAGGTGGGGCTCAGTCGGCCTAAAAATGCACCTTGTTACTGCTCCCTGGCTTCGGAGATGTGGCCCTGACGTAGGAGCCTCCGTGCGGGGTGACAGCGGCCTGTGTCATTGCATGGCACTGTCACCAGCACTGTCACCGGCACTGCCGCAGCCAGGTGCGGCCGTTCAGCAAACACTTCGTGAGCGTCGCTGTGCGTCAGGAGCTGTGCTGGGGTCTGCGGACAGCGCGGTGGACTAAGACGAAGTCCCTCTCACGGGGCGTCCAGATCCACGAGGGAGAACACGGCCAATTAACATGACGAGCCCTAGAAACAGCCAAGCGCTGAAAGTGGAACAAGGGAAGGGAAGGGATAGAGAGGGGTGGGGGTGGGCTTTCAGAGGGGTTGGCCATGCAGGCCTCTGTGCAGGTGACCCGACTAAGGAAATGAGTCGTGAGCGCCTCGGAGGGAAGGGCATGTGAGAGGCTGTGGCCACGAGCACGGGAAGTGAGCGGGAGGAGAGTCGTGGCGTTGTGTTGGACAGGTAGGGAAGGCCCAGGTCCCATGGACCCCTCAGACTGGTGAGAACGTTCTATTCTTTCTAAGTGAGATAAGAAGGTTCTGACCCTCCAACTGTATGACTTGTCCAAGAGCACTCCCAACACCCCCAGCACCACCAACATCACAGCCACCGCTGCGTCCTCTCAACACCTGGGGGCGCTAGACCTGCTGTGGCTTCCACGGCAACCACTGGGAGCACCGGCCCTCACCCCGCCGTCATGGCGATGTCACCACCCCCACCCTTCCCCATCATATGACCGCCTTGAGCACTGCTCTGTGAGTCACCCAGACCTGGGCGCTCTGAAGGGGGGCTAGGAGGAGTCAGAAATGGCCCATCCGTTGCTGTCATAGACGCTGAGAATCTGGGAGGGAGACGCCTTCCCCTGGTCCAGGCCGAGACGTCGTGTGTCACATCAGTCATCAAGACGCTGTTCCCGCAGCACTGCAGTGCTCTCCGGCCCACAGAGGGGTGAGAGGGCCGGTGGGGACGCGCAGGTGTCTGCTGTCCCCTCCACTCCGGCAGGCGCATCCTGACGCATCGTGTCCCTGGGGGAGCACGCCTACATCCATGAGGTTAAGTGCCGGCTGACTCCTTTTGTGCCAAAAATAAACACCCGGGGGAAGCAGTGGCATCGGTCGGCCTCGCCCTCAGCCCTCAGGAAGCCAACTGCCCATCTCCCTGGAAATCCAGACCAAACAAGCTCTTCTCCTGGTACAACCCCAGAAGGCGAAACCAGCCTAATGAGCAGCCCTCGGCACGCGCTCCTTCCCGCCCTGGGCAGCATTCCTGCTGGCGGAGCTGTGTAAATGTAGGCCTTAATATTTAAGACCCGGGCCATTAATCTCCCGGGCGCCCTGCTTCCCCAGCTCCCTCTTCCCACCCCACCCCCCAATTCATTTTTAAAGCCCAGCTTGATTATGCAGCCAGATAGTAATTTCAGTGAAAAATGACAAGTTCAGTCACTGCCCCAACCTATATCTCTTGCATGATTTAAGCTACTGCTCTAATTTTTTTGTGAAGTCCAGGTAATTTAGAGCTTGGCTATGTTTTACTGGCCTTTCTTCATCCCATGATCTGTGCATTCAAAATTCACAAGACCTTCTCAGTCACGACCTGGGAAGTGAGTTTAATTTTTGATCACTTCTATTGATATTTATGACAATACCCCGTTTTCCCCAAGCGAATGGTGGTAGGGAAGAGAGACCCCTTAAAATGTTTCCAACTCACAGAATTCCAGAAGCCCCTACTGACATATGATGGCCTGAGAGAAGTAGGGTCCCTGGCGAGAATGGATTTCAAAACCCTAATGTGAGTTCCCCCTAGGTGTACGTGACAAGCTCATCTCCATTATCTAACAAAAACAACTATGAGTGAACCCCATCCTTCTCTTATCTCTAATAATGAGACAATGAGGAAGAATTCTCCCAGGACGAGTGGCTTTGTCCCCACCCCTTTCTAGTGGTCAGCTTAGCACAACAGTATTTCCAGGTAAAACCTAGTACCCAGGAAGGGGAGCCATTTTTAGGGAGAATCCGAGGCACGGGAGAGGACCCCTCCGTCTTGCGGGGTTGGGTCACGCCGACTCCGGGACACGCCCACGTTGCTCAGTAGGAGCTGCGTGTTGAGTTCTTCATTTGCACGATCTCAGGTGGGGCAGAATTCCACAGGCTCCGGCGTGTCTGTGTCACACAGCTTGCTTTCCCGCCCCACCTGTTGGCACTGGGCTTGGCCCCTTCTGTCCTAAATCGTCCGGAAAGACCACTCCCTCTCCGTCTTTCCATTGATAAATCCCAGGAGACTGGGGTGGGTCTGAGACTGACCAGGTTCTGAAACACTGCAGCCTAAAGTCGGCCTCAGGGACCACCTGCTTGGAAACCACCTGAAAATGTTAACGTATGTCGATTTCTTACCCCAGTTCCCCAGCCAACCAAATCAGGCTCTGTGGGTGCATTTTAATGAACACCCCTGTGAAGTTCTGAGGTTTGAGAACCACTGGTCGAGTGACCCAAACGCCCAGTGTCTGTTCTGGGACCACCCTGGGGTGGGTTGGAGGGGTCAAGCGCGGAGACAGGTGGGCACCGGACACCTTTCCCAGGCTGCTTCCTGTCCAGGGCCGCTGCATTCTGCTTCCATCATACCGAGCGCAAGGCAGACCGAGAGGCTGGCTCTGGACCTAAACAGCAGAGTCAAGTCCCTTGTGACCCCAGGTTCTTCACCTCACAGGGCCATGAGGGTCCATTCCCAGCTAGGGTATTACTTCTCCAATTTCCACTCCCCACCATCTCCAAAACCACGAGGCATCTCGCCTACTGCCGTAAGGGCTGGGACCAAAGTCTAGTTGGGGACTGGAAACCAGTTGGCCCTCACAAGGCTAAGGCAGAGGGCTTCCCCACTGACCACAGTACTTCCTCTGCATGCCAGACATCTGAGTACCTCCAAGGGACATCCCGGGATCAGGAGAAAAACAGCAGCAGCAATAAAACTGTTGCGTCACCAGTCTGATCTGAACTCAGACCTCGCGTGCTCACCTGAAATACCTTGCTAGGCAGCCGCGCTGAAGGTGAGCAGGAGCAGGGTAATCCGGGCATTTGCCTGTTAAGACCCTGATACAAAAACGGAGCGCTGAAGACAAGCCGGGGTAAGCCGACGAGTTTGCAAGCACAATCTGTGGACTTGTTAAAGGTCATCTCTCCAGCTAAAGGGATCAGCCCGAACCTGTGAAGTGTCTTTCAACGTGCAGGCTTTGGAAGCAGGGAGGAAAGGGGGCAGAGGCCCGGGCAAAGGAGGTCTCAGGCCCTGTGCAAGGCTTTCAGACGGAGGGGAGAGACAGGCTCAGGAGTGTGCCTCAGAGGCTGGGGGGCTGGGGAGTCCGTCCCCACGGGAGGCAATTGCTTAAGAATCTGCTTAGATGTGCTTTCTTCTCGACATTCCCTTGTCTCCTCCTTGTTGACCTGCCGAGACCCCAACTCCCCCTCTTCTGCGCAAAAGCAAAGACCCATTGATTTATTTCATTAAAGAGAAAGACCTGGAGAGGTTCCCTGTTGTTGGAAGTTGGAGCATCTCCCCTTCCAGTGACGGGAGCCCAGAGGCCATCCCTGAGCTAACGATGCTGAGAGGAAATCTCCCCCTCAGTGAAGCACCCTTAGCAGGAACTAGAGGCCCGGTGCTGCGAAGTCACTGGGGTGCTGGAGAACGGGCAGCCTCCTGGCTCTCAGAAAGACCCCCAGGTTAGCTGCCTTCTCACACACAGCCTGCCTCTCGCTCACACCGTCCCAAAGCCTGGATGTCGCCGTCCTGGGGCTGCGCCTGTGCAGGGAGCACGCCAGCCGCAAACCCGGGTCTCAGAGCCACCCCACGGGGACCTCACGAGGAGCTCCGTCACACGGCTGGAGGGTGCACTGGGCCAGACGGAGCCTTAAGCCCTGCTCAGAAGCTCCTTGCAGGTCAAGGAGGAAGAGCCGCGGGGCGGTGAAATGACTCAGGACTTTCGGGGAGAAAAGTAAGCACTTGCTGAGTCACGAGGCCGAAGAGGGTACCTAGAGGACCCCGGCCTGTGTTTGATGGGGCTGGTTTCTGCTTCATTCAATGTATCATTGCTGGTAATGTGACCTAGACAGGGCCCTCGTGTGGCTGGGTGCAGTTGCTCACCTACAAAACGAGGGCTCACACATGCAAAGCCACGTGTCAAGGTCAGGGTGCCCCAGGTGGGTGTGCTGAAAGCCAGGAAGGGCACACAGATGCAGAGTGTCATCACGAGGCCGGCGACCCGCACGGTCTCGAAGGCCCTTCTCTGGCACCTTGCGCCCTGAATCAGTAAGTCGGCTGATCGTTAATTCTCACCATTTGAATACCTGCAATGCTTGGATCACACTCGGGGATGGCCGTGCTACCCTCTGAGCCGTGTTCTCAGACTCTCCGTTCATGTTTTTAGAGACATCAGCAAGAATCAGATATCGGACATCGCGCCCGACGCCTTCCAGGGCCTGAAGTCGCTCACGTCACTGTAAGTGGGGAGCGGAGTCGCGGGTGCAGGGCCGGGGGAGGGGTGCATCCGTATTTCTCAGGCTTTATGTTCCTTTACACACTTGTGGCAACCTGGTAAGAGAAACAAATATCTCTTCGGGGGGGATTGATCTTGGGGAATATTTCTACAACCCAAATGCGTTATTGTTATTGATTAAGTGCCCAGCAGCCTTCCCAGTTATTGGCTTTTCATTCGAATGCATCTTCTACTCTAACCACATCTCCCCTCCCCCCCTCAGGCCCGGCAGTGCTCTCGAAGGAGAGAGGACTGTAACGTGTGCTTATTACCCACGGGCCCATTTCCCCACGCACGTGGCCTTGTCCAGGGAGGAGCTAATGTTCTTCCCCTGCTTTTCAGATTTTTTCCCCAAACCAGCCTCATGGCCGTTGTTTGAGAAAACATCAGCCCCATCCTCTAAGTCCTTCCTTCCTCTGACTTTGACTCCCTAGGGCAGCCCACTGGGTGGAACGAAGCCTTGCCTATGGGGGCGGGGGCTCCGAGACCCCCCGGGGCATGAAGGGGTGGAGCTTTGCCCTGGCTCTGTCAGTGGGGCACCGGGGACAGTGATCGCTCCCTGCCTAACGCCCATTCGATGGTGACTGATGGCGGCAACGGGAACAATTGGCATATTTACTGAGCACTTACTGCACACCGGGTGCCCTCCTGGGAGCCCCGCAAGTCTCCTCCACACAGCGACCTCTGCCATAGCATCTTTCTCATCGAGTATGTGGGTGATCTGAGCGCCACAGAGACCAGGTGTTTCATCCGTTCTCATGCTGGCTGAATCTCTGGCATCTCAACCCGTACCTGGCACAGAGTTACCGTACGAAAGAAATCTCGGTGAATAAATAAGTGTAACTCACCCAAGTCCTCTGTAACGAGTGGGGGCGGCAGGGTGTGGACCCAAGCAGTGTGACCCCAGGATCCACGACCATCGCGCTGCCTCTGGGACTAATGCGAAGAGTAGACAATGGGACTCAGCAGAGGTATCATCGGTTGATGTGATTTGTGTCCTTGGGTGACCTGCCCACCCGGGCAAGAGTGAGGATGCTCAGAGGCGGGCGGCCCCTGCTGCGCCTCCGTTTGCTTAATTAACGAATGGGCAGGTAAGAGGAGACACGTTTGCCCCCACCCGGACCCATCGCACTGGGAACGGCCGAGGACAGGAAGGCTCCCCATTCAGCTGCGGCCTGCTGCTTGCAGAGTAAATTAGTTTCATTTATCGGGTGGAACATCTGGCTGGGATATCAAAGACAGGATTGTGTGCGAGATTAGCGTCTGCTCGTTGCGCTGAAGATCACAGAGGAGAAGGGAGAGCACGGCAGCCACCAGCATCCCGTCCCTGCCCCACCCCCCGGTCCCCGTGTCTGGTGACCCTGTGCTGGTGTCTGGGAACAGTCTGAACACACGGATGCTTCCGGTCTTGCGGGAAAAGAAATTCCAAATACAGTTGCCATACATGGAACCGGCACGCACTAGCCAATTCTGTTTAAGTGAAGTGCCCCTCACCCCCAGTTCATGCTTCATCCATTCAGGAGACACCGTCTGTGTGCTGAGTAGTATCATCGGGACTGAGAACGTGGCCGTGAGCTGGACAGGCAGGACCCGGGCCTCAGGGAGCTTTAAACACCAACCACTCAGTCCACACTCAGGAGCCGCCGAGGTAAAGGGCAGGAAAGCCTTGACCCCACACCTGCCCATTCATTCTTTCAACGGGACTGATTGTGCTGGACCCCTGTTCAGGCCTCAGCTCTCGGGGTCAGCTGTGAACCAGCCACCTGAGGTCACCACACACAGCCTGTTCAAGGGGGCTAGCGCTGGAGGCAGAATGTTTCTATAAGTAATAAAACGACCTAATGAAAAGTGAGAAAGAAAGAAAAGTAGGGGGACAGGGAGTGTGAACAACATTAACTAAAGTATTCAGGAGAACCTCCCCAAGGAAGAGATGCTGGAGCTCGAACCCGAAAGGCGTGAAGACAGCCGTCGGGAAAGAGCTGGGGGAGGCCAGGTGGGTCTGTACCTGGATGACCCTAGGTGGACCCACCACCCAACTCAGCCTGCTGGAGAGGGATTTGGACCCACTGGGCTTGAGGGTGTCCATATAGATGCATGGTGGGTGATATGAGGACCCCTGCCCTGGACCCCTGGTCCCACCGCCCTACCAGGTCCTGCCTTGTAGAAGTTGGGACATCGGCGGAGACAAGCAGACAAGGACATTACTACACTTGGCACAGTGAGCCATGGGACATGAATATGAATTAGAATGTGGGCCTGAGCCATCATGCTGACTTTCATTTAGTCATTAATTTGTTGAAACATGCATGAAACACACGCGCGGGCTGAGCGAGACACTCAGCCTCACGCCTGGTGGCGTCCAGAAAACAGGGTTTGCTTTCTCTCTCCATTTACCACCTCGTCCTAACATTTCACCTCCTGAAAGACACACAGCAGCCTGAGTGAGGACTGAATATTGCATTTATTCAGTGCGCTTCAGGGCCCAAGAGGGAATCAAAAAAACAAAAACAAACCAACAAAAACCCTCCTTAGCTAAGTTCCCTCCGTCTCAGAGGAGGCTGGACCCAAGAGTCAGCCAAGCCTACGCCGTGGATGAGACCAGAGGGAGGCCAGAGGGTCCTCAGTGCCTGTGCTGAGGGCCAGCAGGACCCCCTGGGCACCGGCCTGGCAAGGAAC
The DNA here is from genome assembly GCA_030848825.1 of Tadarida brasiliensis. NCBI lineage: Eukaryota > Metazoa > Chordata > Mammalia > Chiroptera > Molossidae > Tadarida > Tadarida brasiliensis. The sequence continues at coordinate 115,346,980 of CM061259.1, read as the reverse complement.
ACCCAGCGGGCTTCTTCCCCAAGCTTCGCAGTCACCAGAGACCAGCCCATGAAGGGCACACCCGGCGTGAGGGGCAGAAGAACTCAGAGTTCCTCGGCTCCTGGAGCTCAAAGAACAGGAAGAACGGCCGGAGTGTGGAAGCTGCTGTCCAGCCGAGCTCACAGTTCCTTGTTTCCTTTTTCCCGAGAGCCAGTCCTTGACTTAGCAGCCTCGGAGCCATCTGGAGGGGACCACGGAGGCCCACAGCCCTGTCGGTTGGATGACGGACGGACTCAGCTCGGGAATTCCTGGGACGCGATGGGATGTAGGGAGGAAGCATCCCGTAGGCTGGGCTCAGCCCGATCAATACTCACTGAAGACGAGAGGACACGGGCCAGCCAGCTTCCCCCGCGTCTTATTTATTGCCGGGGTGTGAGTCACATTAGCAGCTCAGGGAGACACCACAAAGGGACCATTTCTTCCTATTGTGGGTCATTTATTGAGCTGGGCTGCCCAGGAGGGAAGAGCACGGAGCCCATTGCTCCTCGCGTCCCGGACAGCCTGGCCCTCCAGCCCAGTGGCCCTGCCTGCTGCCTCCCTGGCGAGGAGAAGGGACGAGGCAGAGCAGGGAAGGGGACCCTCCGATAGCCCTTCCCCCAGAGCTGGCTGAGGTGCTGGCCTCCTACATGAGTGGGCCCCCATGGCCTCGAATCCACGGTAACCGCTGTCTTCTCCGTCCTTTTCCAGGGTGCTCTATGGGAACAAGATCACCGAGATTGCCAAGGGACTGTTTGATGGGCTGGTGTCCCTACAGCTGCTGTGAGTAGGACCTTTGTCATTCTTTGTGTCTCGGAGACTGTGGGCAGGCTCCGTCCTGCAAACTTTGAGCTGTGCTCTGTAGAGTTCTTTTGACTTTATACCCCCAACAGGAAAAAAAAATCTGTGCTGTTCACCCCTTACCTCCGTCACCTCCTTATGTTGGAAGGGGAGCCGGGGAGTTGGCAGAGGGCGGCCAGGGTCAGTGTGAGCAAACCGAAATGACACCGCTCAGGAGCCTGGCCCGGGCGTGAGCACTAACCGTAGGTTTGCGGCTGGAAACTAAGCCAGAGTCGACTCCTCCAAGGGGAGGGCCTTGCACGTGTGTGCTCGGGAGAGGGAACCAACACACTGAGTCCCAGTGCTGAAGCCACCGAAACAGAGCTGCCGGCGGGCGGGACCTTGGGGGGGGTGAAATAATTAGGAGTGCAATCAGTCACGGATGTGACTCTATCGGGGTAAGATATGGCTGAGAGGGGAGTGTTTATTTAATTTAAGGAAGATTTGCTGCCTTGAATTTTAAGCTCCGGGATTATTTATTTGCATTTATTTCATTCTGGTCATTTGAGCTTAAGTGTTTGAAGAAGATAATTGAACTCTGATGTGGAGAGGCCAGGAAAGGAATTTAGCTCATCCTATATTTTAAGATTCTGTGACGGGGGAGAGTTATCTCCAGCCTGTAAGTAAGTAGCTGTGGCATCTACGCGCATCTTCTGTGGGTGTGGATTGGAAGCGTGTGCGTGCGTGTGCGTGTGTGTGTGTACACGTCCATGTGTGTTCCGTGGCTGCACCAGGTGCCTCCTGGTATTGGACTCGATCTCGAGTGTCCTGTGAGCAGTGGAGAATATGAGGTGTGGACACCGGCATGGAGCTTACAGGGTCCGGTGGCCCAGAAGGTCCGGCCCTCTGACCAGCACAGGATGTGTGCTCACAGAGGTGTGCGTCCGAGTTCAGATGAGTGTGTGCGTGTGTGTGCACGCGTGTGTGTGTGCGTCTTTAAAATCACCTCCACGTCACAGGCAGCGAGGAAGGGGCGGGGGGCCTGCCTCCCTGCTCCCCTGTGGTTAATGAAGCTACAGTATGAGGTTGCAGACAGGAAGTCAAGCTGGGTCTCCCGGCGGGTGAGCGGCCAGAAGCAAGGATGGAGAGAGAATGTAGGCAACAGGTCCCACATGGTGGTGCCCAAGACTTCAGGAAAGAGGAAGTGAGACTTCCTCCAGCCCTTCCCTCCTCGCATCTCTCCTCTCCACCCTGCTCCTGTTCTCTAAAGCTCCGCCTCGCAGACTGTCCTCGGACAGTGCAATACGTGAACCACGGCGCGCTGAGATGCCCAGCGAGTGTCCAGGCAGCGTCCACCAGAACAGTTAAGTCAGGCTTGTTCCAAAGAAGTGAGGTCAAGAGGAAGAAGAGCCTGTGTCTTTTCTCTGCACCTCCCTCACCTCTGCCTCCGTGTGCGTCTCACTCTGTGTGTGGGGGCATATTTGTGCTCCAAGGTCCCAGCCCTCCATGGGCCTTTCGGGCTTTTCGTTAGGATGATGGACTCGGGCTTTGCAGGGAGCTGGGTGTCTCACAGATGGTGTTCTTTGCTTGTGGCAAAGAAACTGTAACTTATAACCACCACCATAAGGCTAGTTAACCGTAGCTATTAATCCCTTGAAAGAAGAGTAACAATAGCATCGGCCTCGAGGTAGATTTGGGGGTGTTGCGTTCTCCTTTTACAATCTGCGTGCTTGGTGTGAGGAGGAAAATGCCCTTGCAGGCGTGAAGGACAAATAACGGTGTGCATCCAGGTGCCTAGCACGCAGCCAGGGTTCGCTAAATGCAGGTTTTTTAAAAACAGAAATGTGTCCCAGCTTGGCGCTGACAGCCGTCAGGAGTTCATAGACTTGCGGTAACTCCAATTTCACATCATCATTGTAAGCAGGATGGAATTGAATGGCTGGGAGAAAGGACAAAGCACCGCCCCCCACCCCCTATCCCACCCCGAGACCAAGAGTTGACACAGCTCAGGCAGGCCGCATCCAGAAAGAACCAGCGAGTGAGGCCGTCTGTGGGTTTTGACCTGTTGTTGAGCCGCTGGAAAGCAGGTCCTGATTAGATCTAATTTAGCGTTCAGCCCGCTGCAGATTGGATTTCTCCTTGTTAGACTGGAGACATTCTGATAAGAGGGCTCTGATTAGAAGGCCCTGGTAGTCTGGGTAATTTCCTCTCCTTTGACTCCAAGGCTTTTTGCGCGAGGTTTGTGTTTTCTCTTCTCTCCCCGTCTCTCAAAGTATGGGCGCCTCACAGAGCCACTCCGTCTTCCCCTCGTGTAGCGACTGTGGGTGTTTCCTTTCGGCACCTGTCACGATGCTGCCGGTAGTAAAGTGGGTACCTTGTGGGGGGCTGTCCTGCCTGCCCTCCCCTTCCCCATTTCCCCAAGCTTTCCAGCTGTCCCACCGAACACGCCCGGCCCGGAAGGCGCACAGCCCTCCTGAGTCGTTTTCAAACAGCTGGTATGTCACCCTGCACTTCACCCACAACAGCCTCAGCTCCAGCAGACACTCACTGTACGGACTCACATTAGGTATCAGTAACAGCCCTTGCTATATTCGGGGGTGCTGGGAAGTGAGTCAGGGGCCCCACTGAACAAGAAGTGTACTTAGAGACCCCCTCCTAAACCACTGAGACCTGGAGACATCTCAGCATCCAAGGTTAGGCTAGGACATGCCATGGCAGTGCCCCCAGCTCCAAGGCCGGGAGCAGCTGGGCGACCAGAAACAGGACCTGTCCTCCCGGGCTCCATCCGTCCCCTCCTCGCCGGAAGCAGGGGGCGTGCTCTTGTTCCTCCCCATTCCTCTGCCACCCAGGCTCCTGGGCTGCCGGGACTTCACGGAGTTGGTGATCCTGGGTGCGCAGCCAGCCAGAATGCTCCCAGGCCCCTCTCACCTTGCAGCTTAGGGGTGAGTCGTCCCTGAGGCAAGAAAAGAGGTCACTCTCCTTCTGATGGGCAGCTGCACACTGGCTGCAACAGCCCCCACCTCTGGGAAAAGAGCATCCGTGCCGTACTCACTGATGGCGTGGCGTGCGTGGCCTCTCCTGCAAGTGCTGGCCACGTTCAATGTTAAGCCTGCTCCGGGAGGTCTTAAACCAGACCAGACTGGCTTGGAACCGGACTACGTTAAGACAACCCAGGCACCTGTTGTTTGATTTTCTTGGAAAGCAGACAAGACCATTTGAGGATCTTGGAGTTTGCCAAGCAACATGCCAATTACAGGGCAGTGAGCAAAACGTCACTCCCAACAGCTCGCTTTCCCTCGCCGGTGGCTTCGTGGGCGTGGCTGCGGCTGCCCGGAACAGTGGCTGACCTTGACTGGGTGCTCGCGGGCCCCGGGACCTGCACCGAGGGGTTTCCTGCGCCGTCTCCTCCCGTTTCACCGAGTGGAAGGGTCTGCTGAAGGCCCACTTTACAGATGGGGAAACGGAGGCACTGAAGGCAACTTGGCCATTGTCACTCAGCATGTACGTGATGGAGCCTTGGAACCCAGGCAGTCTGATTCTGGGGTCCCTGCCGGAGACGTCTGCTTCAGACCCGGGCACGGGCAGGTCTGCTGAATCACCTTCGTGATACACGGAACAGGAGTTCTCACTGGCGAGCCGAGGAAGGGACTGTTAGTCAGTTCCTCTGGTTATGCCTCAGTCTGCACAGAACTTGCCCTGAGCCCTGTAAGGTGGCGATCAAGGAGTCCTGTGTTTGAAGCCGGGAAAGGTGAGATGCTGAGGATTCTCCGGCAGTGGTAGACTCGCTCTGAGTCACTCCCAAGGGAGGGGTTGTTCCCTCTCCTGCACCTGGCGCTTCTGAGGGACAGCCCTTGGAGGGACTTAGTCTGCAATCTTTCCGTGCTTGGTCGTTGAGTGAATGGTCTCTTAAGGACTTATTAGTAACCAGGTATCAGATAGGCAGGTGACAGCCCTTCTTGCTGTTGGGGGATGGAAGGCGCAAGCCATTCGCACTAGGTGAGGCTGTTTGATCTGATAGCGGGTGATGGCTCCCTGGCCTGGCTCTCAGGGCCGCAGCCTCCCACTGGCTGCCTTAGGAAAGCCCAGTTGTATGCACCCTGCTCCCAGGGCCCTCCTGTGTCTGCGGAGTTGAAGAAGAACCTGTTTTTCAGACAGGCCACCGGATAGCATGGCTGCATTTGCCATTTCCGTTGCATCAGGCGTCACCATGACAACCCACAACCCGTGACCAGCAGTACAGTCATTATTAGAAGAGAGGTGAACCGTCTCCTTGCCCCTCGTTGGGACTAGGAGGGCTCCTCCTGCGTTCTCTAGGGAGCGTTTAGTGTGACGTGGCCCGAACACCATTCACACGCGCAGAGAAGGTTCTGGGCAGGTCAGATTTCCCCGATCTCGCGGCACCACGTCTCACCAGTTCCCTCCCCACGTCCAGCTTCAGTAAGTTGCTGAAGGTCACAGTAAATCCCCCATGTTTCATAGGGGAAGGGCGAGAGCATGTTTTTCTAAGGCAAGAGAGTGGTTCTTATTACAGTTAATGGGTGAAGATATTCAGGATGGCAGAGGGTTAATTCTAGAGAAAGGGTTTTTAAAGGGGAAGACACATCCATGAGGGAGGTTTGACTGTGTATCCTGCAGCTAAATCAGGGGTCCATAGTAGCGCCCCTAAGATGCCCTCGCTAAGAGTTTATGCTGATGCGTAATGGTACTGAACACTGCCAGGGATGCAGAAAGGACTGTTTTTTAATAACAAAGAGCCTTTATAACAACCATTTTTTAAAAAGTATTCTATGCCATGCGGTTGTTGGTACCACCTTTCCTCCTGTGTGCCCCATCTGAGTGTTTATGGAGCAGAAAGGACTCCCAGCCTTGCGCTAGGAACGGGGGGCTCCACGAAGCCCCCTCGGCAGGAGCCTGGGCCCACCCTTCTAGCCTGGGGTCTTTCCTGGAAGGGCTCCATCTGTTCCCAGGAAGGGGTGCCCTTTCTTTGGCACCAGCCTTCGGAGAAGACGTTGCACTGCAGCGTCTGGAATATGCTTCTGGCGTTTCCAGGCGAACCCCCTATCGTAGGAGGAGGGAGACCACTGTCTTCCGCAGCTCCACGGCAGCCGCGGAGAATGTAACACCGCCGGAAAGATAGCTCTGGGCCCCCGAATCGACACGTGGACCGCTGGAGTTGCCTAGGTGATTTTAATGCAATTTATCATTAAACCTGACCCCAGATGTTTGCGTTCTCCAAGACTTTGCAGCCAAGGCCTGGGGGCCCCAGGGGAATCATGAGCCGAAAGGTCTGGCCAAGCGTAGTAGCTAAACATGGCGCCTCTGTGGTCCTCTGCCCACTGGCCTCTCTGGGGGCTGGGTGTGGCAGGTCCTTCCCCTGCAGAGGGTGGACCTCACTTCCCACGTTAGCCTAGACCCTGAACGAATGAGCCTGCGGCCGTTCCGCCTGGTGAGGGCTCCCGGGCCTCTCCTGGCCCGCCGGGTCCCGTCCCCTAGCGGAAGGACTGGAGGCACAAGGGCCCCCCTTGGCCAAGACGCGGGGTATTTCGCTTCCTCCCTCGAGCCCAGCTCTGTGATTCCCAGGGGCTCCCGTTTCCTGCCTGGCTCCCCTGAAGGCAGCAGCTCCTGGAAAGGATTCTCTCGGCAGCAGCGTTGGTTAGTGGATGGGCTGAGTGCTGATCCCTCTCGACACAGCCCATCTGCGGAAGCCGAGTGCTCCGCGGAGGGGTGCTGACGCTTGGCAGGGAGTGGAGAAGGTGCCGTGCGTGCATTCCCACCCTCGGGTGTGCCGCTCACCTTCACTTCCTCTGACGGAGCCTGGCTCATTCGGTTTTGTTCTATTATGGAGTCCTGACTGCATCCATGGGCGTGGCTGCCCCTCCCCCTCCCGTAAGCATTAGGTGATTCCGAGGTCCCTTAGTGAGCGGGGCTGAGCATCTGGGTGGTATGGTGGGCTGAGGTACTTGGCTTCCTGAGTCCCAGAGGTGACCTGTGAGATGGAGACGACACTTACTTCACAGGGCTGGGCGCAGATTCAATGAGCTAATATTCGTAAGGTGCATGCGGGTGCATGGCCACACGTGGAGCTTGTTACCTGTTAGGCATGACCGAACATATTACCTGTTAGGGCATGTGGCCCCAGCTGTTCACCTAGCCTGAGCATCTCAGCCCCTCCCTCCCTTCTTGTTTGTATGACCTCAGCGGTCCCCTTGGGTGGTGGGTCTGGGAGCAGGTGTCCCCACAACATGGTTGGATCTGCTTCTGGGGAAATATTTATGAGCAGGATATGCCCCCAGCCCCCTGACTCACTGGCTCCAACAGTAAGCAATCAAATGAGACCCAGCCGGGGCATCCAGGCTCTGAGCTTGCATACCAGGCAGCCCCTTGACCAGGGCAAGCTGGAGCGCCCCGTCTTCCACAGGGGATGCTGTCATCTCTGCTTCGCCGTCCCCTGGTCTGCCCAGAGGAGACTGGGGGTTCAGGGTGAGGGGAGCCCAGAGACAAGAGTTAGTGGCCAGCTCCCAAGTCAGCACTTAGTCAGTGGTCCCTAAAGGCTGAAACCCCACTTTGAGCAGGTGCAAGCCATCAGCGAGGAACCTGCCAGTCTGTGCCAATGGCAGTTTGGTGAGCAGCCCATCTCTGCCAGCTGGGTGCCAAGTCCGTCCTGAGCGTCGCCAGGACTCCTGGTGCCTCTACACAACCAGGAAGCAAGCAGAGTCTCCTGGACCCAACCAGACCTCCCTCCATCTGAAGCACGCCCAGGTGCTTTCCAAAGCCAGCAAAAAGAGCCCCTCGCCAGAGACAGGAACACCGTCCGTCATATAAGGAAAAGAGAATATGGATTGTGTGTGGTGGGTAAGAAATGAGATTTGAAGTCAAGCAGGCTGGAGCTTCACTTACTGCTGGGTGACCTTTGTCATGCCCATCGCCACTCTGACCCTCAGTCTCCTCATCGGCAAAATGAGGACAATCGCAGTGCTGCTGTGAGGCCGAAAGGGAAGACGCCATAGAAGGTGCTTTGGAAAGTGCGTGGCACAGCGCTGCACACAGAGCTGCGGTCTCAGAGGGGCTGCTGCTCTTTATCCTTTCTCACCGCCCGCTGCTCCGCTGGGGGCACGAACCAGGGCCGGTCAAGAAAGAGGGAGAGTCGATCCCTCCCGTGAAGAGGGAGAAGGCCTGTGTGCGGGACTTCTTGTAGAACGGCTGAACCCCTTTTCAAATAGTCGTTTACTCTCTATTTGCAACATGATCGGGTGTTTTTTAAATTCCCCTCCAACGTGTCCACGTACCAGATAGCTCAGGGATCGTCGCGGAAGCATACGCAGAGTCGGAGCGGCCAGCCTTCCCCCCAGAGGAGAGCGGGCAGGGCACGGGCTGTGAGATCTTGCCGGTGCTGGGATCGCTGAGGCTTTCTTGGGGGTCTCAATCTGGATAAGCAGCTTAATGTTATCTCTCCCTGCACCTCGGCGTCTTGCCTTCGGGAGCCAAGCATCCTGGGAGAGCAACAGGGGCCGGAGCCATGCCCTTCGTGTCTCCTTGAGCTCCTGCTGCACGCGGGCTGCCTGTGTGCTCTGTGTGCTGTCTCGGCCCAGGAGCTCTGCCAGCCTGGGTGGTGTTGACGCCTTATATCTTTGCAGCAACACCCCATGCTGCAAATCTGGAAGCAATCGGGAACAAGAAAGCATCTGGAGCTGAAAGAAGAAGCTTCTGTAGTTCTGAGGGGAGCAGGGGGCTGCCCGGGTGGGATGCGGTGTGGATGCCCTTTCAAGGCAGGTCAAAGCCGCCACTCCTTCTGCCCACGGCCATCCTCGACCAGTGTCCGCACTCCCAGAGCCAAGTCCTGCAGTCGGGCTTACACATCTGCACTAGGGCCTCACATCTAAATGCCTGCCCAGGCAAGGTGGACGGGATCGTGGAGGGCAGCGACAGGGAGCGGGGAGGACTGTGGCAACCAGAGAGCATCTATTCTACTGACGGGGTGAAGGGGGCAGCCCCTCCATAGCTGCCTCCCACGGACCCAGTATTTCTAGAGCTTCCGAAATTTCCTTCAAGAGAAAATAGAAATCTGATGTGTGTGTGTGAGAGAGAGAGAGAGAGAGAAACTTCCCAATTTTTAAAACACTGGGAGGACTGAAGGAACATAGTTACGTGTGGGATTTTGAAATATACTGTGGGGAGGATTCTGTCCTTGGGCCATCAGATGGGCATGTCTGACCTGGCCTCTGTCCTAAATGGTTCACTGTTTCTAGCCCAGACGATGCCCTCAGAAGGCCCTGAATATCAAGGTTTGGAGCAAGTCATTTACCACGTACTTTTTAAAAAAACAACAAACAAACCAACAAGGGTGTGTGTGGGGAGGGCCCATCCATTCCTAACTCCTGGGTGTGTGGCCCTGTTGGGTCCTCTAGCTTTTCTCCCTGTCTCTCTGCTCCATAGCAGACTTCTTGGAGTGCCCAAAGCGGAGTGGCCTTGGCTGAAATGTGATCTACAAAGCACAGGGAATTCTCGGGGGAAAAGCCACAAGGGGGATGGACATGTGGGTGGGGAGGTAAGGCATTCACGCAGAAGACACTGACCCTCTAGAGACCCGAACGTTCCTAACAACGTCTGGTGTGCCCCCTGGAAATGCGTAGGACCTCAGACAGAACCCCCTAAACTCTCAGCCTCAGTTTGCCCTCCTGTAACTGGTGAGGTTGGCTCTGCCCGTCTGCCCAGGTTGTTGGGAGAACGCTAGGCCGTCAGAAAGGCACTTTGGAAAACACGAGACGTTCCAGCAATCCGAGGCAGGAGGACATCTGTGTGAGCCCTGGGGACCCTGCCCATTATTAGCCAGATTCACAGGCCGTTCTTCTTCCACTTGTCACCGCCACAGCTGCCTGCCTGCAGCAAGGACAGGTGGCAAGATGATTCAGCTGCCATGGCAGCCCCACCGCTACCAGCTGAAGTCCCCCGGGCCCTGGCATGCAGGGCCTCCGGAGACAAGGCAGCCTGTTGTGACCCGCCTGGGTCACTCCCCGCGAGGGACGCTCTGAGCCAGCCTTGAAAATGAGAATTTTAAAAATTCAACACCTCGCTGGTTAGTTCAGTTCCCCCGCTTCCATTTAAGAGGGAGTGAGAAACGAGTGTAAGCCAGTTTCAAGGGCACCGCTAGTCTGTCTGGGAAATGTGGGTCCTAAGGGGACCCCATTTGCTTGACTTCCCAGATCCGGATCCATTCTGGAAAAGTCCCCCGTAGCCTTCACAGCACCGTCTGTGCTGGCCCAGTGCCACCCGAAAGGCACGTGTCTGATGCTGTGAGAGAGAGGACACAGATGCACCCGCGCCTGCCCACGGGTGTATTTCTTCTGGGAGGAGGATCTCTAACGCTCATCAGATTTCCAGTGGAACAAGCGACCCAGAAGAACTCGAAGGACCCTTCTGAACCCACGTTGTCTTTAGCCAGTCAACTAAAGCTTGAACACGGCTGTGGCAAATGATCTGGGGGCACAGGGGGTCCTGGAATCTCCACATTCTAGAGCAGAAAGCGACGCAGGGGGGTGCCATCTCCCGTTGTCCTCCCAAGCGTGGGTTCAGGGGAAGGCTCTCGCTGATGGCAGAGTGCGGCACGGCGTCCCCAGTGTCTGTGGCCGCAGGAACGCGAGTCCCCCGTTCTCTCTGCGCACGGCGGGAGCCCGCGGCTGTGCCCAGAGCGCCGGGAGGTCTGCAGGCCCTGCGGGTGCAGCCCTGGCGCGAGGCTGACGGCAGGTCCGCGAGTCACCAGCCTCTCTTGTGCTTGCAGCCTCCTCAATGCCAACAAGATCCACTGCCTGCGGGTGAACACGTTCCAGGACCTGCAGAACCTCAACCTGCTCTCCCTCTACGACAACAAGCTGCAGACCATCAGCAAGGGGCTCTTCGCCCCTCTGCAGGCCATCCAGACCCTGTGAGTATGCCCAGGCAGCAGGAGGCACCCAGAGTGAGGGCCAAGTGGGCACGCCCAGGCGTCTGGAGGCTGCCGTGAGGGCAGAGGGAGGGCGCTGGTACCAGCTTACCTGTCTGAACGCTCGCGGGACGCTCGGCCACGCTCCGTGCTTCCGCTGCGTGCAAACCCGTAAGCCTCCCAACAACCCTGTGAGGTGGGTGCTGTTAGGATCCCCCAGTTCTGTGTGAGGAAACCAAGGCTCAGAGAGGTTAGGTAACTTACTCAAGGTTGCACAGCTAATGAGAATCAGGATTTGAATCCAGGCAGAGTTGCTGCTCAGCTGCTCTCTTAATCACTGCAGCCACTATACTCTGAACAGGCTCCATCTCCGAGGGTAGCGCACCATCACTGACCCCCCCATATGGGCCCCCTGGGAGGGAGAATCTCACCTCCCCCTTGGGAGCAGACCCTCACTGCGAGCACTGCAGAGGTTCATAAATGTTCCGTTAGAGAGCTGACCACTGAGTACAGTTCTCAGGCCGTGCTTCTGATGCCTCCAGCCCCAGGCCCAGACCCTACCCCAGCCGGTACTTGTCCATGAGCCTGGGGGCTTCTGGAGACTCGCAGGCAGCTGGCACTCACTGGCCCTGTGGCAAGAGACAGGAACCAATAAGGAGCAAGAACAGCTGCTACCTATCGACCCTCCCCACGCCCAGCACTGTGTGCAGCTTCTCAGTGTCCTTGCTGAGCCGAGGCAGCAGACCAGGCGCCGCTCTCACGACGCTAAGCACACACCACAGCACCACCGGTATACGTGGAGCACCCGCCATGTGCCAGGCTTCATGTGCCTGGTGTGAGCTGGCAGGCGTAGGATGCCGTCTTCTCTAAGCATCGACCCTAGGCCTGCAGCTTGCTTTGCCCGTCAGGATTGGCACGGGTGAGAGTCGAGAGGATCAGTGGTGGGTCCCGCCCCGACTGGGAGAGGTGTCTCTCAGCTGCACCTGTGACTGTCTTTTGCAGACAGCAGGCCTCGGGCCTCCCTCTGGCTCTCTCTCTCTGCAAGCAGCCCCAGCCCCCTGAGGCCTCCTGGGTGATGCGGAAGGGATCCCGCCAGGGCACAGCGCCAGGCGGGGTGGGCTGGAGCCGGCAGCAGGGGTCACTCCTGATTCACTCCCCTCCCTCCCACAGCCACTTAGCCCAAAACCCATTTGTGTGCGACTGCCACTTGAAGTGGCTGGCTGACTACCTGCAGGACAACCCCATCGAGACCAGCGGGGCCCGCTGCAGCAGCCCGCGGCGGCTGGCCAACAAGCGCATCAGCCAGGTCAAGAGCAAGAAGTTCCGCTGCTCAGGTAATCAGGTTAGGGGGCTGGGCCCCACTTCCCCGCTCGGAGCCCAGCAGCCCCGGAGAGGCCCGTAATCCGATCTGGAGGGCTCCTGGGGAGCATCTTTGCAAATTAAATTGGGGAAATCCAGTTAGCCCTGCAGAAAACCAATTACCTTATGGACTTAAAATAAAACACGCACGCAGTGAAATCACGATGTGGGGGGGCATGCGTGGTTTCAGGAGAGACGGAGCCCAGGCGGCAGCGTATCTCAGGGCGAGGTGGACGCGGGAGGTTGGGCCAGGCTTTTACGCAGTGTTTTGTGTGGGTTTCCAAAGCGAGCCCCCCCCAGTGGCAGGCAGAGAAATGCTCCACAGGCCAGGCTGCAGGGGCGTGGGATCTTGGGGGCCTCTTATCCCCTCTACGACCACCTTGCTCCGGCCCTTCGACCGCAGTGTATTGTGACCGGTTTCACGGACACTTCCGCCAGCTGTCCCCCCACTCCAGACGGGTACACACTAGAGAGAACAGCACACCTTGCTGTCCAGTCCCCAGGCGTGCTCCCACCTTGCTCCCCACTGCAGCCAGGACGGACACCGGGGCTGACCGGCAGGGCGATTCTCCGCTCCTCTTGGACAGAGACGTCGCTCTCCTTGACCCAGCAGCTAGGGGGACGGGCAGTTTAAAATGAATGACATCTGTGTCGTTGGCTCCTGGAAACAGATCACTGAGCCGCACCGTGCTCCCAGTGGTAGGAGAGCGATCGCGTGATCGCTGTGTGTCAGCAAGGACCTCTCCCTACCCGAGCGCCTGAGGGGAGCGCACTTCCGGGCAGTGCCAGCGTGGGCACTGGGCGCCGAGAGGACCGGCAGGCAGGCCTCTGCGGTTGGCAAGACTTCTTGTCCTCTCCGTCAAATGCTTGAGTCCCTGTCTCCAGAGTGATCAGCTTTAGCTGTTTTATTTTCAACAGAAGCAAACACCTGGAGAGGACTTGGGGATGACACAGGGAGTCGGGGGCCCTAGGAGACGGTGCTCCCGATGTGTCTCCCCCAGAATAACCACGTCCGTGTTGAGAGCAGTTCCTCACCTAGGGCGAGCGCTGTGCTGAGCGCTTCCGCTTGGGTTTGGTTCCTCCAACAGTCCTGTGAGGTCGGCAGAGGGAGCCGAGGGCTCAGAGGTGAAGGGGCACCCCGAGGTCACAGCCAGCCACGGTGGAGGGAGGGCCCGACGCCAGGTCCAGCATCTCGGGGAGAAGGAGCATTTGGGGAGGAGGTCCGGCTGCTTGAATGACTTTCTCTCCCAGTCTCGTGGCTCCTTCCCACCCCCACCCCAGCCCTGAAGTCTGTCCTCAAGCTCCTGCCCCAGCCCAGAGCCGCCATCTGAGACACAGCCGGCCTCAGCCAGGAGCCTGTCCTCATGATTTCCACGCTGTGCCCTCCGCTCCTCCCCGTCTGGCCATGCCCAAGAAGGGGAGCAATAAGAGGTCAAGGAAGGCAGGGTGCCACCTGCCAACCCCTCGGTCTCCCGGGGCTGCTGTCGTGATGTGGGGCTCCTGGTCGATGCCGAGATTCTGGGGGACAGGGTCCAGGGACTGGCGTCTCCCAGGGACAGTCTTGCAGTTGCCTCAGAATGACCATAGGCTGGGGTTGGGGTGGGGGTCAAATAGGAGAAAGAAAGTAGCGAGTCGCCCTAGGACATAGGACAGTAGAGCAGAGTTCTGACTCGGGCTTCGCCCCGACCTGCCGACCTTGGCGCTGGAGGGATCGGCTGCTTTGTCTAGGTGGGGTAGGAATGGTTGGAAATACAGAAACAAGCAAGGAGAAAGGGGCAGGGTTCCTGGATTGACCCTCTCCAAACATCTTTTTTTAAATCGATACCAAGCAGAAATATTACCGCTATCCAGGCAGAGAAAGGCCGAGCTCTGTGAGCCTGACCGGCAGTATTGCACATGCTTTTATCTTCTGTAGCTGCAGAGAGGGCCGGCCGAGCTGCAGCCGAGCTGCGGAGGCCGTGGCTTCCAGACACGGCCCAGGCCCGCCCTGGCCTCGGGGAGTCAGAAGCCTGGGTCTAAAGCTGTTTCCAGGAAGCTCCAGAAGAAAGAAGGGGGGGGCGGGTGACACGTAGTGGGCTTGACAGATAATAACTCTGCGTTTTACTTTCCCCTAAAAGCACCCATTGCAAAGACAGCTGATGTAATTAGGAGCCAATTTGAGCGCCGCTCCCGCAACACATAAAGCCCCCCAAGGGCCGGGCGTCTGGCTTTCCAGCTGCCCCGTGTCTGCCTCCATCAGCTGCGCCCACCTCTCTGGGCAGCAGCATCAGGTCAGAGGTGAGGGCTGCCAGCTGGGGTAATCTGACCGTCAGATTAAGTCGTCCTGAAAAGGCACCGTCTGGCTGCCTGGGGTCCCAGGCCCTCCTCCGGGCCAGCACTTGGCTGCTGGAAGATGCTGTCTTCCAACCTGCCTCCCCGGTTTGTGTGTGGACATCCCATCAGTGAGACGAAACTCTCGTGGTGAAAGGGCCAGAGAGTGGGGACATCATTCGTCCAAAGAGGGCAGACAGCACGACTCCGCTCCGGGGATTCTGGTCTTAGGGCCCTCGGGAGTCACCCTGTCCGTGCCAGAGAGGAAGAAATGGAGCCCACCTGGAAGAAAGGTGTCAGAGTAGTAGTTTCAAGATAAGACCCGGAACCCAGGACTTAGGATGTGCTGTGAAGATTCTTGATCACTGTCTCCCGATCCCTCCGCTTGGTTCTGTGGAGGAAACACAGAGGAGAAGCACCTGTCAGTTTTCAGGCTTGGAGGCAGGGGCACGAGCGGGCTGGACGGTCCCTGCTGGGGTCCGGATGGCCTGATCAAGCTTGAACACCAAACCCCAAACCAGAGTATTCACGGAGCCCTGCGTGTCGGGGGTCCAAGGAGCTGAGTCTGAATTACGGTGGCCAGCTCTAGCTGGTCAGACGGGGGTGCTCAGAAAGACGAGGAGCCAGACCCAGAGCTACGCAGTGACCCCGACTCACCGGCCAGCCACTGCCAACAACCTGTGCCCTGTCGAGGTGCTGAGACCATCTTGTCCCAAAATCACCTTGTGGAAGAACAGTGACCCCGTCCGTCCCTCCTGTCAGAGGGCAGCGCAGGGAGGGTCCCAGTCACCTGGCCTTGAGCTAGTCTCTTCAAGGTGCACATATCTCCTCGGAAACTGCCCCGATCTCTTGCAGATAGGGATAGACAGACTGGGCATTCTCATTTGGGCCCTTGGCATAGATGGTTGTTGCCCTCCCACACCCACACCCATTCCCGTGTTCACAGCCATGGAAGAAATCAGGAAAGACCTAGAGCCTGTCCTCCCCCTCTCCTCGCTTCTCTTAGTCCCAAAGAGACTCCTCACCCCAAGGAGCCCTGGCCGCCTCCTCTGTGAAAATCCGTGTCCTCAGACCCCTGCGGCTGTGGGTCTCCAGGCCCACGTGTGGGGCCCCCTTGGCTCCCCTTCTTCCTCCCTTGCCAGAATGTGTGTTTTCTCTCAATTCCACCCACCCCTTTCTATCTTGGGTGATCTGGGAGGAACGTCTGTCAGCCAGAGGGTTTCTGGGGACCCTGAAGGACACCGAGGAGACTCGTGAAGGGTGGCACGTCAGAGGGCTTTTCCTGGAGAAGATCCCTGCAGCCCCGGGAACTGTGGCGTCTCCCGCACAGGGGCTGGGGGAGCAGGCTGTTATGGGGGCTCTTGGCGGCGGGGGAGCCCTCAGTGCACAGCCTACAGAAGACGCTTCTGCCGAGTGACATCTTGTCAGATCAGATGCTGTGACTGTGTGGGGTGCAGAGGCTCAGTTCAGGCTGTGATAGGACCAGACCCCCAACTTCTTTCATCCTCTTGGGAAGGGTCGTTCTGCCCTGATACTCCTGAGTGGGGGTGTCTGTAGTCTCCCACCCTCTCCTCCCTTCCTCCTGTGTCTCTCCGGGGGCGGGGCACGGGGCAGGGGGCTCCTGTCTTCGGAGGTGCCCCCGTGGAACCCACTCCGGTACTAATCACGCTCGGCGGGGGCCTACTCCGGCTGCCGCTTCTCCACGCTGCTTCCTCTGAATGCTCCTGTCCTCTCTCTGACGCTGCTTCCTGACCTTGACTCTGACCGGTCACCGTGGGGCTTTCCTTTGTGCTTGATCTAACCATGTGGTGGAACGATGGAAACGGAACATGGTTCTGTCAAGCACCGCGGAAAGCACCGCGCTCTCCTGCAGCATGGCCCGCCACCGCCGCCGCCACCGCTGGACACCTCTTCTCTGCTCTGGAACGCCGCAGCCCGCCACCTGCCAGACCCACCTCTCCCCAGGCGGCCTCCCAGAGGGCGGGGTGGGAGTCTCGGGCAGTCTCTGAGCACCTCCCCCTGCAGGGGGCAGTACAGGCTGGACGGGATGCGGAGAAGCACACTGAGGGCAAGCCGAGATTTGTACCCCCACCGTCCCCAACCTCGGCTGGATGCCAGCCAGTGTGTAAAGTAGACAGGTCCCCGCTTAGAAACATCGTCATAGCTTCCGTTCAAAGGGGGCAGGTCCACCCAAAGCACAGGCCCCATTGTTTCAGGAAGAATCCCAGCCCGAGGTCATTTTCCCCAGTGGTAGCTGACCCCGAAGGTCGCAGTGCCTGTGGCCCGCCCTCACCTACCATCTTTACTGGAAACACTGGGAAGGAATGTGAGCACCTGAGTGGGGCACACTGGTGTGAGTCTGAGACTTTGGGTCAAACCTGTGAGACTGCTTCTGACCCTGACCCCCACTCCTCATGAGAACTTGGGCCCTGGGCCCCGTGCAGACTGAGTCCAGTCTGTTTCCTTGACCTTCCAAGCAGTCACCATGGAGGCCAAAGGCTCTTTTCATGGTGCTAGTTCAGTGCCTCATGGGGCTGTGCAGACACCTGCTATCTCTGACAATGAGGAGAGGGATCTTGGCACCCCCCTTTCAGCTCTTTCTTGATAAACCTTGGACCCAGTGTAGCCAGAAGGTTGTGTTGATGATTCCTGCCATTGCGTCTGTGTCCTGTCCCGTGAGAGACAGCCATGCTGCGAACCAAACCCTGGCTTAGGCCCAGGAGCGGACTCTGGGCTCCCAAGGGGATACGCGTGTGACTCTGTCTCCTCTCTCCAGGTCACCGCTCAGCCAAGTGCCCCGCGGGGCTGAGCAACGGAGAGTCCTGTTTACCTCTCCGAATTCCTTTACCATGTACTGAGCACTTACTATAGGCTAGGCACTGAACTGTTGTGCATCATTACCTTGCTTCATTTTCCCAACCACCCCAAAGTCCCATTTTACAGGTGTGGATGTCAAGGCTCAGAGAGGTTAACTTACTTGCCCTGGGGCATCCAAGTCCAGCGTGAATGTTCTTTATGTCTGTAGCACTCAGCCTTCCACGCAGTGGACATTGCCTTGAATCATCCAATCCAAAAGAGCTTGACTTGAATTGATAGGGAGTTGAAATTTCTTTTTTTGTTTCTTATCATTCCCTTTCAAGCTTCCTTCTGTTCAAGGAAAATAACTTGAGAAAGAGCACAGGCAGCCCTGTTTAAACACGTCCTCCTCTTGGCATGACCATACCAAGAGCCATTTGGAACAGAACAGGTCCTCGGGCCCGAGAAATCCCCTTCCCTGTGAACAGAGGGTCACTCTGAGCGGCTGGGTGCTGCCCCACCATGCCAGGGCCGGGCCTGCGGGGCTGTGTCCCTCATGGTGCCTTCCATGGGCACCTCCCTGGTCCTTCAGCAGCAGGCTTGTGGCCAGGCCGTGCCCAGCTGCGGGCCACGGGCATCTGCCTCTTCTCTCAGGCAGCTGGCTACATTCCTGAGAGGCTCCAGCGAGCTTCCCAGGACAGCTGCTTACAGCTGGGTCCCGCGCTCCGTTCAAACAGTCGGCGTTTTCCAGCCACTGGTGTCCGGCCCCCGTCTTCGCCCACAAGGGATCACTGTGTGCCTGCCAATGTCCTCTCGATGCCATTCGTGCCTCACGGCCCTCTGCTTGTCCAGTCATCTCCTTTCGAGCGGATGAACCCCGGCAGGCCTCCTGCCCCCCAGGTCCTCTTTCTGCTCCTTGCCTTCTCTCTCTCCTCCCGCCCGTGTCAGGGATAGCAAAGGTAGAAGAGGAGAGCTCTGGGCACGTGCTCTGGCAGGTCCGAGCCATCGTAACGGCGAATCTGTGACTCCCGCTCCACAGACTGGTTGCCGGAAGGATGGCACAGAAGGCCGACTGCTAGTGACCGCAGTCACGCTGGGCCGTGTGGCCGCGGCAGCCAGGCCCGTCCGTAGAGCGGGAGCTTGGGCTCCCCGCCTGCCCCAGCCCCGCGACATACACTGTCTCCTGGAAAGTGGCCGTAGGGCAGGGATTCGTAATAAAATCGCCTTGCTGTGGACTCCCCACCCCGCCCACCCCAATCTATTAAAGCTTCTCTGTGATCAAGTACCAAGTGTCATTGTTCCAAGCTGCCCGGGAGGGGGAGGCGGACAACCCTGCAGGCAGAGGCACGGGCCCGATGACATCCGCCCTGCCAAGACCCGGTTCAGCCGGGGTTTCGTTTCATGGCCCTTTTCACCCTGCCCCCACTCCCCGGAGACCTCCCCAGTCTGAACTCGCCCCGAAGAGAAGAAGCGGCAGCCTGTTCCGGTTACCCCTCCCCTGCTAAGTATTTCTGGCAGTGACAAATACGCGTGGAGGTTGAAATGGACTTTTAAAGGCCTGGAAAAGTTAAAAATACTTCGGGTGGCTCTGAGCATCAGGCCTGACCCAGGGCTTCGAGAAAGCCCAGGTCGCAGGATGGTGAGGAGCGGGGCGTGGGGCGCGTCAGCCTGGGATGGGGACCGGGCTCCCTCGGCTGTGCGCAGACGCCACGACTCCCACTTCTGACTCCCACCCATGTAAAATAGTACACTCCAACCCCCCCACCATTGTTACAGACCACGGCAATCACAAAAACAGCAGAGGGGGGTGCAGGAAAGAACACATTAGTCCATCGAATCTAATTGCAAAATCACTTCATTAAAACGGGTCAGTGGCTCCGTTGCAGAGGTCGCCAGTTCTAATCTAAGCACGCTACCGAGAGCTCGTCCTGCCAGCCACAGCGGCTCTCCCCTGATTCAAAGGAAAGCGTGGGTGTGTCACGGGCGCTGTGCCCGGGCACGGCCCAGCAGT
Source organism: Tadarida brasiliensis (assembly GCA_030848825.1). Classification (NCBI taxonomy): domain Eukaryota; kingdom Metazoa; phylum Chordata; class Mammalia; order Chiroptera; family Molossidae; genus Tadarida; species Tadarida brasiliensis. The sequence continues at coordinate 115,327,793 of CM061259.1, read as the reverse complement.
GGGGTCTGCAGCCATCCCCGTGGAGAGCCGGCAGTGCTCCCTGTCTTTCCGCCCTTGGCTGGCTCTCAGGGCCCCTCGCTTTGCAAGGACCCCGTGTGGACACCCTTTCGAGGAAGAGCGTGTACATATGTACAGAAGGCCCCTTCCCACTGTGCCGCGTGGCACCCTGGCTGGGAACAAGACAGGGCTGTCATTTAGCAGGCTTTGCAAAACGAACATCACCCAGGGCTCAGCACACTGAGGCATCCAGGGAAATGGGCCGGGTCAGAGTTCACAGTGGGCTGGGTGCCGGCAAGCCAAGGGCATCGGACAAGGAAGCGCCCACAAAACCGTGGGGCTCCGTGACAAGTTTTGCTCACACAAACCATGGAAGGTGGAATGGGGGGGGTGGCAGAGAGCAAGAGGAGGCAGGTCCAGACCTCCAACCCCTTATTTTAGGGAGAAGGTTCACTTCAGGACCAAAGACCCCCCCTAAGTCATTCCCAGCCAGGAATTAGCACAGGTTATAACGGGAGGAGCAAGAGGTGGGAGACGTCTGTTCCTGCCCCGCCGTGGCCCACCCCCCCGTGGGGCTTCGGGGTCAGCCTGGAGGGACTGACGGGAGGCTTTGTCCAAAAGCACGCGTGCAGTTGCGCGTAGTACTGGTCACGGGGGCCCTGGCAGCAGCCTCGTCCCTCTGCCACGTACTGAGTGACCTGCAGGCCTCGGTCTCCTCGTCTCTGAAATGGAATCATCATAACCTCAGAGGCTGAATATGCTCACCCCTTTGAAGTTCAGAGAATAGAGCCGGGCTCCCGGTCCGCGCTCAGCGAATGTCAGCTATTTTCACGAGTCACACTGCCGTTTTAGTGGCTTGCGACACGCCAACTGTTCCACTAGGTTCTGGAAAAAACGAGTAGAATCACAAACATGAGCACAGCCCTTGGCCCGTTCCCAGAGACCCTCCACTGCCTGGAACGTCCTCGCACCATCCCACAACCCCTGGGAGACAGGGCGTGGAGGGACTGGAGCGAATCCGTGGCAAAGCCCGGCCAAACCCACGCCCTCTCCTGCCGACGCCTCGGTGCCGCCAGCGCCCACGCGGCTCCCGGTGCGGACAGGTCACCCAGGTCGGCCTGGGCTGGCTCGGCCAACAAACGGTGCCCGCGGTCTCTGAAACGCTGGCAGACACGCGGCGTGCTGGTGGCCGCCCACTGGTGCCTTGAGCTCTGGTGCTGTGACGTGCTGTGCTCGTGAAGCGTGAGGGGGGAACAGGAAGAAGACCTGATCCCCATCGACTGGCTGGTGTCTGACAGGGACCGGAGCTCCCCCGTCCCGGTGTGCTCTGCGGTCTGTCTCACGGGGGTTCGCCCGGGTGCCACGGGGCATGTCCCAGGGCATCCCTCCGAGAGCACGCTGTTGGCCCTGTTACCATGACTACGTAACCTCCAGAAAAATCAAAGTTCGGCAAAGATAAACCTCAGCTTCGAATACTTTTAGCCCACGGGAACTGGACTTCCGCTGTCATTCAGCAGAGCTCGCTCTCAAAGATGGGGGGCAGGTGGGACCCTCACGGGGGTTGTATTTGTCTTCACCGTGTTTTAAATTCAGATTCTTCACCGACATTTTTAAAAAGAGTTATCAGGCCACCCGGAGCCTGGTTCCCAAGCACTGGGCAGTGGGCTTCGTCGCACAGGGCCCCTCCCTCAACCTTGGCCCCCAGTGTTGAAGCCAGGGGTCAGTGGTCGTGGTGGCCGCCTGCTGGGCCTCCTGGATCGTCCCGTGACCTGCTTGGGCCCTGGGGACAACTTGGTTGGTGACCCCTTTCCCTCACTTCACTCCCACCCCTGTCGTGGCCCCCATCAAAACCCCGTCGGAATCTCTCGATTCGGATGGTCACGAACATTTAGATGTTAGAAGGTCCGTGGACGATGGGCCTCTGGACTAAGTAGCCCTGCTAAGTGGTAGGCCAGTTCCACGCACAGGCCACCTGGGAGCCTTTCTGTGAGAGGACCGTCCCTAGCTTTCGGCAGCTTCTCAGGAAGGTCTGTGACCCCCAGCAGCTCAGGAGCCCACAGAGCTGGGGCGTGGTTCCCGAGGACGGGGAGTGATGAATGACAAGGACCAGACAGAGAGCTGGGGGGTGGGGACAGCACCAGCAAGGTGTCTGTCACTGGGCCCTCCCCCCACTGCCCACATCCTCGCCGGGTGCTGGGAACCCCGGTGACGCTGCCGTCCCTCTTGGCCCCGCCCAGGCTCAGAGGACTACCGCAGCAGGTTCGGCAGTGAGTGCTTCCTGGACCTCGTGTGCCCCGAGAGGTGCCGCTGCGAGGGCACCATTGTGGATTGCTCCAACCAGAAGCTGGCCCGCATCCCGAGCCACCTCCCCGAATATGTCACCGACCTGTAAGTGCTGCCCGGGCGTGACCTCCACACACGTCCCCACACACCCGTCGCCCCGAGTCAGCCCTGACAGGGTCTCCTGAGGGTGGCCCCTCCTGACTCAGTCACCTGGCCCCCATGGGGACAGCTTGCTTACACATGATGACAATCTGTTCATTCTACAAATACTTTCTGAACACCTGCTGTGAGCCAGGCACTGTGCTAGGCCCCCCGGCTTTCATAATGAACAATGCAGACAGTTGGTCCTTATGAAGCTTACAGTGTCACCGGAGAGATGGAGAGTACATAAGTAGTTGTCATAAGCAACCAGGATGACTAGCTGTATCTGGGCGTCCGGTTGCGCCGATAAAGGAGGCACTGAGAAGTCCCAGCATGGTGGGGGTGAGGACGCAGCACGGGGCTGGCCGGCCTGGGCTGATCCTGCCGTCTCCAGTCTTCCTGACGCTGGGCGGTGGCTTCTCAGATCTGAGTGTCTGGTCCTTCGCTTAAAAATGGAGCAGTGGTCCCGCCTCCAGGAGTGGCTGGGAAGATTAGATCAGAGAAGGCAAGCACAGACTCACCTTGAATCCTGTGCAGAGGACGCCCTGGATGAACTGAGGTGGTCATCCTTATTATTACCCCCCTCCTCTTGGCCTCCACCAGTCCCAGTGGGACAGGACAAGGCACAACCTTGCTGGTCCCCCTGCCCTCCCCGAGCATGTCTGAATGCTGGGCACGGGGTCCCTGTGCAGCCCCCAGCAGAGGGACGTGGTCGGGAAGGAGCTGAGAGGCTTGGAGCGTGGGGAGGCCTTCCTCGGAGCGTGTACCCTGCACAATGAAGGGAGCTCTCTGGCCAGGGCCTCCTGGTCCTGCTTCCCTCTACCCCACCCTCCCCTGGGGGCTGAAGGGCAGACGCTGAATTGTCCCTAGTTCTCTTGATCTGGGCTGAGTGTGAGGCCCAGGCAGCAACTCAGCTGAAGCCTTGGGGTCCCGGGGGGGCGATGCAGGCAGGGAGGGGGGTGTCCCATCCTCCGCTAAGCCGCCGCCTCGTCTGCTTGCTTCCCATGTAGGCGACTGAACGACAACGAGATATCTGTGCTAGAGGCCACCGGTATCTTCAAGAAGTTGCCCAACCTTCGGAAAATGTAAGTCAGCTGGGGCAGTTGGCACACTGGGCAGAATGCCAGGGCGTGAGCGGATCCCTCAGCCTCCCGAGGCCCCTCCCGGCCTCCTCCTGAGCCCGGCCTCCTCCTGAGCCCGGCTATGGGCGTGTCTCGGGAAGAGGCGCTAAGCCGTGGCCGTGTAGACACAGACCGAAACCGAATGTCACTGTTTTCAGGTCGCTGAGTACTGTGCAGAGCGGGTGCTCCATGCCACCCATGACCTCACCCATGTCCCTCTGCTCATCTCGACCCCCCAGCCCACAGCCAGCCCCTTACCCCAGGGGGCGGTGGGAGGGACTCAGGAAAGGATCCCTGGGACATGGGAGTCTCAGGTACCTGTCACTTAGTTATTTTTTCAAGGTGACGGTTTAAAGGTTTCAGTTTATTTTCTACTCACACTTGCTATTCAATATTATATTAGTTTCAGGTGTACAGTATAGTGGCTAGACGTTTATATAACTCACAAAATGCTTCCCCCACTAAGTCCAGTACCCCTTGACACCATCCGTAGTTATCAGTGTTATGGACCGTATTCCTGTGCTGCACTTGACATCCCCGTGACCATTCTGTAACTGCCCATTTCTGTTCTTAACCCTTTCCCCTTTTCACCCAGCCCCCAACCCCTCTCCCCCTCTGGCAACCATCAGTCTGTTCTCTGTATCTATGAGTGTGTTTCTGTTTCGTCTGTTCATTTATTTTGTTCTTTAAATTCCACATATAAGCGGAATCACATGGTATGTGTCTTTCTCTGACTTATTTCACTTAGCATAACACTCTCCAGGTCCATCCGTGTTGTCGCAAATGGTAAGATTTCCTTCTTGTTTATGGCCGAGTAATACTCCATTACATATGTGTACCACGTCTTCTTTATCCAGCTGTCTGTCAGTGGACGGCTGGGTTGTCTCCATACTTTGGCTGTTGTAAACAGTAAATGGACTCTAAGGGCCTCTGCGTCGGGGAGGCGCATCGGGGTGGAATGCCGCTGCCTCGCACTGGGCTTCCATCTAGGCGTCCTGGGATGGACCAGAGCCCGCGGTTCGGCACAGGGCCCACGTGCCTCTCTGCTGGTCTTCCCACTGCCAGGTCTGCCTGTCGTCATAGCCCTGTCCCTGCCTGGGAGCTCGGGCCAAGTCACAAAGGGAAGAGGAATAGATGATGCTGAGCTGTTCAAGCACTGATCCTGGGCCGGGGGCTGTGGCTCTCAGTCCTCACACACCTGCCTGGTGGTGGCGTCACGTCCCCTTGGTGAGGATGAGGGAGCCCGTGGGGCTCAGAGAGGCCCCGTGACTTCTCTAAGAGCACACAGCCAATAAATGTCAGAACTGGCATTCCGACCCGGGCTCGTCTGCAGTCACAGTGTGAGGTTGGGGCTGTTGGCCCTCCTCTTCCTTCCCCGGTGCCCCAGCAGAAGCCCAGGCCCTTGGCTCTTCACCCTCTCACCCCTTCTCCTTGACCCCTGCCCACCCCTCACCCCACACTCCACACCTCCACCCTTCGAGGTTGGGTCTGCTCTGGAACAAAGGGAGCCTCGTAGTTTCACGGTATTTGCTCAGCAGCCTACTCGCTACCATGTACCGTAATCTCCAAACCAATGCTCTCGTGCTTTCCTGGGCCTCGGCAGACAGGGACGGAGCAGCAAAAATCGGAGTCGCCCGCACGCATGTTCCCACCAAAACGGGCCAGGGCCACGCTCTGCTCCTGTGTCAGCTCTCCTGCTGGAGAAAGTGTCCTTTGCGCGGTGCGTTTAGCGCCACATTTTTTGTATGTGTTTGCTTTTCCTTGGCGATGTTACTGTTTAAAACAGTGCTGAGGTGCTGCCTAGTGATCGTAAGCACAAGGAGCCTGTGACGTGGCTCCCGTAGAAAATCCACGTGTCGCAGAGCTTTGCTCGGCAGGAGTGACAGTGCTGCTGGCTGTGCGCACAGTGGGACTGAATCAGCAGTAGCGTGAAGGGAGGCGCCGCGCAGAAACACACGTGGAAGCAGGCTGTGTGCTGAGTGGTGGTGAGATGTCGTGACCAGAGGCTCGCAGGACCCCAGCCCTGTGTGTTCCCGAGGAGCAGTGGTCCATGCGCAGGCTCATTCTCCTGGTGACCGTGTAGAACACAGCTGCAAAGAGTAATGGGGACTGGCCGTGATTCTCGTTTTCATCCTGCTCTCCCCTGTCCCACCCATCAGTCCCCTCCAGGCAAGAAGAAGAGAGACCTTCTCCCGCTGTGCAGCCCCTGGGTCACCTCAGTGCTACTCGGGCTGGCTCCCTCCCTCCCTGCCCGCAGCCACCACCCTCGCCCTGCCTCAGTGACAGCTCAGTCACTGGGAGCCCGGAGAGCCCTGTGAAGGGACAGCTAGGAGCCCGGAGAGCCCTGTGCAGGGGCAGCTGGGAGCCCGGAGAGCCCTGTGCAGGGGCAGCTGGGAGCCCGGAGAGGGCTGTGAAGGGACAGCTGGGAGCCCGGAGAGGCTATGAAGGGACAGCTGGGAGCCCGGAGAGCACTGTGAAGGGACAGCTGGGAGCCCAGAGAGCCCTGTGCAGGGACAGCTGGGAGCCCGGAGAGCACTGTGAAGGGACAGCTGGGAGCCCGGAGAGCCCTGTGCAGGGACAGCTGGGAGCCCGGAGAGCCCTGTGCAGGGACAGCTGGGAGCCCGGAGAGCGCTGTGAAGGGACAGCTGGGAGCCCGGAGAGCCCTGTGCAGGGACAGCTGGGAGCCCGGAGAGGGCTGTGAAGGGACAGCTGGGAGCCCGGAGAGGGCTGTGAAGGGGCAGCTGGGAGCCCGGAGAGCCCTGTGAAGGGACAGCTGGGAGCCCGGAGAGCCCTGTGCAGGGACAGCTGGGAGCCCGGAGAGGGCTGTGAAGGGACAGCTGGGAGCCCGGAGAGGGCTGTGAAGGGACAGCTGGGAGCCCGGAGAGGGCTGTGAAGGGACAGCTGGGAGCCCGGAGAGCCCTGTGAAGGGACAGCTGGGAGCCCGGAGAGCCCTGTGCAGGGACAGCTGGGAGCCCGGAGAGGGCTGTGAAGGGACAGCTGGGAGCCCGGAGAGCGCTGTGAAGGGACAGCTGGGAGCGCACGTGGGCCCTGGAGAGGACGTGGCTGTCCCACCCTGAAGCACTCCTGTAGCTTAGGGACCCAGCACAAACATCACCTGTCACCAGCCAGGAGATATTCTTTGTAATTCAAACCAGAGAAATGCACCCTTTTTGTTAACCTCAAGACAGAAGCTCACATGCGCAGGGAGACAGCGGGTGTTGCACGTGTAAAGCTGGCCAAGCGCATTGTGCGGAGCGAACAGGATCGGGCAGGTCTCGCTGCCACGGAGAGGTCCGCACTCTCCATCGCGCGTGGAAGCTGCGCACAGGAGTCCAGCTTTCCTCTTCCCGCTCGGGCAGGACGTGGGTCCCAGAACTGTTTCTGTGTGCCCAGGGAAACAGCAGCACACACACCTGACAGGTGGCAACTCTCAGCCTCAGCGTCCAGGTGACAAAAGGGAGAGGTGGGGACTGTGGCACCACGTAAGCCCAGTTTCAACAAGAGACAGATGTCACTCAGCTCATCCCAGTATTTCTCATGCTGGAGTGCAGGTCAGCGCTGCCAACGTCTCCCCCAGTGTCCCCCCTTCTGGAGAGCAGCCAGAAAGACACAAGTGTGAAGAAAGAACAGAGAGACCTGTCCCTCCCCTGGTGTGTGACCCTCATTTCATCCTTTGCATAACAAATAATTGCACCTTCCTTGTGACTTAAGATGAGAGTCAGAAGTATGAAGAGGGCCCTGGCCGGTTTGGCTCAGAGGTCAAAGTGTCAGCCCGCGGACCAATGAGTCGCGGGTTTGATTCCGGTCAAGGGAACGTACCTCAGTTGTGATTCGTCCCCGGCCCTGGTCGTGAGGGAGGCAGCCATTCAATGTGTTCCTCTCATGTCGATCTCTCTCCCTCTCTCTCCCTCTCTCTCCCTCCCTGCCACTCCCTGCCACTCCCTGCCACTCTATCTGAAGATAAATAGAAAAATATCCTCGGGTGAGGATTAAAACAAAAAGAAGTATAAAGAGAGAAGCAGTGGCCTCAGCCCTGAGACTGGGGCAAGAAGGCGCAGAAAGACAGAAGTCCTCTGCGTTACGGGACCCAGGGCAGCCAGTTATGTATTTAAGCAGGAGTTGCAAACTCAAAGACTTCCAGAAGCCTGGGTCGTAGCACAGATGCGGAGAGGGGCTGGGTGCAAGGCCATGATAGGAACAGCCGTAGTAGTGATGGTGGTGGTGGTGGTGGTGATGATGGTGATAAATAAATAACAGCAGCCACAATAACAGCAGCTAGCCACTATTGCTTTACTCTTAGAGCACTTAACTCTGTGGCAGCCAATACTGACGTTAATATCTTTAACTCTCATCAAGGAAAACAATAAAGCTTGGACGTCACTTCATTTTACAAATGAGGAAGCTGAAACACAGAAAGCTAAGGAACGTGTCCAAGCAAACATCAGTGAGCAGGCTGGGAGCCAGGAGGGGGGAGCCAGGAGGGCAGTTGTGGGGAGCACACACCCCACACAGAATGGGTCTGCGTGTGTGTGCACGCCCGTGCATAAACCCTTGTAACGCTAGCCACCCAACCAAATGACCCGATGGGGCAAATCTGGTCCCGTCAGCTACCAGCTGCAACCACTTACATGAAATAACTTGATGGCAGCTGTCTTGGTTAAGTAAAGACTCTTATGCACTGGGACCCGTCACCACCCCAACACCCCCATGGAGATGCTGGGTCAGCTGGATTTCTGCCCATTGGTGGCTACCGCCCGCTGTGCCAGTGCCTGAGTCTGCTCGGCGTCCTCGAGGACTGTGGGGCTAGGGCCCTCAGGTGGCTTGCTTGACGCTACCCTGACAGGCATGTGGGCAAAGGAGCGTGAACACAGAGCCAGGGGTTTAGACTCTGCCATGCCTTTCTGAACCCTTCTAACCCTCTGTGCCTTTTCTGCCGTGTGGGAATGCTGAGATCACCCTGAGTATCACTGTCCTAAGGGATGCCAGGGAAGTATGAACTGGGACCCACAGGGTTGTTAGCACTGTGTAACTCAAGGTCACTTTTCAAATGACATCACCATCAGAGTGAGGTCGCAGCCTCCTCCAGGTGACTTCCAGGTCATTTGTCTCTGGGAGAATCTCAGCCATGCACCCTGTCATCAGGTGCGTGTGGGTGGATTGACTGGCTGTGGTTGTGTTTTCAGTAAGAACTAGTTACCCGCTTTTAAAAATCAGGAGTTCGCATGCACAATATCTGGATTTCTGGGAAATCCGAAGATTGAATGGAACAGAGGAACAGTGCCCCCTTCAATGGGGCATGTGCGTTCCTGACCACCACGTCCGCACCGGGCTTGCTCCTGGCACTGAGTCCCCTGCCTGGACCTTGTGGACATTCGAGCTTACAGCCCCAGCTTCAGCTAGAATTTCCGCCTCGGGGGGCACACGAGGCCTGCAAGGAGGTGGACAGGACCTCCCGGACCGGCCAGTGCGCCAGGGTGCTTTTGCTCCATCGTGACCCTGTCTCCTCCGTTTCCAGAAAACCCCCTGAGCTCGCTCCTCACTGCCTGTCCATCTGCGATGGGGCTTTAAACAGAACTGCAGATCCTTCTTGTTGCCTGCAAAGCTGCCGAGAGCCTTTCCAGATGAGTCCCAGCCTCCAGAGTCCTCGTGTTTCTCGGGGAGACTGAGAGCGGGGTCAGACAGGCTCCTCCAGCAGCTTCCAGCGGCAGTGGGTCCAGCGCTGGGTTTGTCCTGCCTCTGGTTCCTCTGAGCCCGCCTGGGCCTGGAGTGGGAGCCCCTGGTCCTGTCAGGTGTGAGGCCCTCTGTTCTCGTGGGAGTCGGCATATGGAAGCAGAATGTTGAGCGGGAGCCCTTCAGGGGGGTCTGCAGAGACCTGGGGTGATCATTTTGTGTCCTGGGTGCTTGCCCCAAACCTCTCTCTCTCTCTCTCTCTCTCTCTCTCTCTCTCTCTCTCAGCTCTCTCTCTCTCTCTCTCTCTCTCTCTCTCTGTCTCTGCTCTCTCTCTCTCTCTCTCTCTCTCTGTCTCTGCTCTCTCTCTCTCTCTCTGTCTCTCTCTCTCTCTGTCTCTCTTCTTTCTCTTCTCTCTCTCCCCCTCCAGCCCAGGCTGCCTGCAGTTTTGAACACTACTTTGATGGGTGCAGAGAAAGCAGTAGCCTGGTCTTCTGGAAAATTCTATCCCCTTTTATACTCTCCTTATGTTTTCCATTCTCCTGGCCCGAGGAAATCCAATTCACAAGCCTTACAGTAATGTGATGTTAATTTTGCTCATTTGAAGAAACAGATGTCAGGAAATGGGAACCCTCCCACTTCATAGATGCTTTCACTCATCCTCACGGCCCGGCCCACGCACTGTAATCCCCCAAGAAGCCTGCCTCTCCGGGGCAAAGCCTGTGTCCCCAGCATCCGAGTGAGTTACAGCTGCTGGGAGAGCCTCTTACGTCTCATTTGGGGGAAATTTGCAGTCTCCCCGGAGCATTGCCTTCATTCCTGGGTTATCCTGGACCGGGGCTGCCAGGATTTATAAGAAAACGGGCTCAGCTTAAGGAGAGCCAGGCAGGGAGCAGAAAGTCACTGTCTGATCCCGGCGGAGGGTTCTGAGGAGTTTGCTCCTGTTTCCTTGGCAGGAGGGGAGCGGGTTGATGACGAGGAGCACGGAGGATCAGAGATGCCAGAGTGGGACTGAGATGCCACCTGTGTCCTCCACACCTGCTCACAGGTGTGGGCATGGCAGCACCTTGCAGTCCCATTGCTTACTTAGAGAAATGGCAGGGGCCTGCGTGGAGCCCTTAGGTACCCAGCTGCACCGCCGCAGAGGTGGTTGTGGCTCAGCCCAGAGTACCCATGAGGAGGGCGCTTGGAGAGGCGACAGGACCAGGGACTGGGTGTGGTGCAGTGCCCCTTCCGGTGCTCCAGGGCCTGGACCAGTGCCACGCCCCTCTGGGCCTCAGTCTGCCCAGCAGCACAGTGAACCCACTGGTCATCACTAGTGAGCCCTCAGCTCTAACAGCCCCGGGGTGCTCAGCCTGCTGGTCCATCACTAGTGAGCCCTCAGCTCTAACAGCCCCAGGTTACTCAGCCCACTGGTCATCACTAGTGAGCCCTCAGCTCTAACAGCCCCAGGGCGCTCAGCCCGCTGGTCCATCACTAGTGAGCCCTCAGCTCTAACAGCCCCAGGTGCTCAGCCCACTGGTCCATCACTAGTGAGCCCTCAGCTCTAACAGCCCCGGGGTGCTCAGCCCGCTGGTCCATCACTAGTGAGCCCTCAGCTCTAACAGTCCTGGGGCGCTCAGCCCACTGGTCCATCACTAGTGAGCCCTCAGCTCTAACAGCCCCGGGGCGCTCAGCCCGCTGGTCCATCACTAGTGAGCCCTCAGCTCTAACAGCCCTGGGGTGCTCAGCCCACTGGTCCATCATTAGTGAGCCCTCAGCTCTAACAGCCCCAGGTGCTCAGCCAGTTAGCCGCTGCGGTCTCCACCTGTATCTCTCACCAACACCATTCCGGTGCAAGGCTCCGGGCTGTTTGCTCGGGGCTGAATTCCTCCTTTGGGTTGTGTTAATGCCGGCACCCTCCACTCCATCCATCCACTGCGATGCCTTTCAGGACTGAACATTAGGGTGAAATGCAGACCCCCCAGCCCCCTGACTGCCAGGGAACTTGCAGCCGTGGCCCTACTGGACCAGCTTGCTGTTCAGATCTCCTGGGAAGCCTGTGCGTGGGACTGGACATCGGAGGGAAGAGCCTGTTCTCAGTGATGGGACTGAGCCCACTTTAGGAAAACACAATACCCCAAACCCTGAATTCTGAGAAGCAGAAATACACAGAAGTTAATATCCACATCACCGAAGGGACAGTTACTTCGGAGGAGGCTGTTCACTGGAGGTCTCTCCACACGCCCCAAAGCCGGGCTTCACAGCGAGCTCTATCAGCTGTGTGACTGTGGGCAAGTTACTTAAACTCTCTGAACCTCAGTCACCGTGCCCATAAAGTGAGACGAGGGTAAAAATGATGCCCATCTGGTAGGCCTTGTTTTGAGGCTTTGATGTGAATCTGCTGGCCAAACCCCTCACGTGGTATCTAGTACATGATAATGCTCAAAAGTGGAAAGTAGGAAGTGTCCGTCTATATCCAGGATCTAACTAGTGAGAGAGCTGTAAGTTCTGCAGATGCCCAGCCCGCGGTGAGTGGGGACACACTGTGAATGTTTCTCCGGCCCTCCTCCGAGGAATTGCTGCTTGGCGGAAGTATCTGTTGAAGAAAGAAAATCTGACAATCACTATTTTATTTTTTTTCCTACAGACTTTTTATTGTTTGTCCTGTTTTGTGTACTTCTTTTTTATTTTATGTATTCATGTTTACTGAGGTATAATTGACATATAACTTATCTTAGTTTCGGGTGTATAACGATGACTCAGCATTTGCATATGTCGTGAAATGATCACCACACTTAACCTCGTTACCATCCATCGTCATACGTAATTATAAATGTTTTTTCTTTCTTTCTTGTGATGAGGACATTTTGGATTTACTCTCTTAGCAACTTTCAAATGTTCAATATAGTACTGGTGACTGTAGTCAATAGAGAATCACTGTTTTAAATCTGGCAGTCCCCCAGGGCATGGGAACGATGATGAACCCCACACAGTCTGTTTCACAAAGGTAGCCCCACCTGTGTGGACTGGGGTCCCTGCCCCCTGGGCACAGGTACTGAAAACAGACATCCGGGAGCCCAAGACTGAGCTCCCCACCACCCTGTCCTCACTCCAGGGGCACCCGAGGGTCCCCTGCTGGCTTCAGGGGTAGTGACTCCCCCCCTGCATCTGTCCTGACCCCTCCTTCTAGAAACCTGAGTAACAATAAGATCAAGGAGGTGAGAGAGGGCGCCTTTGACGGGGCAGCCGGCGTGCAGGAGCTGATGCTGACGGGGAACCAGCTGGAGACGGTGCATGGGCGCATGTTCCGTGGCCTCAGCGGCCTCAAGACCTTGTAAGTGCCCGGGGCCTGGGCAAGGCCTGGAGGGAACTGGGAGGGCGGGGCACCCTAGGGACTGTGAAGGCTGGTGTGCAGCAGGCTGGGTCCAGGTGCTGGCCTGGCCTGAGCAATCCCTTCCTCCTGGAGCCAGAAAGGCATCAGACATTACCCAGCTTTTGATGGGGAAGAACTTAGCATGCTAAGCAGCCCCCAACACATACACATGCACACACACACATACACATGCACACACACACATACACATGCACACACACATACACATGCACACTCACACATATACATGCACACATACACGTACACATGCACACACATACACATGCGCACGCGTACACATCCACACACACATACACATGCACACCCATGTAGACATGCACACGTACACATCCCCACACACGTATGCATGCACACACATGCACATACACATGCACACCTACACATCCACACACATGCATGCACACACATGCACATACACATGCACACACATACACACATGTGTACGCATGCACACGTGCACGTGCACATGCACACACATACACATGCACATGTACACATGCACACACACGTACACATGCACACACGTGCACATGCATACACGTATGCATCCACACACGTACACATGCACTCACACGTACACATGCACACTGCTATGGCCCCGCTGTAGGAAGGAAAGGGTAATGCCTGTGCTCTCATCCCCACCCCTCTCCTTACAGGATGCTGAGGAGTAACCTGGTCAGCTGTGTGAGCAATGACACCTTTGCTGGTCTGAGTTCAGTGAGGCTACTGTCGCTCTATGACAACCGCATCACCACCATCACCCCTGGAGCTTTCACCACACTTGTCTCCCTGTCCACCATGTAAGTCCTAGATCCGCTGCACACTCACTCTGGGCTCCTCCCCGGAAGACCTCTCCCCTCCCAGCTCCCTGTTCCCTTTGCCCAAGGTCGTCTACCCATCTGTCCACCTCATAAATATGTACCAGGCTCCCGTCATGTGCCAGGCACCATCTAGGTGCTGAGGATACACAGGTGCGGTCCCTCCTGGAGCTCACAGCATAGTGAATCACCACTGGAGGTGGCCCGCAGTGCTGTGAAAGCCCAGCTTAGGCTTTGTTGAGGAGCCCTGGGGCTGGGTTCTGAAGCTCAGCTAGCTTGCTCAAGAAAGTGGGAAGTGCATTTCCTCCGGTGGGAAGAGCTTGTGCAAAGGCCCTATGGTAGGCTGGAGCAGAACAGATACACAGGGTTGTGCAAAGCATGGACTAAGAGAGGATGTGGTATGAGGACAGGCTGGAGTGGAGGCCAGGGCCAGTCTGCAGGACAGCTGTGGGCCATTTTGGTCTCCATTCAAAGCACATCAGGAAGCCATTCAAGGTTTCAAGCAGGCCAGTGACACGATCCTTGAGGGGTTTTTGTTGTGTTTTTTTTTTTTTAATATTTTTCCTTTATTGATTTTAGAGAGAGAGAGAGAGAGAAACATCAATGAGAGAGAAGATCAATTGGCCGCCTCCTGCACGCCCCCCACTGGGGATCGGGCCCACAACCTGGGCATGTGTCCTGACCGGGAATCAAACTGGCAACCTCTTGGTGCGTGGGGTCGATGCTCAACCACTGAGCCTCACCAGCCGGACGATCCTTGAGGGGTTTTTCAGTGATGTCACTGACTGCTTACGTGCGCATCAGAACCAGAGTGGGAACCTAGCTTTCTGGGCACCTGAATGAGTGCCCCTGCCCAGGTCACTCTCTAGATTGGTCAAGGAAGCTGTTTTGAATAATGGTTAAAAGTTTGGGTGCTAGAGCCAAATTTCCTGGGTTCAGATCCTGGCTTTACATCTGGTTGACTGTGTGACCTTGGAAAGGTTACTTCCTCTCTTTTCAGTTGTCCCTTCTGCATGTCCTACCTCATGGGATTATTATGAGGACTGATCCTGTTGATATTTACAAAACACACAGCAAGAGCCTGAAATAGAGCAAGTACTCAACACGTGTTAGCTTTTCTGGTCGCTCCTAGTATTTCCATGTGGCTCAGAGAACCTCAGTTGCTGGTTCATGTCCCCCCTTCCTTTCCCCAGTGACCCTTTGGAAGACAGAAGAGAAAGGCCCTTGCTGATCTCCTGCCGTGCCCATTGCCACGCAGCTATGCACCCATCCCGCTGGGGACCAAAGCCAGAGCTATAGAATGGCCTAAAAGCCCATGCCATCTAGTCCCCCATAACCTCCCTCTCGCCTCCCACAAGCCCACTCCCACTTAGGACTTTGCACTGGCTGTTCCCACTGCCTGGCTGGCCCTCTGCCTCCGCCTCCCTCCCCTCCCCTCATTCTATGCTCAAGTGTCATTTCTTCACCCTCTCTGCCGTCAACCTCAGTTCCCCTAGCCCTGCTCTCCTCATGTTTCCCGTAGCACAGGCCACTTGTTAATACACTATACAGTTTACTTCTTTGCTGCGGAGTATACATTGTCTGCCTCCCAGCAGCTGGAATATTAGTTTCAGAAGGACAGGAATGTGCGACTGTATCCCCAATGCCTACATCTGCGCCTGGCACTAAGTAGATCCTCGTTATTTCATTGTTGATGAGTGGATGGATGAGTGAGTGACACCGGATGGGGGCCGACGGCTTAGGAACTAGCACCAGGGGGTTGGTTCATGGGAGCCTCCCAGGTGCCTCCACCCAAAGGGGCAGAGTCCCAAAGCGTCAGGGGAAGCAGCTTTGACACCAGAAGGAGCGTGCCCACCTTTGCACAGCCACTGAGCATCAGAGCCAGGTCCAAGCCCAGGAATGTCTGATTCCCAAGCTCTTAATTGCCAGGTCATACCACCGCTTCGCAAGGGTCATCTGGCCCTTCTATGCAACCAGCCGAAGTTCTCCTTTCCTCATTGGTGAAGTGAGGATGATGCCGCCTCCTTCCGAGGACGGCTGTGGCTAGTCTGAGAGAGGGGATGGGCTCTGCCTGGCCCCAGTCCTCTAGGAAACACTCAGGAAGTGAGAGGCGCTAGCACCCCTTCGTCCCTCCACCACCCCGTCACTGCATGCAGCGGGTGTGCCCAGAGTGCCTGTGCTGAGGTCACCCAGGGCCAGGGGACACAGAAACAGACAGACCTGGTGCCTCCCCTCGGGGAACTGGGAGTCCAATGACAGGGCAAGCGCTGGGCAATCATTACCAGCTCTGGTGGGTGCTATGGACAGAAGGAAGGAGAGTGAGGGAGAATTTGCTGAGGGTCATGCGAGCTGAGGCCTGGAGGACGAGGAGGGCTGGGCCAGGCAGACACTAGGGCCCATCCCCCGCAGGAGGCCCTGAGGGTGAGAGAGTCTGCTGAGGAGCCCGAGGCAGTTCACCCAGCCGAGCTGGGCAGACAGGGAGTGCATGGCTGGGCCAGGCTCATGTCCGTCAGCCGAGGTCTAGAATGACCCTTGCAAAGCCAACACCTGGGTTTAGAAGAGAGTCTGCATTCCCTTTCCCAGACCTCCTTCCTCCTTCCCTGGGCCGGACCTGCCCGGAGAGCTGGGCCCCAGGGTTGCAGGGCAGGATCCCTGGGCCAGCTCCCACAGTAGAAGCGTAACCACCCAGAGAGGGCCCCTCTCTCCCCCCAGAAACCTCCTGTCCAACCCCTTCAACTGCAACTGCCACCTGGCCTGGCTCGGCAAGTGGCTGAGGAAGAGGAGGGTCGTCAGCGGGAACCCCCGGTGCCAGCAGCCCTTCTTCCTCAAGGAGATTCCCATCCAGGACGTGGCCGTCCAGGACTTCACCTGCGAAGGTGAGGGCGCTGGGGCGGGGCCGGGGGGCCTGGGAGGAGGGACCTGGGAAGGGTGGACCTGGGAGGGGGGACCTGGGAGGGGGACCTGGGGGGGGGCCTGGGAGGGGGGGACCTGGGAAGGGGACCTGAGAAGAGGGGACCTGGGAAGGGGGACCTGGGAGGGGGAACCTGGGAAGGGGGGACCTGGGAGGGGGACCTAGGAAGGCGGGACCTAGGAAGGGGGGACCTGGGAGGGAGACCTAGGAAGGCAGGAACCCTTGAGTGGGATTCCACTCTGTCACCAGGCACGCAGCTGGAGCTCGGAAGGGCTCTGTAGGGTGGCTGCCCGCTCACACGGCTCCTTTGTGCAAATTAAGAGAAGGTGCCTCTTTCTAAAGACGTTGTATTTCCATTTCAGAAGTTTGTCATAATACACGAGAACACTGTTGAGCCAAACACCCCCTCCACCATGTCCACAGTGAGACTGGTGCCCATTAGGTGGCAGCACCTTTGTGCGGGAGCAGCCTGCACACCGCCCACGGGTGCCCGGCCTCAGTTTTCCTGGGCAGCACAGTGAGGCTCAGACTGTGCGCTGGTGAGGAACAGACTGGAGGGTGAGCGCCGGGAAATGCCTTCACTGGACAGGCCGTGTGAACACCTGGACATCAAGGCGTCGGGGGTCAGGGTGCCAGGCGGCAGATTCGTTTGCAGAGATTCAAACCAGTTATCTAGAGACAGGAACTGCTTCATAGAGGGACTGAGGTTAAAGTATAATGGAGGTTGGGGACAGTCAGCACCCAGAGGCACTGTGTCCTGGAAAGAGGGCAGAGGGGAGGAGGAGGACGGGAATGGGCAGGGCTTTGCCCCCTACCCCAAGCACCCCTTGAGTCAGTTTGGTTTATTTCCGGTCGCGTTAACAGTGAACTCTTTCCTGTCTAACACATCAGTCAAGTGTTCAGCGTCTTCGTTTCACGTGAGGTGAGGTGGAAGATAGGCAGCACACTCCCTGACCCAGGCACATACTTCTCCAGCCATGAATGAGACCAGCTGGCGCCCTCGTCCTGGTGGGGCTCAAAGCGGAGGGCTCCCCTTTACAAAGGCGGCTTGGTCCCCGCAGCCGGCCTTGCTCGCCTGTCCCCGCTGTGGGAGCGTGTCACCCGCACGCTCACTCTCGGGGTCTCCACAGGCAACGACGAGAGTAGCTGTCACTTGGGCCCACGCTGCCCCGAGCAGTGCACCTGCGTGGACACGGTGGTGCGATGCAGCAACCGGGGGCTCCGCGCCCTCCCCAAAGGCATCCCCAAGGACGTGACCGAGCTGTAAGTACCCCCGAGCACCCTGGAATCCCCACCAGCATCGTCACACTTGACCCCAGTGTCCCACCCAAGGCTGCTGGGGGAGCCCTTTTTGAATGGATCCCAGCAAGAGGGCAGCGGAGCCTCCACCAGGGGGCGGCAGCAGCTTGGACACGGGACAGGAAGCAGCCCTCCGGGCCTCTGCCTGGGAGGGTCAGTGTCTCATTGTCTGTGCTCCCCTGAGCCCCTGCTCCGCACCCCGCCTTCTAGACTCCCCACCAATCTCTCAGTCTGATACCAGACTGCAGCACAGGGAAGTGTGAAAACACTGCTCCGCAGGCGCTGCGGCTGCCCACGCACGCTGTGAACGTGATCCTCCTCCGCCGCAATGTGGCCCTTTCACAGAGGAGGCCTTAGCTCCGTCCTGTTCCCCTCCGCCCAGCGGCCTATTCCACAGCCCACGCTCTGGACACTAACTCCTCAGGGGTGGTTTCTGCCCCGGAAGCTCCCAGTAGATGAAAGAGATGCCTTTCCCCTGGGGGGCTCCTGCTAGGGTGGAGAGAACCTTCCTTCTGCCCCTGGAAGGCTCAGCCAGCCCCGCAGGCAGGAGGCCTGTCTGCAATGCCCGGGAGCAGAGGAGCTGCGGCCAGGGGAGCGTGCACACCCGTGGCCACGCCGCTCCCGCACGCCCGCATTCCTCCCACTCAGCACACAGCACCACGGGCCTCGTGTGTTGGGAGTCTGCTAACACAGGGGAGACCTGGGAGCCGGACGGGTGTGGCCCCTCCGTTCCCGGGGCCCACGGTTCACTGGGGAGGTGGGACGTTGGATTGATGGTCCAGAAGCTCATAGGAGTAGCCCATGCACAAGAGGAACCAGGCTGCTGTGATATGGTAAAGGAGGGAGCCTGGACCTCCAGGTGCAGGTCAGAGGAGGCTGCTCTGGGAGGTGAGGCTGGAGCAGTGGCCTGAAAGGGAGGGGCAGAGGGCAGAGGGCTGAGTGGCAGAGCCAGGGAGGGACTGACGGACACCCAGAGCACCCAGGCACCCATCCACCTCTCAAGCTTGCACTCTCCCCGCCTGGCCAGCTTAGCCTGTGCCCTGAGACCCAAGCAGAGAATAGGACCCAGACACCTCCCGGCTCTCCCCTGCCTCCTGGGTGGGACCTGAGTGTGCCGTTGTCTTGGAATAGCGGAGAGGTTCCCGGGTGAGTGCTGCGGCTCCTGGCCCTCCTGTCCCTCAGAGAGACTGTCACGGGGGCTGCCAGCCCAAGGGAAGGAATGGAGGTCTAGATCGTCACGAAAAAGTTGCGTTGGCCCTGGTTTGAGCGGAGGCCCTGCCCTTGGAAATCTGCGTGCGCACCTGCCACCTGTGCGCTGAGCGCCGAAACTCGCCTGGGCCAGGCTGTGCGGGGGGGGCGCTCAGAAAGTGACCCAGGTACGCGCCTCCTTTCTGGGCTCACTGAGTGCTGAGTGACACAGGTCAAAGAGAAGAAAATGCTATGAAAACAGGCCCGCGGATGCTTTTCCCCACAGCTCGTGAAACGGAGATTGAAATAACACAGATAATTGGCTGTAATTATAAAGTAAACTTCAGAGCTTTGAGAGGAGGCCTGATTTCCTGCTTTGGAAATGATGGTGCTTCCCTGAGCCAGACGCGGTTTGCGAAGCTCAGGAAGGAGAGCAGCCCTCCCCTCTGTCCCCTGGGGGGCGGGGGGGGGGGCAGAGGGCAGGAAAGTAGATGTCAGAGGACAGGAAAGCTGGAGGCCCGGGAAACTGTGGCTGGGAGGCCTCTGGTTCAGGGACATCAGCGGAGCCCAGATTCAGGGTGTCCAAGGCTGGCTTCCCCGCCCCCGCGGGCATCATTAGTCATCTCAGACAGAGCTGCCAGCTTACCAACCAAAATTAAGTTCAATTCACCGAGAAGGAGAAGAAGCAAAGCAGGGTGTGGAGGTCTGTCACTGCACGAGAGCAGAGCAGCGCCCATCCGTGGGCAGCGATCCCTGTAGACGCCCTCGGAAGCTCCCACAGGCCCCTGTGTGTCTCCTCTGCGTCCGTCTTCCTGCGTGAGACAGGCCGGGCTCGCGCCTGCTTCCCTCACTCCACTGCCCGGTCCGCATGCCTCGCTGCCACCGGGCAGCAGTACCACCAGCCCTGTCAGTGACGGGACCTTCCAGAGACGTAAAACCACTTTCCAAATGTCACCTTTGGTCAGCAGCTGTCAGGATCAGAAAACACTTCAGTCTGACCCCAGATCCTCTGCTGAGTTCTTAAACTCTGGGGCCTCAAGACCCCTTTACGTTTTTCAAAAGCATCGTGGACTCTTAAGGACTTTTGTTTAGGTGAGTTATAGCTACTGATTGGAAACCACAACTGAGAATGTTTTCCAAATATATTTATTAATCCATGTAGAAATAACAATAATATATAGGGTGGGACAAAAGTAGGTTTACAGTTGTTCCTATGGAAAATAATGCAATAATTAGTAAATAATGATACAAGAATAAACTGTTTTGCCTACTCCCAACTGTAAACCTACCTTTGCTCCGCCCTGTATTCATTACAGGTTTCTGTAAAAAGCATACTTTTATGAAAACAAACCAAAAGAAATGGAATTGAGAGTGACATTACATTTTTACAAGCGTGATGAAGACAGCTGGGTTTTCATATCCGCCTTCGCATTCATTTTTCCCGTGGTATGTTGTTTTGGGTGAAGTAGAAGAAGAAAATCTGGCTTCACGCAGACATGTCGTTGAGAAAGGGAGGAGAATTGTAATAGCCTTTTCAAATAATTATAAATAGTCTTTGATAATACGGCAGAGCCACACAGTGATGGCTAGATGCCGTGTGGGACTCGAAACCACATGGGTGAACTTTCGTGCTGTTCCATTAACACCCACTGCTCTGTCTCACGCTTTGAGTGGAACCTCCCCCCACGCATGATCTTGTAGCAGCACACACTGGTCATTTGGAAAAGACTGGTTCACGGAGGTATGCTGTCCTTCTCAATGTTGACACGCTGCGTTATATAATATCAAAAATGTCACCGCCATTAAAATCACCACCGATCTCATCAGAGAAGCCTTTAAGTAAAGGCATTCTGTCAAGCTCCATGTGGCAGTTACAAGTTTTCTCAAATTTTCATTTTCACTTGGAAGCTCAAATTTTATCATTGCCAACAGATACTGTCAGCTCTTTTTCCTTTTAAAAAATTTTTTTTCTTTATTGATTTTAGAGAAAGAGGAAGGGAGAGGGAGAGCAAGATGGAAACATCTATGAGAGAGAACATCGATTGGCCGCCTCCTGCATGTCCCCCACTGGGCATCTGGCCCACAACCTGGGCGTGTGCCCTGACCAGGAATCGAACCGGTGACCTCTTGGTGCATGGGTCGATGCTCAACCATTGAGCCACACCACCCGGGCATGTCAGCTCTTTTTCTTGAAGTGATAGGCTCACCCTGTTGATTCTTGAGAAATTGTCTACTGAATACCCATTTTGGAAGAACCTGTTCACCAGTAGTTCTTTTAAGTAAACGTGGTGATTTGGAGGGGGAGAGGCTAGTTTAGCTTGTAACTCAGGTACACAGGTGCTCCTCTTCCGACGTACTTCATAGGCAGCAGAAGTGCCTTATGCCCACTTCCCCTCTGTCACACAGAATATTACAGAGACGTGTGCTCAAGGGTCCAGATTTAATGCAATTACCAGTTGCTTACTCTTCATCAAGGGCATTCTTAAATGAAACTGGCTTTTATTTACACCCTTTGGGGCCGCTGCCTCAGTTCATGCTGAGGTGCCAGCAGTTTCAGTCACACGGTACAAAAGGAAAACCATGGTTTAATCTAATCACAGAATGAGAGTCTAGGGGACCCCCACGGACAGCACTGTGAGAACCACTCAGGCCATGACACACGAGCAGGCAGAGAACCCACAGACACCTGCTAGAAGTCAGCAGCGAGCCCGATGTAAAAGCCAGCCTACAGTGTCTCCTGAACGCTGGCCAGAGGACGTGCCACCTCAGCCCCAAGGTCCCTGAGCCCAAATCTCCGCAAAGGTAGTGTCTCATCGACCTCAGAAAGTTCCATGATTGCTGTGCCGTGAGCCTTCTAGGCCTGCCATTCGGGAAGAATTGAAACCTAAACGTCTGTCCACTCCCATCTAAGGGATGTTTGCTAACAGCAGGGCTTCTGGCCCTGGAGACGCTCTGCAAGCCTCCAGCTCCCTGAGGGCCAGAGAGGAGTCAGACTGTGCGCCTGCCGTGCACTCCCGGTTAATGCCCAGGAACTTGGATACTGACTAGGGTCTGACCACCATGATCTTGGATTTGTTGTCCTACCACTGACATCCCAAGGAGAGGGAAGGGAAGGATGACATCTGTCCCCCAGGCACTGCTGTTGGAAGAAGGGGTTTCTCTTGGGAATCGAGTGGGGTCTGAGGACATCATGGGAAGAGGCTGGCCATGTAGGCACGTGCGTACACACACACGCACACGCACACACACACACACACACACACACACACACACACACACGGCCCTGGTAGACTTGGAAGGATGGGCCTGACCAGGAGGACACAGGGCTGAGGTGCAGCTCCTTGAGAGTGAGTGGCAGGAGGAGATGACAAGGATCATTGATTGAAGCAGAGGGCGGGACCTGGCCTGGCACTGCTTAGCTCCAGGGGGTTCGAGGGTGGGGGTCTGGGTATAACAAGCAGCTCGGACAAAGCTGTCTCCTCATCTCAGATCCAGTGAGGACGATGGGTGTGCATGCACGAGGAGGGGCAGAGCCCTGCAGTGAGTGACAAGCACAGACGAGTGGCAGGGACAGCCTGTGCTGCGGGAGGGGGAGGAGCACCCCCCACCCTTGGGGCCTTTAGGACAGCAGGGACAAAGTCCTGTCTGTGGGGATGCTCTGCAGCTGCCACAGATAGAGCCCTGACTGTGCGCCAGGGCTGTGCTGGACTGTTTCCTTACATGACCTCATGTAATCCAACAACCTGACAAGGCCCATTTCGCAGATGAGCTAACTGAGGCGCAGGAAGGTTGGTTAATTGCTTAAGATCATACTGCCAAGAAGCAGCAGAGCTTAGGCTCGAGCCCAGGTCTGCCTGACCTCAAGGCTCATCCTTGAGCGACTAAACTACCCCTTCCCTTTGGCAGAGGCCCAGGTCCCTGTGTGCTGTGCCCAGCGGCCCGGCTTGTTGGGGATTTGCGCCAGGCAGCCACAGGACCCCTTGGGACCTACCCCGACATTTAAGCAGGGAGAAGGCACACCCAGCCCCCCTGCCATGATATTGTGGGCACTTGTCAGTGGTTCCAGCTGGGTCCATCCTGCCAGCTGGACCTTCTCTAGCAATGCCATTTTCTGTGCCCCTTGCACTGGCCAGGCTCCCGAGAGCACGCACAGAGCAACTGCCCACCATTGACTGCTTCCTTGCCTCTTTCTGGCCCAGGAAGAGGGACAGACATTGCCCACAGCCAGCTGGAGGGCGTTGATCACATCTTTGGAGAGCAAGCTGGCTCTGGGCACAGCAGCACTTAGGAGTCCTGGCACAGGCTCTGAAGACTTTAGCAGATGGCTTCAGTAGAGGACACTTCTCGGCTCTTGGGGCAGTCATAACCCTCTGGGGGGGCAGGGGCGGGGCTGAGAGAGCCCCCTTCACCCTGTCAAGTGTTTATTGAGCTTATTGTGCCAGATACTGACGCTGGGAGCCGGGAGAACAGCAGCCCGTGGGACTAGGGGAGAAAGACGGGAAGAAAGCTAACCAGCATTTCAGGGAGGAAGTAGGAAAGTATTTCCTGGGAAAGTCAAGGGGAGATAGGAGTAGGAAGAAAATTGGCTGAGTGTGGTCTTCCGAGAGAGCCCCTCGGGCCTGGGCTCAGGCTGCAGGCAGCTTTGGAGGTCGGAGCTGTGCAGGGCTCCCACAGAGAGGGCTGCAGTTCATCCGCAGCAAACCCCGACCTCTGTTCCAGCTCACCGACCTCACTCCTCCCAGACGCCCCTGCTCCCCGGGGGCAGCTCCACGGGCACACCTGCACTGCTGCCCTGGCACCTTCTGAGCGGCCGTGCCAGGTCGCCAGGGCCATTCTGCACTGAGAGGGCTCTGCCCTCGCAGCGCCCTGCCCCTGGGAGCTCGGGTTGTCATCACACAGATGACGTTTCCTGAGCATCTACTGCTGCCCACTAGCAGACGCGGTCCCGCCCCAGCAGTCACAGGTCACTGCAAGGATGTCCCCGTGGGGTTAAACGCTTCGAACCTGCCGTGTCACCAGTGGGTGTGGGAGATGACATCAGGGAAGGGACGCGTGAGCTGAGATCGGGTGTCCGTGGGAGTTAACTAGGCACGGAGGGAGCAGAGGGGCTGGACCTGCCCCCGGGGAGCAGGGGCGTCTGGGAGGAGTGAGGTCGGTGAGCTGGAACAGAGGTCGGGGTTTGCTACGGATGAACTGCAGAGGGAGACAGGGACCCGGTGAACTCCGTGTGTCGGTTCGGCCCAGTTGTTGGGCAAACACGAGCCAAGGTACTTCACAGATCCAGTTAGCACCTAGAATCAGTTGGCTTTTAAATAAAGATTGCCCGTGATAATGTGCAGGAGGGCCTAGGATCCGTTGACAGGCCTTCAGAACCAAAAACGGGGGTTACCGAGAAGTAGCGATTCTGCCCCGGGACCGGAACGAAGCAGTCCTGCCTGAGTTTCCGGTCTGCCTCCCTGCCCTGCAGATTGCGGACTCTCGGCTCCAAGTGGCCTGAGCCCCTTTCTTCAAGTACATATATTCTCTCGGTAGGTGGATAGATAGATAGATAGATAGATAGATAGATAGATAGATAGATAGATAGATGGATGGACAGGCAGCCGGCCCTTCTCTAGCAAGCAGTGGAATCCAGGGAAGGATTTTAAGCAGGAAGAGAGGCTGATCCAATCAGCACCGGCACCGGCTGGAACCCGGGGAGCTGGCACGGTGGGCCCAGAGCTCAGCAGCAGGTGCCGTGGTGCCCATTCTCCCGGCCCTGGCCTCGCTGTCTCAGATGAGGGTGCTGGCGGGAGGCCCGTGGGACTGTGGGCAGAGTGCAGTAAGCCACCTGCTCGCCGTGTGACTTTGGGCAAGTGTTTCGACACCTCTGAGCTGCTGCTTCCCCAGCCGTGAAACCCTGCGCGTAGGGCTGGGTGCACAGTGGGTGTTCTGTTCGTCCAGCACCTGCTGACATCGCTCTGCACAGTCTTGGGGAGATTCAGCTCAGGGCGGTGTCAGACGAGAGCCCTGCCGTCGTGGAGCCCAGCAGTGCTGTGGAGAGAAACGTCATCGGCTGAATAATCACACAAATACATATTAAATGCCAAACGTGGGGTGTGCCTTGAAGGGGCGTGGGGGCCTATGAGAGAGTAAGCCAGGGACAACCCAGTCTAGAAAGTCAGGGACGCATCTCTGGGGAAATGACAGTGTGTGTGGTGTCTCTTTGCCGGTGTCATTCTGCACTTTTCTTTCAGGTACCTGGAAGGAAACCACTTAACGGCTGTGCCCAGGGAGCTGTCCGCCCTCCGACACCTGACACTCATGTAAGAAGCTGGGCTTCCAGTGGGGTATTTCCTTCTCTCCTGTGGGCTCCCAGCCTCCCTGCACTCCCTGTCTGGTGGGGTGGGGCAGACAGCTGGCAGGAGCCGGATGTGCCCCGTCTGACCCAGTGGGTACCACATGCAGACAGACCTGGCGCCTGCATTGCTGACCATCAGTCACCTTCCTCCCTGGCCTGGGGGAGGTGGCTGAGCCTCTGACCTTCACGGTCCCCGTGAAATTCCTGAGGTCCCTCAGTTTCTTGGAAGCTGTGGCTGCACTTAGGTTTGCCAAAAGCATAAATGGGCATTCCTTCTTCCTCCTTCTTTGGTTGCCCAGAAAATGTTCTAAGGAGGTGGTTCAAATTGAGGTTCCTTCAGGTGGTGGGTGCTACTGGCTCTGAGTTGGCCAAGACCCCCGAAAACCCTGAAATGAGCAGGGCTGCTGGGCGTGGGCGTGGCCCAGGGAGCCGCTGGTCTCTGGCTTCGTCCCTCCACAGGGACCTGGGGGAGGAGGGGGGAAATGAGAGTTCTTACAGGAAGTCAGGGCCACTGACGGAAGGTAGAAGAAACCACCTGTCACCTTATTCAGCCTGGCTTCCCAGATAAGCCCAAAACCAGTCTTTAGATGAGGATGTCTCGACCTCGGTACTGTGGACATGAGCGGCCAGGTCATTCTTGCTCGTGGAGCTGTTGTGGTCATGGTGGGAATTTCAGCAGCATCCCTGCCTCTAGCCACTAGCTCCCTTCCCCTAGTAGTGACAAAAGTGTCTCCAAACACTGTCATATGTCAGTGGTGGAGCAAAAGTGCCCCCATTGGAGAACCCCTGCTCTTGAGAACCTTCCGCTCCAGAGACAGGCTCTCCACTTCAGCTGATTGTAGGCGTCACCGGAGCAGTTGGCTTGCTTTTTGAAGACTGATGCTTAAACCCATGCTAGACCGAGTAAACCAGGCTCTCTGGGCATGGAACCCGGGCCTCAGAGGGTGTGGAAGCTCCCAGGGGATTCTAACGTGCAGCTACTGCCCTGGGTGTTTGTCCCTGAGGAGAAGCTGGGGGCTGTAGTTGGCAGAGAACTACACCCCCACCCACCTCATCCCCCTATGAGAGAATCTGATAAGGGGAATGAATGAACACCTGATGAGAGGGCGGGCAGAGGGACCGTGAAGGGAAGAATTGATCAGGACAGAAACGAGCTAGAATCAGGAGAGACTGTTGTCTTATGTGTTAAATTTGGTGGTAGAATGAAGTGGAGGGACAGACATGGAATAGAGTGACTGGATGGACGGATGGGTGGAAGGGTGGATGGACGGACAGACAGATGGGTGGGTGGGTAGGTGGATGGATGGACAACAGTTGCTCAAATGATTGAATAAATGTTGAATAAAAATGAACATTTGGATGAATGGGTGGGTAGGTGAATACATGGGTGGATGGATGGATGGATGGATGGATGGATGCATGGATGGATGGATGGATGGATGGCAGGCATGTGTGAAAGCTGGGAATGACCTCCTTCGGATGCCACTAACAGTCCATATGACCCTCTGTCTCACTTTTCCTAGTGACCTGAGCAACAACAGCATTGGCGTGCTGACCAATTACACCTTCAGTAACATGTCTCACCTGTCCACCCTGTGAGTACAGTGAGGTGCTGGCACGAAGCGCCCCGTGCCATTCTCCCCCATCCCCAGGCCCAGGGCCTCTGCTCGAGTGAGCCTCAGAGCTGTGGCTGCCCCTGCACAGGGCAGACTTGAATCATCAGAAGGAAACTAAAGTAGGTGTGAGCCCCACCGCCTGGGCAGTTAGACAGGACCTGGCCCTCGTAACTGCTGAAGAAGGCCCCCCCAGCCTACCTTCTGTACCTGGTGAATTTCTCTCCCAGGGCTTTGCTCAGACCCAGTCATTTCCCGTGAGCTCTGCACATTGTGGACAGTCACCAGCGACAGTGGGGGCGGGGGTGGAGAGCTGTGAGGGAGCCAGCGCTGAGGACCTGGGAGGACACTGGGCCCAGGAAGCCCTGAGCTCCCTGGAGCCGTGGGAGATGACGCTCTTCCCTTCGTTGTTAGGATGTGTTTGTCAATATATGCAAACGGCAAGATAAGCCATTGGCTTTGACCGGTCCACAGTGTGGCCAGTGCACCTGTGAGCAGCGAGACAGGAAGAGCCAACAGGGCATGTGTCCTTTTCCGCAGGATCCTGAGCTACAACCGGCTGCGCTGCATCCCCATCCACGCCTTCGACGGGCTGCGGTCGCTGCGTGTGCTGTGAGTACAAGCCCCGGCGCTGGGGACAGCGGGCAGTGCCGAGCGCCCCTTCCCCGCCTCCTCTGTTCCGCGCCCGCGTCGCCTGTCCGTAGCTCCCCACCCAGCACCTGTCCTTGCTGAATGGGGAGGAAAGCGCTTTGGCGGTTCCCAGGTCCAGCCCACGACCACGTGGGGAACCTTGGGCAAATCACTAACCCCTCTGAGCTTCCACCTCTCTCCCTGTAAAATGGGATCGGATCGGTAGCACCTCCCTTGCCAGGCTTAGGGTACGAGGTTGTTTTCTGCACGCCAGCAGAGCAGAGCGTGTGTGCGGCACGGCAGGGAGCCGCTATTTTGGGGTTCATTGGTCCCTCCGGCTTCAGAGGGGCGACGCTAACGCTGCGAACCTCTCCAAGGAAACCCAGCTTCTGCACCCGAGACCACAAGCTGGAAGCTCAGGGCCAGGCGGGCTCAGAAGCAGCTAGCTCACCTTTGCAGAGTCTGCTCTTAGAGTATCAGTTTCCCAAAACAAAGTTTCAATAAGTTGCCAACATTTAAATATCAGGAGGTTTCTCATCGGAAAATGGAGAGGCCTGGCCATTCCAGGGCTCACCCCTGCATTCCTGCCTGGCTGAGCAGCCCTCCTCTCCGTCCCCTCGTCACCATACGACACCCGCCTGGCCCTGGGGGACAGCCCACTGAGACAGGTGGAGTCACCTACTTTCCAAGCCCAGCTCTGCCCCCCTCCCCCCCCAAGCTGGCAGTCTTCTCATCCACAAAATCAGATAATAATGCTAATTGCCTCAGGCTCTTATGAGGATTAAATGAGATACTGTATATAAAGCAGTTAACACAGCTCTGGCCCCCCGTAAACACTTTATGAATATTCGTTTGTTATTACTGTTCCCACATCAGCACTTGCAAAAGCAGGAAGAGCCCCTCACTGGCACCCCCACCCCTAGGCCCAATGGCCCCTGATTTGTGTGCCTTCCCACCTGGCACGAGGAGGAACCTTTGAATGATGCTCCCATGAGAGCAGAGACTCCAGGCACGCTGTCCCCAAGCCTATCAACTTCTTGCCTCTCTGGCCCATCATTACTATAAGAGTGACACCACATTTCAGGGGCTTTTCACGGCCGTGGCCTCACGTAACCTGCAACAGTGCTGTGAGGTTGAGAGGCATGCGCCCATTTTTAAGATGGGGTAACTGAGGCCTGGATCAGTGAAGTAACTGGCCTAAGGTCCAGCAGTTGGGGAGGTGACAGGACCCAGCCTCCTGGCTCAGAGCCCTAGACCTTCCCAGCACCCAGAGGCAGTCAGCAAACAGCACCCAACGAGCTGGTCCATTCCAGAGCCTTCAGGCTGATGTGATTTATTGAGGCCCACAAAACACCGGTGTCAGCGACAATGCCGCCACATGCCATCTGTGCTGTTATTAAAAATCAATGCTCTGGGGGCAGAGGCGTGCCCGCGCCGACCGGGTGCTATCTGTTACTGTCACTTATTTCTTATCCACCTTCTCCGGGCACTCGGAGGATGGAAACGTCAGCAGAACCATTTCCCTGTTCCCGTTGAACACAGCGGGACGTGGGCTCATCTCGTCCGCCGGGGCTGAGGCTGGACCTGCTCCCCGCCCACCTCCCACCGTCCCCCCTCCATCCCAACCTGTTGTCTCCCATCCCAGCCTTCCAGCCCTGTGCACAGGTTTGCTGCCAGGGCACGTGACCTGCCGGTGTTAACGGGATCGCTGGGCAGATGTCCTAGTTAGAGTAGTTCTGGTGGGGGCAAGTTGGCACCTGAAGGGGAGAACGAGAGTGCATGCTTGCCTGTCTGTCTGCCGGTGGTGGGGTGAACATCACCCTGTTTCTCCCTCCTCGGACACAGAGTGCCCACCGCAGACCCACCACAGCCATCGGCTAGTCAGTCATCAGGCTGCACTTAACCGTGTAGCGCGCTGGGCCGCCTCCTGGCTGGAGAACGAGCGGGCCTTTGGCACCATGATTTCAGAATCAGATAGAAAGGGGTCCTGGGGGCCCTCGCTGCAGCCATCTGCCTCCGTGGGGAGCGACGGCTGCCTGCGTCAGGGCCAGTGCAGGGAAAATAAAACTGTTTACGGACTGCTTTTCTTTTATGATACCTGGATCCTTCCTCCCGGTAACTGCACATCTAGGAATTCATGCTGCAGACTAAGCCAAAATGAGGGAAAGGTCTGTGCATTAGGATCCTGGTTGCACTGCTGTTTTTAACCTAAATGTTAAATATCCCCTGCGAGTGCCCCCGTGGGGAGACGTTTGAGGAAAGCACGACGCGGCCGGTCCGCGAGGCGCCGTTGCTGTAAGATGGAAACCGCGTGTGGGAGGGTGTACCACACAGGTCACGTGGAAAGGTAACCCTGATCTGTGCGCGTGTGACGATTAGAACTTGTACGCATGTACAGCTGTGAAGGAGGACTACGAGGGAACACAGACAAAGGAGAAAAGCCGCTGGTGGCTAGCTGTTGGCCTGAAGTCATTTCTGTGATGAAGGAAGGCGAAGTTAAAGACGAATGAGGACAGTGGCATATTTACAATTGAGAGAGCAGGGACGAAAAGACAGGCTTTTCTGAAATCGGGAACTGCAATACATGCAGCTACGTCTGAGCATTTGTATACTCCTCGTTTCTAAAGGGTTTCATCATTTGGATTAAAATTTCGGAAATGAGCAGAGACCCAGGGACGCTGGCAGTTGGGAATAGGGCAGGAGAATGAGCCTCAAGATTCAGCCGTAAAGGACAAAAAAAGTGCTCTGGAAAGCAGGACAGACCTGGCGTGTGCCTGTGTGTGTGTGTCGGCAGGTGGACAGGAATACATTTCAGAGAATGCGACAGAAGGTTGGTCAGGGAGCCCTGAGTACAAAACATTGTGTGAAAATACGCTTTTCCTACTTCACTCCCAATTTAAAAATAGCTCAATGAGAACATTCTCCCGAACATTCTGGTTCCTCTTTGGGGATCTGTGTGTTCCCTGATCTTTGCCCCACACCGAGCCACATGCCTTGCGTGCGTGTGGTCCCAACTGTCACTCCCCAGCCCCCGCCGCAGGAGAGCCACCTGGAATCGGTTAGCCCTGGGAGGGCTAATTTGGCAGTGCTCTGAGGGAGTGGATTATCATTCATCATCCTCAATATTTTTAGCTCCTAGTCCCTGAAGTAAGATTGTTTGCTGTTTATGCACACGGGGCTGTTCATCATGCTCTATGGGTTGCGTAGATCGTCCCTACAACATGCCTGCGAAGGGTTCCTTTGGCCCGTTGCTTGATTACCTCCAGAGACTAAGTGCTCACTCCCTTCTCAGAAAACCCCACTTCATTTTTTTTACATAAAATATTTTTTATTTATTGTTGACAGTATTACAGATGTCCCCCATTTCCCCCCTGTTTGGCCCCCTCCACTCAGCCCCTAAACCCCATTTCATTTTTGACCAGCTGTTGAACATTAGATCATTCTGGTGAGCCAAAAGGGCACTCCTTTTGACCTCCAATCCATGGTCCTGGTTTGGCCCTTTGGTGCCATCAAAAAAAAAAGTTAAATTATGAATTTTAGAAATGGGGAATCAGTCTTAGAAATTATCCTGTCCAAACCTTTCATTTGTAAACAAGCTTCAGAAAGGTTTAGAGACTTACTCAAGGTCATTCACTTATTTCACTTTCCTGAGTGCCCGTTAGGAGTCAAATGCTGTGCTGGACACTGCCAGGGAAACAGGGACGGAAGCATAGTTCCTGCCTGAGAAGACTGGTCCGAAGGGGAAATCAACAAGGAAACAGGCAGATGCATTTCAAGGGGTCGCCTGTGGGAGCCCCAGGGATGCAAGCGAGAGGCAAGGAGCCCAACTTTGGCCATCGAGAGGCTTTCTGAAGGGAGGACAGTGATCACTGCTGCGGGTATTAACCCCTGGCCACGCCTGCACACTGGCTGTCATCCCCCTTTCACAGGGGAGGAAACCGAGGCTTGAGGAGGTGAAGAGGCTCTCCCACAGTGCACGACCAGTGATTAGTAAGGGTGGGAGGTGAACCCAAGATGACTTGCTCCCAGAAGCATCGCTCTTCACTTCCGCTCCGAAGGCTGAGTCTGAGAAGCCAGGGGGTGTTACCCGAGTAGGGATGGGAGTGAAGAACATTCTAGGCAGGGAGAATACAGACTCTCTGCACAGGGGCCCTCAGGTCGGGAGGGGCGTGTCCACTGGGGTGATGGGAATGTGGCTCTGGGCTGGCAGCAGGAAGAGATGGGCCTGGATCCGAGGTGGGGCCGGTGTCTCCCACTCCCAACGCCGAGCTCTGTCCACCGAGTTCCGCCTCCTTCCCGATCGGAGGGTATCTATGCTTATGACCACCCATTTCAGGCTTTTCTCGAAGACTGGAGGGACATAGCCTCTTTTAAAATGAAGTGTTTTCTTCCTGCCCAGGGAGGCCTCTGATGGAAGTTAAAGAGGCGGTGGGGGGGAGGGGGTGTGGGATGAAGGTGAGGGTCACGCTGCTGGAACTCAGGGTGTGCTCCCTCTAGCCCTGGGATCCCGTCGGGCTCACTGACACCTCTGAGACCTACCAGCTGCACACCTTCAGGCTTCTACTGTGTGTGGGTGATGCTTGGAGAAGACTGGCCCCAAAACATGTCCAAGAGCTTAGAGGGGGAGGGGTCACGGCAATGCTGATGACTGTCTCAGCTGACGTGGGCAAGGGCTCTGGCGTGCAGGCCCTGCGGTGAGGCCCGCACCATCGGAAAGCCTTGCGCCGTCTCTTAGTCCTCACAGGTAGCTCATGCCGGGCTGCATTAGTCTTTCCTGGCTGCTGGGGGAGAACATCAGCTCAGACCACCCGAGGCATACAGAGAGAATTCAGTTCACAGGTAACTGAAAAGCTCAGCAGCGGACGCCAGGCTCTCAGGCAGGTGCAGGTGCAGGTGCTGACGTTCCTTTTGGAGACGTGTCTCTCTCTGCCTCTGTCCTCCTAGTTCCAGACGGAGCCCCAGAAATGTCTCTCATTGGTCCACTTAGGTCACACGCTCAACTCACACCAGTCACTGTGGCTCCCACTGGGCAGACCTGGGCCATAGCTCCGCCCAGGAAGCCAGACCACTGGGCCTGAGAGTGGGGAGGAGTGATCCCCCATGGAACAGGGAGGAGCTGTTACAGAAAAGAGGAGATGGAAGCCCAGGAACCCACACCCCCAACAGATAACTACTACAAGTAAATACTAAGAATGCCTCCATTTTAGAGATGACAAAACTGTGGCACAGAAAGACTGTCTCAGCTCACAGCCAGTGATGATCAGACAGGGATCCGAACCCAGGCAGCCTGACTCCTGACTTAAACCCCCAGGTCACCCGGGAGGGGCCCAGCCTGCTCAGAAGAGAATCCACCCACCCCAACCCGCACTTAGAATGAGGGCAGTTCCTGACATCCGTCCTGCACACTGAGCGCCTGGGGTTTCAGGCAGCCTGGACCTGACGCGGGGTGGCTGTGTCCTCTCTCCTGGCTCTGATGACAGCCTCCTCCGCTTCCTGCAGGTCCCATGTTTGCCTTTAACACCAGCGAAGGGTCTGGAGGGGAAATGGAGCCCCAGGCACCCGGAGATGAGTCTCTGGGAGTTCAGCCCCTGGGAGGTGGGAGGGAGAAGGGCTGGGGAGAGCTCAGTGCTTCCTCAGAGGGCACGTTTGCCCCTCGTCCCTGGCCTCCTGTATGGTGGTTGGACACGCGAGAGTCCCTCTTTGGGAGCCAGACCCGGAGCGGGGACTGCAGTTGGGCAGGTTGGCTCAGCGTCGTTGTCCCGGTAAGTTACAGCCCCGTTACTCTGCAGTTTATAGAGATCTCGGGGCGCAGTTCATGATAGATGGGAGCGTGACTGGCAGGAGTCACAGCGCCAAAGCTGCCTCTGGGTCACTTGGTGTTTTTAAATTAGGGCTCTGTGCCTCTCCAGGAGCCCAGGCCTCGTTCGGAAATGATTAACGACGGGGCTGGGTGCGTTTGCAGACATCAAGCAGCCGTGAAGTGATCCAAGTTAATTGCGGGCAGGGGCCAGTGTGCTTCATAAATAACCACGTGAGTCAGAGATTAAAGGGTACTGATAGCCGTGCTAGGCGGTGCTTCCAGCCCCTTCCTACCTGAGGAGGTGAGAAGCTACCTGAACACGAGGACTGGTCACCCTCTTCCTGCTGTCCTGGGGAGGGGGGGAGGGGTTGCTTAGGGTGATGAGGATGACAGCCTAAGGCAACCAGATGTGTTTCGGAGGGCCAGCAGCATCAGCGTCACCGGTCACCGGGAAGCTTGTTAGAAACGCAGCCTCTTAGGCCTCACCCCATCGCCCTGAATCAGCCTCTGGGAACGGGGCTCAGAAATCTGCACGTGAATTAGCTCCAATGCGCAGTTTGAGAGCCTCTGTTCTGTATTAGGTATGATTAAGCTCACAGCTGTTCCAGCTGAAGACCCAGGCAGGCTGACATCCACTACAAGGCAAACAGAAGAGCAGGTTCGGGAGTTGTCCTGTTCACACTTCCACAGTCAACACTATCACCCCTTCATTTCCCTAGGGCTCCCTGCACGGCACAGGGGTCTGTGCCCAGCGGTCACTAGCGGTGCCTCTGAGTGTCTGTGAATTTCGCCCACCTGGCATTTCACAGGCCAGACCCAAAGTGAGCCGTCAGCTGGGGATTTGGGTGTGCAGCTGGTGGTTAATCCTTCAGTGGAGGGTAGAATCCATGAACTGGGGGTTTGCTCATGTTGTTACTTGAGCAGCAAAGGGATGTTCATGTTTTTTCCCGGACCTGTCCTCCAGGCGTTACTGAAAGCTCAGTATATGCCACCACTCTGCAGGTGCGAATAGCCCCTCACTCCTGCACGCAGGGCGGAGAGAGGTATGACCGATCCCAGGCAGGTTGCCTGGCCCTTGGACATGCTGTTAGAAAGTACACTCAGGGGCGCACGGCGCCAGACCCGTACGTGTGTGGCCGACACCAAACCCTTTCCCGGTGAGGCCAGTGTCAAGCTCCCAGGCAGTTCCCACAGGAGCGGAGTGGCCGCCTTCCTCTCTCCCCTGAGCTGGATGATAGCATTTCTCACTCCCCAGAAATCTCTCAAAGTGAAAAAAAAAAAATGGAACCAATTTCTTGATCTGAACTAGACATTCTTCAAGACCCTTTCACAAATACTAATGAAGGTTGATCATTAGAAAATGACAGACTCTGCATGGATGATTGCACCCACAACCAATAGGAAACTGAGGCACAGAGAGGGTGATAACTTTGCCCACAGTCACACAGCTGGGAAGGGGCAGAATCAGGGTTTGAATGGAAGCAGCCTGGCTGCAGAGGTTACGGTCTCCACCCATTCTTCACATTGCCTCTGAAACGCCAGTGCCTCCATTAGGTAGATACTTCTCCACTTTTCGGGTGTAAAAACAGAGGGCAGGCAGGAAGTAAAGTAACTTACCCAATGTCCCACGGCTGAAAGGGACTGGTTCCATCCCAGGCCTGTTCGACTCAAAAGCCCACGCGCTTCTTCCCCAAACCCTCTACCCGCGACGTCCCTGCTGCTGAGCTGGGCACGGAGACATCCATGCACCGGCCACAGAGGACATGGCACCCGCCATGGGGGCAGCGGGGCTCCGAGTGAAGCTGTGGGGTGACAGGGCCAGCCTGGGACTCCGAGAGGGTGGCCTGGATTCAGGTCTGTCCTGGGTGCTAACCTCCTCGCCTGTGCTTCTGCTGCAGAACCCTCCACGGCAACGACATCTCCAGCGTGCCCGAAGGCTCCTTCAACGACCTGACCTCCCTCTCCCACCTGTAAGTAGCCTCGCTGCTCTCCCCAGCGTGCACCCGCTCAAAACGGAACGCCGTGGTGTGCCACGGCCCCCGGTGACCCTGTCACGCATCCGTGGCTATTGTTTCTGTGTGCGGAGTCTGTTGTACAACAGTGGGCCCACGTGCACACTGTCCTCCCGCTCCCGCTGCCTGCAGAGGCCTCGGCAGCTGTGTGACAATGTAAACATGTACTGAGTAAGAACGAGCATAAAGCCCTTACTGTGCGCCCAACACGGCAGATGCATTATCTCATGTATTTCTCACGGCAATGAGCGCTTGTATTCCCCTTATCACACGTGATGAAACTGAGACTGGCAGGCGGATGGGTTTGTCCAAGGACCCAGGTTTGCCTTGACCCGAGGCTCCGCCCCCGGGGCGCCCTCCCCTATACCGGGGGACTGAGGCCCTGCCTGGGCGTTATTGCATACCTGTGCCAGGGCCGGTGTCTGGGTCTGCAGCCTCCTCTGTGTGGACGTCATTATTTTCAGATTGTCCACATATACTGACAGGTTATGAACTCAGATGATAAAACATTCAAAATAGAAATGTTCAAGGATATGATTCAAAAGGGCAGAGGTTCTAGTGTTTTCTTCCTGGACACCACTTTGGAGACGTCTGCTCTGGACCATGCCACCCCCTCCCCCGCACTTTCAAGCTGAGCCATGTCGGGGAGGAAACACTTCCTTCTCCAATCTTAGGTTCTGGCTGGCCTAAGAATTAAACTGAGCCCTGGCGGGTTTTGCTCAATGGTTAGAGCGTCGACCCGCGGACCAGAGAGTCATGGGTTCGGTTCCCGCTAAGGGCACGTGCCTCGGTTGCAGTTTGTCCCTGGCCCTGGTTGGGGTCGTGCGGGTGGCAGCCACTCGATGTGTCTCTCTCACATCGATGTTTCTCTCTCTCTCTCTCCCTCCCTCTCTCCCTCCCACTCTATCTGAAGATAAAATGCAAAAATGTCCTCGGGTGAGGATAAAAAAAAAGAATTAAACTGACATGAGACAGATTCACAGGAGAAAAGCATCCACATTTCTGTAGTGTTTTCACGTGTACATGGGAGTCTTCAGAAGGACAGTGAAGACCCACTGGGCCCCAAGCTGCTACACCTGGTGACACAAAGATGGATACGTTGCGGGGCTCTGACAGGGGCGTGGGCTGAGGACCCTACTTTGTGGGACGGGGACTAGGAAACACATGGGGAACGTAAGGGGAGAGCAGGGCTGTTGGAGCACGTCTGCTTGTTCAGACCCCAGCCCCTGGCGAGTTCCCCCTGGTGCAGGGGGCTCCTCCCTCGCGAAAGTGGCCTGCTCGTAGGTAGAAAGGGGAAGGCCGAGAGCCTCCCTGCATCTGCTGTTTCTCAAGTGCCTGCAGCTCAGAGTCATCAGCCTCCCGAAGGGGCACATGGAGCGTGGAACGCTCCCAGCCCCTCCAGTGTTGCTGGGCATCCAAACCTTCTCCGCAGAGAACGTCCCCCAGGGGGCCCTTCAGTGGGGCAGGAGAGCCCGAGAAGGGTGCGTGGCCCGGGAAGCTTCCTGGAGGCTCCAGGGTTGAGGCTGAGATAAGGGTTGTCTTCCTGGGGTGGGAGGGGCTCGGGTGGGGTTGAAACCTCTCCAGGGATTGGAGGTACAGTCTGGAGTCAACTGGTCCTCATGCCAGACACCCCCAATCTAGCCAAAGTCAGGAAACTGCTTTTCCAGGGGGCCAAGGGTATGGAGCCTGTGGGCCAAGCTGGGTGGCAGGACCCTGACTCCCTGCTCCGCCTCCCAGGGCACTGGGCACCAACCCTCTGCACTGTGACTGCAGTCTGCGCTGGCTGTCGGAGTGGGTGAAGGCGGGGTACAAGGAGCCTGGCATCGCCCGCTGCAGCAGCCCCGAGCCCATGGCGGACAGACTGCTGCTCACCACCCCCGCCCACCGATTCCAGTGCAGAGGTAAGTGCGGGTGCCTCCACCATCCCTCCCCCTCTCGGCCTGCTCTGCCTCCAGCCTGTCAGAGCTGGCCATCTAACACATGGGACTCCCCGTGGGTCACACAAGGACACTCGGAGGCTGAAGCCGATGTGGACCCGCCTGTTGGGGTCCCTCGACATTCTCTGCCCAAGTCCCTGCGCTGACATTTCCTCCCTGACTTCCTTCTCTCCATACTTCTGCATAGTTGAGCAATTCCTTCACCTGCATTTCTTTATCCAGCATTCTTAAAGCACACGCGTTCTCCCAGCACACTGGCCACGCGTGACTTTGATTGACTGCATTGGCATGATGACCGACAGCTGCCGGGTTCTCGTTACGAGGCCGGCGTTCTGTTAGGCACGGTCCCATGTGTGGTCCCGATTCCTTTTCACTTTCCATGCATGAATGTGTTTACTTCTCCAGCCCCTCTGTGGGGTACACACTGGAATCACCCTCGATTTAAAAAATGAAAGCGCTGAGGCTGACCGAGGTTAAGTGATGTCTCAAGGCCACGGTGAGGAGGGTTCCCGGGGTGCCGACTCCAGAGGACCCGTCCTGCGAGCACCAAGCGGGAGGTTCCACCCACACTCCGACCCATTCCTGTGGAACCTACCGAGTATTTCCAGTTTTCTCCTCACTGTTGATGCATAAAGGTCTTTCTCTGCTTACAATGATGGCCTTAGAGGAGCTTCAGAGACCAGAAACTACTGAGCCAGAGTACGTGATGGTGCTTCCAGTCTTCACACATGTAGCCAAACCCATTTCCAAAAAGGGTCGTGCGCAGTGTACTCCCCATTAGCACCACTGGGTGCCTTTTTCACCCCTCCTGTGTGGTTTTACCTCATTTCGTAGTCACTGCTAATTCAGTGGGTTAAAAAAAAGTGTTATCTCTTTATATTTTGTCTGTCTTTGATGATTGGGGAAACTCAATTTTTTTCAAAAATTTACTTTCCATATGTATTACACACTTGTCCATCAATGTCCTTTGCTCACCTCGTAGTCTTCGTGTGTGTGTGTGTGTGTGTGTGTGTGTGTGTTCTACTGATGTATCTTAATTACCCTCCCAACCGTCCTTGTGTCCGTGGGACACAGTCTCCCTGCTCTAATATGAAGCCGGGGCTGAGCCCCCGGTAGAGGCTCTCGGGCCATTCTGTTCACCAACCCAAAAATGGTCCCACTCACAGCGGCTCAAACTTAACCCAGTCTCCACATGGGTGACTGCTGTCCTGGGCTCATTTAAAGTCCTAACATTAAGTAGGGCCTGCTTATCCGGGGCCTGTTGTCAAAGCTGGCTACAGCCACGCTCTGTGCGGGGACCATGACATCCCTCCCCCCCAGCCCTTATAGCTGAAGAGAACAGGACATCCAGGTCACCGTCATGGATCCAGAGAGTACTGAGCACAGTCTGCCGTCCACGGTCGGCACCCTGCCGTGTCCTCTGGGACTTTCCTCCTGCCAGTGAAAGGGTTCTGCAAGCAGGACTTCTTTGCCCAGACACCGTGTCCTCCTCAGCCTGGCACAGACCATCCGGGGGGCGAGGAGGGGGCGGGGGAATGGGAGGTCCCCTGGAGCCTGGGCCCAGAGCTTCTGGAACAAAAAGGAGAGATACACAGGGGATTTCTAATTACAGTGCATTGTTTGCAGATTAGCACCCAAATCCGATCAGGCTAATTACAGTCATTGGCTTGACTGCAGAATTGTTTCTGAATGACGTCCCACTGTGATTTTTCCCTCGCTGGACAATGGCTGAACTCATGGGACTCTAGCTGGACTGGATGTCCTGGCTGGGGGGCGCCAGCTGCCCTGTGGCGTGGAGATGGGGAGGGGCTGCCAGCTGGAGGAGGAAGGGGCCAGAGCAGAGGGAAAGGAGGTGTGACCATGAGCCCTTGGGAACCTGCCACCGTCACTCTGGTTTTGCTGCCCAGGGCCAGTGGACATCCACATTGTGGCCAAGTGCAACGCCTGCCTCTCCAGCCCGTGCAAGAACAACGGGACGTGCAGCCAGGACCCCGTGGAGCTGTACCGCTGCGCCTGCCCCTACGGCTACAAGGTGAGACGGGAGCCCGGCCCCCTTCTGCAGCCCCTCGAGGGCCCTGTGTACCGCTGCGCCTGCCCCTACGGCTACAAGGTGAGACGGGAGCCCGGCCCCCTTCTGCAGCCCAGCGAGGGCCCTGTGTGCCATTGCACCTGCCCCTATGGCTACAAGGTGAGACAGGAGCCCGACCCCCTTCTGCAGCCCAGCCAGCCCCCTTCTGCAGCCCCGCGAAGGCCCTGTGTGCCATTGCACCTGCCCCTACGGCTACAAGGTGAGACAGGAGCCCGGCCCCCTTCTGCGGCCCCACGAGGGCTCTGTGTGCTGCTGGGGCTGCCCAGTTTGTCATGCTCATGCCCGTCCGCAGAGTCCTGACAGTGACACAGAAGGAGGAAGTGTAATACTTCCTGTGTTAAGCATGGGGAAACGAAGTCTCAGACTTCCAAGGAGAGGCATCAGTTAAGCCCCTTCTCCGGGCTTCCCCTCCAAGGGGCATTTCCAGATCCTCCCGCCACCTCCCCAACTCTGCCCTCAGGACCCCCAGCTCTAAAAATACCAGCCGGAGGGGGATACAGGGGTGGGGATAAATGGCCTAGGGGCCACTAGGCCAGCCACACTGTTGACAGGCTCAGGACACCCAGTAAGGGGTGGAGATCCCAGCTCTCCCACCTGCCCTCCCAGAAATCCAGGTGACTTCTCACCCCACACCTTCCACAACACGTGATCCCGGCATCCTGCCCTCCGCAGAGTGCGTGGTGGCCCACGCTGTCTGCTAGCATTTACCCACCTTTTCTCTTTCGACACTCCCAGCAAACCTGTGAGGAAGGAGTTACTACTTCCCCTTTCACAGATGTGAAAACCGGGCCTCGTGTTGAAAGGGTTTGACTCTGTGCCCAAGCTTGTAAGCATTAGGGTTAGGACGGGGCCAGGGCTATTTGATCTCTGAGCCCTGCCTTTCCCCTGGAAGGTCTCCTGGTTAGCTGAGCCCCTCGGGCTGCCTCGCTGGGTCAGCAAAGCTGTGACCAGTTCTCTTCCCCAGGACCGGCCCAGATTCCAGCCTCCCCGGGGCACCCGTTCAAATGTACCGGACGAGCCAGGAGTTTCCAAACGGCCCCGTGGCTGTCCAGTGCACACACCGGGTACAGGCTGAGCGGGGGGAGCTGGCATCCTTGGCATCTCCCGGGGGATCTGTGTGCAGTGACGAGCTTGAGGGGTGGCTCAGGCTAGGGAACAGGGCTCCTGGTGGTTTTCTCAGCGGTAGCCATGCCTCCAGCAGTGTCGGAGTGCCACCTATGGGCGAGACAACAGCCAGAGGAGGCCCTTTGCAGCCAGCCAGTCCTCCCCGGGCAGCCCTCCCCGGGCAGCCGCCCCCAGGGCCTCAAAAGCACTGGAATCCCAAACTCATGCACCCTACACACACACACGCACATGCACATGTAGACACGCACACGCGGACACACACACACGCAGACAACTTGTAGGGAAGAACAGAAATTAAGCAGACCTACTCAGGAGGCCTGGATCCTCAAACTCCCTTGTACTAATGCAATGGAGAAAACTCAGGCTGTGGAATTACACAGAGGCCGGTGTGGACCCAGCTCTGTCGCTTACTGTGTGGCCAGTGGGCTCATCTCAGCCTTCCCTTCTGTACACCAGGACCTGCCTCACAGGTTTGCTGCGAGAAAAAATGTACAATAGCACGTACAATAGTACAAGTGCACCTAGCTCAGTACCCAGCATCCAGTGAGCTCTCGTACGCTGGCACATGGCTGCCTTTTCCCTTCACCCATGCCTGCTGGTCCTTAATCGCAGTAACAGGTGGTAGGCTGCTGGTTGCACCAGGGATTCTCAGTCTACGACACCGTGAACTGTCCATGCCCATCAGCTGCTCTTCTAGACCTGTGACCTCTGCATTTATCACATCCCAGCCCCACGCGTGGACAGTTATCTTTTTAAACATCGACTATGGGCCAGGCATTCAGCTGGACCTCATGCATTTATTCCCTCCTCTCCTTTTTTGTAATCACCTGAGCAGGTGGGTGGTATCGTTTACAAAATGAGGTAGGCCACTTCCCATCCCGAGGCTTGCTTCCTTCTCTTTGAAATGTGCCTGGGTCTGAAAGTGGCGGAGCTGGGTTTGCAGCCCACACCTGAAGACACTGTGAAGCCGGCCCGCCCGCAGGTGTTCGAGAACAGAGCATCCACGGGGCTTCTGCAAGGCAGCGCCACCTGTTTGCCCTTGGCTCACAAGATTCTGAACATCCTGTCGCTTTCAGATGACTCTGAACCGAGGTGTTGACCAGGCAGGTCTGGGGTACATACCTGCTGAGGATGGTGATGGTGGTGGTGGTGGTGGTGGCGATGGTGACTACAGCAGCGGTAACATTAGCAGCCTGCATTTTTTAGGTGCCTACGATGCACTGACAGCACACTACACAGGTACACACATATCTCGCGTACTCCTCATCAAAGCCCTCGGAGGCAGGTCCCACACTGATCCTCATTTTACAAGTGAGAATGCTGGGGCTAATAGGTGAGGGGGGTGGGACTCCAAGCTCAGAGCCGACTGATTCCAGAAACCGCGCCCTCGTGCATTCACTGCCCGTTGGCAAGGACCATGATCGCAAGGGCTGAGGGCAGGGTCCCCGACCACTGAGGACCTGTCTGAACTTCCAGCACAGGGATCGGTAGGGTGTGGGTTGGAGAGAAACCAAGCAGGACGCCCTGGAGTCTGTGCCCACCTGACGGCACCACCTGGGCAGCTCTGCCCCTGGCTGCAGGCCCCTCCCCTGTAAAGTGTGGCAGGTTGAACCAAGGGGTCCTGTAATTGGGGGTTGCCTCACAGCCCCTGTCCTGTGCTTGCGCCCCGCGTCCTTTCTTCTGGGCTTGGAGCTCACCCAAGCAGAGCGACGGAGGCAGACGCCCAATCTAGCTAGTTCCAGATACCTCTGTTTCTCCACTGACTACCTGGGTGACCTTGGGAAGCCACAGTGTTACCAAAAAAAAAAAAAAAAAAAAAAAAGGCATCCAGCCGCTCCATGTGTCCTAGCAGCTACTGTGAGCTGACTACAGTGCCGGGCCTTTATGAGGCCGTTTGAGCACATTATCTCAGGTGCTGCTCTTAATCATCCCCCGAAATACGTTGTTTTATCCTCATTTGGTAGATGAGGAACCTGAGGCTCAGAAAAACCCGGTAACCTACCTGGGCTCCCACACCTGGGGAGCAAGGCGCTAA
The DNA here is from genome assembly GCA_030848825.1 of Tadarida brasiliensis. Classification (NCBI taxonomy): domain Eukaryota; kingdom Metazoa; phylum Chordata; class Mammalia; order Chiroptera; family Molossidae; genus Tadarida; species Tadarida brasiliensis. The sequence continues at coordinate 115,285,414 of CM061259.1, read as the reverse complement.
GCCCAGATGCAGCTCTCGTTGCAGGAAAGCCTCTACCCAGCGGCTCTGCGGCCAGCTCCGCTCAGTCCCGCTGTCCCAGCTGCGACTGGGAACCACACTCACCTGCAGAGCTCGCGTGCGGATTCGAGGTGGCCGTGCGTGTGCCAGGCCCACCTCAGTGCCGGACTCAGCCACTGCCCCACAAAGGGCATCGGCAGGGCACCGCTGTCGTACAGCACGGGGAAATACAACACGTATGTTGGCTGATTCTCTTCCAGCCAGGTAGCTTCACGCACATACGTTCAGGGTCTCGGAACAGTGCCTCTCACACTTCAGTGCGCAGATCTTCCTGAAATGCACGTTCTGGATTCATTAGACCTGGACCAGGCCCAAGGTTGAGCATTTTCAACAAGCTTCCAGAATGCTGCGAGTCCGAGGACCACGCTTGGAGTAGCAAGGTCTCAGAGCAGCCTTCCTGGCCCCACCTCAGAGAGAGGTTTCCCGTGGGGTAGCTGTCCCAGTCTCCTTCAGAGGAAGCTTTAAGCCCCAGCCACGTCCTGCACACACACACACACACACACACACACACACACACACACACACACACACGTGAGTAGGGGGCAGGGGGAGGAGGACCAGGGAGCATCAGAGATCTGGTAGATTTGAGCAAAATGAGGCTGAAGAAAGTTGAATCAGGCTAATTAGCCAGACACTGACAATGGTGAGTATTTCTCAAGGACACGTATGACAGAATCTCCACCTCCAGGCTCAATTACCACATTGCTAGTGCTAGGCTCTGCCTCCTGGATTTCTGTGCTTGGTGTAGGGGCTGGAGGAGACACCCCACCCCACCCCACCCCCACCCCACCCCCAGGGGAGGATTCCACCTGCAGTCCCTAGTACGAAAGTTTCCAGAGCAGAGACGCTGGCCTAGGCAAGGGCTAGGAAGGTTCTCCTGTCCTGACCTTCATGGCCCATTTGTTCAACACACACACACACATTTCGGAACCAGTCAGCACCTGAAAAGTCTCTCAGCCCTGCCTCCTTCCCCAGTCCTCCTCCTCCTCTTCAGAATGGCTCTTGTTTATGGAGCTGCCAGGACACACCGGGCGCCTCACATGTGTGTGGTTTCTAATCATCTGTCAACTCCACAGGGCAGGTGTTATTGTTCACATTTTATTGATGATGAAAACAAGGCTCAGAGCTAGTCATTCCCTCGAGGCACATAGGAGCCGGACTAGACACGCACCCAGCTCTGCCTGACTCGAGCCGGTGTTTGAGGAGGGACGAGAGGGAGGCCCCCGCACGGAGGCCCCGGTGCTGCCTTTGGACTGGATGCCTGGGCTCAGTGGCTGACTGTTCCCCTTACTGCGACCCCAGACATATATCTCACTTTCCACGTCGGCCTTCCCGGCCTGTAAAAGCGGGGTCATAACAGTCATACCAGCCTCATAAGGTTGCTGTGACCATCACACGCGACCGTGACTGTAAAACATTTGGCACGAGGCCTGGAGTGGGAATGGGCTCTGCAAACCCGAGTGGAAATGAGGATTGCCGGCTCCATCCCACACTGACCTCCCGAAAGCGCCCACAGGTTGCCCTGGTTTAGGATAAACCCAGATCCCACCCCACCTGCCGTCGCCGCCCCTCCCAGAAACCCCTGAGTGGCCCTTTGAACGCGACGGGCCGGAAGGGACGCAGACAGTGTTCGCTGCTGGAGATGGGGTTCGAGGCTCAGGCTGCGGAGGCAGGAGGGAGCAGAGCCCTGCACCCGGCTGGCAGCGGCACCGCAGCCGGGAAGCCAGTCCGCTCAGCCATGGCCCTGGCAGCAGCGCGGTGGGGAGAGGATTTTCTCCGGCAGATGGTGAGCAGGTGGTGTGGCAGTGGGAGGGCCCCCGTGACCACCCTGCCTGGCACGGTGCCCGCAGCCCAGAAATCCACACAGCAGGCACCTCCCCGGGCCCCATAGGCCCTCCAAGGGACTGTCTGCCAAGTTTGGGGTGCAGCACTGGTCCATGGGTCCCAGGGAAGAAGGTGGAGCCGGGGCCCCAAGCTGTGGGCTGCACCGCTCAGCCCCCTCAGTGCCCGCGTGCCCGCTGGCCCTGCGTGGCCGGCTCCCCCCGCCCACTGCAGGGCTGGCTCAGCTCAGGCGTCCCCTTCAGAGGAGCCTGCTCCAAGGGGTCCTCACCCCACCCACACTCTCTAGCACAGGGTTCTCAAGCTGGCCTAACGTGAGAATCACCCGCAGAACTTCAGCATCAAACACCAAGCCCTGGGCCTACGTCCAGGCCAATCAAAGAGGACTCTCTCGGGGGTGTCACTTACTAGGGGCAAGGTCTGCTGGCCACACCCTACCTGTGGATTCTATTTAAGCCTCAGTGAGGCTGGTGATATCATCTGCCAGCACACCTGCAGTGCCTACCACGTGCTAGACGTGTTACATGACGTTAAGCACGTTCTCATAAGGAAGGTCTAGTTTAGCCCTGGCCGGTGTGGCTCGGCGGTTAGAGCGTCGGCCCGCAGACCAAGGAGTCGAGGGTTCGATTCTGGTCAAAGGTGCGTACCTCGGTTGGGGTTCGGTCCCGGCCCTGGTCAGGGTCGTGCGGGAGGCAGCCAGTGGATGTGTCTCTCATGTCGATGTTTCTCCCTCTCTCTCTCTCTCTTTCTCTCCCTCTCTCTCTCTCTCTATCTCTCTCTATCTCTCTCTATCTCTATCTCTATCTCTATCTCCCTCTGTCTTTCTCCCTCCCCCACCCTCTCCCTCCCACTCTATCTGAAGATAAATGGAAGAATATCCTCGGGTGAGGATTAGAAAAAAGAAAAGAAAGGTCTAGTTTAATTCTCATAACAGGCTTACCGAGTTGAAAGGCTTATTCAAGGTCAGAGTCAGCCAACCAGGAAGAGGTGACGCTGGAATGTGAACCAGGTTGTCCTGTGTCCAAAGCATTTGCCCTGTGGTTTAGAACAGAATGGAGAGACCGGTGAATTCTGGGAGCCCGGACTCCCGAACGCTCCCCATGCCTGCCCTTCTCACTGGGGGTAGCCAGAGGCAAGGGCTCCCTGTGGCTTTCTCCGAGTCACTGCAGGCTTGTCCCAGGGCCCTGCCACCGCCCCAGCCTCATCCCAGAGGACGCTGGGCACTCCCAGGGGTCTCCTGGGTCATGGCAGCCAGGGAAAGCCTCCCTGACCGGGCGCTTCTTCCTCTTCCCCTCAGGGCAAAGACTGCACCATGCCCATCAACACCTGCATCCAGAACCCCTGTCAGCACGGAGGCACCTGCCACCTGAGCGAGAGCCACCAGGAAGGGTTCAGGTAACAGCTCGCCCTCGGCTGCCCTCCCCCAGGGCTTCGTGTGTGTACCCACCCTGGGCCAGGCCCTTTGTGTGCGTGACCGCCAGGCTCTTCCTACGTCATCCCCTGTACAGATCAGGAAGTCGAGGCGACAGAGGGACGAACCCTCTGCCTGAGGTTGTGCAGTCAGCAAGCACTGGTACAGGGGCTCCCAGACGGTCAGGGGCACGCAGGGGGCGCAGTCGCTGACTGAGGTCAGAAGGTGGGCAAGATGGCTCAAAGGCCCACCAGCCTGGCCGTGCCTCCTCTCCTGATTCTGGGTTGTAAAAGTCACATTAATAGTAGCTGACACGGATTACATGCTCGTATGTGCCAGACACTAGCTAGTCATGTATGATCTGCATCCTCCCCGTGACCCTGTCTCGTGCTGGCAGGTACTGTTCCCATTTAAAAGATGGGGAAACTGAGGCACGGAGATCGATGCGCTCTGGGGCACATGTCCTGACCCTCGTTCCTGAGTCATGAGCGCTCAGGAAGGAAGGGCACAGGTGAATGGAACAAAAGCTGTGGTGTACATACACAACCGAGCATTGGCAATAAAAACGCAAAGTCCTACATCTTGCGACAGCACGGATGGACCCAGAGGGGAATGTACTAAGTGAAATAAGTCGGAGAAAGACAATACCATGTGATTTCCCTCGTATGTGGGATTTTTAAAAAATGAAAAAATGAACAAACAAGACAAAAACTCGTGGAAACAAAGAGCAAACTGATGGTTGCCAGAGGGGAGCGGGCAGGGACGGTGGGAAAGGTGAGGGGTACAGTCAGTAATATTCTGATTCCTGCACAGTCACAGATGTGACTAGACTGTGGCGATCACATTGTAAGACACATAAATGTCGCATCACTACGTCCCACACCTGGAACTAATACAATATTGAAAGCCAACTATACTTTTTTTGGGGGGGGGGGGGATAGAAGCCATTAAAGCTTTCCTCATCCCTGTCCTAGGAGTGGGCCTTCCAGACCCTTGCCAAACGTGGGCCCCTTCCTGCCTCCTGCCCTTCCCTGCTGCTCTCAGATGCCCAGTGTCCCAGCCCAGGGCCTGGAGGAAGCAGACCGGTTGAAACTGGCTCATTTGCACCCCTGCCCCAGTGAGCCAGCAGGTTAGGCGGTAAAGGAGGGGGCACCCGATGCCAAGCTGTGTGCAGAAGAGTTAACACTTGGGTGGCAAACACTTTTCAAAGGCACTCAGGCCCAGGGCTGCCGTGGTCTGGGCTCTGGGTTCTCCCCAGGGCACCCAGCCCACCCACGCGCCCACCTGCCAAGCCAGCCCCATCAATCTCTGACTCTTGAACCGTGACAATCAAGGCGGAGTGTGTTTCCTGCCTGAAGTGGGCCAACCACCCCCGCCCCCTCGCTGAGAGCAGGGTCGGGAGAAGCCACACAGATGTCTCATGGTCTGTCTCATGGTGGTGGCAGCCGCTGGGCGCCAGCCCCCAGGGTGAAAGCCTGGCTCTGCCCACCCAGCCCAGGGATGGGGACGGACAAGAGGGAGGAGTGGCCCCGCGGGCCATTGTGTTTCTCCCTCTCAGCTGGAGGTGCGCTGAGCAGAAGAATCCATTTCCACCCCCAGCTGTTGAAGTTCAGATGAACTGGAAATGGTTTCAGAACTTAATTTTCCAGGGAAAGGGGCCCAGATCTACAGTGATGACAGCCGTGTGGACTCCCGAGGGGCAGGACAGTCCTCCCTCATCAGGTCAGCACCCGACAGGTTGGCCAGGCAGGGACACCTGTGAGGGAGGCTCTGGGCCCGTCTCCCCACCTGTGTCAGCTTCCCAGGGCTGCCCCGACAAGTCCCACGGACAAGTCCCAGACAAATCCCATGGACTGCAGGCTTGGGACAACAGGAGTGTGTTCAGCTGCAGAAGCCGGGAGTCCCAGGTCCCGGCCCTGTGAACCCTTTAAGGGAGGGTCCCTCTTCCTGCTCCGGCACCTGCCGCGGTCTCTGACATTCCTCGGCTCGCAGCTGCTTCCCCCGGGTCTCCGCCTTCACATAGCGTGACACTGACCCTATGTCTCTTCACATGGCTCTCGTCTTACAGGGACAGGTGTCATGCTGGATTAGGGGCCCACGGTATTCCAGTATAACCTCATCTTAATTAACGAGTTACACCTGCAATGTCCCTATTTCCAAATAATAATGTTGTGTTCTGAGGGACTTGGAGTCAGGTCTTCAACACTGTCTCTTCGAGGGGACACAGTTCAACTCCCACACCTCTTACGAGTCAGAATTCTGGAAGCATCCCATACCTCTTCCTAGAGGTGCTTCTTCAGTCTTGATGGCCGTCTGCTCACAAAAAGCAAAGGCCAGCAGAGCTGGCTGGACAGGAGGCCAAGACCGGGGAGGCGTGACCTGTCCTTCATCCTCACAGCTGACCTTGAAACACCCCCCACCTCCCCCAGGTGTCCAGTGAGGGCGGAGGCACCTCAGCCTCCTCCGCACCTGCCCCTCCGCGGGCAGCCACCAGAGTCCGCTTTCAGGCCCTGCGGACAGCCCTGGAAGGTGTTTCCGGGACATGGCAGCACTGTGCTTTCACCTCCCGTCCAGCTCTGAAGAAATAGCCTTTTCCTGACCGCCCAGGGTCCCTAACAGAATAAAGGGATACATCATTTTATTCTACCTAAGAGCTCAGGCCCAGGAACCCCCAGCCTTTTGTAGAAAATGGCATGGGCCCTGGCCGGTTTGGCTCAGCGGTTAGAGCATTGGCCCATGGACCAAAGAGTCACGGGTTCTATTCTGGTCGGGGGCACGTACCTCGGTTGTGGTTCGGTCCCTGGCCCTGGTCAGGGTTGTGCGAGAGGCAACCAATAGATGTGTCCTTCTCACACTGATGTTTCTCTCTCTCTCTCTCTCCCTCCCACTCTGTCTGAAAATAAATGGAAAAATATGCTTGGGTGAGGATTAAAAAAAAAAATGTGACATGCTTTTCAGGTTATAGAGGAAAGGGGGTTAAGTAGTATTCTAGAAATGTACTTTCTATCAGTTTACTTCTTTAGCTAAACCCAAATCGGAGCAGCCTCTGAAACCCACACCTGGACTCCAGGTGTGACGCTGCCCACACATTCATAGATGGGGTGCAAACGCCCGACCAGGGGTCTGGCCACAGGAAGAGGGGGATTCACGGCAATGCCCGTTACTCAGACACTCGTCTCCTGCCTGCACCTCCCACGTGCCCCCTCGCCTTCCCGTCTGCCCAGCCCTTACCAGTTCTGACTCACACTACACATCTAATCCTGGGATGTAATCGAGGTTGGGCGGAGATGGTGAGTTGAGGTTTTTATCCAAGAGATTTAACACTTCGGAGACAAGTTAGGGAAATGTGCCGAGCTGATCTGTGTGTGTGTGTGTGTGTGTGTGCGTGTGTGCGTGTGTGTACATGAAGTATTGTTTTGTATTAGTTTCCGGTGTGCAGCATAGTGGTCAGATACTTTGTAAGTGTTCCCCCCCAATATTTCCAGTACCCACCTGGCACCATACATAGTTATTACAATATTATTGACTATATTCTCTATGCTCTACTTTACATCCCAGTGAGTGTTTTGTAACTACCAGTTTGTACGTCTTAATCCCTTCACCTTTTTCACCCAGTTGCCTAATCCCCTCACCCCCTTGGCACCTATAAGTCTGTTCTCTGTTATCTATGAGTCTATTTCAATTTTGTTCATTTTGTTCTTTAGATGCCATGTGTAAGTGAAATAATATGGTATTTGTCTTTCTCTGACTTATTTAACTTAGCATAATATCCTCGAGGTCCATGAATGTTGTCATAAATGGTAAGATTTCCTTCTTTTTTATAGCCGAGTAATATTCCATTGTATATATGTACCACTTCTTTTGTATCCACGCATCTATTGATGGGCACAAGGGTTGCTTTCATATCTTGGCTACTGTAAATAATGCTGCAATGAACATAGGGGTGCATCTATTCTGTCAAGTTAGTGTTTCAGTTTTCTTCAGATATATTCCCAGAAGTGGAATCACTGGGTCATAAGGCAGTTCCATTTTTAATTTTTGAAGACCCTCCATACTGTTTTCCATAATGGCTGCACCAATCTGCATTCCCACCAACAGTGCACAAGGGTTCCCTTTTCTCCACATCCTCAACAACACTTGTTTGTGGATTTACTGATGATAGCCATTCTGACAGGTGTGGGGTGATATCTCTTTGTGGTTTTAATTTGCATTTCTCAGATTTTCAGTTTCTTCTTGGTTTAGTTTTGGAAAATTGTATGCTTCTAGGAATTTATCGATTTCTTTCAGATTGTCCAATTTGTTGGAAAATAGTTGTTTGTAATATTTTATTATAATCTGTATTTCTGTTGTGTCAGTTGTTACTTCTCTTTCACTTCTAATTTTATTTATTTTGTTCCTCCCTTGTTTTTCTTGATGAAGCTGGTTAAAAGTTTATCCATTTTTTTATGTTTTCAAAGAAGCAGGTCTTGGTTTCATTGAGTTTTTGTGTTGCTCTTTTAGACATATTTCATTTATTTCCACTCTGATCTTTATTATTTTCTTCCTTCTGCTTACTTTTGGGCTTTGTTTGTTGTTGGTTGTTGTTAGTTCCTTTAGGTGTAAGGTTAAATTGTTTGAGATTCGTCTTGCTTCTTGAGGTAGGCCTGTAATGCTGTGAATTTCCCTCTTAGGACTGCTTTCACTGTGTCTCATAGATTTTGTGTTGTGTTTTCATTGTTGTTTATCTCAAGGAATCCTTTGATTTCTTCTTTGATCTCATTGTTAATACATTCATTGTCTGATAACATTAGCTTCCATGTATTTTTGTGAGGGTTTTGTTGCTGTTGTTGTGTGTGTGTGTGTGTGTGTGTGTGTGTGTGTGTGTGTTTCAGTTTTTTCCTTGTGATTGATTTCTAGTTTTATACCAGTGTGGTCAGAGAAGATATTTGATATGATTTCAGTCTTCTTAAATTTATTGAGACTTGTTTTGTGTCCTAATAAGTGCTCTATCCTGGAAAATGTTCCATGTGCACTTGAAAAGAATGTATATTCTGCTGCTATGGAGTGAAATGCTCTGAAGATATCAATTAAATTCATCTTATCTAGTATGTCATTTAAGGCTACTGTTTCCTTGTTGATTTTCTCTCTGGAAGATCTATCCATTGATGTCAATGGGGTATTAAAATTCCCTACTATGACTGTATTACTGTACATCTTTCCCTTTATGTTCATCAAGATTTGCTTTATATATTTAGGTGCTCCTAGTTGGGTGCATAAATGTTTACAAGGGTTATATATTCCCTTGTTGGATTGATCCCTTTATCCTTATGTAATGCCCTTCTTTGTCTCTTATTATACCCTTTGCTTTAAAGTTCATTTTGTCTGATATAAGTATTGCTACCCCAGCTTTTATTTTGTTTCCATTTGCATGAAATATCTTTTTTCATCCCTTTACTTTTAGTTTATGTATATCTTCATTCTGAGTTGGATCTCCTATAGACAGTATATAGATATAGATATAGATGTAGAGGTAGAGGTAGAGGTAGAGGTAGACGTAGAGATATAGAGATATATCTTATTTTCTTATTCATTCAGCTACCCTGTGTATTTTGACTTGAGCATTTAATCCATTTACATTTAAAGTGATTATTGATAGGCACTTGTTTATTGCCACTGTATTCTTTATAACTATGTTTCTCTATTTCTCTCTCTCTCTCTCTCTCTCTCTCTCTCTCTCTCTCTCTCTCTCTCCCTCTCCCTCTCTCTCCCTCCCTCCCTCCCTCCTTTCTTCTTCTTAAACAAGTCCCTTTAACATTTCTTATAATACTGGTTTGGTGGTAATGAACTCCTTTAGCTTTTTCTTGTCTGGGAAGCTATTTATTTCTCCTCCAATTTTAAATTATAGCCTTGATGGGTAGAGAGTGTTGGTTGTAGGTCCTTGCTTTTCATCACTTTGACTATTTTGGGCCAATACCTTCTGGTGAGAAATGTTTCTGTTGAGAAATCGGCTGACAGTTTGATGGGATCTCTCTTGTAAATAACTAACTTTTTTCTCTTGCTGCTTTTAAGCTTCTGTTTAATCTTTGCCATTTTAATTATGATGTGTCTTGGTGTGGATCTCTTTGGGTTCATCTCTTGGGGTTCTCTGCACTTCCTGGACTTATATGTCTATTTTCTTCACCAGGTTAGGAAAGTTTTCAGTCATTATTTCTTAAATAAGTTCTCAATCCCTTGCTTTCTTCTCTTCTTCCTCTGGTACCCCTATGATGCAGATGTTGTTACACTTCATATTATCCCAGAGGTCCCTTCAACTGTCCTCATTTTTTTTTAATGCTGGTGTGTGTGTTTTTTGTTTGTTTGTTTGTTTTTCTACTCTGATTGGGTGTTTTCTCCTAACTTGTTTTCCAAATTGCTGATTTGATCCTCTGCTTCATCTAGCTTGTTATTGATTCCTTCTAGTGTATTCTTCATTTCTGACTGATTCATTTCTTAGTTTCTACATCCTTTTTTATGTTTACCATCTCTTTGTTTAAGTTCTCACTGAGTTCATGTATTCTGAGTTCCCTGACCATCCTTATAACCATTGTTTTGAACTTTGTATCTGGTAGATTGCTTTCCTCCATTTCACTTAGTTCTTTTTCTGGAGATTTCTCTTGTTCTTTCACTTGGGGAATGTTTCTTTGTGATCTGTGGTGTTTTAAGCCAAGCTCACCAGAAAGCCTCAATATTGGCAGGAGAGGGGTCCTCCCAACCCATCCCCTTATCCACCAGAAGCTGGAGGTGGCTCAGAAGGAGTAGGAATACATGATGGAGAAATGACATCTCTGAGGAAAGGTTAGGAAGGTGGGGTGTTTTTTCCTAGAACTAGAGCTAGCTTACATATTCTGAGCATTTTCTATGTGCCATGTATCCTTCTAAGCATTTTAGTTGTATAATCTTTTATCCCAACAACCATCCTGGAGGTAAATAATAGTACCCCAGTCAACAGATGAGGAAACTGAGACATGTAATTGAAGTAATTTTCCCAAGGTCAAATAGCTAGGAAGTGGCAGACATGGAATCGTTCACAGATGAATGGATGAATGTTGAGTCTGATCTTGGCCACTGTGCCCTGCTCCTGCTAAAGACAGAAAGGCTGCCCTCCAGGAGAGAGTTGATTAAAGGGGGGTGTTGGATATATTGTTTCTTTGTCTACAAAAGAGACTATCCACATATGAGCCTGAGGAAGATGGGTCTAGAAGACAGCTGGAGGATTTAAACTATATCCAGGAAACCACTTCCAGCTTCAGGAACGAGGAAGGAGGCACTGCTGGTGGGAATTTCCCCCAGGGAGGATGCGGCCAGCCAGGGCCAGGGGAGATCAAATATTGCCCAGAGACCAGGAGCTAGATGAAATGACCTCTTAAGTTCTGAGGGTCTTCCTGCTCAGGACCTCAAGACCTCATGTGTCCGAAGTGCTGCCTTGGACCTCCATCCAGAGAGAACCCTCACTAATTATACCCCCAACTTTCTTTTCTACCACTCAACCCACCCCACTCCCTGACCCCTGGGCCCTCTCCTCTCTACCCTACACATCCCCAAAGCTGCTCCTGCCCTCTGGGCTTTGAGGGACAGCGGTGTGAGATCAACCCAGACGATTGTGAGGACAATGACTGTGAGAACAACGCCACCTGTGTGGATGGTATCAACAACTACGTGTGTGTCTGCCCACCTAACTACACAGGTAAGGCCTCTGACACCCAAGTGGGCATTGGTATGTGGGTGGGTTGCAGGGCCGGGTTATCATGCACTAAAGAACCCCATTTTCTTGGCTTTTTCTGGGGACTCCACCTCTTTCCCCCCATAGTCAGAGGCTTGAATCCCTAAAACCCCATGAGGGGCTTCCCAAAGGCCCTATCTCTTTGTGAGTCCTTCCGCCCCTACAAACCACCAGCTCCTCCCCACTTTGGAGCAGGTTCCCGGGGCCCTTTCAGCTGTGTGTTGGTTTAGTTGATGGCCCCTTCTTTGGGAGCCTGGAGACCAGTGGTGTTCGAGGCTAGCAGAGAGGCGCTGTCATTGTGTTCCTGCTTTGTCCAGGTCTAGTCAACCTCTGGAGATCTACATTTTCCAGCCATTCTATGAGCCAGGGATACAAAAATGAGCATAAGAATTCAACATGAAGTAAAGAAATGCGTTCAATAGAATGAGAGCATGACACCTGTGAGCCCAGCAGGCCGTGGGGTCACAGAGAAGGAACTTAACCCAGAAGGGGGATACACAGGGGCTCCCACAGGAGGTCAGCCTCAGGATAATCATCCCCCACTCCCACCCCACCACACCTTCATTTCCTATACTGACAGCCCCTAGTGGGGACAGTTAAACGTACCATTCGTTGTGAAGTGCAATGCAGCCAGGTTGTGCCGACACAGCCTATCTGTTATAGGATCAGCCTCAAGTGGCCTCTCACAAACCGCAATTCTATACATCCCCTGAATTCGTCACGAAAAAAGCTGTGTGAGCAAAAAAAGTTTGGGAAGCACCGCACTGAATAATCGCCCTCCTCAGAGCTCATGGTACAAATTAGCACGTTCGAGGCTCTGACAAGTCCCGCTTTAGAGAAAGCCATTTACTGTCGTTGAACCCAGCGGTTCCCAAACTTATTTCGTCTCAGAGCTTCCCTCCTGCCCTGTCCCAAAACACCGTTACCAATGCAGACACTCTGTAGTGCAAGAAACGTACGTTAGGAAATACTAGCCTAAGGCAAGGGTGAAAATGAGGGCATTGCACCCAGGGGGCTCCACACCCTAGCCTGTTGGAACCTGGCTTGGCTGCGGGGACTGAGGCGGGAGGTGGGAAGACGTGGAAGTGAGGAGAAGCAGTCCTGAGGCCTGCAGGGAAGGAAGCCCAGTGGTCCCCATGGGCCCTCAGATCCTGTGCCTTTCTGCAGACTTCCAGCCCAATAGCCGATCTCCCCCGCAAGCACACTCTTGGGACTGGGGGAGCCCCCAGGCCAACTGAGAAAACCACCTGCTCTACTTAGTCCTAGGCTCTGGGGGTCCCAGAGGAGGCGCTGTGCCGGGAGAGAGCAGGGAAATACATGCAGGGTCTGTCTGCCTCCATCACGACCTCTGCCATCGAGAGTGGAATTGCAGCGAGTGCATTAGCGACAAGCAGCACGTCGCGTGCCCCTTCTGTGAGCAGAGCTCCGAGTTAGCTGCTGGGGAGGCACAGAAGTCTCGGTGTGCCCTCAGCCCCCAGGGGCCTCGGGGGCCTCCTCTGCCTCAGGGGGAGGGGTCCTCATGCAGAGTTAAGTCACTGCTTCGGAAGACTGCTCAGTGCCGGGAGAGAGGGTGAACAGCCCAGCAGCTAAGAAGGAGGAGGTGCAGCCCTGGCCGGTGTGGCTCAGTGGTTAGAGTGCCGGCCCACGGACTGGAGGGTTGCGGGTTCAATTCCTGGTCAAGGTCACGTACCTGGGTTGCAGGTTAATCCCCAGCCCTGGTCGGGGTCATGAGGGAGGCAACCAGTTGATACGTCTCTCACACATCCATGTTTCTCTCTCTCTCTCCCCACCCCTCCCTTCCACTCTATCTAAAAAAAAAAAAAAAGGAAAAATATCCTCAGGTGAGGATTAAAAAAGAAGAAGAAGGGGGTGCAGAGGGCAGAGGGGGTTTCTACTGAACTGACGATGGGCAAACGGGCAGTGCGCGGGGCGGAGTAGACGCTTGGGAGGTGGTTCCCTGCCCCAGGGAGGGCCGCCGGGTCTGCAGTGGGCCGGGGTCCTACTGATTTATTGCATTTGTTCCTGAGATGGCATGTCGTGGTTTTGTTGTCCTGGAAAGCATCTCAGGTCTCAGACACTTGCCCACTGAGCCTCCCCAGGAGAGAAGGGAGAGGAGGGGCTTAGAGAACACAGTGCCCACTATAGTCTTGAACGGCTGGCAGCAAAATTGGGACAGGGTAGGAGTCAGCATGTCGCCACCACAGCAGAGGACAGACTTCAGGGCTGTGTCCATCATTCATTTACTCCCCAGCCACCCCGGACCTGCCTCTGCCCCGCCCCCACCCCACCTCCCAGAGAACAGCCACCTCTGCTTTTCTCTCTGAGACACCCCTCCCCCACCCTGGCTTCACTGCTGGAATCTGAGGGCTCAGAGGTGCAGCTGCCACTTACCTTGCCCCCCCTCCCCATTTCCAAAACACATTGCCAGGTGGTGTGAGCTTTTCAGGACTTATATGCAAGAGCCACCCCTGGGTATTCGTGACCCATTAGCATCTCGTGGCACTATGAACTTCAAAGAAATGTATCCAGAGACTGGGCCTCCAGATGCCGTCATAGTTGCTTCTCTTAGGAAACCCAAGGGCTGACTTACCTGTAGCAGGTGGGCTGCACTGCTGAGCCGTGCCCACACTGCCAGGAAGCCTCAGGGCCTCCCCGAGTTCACCCCTGCCATCCTGCTCACGTCTCTGGGTGATCATTGCCTGTGTTCTGTAGCTCTAGGCCATGGGGGAGGGCAGGACCGGTCACTATTGTGTCCGCAGCAGCTGGCGGGGTGCCTGCCCTATGGGAGGTGCTCGGTGAACAGTGTGGAATGAAAACACAACAAGGAAGCATAGCCGAGGTCAGGTCTGACGTCCTGTGGCTTCAGCTGCAGCAGCCTGGGAATGAGCCAGTGAAACAGCCGAGTGATGGTTGTGACGTTGCCCAGGGGAGATCCCGGCATCTCCCTGTGGTCACTGACAGGGAGCCCAAGGCGGGGTACAGCGGAAAGGACGCCAAGAGAGCGAATTCAGGGCTCCTGCAGTCCACGACCTCCTGATGCCGAGCTCTCTCCCACCCCTCAGGTGAGCTGTGCGACGAGGTGATTGACCACTGCGTGCCCGGGCTGAACCTCTGTCAGCATGAGGCCAAGTGCATCTCGCTGGACAAAGGCTTCAGGTAAGGGCTGCCTCCATGCCCTCAGCCCAGCGTCCCGGGTTTGAATTCACCATATCTTCCTGTCCAGAGCTAGGGTAGCAGAGCGGTCCCACCGCGGAAGCAGCGTTCACAGGGAACGCGCCCCCTTCCCCATGCGCAGCCCGCACGGCGCCCCCTTCCCTGGCACAGCCTGCACAGAGCCCCCTTCCCTGGCACAGCCTGCATGGCGCTCTGCCTCTGGCCCCAGCGAGTTTGCCAGCCGACGCACCTGTGTGTGCCGGGGTCCAGAGGGGGAGTGCGCTCTGACTGGTCCGGCAGCCACAGCCCTTGGTGGAGCCGGCTCTGTGGCCAGCAGCAGAGCCCACAGGAGCTGGGGACGCACGTGAGCGATTCTAAGGGTGGGTGGAGAGGCTGCCTCAGAAGAAGGCACCTGTTCTGGAGCCCGGGAATCAAATAGCTCCCCTGGGAGATCATCCTGGACTCTGTCCTCATCCCTCCCTCCACCCTCCTTCCTGAAAGTGTGTGCTGTTTTCTCTGGGAGGAAATCCTGGGACTCTGTGACAGTGGTAGGGACATCCCAGACCCTGTGGCCATGAACACTCGCCCTTCCCCAAAGCCGCCTCCCCCTCCTCCCCAACACTGAGGGGTGGGGGGATCTCTAGCACCAAGGAGTCAGGGTTTGGAGGAGCAGGCAGAGACCAGAGCAGCAGGGGACCCAAGCTGAGCCTTCAGCAAGGACACCCAAAGTGACCCTGCAGGGACACCCCTAGAGGTGAGGGGCGTGTATCTGGATCTCCATGCCTATGCTGTAAGCAAAATCCTGACCAGCCTCCAGAGGACGGGGCTCCTGTCTCCATGGCTCTGGAGCGGTCACCCTGTGAGTCTGTCCAGCTCTCAGTCCTAAGGCAGAGAGTTCTCACTGCAAAGCTCAGGACTTCATGATCACCCAGGATCTTAGACAGCCTGAGACCACAGACTTCATAAAGGCACCAAATCTCAGGAACTTAGAACTGTGGGTTCTCAGCTTCACAGAGCCCCCAACTTGAACCTGTGAATCTCAGAGTCCTAGAACCCAAGCACCATGCTCTGTTGTCGTCCCCCCGCCGGCCCACCCGTCACAGTGGGCACTGCAAGTGACTCTCAAGGCCCCCCCCCCCAAGGCCCTGGCCATGGATCTGGGGGAGGAAACTCTGCCATAAACGCTCAGAAAAGAAGGAGTTTCTGCGGCCCCTTGCGGCTCTCGGAAGAGAGCGGAGCCTGCAGCAGAGGGCCCTGGCTTTCGGGGTGCGCTTCAAGGAGGGATTCGGAAGGACTGAGAGGAGGAGGCAGGGCCCACAGCGGGCAGAGGAGTCGAGAGCAGGTGACATGAGCGGGTCCTTGCTCGTGTTTCCTGTTTTGACATCGCAAGCCTAGCGCTGATCCCCAGGGAAGAGGCCAGGGGTGTGTTTGGGCTTCTGGTTTGGCTGAGAGCAAAGCAAGTGTCAGTTCTTCGACACGTGCATCCCGTTCAAACCTGTGTCGTCGGCCCCCATCCCTCCGGAGATGCGCCAGGTGGGCTCGGGGCAGCCGAGGTGCCTGCATGCGCGTGAGGGCAAGGGATGCCTTCCACGACCCCCCACTTTCCCCACCCTGGGGTTCGACCTCAGTTCAGGGCTGCTCTTGAACTGCAGGAGGAGCTGGAGGAAGAGGTAGGGGAGGGAGAGGCTAGACGAACAGGCCAAAGCAGAGCGGGCCGGCTGGCGGGCAGGGCGCCCTGGGTGTGCCTGGCAAGGGGCAGCAGCGGTGACCGGGCGTCTGAGTTACGCAGAATAGGTGGCAGGTTCACGGCTGGAGAGGAGACCAGGGGCACCCAGGCTGGATGGATGGGGCACAACACGCCTGAACTGTCAGGATGGTCCCAGGCAGGTCTCCCAGGGGGACAGGGAGTGAGGGCCAGAGGCCTGATCCTCTGTCACCAAGGCCCCTTGAGTTCTGGGACAATGCAGGAAAGAGAGAAACCTCGAGATACTGTATTCGTGCACATTTCCTGGAATCTTGAGATTTACGGGCCAGTCAGTAGTGTGGGAGGGGCTGGGGTGCAGTGAGGTGACAGGGGTGGACTGACGGGCTCCTTGGAGAAATCTGGAGACAGCCTGATGTCCCAGAACCAGTAGGTCAGACACATCAGAATTGCAGGAGCCTCACTTTAGAAGAAAGATAAAGGCGAAACACTGGAGAACACAGGGTGTGCAGGTGATGACCCCAGAGTAAGAGATGCCGGGTCGGTGCTTGCTGTTGGAAGTGAGGCCCAGGAACCAGCAGCACGAGCGTCGTGGGGGAGCCTGTGTGCAATGCTGAGTCCCAGGCCCCTCCTGAGTCAGAAGCTGCCCTCTAACAAGGTCCCCAGGTGTCCCGTGTGCTTGTCCGGGCTTGAGAAGCATGGTGGGGGGGAGGGGGGAGGCATTGAACACATTTGCCCCTGGACCTTCTCGGCTGGGTCTGCGAGCAAGTACAGCTTCTCTGAGTCCTCGCAGAGACCTCGGCAGCTTTGTGCTCCGTGCTTGCGGGGCGGGATGTCACCCTGTAAGCACTGAGCCGCTCCTGTTGCCTTGGAGAAGGTCCTGCAGCTCGGGTCACTTCTCAGAGTTCAGGAAACACAAGCACAGATGCCCGGCAGGGCTTGGCTCAGCACCCGCCGAGGTCTGGGCTGCGGGCACTGAGCACGTGCCCACAGGGGCATCCCCGATTGTGTCTTTCAAGGCCTGGGGGAGGGGAGGTGTGCTGTGAACGTCTGCACCTTCTGGTGCAGCAGTGGGTCTCGTCAAACGTGAGGGTGAGGGTGAGCAGGTCAGGTCTCAGATTGCACAGCCTTTGGATGCAGGCCAGTACACCCTCAGATTCTAGAACTCGTCCCCGTCCAGGGACACCCACCCCCAGGGGAGTGCTTCCTAGCCATGAGGACACAGCCTGCTCCTGGGTCCACCTGTGATTCCGGCCACTCTGTCCATTCCTAAAGGGGGAGGAGCAAGGAGAGGGGAGGGAGGACCTCGGCTCTGTCCTGCCGCTTAGCCGGTCAGGCTCCCGTGTCCCATGAGTATTCTCTGGTCTTGCTCTCCACTCCACCTCGGCCATCTGTGCCGCCTTCCTGCCCTGACCTGGGTAGGCCGTGGTCTTCCTCGGCCCAGTAGAATCCAGCTGGTGCCAGGAGAGGTACGCAGGCTCCAGGCCCTGCAGGAGGCAGAAGAGGCAGGAAGCCGTGTGCAGTGTGTGCCGTGGGTGTGCCTGAGCCCCCAGGCGTATGTACCTCCAGGTCTGTGTCTCGCTGGGACGACAGCAGTGTCCCCCAGACAGGGAGCGTGGAGATGCACGGTTCAGACCACAGTGGCTCCTGCCCACCTGGACCCCGCAGGGCCAATTGCTCCTCTGGGAGGGAGGGGTCCCTGTGCCCATCCTGCACCTGGGGGACTCGCCCTTCTTACCCAGCCAAGCTGCTGGAGAAAACGAACAATCAAATCAACCAAAGGGAGTGCAAACAGCCTCCCCTCCACCCTCCCCTTCGAGCTATCCCAGCATTCACCGAGTGTGTCCACTGAGCAGAGCTCAGCACTGACTTTTTAAAACAACCCAAAGAGGCAAAGCGATTTCTCATCCATCTCATTTCAAGAGGAAGGAAAGGAAACGTGACGAGTGGCGGGTGACCAAGAGCAGGCTCTGACACACAGTGAGCTGTGGGGCGGTCACGTCAGCGCTCGGAGCCCTGGTTTCCCCTATAATGGAGGAGCCCCTTTTGGGGTGCAGGGAGGCCCGAGGGGCTCTGGGTGAAAGGTGCTTAGTTAGCACAGCGCCCGCGCAAAGCGGGACGGAACGAATGCTAACTGTGCAGGAGGTGGATCCAAGTCAGAGTCTGGATCCCCGCCTCTGCCCCTCAGCCGGGGTCCTGAAAACGACGCCCACGTGAAGCAGGCAGACTGGGTGGACTCGCAGGGGCCGGAGGCTGTGGACGGCCAGCGACACCGTCCGTGGGGCCAGGCTTCTCGGGGTCTGGGAGAGCCCAGGGGGGAGGAGAGGCGCCTGGACGCTGCCGGGCGGTGAACAGCTCGCGCTGCTGTGTTCCAGGTGCGAATGTCCCCCCGGCTACCGCGGGAAGCTCTGCGAGGTCGACAATGATGACTGCGCGGCCCACAGATGCCGCCACGGGGCGCAGTGCGTGGACGCGGTCAATGGCTACACGTGCATCTGCCCCCAGGGCTTCAGGTATGGCGGGGGGCCCTCAGGAAGGTGGGGAGCCCTGGGTCTCTGGCACCTTCGTTCCCCACACTCTCCTCAGCCCTTCCAAGTCCCAGAGCAGGTGCAGCCCACCCCACAGTGTAGACGGGGAGAAAAGCCCCCCAGGCCCACTCCGCGTGGGCGGTGGACTGGAGGCCCAGCTCACGTCAGGCTCGGGCACGACCCCACCTCGTGGAAGTGTCCCGTCTCGGAGCCCAGCTTGCGGGGTCGGGGTAGCCACACGGCCACGCGGGCAGCGGTCTTCTTTCTAGGCTGCAGAACAAAACCAGTACGGTGCCCGGTGGCCAAAAAATGGGGGTGAATGAAAGGTTTGGGGTCGGTCCCTGGGATCGGTGATACCAGAAGAGAAAGGGGAGGTGGGAGGCACCGGCCGGGTGTCAGGAGATGGGTGGGGGGGTAAGTGGAAGAGGAGGCCTGGGTTCCAGTTCCAGCTCCCACACTGACTGCATGGGAAGGGCGTGGGGTGGCTGGGGGAGGCAGGGACCACACTGAAGGGGGGTCAGCCTGGGGGACAGTTCCATGCACATCAGTGCTCATTGGGTGGCAGAAGTCCAACTCTGCCAGTGAGCCTTGGCCGCGGGCGCAGAAGGTGAGCCTGGCAGGGAGCAGGTGTGCTCCGGCCCCTGGGTCCTAGGCGAGACCACCTGCCTCAGAGGCCGTGGGACTCCTGCCGCCCCTCAGAGCTGCCAGTGAGCACGGGGGGCGGGGCTGAGGGGCTGGGATCTGCACTTGCTGCACCGCTTTGACTGTGGTAAAGGATACATAACATGAAATTCACCACCGCAACCCAGCTCCGTGGCATGAAGCCAGTCACACTGCTGTCGCCACCCCACCGTCCCCCTGCACAGCTCCTCACCCTGCCGAGCTGAAACTCTGCCCCATTAAACACCGACGCCTCGTTCTCTCCGGCCCCCAGCCCCTGGCGGCCAGTTCTTCCTGTCCCTACAAACTTCGCCACGCGAGGGACCCCACATGAGTGGAATCGAGTCGCGTCTGTCTTTTGTGGCCGGCTTGTTTCATGTCACGTAATGTCCTCAGGGGTGATGGCGTGACAGCCTATCAGGGTTTCCCTCCTTTTAATGAAATGACACCCCGTGTGTGGGCGCCATGACCTGTTCACCCCTCATCCATGGGCCAGTGAGAATGTGCACTTTAAAAGCTCACCCTGGGTGATTCTGATGACACTGCAATTTGGGGACCTGCCCGCCCATCCAATCGCGTTGTTTTTAAATGGGGTGCTGGGACTTAAAGAAGGACAAGACCTGCCCCGGTGAGTGGCAGGGCAGGAAGCAGGCCCTGTTCCCACCTCGCGCCTCCCTCTCTGCCCTCGGCTGTCTGTAACTCTCCCCCCCCCCTTCCAGCGGGCCCTTGTGCGAGCACCCCCCGCCCATGGTCCTGCTGCAGACCAGCCCCTGCGACCAGTACGAGTGCCAGAACGGGGCCCAGTGCATCGTGGTGCAGCAGGAGCCCACCTGCCGCTGCCCCCCTGGCTTCGCCGGCCCGCGGTGCGAGAAGCTCATCACCGTCAACTTTGTGGGCAAGGATTCCTACGTGGAACTAGCCTCCGCCAAGGTCCGGCCCCAGGCCAACATCTCCCTGCAGGTGCGACACCCCCGCAGCCCCGGAAGGACCCCAACACGCCCCCAGCTCAAACTGCTCTGAGAACAGCTAGGATGCCCCAGGTCATCGCCGTCCTGCCCCCTCCCCCGCAGCATCCTCAAGGCCGACACTCAGTTTGGGGGACCTGGGCCAGCTCTGACCAGAGGGTTCCATAGACAACTCCTGAGCAGCCCCCACTTCCAGCCTCATTCGTTCATTGCTCTAGGAAATGTTCGTTCAGCTGCTACATGCCAGGCACTGTGCTGGACAATGCGAATTCAACAGTGGACAAGACAGGCAAAGCCTGTTGCCCAGAGCAGGATGACAAGGAAAGGGACAGTGACGGCCCTGGGTGTTGTGGGAGCGGGGTGGAGCAGGGAGCCCAGCTGCTGGGGAGACCCAGGGAAGGCTCCCCAGAGGGCATGGTAGCAAAGCTGAGATCTGAAGGAGGAGCAGGAGTTTGCCTGGAGAAGGGCAGAGGGGGAGGGCCTGACAGGGCAGGATGAAAAGGGGGTGCAGTCTAGGCTGAGAGATCAGCATGTGCAAAGGCCCAGAGGCACAAACAAACAGGCATCTTTCAGGGAACAGAAAACCCTTCTGTATGAACTAACTTCTTTCAGGTTCCTTTCCTGGGGACCTGAGCACAGTTATTCCAAACTGCATTTCTGGGAGGATGAGATGCTATTCTGAGGAAGGGGGAACACAAAGAAGAAGGAAGCTCTAGTGGCCATCACCCCCTCCTGGGTTCTCCTCCTCGCCCCCTGCCATCCTCCCTCAGTCCCACCCACCCAGGGACCCCAATCGGCCAGAGCAGCACCCAGTGCCGGACACCCAGATGTCCTATCCGACCACCTGCTGTGTACATCCATTGCTTCAGGCTATATTGGTGCTGGGCGGTGGGAGCCCGAAGTCAGAGCCCGGACCTGCAGTGGGCCTGCCGATGGGTGCCCCCGGGCAGCAGCTCCTGAGGCCAGTGGGACCCAGCCTTGGCAACATGCCAGGATCACCCGGAGAACTTCTGAAGTTCTTGCCTGGGCTCCACCCCCAGACTCATGTGTAATTGGTTTGGGGTGACGCACAGACACCGATGTCTTTAAAAAAAAACTCCCCAGATGACTCTTAGCACAGTGCCTGGTTCATAATAAACTGAATTAAGTGGCCATTGTTAGCACTGGGTTTGTAATTATTATTGCACTTTATGCAGATAGACTGAGGCCCGACAGGGGCAGGGACTGGGAGCGACCGTGCCATGCACCAGGGGAGACTAGATTCGGGCCGGGCAGGCGGGCAGGTGTAGGTGTAGACACACCACGAGGGGTGCTCAGTCGGCATTGCTGGCGTGGAAGTGCAGGCCTGCCTTCTGGGAACTGACCGTCCGGATGAGGGAGGAACTCGGCCGTGAATGCTGGGAGCCCTCACCTGCACCCCTCTCCTCAGGTGGCCACTGACAAGGACAACGGCATCCTTCTCTACAAGGGAGACAACGACCCCCTGGCGCTGGAGCTGTACCAGGGCCACGTGAGGCTGGTCTACGACAGCCTGAGCTCCCCGCCGACCACAGTGTACAGGTGAGGCCCCTGGTGGGAGGGAGAATGGGGTGCTGGAGGAAGAGGCAGGAGAGGAAGGCAGGCCCGTGGGAGATGACACCTCATTACCATAAGATAAATGGCCCGCGGGCTACTGCAGGAGCCCCGGGCTCCAATGGGGACAAACCTGCTTAATGAGATGCCCTTTTCAAAATGTCATCCTCATCTTTTATTAGTTTAAGAAAGAAATCAGAGGGAAGACATTCCAGAGCCCTGAGGGAGTGGGACTCCTCCTAAAGGGACCTTCAGATGCTCTGAAGGACAGTGGTTCCTTCGGCCCCTCGCAGTCACCCTGCTTTGTACGTGGTCCGTATGGCAGCTGTCCTGCCGCTAACACTCTTCTTAAATCAGCTTTGAAGCTGCTCCCTTTCCAAACGTGGCCTCATCTTAAGTCGTACCTGTGACGTCGCAGACATGCTAGTTAGTATGTTCTGGGCCGTGGCCGCTCTGTGGGGGTGCCGGACTGCTCACCTGCCCGGCTGCGTCACAGGAGGCGAGGGGCACCCCGGGTTTTGTTCTGGTCCCCAGGTCAAATACACAGAAAGGTCACCTGAGCCCCTCCGTGCCCCAAATGGGGAAAGACTGCACTGATCCTGTCCCCAGACTTGTCAGAGAGGCTTTAGGCATGACTTCCTACCCACAAGGCCAAGGGGCCGAGTCAGGTGACAGACTTGGGGAAAGTGCTGGGTGTGGGGACCGTGGTGGCCTCGAGGGCACCAGCCTCATCCAGAGGGACCTGAGCCCCCTCCAGCAATGCTGCAGTGTGAATGCAGACCCTCCTGAGAGGCTGGAAGCCCAGGGTTTGTGTGTGAGTTCCTGGGTGTGCAAATGCTGGCCGTGAAAGCAGCACCTGAGAGCTCAATCTGGCCTGCAGTGCCTGCTCCCGGGGCGTGGTACCACAGCCCCACCCTCTGCCAAGGTCGTTGTCCCTGTGAGCTGCACCACCAGCCCAGGCAGGTCGCCTTCTGCCTCGGGGAGGAGGAGCCTGGTGCTGGATGAAGTCCTGGCCGCAGGTTCACAGTCAGTAGGGGGCAGAGCTGGGATTCAGTGCTCCCAGCAAAGCCTGCTCTCCCACTTGCTGGGGCACACAGGGTGAGGCCGAGAGACAGCCATGGCACCCCGGGCCAGGAGCTGGGGTGCTGTAGCCCAGGCTGTGGTCTCAGGCTGTTCACTAAAATCCCAGGAACTCCTTGTTCCTGTGACGCTCTATCGCCACCCAGTGGTCACCACTCAGCAGCCCACAGAGCAAGCCCAGCACCTAAGATGACTGTTCGTCCTGTGGTTTGGGAGCTTGGATCTGAGTCTGGCCTCCAGCACTTCCACGTTAAGACTTCGGTAGAGTCACCTTAAGTCTCTTATTTCTCAAGTGGAGAAGACATTGCACCTCCCGCAGTGGTTGTAGGTCAAGTGCTCAGCAGAGAGTAGCATGTGTGGCCTGTGTTAAGGGCCCAGCACATGCCCGGCATTGTTATTAAAAGCAGAGGAGAACTGGACGGGCCACTCTGCCCAGTGTCTGTCCTCATGCGCGGCCCAGAGGGGCCACCCGGCCTGGCTCTCTACCTCACAGTCCACGCTGGTGCCCCTGGCCCACGGATTAGGACTCTCAGAGCCCCTCCCTCCCCAGACATCCCGAACATCTCTCCAGGAGGCTGACTGTGGGGCTCAGGGCCACAGTACGCTCACTTCTCTCAGAGGTAACAGCAGGTTGACTTCGTTGGGAGTTTCCCCGTTGTTTCTCTCACTCTGCAGCAGCAGAGTCTTGTTTCCCACTGATGTTCTTCAAAGGCCAAGGCGCGACAAAAGCAGAGACGGAGCCTCCTGATGGGCACGATGGGGGTGCGAAGGCAGAGCCTTCAGGGCCTGGCCCAAACCTCCAGGGACCCACAATTTGAAAACCCCCGGCTTCAGGCATGGGTTCCAGGAGACCCTGGTTAAGACAGGCCAGCCTTCGTTGGCACAGATAAAGTTATGGGAGTCAGGACTGACGACGCTGACTCAGAACCTCAATTCCCCCACTTGCTAGCAGGTGACCTTGGTCAAGTTACCCAAGTTCCCTCCCTTTAAAATGAGCTCGTAGCCTGCGGTCCAGAGACCCGGGTTCGGGTCCCGCTAAGGGCATGTACCTCAGGTTGCAGTTTGTCCCCGGTCCTGGTTGGTCGTGCGGGTGGCAGCCACTCGATGTATCCCTTTCACGTCGATGGTTCTCTCTCTCTTCCTCTCTCTCCCTCCCACTGTGTCTGAACAAAAAATGAAAAAATATCCTCGGGTGAGGATAAAATGAGCTCGTAGATGTGCCCTCTGCAGAGAAGGTCATGAGCTGGTGGCAGCAGGCGGAAACCCAGCCCCGGGCAGTGAGGCACAGGATCGGCGGAGGGCTTCTCTAGGGTCCCCTCACCTCCTGCCACACCCAGCTCCTCCAAGCCCAGGGTCAGGCCAGGAGATCCTCCTTTCCACCTTCCACTGAGCACTGGCTAGGTTTAGGGGCCCGGCATTGCGCATGAAAACCCAGTGAGCGGCGCTCCTGCAAAACCGCTGTCTCCAGCGGGGTGGCCCGCAGTCCAGCAGCAGGGCCTGGCCACCTGGGGAGAGGACAGAAGGGACCAGGCTTGGAGGCAGGCAGCAGCTGGAAAGGGTTGGGGGTGTTCGCTGCGTCTGGGGGGGTCTGTAATGGGAAAGCAGCTGCCCCAGACCCCCTGGATATTGACGTTGGGAGGGAACGCCGACCACGTGCCCAGAGCTGCGGCCTCCCTGCGGCTGCCTCTGGCCGCTGGCTGCCCAGCGTCCGACTGCGCACCTCTGGGGGTGGGGAGCTCGTCTGCATTCAGGACAACCTCACTTTACGAGACTGTTTGGGTCACATGTGCATATTTTTGCGTGAGTGTTTAGAAAACACTGGGAGGGCTCAAGGTCGGAAGATTGTAGTCTCTGCATGCCAGCCCTTATTTCCCCACCCGCCGTCGCCAGTGGTCTGTGAGCTCACAGGCCTCTGCCTTGTCCTTGACCCACGGCTCAGGGTGGCAGGAAGCTACTGAACTAGAACAGCTCGACCTTCCTGTGGTATCCAGGGTCTCAGTCACAAAGCTAGATCCGACGGACCCTTTAGCCACCACACCACACCCCCACTACCCTGTTTCCCGACCAGACCTTACACTGGTAGGTTGCTCATTTGATTTAGAGGGAAAGCTAAGAAAATGTGAGCTTTGTCATTGATGGTACCCTGGCTGTCCTGTTTGCCAATACCGGTCCTCATGCATGTCCCAGACAGGCCACCCAGCCTGGCACCTAGGACGTGTGGTTCATAGCAGACACTGGATGGGTGGGTGGGTGGACGGATGGATGGTTGGATGAGTGGGGGTGAGTGGATGGATGGCTGAATGAGTGGGTGGTGGATAGGTACCTGTGAGAAGAGAGGGTTCTTAATGGATTGGGAGAGTCCTGGGCTTCTGCATATCCCCTCCGCCGTCCCTTTCTCCCAGAGATCGGCACCAGAGCAGGGGTCACTGGGTTCCCAGACAATGGTAGGTTCTTGTTGTTATTACTATTCTAAGTAACTCTATTAATAATTCTCACATTTTCCCAGTAATTTAGCCTACAGAGCACTTTCATGTATCTCCTCTGATTTGATCATCACACTAATTCTTTAGGTTATCCTCTCCTTCTTCCACATGAGGGAACTGAGACCAGAAGGGTTCTCTCTGTGATGGGCCATGGTCCTGCCCCGAGTAAGGGGCTAGAATGGACTCTGATTTCTCCGCTACGCCCGTCTTCTCCCAAGCATTTCCTTCGCCTCTTTGGCCGCTGAGATTTCTAATGAACTTCCCTGCCTGCCAGGGTAAATGGAGCCCCTCCCGCTGGGGTCCTCTACTCAGAGCCAGTTCACCGGGGGGAGGTCAAGGGGGACCTTTCTTCTCCTCTGTCCCTCCCAGCCCTGCCAGGACAGAGTAGTGGAAGGAGCAGAACCCTGGAGTCAAAGGTTTTGCCTACGAATTCTGTCTCTGGACCACACTGGCTGGGTGACCTCAGTCTCTCAATCTGTGAAACAGGATAATCTGATACCACCTCCCAGAATCATCGTGAGGTTCCAATAACAAGAAAGCCCTGGGTGCGTGGCCACTGGTACGGGGGACAGCCTGGGGAGGGCCATGCAGGTGGGCCTGTTGGAATCCCCGCGCTGACACTGGCCGCTGTGGGCCTGAGGTCCGTGACTGCGCGTCCCTGGCTCTGCTTCCTGGGTCATGTACCGCAGACAGCAAACTGACCTCGCAGGACGGTCGTGAGGCCGTGTCTCCCCCAGTGTGGTCCACATCGCTGCGGGCACACGAGATGAGTGGAGGTGGAACAAAGACCAACCATTGCCATTTTTACTCAGACCATTTTCATTCATATGTACTAGAAAAATATATAAAAATCACACTGAAATCGTTTCTGTGTACAATATTCCTGAGAACGATGCTTGCCTTATATCCTTACTGATTCGTAAGGGAGACACGGAGCAAGTGAAGAAAGGGGTGTTAAGTAATCAGGGTCCGATGGGACGCAGGAGGGCAAACATGGAGGGGGTCTGAGGGCGGCGTTGGCTCAGCTCGGTGAAATGCAGAAAAGATGAAGAGAATGACCCAATGCGAGACCTGGCCCTAGACTGGATCCTGTACTGGGAGGGAAAAAATGTAATAAAAGACAGTGTAGGGTCCAATGAAAAATCAGAATACAGCCTGGCCAGTGTGGCTCAGTGGTTGAGCACTGACCCATGCACCAAGAGGTCGCCGGTTCGATTCTCTGTCAGGGCACATGCCCAGGTTGTGGGCCCGATCCCCAGTGGGGGGCATGCAGGAGGCGGCCAATTGATGTTCTCTCTCATCAATGTTTCCATCTCTCTCTCCCTCTCACTTCTTCTTTCTCTAAAATCAATAAAGAAGAAGAAAAGAAAAATTAGAATACAGACTGATTAGATACAAGTATGTTACCAATGTGCTTACATGAGAGAGCACCCCTGACCTTAAGGATTGCACAGGCAGTCTCTAGGGATACAGGGCCGCGATGGTGTCACCTTGAAGCAGTGCAGGAACTCTGTGGAATGGTGTGTGCGTGGACCCGCGTGTGCGTGAGGATGGAGTGATCGAGCGAGAGAGAAGAGAAAGCGAACGGGGCCAGTAGGAGAATCGACAGCTGGAATGGGTGTTCTCTGTACTGTTTGTGTTTCTACAACTTATGTACGTTTGGAGTTATTTGTAAAAAGAAAGTGAAACGGAGTGCAAGGAATAGCAGCCGGGTGCGCAGCCCAGCGCCCGGCCGCGGAAGGCACTCAGCAAACCCTCTGCCTCTTCCTGCGCAGCGTGGAGACAGTGAATGACGGGCAGTTTCACAGCGTGGAGCTGGTGATGCTGAACCAGACCCTGAACCTGGTGGTGGACAAAGGAGCCCCCAAGAGCCTGGGAAAGCTCCAGAAGCAGCCGGCAGTGGGCGTCAACAGCCCCCTCTACCTTGGAGGTAGTGCCCTCCCCTGTGACCCCTACCACTCCCACCTCTCACCCGCCCTCTGTGCTCGGGCACCGACACCCAGGCCCTCTGGCTGGGGTTCCCCTGTTCTCATCAGCACCCACTGCCAAAGCCAGTCAGGGTGGGCTTCCTGGAGGAAGTGACAGCCAAGCTGATCCCTGAAGGGTGAATAGTTAGCCAGGGCATGGGGAGGAGAAGAGGAGCGGAGAGAGGGCAGGGCTCCTCTGAGAACTACAAGTTGTTTGGGGGGGGGATGGAAAGGGGACGGAGGAGATGGAGGCGGGGTCCAGGCCCCTGGAACTAGGGGCCTCAGGCCACATTCCGTCTCTGCCACCTCCTTGGACACTGTGAGGTTCGGCTGATGCGTGGGAAGAACCTATTGGAGGTTGAGGCGAGGGGAGGAGTCGCCAGCAGTCTGGCAGAGCCTGGGCCTGAAACACAGCCCTGGCTGCTGGTTCTCAAAGGCTTGTGTGCAAAGAAGTCCCAGAACTGCTAGTTCAACACAGAGTCCCAGGACTTCACCCCAAGGAGCCCCTGTGGAGGGCCGGGGTGGCCCAGGAATCACTTTGTTAACAACCAGTCCCGGGAAAGCCCTGAGCCCAGGGTGGTCCCAGAGGGACGCAGCTTCCCTCCCAGCGAAGAGCCCAGAGACCCACTGACTAAGATGCGCTCCAGCCCCACTCGTGCTCACCTGCCGGGTTCTCCTGTGGGCACGTCACACAGGCAGAGGCCTGGTAGGCACAGCGAGGGAACGTGCACCATCCCCCTGCCTTGGGGGGCAGGGTCCTTCTCCAGCCAGCCAGGGTGGCCCTGTGGTCATGTTGGGCCAGACCTTTTTTTCCAGAGAAGCCTGAAATACGGGTTTTTGTGGGATGTTTTTATATTTAAATAATGGCAACACATTCCAGTGCTTTAGAGAGTCACATGCAGGACCCAGGATGCAAGTCCTTGCTGAGACAAGGTCCCAGTCCCGCCATTCGCGCAGCAGAGGCCCTGGGCTGTGAACGCTTAGCCCCGGGGCATGGACACAGCTCTGCTCCAAGGCTCCAAGGGGCAGGCTGGGCTGGGCTGCGGGCAGGGTGTTCAGGCCTGTCCTGGTGCCCCCCACAGGCATCCCCACCTCCACGGGCCTCTCCGCCTTGCGCCAGGGCGCGGACCGGCCGCTGGGCGGCTTCCACGGCTGCATCCACGAGGTGCGCATCAACAACGAGCTGCAGGACTTCAAAGCCCTCCCGCCGCGGTCCCTGGGGGTGTCGCCCGGCTGCAAGTCCTGCTCCGTGTGCAAGCACGGCCTGTGCCGCGCCCTGGAGAAGGACAGCGTGGTCTGCGAGTGCCACCCCGGCTGGACCGGCCCGCTGTGCGACCAGGAGGCCCTGGACCCCTGCCTGGGCCACAGGTCAGTGCCCTGAGAGCCGGGCCCCCTCGGCCCCCCAATAGACTCAGTCCCTGCCCCCACCCCTGCCCACCTGAGGAGTGGGCCCTGATGGCAGCTGGAGAGACAGACTGTGGTCGGACTGTGCCCAGGACCTGCACAAGTGTAACTGCAGAGAGGGCCCAGAGCTTGCACGTGCCAAGCGCAGGTCCTGCTCAGCGGCATCAGGGCACCGCAGCATGCCCTCTGCCACCTCCCTGCAAGTCAGAAAAGTCCCCTTTGGGCAGACGCAGCCCCACGGGCATTCACTCGCTGGGCAAGTGGAAGGAGGGGGACTTGCAGCCCAGACCCGGCCACCCCTCTGCCGGTGCCTGTGCGAGACACCGAGGGCTCATACCCAGGCATTCGCATTCACCCAGCACGCTTACCGAGGGCCTACTGGCTGCCGGGCCTCGTGTCAGACGGAGAGCCCCAGGGTCCCAGTGCTAAGAAATCTGAACCCGCCAAAACCAGCACCAGAGCCGAGACCGGGGGTTCGGTTGGCTGAACACGCGGGGAAGTGATCCTGGACATCAGATCTGAGGGGCGGCCCTAAAGGCCCTGTTTCCTAAGTAGCTCTTGAGTGTGTGGCTATACATCGGTCTGCAGTGACCCCAGCTCTCCCCGTCCCCCCAGCAGACAGTGCTGCTGTGGTCAGAACACAGCCTTGGGGGGCAGTTCCTCCACCTGTGCCATGTGGAGAAGGCGATGCCCTGCACGGGCGCGGCAAGAGGGCACTGGGCAGAGGGGGGATGCTGGCTGCGAACACCTCCACGCTGCCTGGCAGGCGCAAGTGGGGGTGCGGGTGCTGGTGCGGGTGCTGGTGCGGGTACTGGAGCAGGAGCGGGTGCGAGTACTGGTGCAGGTGCGGGTGTGGGTACGGTGCTGGTAATCAGTGTTGTTAGCAGCTAAGGTTCTAGGGCACAGAAAATCCCAAGAGAATGCTTGGTTCCCGAGCAGGGACTGCCCCTCGGATTTCTGAGTTCTGAGCCGCCAGCCAGCCCCGTCGGGGCCACGGCTGGCCGTGGACATTGGATGACGCTGAACCTGCAGCACCTTGGACATCGGCCACAGCCTCTTAGGAAGGACATGCTCAGCCACTGGGCTGGCGGAGGGCAGAGCATGGGATGGAGGTGTCCCCAGGTCTGGGTCCCCGGGTCAGCCTGGTCCGCAGTGGGGTGGACAGATGCCCCTCCAGCAGCACCGACAGCCCTGGTTCCCTTCCTCACCCTCTCCTCCGCCAACAGCTGCGACCATGGGAGATGCGTGACAGCCGGGACCTCTTACGTGTGCCAGTGTGCCGAGGGCTATGCGGGGGCCATGTGTGACCACAAAAATGACTCGGCCAACGCCTGCTCAGCCTTCAAATGTCACCACGGGCAGTGCCACATCTCAGACCAAGGGGAGCCCTACTGCCTGTGCCAGCCTGGCTTCACTGGGGAGCACTGCCAACAAGGTAGGCCCGCGGAGTGCCCTTGGGGCGCAGGGCCCTGCCGCCTCTCCCCACTGTTTCATCCCCTCCCCTGTCCTCTGACACGCCCTTCCACCACTCTCTTCTCCTCCTTCCCACTCTCTCCTCCCCTCGTCCTCTCCCCTTTTCCTCCACCTTCTCTCCTCTCCATTCTAAACTCCTTCACTCTGACCTTTCCTTCCCATGTATCATCTCCTTCACCTTCCCTCCCCCCCTCCCCTCTCCAAGTGCACTCTCCCCTCTTCCTTCTTTCTCTCCACCATCCACCTCCCCAATGCTGCCGCCTTCCTCTCTCCTCCCCTCTCCCTTCTCCCTCTTCCTGCTGCTCTCCTTTCTTTCTTCACCCTTCCCTCCTCTTCCTTCTCCCATCTCCATTCTCCCCTCTTCCTCTTCTCCTCTTCATATTCCTCTCTTCTTTCCTACTTCGCCCTACTCTCCCCTTCCTTCTTCTTTCTTCTCCCTTCTCCCCTCTTCGTACTCTTCCTTCATTCTTCCACCTACTCTCCTCTTCATCCACCCATGTTCCTTCTCCACTCTCCTTTCTCCCCTCTTTCTCTCCCCTCTTCCTCTCCCTTCTCCATTCTCCCTTACCTTCTCCCTTCTTTCTCCTCCCTTCTCTCCTCTTCTTCTCTCTTCTCCCATCCCTCTCCCCTCTCCTTCCCCCTCTTGCTTCTCCCCTCCCTCTCTCCCACCTCCCTTTCTTGTTCTGGCTGTGAGCTCTCACGATGCCCAGCTGTCACAGCTGATCTATAACTCAGCCCCCCGTGTGGACGTGGACGTCTGACCAGCAGCATGGACTGACTTGGGAGCTTTCAGAAATGCAGCCTCAGGCCCCACCCAGACCTTGAAGTCAGGGCCTGCGGAGACACAGAATTCTCCCTCCTACCACACCCTAGCCAGAAGAGGCCTCTCATGTTTCATACCTCTTTGAAATACTATTCTTAATCAAAACTGATCCTTTAAAATTTTTTATTAGCGCACTTTGAAATAATTTAATAGGAAAATTGCCAGAACAGTATACACGGTGCTTGGTCCTCGTCAACCAGCCGCCCTATTGCTGCAGCTCTGCCCTTTCCACCTTCCTCGTCCCTCCTCGTCCGTCCCTCTGGACCTCTTGACAACCTCATTTCACAGATTGTAACTGGCTTACCATTCACATGACATCGCATGAGTCACCGGCATCTTTGAGATGCAGGAGGCCCTTTGAGACCCCCCCACAGCCCGCGCAGTGGCAGGAGGGACAGGCTCCGGTCCCCACGAGGGGCAGGCGGTTGGCCGAGCAGCGTGTCTTTGGGTCTGTTGCTGTCCTCTGGGCCCCGCTCCGGGGCTGTTCCCAGTGCCCTGAGGACAGGAGGGTGGAGAGGAAGAGTCGGGTCAGGGTCCGGAGGGTCTGTGCAGATTTAGAGCCCCCGCCCCCACCTCCCCAGTTCTTTCTAAGACTTTTGGAAAAGCCTATCCCCCAGGCTCTTTGGCTCATTCACTCCTGTTCCTCATTCAGATCTCAATCCAGCATCCTTCCCAGAACATACCCCTGGCCCAGGTCAGGCTCCTTTGCTGTGTGCTCTGGAGAAACACAGTCTTTCCTTCACAGCACCCCTCTCACGGATGGTTAGTGTCCAGACTGCACCACCGAGACAGCCCCCTGCCCGTGGTGGGCACTGGGCACGCTGGGCCCTGCCCCGTGTAAAGTGCCCCATGCCGGCCCACCGGCACCTGCAGGGAAGCAGGCTCGGTCTGCAGACCTCCTGGCTTCAAAGTCAGAGATCCCAATTGCTAGGTGAAGCCCCCTGGGCTTTGTGCTAACATTGGCGTTGCATTTGGATTTAAGCGTGTGGTGCAGTCAGCTTGTCTGGACCCTGGATTTAGCCCACAGTCCACCCGTTTGCACAGAGAGTCTGGTCTTTAAGTTCCTTGAAGGAAGGGCCCAAGCCTGGTGGGTGGATGGGTGGGTGGGTAGATGGATGGTAAGGAAGATAGATGGGTCGGTGCAGATGTGGGTGGGAAGGTGCCTGGAGGTAATGATGCACGGGGGGGGGGGGGTGTAAGTGGGCAGATGAGTAGGGGTAGATGTATTAATGGGGGAGTAGATGCATGAATAAAGTGTACAGTGTTTCAGAACAGCCCCCCGCCCCCAGGACCTGCCCATGGTTCCTACCAGCCCTCCACACCACCAGTGCCCTGACCTGACCTCTTCGCCCTCTGCAGAAAACCCATGCCTGGGGGAAGTGGTCCGAGAGGTGATCCGTCGCCAGAAAGGTTACGCTTCGTGCGCCACAGCGTCCAAGGTGCCCGTGGTGGAGTGCCAGGGGGGCTGCGGGCCACAGTGCTGCCAGCCCACCCGCAGCAAGCGTAGGAAATACGTCTTCCAGTGCACGGACGGCTCCTCCTTCGTGGAGGAGGTGGAGAGACACTTGGAGTGCGGCTGCCGCCCCTGCTCCTAAGGCTGGTCCCCGCCCCGCCGCTCGCGCTCCGCGCCTGGCCTGGGGCGGCGCTCGGGACCCCGCGAGATTCGGAGTCAAGCAGTGGAAGCTGGAGAGGAAAAGAAGAAGAGAATATTAAGTATATTGTAAAATAATAAACAAAAATAGAACTTATTTTTATTATGGAAAGTGACTATTTTCATCTTTTATTATATAAATATATCACACCGTCTGAGTATCTGTACCACATAGTGAGTTATTGTTACTGAGTGTGTTGTGTCCTGTATTTGTCGTGTTTTTATAAACAGCTGTTAAAAATTTTAAGAGAAAAAGACTAATAAAAATGTTTTAAAAACGAAAGGATAAGAATAAAGAAGTGGAAGCCCGTGTGAGGAGAAGGAGGAAGCTTTTATGTTTATGAAACTAGCCCATCAGCAGAAAGCAAGGCCTGCTCACGAACAAGAGGGAGAGCGAGGGGAAGAGATGTTACTTTGGTTCTTTTCTAGAAGTTTTTTAAGTCCTGGTTGTTGACATCCGGGATGCCCAGTTCTTCCAGGAAAAGCCAGTGGGCTCTGGCCTTCTCTGTGACCCCAAAACCCTCCACCCGGGGTCTGAGCCCCCTGCAGACCCCACTTCCTGCCTGAATGGCCCTGGGTTCCATTATAAAAGTATCTGAACTTAGCCACAGGCTTAATCTGAGCTGGTTTTGCCAAAATTTAAAACAGTCGCTCTTTTCCTGCTCCTCCCCAGAAACCGAGTCCCCTGGGTGGGGGAGGGGAGCTGGTCTCGCGGTCCCTGCCCCAGCCACCGGCCCTTGACCCTTGGGAACAGCTCTCCTCCCTGCAGTCGGTTTCAGCATGGGCTGTGACCCCCCGAGGGCAGGGAGCCAGGGCCAGGGGCCAAGCCGACCCACAGCCCTGGTAGGAGTCCGATTCTGGAACATTCTTAGAGGCTTTTGCTCTGGGACAGGCCTCAACTGGACCCTCCAGGCCAGCAACATTACGACAGAGACTCCTTGCACGCCCGAACACCTTTCAGTGCGTATCGGCTCTGTGTCTCATTGTCTCCATGTAACTCCTGCCCCAGATAAGGAAACAGGCCTCTCTCCACCTCCGCAAAGGGCCTCTCTCCACCTCTGTCTGCAAAGGGCCTCTCTCCACCTCCGCAAAGGGCCTCTCTCCACCTCCGGAAAGGGCCTCTCTCCACCTCTGGAAAGGGCCCTGAGCCACACATCTGGGTGGGAGCGCCAGGCCGGGAGCAGAGCCCGGATTCCCCCTCAGAATGGCAGGGACATAGGACACGCGGGCAGGGTCCGCTCATCAGGGAGCCGACCATACAGGAAAGATGCTTGTCTCCTGCCCTCCTCCTGTCTTGTGCATTCCTTGTTCTGCTTTCCTAGTACCCAGGAAGGTTCTAGACAAAGGGTCTTATGTGTCAGAGGATGTGAGCAAAGGCAGCCGTCCTGCCCTGTCTCTCCTCCCCCGCAGCTGCCGCCCACACCAACTGCCTGTCTCCCGTGGCCCCCCTCTGTGGCCCCCTCTCCGTCCCCAGGGAGAAGTGTGGAACCCTCCAGCTCTGAGGGGCCGCAGACGAGCCCTCAGGACGACCGATGGTCAACCGCAGGCTCAGAGAATCCAGAAGGGAGAAGCACAGGCAGATGAGGGAGGGAGGAAGGATGGGAGGAAGGAGACAAAGCAGGAGGGAGGAAGGGATATGATGGAGCAATTTACTTAAAAATACGCATGTGCTTATTTCCAGGCACTTCCTGGGCCTTGTTTCAAATGCTGACAGCGAGGCTGACTTAGTATTTACTACATTATATGTCAGATAACATTCTAATTTCTTTCATTCAATTCTCAAAACCATTGTGTAGTAGAGGCATTACTAACCCATTTTACAGTTGGGTAAATTGAGGCATGGAGAAGGTCGGGAACCTACACAAGAGCAGGTGTCTAATGGCTGAGCCAGGACTTACTCCTCAGGGGAAGGAAACAGGCCCTTGCATTAAGGACCCTACAGTCTGGGCAGAAAGAATCGTGGAAACGGACAATCGCGTTCGCGTGTGAGCTTCCTCCTGGGAGCACAAACACGGATGTGGCTGACCAGACTACAGCATGTCCAGTCCTGGGTCTTCAGGGTGAATAGGAGTTTGCCAGGGGACGGGAAAGGAAGTTGAACTTTGCAGGGAATGGTCTATTAAAAAACAGCAAAATATGGAAAGGCCTGGTATGTTGGGGAGGGAGGACTGTGTGGCAGGAGGGTGGGGTGCACCCTGGGGCCTAGAGAGAAGTGGGGTGGACACGAAGGCAGGGGTTCACCGCAAAGAGCCCTGGGTGAGGTCAGAGCAGGCCCCGGCCAGTAGAGCAGGGGAACACAAGCCAGGCTGTTCCTGGCCGAGAACTGGTGGCCAAGTAGAGGGAGGCCTAGAAGAGGGGACAGGGCTCTGCCGCCCAAAATGGCTTTGGGGCTCCTCTGTCCACCTTGGTTTGCTGTGGCTACACAGCGCTGACTTCCAGGTGGGCCACCACAGTCTCTCTGGCAGCTCAGAGGTGTTCGGGGCCTGCCCACTCACCTCCCACCCCGTGCCTTATTCTGCCAGCCACACCGCTGTCTAGCCTCTCCCACAGCCAGCTCAGCCCGCCCAGGGCCCCTACCTTCTGGGAGGGCTGCGTGCGGCCTGTGGCTTCCTGTCCACCTCCCCAAGGAATCCGAGGCCTGTCTGCCAGTCGCCCCTGGGCCCAACCCCGAGTCTAGCCACAATCAGCCGAGCCAGCCAAGAGGACCAGGTTCTCTGTGTGGCTGGGATGGGGGGGGGGGGGATGTTGAGCCTTCCCCTCAATTTTGGAAGCCCTGACTTTACAAAGTGCCAGATTCAAGACCATTTTAAAAATCCACCCCCAAATGAAGTTCCTCTAACAAATGGAGATCAAAAGTCTCTTATTTGAGTAGCCGAAGTCTAGGAACAGAAAGTCCCACGGGGCAGGCACAGTTCAGTTGGGTCATTTTCATGCTCAGTGGGTCAGTGTGTTGGGGACACGCACATGTGCAGAAGAAGGAGCTGGTTGTCTCCCTGCGGCGGGTCCAGGGAGAGGGGAAGGGAGGGCCCTTTTCTGGACTCAACCAAGGGGCCCTAAAACAAGTGATGAGATGATGAATTTAAAAGCTCTTGTAAAGTGTAAACTAAAACCCTGACATGTAAGACGCTGTGGTTACTATTGTTGTTGTTGCTATTGTTGATGTGCCAAAGGTCCTTGGTTTAGATGGCTTTGCCTTTCCAGTCTCCTAGGTACTCAAGTCTGACACCAGAGATGACAGACAGGAGGACAAGGCGGAGAGGGACCAGGAAAGGGAGGGAGATGGAGAAAACCCCCCAGGGGAGCCCCCACATGGCCAGGGCAGGGAATGAGCTAACCCTGCCCTTCAGCATGTACACTCTGTCACCAGATGAACCCTGGCCGAGCAGTCACCACTGCCTTTGCTGGGAGCAGAAGTCCCTAGTGTCAACAGACCTGCCCCTCAAAAACTCACAGGGTCCCAGATATCAAAGCTAAAGGAATCCAGGGGGCCCCCGGCGGTGGGGGGGGGGGGGGATGAGAGTCAGAGACAGGGAGTGTCCAGACCAGAGACCAAGGTCATCTAGCAATTTAACACCAGGGGCAGGAATAGACCCGGGTGTCTCCCCAGTGGGCATCCAGGCAGAGTGAGGCCTGAGACAGACCCTTCAACACCTGCTAGGTGACCAGGACAGCCTTCCTGGCTCCCCCCAGCTGGCTCGGGGCATGCAGACGGCTGGGGAGCTGGGCATTGTCTGGCTCGGTGGACTTACCCGATTTCCCACTCTGGGTTAGACGGTGCCAAGGAAGCACCCAGGGAACATTGATGAGAGGCACCAGCTAGTCAGGACCAACAAAGACAGAAACGGGTATTTGGCAAAGCTTATTTCTCTAACTCAACCATAGATTCTAAGAGGAAACATGTTAAGATGTTTTTAAAAACAATGTTACAGTGCCACTTCCCCAGTACAGGATTAAAAATGTGCTTTTTTTCCCCAAAAGACTGTCATATTCTGATGTCATTAAAATAAATGGATGGGTCACAGGAAAGCTCTCAGATGCTCTTGTGAATACCATAAGCTCAGCCCTGCTCTGTGGTGTGTTTTATTTTTATTCCCGACCTTCATGCTCCCTGGGGAAAAGATTACTGTATTTATGAAGTGTGGGTAAGTCCGGTGTGGAGCTAGTGAAAACACTGGCAGTTTACTGTGTGGACGGTGTGTGGCTAGTACCATAGTCAACCCTGGACCTGCACCACGATTATCACACACGTATGAACCAAATGGGTCCATCCAAATGTCACGGCTTTGAGTCCGCAGACTGAGACTGGTCTACAAACACGCTTTCACTGGCTTGCCCACTATTTTTTTTTAATTGAGACAATATTTTAAATTGTGAGAAAACCACATTTTTTAAGCGGTAGTTTCTTAGACAAGCACCTGAAGACAAACACTGTCCTAAGAGACAGGGAAGGTCATTATACAAGGACAAAAGGGTAAACCCAACACGATGTCACATTTGTAGACATGTCTGCACCCAACATGGGAGCATCGGAATAAAGTGAACACGAACAGACCTAAAGGGAGAAACAGACAGCAAGACCCTAATAGTAGGGGACTTTGATACCCCGCTGTCATCAATAAGAGAGAAGATCAATCAATATCGGCCTTAAATGATACATTATACCAAATACGCATTAAAATGTTGCATAGATGTGAACAAACCAACCCATCGCTGTGCCCCACACTTCATTTCATTTCTAAGTTTCTTGCTGTGACCTTTGACCAGCTTCAAGGTCCTTAACAAGCATATCAAAACTTTCTAGTCGATGATTATCTGTGTTCCTTAAAATGTAGCCATAAATATTTTTGTTAGCAACAGCCAGAATGGCATGACAACCGAGATACAGCTCAGACTGATAAGAGTATCAGTGAAACAGCCCAAGTGTCTATCAGTAGATGAGTGGATAAAAAAGCTGTGGCACATATACACAATGGAGTACTATGCAGCTGTAAGAAAGAAAGATCTCTTATCCTTTGAGACGACATGGAGGGAGCTGGAGAGTATTATCCTAAGTGAAACAAGCCAATCAGAGAAAGACAAATATCACATGATCTCACTTATTTGTGGAATATAATGAACAAAACAAACTGATGAACAAAATAGACTCAGAGCCCTGGCCGGTTTGGCTCAGCGGTTGGAGCGTCGGCCTGCGGACCAGAGAGTCCAGGGTTCAGTTCCCGCAAGGGGCACGTACCAAAAAATAAATAAATAAATAAAAGCAAAATAGACTCAGAGACATAGAAGTAGGGTACAGACTGACAAACCTCAGAAGAGGGGGTCAGGGGGAGGGAAGAGACAAACCACAGAACTTATATGCATGTATGCGTAACCATGGACATAGACAACAATGCTGGGGACAGGGCGGGGTGGGGATCGGGAGGAGGGTGTCAAGAGGAGGGTGTCAATGGGGGGAAAAGTAGAAACATCTGTAACAAAAATAAATTAATAAAAAAATTAAAAATTAAAAAAAAATCAATTATAAGCAGTCATCTACCACAAGACCACCAGGAGGGATGGCCCCTGGAGCTACTGCTTTCTGGTCTCTTTGTCTTGTCAATCATTAGGACCTGAGCTATTCTAAAAAAAAAAAAGGACTGTGACAGGGGTCTGGCAGTGGAGAATAATTTGTGCAAAACTGTTGGGCGGTCTGTCCACTCCGGCCCGATGAGCCTGCACAAACCACAAATATCACACATAAACTGTGTGATATTCTGTGGAGATGCCTGCTTCACCTCTGGGTCTGGACACCTTCTCGGTTTGGTGGCCATGACACCTCTGCCCCGTCGTCGGACAAAGACGCAGACATAACACGCCATCAAAAGCAACAGAACAGCAACTCGGCTCAAGTGCACCCAGAACAGTCTCCAGGAGAGAACATTTAAAGAAGAATGAACAAACCAAAGAACATATATGCATATATGCGTAACCAGTGGACACAGACAATAGTGTGGGGAAGGCAGGAGGGGGTTGGGAGAGGGGAGGAGGGGGTCAGTGGGGGAAGAAAGGGGGGACATCTGTAATACAGTCAACAATAAAGATAAGAAAAACTTTTTAAATAAAAATAAAGAATTAGACTTCTTCTCAAAGTCTTCCAAAACATAAAAATAAAATAGAAAAGAAAGCACTACCAAACTCATTATAGGAGCCCAGCATTACCCTGATACTAGCTAGAAAAGAACACTACTAGAAAAAAAAGAAAGAAAAGGAAAAACTACAGGCCAACATTCTTGATTAATATAAATGTAAAAAGTCTCAATAAAATACTAGCAAACCCAACTCAGCAGCACCATGAATGATCAAGTGAGATTTATATCTGAGATACAAGGATGGTGCATCATACACAAATGCAATGTAATACATGTAAGATAAAAATTATATAGTCATCTCCACAGATGCCAAAAGAGCATTTGACACAATTCAATACCCATTCACGATTAAAAAAAAAAAAAAAATAGCCCGGCAAGTGTGGCTCAGTGAATTGAGCATCGTCCCATGGACTGGGAGGTCCCAGTTCGATTCCTGGTCAGGGCACATGCCCAGGTTGCACGCTCAATCCCCAGTAGGGGGTGTGCAGGAGGCAGCCGATACATGTTTCTCTCTCACATCGATGTTTCTCTCTCTCCCTTCCTCTCTCTAGAAAATCAATAAAAGCCCGGCCAGTGTGGCTCAGTGGTTGAGCATCAACCCATACACCAAGAGGTCGCCAGTTCAATTCCCGGTCAGGGCACATGCCCAGGTTGTGGGCCCCATCTCCAGTGGGGAGCATGCAGGAGATGGCCAATTGATGTCTCTATCTCTCGCTTCCTCTCCCTTCCTCTCTCTCTAAAATCAATAAAGAAAAAAATTTAAAAATAACACCAAGTTTCTTATTAACATTCATGAAAGTCTGTGCAACTAGCTTCACTGGACTCGAGATACCATTTTCATTTGGTATTAAAATTTTAGAGGGCAGCCTCAAAATATCTCTTTACCTAAATTGGGGGGTGGAAGGTGACAAGCAGAGACAGAATAGCAGCTAACCCTGCTCTGAATCCTAGAATAAAGTATAATTGGCTGCAGAGGGATTCTCAGGGTGACCTCTTCTCCAGTGACCTTGTTTCGAAAATGATTTCATCTTCCATCCCCTTTGGACGGTGGCCGAAAGGATGTAAGAGCAGCATTTGGGGAGCTGGAAGGCTGCCTAGTCACAGGCGAGAAGGTGAAAAGGCTGGAATTCCCGGAGCTCGTGCTCTTTCTCCCACATTCACGCACAACCCTCCGTGTACGACCCGGCAGTCAAAGGGGAGAAAGACGAATCCCGCAGCTCGGACCCGGCAGAGGGGGACTGGAGTCGTGTCTGACCAAGAACAGTGTCCCTGTCCCTTCCACCGCACCACCACCGTCTGCATGGGCCCTTGGTAGACGTCTCGTTGGACATCTTCCCACACACAGGTGTCTTGTGCGACAGGCCAGAGCTCACGGGATTAAGGAAAGCTGACAAGTAATTCACGGGAAGAGCGAAACCGGCCCGTGTAGTTGCTGGAGCCCATGCAGCTTCTGGGGGAAAGGACGCAGCAGCTCTCAGCCAGCGGCTTTATCCTGTCCTCACGAGATCCTGCAGGGAAGGGACTGTTCCCTGCCTGTTAGAGCTGAAGAACCCAAATCTTAGAGAAGTGAGGTCAATACCCTGGGGTTCCACAGCTGGTCAGCTGCAGAACTGGGGTTCAAACCTGGGTCTTGTAAGTCCAAAACTGCCCACTTTTCCACTCCACCAAGCTACTCCCCCTTTGGCCCGGAGAACACTGATCGCTGTTGTCCATGGATTCTGGGAGGCACGGCAAGAAGTGTTTCTGAAGATAGGAGGTGGTTGTGAGTCCATGGAAACTGAGGCCTTAGCTGTGATCACCCAGGTGCCCCTGGGGAGACTGGCCCTTCCCCCACCGGCCCTCAGCTCATGCCCAGAGGGTCATCTTTCATATACATCCTCCTGGGGACTCCTCACTTTACAGCTGAGCTGCTGCATATTATCACCTGTAGCCCTTCCTACACCAGAGGAAACCACATGAACCAGAGTCCCAGGGCTGCCACTGACTTGCTAGGTCACTTGGGTAAACATGTCATTTCTCTGAGCACCTACAGAAAAGGAAAAGGGCAGATAAAATCTACTTGCAGCCCAGAAAAGTTACCTGGTTAAAAGGTCCTGCATAGCCCGGCCGGTGTGGCTCAGTGGCTGAGCGTCGACCCATGCACCAAGAGGTTGTTGGTTCGATTCCCGGTCAGGGCACATGCCCAGGTTGGGGGCCAGATCCCCAGTAGGGGGCATTCAGGAGGCGGCCAATCGATGTTCTCTCTCATTGATGTTTCTATCTCTCTCTCCCTCTCCCTTCCTCTCTCTCTCTAAAACCAATAAAAGGGAAAGCATTTAAATAAATAAATAAAAGGTCCTGCATTAACACAACTTCCAATGGTGGGGGAGGGGGAAACTGTCCCCACAAACAACCAAGCATTCCTCGGACACCAGCTCGGTATCCTACAATTTAACAAAATTCTGACACCATCGACCTGGAGACAGAATCAGATTCCACAGGTAAGGGTCCAGACTGCTCCCCACCATCCATTTCAGAAGGCAGCTAAAAGTCCAGGCTTTCCCTGCACGGACATCGGACAGGCAGGCCAGATCGAAGGGTCTAACAACCCCCTCCTTTGGGTCTATTCATTTGCTAGAGCAGCTCAGAGAACTCAGAGGTACGCTTTACTTACTAGATGGCTGCTTTATTTTGAAAAGATATGACTCAGAGACAGCCACACGACAGAGACGCAGAGAGTGGGCACAGGGCGAGGGTGCGGGCACTGGGTGGGCATGAGCTGGGCTGGGAGACACTATTCAACTCCCTACATACGCTAATGTGTTTGTTTATAGCTGAGGCTTTGAAAAGGGAAGCGACTTAGCCAGGGTCACACTGTTTCATGTGTTAGAGGGCGGAGAGGCCGTGGGCACTGTGTTTTCAGACTGTGGACAGACCTTTGTAGATCAAGATAAAAAACCAAGAAAAACAAAAAAGCATCCTGCATGAAGAAAACCCAGAGGGAGTCTGCCCAAAACATGTTCTACAATTCCCACCCATACTTCTCCCCACTGGGGACAAAAGAAGGCAGGCATCCCGCTCCACAGGAACC
This sequence comes from Tadarida brasiliensis, assembly GCA_030848825.1. NCBI lineage: Eukaryota > Metazoa > Chordata > Mammalia > Chiroptera > Molossidae > Tadarida > Tadarida brasiliensis. Next base: position 115,243,713 of record CM061259.1, on the reverse strand, counting down.
AGAGAGAGGGCCAGGAGTGGCTCACTGCCAGGTCCCTACCAGACACACAGAGAATGAGAGAGAAGCCACCACTCCCGGTTCCCTCCCCACAACATCCTCCACTTGGATTCAAGACTCTGGAGAACTGCGGCCCAGCCCACAGGTTCTCAGGAGCAGGGTGCAGACTCTAACGGAAGGGGCAACTCCATCCCGGGGCTGTTCCCCACGCTTTTCTGCCTGATCGTAAACACAGCTTTGTGAATCCAGCCACACCCGTCTCAATCGGGCTGCCTTTTTTCTCATTGATTTTTTTAGAGAGATAGAAACATCGAGGTGAGAGAGAAACATCCATCAGCTGCCTCCTGCATGCCCCTTACTGGGGATCGAGCCAGCAATCCGGGCATGTGCCCAGACTGGGAATCCAACTAGGATCTCTCAGTCCATAGGATGACGCTCACTCCACTGAGCCAAACTGATCTCCATCAGGCTGCCTTTTTTCCAAAACTCCACTCTCCTTCCTGGTCACAGAGCATCTGTTTCAAGTCGAGAGACAGGGCAGAGCCCACAGGGCCTGGCTCAGAAGCCCCAGCTCTGGCCCTTAACACCCAGTGGCCTGAGATCACTGGCCTCCTGACTATGGACGGAAAAGGCGTTCTGTGAAAAGGAACCTCACAGGGTGATCTAACGATAAAAGCCTAGCTGCAGGTCAGGTGAGTAGGCACACCCAGGCCTATAGCTTCCTTTCTAAAAGGCTCATCTTGGAGGTCAGAGCCCTGCCCCTGTCTCTGAGCATCCAGGTAACCGCCTTTGAAATGCCTCTTTTCAGACCCGCCCTCAAAAGAGCACAGAATCTTAACCACCCGGAGACTTGCTTCCTCCCTCGTCCAAGTCATCTTCCTCTGTCCCCTCCTTCCTTTCAATTGCATCGAAGAAACCGTAAAACTCTTATTCTCCCAAGCATTTGAGATCCTGCTCCCTGGCCTATGTCATCGGTTTGGGCTCAAATAAGTGCTTATAAAACTTCTCTTCAGGCCTGGACGTTTCTTACCTCAACACAATCAAATTCAACGGATCAGAAACTGCTGGGTTTCTTTTTTCCTAAACTGATTTAATCTCCTCCCCCCAGCCCTCTGACCGTCCTTCCTTTCTTTCTCTGACCTAGTTCCTGGAAAATGGAGTTCGGAAATGCCTGGGGGCACTGCTGGGGTAGGTCCCAAAGCTTCCAGGAGACAGAGCCAGCTGCAAAGTACAAAAGGGACAAGGAAAGGAGCCAGACACAAAGGTCTACTGTGCGATTCCACTTAACACCCGCAGGACAGGTAAACCCTGAGGTGGAGAGCAGGCGGCTGGTGGCCCGGGGCTTGGGGGCGGGGGAGGGGAAGTGACCCGTGTCGTTAGAGGTTAGGGAGTCCCTTCTGAGGGTGATGAAATGTGCCGGAACTAGGTAGAGGTTAGGGTCCCACAACAGTGTGAATGTTTAAGGACACTTAATTGTATGCTTTAAAGTGGTTAATATTATGTAAATTGCACCTCAATTTAAAAAAAGCATTAAAAGGAGGAAGAAAGAAAGAGGGGGTGTGTGATGAGGAAGGAAGTCCGTGCAGCCTTCCAGGAACCCCTCCGCGGCCCAGGGCCCGATCTGGGTTAACCCCTGCATTGCCAGCACAGAGCCTCGGGCACGGTGTGCGCTGCAGCGAGACGCTGCCCTGCGCCAGCCTGTGGCCCTTGAAGCTAGAAAGTTCTGCCTCTGCAATGCATCAGCTCACTCAGGGCTCCTTTCTCTGATAACGCTTTTTAAAGACAGAGGCCCTACTTATTTCAGGTGCTTAAAACAAAATAAAGGGGAATGAAGCATCATGGGGAAACATTTTTTTAATTTAGGATTCTCGGCTCTCCCATTCAGACGTGCTACAAATGGACGGCCTTTTCTAAGTGGAGCTGGAATCCTGTTTCGGGCCCCAATGCCCCTGCCCCTTCGGCGCCGTCTGCCTCTCCCTTTCTCCAGGGTCGCACCTGAACTCTAGGTGTCTCCTGTCCTGTGAAGGCGGCTGCCCCTCACTGTCTTCACAGACCCCTGCGAGCTGCCACCAGGCCCCGCCACTCACCTGGCCGTCGAGACATTCTCTTGGCTACTTCTGCCCACTGTCTATCTAGCAAGTCTCTGGGTTTTCGGTGCTGCTTCTCTGTTCCCTGTGGATGTCGGGGTACACGGGTGGCACCTAGGCTGTGCTGGGACGATAACAAATGAGGCGCAGCACAGGCTGTTCGCCCACCTGCTTGCTGCTCTGACACACAGAAAAGTCACTCTGTTGCACACACACACACACACACACACACACTCACACGGCTTTGGGAACTCTTCAAGCCTGACTCAGCCATGTAGTGAAGGGGTTCAGAACAGGCCTCCCCAGCATGTGCCACTTTAGCATGTGAATTATTTTTTATTTTTATCCTCACCTGAGGACACTTTTGCATTTTTTGTTCAGATAGAGGAAGAGAGAGGAAGAAAGAGAGAGAGAGAGAGAGAGAAACATTGACGTGAAAGGGACACATCGAGTGGCCGCCTCCCGCACGACCCAACCAGGGCCGGGGACAAACTGCAACCGAGGTACGTGCCCTTAGCGGGATCCAAACCCGGGTCTCTCTGGACCGCAGGCCGATGCTCTAACCGCTGAGCCAAACCGGCCAGGGCGGCATGTGAATTATTTTGAGCTGAAGGCAATGGAGACCCTGTGGGCTCGCGAGAAACTTTTACCTCTCCCTTAAAGGATTCAAATTTGGGGTCCTGCCCATAATAAAAGCTATCACCAGAAATTAACTTTTATGACCTACCTACACGGCACACTTCTACTTGCTGACCAACTGCTCTTCCAAATGACCTACCCGGACTCCGAAGCCCCAGGAGCACCGTTAGAGATGGGGTCTTTCCTTGCCCGGACACGGTACAACTCACTCTACCTGCAGCATCTCATCCCTTTCCTACCGCCACCCTCGAGAAGAGACACGATCACCTCCGAGGATGAAGAAAGTGAGGCTCAGGGAGGGGAGGCCACATGTCCCCCAAGGTCCCGCAGCTGGTAAGTGATAACGCCAGGCTTGGCACCCAGGCCCACTGACAGAGGTCCAAGCTCTTTCTGAACACAAGGGTTCATCGTGGGATGCCAGCTAGGGAAGGGGGCCTGATTCATGACATGTGCTAATGCCCAGGGGCTCTGTGAACTCTTCCAGGGAGTTCTAAGCCGTCTACTCTCCGGGCCGTACGGCCATTTCGCACTCGGAAGTGTGGCAACTCTGCCTTTCCCCCACATTTAATCCTTGTTCTGGCTCGGCCAAGGGTTCTCCCTGTAGTCGAGCTCACAGCTCTGCACCCCGCTCTCTGGCCAGGGGTAACAGGCTAGAGAACAGGTGATGGAGAACAGGAATTCTGGGAGGGGAGTGGGGGTGGGGAAGGCCATGTCCTTGGATACCAGGCCCAGGCTGGCCCACCAACCATCCCAGTATCTCTATACGTGTCGCAAGATGAGGAGACACTGCTAAAATGCCTCGGCTCTGAGCGCATTTCCTTCTAATCTCCCCCAGAGGACGCTGGAGGCAGGAGGGGACTCCGGGTGGGAATCCTGAGGCCAGTCCAAGCTGGAGCCCTCTGAAGGAGCCTCTGAGATCCATGACCCCTCTCAGCAGCCCCCATCACTGTGCCCAGTTCACACGCAAGCACACGCCTGTACACACACACCCACGTCAGCCAACCACATCACTGTGTCGCTACCCTACCCTGTGCCCTGAGAGGCCCAGCCGGGGACGCCATCCTTTGGGTCCCTCACCAGCTGGCCTGATGGAAGTCCAGTGGGCTCCCGTGGTAGCCTTGTCTGCTCCGGGAGGCGCTACCCAGCCTCTTGGCCTCCGTTTTAGGACGGAGTCGGCACCTGCTCCAGATGGCCCCCGGAACTCCAGCAGAGGCTTGTCACATTTGCTCAGGGGTTCTCAGGGAGCCCCCTCACTTCACTCAAGAATGTGTGGGGGAAAGAAAATGCACAGCCCCTCAAAGAAAGTCCTACTCTGGGTGGCTCTGTCTCCATCTCTACCAGCTTCTCTTATACTCTCAGAGGGGCAGTGGGACCGGGGATTTTGGTTTTGAGCTTTTCATCCCCACTTAGCATGTCCTGCGTGGCTGGCCTAGCACCTCCCTTCAGAAGCTGAGGGCTCTGTGCACTTCTGTTCTCAGCTCTGTGGGTCCTTGTGAGCAAGATACGCACACGATTAGAAACCAGGAAGCTGTGCACCCACAATCCCCCCCCTTCTGTCTGCACACCTGCATACAGTGGATAAACTGCACCACGTACACTCATACACGGGCACACTCACACACGGGCACACTTACACACTCACGGGCACACTTACACACTCACACACGGGCACACTTACACACTCACGGGCACACTTACACACTCACTCACGGGCACACTTACACACTCACGGGCACACTTACACACGGGCACACTTACACACTCACACAAACACAAGTAGCTGAAAACAGAGTCTAAGAGACCTGGGTAGCAGCAGTGTTCTCTCCACAAATACCATCTGGGCCCAAAATAGCCTGTCACACGTCATCCTGCTAAGACACGTAGCCATGTGGTAGGGTTTTCAGGCCTGGGGTCTGGTGCGCTCCCCCACCCCCACCCCAGTGCACTTTTGTGTGTTTCTCTTACTGTTCGACAGGGGAGGCCGTCTGTTCCCTTCACTTCTAACCTCCTAGGGGCACCTCATAATAGTCCCCCAGTAAAATCACTCCAAAAAGAAAGTGTCAGGCCTGGTAGGTGTGGCTCTGGATTGAGCGCCGTCCCACAGACCGAGAGGTCTCGGCTTGATTCCCAGTCAGGGCACATGCCCAGATTTCAGGCTCAATCCCCGGTAGGAGGTGTGCAGGAGGCAGCCGATCAATGATTCTCTCTCACGTGTATCTCTCTCTCCCTAAAAAATAAATTTTTAAAAAATATTAGGCCATGACCCCTGTGTCTGGACACCCTCCAAGGGTCATCACTGGGTCTAAGCTTGTGTCACTGAGTCCTGGCATCATCTGAGCCAACAACCAGGCCAACTGGATATTCTCCACGAGCCTTTCCCTGCGGCACGCACGGCTCCCAGGACTGCAGGCTCCCAGCTCACAGAGCCCTTCCACACGCCGCACTGTAGCTCGGGAGAAGAGAGGTACTACCCACCTCTGGGAAAGCTGAAGATGCTCACTGCAAGCCTACTGAGGTCTCACTAAACCAAACTGAACGCAGTAGAAGAAACCCTGATTACACCCCCCATCTCCCCCACTGCAAACTTACCTGCACTGACACCCCCCTGTCCTCCCCCCTGCAACACTGGGGCGACTCTGGCCCCGCCCTCTGCCTTCCCAGGAAGCCCCTTACTTACCGCGCATGCTCCTTCATCTGGCAGCTTCAACCTCTCCTCTGGACCCCTCATCACCTAAGGTTCCTTTTTAGAATTTTTTTTTTAATCTTTATTGTGAGAGTATTACAGATGTTCCCCCCTTTTTTCCCCAGTTGTCCCCCTCCTCCTGGTGACAGCCCCACCCCAGGCCTTCACCATCCTATTGTCTGTGTCCGTGGTCTGTGTACATAAGCATACAAGTTCTTTTTTTTTTTTTTATCCTCACCCGAGGACATTTTTCCATTTTTTGTTCAGACAGAGTGGGAGGCAGAGTGGGAGAGAGAGAGAAAGAGAGAAACATCGACGTGAAAGGTACACATCGGGTGGCTGCCACCCGCACGACCAACCAGGGCCAGGGACAAACTGCAACCGAGGTACATGCCCTTAGCGGAAACTGAACCCGGGTCCCTCTGGACCCCAGGCTGACGCTCTAACCGCTGAGCCAAACCGGCCAGGGCCTAAGGTTCCTTTTTAGGATGAAGCAGTTAAACTCAGAGATGCAAGCTGGGGGGAGGAGGAAAGGGTGAAGGAGAGGGAAGCAAAGGAAGTGGGGACGGACGGTAGAGACGGGACTGGCTCTTTCCCCAGAAGAAGCACACCCCCTGCCTTCTTCCCACTCCCCTCCCTCTGCACAGCCAGGCATTTGCCAGGAAGGTCTGCAGGTGTCTCTACTCCTTCGACTCCTATTGCTTCCTCAACTGGCTGCAGTCTGGCTTCTGTCCCTTCCTGTCCACTAAAACTGACTGAAGTTCTCCAGGGAACCGCTAACCACCAAATCCAATAGACCTGAAAAAAAGACGGTTTCTCCCGAGGATGACCCCGCCCCCCTTTTTTGAGACACTCCCCTGGCCTCTGTGGTCCTACCTTTTGCTCAGATACATCCTCCTCCTCCATCTCCTTTTCTTTTTCCTCCATTAACCCTTAAATGCCAAGGCCACTTCCTAAGGGTCCTTCATTCTTACTCCATCCACTCCCCCAGGGACATGACCTCACACCTACAGTTTCCACCACCAGCCTCAGTCCCCACTGATGACTGCCCAAATCAGGTCACAACAACAACAATAAACATTTATGAGCAGATGCTCTGTGCCAGTGCGGTGCCAACCCATGGCAGACCTCCGGAGCAGGTACCTGGTCAGCCATACTTCACAGATGTGCAAACTTAAGTAACTGACCCGAGGTCACCTGGTTACTAAGAGGTGACCAATGAACAAGGGCTGCTGGCTCCCTCCCCCAAATCCGACCCCAAAGAAAACATGAGGGTCCTGAGCGTTTGATGAGTCTGAGGAAATCACGCCACACTGCGAGGAATCCCCTGGAAAACCAGAAGGTGGTTGGTCCCACTGTAGAAAGAAAACAGTAGCCTTAGAAATGAGAGGTGGCCAAGAGGCAGCCAGGTGGCAGATTCTGAGGGACATCTCAGAGCAGCTGTCTTCTCTTCCCTGAGTTTCCACGGGCTGGGTGGAACTGCCTGCCAGCCAGCGCTTGGAGACAGGACAGCAGCATGAGGACACTGGCCGGGCCAGGAGCAGAGAACAGGTGCACGCACACACACACACACACACACACACACACACACACACAGCCCACTCTGGGCACTCCTCCCGGCCCGTATCCTGAGGACAGGGGATCTCAGCCAAAGACTACGGTTCTTGGAAAGAGCAGTGCGCAGGGGTAGGTCCCCCCCAGGTCCTTCGGGGACAAGGAAGTGAGCAGGTTGTAAGGCCTGGCACTCTCCCTGAGCCCTCAGCTCGAGGCACATGCTCCCATTCTCAACCTGGCGGGACACAAGCCAGGGCCAGGCCTTCCCGCTCTCTCCCTGTTATCAGCCAAGGTGAGGAGCCCCCCCAGGGGAAGGTTAGTGTGTGTGAGCTCCCAGGGTGACATAGCTGAGGGGACACCAGCCTAGAAGCAGGTCAGAAGGGTGGGCAATGCATATGAGATAAAGCACAGATCAATGCTAGGTGTGTTGTGGGTGTTCGTGTGTTTTCAGAGACTGGAGGGTTCATCGAGCCAGGCAACTGAGTAGTAGGAGCTTTTGCTGTCAGTTGAATTCACCTACGAAGCAAGGGGCCATCACTGCATCAGTTTTTTTCAACAAGCTTCAGAATTCCGATGGAAAATCGTTTTCAGTAGAGACCTTTGTACCAAGACGTGAGCCGAGTGTGAGGGAAGCCAGTTAGGCCAGGTCTCCAGCCTCTCCGTGTGCAAGCAGTGAGGAACACACAGGAATCCAGGAACACAAAGCAAGACTCGGGATCCGGGAAAGAGGGTCCAACCTGGTGAGGCGGAGTGTCAGCTCTGTTCAGACTGGAGAAGATAGATGTGAAGAAGCAGAAGAGAGGTCTTGGGGGGGAGGGGGCAGAATACAAAGCATGGAGTTGATTCTCTGATGTCTCTGAACATTTAGAAATCTTACTGAGAGGCATTGAACGTACCTGTGAGAGCCCTTGGGAATAGAGAGCGGTCAGTACCTTGAAAACTAAGCAAGTGGCAAACACTGAAGCACCTCATTAATAAGGAAAAAACAGCAGCTGTTTAAAAAAACGTATCATAGCCTAATTTGGGGCTGAACAAAGAACAATATTTATACAGAGTACTGCAACGTCTGTCTATTGACCTAACAAAGAATGAGGTAGAACTAGAATGTAAGCTTAATGAGAACGGAAACCCCATCCTTTTCACTGCTATACCCCAGTAATTAGAACAGCATTGGCCCGCTGAAAAATTTTAAGTGATTTAACTTTTTTTTTTTTTTTTTTTAGCTTAAAATGTTCAATTAGCCCTGGTCGGTTTGGCTTAGCATTTTGAGCGTCAGCCCAGGGACAAAAGAGTCGTGGGTTGGATTCCGATCAAGGGCACGTACCTTGGTTCCGGTTTGTCCCCTGCCCTGGTCGGGTCATGTGGGAGGCAACCAGTCGGTGCGTCTCTCTCACATCTTTCTCCCTCTCCCCCCAAACCCCCCCCCCACTGTGTCTGAAGATAAATGGAAAAGTATCCTCTGGTAGGATTTTAAAAAGTTCCATTAAAGGTAACAAAGGTTTTTGGGTATTTTTGTTTGTTTCCTTTTTAAGATCTCTAATATGAGAAGAATTCCTGAGGCCACACAGAAAACAAGCTAGTGAGCAGTGGACTGCCCTTCTCCCAGGCGCTGCGTCTGCAGGGAGACCTGTCCTCACAGATTGCCCCCGAGTCCGTCTCCATCCCCGTCTTGGTGTCCCAGCCCCGGGTGCTCCCCACTGGGTCGCTCCGCACTCGCACTGTGAGAACAATTCCCTGGATCTGAAGCTGTGTCCGTCTTCATTGATGGGACAAATGCCTGGTTATAAAGGCAGGCTTGTTCATGAATGCAGCCTACGTTAACAGTCAAGATAAGTTTCTAATGCTCTTTGGCCCCGAGTCTGCACAGTTTGGTTCTACGCGTGTTTATTTCCTGCACAACTGTACCTCTCTGATCACTAACACACAGGTCATTTTCCCCAGTGGGCTACAAACGTTCTCTTCCTGAAACATCACAGACAAAAATGGCAGAAATTTTGGAAAATGTAAAGAAGAAAAATGAGCCAGTCCGGTGTGGCTCAGTGGTTGAGCATCGACCCATGCACCAAGAGGTCGTCGGTTCGATTCCCGGTCAGGACACATGCCCAGGTTGTGGGCCTGATCCCCAGTGGGGGGCATGCAAGAGGTGGCCAACCGATGTTCTCTCTCATTGATGTCTCTATCTCTCTCTCTCTCACTTCCTCTCTCTCTAAAATCAATAAAGAAAAATTTAAAAAGAAGATAAAAGGAGTGCATGGACGTTGGGCAGTCAAACTCCACAGATGCCTTCCAGACACCCACAGCCACAAGCCCAATGGTGGTGAGAGTTTAATTCTTCTTGTTCTGCCCCAAAAAGGAAGGTGGTTTCTGGGGCTCCAATGAGAACTGGGTATGACTTGGATTCAAATGTGAATTTTTTTCCTTTTTCCCTCTTCTCACTTCTTCCTTACGCACTGACACTGAACCCTCCTACTGAAACAGGAGGCAGAGAGGAAGGAGACACGTGGTATGCCAAGGGAGCTGATTCCTTTGACCTGCAGAACCTTGGCAGGCTGCCAGCCCCAAAGACCCTCCTTCCAGGGGAAAGGGAACTGGGGACCCATGGGATTCCCCTGAGGCACTCAGGGGAACTAATGGAGGAGCTGCTTCCAAGTGATCAGTTTATGCAACTCACTTCCTGGTTGCCTCACTTTATGTAATACAGATGCTTCTGTACGAGTTAGTGATTAAAAAATAAACCAAATTAGAGTTTAAATGCACTGTGAAAACAATAATATAATAAAAACTAGCTACCATTTATTAAGTATCCTCTACTCCCAGGGATATTTTATTTTTTATTTTTTTTAGGCGATAGGAAAGTTTATTTGAAAAATAGACTCCCCACAGTGGGGAGGGGAAATGAGTGTGTTGCCCTCACAGGGATATTTTAAAAGTCTATGGGCCCTGGTCCAGTAGCTCAGATGGTTAGAGCATGGTCCTGCAGGTTTGATCTCGGTCAGGGCACACACAAGAATCAACCAATGAATACATAAATAAGTGGAACAACAAATCAATCAATCTCTCTCTCTCTCTCTCTCTCTCTCTCTCTCTCTCTCTCTCCCTACCTTCCCCCTCTCTCTCTAAAAAAAAAAATAATAAATATAATTCAAAAAAAAGTCTGTGAAGTGGATTTTATTATTTCCATTTCACAGATAAGAAAACTGAGTCTCAGAACCTGCCCAACATTTCAAGGGCAGTAAGTGATAGCAAGGATTTGAGCCCAGGTCCGTCTGCCCACTGTGTTTTCTAGCACACACTCTAAACGAAAAGAATCCCGTGGCAATGATTTTTGTCACATTCTTGATAATGCCTCATAGTATCAATCTTGAGCACACACCCCCCCAATAAAATCATTATCATCATCGCTGTGATATTTAACATAAACTATTGACTTTTTTTCAAACGTACGTCCAGTGTAAACAAAGGCCTTTTTAGAAAACGAAGACATTTTTATAGTTATGTAATAATCTATGGATAAACCACGGTTGTGCCACACAAATTCAGTTTCTACACAAATCAGATTGCTTTGCTCAGGGGCCCCCTATTGAGAAATTCTGAAGCAACTGCTGGACACAGAACCCCTTTCTTCTCCCTTGGGCATTGACAAGTATGTTCCAGCGTGAGCCTCCATGCCATGACCCTCAGCCCCCAGCTGGGCCCGTGTGAGGGCTCTAGGGAAGGGCTCTGATTTCTCTGCGCTGTCAGATGTGGCCAAGCCTGTTTTCCATGCCGGTGCTATGGTGGCTCAACAGACCTGCTTAATGATGAAATCACTGGAGGTAATTACATGGGCAGGACTGGACTTGGCTCCCAGAGAAAGAAGGAGGGAGGGGATTGTGCAGATTTTCCTTTCTGCAATGCCAGCGTTACCAAATTGGTATTGGTGTCTCCTTTCCTCCTGATACCATTGAGTTTGGGAGGCAAAAACCCAGGGAAAGTGGGTCAGATAGATTGGGATGTCGAATGCAGAGGAAGATCTTGGGCCTTTGCCTTTTATCTAAAGCAGTGGTTTGCAGCTGGGAGTAATTTTTCCCATGCAGTCTCCACCCCCAGGGCCCATTTTGCAATATGGGAAAACATGTTTGGTTATCACAACTGGGGGTCAACGGGGGTGCTACTGCCATCTTGTGGGTGGAGGCCAGAGATATTGCTTAAACATCCTACAGCGCATAGGACAGCCTTCTACACAGAGACTTATCCAGCCCAAAATGTCAACTCTGATTTAAGAGAACAAGAAAAGGAAAAAAGAAATTCAAATGTGTAAGGGCTTTTCATATGCCGTATGAGCTACACATACACATCTATCTTTTAGTCTTCACACCAACTCCACAAAGTGAGGCCCATTTCCCAGATGAGAAAATGGAATTCCCAATGGAGTGGGACTTCACCCAGCTAGTAACTGGCAGAGGAGGAATTTGAACTTGGTTCTGGGTGAGTCTCATGAGATCTTGCACCCAGTCAACCTTGTACTCCATGCCCAGCAGAAGTTGGTACCTAACAGAAGTTCAGTAGAGACTCACTAGAATTGATAATGGATATAAATGAATGAATGCATGAGTCAATGGCTCGGAACTACATGTTCATGTCCTCCCACCACTCCTTGAGAATACAGATCCTTCCAGGGTGACATGTTGCATATGCCAGGAATAGAAATCTCTCCAGGACAACTCCAATCAAAATAGAAGCTACACTCAGGCAATGTGGCTCAGTGGACTGAGAAGTCCTGATTCGATTCCCAGTCAGGACACATGCCTGGGTTGCAGGCTTGATCCCTGGTAGAGGGTGTACAGGAGGCAGCCGATTAATATTTCTCTCTCACATTGATTTTTTAAATATGTTTTTTTGATTTTTTTTTAGAAAGAGATAGAAACATCAATGAAAGAAAAACATTGACTGGCTGCCTCCTGCACGCCCCCTACTGGGGATCAAGCCTGCAACCCAGGCATGAGCCCTGACAGGGAATTGAACCGGGACCTCTCAGTCCATGGGATGACGCTCAATCCACTGAGCCACACCAGCTGGGCACATCGATGTTTTTATCTCTCTCTCCCTTCCTCTCTCTCTCTCTAAAAAAAAAAAAAAAAAAAAAAATCAATAAAAACATATTTTTTTAAAAAATGAAAGCTTACAGTGAGAATGCAGAGGTATTTGGGAAACAAAGTAGAGTCGGGACATAAACGCGTGGAAGGCCACCATGCTGTCACCTCTGGGTCCGATATAGCGGCCTCAGCTCCATTTTGACTCCGAAAGTCCCCAGGGCCTCTCAGCTTGGCTCTTAGTTAACTAGCTTAGTCTGTCTACACCCTGGCTATGCGTTCCCAGAGGAGGGATTACATTGGTGTAACCTAAACTGACCTTCGGAATGATTCTGGCCCCGGCCAAACAGCTGCAATTTCGTGAGACACTCTGGCTAAATGAGCCTTGCCGAGCCTGAAGACCACGAGCAACAAAATAAAATTATTCTTGTTTCACGCAACATGCTCTGGGTGATTTATTACTGTTAAAGAACAAAAATCAACCAAGTAAATGTGAAGATCGAACTGGCTTTATGAAGTGATTCATGAATTGGACAGCACCCCATCCAGCAACTACAAGGGTGCTCCAAGGGGGTGTACAAAATGGAAGTTTTTTTATAGGCAGAAGTGTTATTGGTGAAAGCAGAGTTCTTGGGGTGCCATGAGGAAAAGAATTTCCTGAGGCCCCCACAGGAGGATGGGGTTTCGTGGAAAGCTTTACTGATGATGTAAAATTAAGGGGGTTTCCCTCCATAGTCCTATCTCTGTCTGTCTCGCCATGGAAGATGTCCAATCTTGTCTTCAGCAGGGCCAGAATGAGGGCCACTGCCCAGAATTTCTGTTTCATATTGTCTGGTCCAGCATCTGGCTAGCTTAGCTTGCTCCCAGCTGCAGTCCATGGCGTGTGGGGTCTGCACAGCCATGGGCAATGCGGCTGCCTAAGGCCATACAGGTGTGGAGAGAGAATAGGCATGTGCACAGGTGAGTGCCTGTCAAGAGGAGTAAACGTAGAATAAGGGCAAGTGAGAGCGCAAGAGAAAGGGAACTCTTTGGGGAATTTAAGTAGGCGCTTCTGCAAACTAATCAATTAACTCTTTTAGATTTTGTACACTTCTGATGGGGTCCACCCCCCAGCCAATGCATTGCTTCCCAGGCTAGATTGACAGGCAAGCACCTCCCCTGCATCACCCTGATTTCACTGCGCATATGCCCATCCCCTCCTTTGTTTGATCCCTTCCCCCCAGTGATCTGTAGGAAATGGACTGGTGGTTTCCTGGGGAGTATAAAGATGTAGCTTCCCGGTGAAGCTGCCCCGATGACCACACTTACAACGTCTGGCCTCCCCTTTGCTCTCTTCCTATTATAAATATTAATAAACTAGCTAATTATGACAATAACAGAAGGGTGTGGCAGAAGCATCATTAGCATAACTAAATAAATAAATAAATAAATGAATGAATAAAGAGAAGGATGAACTATTTTTAGGCTGGGTCATCTTCCTTTTGGGGGAAGGGAATGGAGAGGTTTTGTCACAGTAATTATCTCACTAATATGGATCAGGAAATTCCAGACTAATTGGTTTACAATTCCACTCCCTGGAGAAGTTGAAGGCACAATTAGGTTAGTTATTAAGTTTTGGTTTGTGTAATAACTCCATTCTGACCCTCAGTTACTGCATGTACACACCCTGGCAGTTTCTTTTCTATAAACATAAGGGCCTTGAGACACCCAAAGAAAACTGTAAAGATAAGGAGTTGAGGGTGGCCTTGGGAAACTCAGAGAAGCCATGAGAAAAAAGAGAGTAATGGTTACCCTGACCTCTAACAAGCTTCTCTCCCTCCCTTCTCTGTATCAGCCCCCCTTAACGGTGCCAAAAGCGGCGCCAAGAGAATGTAGTTTTTTTCCTGTAGTTTGTGCCTATAAAAGCGGGCAACAAAGAAGGCTCGGGGCTGAGGATTTGGGGAAGCTGTACCCCCCAGCCCACCGGTGTAACAGCCCACCGGTGTAATAAAGTGCTCCTTTACAATTCAGCCGTGCGTCTCTGGTTATCTCGCTGTCAGGTTATAACATTTGGAGGCCCCAGCGAGATTTTAAAGAGGACTCCCCACTTGGGGTGCACCTCCTCAGGCTCCAGCGGATGGGAATCCATGGTCCTCGTGAGAGCTAGGGGAAGACCTCGGAGAGACGTTCCTCTACCCCAGCCTCTCGGAGACCTTCCGTCTAACCCCTCTGCCACCCTAAAAGCACATATAAAGAGAAAGCTCTTTCAATTTGACCTATAGTGGAGCCTGAGTGTTTGCTTCTCGTGGGTCACAACAGTTTGGTGAGGAGGCTTAGCAAAAGTGACTCCTTTTTTAAACATGACATGGCCATAGGTAACTGGAACAGATTTTGGTATTGAAAGTGGGTTGCTGCTCTAACAGAAACAAACATGTGGCATCATTACAATCCTGTTCCCTATTGCAATGTCCAAATCACAACATCACAATCATCCTGTTTGACCAGCAGACAGAAGCTGGCAGGGCCTCCAAGAGCATGTTAGGAAAAGTCTAAGGGACCTTGAGTGTAACTTAAAGGAAAGCAAGGAAAATGCTCCTGGAACCTGGAGGAAAGGGGATGCTGTGGGTGTTAAAATTCTGGCGACACTGTTGTCTGCTGTAATGTGAAAAGTAGGAAATATTCTATAATGAACATGAGAATCTGGCCAATCTGTAAAATGCAAAGGAGAGAATGAAACTGAAAAAAAGGAACTTCTGCCCTGGCTGGTTTTGCTCAGTGGTTAGAGCAGCCGCCCCTGGACCAAAGGGTCCCAGGTTTGATTCCAGGTCAAGGGCATGTTCCTGAGTTGCAGGTTCGATCCCAGGCCCCAGTCATGGTCCTCTGGGAGCTAGAGTTTTCTGGATTTGAAAATAAACCTACTTCCCACTCCTAGCTTCTCCGCAGGCAAACTATTCTCATGCTACTCTAACCTGGTCAAAGCTCTGATAAATACACTCTCAGTGGGTGTCCCAGGCACAGGAAGAGGCCAGCTGTAATTTGAGCTGCCCCTGATTAAACATGGTGTTAAGGAGTACACAATGGCTCCCAGGGCATACTCTCTTAAATATTACACTCATTAAGTGCCTACTAAACTGCCTTTCTTGTCAATAATTATTGGTTGTTGTAAGCTTCTAGAAGGATGAGTTTCCAGGTTGCTTCTGAAGGACTTAGGTCCAAACACATCTATCCAATTTAATTATTTGTGAGCCACCATTCTGGACCAGATCCCATGCTAGGTTTGAGGATACCAAACAGAATTAGTCACAACCCTAGTTTTCAAAAAGCTCCTCTGGAATTGAAGGGGACAGGCAACTAAATGGACCACTGTATTAGTATGCAATGAGTGGCAAAGATAGAAGCATGTCCAAGGACCAGAAATAGCATAGAGGAAAGGAAGTCTTTCTGGAGAAGGGGATTTCTGGGTTGGGTTTTAAGGTATGAATAGGTGGCCCGGCCGGCGTGGCTCAGTGGTTGAGCGTCAACCCATGCACCAAGAGGTCGCCAGTTCGATTCCCGGTCAGGGCACATGCCCAGGTTGTGGGCCTGATCCCCAGTGGAGGGCATGCAGGAGGCGGCCAGTCGATGTTCTCTCTCATCGATGTTTCCATCTCTCTCTCTCCTTCTCCCTTCCACTCTCTCTCTAAAAATCAATAAAGAAAAAAATTTTAAAAAGGTATGAATAGGTGTTCAATGGGAACTCAAGAAGAGAGCTTTGCACATGTAAAAGGGGTGAAGTCATCAGGGATAGCATGCCCTCAGTTTGCTACAAGCAGTTTTGGTCTTATGGGAGCATATAATGAAAGGGGTGTAGACTCAAGAGATGCAACTAAATAAGTTCACAGCAGCCAGTCATGATGGGTCTTACATCCTAAACTAAAAATCTGAGATTCTATCCTGAAGACAACATGAGGGAGAGGCTCTAAGCCCTGGAAATAATACAGTTGGATTTGCTTTTGAGAAAACTCACTCAGGCATCAGTAAGGAGGGTGGATGGGGAAAAGCTAGCCAGGAGGCAGAAAGGGCCTTTAAGAATACAAATATGTGCCCTGGCCAGTTTTGCTCAGTGGTTAGAGCGTCGGCTTGGGGACCAATGAGTCGTGGGTTCGATTTCAGTCAAGGGCATGTACCTCGGTTGTGGTTCACCCCCGGCCCTGGTCAGGGTCGTGCAGGAGGCAGCCAATTGATGTGTCTCTCTCACATTGCTGTTTCTCTCTCTCTCCCTCTCTCCTTCCCTCCCTCCCACTCTATCTGAAGATAAATGGGAAAATATCCTCGGGTGAGGAAAAAATAAAATAAAAAAGAATGTAAATGTGAGATGCAGAGGCTGGTGTACGGGTGAGAGCCGCGAGGCTGGACAGGAAGGAACAGACATGAGGTAACAGCAAAAGGCCTTGGTGACTGGCTGGATGTGGGCTGTGAGGGGGCGAGAGGAGTCCAGGGTGATTCCCAACTCTTCTCTGGGTGAGTGGGTGGATGCTGGCACCATCAGCTGGGGCAGGGCCTTGAGGCAAGAGAAGAGGGCTGGGAGGATGACGCGTTCGAGAATGGGTTTGTTGAGGTTCAGGTGCCAGGAGGTGGGGATCAGCAGGCAGAACACAGCTCCAGAGAGAGGTTATTTCCTGTTCCCATGAGGAAGTGTCTGGGAGGACTCATTCCTGGGCAGGGCCGAAGTATGATGACAACCAGGCTGGGGGCCTCTAAGATGCAAATTGTCAACTGCTAAAACAAGCTGGCTCCTATGACAACACCTGATTGCGTCACCAACCTGAGGACAGCATGGCCCTGGAGAGCAACAAGACCAAGGCCAAGGCATGCTCCTCCTTCCTGGGGAGTGGCACCGCCATATCCCCCAAGCTCAAAGCAAACACTGAAACCTCCCTTCATGCCTCCCTCTCCGTCCCCCCATCCATCTCATCTAATTTGTCCTCAACCACCACACTATCTCCAATGGCCTCGTCACTGTTGACTCCCCTCTCCTGCTTTATTATCATCACAGCATTGACACTATCTAAATATATGCCATCCATCTACTTCGTACAAACTTGTTTCCTGTCTATGTCCCCTCTGGAATGTAAGCTCCAAGAGGGCGGGGCTTTGTCCTGTTCTCTATGCCCTAATCCCTAGGGCGATGCCTGGCACACCACGGAGCTCATACACATTTGCTAAATGAACTTCTTGGTTCAAGCACTTCTCTACCCTGATTCAAGCCCCCACACAGCCCCGGAGGCCCTCAGACTTGGACTTGGCGACTGATTGCATGTGCCAGGGAGGAGAGGGAAGAGCCTGAGGTGACCAGTCTTTCCAATTTCAAGTCATGTCACCTCTCCAATCCACCCATTCTCCACAAAGCTGCCAGAGCAGCCCTCTAAAATCACAGATCATGCCACTCCCTTGCTTCCCATCATCCAGTGGCCCTCCAGGCCCAGTATGCCCGCCTCTCCAACTTCACCTCCAATCACTGCACTCCTTGCTCTCTCCTTCCCACATTCGGCTTGTGTTCCTCAAACCACACCTACCTCCAGTACCAGGCACACCTCTGTCTTCCCCAGCAGTCTGCATGGACCTCAGCTCCTACACCCCCTCCTCGGAGAAGCCTTCTCTGACCATCCAAACCAAAACAGAGCCTCCTCCTCTCCCGCATCTCCAGGCACCCGCTAGCACAGTGACCTGAGTGTTTCCTTCACAGCGCTCATCACAGCCTATTCGTGTTCACTGACTTGATACCTTGATTTTGGTTTCCCTCTTTTTCACCTCTCTTTCCCCCAGCATGCCTAGAACATAGCTAAAACTCAATTAGTACTTGTTGGATGAAATTGTGCTCCTGCTATCATGATGGTGATGATGATGATGATGATGACGACGATGACAATGATGTTGAGGATGCTCCTACTAATGAGACTTTCCAAGGGGGGATGCTGGTTTGAGCGTGTGGATCCAAGGACTGACTAGAGCATATTCTTGACCATCTAGAGACAGAATCTTTGTTACAAGCTTTGTCTGGGCTTTGAAGCTGTGTGTGTGTGCGCACGTGTTTAATTCATGCCAGGAGACCTCATAGTCATCATTAGGTGCAATGTACCACCTGTCTCCATGGACACTCAGTAAAAGCAAAATGAGATTGCGTTAGATCTTCTCTATCACTTTGCAAGATGGGGTGGATTTATTGTGTTTGGTAGACAATAAATATTGAGACAAGATGCTCTTCCCAGCTCCCACACTCACTCTGCCAGGAAGGGTTTTGAGGACATGCTAGAGAAGAGATAAAATGCAGTTAACCAGACAGTGCTGGAGGGAGGGACTGGGGCTGACAGCCAACAGGAGCTGTGGAAGAAAGATTCTGGCTAGAAACTAAAGCAGGGTGACCTGTCAGTTTTAATAACACTGGGGAAAACTTAAAGGAAAACATAGCTGAACACATCTCATATTGCTCCTGGAAAAGAGAACCTCAAAAAGCAGAGATGGAAGAACTTTCAAACAATCATTTCATTTTACAGATGGGTAGTTTGAAGTCCAGATAGGAGAAAGGACTTTCCCAGGGTCACACGGAAATTCCATAGTTGATCTAAAATTAGAATTCTCACTGCTTGAAGTTCACTGTTTTTCTGGCATATAATATCCCAGGTGTAAACCTAACTTTTAAGCCACATTAAGCTAAGTCATCCATGTGTACGCTCATGGACACAGAAACTAAAAAGCCCTATGTCCAAAACTCACCCAAATGCCTATGGCTTCTCATTTCTAGCTCTCTTTTCTCTTGGACCATAGCCAGCCTATCACAAGGCACGCTATCATTTCCCATTGACTTCCGAGCTGATGCTATCAAAAAGGCAGGATAACAAACCCAAAGACACATGTTGATAGAGAACAGCATATGTACACAAGACTTCCAGAATCAGTTGGTGAATCATATGGGGTAGTGAACACTCCTTGAAGCCATGTCAAATCAGAAACCATGACTCACATCCAATAAAATTGTGGGAAAACAAGACCATTTGAGAACATGTGGGGTTCTGTGTGGGATGAAGTGACAAGAGGGTAAACAAGGTTAAGTCTACCACTCAGGGCTCTAAGTTATCAGGTCACATTATCTGGGAGCGCTGAAGGATATTTCTATAAAAGAAAAAAATCTAAATTAAAAAACTTATTTCCAGCCCTGGCTGGTGTAGCTCAGTTGGTTGGGTGTTGTCCAGTGTACCAAAGGGTTTCAGGTTTGATTCTCGATCAGGGCACACGCCCTGGTTTTTGGGCTCAATTCTCAGGAGGCAGCTGATTGATGCTGAGCTCTTGCATGGATATCTCTCTTTCTCTAAAAATCTATAAACTCTTCATTGTTGACAGTATTACAAATGTCCTCCAATTTTTTCCCTCTTAGACCTGCTCCACACAGCCCCTGTCCCACCCCCAACCCAGACCTTCACCACACTATTGTCTGTGTCCACTGGCTATGACTATATGTATATAAATTCTTTAGTTACTCTCTTTCCAGTGCCCCATCCCTTTGAGATATGTCAGTCTATTCTTAAAAAAAAAAAAAAAAAAAACTATATTACTAAACAACAAATGTGGAACCTGGGATCAAAATAACAAAAGGTAAGGAAGCACAAAGCACCAATCAGACCTAAGGTCTAATCCTAAATACTTACCTGAGCAGTCTAGATACTTAAACCTTCTTTCTTATCTTTAAGATAACAGCCACAGTACAATATAAAGAGGGCATTTACTTATCAGTACCTCTACACCAGGCAATGCATTAAGCACTTTATATGCCTTCTTTCATCTAAATCCCCATTTCAGTCTCCTGAACTGTGATTGGCATCATTATTTCCAATGAGAACCAGAGAAATGAAATAATTTGCCCAAATGTATTACCAAGTTGTAGGACCAAAATGAGAATTCAAGTTTGGGTTCTTAATCATTATATTTCAAAGGATGGTGGTGAGGATTAAATTTAAAATTTAAGAAGGAAAGCACACTGCAAAGTGCTAGCTCTTAGAATGTGCTCCCGTATGTGGTAATTTGTGTCCCCGCCTGTCATTCACAACCCTTGGCTTATCCTGTACAAGGAAGGGGCAATAAGGCTCAATCCTCCATTGCCAATTCTCAAACCAACCATTGCCAAAGTCACTGCATTCCTGGTCAGCTAACTGGGGGACAGATGTAGAGAGGAGGCCAGGAGAAGTTCCCCAATGCTGTTCCTTCCCCTTCCAGCTAGAGGACTCAGAAGCTAGGAGCCAGAGGAAAGGGGGTGCCCTGGCTTTGCTATGAGAGCTAGAGCATCTTATTTTCTTCTCTGAGAATCAATTTCTCCTTTGGAAGCAAGGAGCTGGGCTTCAGAGCCCCAGAGGGGACCGTGGAATGGTGACAAAGAGCATGGGCTATGCAAGTGATTTAACTTCTCACTTTCTGCCTAGTCTTCAAAATGCGTGATAGATAATAAAACGAGTAATAACTGTACGTAGTTCACAAGGTTGCTAAAGCCAAATAATTCACAAATCAAATAATTCACAAGTGCTTAGCAGAGTGCCTTGGACATGGTATGCATTCAATAAATATTACCTACTACCATGATTGCCATTGTTGTTATCAACACCATTACTGCAACTCCAGTGTTTGTGTTTGAGGCGTCTCTCTAGTAAGCAAGGAGATTCTTTTGTGAAGGGCTCTAATTTACAAATGCATTCAACTCTCTAAAGAGTGGCTCTAGAGCCCTGTATTTAGCGCTTTGCGTGGCACAACGACCAGGTTTCCTGCCTCCAGGGAAAGGCTGCGCCTTGCAGAACAGCCATGACAGCACCCCCAGTGCTCCCTTCCCCTTCTTCTCCGGGGGGCGGGGGCGAGGCCAGAGACCTGACTTCCGCAGCCCGCCCATATCAGTTACCATTGGTCACCTCGTCACTGGCGTGATTAAGACCCCGCCCCCTTCTCTCTGGGACCACTCTGAGGCGATCTCCCGAATCGGAGGGGCCTCGGAGGGGCCTCGGAGGGGCGGCCGCAATGCATCCTGGGCTTTGTAGTCCATCTACACAGCTGCAGCCAGAGAGCAGGGCCTCACGACCCGGAGAACTACAACCCCCAGAAGCCGGGCTGCGCGCTGGGAGAAGGGGGGGCTCGCGTCACGTGGGCGCTCGGCTTGGGCGGGCTATTTCTCGGTGCGGCGGCGGCTGGGGGACCCGGGCCTTTTGTTTGGAGCAGCTGCGGGGGGGCCCCGGAGCGGCGAGGCCGGCGGCCTTCCCCAGCTCGCTCGGTCCTGGCCGCCCCTCTCAGGGGTTGGGGGGCCACCCCCTGGGCCGGCCTCGCCTCAGGCGCCGCCGTCCCGCCCTAGGTCCTGCCCTAGGTCCGCCCTGCCCGCCCCGCCCGCCCCGCCCGGCCAGCTTAAGGGGAGGAACCGGCTGGGCCTCCTCGCAGGGCCTAGCCACCTCCGGAGTCGCCGCCGCCACCCTCCGAGCTCCGCGCCCCGGGCTGCCCCTCGCCCCTCCGGCCGTCACCATGAAGATCAAGGATGCCAAGAAACCCTGTAAGATGGGGGGCTTGGGCCCGCTGGGTTGGGAGAGCACTGGGGCGCCGTGTGGACGCCCCTCGGCGGAGCGGCCTGCTCCCCAGCCCGCCGCCCGCCGCGGGTGCCTTGTGCGGGTCGGGGCGGAGGGACCATTGCGGCGCAGGGCCGGAGGCCCGTCCCATCCCCCAGGCCTTGCGCGCCAGGCCTTCCGCCCCCTGGCCCTTGTCTCGCTTCCTCCTCCAGAGCTGGGCGGTGCAGGAGGGAATTTTTAACTCGAGCCCGGGTGCCCTCCCAGCCTCCTCTGCAGCCCTGTTGGAAATGGGTGGTCATGGCTGTCAAATTGCGCTGGGGCAGTTCCTGATTCTGGGCTTTCTGCTGTGTCCTTGAAATCCCGGCGGGTTCCTGGGACTTGTCACTCTTGTAATTAGAGCTTTTAAACGCCTGTGCTTGTAACCTGCCAGTGACTTGTTTTTGTGGAGCATAAAAACGAATTTCTGTTTGTTTGAAAAAACAAAACGATAAAAATCGCAGGTATTTCCGCCCCTCGAAGCTAACCACTGTTATTGGTTAACTACTGTTAACCGCTGTAAAATATGTTGGAGAATGTTCAGATATTTTTTTACAACTATATATGCAAAACATTCTTTCGATGAGCAGATCAACTTTTATTTCTTTTCATTTTAGCCCATTAAAAACCTTTTACTTCTGTAAAGAGCTGATTTACTCACCCAGCCATTGTGGTTGTCGCACTTTAAGTGCATTCTTCCAGAGCAACTAGGAATGTGGGAATGCATGCTTGTATTTTAGAATTGTGTTTATATTCTTCAGTTTTGAGTGTCTCATGTGATCCAACCGTTCTAAGAAATCTGATATAAAAGGGAGCACGGACTTTTTCCCGCCCATCAGGTTTCTTGTAAACCTCAAAGGAGAGGCAGCATGCCAAAGCACCCTGAAAACTGCTCATTGTTACTTAAATGTGAAATAATTTGGTCTTGCTTTTACAGATGAGGAAATTGAACTCACTGAGCCCCAGAGTAATTCTTGCAGTGCACAGCCAACCAACTCTGTGCTAAGGATCGGATCCCTGGGTCCGCTGACTCATAGCCTAGCATTCTTCTGCACCCATAGGGCATAGTCTAAATGCTTAGAGAAACATAAACCTTGCTGATCTGGTAGTTTGCCAATTAAAAAAAATTTAATGACGATTTCTTGTGCTAAATAATTCTTGTTCGAGGAGTCTATAAAATAGTGATGTGAGGCTTAAATGACCAAGTAATCTAGAAACACTTCTAATTTACATTTGCTAAATTAATCTTGAACAAATGCAGTATGTAAAACACTTGGACACCTTCCCTCAACACCTACATTTTCTCTGCTTGTCTTAGAATTTCCATTTAGTGAGATGGGTTTACCTATGACAAGCTCAGATTCTGACTCTTAAAGGTGTTTTTTTTTCTTTTTGCTGTGATAGTGATTTGGTTGCTTAGATTTGGGAAGACTTATAGTCAAGTATGAATACCACCTCTGTCAAAGGTGTTTTCAGCAAAGATGATAATTAAACGTTTATAAAATAAACTTGAGGTTGAGAATAAAAGAACACCTATTGATTAAATGTAAGTTGGCTATTACTACATTGTGGTACATTGTGAAGACCATTAATGTTAATACAGGGTCATGCTGAAAAACTAGTCAGGTAGTTTAATTTAGAAGTCCAAAATAACGTTTTCAGTTTCTTACATGTGAAAGGTGACTTTACTGCCTACTCAATTCTTAATGGTGAAAATAAAGAACATCTTGTTTTTGTATGAAGGAAAATATGAACTGTCCTGGAAGTATATGTAACTGGAAAGTGTTACTTCTAATTTTTTAAATCACTCAGGTTAGATAAAGATATATTTGTTTTTGAGTACCTGTACAGGGTTTTTCAATTATAAATTTAGTGAGCACTTAGTATACGTAAGGCACTATGTGCTTGCATTGTATCATTTAGCCCTTCCAGCAGCATCAGTGACTGGAAGCTGTATCTCCTGCTGGCTAAATAAGTGACTTTGGCTTTACACACTTTCTTGCATTATACACCTAAGTGTTAGAAAACATTTGCTTTTAGATACATCTCTGATATATTACCAGGTTATAAACCAAATGCATGCATTTAACTAGAAAATAAGAAAAGGAATTGGTTTCATCCTTTATATTATGTAACAAAAAGATTAGCGTTTGAAATTGTGTGTGAATTCAATTCCAGGAGAGGAGTATGAAGTCAAACATTAACCTAGTGAAAAATTTTTGCTAGTTAAAATATAAGAACCCAAATAATGGCAATGTTTGTTTGCTTTGCCTTTACTAACATGTTTTACACTACTTAAGTATTAGATATTAAAGATACTAAAAATCCGAACAATTGTGCATTCCTCTGTACCTTGACTGACATGATATATTAAGGTAATAGGCTTTTCAACCTTTGTTTTGTTTACCTGTATGGCATGTAATGTGATTAACAAAGTGATAGTAAAATGTATTTTTTAAAAGAAATTTGATGTAATATAGGTTTTGGAGTCTGCTTTGCTAACCCAAACAGTAAGTTACCTGAAGTTATTATCAAAACCAGAGAGAATTATATAGCATTTATTTGTAGTTTGTGCTGTATAATTTGATTGGCCTTGTTATCAGTTGAGTCACTTACCTAAGAATATCACTTCCAGAAAACATAGGTAGTACTAAATTTATGGACCTTGATCTCAGAGGGGTTTTGTGAACTGGACCCCAAGGGCAAAGGAAGTAAAAGCAAAAATAAATGACTGGGACTACATCAAACTAAAAGCTTCTGCACAGCAAAGGAAACTATCAACAAAACAAAAAGGCAGCCAACCTAATAGGAGAAGATATTTGCAAACGATACCTCCGATAAACGGCTAATATTCAAAAGATATAAAGAACTCGTATAACTCAACAGGAACAAAACATCCAATTTAAAAAATGGGCAGAGGCCCTGAACAGACACTTTTCCCAAGAAGATATATGATGCATGAAAAGATGCATGATGTAACAAGCTATAAGGGAAATGCAAATCATAACCACCTTAAGATACCACCTCATACCTGTTAGAATGGCTATTATCAATAAGACAAGAAATAACAAGTGTTAGAAAAGATGTGAAGAAAAGAGAACCCTTGTACACGGCTAATAGGAATGTGAATTGGTACGGGCACTATGGAAAACAGTATGGAGGTTCCTTAAAAATTTAAGAATAGAGCTACCATATGACCCAGCAATCCCTCTTCTGGGTAGCTACCAAAAAATTTTGAAAACTTACTTGTAAAGATAAATGTTCGTTGCAGCGTTACTCGGAATAGCCAGGACATAGAAACAACTTAAGTGTCTTTTGACAGATGACTGGATAAAGAAGCTGTGGTACATATATACAATGGAATACTACTCAGCCATAAAAAAGAAAGGATGAAATATTGCCGTTTGACAACATGGATGGATCTTGAGAGTATCATGCTAAGTGAAGTAAGGCAGACAGAAAAGGACAAGAACCACATGATTTCATTCATGTGTGGGGTATAAAACAGAGTGACAGACACACAAACTCATAGAAACAGACAACAGTATGGTGGTTACCAGAGATGAAAGGGGGCTCAAGGGGAGGATGAAAAGGGTAAAGGGGGTCAAATACATGGTAACGGATGGAGTCTAGACTTTGGGTGGTAAGCACGCAATGCAGTATAAAGATGAGGTATCAGATTGTACACCTGAAACTTATTTAATGCTGTTAACCAATGTTACCCCAATAAATTTAATTTTAAGGAGTATTATCACTTCCGGTAGATAATAAGGTACAATTGGATATGATAGATTCTAATAATTCTTTAGATGTAACTAATTTACCAAAGGGGAAGAAATTGTACCTGAAGTTTCTAAGGAATTATAATACTGAAGGTGTGAAGGTGGTTTTTTTCCTTAGACTGTAAACACCAACATTTTAATTTGCAGTGATGATTGGAAACAGTAAAAATTCTTTTATCCAAGAACTTGAAACATGTCTGAAATTTACTCTAGTGGACATGCCCCTTTTAGAATGTTGTTTCTTAAAATAATCTGGTAATGTTTTGAACATTTCCAGGATTTAGTTTCTCTCTATGCTAAAGAACAATTAAATCCTAATTTGGCATAAAATCCCTTTGGCCTGAAAGCTGCATTGGGCCGATAGCAATTAGATAGCTATTTAATGATTCTCTGCCGTCCCTTTACCAATATTTAGCAAGATACCAAACTTGTATAACCCAGCTTTTTTAGTTAACAGTGTAGCCCTTGCGGCTAGATATCTAATGCTGTGGAATCATTTAAAAAGGTGATTAGACATGTGGGGTTTTTTCTTTTGCATACATAATCTATCTGATAAGAAACAATTCTTGGTAGTATTCTATGATAATTTAAGGGGGGGCTTAATGGCAGCTCTCTTAGGCTCAGAATAGCAGCTACTGTTTTTGTTTTTGTTTTGAAAACCAAATACACAGATTACAAGAGATTCTAGGAAATTCTCAGTCTAGAGAAGGTAATGCATATTTGCCATCATCAAAGTACTTATTTATACTTATGGAATGTGTGTTTTATTTTTTTAAATGGGTCTTTTGGTTTGTTTTTTCACCTTGGCAGTGGAGAGTTTTATTTTCAAAAGGATAAGAAATGTTTCGGTTATTTGAAGTAAGTAGGCTCCTTATGCACTGCTGACCTACTTTCAATGATAGGAGTGATCATAATTAAGAATTTGTGACTTCTATATTCTTGTTGCCTGCCCCATACTTTTTAATGGTGGTGGTTTCTCTGGTATAAGGAAATGAATTCCAGAACTCTTGAGTTGAAAGGCTCCCTGTGTACATGGTGGCTATTAGCATTTTTTTTTAAATTGGAGCCACTGGCAAGGCTGAGTTCTCTTTCAGTCCTTACCTTCCTGATAGAAGAAAAAATTGTCATAATTGAGATTTGCTAGAAATAGAAGTGACATGTAATGTTCTAGTTTGCATATTACGGTTACTAAGAAATTCATCATCTGCAATGTAGCATCAGTTAGCTTCCTTTTAAGAAAAGACAGCACCAAAAGAACAGACATGCTAATAGGCTGGATGTAAGATGAATCATGGGCTTCTTGCACTGTTGATTTAAAACACCTACCTCTGTGGGCAATAACCCTTAAGGAAATCGTATTATTTTTCCGATTTAATTTTGTTATTTCATAGAACTTTCTGTTTTCTAGTTCAATTGGGTTTTACAATGGTTTAAAATTGGATGGCAGTAAATATTCTCTGGTGCATGAGTTCCTGGTTGTTGATGATTGTGTTTTTTGCATCTTATATACCATGCACACTTTATTATTTATTTTTAATAATTTTTTAAATTTATTTTTATTTTTATTTATTTTTGTTTGTTTGTTTTTATCCTCACCCGAGGACTTTTTGCATTCATCTTCAGATAGAGCGAGAGAGAGGGAGGGAGAGAGAGAGAGAAACATCAATGTGAGAGAGACACATCGACTGGCTGCTACCCACACGACCCCAACCTGGGCCAGGGACAAACTGCAGCTGAGGTACGTGTCCTTAGCAGGAACCGAACCCAGGTATCTCTGGACCGCTGGCCAACGCTCTAACCGCTGAGCCAAACCGGCTAGGGCATATTTTTAATAATTTTTTAAAAAATATTTTTTCTTTATTGATTTTAGAGAGGAAAAGAAAGAGAGAGAGAAACATCCGTGAGAGAGAACATCGATTGGCCGCCTCTTGCATGCCCTAGCTGGGGATTTGGCCCACAACCTGGGCATGTGCCCTGACCAGGAATCCAACTGGCGACCTC
Source organism: Tadarida brasiliensis (assembly GCA_030848825.1). Lineage (NCBI taxonomy): Eukaryota > Metazoa > Chordata > Mammalia > Chiroptera > Molossidae > Tadarida > Tadarida brasiliensis. The sequence goes on along the minus strand of CM061259.1, from coordinate 115,216,317 downwards.
TTGGTGCATAGGTCGACGTTCAACCAGTGAGCCACACCAGCCGGATTGTTTTTTATTTTTTTATTCCTCACTTGAGAATATTTTTCTACTTATTATCAGGTAGAGTGGGAGGGAGGGGGAGAGAGAGAGACAGAGAGAGACATCAATGTGATAGAGCCACATCAGCTGGTTGTCTCCTGCACGACCAGACCAGGGCCAGGGACAAACCGCAGCTGAGGTACATGTCCTTGACTGGAATCAAACCCGCAACTCATTGGTCCGTGGGCCGACGCTCTAACCGCTGAGCCAAACCGGCCAGGGCCATGCACACTTTATAATACTCCTCCTCAGTGTCTAATGAAATTTAAGACAAATGAAAAATGGGATGTACTGTAATAATGTAACATAGCTTTATTTACTATTTTTTTTTACTTCCTGTGTAATGTTTTCTTTTTTGAGATAGGACAGGTTTGTGGTTTCAGGCCAATAGATCCACAAAAGCCTCCTAAGAAACAGTGGAAGGTTTTTGTTTTTCTTTATCATTCTAATGATAATTATACCCAAACAGTCATTTTCTTTCTGGGAAAGAGTCAGACAACACTTTCCTGCAGTCTAGACTTTAGAAACAGGACTTCTTTATTCAAGTGAGCCTTTTTATTGCCTACTCCAGAGTTAATGAACTTTGGAATTGGCTATTGATATACCTGTAGGGTCAAACACCTTGGTGCTTATGCATAGCTTTAGAACAGTAGATAATTTCTTACTCTCTAGTATTTTATCTATAAACCTGAAATATTTTCCTGGGCAGTAATGTTCCTTTGCAACTTAATTCGTGGTTCAGTGTAAGAATTAAAAGTTCTTCACATAAGTATTACCGGAATTTTTGCTTTTCAGCATGACAGTATTCAGGTATTTTTATAACCTAGGAGCAGACTGCTGACTGAAAATAAAAATGGCATGAACTTTGAACCTGGTGATGCTTCAGCTTTGTAGTTTGCTCTCTGAGTAACATTTTTATTTGTATGAATATTTTGACACCTGTCTGTGTTTGACACTGACAAAGGCCCAGAAAGAACAACTGCAGATGTTAAGTGATTTTTAATGTGTTTTGAGTTTTGGAAAATAAAGGTTTTTAGCTTAATCTTACCTTGTAGAAATTTTTCTATCCCCAAATGTATTTTATGTAGCAGTAGTGATTTCCACACCCCCTCCCCTGAATCAAACATTAATCAAATAGGAGAATTCATTTTTTTTTTTTTTGGTACGTGCCCCTAGTGGGAACCGAACCAGGGACTCCCTGGTCTGCAGGCCGGCGCTCCAACCGCTGAGCCAAACTGGGCAGGGCAGGAGAATTCATTTTGATTATGTAATTTCAGAAGATTCCTTATTTTATCTGATGCCCATTGGAAAGCACCCTGATTACATATCTGTTTAGTAGGTTCTGGAAGGAATCTCTGGTTTATTGGATCAGTGGAGCTATTCCACATTGTTTTCTTTAAATGTATTTGTCCAAGCCAATACTTGGCTGTGAAGGTCTCCTCTAACCATTAGTGTTGCTGCTTGCTAGTACTGATTTATTTGAACAAGGGGGAGAAGGAGGTTGATATGTAACTTTTTACATGAACCTGTTTAAAGCAGAAATTCTGGATTTCATGAATAAACAGTAAAATGTGATAGCACATTTCTTTTTACCTAAGGATATAGTATTATATGGTTTCTACTTTATTTATATATTTTTTAGTGTGTTTTTATTGATTTTTTTTTCTTTTTTTAGAGAGGAAGGGTGAGAGAGATAGAAACCTCTTTGTGAGAGAGAAACATTGACTGGCTGCCTCTTGCACACCCCCTACTGGGGATTGAACCGGCAACCCAGGCATGTGCCCTGACCAGAAATCAAACTGGGACCTCCCAGTCCATGGGATGACACTCAATCCACTGAGCCACACCAGCCAGGCCGGTTTCTACTTTTCTAAAAAAAATTGCAAATGACCAATAGTTTTAAAAATGTACTACTTATAACCACTTATAACTACTTAAAAACAAAATTAAGAAAATTTAGTCAGTTTTTTTCTGCATTTTAGTTATTTATACAAATTTATAGGTGACATAAAGCAAGTACCTGTTTAGGGCTTTGCTGCCCTAAAGTATGTTCTGAATTCATTTTACTTTTTTTTTTTTTTAATGTTTCTTTGTTAAGATTTCCCCTGGGGTTACTTGAAGTGATTATCAGCCAATTTTATTACATTAAAATCTTTTTAGAAACCTTTTCAACGCCTGGGTGATAATCTATTTAAAAAGAGTTGGTCCACATCTTTCACATGGTGAGCATTTCATAAATGAAGAGGAATGTCTTGGTAGGAATTAAAAGGCCCTGAGCCAACCTCAAGCATCCTGTGATGGATTTTAGAAAATACAGAAAAACACTTTGAAGGGGAAAGGTGAGTTGTAGACATGTAGAAGATATGTCTTACCCTATAAGTATTATAGACTGAATGCATGATTGAGGGTAGATGAAGTTTGTAGCTAGTTAACTCATTTCTAATTTGCATTTCCAAAATATATTTATATATATATATATATATATATTTTTTTTATCCACAGCTTTCCCATGGTTTGGCATGGACATTGGCGGAACTCTAGTAAAGCTCTCATATTTTGAACCTATTGATATCACAGCAGAGGAAGAACAAGAGGAAGTTGAGAGCTTAAAAAGTATCCGGAAATATTTGACTTCTAATGTAGCATACGGATCCACTGGTATTCGGGATGTACACCTTGAACTGAAGGATTTAACACTTTTTGGCCGAAGAGGGAACCTGCACTTTATCAGATTTCCAACCCAGGACCTGCCTACTTTTATCCAAATGGGAAGAGATAAAAACTTCTCAACATTACACACGGTGCTATGTGCTACAGGAGGTGGTGCTTACAAGTTTGAAAAAGATTTTCGCACAGTACGTATCTGTTTCCTAGCCAAAAATTGATCCCCATTCTCTCCGGTTTTTAAATATGAGGCTTTGTTTCCATCCAGCACGTTTCTTAGATTAGTTCCTTCTGCAGATTCATGACTAGCTTTTGATTTGGGGCATTTAAACACCTTCATAGGATAAGTAAAAATTGTCCAGATTTGGGGTTGTTGTACATATTTGCTAAGACCTGCTCACTTTAGGGACGGCAACAAAAAAGACTTGAATTAATTTGGTAGTGTACAAAGTCTGGTGTAAATGGGGCTTGAATTACTCTATTATTGTGTTATGTTTGCAGATTTTTTAGTACTGGCCATATAGTCCTGTCTCCCAGGGCCATCTCCTTCCCAAACTGCAAATGAAGCCAGTGTCTTCTGATTAGTAGACACTTAATTGAAAGTCTCTGTTACCCCTTTTTCCTGGTTTTATGTTACTGTCTCAAAGGGGTTTATTTGGATATGGTGAATGGACTGTGTAAGTGCTGATTTGCTTTATGTGCTAGTGGTTTTGCTGGACTTGTAGTTTTTTTTCTTTAAAATAAAATTAAAAAGTTGATATTTGGGCTACTAAAATGTTTCCTTGAAAATATGCGTGTATACCATTTAATTTCATAATTCATATAAGAAAAGTGTTAATAGAACAGAAGTGATCACTTACATGGCTAACATAAGTGAGCCCCTTGCAATTTAGGGTAGTTTAAAAGTCTAAATTTATATTGAAAATTTTTTTACTGTAATGGATAATCCCGATTTGAATTCACTTTATTGACTAATTTAAACATAAATTTTATGAATTTGATACTGGTTTGTTTGGGCAAAAGCACTGTCCTTGAAGCCAGCTTTCACCTGGCCATTGAAAATGCTGATATCCAAATACAGTTCTAATTTATTTTTAAAGTAGCAATATATTCTAGTGATAAAGTTTTATAATATTTGTTTTTCTTTGATGGTTATGCATTTATTAAGGTAATATTGAGCATCTAGTATGTGTCAGTTATTGTGCTAGACACAAAAAGCCCTCAAAGAGTGCAGTATTCTAGACCACACAGATAAGTGAATTATAAGTGGAAGTACAATGCCTTATAATTAATACTGTTGCTGTGAAAAGAGGTGCCATGGGAACACCAGAGGAGTGGTACATAAGTCCTACACAGTTGAAAAGCTTCCGGAGGAAGTGATATCTAAGCTGAGATCTTTTATAACAAATATTTTATAATGTACTCTTTACTAACCTGAAATGAATTTAATAATTTCAAACTAGTATTCAAACTACAGTATGAAGACAGGAAACTAAGGTATATGTGTGTATACACACACACACACACACACACACACACATCAGTAGGTAGATTCTCTGGTGTGATCACTTGGAGGGTATAATGAAAGTAGTGAGATGCCTGCACCTATACATAGATTCACCATGAATTCTAGAGCCACGTATGCTAGATTTGATGTTTTATTAGAGAATTGACTACCATAAATGGTGTTGCTGTTGATGTAACTTTCCAAGCCGCTAAAACAACACTTAATAAAATTTCCAGCAATAAGCAGTACAGTGTTTCCTCAGTTTATTTGGGGTTGCATTCCTAGCAATTTAGTATGTCCTCAAACTATGTAAAAAGTACTTCATGTTCATAAATATAGACATAAAATACTGTGTGTTTACACAGGCTCAGATAATTAAAAATAGATTTTCCTACTCCTCCCTATAAAATGTCTTTCAGGACAAAGATTAGGAATGGTATAATTCTTTGTTTTGCACAACTGCCCCACCCATTGCAGATGTCAGGCATCCCAAGTCTCTGCCATGAAATGTTAGTTTTGTCCCTTTTTCCCATCTTTGAAAAGTAAAATGTCCCCACATTTCCAAAATGCCTCCAGAGGTAACATCACCATCATTGGACTAGATGAAATCCCAAAGAGAATTTGACACAAAACGAGTAAAAATGTGGGGGTCGTAGATGATTTTGAAGTTTCGTAAAGTACATGAAAATTATATAGTATGAGTCAGTATTTTGAATGCTGTTCTTTGTTCACTTTATAAAACTTTTTTTTTTTTTTGGTATTTTCTTACAGATTGGAAACCTCCACCTGCACAAACTGGATGAACTTGACTGTCTTGTAAAGGGCTTGCTGTATATAGATTCTGTCAGTTTCAATGGACAAGCAGAGTGCTATTATTTTGCTAATGCCTCAGAACCCGAGCGATGCCAAAAGATGCCTTTTAACCTGGACGACCCCTATCCATTGCTGGTAGTGAACATTGGCTCCGGAGTCAGTATTTTAGCAGTCCATTCCAAAGACAACTATAAACGAGTAACTGGGACGAGGTAAGCAACCTTTGCTTTTTGCAGCATTCACATTGTGTTATACACTGAAGTTGTGAAATCAATATAGTAATACTAGCCTCATCAGAAAAATATGTATTTGTGCAACAGCAAGAAATGTAGATGTGCAAATATAAGTTAAAGTGTTGCAGGCAATATTGTTTTAAAAGCATGTGTGTAACCACTCAGATTAAAATCATTAAATAATTTATATTGGTTAACACCAGTTGGCATTAAAATTTCCATAACGTTAAGAGTGAATTTTTGCTCTTGCCAGTGTTGCTCAGTTGGTAGAGTGTAGTGCCATGCACTGAAAGGTTGCCATTTTGATTCCTAGTCAGGGTATGGGAGGCAACCGATTGATGTTTCTCTCTCACATCAATGTTTCTCTCTCTCCCTCCCTCTCCCTCTCTTCTCTCTCTAAAATCAATAAGAACTTTTTTTTTTTAAATAAATTTTTGTCTGGAATAATTCCAGTGACTTTATTTTCCAAAGCATTTTTCTTTCCTTATTTTTCACTTTTTTGTAGATGTGTTTAAGCTTAAAGCTTGCCAAATGCTGGTTTCATGCAGCATATTGGGCAACATTGTAATTAATTCTTATTGGATGAATTTAGCATGAGCTCTTTATGGGATAAGATTAATGTTCCAGATATCCCTTACAAATTTCTATAGTCTGAAACATGAATGTGAAGTGAGATTTTTACATTTTTCTCATGATTCTGATATGTACTTAAGGAGGGTGGTGGAGACTCCTATTTATTTGAGAACAGTTTGTGAAAAAGCTCATTTCAGTTTTAAAGTAGTACTATTTAAGTGCTGCTTAAATTTAATACCATGTAAGTATTAAAGTATTTAAATAATTATATACTAAATGTAATAAAATTAGTATTTGTTTCTGTGGTAGCTAAAAATCTACCTCCATTGAAACTATACCAAAGAATTACAGGGAAGTACAGTAGTCCCTTTTTTTCTGCGCTTTTGCTTTCCACAGTTTCAGTTATTGCCATCCGAAAATATTAAATTGTAATTTCCAGAGATAAACAATTTATGACTTTGAAATTGCACACGGCTCTGAGCAGCATGATGAAATCTCCACGCTGTCTACATACACTCCCCCCCCTTCATCACTTGGTAGTCCTCTCGGTTATCCTCCACTGTTGCAGCGTTGCTGTGCTTATATTCAAGTAACTCTAGTTCACTTAATAATGATGGTCCCAAAGCACAAGAGTAGTGATGCTGGGAATTCGGATATGCCAACAAGAAGAAGCCTTAAAGTTCCTTAAGTGAAAGTTCTCAACTTAATAAGGAAAGAAAATAAATGGTATGCTGAGGGGAACGAATTTTCTATGCATGGAGTTGTGAAGGAGGAGGGAAAAAAATGCCTGTTTTGCTATCACACCTCAAACTGCCAACGTTACAGAAAACGTGTTCTGATTGATGGTGACATATTGAGCCAGAAAGCATTGAGCCTGTAGGAAAACTTCAGCAAGGGTTCCCTGAAACAAGTGACCACATTCACATAACTTTACAGTATATTGTAAGAATTGTTTTATTTTATTATTAGTTATTGTTACTCTCTTATTGTACCTTATTTATAAATTAAAGTTTATTATAATCGTGTAGAGGAAATAATACAGGATTCATTACTCTCTACAGTTTCAGGCATCTACTGGAGGTTTTGGAACGTATCCCCCACAGATAAGGGGATGACTGTATTACCTACTTAAATCAATTCTAAAAGACAGAAATTCAGCCTGTTAACTAAATTCCAACAGTGATTTAAGGATAGAACCTGTTAGAAGTTTAGGTGAGACTAGGGAGCAAAGGCTTTGATTTGGGGGATTAGAGAGATATGATTTTATTTTGTGAGCATATCTAAAAGAATAATAGAACCAAGCAAATTTCTATCATTAAAATGATGACCAGCCTGACATAAATTTCCTTACTGTATTTATTTCTAGATCATGTAAATGTTAATGTATCACACTGAGTTGATTTCAGCCTTGTCAGGCCAAGTAAACAGGATTTTCGCGAAATGATTTCTTGGAAATCGTGTAGAATCACTGGTTTTCTTTTAATTCATATGGCATGAATTTAGCACTTAATCGTTTTACATGCACATAAAAGCATTTATTTTTGGCAATACAAGGTATAAAGGATCGGATGAAGTTACTGGAAAATATAAAAGACCCTCTTGTCCTCATGTCGTTTCCACCGAGTGATCTTTTTCCTTTGGTTTATTCTTCTATCTGACCAGTTAGGTTTTTGCTAAGCATTTTTAACCTGTTCCCATTATGTTAATATTTCAGTGCTTAGTATTAGCAATACGTTGTTTCTTTGTGTTTATTGAATAAATAAATGCTCCACCCTTTTACTTTGGAAAAAGAATACAGTGTGTAAATGCATCTCATAGAGTTTCTTTAATTTTTTTAGCCTTGGAGGAGGTACCTTTCTGGGCTTATGCAGTCTATTGACTGGCTGTGAAAGTTTCGAAGAGGCTCTTGAAATGGCATCCAAAGGTGACAGCACCCAAGCGGACAAGCTGGTCCGTGATATTTATGGAGGAGATTATGAAAGATTTGGTCTACCAGGTTGGGCTGTAGCATCTAGGTAAGTCTGATATTTGTGTTGTAATTAAAGTTGCTTATTTATATCCAGAATATATAAGGAACTCATACAATTTACACCAAAAAACAAAAACAAAAACAAAAAACACAAACACAAACAATCCAATTACAAAATGGGCTGGGGACCTAAAACAGACATTTCTCCAAAGAGGATGTACAGATGGCCAATAGACATGAAAAGATGCTCACATCACTAATCATCAGGGAAAGGCAAATTAAAACCATAATGAGGTATCACCTCATACCTGTCAGGATGTCTGTCATCAATAAATCAACAAACAGTGAGTGTTGGCATGGATGTGGAGAAAAGGGAACCCCTGTGCATTGTTAGTGGGAATGCAAATTAATGCAGCCACTGTGGAAAACAGCATGGAGGTTCCTCAAAAGATTGCTGCCACATGACCCAGCAGTCCTACTTCTGAGTATTTATCTGAAGAAATCCAAAACACTAATTTGAGAAGACATATTCACCTCATATTCATTGCAGCATTATTTATAATAGCCAGATTATGGAAGCAACCTAAGTGTGTCCGTTGATAATGATTGGATGCAGAAGTCATGGTACTTATGTAGTATGAAATATTACTTGTCCATAAAAAAGAACGAAATCTCCGCATTTGTGACCACATGGGTGGACCTAGATGGCATTATGCTAAGTGAAATAAGTCAGACAGAGAAAGACAAATAACATATGATTTCACTTGTGTGGAATCTAAACAAAATAAACAAACTTAAGAGATACAGAGAACAAATTGATGGTTACCATATAGGGGAGGATTGTGGGATGGGTGAAAAGGGGGACTGGATTAAGATGTACAAATTGCCAGATATAAAAACAGTCGCAGTCCTCCCTTTATATAGAAAGTAACTTTTAGAAGGTAACATTTATATACCATTGACTGCATACTATATATACTCTTTAAAAGCAATATAACTTAGTCTGACTCTGCCTCCTTCCCTTTCTCCCCCCCCCCTTCCCCTTTTCTTCCCTTATCTCTCTCCCTCTCCTGCCTCCACTCCCTCCCTTTCTCCCTTGTTAACAGCTTGGTATTTCATTGGTTGATGATGTTTGGGTTCTCATTATTTTGCCATGTACAGTTCAGTGGACCAGTGAGTAACCCTGTATATGTTAGATTTGTCTGTAGGATAAATTCCCAAAATGTATGAAATGTTGCTTTTTATCAGCAGGTTTGATTTTGATTTTTTTTTTTTTTTACATTTCTCTGCAGTTTTGGCAACATGATTTATAAAGAGAAGCGAGAGTCTGTTAGTAAAGAAGATCTGGCAAGAGCTACTTTAGTTACTATCACCAATAACATTGGTTCTGTGGCTCGAATGTGTGCTGTTAATGAGGTAAAACAATTTTAATGATGTGAAAAATGTGAATTGGAGGTTTATGTACATACAGCAGGGCGTTGTGTTCTTTAAGGAGGCCTGTAGGATGGAGCCCTAATCCATTATGCCCCATGACTCATTATGTATGTTTTGTACTCAGTTGTTATATTACCCTAAAGAAAGTAGCAAGTAATTCCAATTAGAAATAAGACACAGAGACATTTGCATTTCACCTTCTGAGAAATAGTAGCCATGTGCTGCTTAATGACAGGTCCGTTCTGAGAAATGCCACATTAGGCAATTTCATTGTTGTGTGAACATAATAGGTTACACTTACCACAAACCTAGATGCTCTAGCCTACTATACACCTAGGCTGCACGGTGGAGCCTGTTGCTCCTGGGCTACACACCTGTGCAGCACGTTACTGCACCAGACAACATGAGGTCTCTGCTGCCAGGTAACCTGGCACACTGTTCGACAGCAAACTCTTCTGTAAGTAGAAAGAGAACACTCTAGAATAACAGCAAAAGGTGTAATAGAGTAAATACATAAACCAGTAACATAGTCGCTTGTTACCATTGTCAGGGCTTACGCACTGTGCATAATTGCGCTCTGCTTTTATACCACTGGCAGTGCAGTAGGTTTGTTCACCCCAGCATCAGCACAGACACTTGAGTGATGTGTGGTGCTGTGACATCAGGACGGCTGTGACACAGCATCGACATCACTAGGCAGTAGGAGTTTTCAGCCCCGTTACAATCTTACGGGACCACCATCGCAGATGTAGTCCAGACATGTCGGTGACCACGATGTCGTGCAGCACATGGCTGCACACGTCCTAATATCTTGAAGATGTGAGAGTAAAGCGGGATGTGTGTGTGTGTGTGTGTGTGTGTGTGTGTGTGTGCTGTTAATGTTGCATTTGATTGGGGAAGTGCTTGAAGTTTTCTTACTGCCCTCGGCTTCTTTACAGTGCTGCCTTGTCGCATATGGATCAAGCAGCATTGTACAGGGCTATGAAGGCATTGAGACTCGTTCTTCGCGTGAAATCTGAACAGTGCATACTTATGAAAAGCATTTACTGCTAGACGTATCTCATATTTGGGCTATTTTTATTTGAAGGAGACTACATTTGTCCATTTAATTTTTATAAATGTCCAGTACTTTGAACTGAATGGAGAATTTGCTTTTTGAAGGAATCCTTTATTTGTTCATTCATTCACCTATTTGTTGGATAAATATTTACAGATTGCCATGTGCCAGGCATTGTTCTGGGCACTTGGGACACATGTGAAGGAAGTAGTGATCTCTGACTTGGTGGAGCTTACATCCATTTTAGTGATGTAGAAAATAAAATAATTTAGTTTGTGTTAGGTGACAAATGCTATTTTTCAAAGTGAGAAAATCAAACAGGACAAAGGGAATTGAGAATACACCAGAATGTGGCAGAAGACAAACTGCTGTGTAATTGGGTGGTTGGAGGAGGCTTTATTGAAAATGTGACCTTTGGGCAAAGATTTGAAGGGAGTGAAAGAGTCATACATGTAGATATTTTGGGAAGAAAGAGGCTTCAACAGACAAAACAACTGCAAAACCCGGAATTAATCCTCCTAATTATTGCTTAAATCCATCTCTTTAGTTTCTTAACAGTGTAGTTAAGGTGGCTGAGGGAGTCACTATCAGGCATTTTAACCTTGGTTTTGGAATATTTCACTTTTGGGGGTTCGCTTTTGGAACCGATTTTCTGTTTTCACTGGCTAATTGTCTTAACAGTAATTTTGGCCATAGTTTACACTGTCCAAATTTAGTGTACAAACATGTATACTCAAAAAGTCAATATATTATTGTGAGAGTAGAAATAGGTTTTCTGGAGAACACCAGTTCCTCCATCTAAGATTGTCTAATCATAGAACTGTCTAAGGAACCAAATTAGTGAGTGGAATCTTAGCAGAGAGTGACTGGATGGGTTAGGCTGGGGCAGAACACCAGAAACCTAGGCGTGGGTGTGCGTGCCAGGCCCAGTCAGTGTTGCTCTCCGGCTCTCTGTATAAAGTCCACGGGTTGTGTGGCATTGTTGAGCATACATTGCAACACGCTGGCCAAGTTTATAGCTTTTTAAAAGTCCTAAACACATTTAAAATACTCTTCCTTGGTTTGTCTCCTTTAATCTAGTGTTCCTCCAATTGCTATGTTAAATGGATAATTTCTTGGCTATTTTCAAAAATAGGTCTCATCTATAATCATTTACTAGGGCCTTTTCCAGAACTTTTTAAAAATAGACTTATTTTTTAGAGCAGTTTTAGGTTCACAGCAAAAATGAGTGGAAAGTGCAGAGTTCCCATATACATAGCCCTGACCCCACACATGCACCGCCTCCCCATTGTCATCCACAGCACATTGGCACGTTCTCTGCAATCCGTGAACCCACACCGACACGTCATTATCACCCAAAGTCCATAGTTCACATTTGGGTTCACTCTGGGTGTGCATTCTTTGGGTTTGGACAAATGTGTAGTAACGTCTAGAACTACTTTTTTAAAATATGCAGGATTATGGAGGTATATGCCAGGAATGTAGCAGGCACTAAAAAAGGTAGTTGTTTATATTTTTACGTAGGGATTTTGTAAACTCTCTTGTATTGTAAAATCCTTTCTTGAAGTCATTTTCTTTGTTCTTTTCTTTTAGAAAATTAACAGAGTTGTCTTTGTTGGAAACTTTTTACGAGTCAATACTCTTTCGATGAAGCTTTTGGCGTACGCACTGGATTATTGGTCCAAAGGACAACTGAAAGCACTGTTCCTAGAGCATGAGGTATGACAGCAAAACAGTGTTCTGTGAATTGTAACAGCGTGCTTTACATGCAGGTTTCCTGCATTGATTCTCCTCTGTATTTACAAGTGAAGTACAAGACTACGTTTCACCTAAACGGTATATTGATTCCCTCAGTTCAGTATGAATTGGGGGGTGATTACTGTCACCTGGCACCCCATTAAGATGATAACTTCATAGTTCTTCTGAGAGAAAGAGCAGTATCAGGTCTCTGAGCTCCTTAAACACTGGGCTGTTTATATGCTTAGTGGATCATTTGGGTTTTTTTAAATTGTTTTCTTTTTATATTTTCATCTCTGAGGTAACAGATGTTAAATGTGAACAATACAAAGCTGTATAATTTAGCAATGAAAATTCTCCTTAATCTTCCCACCGCAGTCTCACCCCACTGTTAACGTTTTGGAGTTTATTCTGGATCTTTTTTTTTTTTTCATATTTGTTCACTACAGCCAGTTAAATTCTGATCTAAGCAAATACTAGTTCACATAATGTTTTCGATTCAGTAAATTTACCTTGAATTGTTTTGTTTCAGGTCAAAGGGCTGTATGAGTTTCAATAACAGAGGTTCACAGTTATTCTCTTCAAAGCTTCCACGTTTCGTGGGTGCTGCCGTGCGGACCAGAAGGGTGGCGCCTGTGCTCCCCCCGGTGGGGGGGGGGGTGAGGGCACTGAGAGGGCAGGTGGCGCTGATGGAAGCTGATTGAGGAAAGGGGCCAGGGGCACAGAATTGCAGTAATAGCCCTATAAGCTTTCATGTCTAAAAGCCATACTTTAAAAATAGATATTTCAAAGGTGTATATATTGAGAATACAGTTAAAATTTTCTTATAATAGCTGACAAAACAAATTGGTAGATTTCTGAATAGATGTTCTTAAATAGATATAATGTCAGTATGTGTTCTCAGTAGTGGTTAATACTGTATGCTAATTTAAAGCTGCACTACATTAATAATTGTATAAAATTTTACAGGGATACTTTGGAGCAGTTGGTGCACTTCTTGGACTGCCGAATTTCAGCTAAAGCATCAGGTTTCTCTCTAATAAATGTCATCCAGGAGGAACTGAAAACCAGAGGCTAAATTATTGCTGCATTATTTGTCCCTGGGAACCACAGGATAAGAGGAGCCTGTTCCTGATGGTTTTAAATGTCAGAATGGTAAACGTTGCCATAGTAACAGCGGCAACTCGGTAGCAGGTGAAGTATTTCTGATTGAAATGCTTTCCCTTCTGTATATAGCCAGTGTTAAATCCTTAAATGCAATACAGCCTCTGATAATTGAGCTTTCTCTCAAAAAGATTTTCTATTTATTTTATGTAGCCAACATTGCAGTACTGTATGCTCAAACAAATCTTAAAATTCTCAGAAATGTTTAGCTCATGAAAATAATTAATTCTGAATATTTGTTACAAGTCTGTTCTATGTGTTTTGGTTACTAGTAAGCAGACAGTAACATACCCTGTATCAAAATTAGTTGAAATGGCAATCAAAGATCATTTTTATGTGATTTTAGAAATGTTAAGGCAATATTAATTATTCATTATTGTAGTTTTCCTAACATACCCCCCCCCAAAAAGCATGTTTATGGAATCCTTCCCCAGAAGTACAACCATTTTCAAATGCCATAATTTAATTGAAATACTGTTGCTAAATATTAGCCAGAATTTTAAATGAATCCTAGAAAATGCACATATCTAATGACATTGCACTTTCTATATTTTATTAGTTAATCAATACATTTTTTAATTGGAGGCTTAATTACTTATTTGAAAGTCCATTTGTTGAGGTCCCAGGACTATTCCAGTGGAGTGTGGTTGGCATGCATTGGGAGAGTTCTTTCTATACCACATTTATCTCAGGCCCAGTCTCAGTCCTTTCTGTTTAATTAGGTCCGAACCATCAAAGCTAATGACTCAATTCTATTATGAACAGCAGCAAAATCACATTTATTCTAAATTGATGTTATACAAGAGTTCTCTGGAACTCGGAGGCAGTTCTATAGAATTATGAAAGGATCAGTGTTTTGTACATTCTGGTAGTAAAAGAATTGCAGTTCCAAAATCTGTAAATCTCTTTGCCTTTGAGTTTGTTCTCTATTTTGAATCCTTTTTTATAATGTTATAACCCTTCTCAGATTTTCACTTTGGCAGTAACATTTTGGAGTCCAGTAGTTCAGTGAAGTTGTTTAAGACTGTTTCTCATGGTTTTTATGGAGTAGCGACTTGGGGAAACTGTTCGTATCCTTAAATTATCAGTGTATCTGGATGTGCTTTGAAGAGCTTAAAACTGTTTACATTACAGGAAGAAGTATTACAGTGTGTTTTCACAGAACAGTTTTGTTCCATAGAGAACAGTTTTCAGTAGACTATCGAGAGGTGCTTGATAAGACATTTCTCCTTAGAGTTTTCAAAATTTGTGCTCAAATACTTATAATTCGGTTTTCTTTATCTAAAGATATTAACATGAATAATAGGAGTGAAAATGGAGAGGGGGAAAGTATGTCAACGTACTGTTTTAGAATTTAGAATATTTAGAACCTTGAATTCATGTCAATCTGTAGTCATTTTGAAAACCTATGACCAAATGTTTTTTACTTTCGTGTTTCCATTGTAGTGACTAGATATTTCAGCCAAAAGCCACTTACTCAATTTTTTTTAGAAGTTTGTGATTTGGGCATCTGTACAAAACATTTTTTATTTCTAAATGACCATAACTTCAAATTATATTTCTGTGGCAAACTGTATATTCACAGCTATAGGTTTAGACGGAAAGAAATGGAATGATCAAAGTCTGTATAAGTTAATTTGATCAATATTTTGTTTAATTGGGACTATGATTCATACTTTCTGTCCTTAAGAAGTGCAGTTACTTGCCCGGCTGGTGTGGCTCAGTGGATTAAGCATTGTCCCATGCACTGTGAGGTCCCGGTTCGATTCCCGGTCAGGGCTCATCCCTGGGTTGCAGGCTCGATCCCCAGTAGGGGGCGTGCAGGAGGCAGCTAGTCGATGTTTCTCTCTCACATCCATGTTTCTGTCTCTACC
Source organism: Tadarida brasiliensis (assembly GCA_030848825.1). NCBI lineage: Eukaryota > Metazoa > Chordata > Mammalia > Chiroptera > Molossidae > Tadarida > Tadarida brasiliensis. Next base: position 115,201,214 of record CM061259.1, on the reverse strand, counting down.
TTCCTTTCTCTCTAAAGAAAATCAACAACAACTACAAAAACATACTAGAAAGAAGTGCAGTTACTTGCTGAAACACAAAGTGGAGTGCCATCTCACCACTTGCACTGGGCTTTTCTTGTGTATGATCTAGAATTACTGTAGTAATACAAATACAGAATTATGATGAAGGCTGCCAAGATTCTAGTTTTTTATTATGATCTTAAGATTAACTCCGTGTGAGAACACAGTGGTAAATAGGTTTAGTTATAATCCCAATCAAAATAATGCCTCAAAGTTCTGTGTTCTTCAACAGTGCTAATAGAAACAAAATGTGAGCCACATGTAATTTTATATTTTCCAGTAGGCACATTTAAAAGTAAAAGAAAAAAAAGGTGAAATTCATTTTTATTATATATTTCTATGTAATTCAGTATATCCGATATGTTATCATTTCAACATGTAATCAATATTAAATGTTATTTAGGAGATATTTTACTTTTTTTTGGTACTTAGTATTCAAAACCAGAACATTTGCCAAATATTAAGACTCTGCAAAGATTCCTGAGCTTTTTGCCTTTGCGTGCAGATGTGGTTGCTGTGTTCTAAGTACTAGTTTCTGAAAGTTTCGTTTCTGTAAGCGAAGTGCTGCAGCTCAAAGGGAAGACTCTCTCCTCTGTATCCAGTGGTGCTCTTGCCTTCTGAGAGCGGTCCATTCTCTCGCCTTGATCGCTGAGGCTGTGTTCTTGGGTGGAAAGCTCAGCAAGGCAGTAGCTTCCAGATGTCCTTTGTAACCACTGTTTGTTATATAGAAAATTGTTCTTATTTTGTTTAGTGTATTATTTTTCTGGTTGAGCACTTAATGCTTTTTAATCTGTTGCGTTTGAGAAGGTAGTTTAGAAATTCTCCTTTAAAGCCATGTAAAGACAGCAAGAATAATCACCAGAAAAATGAGTGCATTATTTTTCATTTAACTTACTGTTTTATGGTATGTATAAACAAAATAATAGAAATATCTTTTTTTGTAATAATACTCTTTGACCTGTTTAAGATGATTTGCCATAAGTGTCAGTGATGTCCTGTTTTCCCAATAAGTTGGTTTATTTTAGTGTGTTTTAGTCTAACACTAAAGGAGTTCAGCCGGCTTTGTTTCTTTCATCAGATAAACCCACAAAATAATGTGCTTTATACTACCACCTGATTTCAATATTTGAGACAGTAATTGTCTTATATTTTCTGCTGAGCCTGGTCATCAGCAAAGACCCAAAAAAGTGTTTTTTTTTTCCTTGAAAGTATTTTAATAGCCTATTTTAAAAAGTGTTGTGAAAAGTAACTCATCCCAGCTTTTCAGCCATATCTAAATTTTGAGTGATTTCCACTTCCAGAAAGTTCAGAGTCTTAAACAGTCCCTGTCGTTCACATTATCGTCAGTCTTGCGTGTTCAGCGGACGTGGGATCATAATTTGGGATTGTCTTAGAAACAGCCCCGGTCACTGGTCTGATTTCTCTAAATGTGCTTCCTTTATTTGTCAAATGAGGAATTGACTTGTCACAGTGGGATTATCCGTTATCATCAAGTTTGTGGCAGCATTTGCAGTGACTAAACAGTCTGTTCAGATATTGGCATCATGTCTTAGAATTTATTTTATTTGTATATGTCAATAGGTACTGGATTTTGAATTCTCACCCAACCAATAGAATGGTATTAGTTATTTCTTATCATGTTACGTCACTGCCTGTAATGGCCAAGTAGATATATCTTAATATGAAGGGATACATATATATATTAAAGTGTGTGTGTGTGTATATACTTCAATTTGTAGACGTATCTGGAATTTTTGTTAACTTCAAAATTATATGGGCATTGTTATAACTTTACATGCTGGCTCTTTCTGTAGTCAAGGTTATTTTTCTTACACATTTTTGGTCTTTGCCGCAGCTGCCGCTAATTTTGTGTTTAAAAGAACTGATGAGGAATGTATTTTTCAAAGGAGTAAATGAAGTTAAAAATCAAGATTTTTGAATTATATAAATATGCAACTAAATTTCAATTCTAGGATAGTGCTATTTTCCTTTTTCTTGATATTTCTTAACATTTTTCATACATTGCCATGGTTACAGTTCCAGTAGCTTTCAAAGGAAACACCAGCTTTTACATGCTTTGTAAAGAATAAACAACACAGACGGCTCGAGGTGGTTTCAGCCCACATTCCATCTCTGTGTCACATGCGTCTTGTACCTGGCAGCCGCAGTTCTCGCACATGAAGCCATTTTGAAATTTGCCTTTTTTTTTTTTTTTTTTTTTTTTTAACGAGGTGCCCTTTTTAATTTACAACATTTAGAAACAAAAGGTAACTTGGTAGACCTGGCATCAGTATCCTAGTCTCTTTGTCCTAACACAGTGAATGGAATCAGAGTAAGTCACGATGAGAGGGTCTTATCCTTTTTTATACATTATGTGTTTTCACTTTTTTTTACTGAAGTTCAGTGGCATTTGTCTTAATTCTTCCCAGTTACTGACCAAATCACACTTGGATGTCTGTTAATTTCACTTACACAAGCCATTTCCGTTTAAGTTGCCTTTTTCTTTCGCATTGTTCTTGTCAAGTCTACACTTTGTCATGTTGGAATTCTAACACTGAATCTGTAATGTAAAAAATGTATCATGTGCTAGAAATTTTATTCATAACAAACTAAGTTATAGCCTATTGTAACCTATAAAACATTTTTTGTAAATTGTCTAATTTATTTTTTTCATTTATGTACAGTTTCTTATGTAAATTTTTAAAATGTTTGTTGTGGCCTATTCTGTAAACATTCTCATACTCTTCCTTAATGCTTATTTGCATGAAAGAAACTTGGGTTTTGCTGATTTGCACTGTATGGCCATTAAGCCAACGTCAGTACTCTGCCTTTTCTGTAGTTTAACTTTTTCTAGTTTTGTTCATATTCTAAGTAAATGCTAAAATCATGCTTATTTCCTACTTTCAAAATAAATTCTCTAAGTTGTTTATGATGTGTATCTTTTCATTATTTATTTTATACCTTGTAGTCCCACATTTGCATTCTGGTTAAATGCCAGGTTTAAATGAAATTAGCTGTGGTAGAATGTAAGCTCTGAGAACAGGACTTCATACAGGCTGTAATGAAGTCATACAGGCGTCCCCAGCACCTGGCATTCAGTAAATACCTTATGTTGAGTGGATTAATTGTAGGGAAAGTGTCCCTCTCCAGGCTGCCTATAGACAGAATTAACATAGTTGTTTGCCACCTTCCTCTCCACATTAGAAAGCACAAGTGTTCTGAGATGCAGACCTTGACATTGAAGACGTACACTAATTAACTTGTGAAAGGCTCTGCTTTTCCTTGAAAGGAGGCCGTGTTGCCCCGCCCAGAAATGAACGTGCTCTACAGAGGCGCCCGGACTCTCCTGGTACTTTGGGAAGGGTTATTTCATACATGTTTCCTCTGAACCAAAACTCCATTTATTTAGTAACAGGAAATGCCTGTTAGGTTTACGAAAAAAAGAGAACTGAACTGACAAAAGAGATCCAGAGACATGGAACTAGGGGACGGACTGACAGACCTTGGGGGAGCGGGGGTGGGAAGTTGTATGCATACAACTTCCATGCATAACTGATGGACACAGTGGTGAAGGCAGGGAGAGAATGTCAGCGGGGATGAGGGGGGACATCTGTAATACTTTCAACAATAAAGATACATTTTAAAAGAAGAGAGGCTTTGGCCCTGGCCGGTTTGGTTCAGCGGTTAGAGCGTTGGCCTGCGGTCTAGAGAGACCCGGGTTCGGTTCCCGCTAAGGGCATGTACTTCGGTTGCAGTTTGTCCCCGGCCCTGGTTAGTCGTGCGGGTGGCGGCCACTCGATGTGTCCCTTTCACGTCGATGTTTCTCTCTCTCTTCCTCTCTCTCCCTCCCACTCTATCTGGACAAAAAATGGAAAAAATGTCCTCAGGTGAGGATAAGAAAAAAAAAAGAGAGAGGCTTTGATGATCTTAGTATGTGATGAATGAAGTTGGAAAAGTGACTTCTGTGATTCGTAATGGTGTGACTGCCTAGACTCCAGGCACACGGGAATGGTTGGAGACAAGACTGCCATGTGTCTTGCTGTTTAAAAAACCCAGCAAGCAGGAACTAGGAAGAGAAAGTGGGAGATGGCGACAAAGGGAGAAGTGATGGGTTTGGTGTGGAAATACTAGATGGGAGGTGCAGTTAGCTGTCCAAGTATGGAAGCCATTGGAAATAGGCTAGGAAGAGCAAAAGCAGTTCAAGGCTACAGAAGAAATCTTCGAGGGATGGGAAGGGGGTTGTATTGGATTCTGTACAGGGACCAAGTAACTTGACAGCAAGATATCTTCTGTTTACATGTTCCTCAGTTGAGTGTATTGTATATCGAACAAACTTAATGTTTCAGCATCTCAAATCTTGATCACTTCCTGTACTGAAAGCTTTATAAATTCCCATTTTAAGATATGCTTCTGGATTTTTAGGGTGTTTTAAGTTTTGTTTTGTTACAGATAGGGAACCCACTCTATGGGAGAGAATAATTGCCAATGATACATCAGATAAGGGGTTAATCTCCAAAATATATAGAGTGCTCATACAACTCAACAAAAGGAAGACAAAGAACCCAATTAAAAAATGGGCAGAGGAACTAAATAGACACCTCTCCAAAAAGGACATACAAATGGCCAAGAGACATATGAAGAAATGCTCAACATCACTAATCATCAGAGAGATGCAAATTAAAACAACAATGAGGTATCACCTCACACCTGTCAGGATGGCCGCCATCAACAAATCATCAAACAACAAGTGTTGGCGAGGGTGTGGAGAAAAGGGGACTCTAGTACACTGCTGGCGGGAATGCAGACTGGTGCAGCCACTGTGGAAAACACTATGGTGTTACCTCAAAAAATTAAAAATTGAATTGCCATTTGACCCAGTGATCCCACTTCTAGGAATATACCCTAAGAAGCCTGAAACACCAACCAGAAAGAATACATGTACCCCCATGTTCATAGCAGCACTATTTACAATAGCTAAGATCTGGAAACAGCCTAAGTGTCCATCAGTGGATGAATGGATAAAAAAGCTGTGATACATATACACAATGGAGTACTATGCAGCTGTAAGAAAGAAAGATCTCTTATCCTTTGAGACGACATGGAGGGACCTCGAGAGTATTATCCTAAGCGAAACAAGCCAAGCAGAGAAAGACAAATATCACATGATCTCACTTATTTGAGGAATATAATGAACATAACAGTCTGAGGAACAGGGTAGACCCAGAGATGTGGAAGTAGGGTATAGACTGACACCCCTCAGAAGAGGGGGTGGGGGGAGGGAAGAGAGAAACCACAGAACTTATGCGCATGTATGCATAACTGATGGACATGGACAACAAAGCTGGGGACGGGGTTGGGGGATGGGGAGGAGGGTGTCAATGGGGAAAAAAGGAGAAACATCTGTAACAAAAATAAATTAATAAAATAAATAAATAAATAAAAAATAAGTTTTGTTTTGTTCTTTCCTGAAATAAACTTAGAAAACCTGGTTCGTCCTATCTGCTCTTTTACATAAAAGTTGGAACTTTTTCTTGCCCGGCTGGTGTGGCTCAGTGGTTGAGTGTCGACCCATGCACCAAGAGGTCACTGGTTCGATTCCCGGTCAGGGCACATGCCCAGGTTGTGAGCCCAATCCCCAGTGGGGGGCATGCAGGAGGCAGCCAATCGATGTTTCTCTCTCATCGATGTTTCTATCTCTCTCTCCCTCTCCCTTCCTCTAAAGTCAATAAAGAAAAAAAAAGTTGGTACTTTTAATGTTGCTTTTCTCAGAGGGTGACAACACACCCCAGAGGTGCAGTTGACCAGCGCTTCAAATGGAAAGGACAGTTTCTGGAAGTAGTAACATTCCCAAACCCTTCATGGGGTGTCCTTTGGGAGAGAAGAGCTCGATTGACTCATTTTTCTCCAGCAAGAGTTTAGTGTCAGCTACCCCGATGTCGGTGCAAAAACAATCCTTTCCGTCATGTTAGACACGCCTTTCAGGAAATTCAAGGCCCCAACCTGGGAAAAGGTAGTGAGTACGGATTATGTAGGAGGGTGTGTGCATAAAATCTCCGATGCCCTGTGTTTTCAGATCTAGAACACCTCCTGGTTTTCAGGACAATTGTTAATGCTTCAAAAAATGATTTTGTTGAATTTGTAACTACTCTTACTGATTTTTGTTTACTTTTGGTTTGGGACCTGTTTATTTTTTATATTCAACTTTATCGAGGTATGGTTTAAGTACAATAACATTTAAATACGTTTGGTAAATGTATACACCCATGTAACCATCACTCCAAGATACTTCAAACATTCCAGAAAGGCCCCTTGGCCTCCATCCCAGTCAGTCCCCACCCACCCCGTCCCCTGGCAACCGCTGTCTGCTTTCTGTCACTAGATTCAATTTATCTTTAGTTCTTGAGTTTTCATATCAGCAGGCTCATACGGTAGGCACCTTTTTTTTTCTCATCTCGCAATGCCCCAACCCTCCCAGCTCTAAGCTTTCTTTTTTTTTAAATTTTTTAAAATTTTATTTATTTTTTTTATCCTCATCCGAGGACTTTTTTTGTTGTTGCATTTATCTTCAGATAGAGTGGGAGGGAGAGAGGGAGAAAGAGAGAGACAGAAACATCGATGTGAGAGAAACACATCGAGTGGTTGCCACCCACACGACCCCAACCAGAGCTGGGGACAAACTGCAACCGAGGTACGTGCCCTTAGCGGGAACCGAACCCAGGACTCTCTGGTCCGCAGGCCGACGCTCTAATTGCTGAGCCAAACTGGCCAGGGCTAGCTCTAAGCTTTCTAAAATGAGCTGCCTTCTGTGCAGAGATTTACCTGTACTGTGCACTCGGTAAGGCATGAAACTGCCATCACAGCCGAGCGCTCAGCACCTCTCCCGATTACTGATAGTTCAAGCCAACAAAAAAGTCAGCAAAATGAAAGTGCACAAACCCCCCCGTTAAGCACAGCCAGTGGGCATACACTGAACCCGCAGCCAGCACTAAGAGAGAACATGTTCTACTCAAGCACACATGGAACATTGACAAAAACTGGTCATGGTCAAGGCCATAGCGTCTCACGCACTTGAAAAATCAGGCCACATTAAGCACATTACAGCACAATTAAGTTACATGACAATAACAGCAACAAAACTATGTTCTGACGGCTTGAGAAGCAGTGGTGAGTAGTGGTTAAACGCAAGTACTCTGAAAATCAATTTATACCTGAAATTAATATAGTGTATGCCAATTATACCCCTTTTTATTTTTAAAGCAAATATTCTTGAGCACGGGTTCAGATCCTGCTTGACTTACTACACACGTGTTCTCAGGCACACTTGCCACTTCGCCTGCCTCACCACACGCAGAGTGAGGCCGACAATGGCACCTTCTTGTGGTCACTGAGCTCAGAAGGGATCAGAACTCCACCTTCCAGACACAGTAGGACTGCACGTCCAGGCTCCCCTGTGGTTGGGCAGGTTTATAGGACCGGTTCTGGCCAACTCGTGGGTGAGCTGTGACTGGACGTGATCTGCTCGGGGCCTTCCGGAGCCCCCGACCCCCCTAATAGCACAGCCAGTGGCATTCGGTCTGCTCTGTGAGCCCATCCCTAAGTGACTCAAATGAACAGGCCCGTCTCCCTCACCCCCCACTGTGGTGTGAGGAAACTCTTCATTTAGGCACAGACTTGGGGGTCTGTGACCACAGCATAACCCATCTGATAGAGGTGTCCCAACTGACAGCAGTGGAACACCGCTGAAAACAAACACCCACGAGGCCTGGCCGTGGGCTAGGCGCTGGCAGCATTTGGCAACGATGCCTCTACGGAGGGATGGCCATCCATCTGAAGAACAGCTCTGGTCACCTGATAGCTTGCAAGGCAGGTGACGTGCCGACGAACCTGTGGTCTTAGGGGGAGTCGGAGAACGGAGTGTGAGTGGCTCAGATTGGCAGCTTTGCTTCATTGAATAGTTTACTCCGAGTGGGTGGGCTCAGAAAAGAACTGGCCAGTTCGGGAGCAGAAATGAAGACAGAGGAACGAGGACGCAAGCAGTGAAGTGACTGTAACAACGGACCATGAAATCTTGGGAGGGAAGTGAGGACATGGACAGGGGAGCTGAAGGGGGGCTGAAAAGAGGGTGTGGAGGGGTGGGAGTCCTCGTGGGATTGGATTTGGGGTTCCTAAAGGCAGAGAGGTGGACAAATAAGTGTCAAGGAAGGAGGTTGGGGTGGGAGAAGATTAAAATCACATGAGTAGGTGAGCAATCCAATGTCTCCATAAAAACCACCCCTGGTTTTTCCTCAGCAATTCTTTTTTTTTTTTTTTTTTTTTTTTAGAGAGAGAGAGAGAAACATCAATTGGCTGCCTCCTGTACGCCCCCTACTGGGGATCGAGCCCGCAACCCCGGGCACGTGCCCTGATGGGGAATGGACCCAGGACTTCTCAGTCCATGGGACGATGTGCGATCCACTGAGCCACGCCGGCCGGGCCTCAGCAATCCTTCCCGCGTGGCAGAGGCAGCCAGGCAGAAGAGCCCCCTGCCACGCACGATGGCTACGCACACAGCCCGAGTTCTTGCGTGACGTTTTCAGGCACCCTCAGACAGGCTCAGCCGGAAGCTGTGGGTGGAGAAGTAGCTAAAGGGCAGTGGCCCTGGACCCACAGCCAACGGGGGGCTTGGTGGCCACCATGGAGTGAAAATGGCACAGATGAGAACTAAAACAAACAGAAAAGGCAAGAGTGTGGAAAGAAATTGTCCATAAATGTGTATGCACAAGAGACAGAAAAGCCCATTCAAACCAACTTCAGTGTTGGGAACCCCACTTCGAGTCTGGGTGGGGAGAGGAACATCGTGGAATCCAGCTCCCCGCCGAACACCGATGTGCAGTTTCTCAGGTCTGAGCTCAGGAAGGCTTCACCGGACACACCCCATACCAGGCTTGGGGGCAAGGCGACACACTGCGGTCTCTGACCGGAGTTGCAGTCAAGGGCTCAGGGCTATCCATCGCTTCCCTGTCTCTACCTCCTTATCTGCGGCCTGGACAGGGGTCTCCTGCAGGCACCGCTGCCTCCTGGAGTGAAGAGGGCACACCTTGAATATGCTTTCCCCTCTCTGACTCAGCACCCAGAACTTCTCCCCTCCTAGCCCTTTCCCCTCGCTCGCAAACCACCCAACTCAGGGGCCACACGAGGCTGGAGCCTTTGTTTGGGGCCCCTCAACAGTGAGCTCTGATGGCCCTGACCCTCGACTAAGGCGCCCCATTCCGTGGGGGAAACAGAACGGTGGGGAGAGGGGAGAGATTTCTTCAGCTTTAGCCTCTTGCTGATTCCACGGAGTAAGTACTGACGCTCCTCGACTTCTGAAGCAGTGACCTCCTGACAGCCTCCTGATGACCCACTGGAAGTTGAAAATACCAGAAGTTGGGAATGCCCTTAATACCCCTAACCTACCAAACAGCCTGGCCCACCTCACACGTGCTCAGGACACTCCATTAGCCCCCAGCTGGGCCGAGTCCTTGAGCACAGGACTGTTGTATGACAGAGCACTGAAAACCTCGTGTATTTACTGAATGCTGTACCGCCAGTGGGAACAAAATGGTCGCACGAGTACTCGCCATGGACACACACGGCTGAACGCACCAGGCACACAGACGGGCCTTTGCGGACATAACTGGGTGGAAGAAAAACACAAAACACAGTGTCTCAAACATGCCGGTGGCCCCACACCCTGCAGCGTTCGGCCGTTCACCCTGGTGACCTCAGGGCTGCCAGCAGCACGAGAGAATCACAGCCACATAGCACCAGCCCGGGGAAAGATCAAAATGCAAAATCTGGAGCGCACTTTCTACTGAATCTGTATAGCCAGCACTGTCCAGTCGAAAAATCCTTTGCACCAGCATACGCCGGGCCCACCTGTGAACACTTAAGGCTCAGTTTCGGCTCCTCGCCCTCGGAGCCCCGACACCTGGCGGCCAGCGCTCCCCCCACTCAGCGGAGCGTCCGACCAGCACGATCCGCACGCAGCACATCAACCACCTGTTTCCTCCTCCTTGGAGTCTGGGGGAGCGCCCTGCGCCCTCACAGAGGCCCCGGGGACCCGCAGGCGCCAAGGAAAGCGCAGCTGTCACTCCGAGCGCTGTCCCAGGCCTGCCTTTCCCCACCAATGACGAGCGCGGCGTGGGATTTTACACAGTGGGCCAGCCCGCGTGCGCATTAGCACCACCGGAGACGTAAACATCACCGAAGCCACGCCTTCCCCAGGGCATCTGGTTTTCATTTCCCTGACTTAGAGAAGGGAGACAGGCTGCTCTGTAATATCCCAACCCCCCCCTTTCTAGCTGCACCACCTTGTGTGAACCTTGTCCCACGGGGCAGGAAGGCCACAGGGAACAACTGCCAAGCCCCCCAGGGGCTCCTGTCCCCACCTTCTGGATCAGGCACAGGGAACCCCGTTTCCACCATCTTCCCAGGCCGGTCCTCCTGAGGGGACCACGCTCCCAGTTTGCAACTCCAGTCCCAAAGGGTGGCCTGAAGAAGGCTGTTTGAGGGGCACAGACACTGCTCTTGGGCTTGAGGCCTGGGGGTCTACCGACATGGCTCGCAGGCCTTCCAGGGGTGGGACAGACCGGGGGCGGGAAGACAGGGGGGCAGGCGCTGCCAGGCCCCATGCATGTTAGGGAAACTCAGACACCAGTGCTCATTTCACAGCAATTCCTTCCACTGAACATTTACGTTTCTGTATTTTCTGGTATGTTTGTTCTCATTATGGGTTTTAAAACAATGTATTTTAAAATCAAATAAATGCTTTGTGCTGTGTCTAGGCCCTAAGTGCTTGATAAGTTGAATGAAAAATAATTTACTCACATGTTGCTGGTAGCAGGACTGCAGCTGGGAGGGAAACTGCCAGTTCCCAGGAGGGTGGTTTCTCCTGGTTTAAAATAGTCTCTTTGGACAAAGGTCCGTTCCCTCGGGTTTCTCCTCCCCAGTCTTCCTCCCTTGGTCCCAGCAGGCATCTGGGCAGAGGGAGGCTGGGTGGAAGGTCTGATGCGTCTTCTTCCCCGCCGGCCCCTGCCAGCTCCCTTGGCCCGAGGCCCATCTCTCGTGTTTCTGAGCATCAGCCTCCACCTCCCCGCACCTGCTGTGGAAGTGACGGCAGCTGGCCGCTCACGGAGGCCCGGCCGGCTCAACCTCAGCTCCTGCCCAGGCCGCCAGTGCTCTGAAACTCACCAGCCTCTTCCACCAGCTCCTGGCTTGAACCAGACCTCAGAGGCCTGCTAAGTGCCTCACCATGGCAACACACCCCCTGCCTTCCTGCTAACTCTCAGTTCTCAGCTACCTTTTTTTTTTTTTGTAAATATGTTTTTATTGATTTCAGAGCGAGGAAGAGAGATAGAAACATTGATGATCGGCTGCCTCCTGTACGCTCCCTACTGGGGACCAAGCCCACAACCCAGCCATGTGCCCTGATCAGGAATTGGACCTGTGACCTCCTGGTTCAATGGGATGACGCTCAACCCTCTGAGCCACATGGGCGGGGCACTGTTATCTTATATTGACACTCAGAGGAGAGACAGGACGGAGGAACAACAAGCAGCTCTGCATGGCTGCCTCACATCGCACACTGGTTGAATAAAAAATAATCCTCAGTCAGTTCTCACGGCCAGTAAGACGGGCTCTTCCGCTGGAAGTTCCCGTGCGGCCCTAGTGTTATGGGCTGACGTGTGTTCCCCAAAATTCAAATGTTGAGGCTCTCACCCTCAATGTGATTGCATTTGGAGATGGGCACTTTAAGGAGGTAATTGAGGCGAAATGAGATCATAAGGGTGGGGCCCTAATTTGATGTGTCCTTAAAAGAAGAGAGACACCAGATATCTCTTCCCCCCTCCCCTACCTGTCTCCCCTTCCCCCTTTCTCTCTCTCCCCCTCCATCTTTCTCTCTTTTCCCCATGCACACAGAGAAAGGCCATGTGAAGACACAGGCAGAAGGCAGCCATCAACAGAGCAAGGAGAAAGGCTTCACCAGAAACCAACCCTGCTGGAGCCTTGACCTTGGACTCCCAGCTTCCAGAACTGCATGAAAATAAATATCTACTGTTTAAGCTACCCAGACTGTAGTATTTTTTTTTAATCCTCACCTGAGGATATTTTTCTATTTATCTTTAGATAGAATTGGGGGGAGGGAGAGGGAGGGAGACAGAGGGGGAGAGACAGAAACATCAATGTGAGAGAGACACATCAACTGGCTGCCTCTCACATGACCCCGACCAGGGCCAGGGATGAACCCCAGCTGAGGTACGTGCCCTTGACCGGAATTGAACCCACAACTCATTGGTCAGAGGGCCGATGCTCCAACCACTGAGCCCAACCGGCCAGGGCCAGATTGCAGTATTTTGTTATGGCATCCTGAGCAGTCTAAGATACCTAGTGATCCCAATTTAATGTCTTCTGGGAACTCAAACCTTCTGGGCTCTGAGCAGGCCAGGGGCCCCGTGTCACTGCTTCCTATTTCCTGGGCCTCACTGCCCACTGGAGCTACCGCCCCATACTTTCCCCTGCCCTTATTCTCCAAAACCAGGTTTTAGCTTCCTGTCTATATCCACTTAGTCCTTATTCCCATATTTCTCTTGATAACTTACCATGCCATTCCATTGGTCCAGGAACTCATCTGCAACTTGGAGACATTCTTCAGGAGGTTGTTTTCATGCCATTTCTTCAATATGGTCCCACTTCAAAGACTGTGAATTGCCTTTGTGTGTGTATGTGGGAAAGCTCATGCCAAAGAAAGAAGCCAAGTTTCCCCTGCTCTGTCCCCCATCCTGGGGGACAGACACCTGTGAGGAAGAATCAAGAGCTTCTTATGGAGGCAGAGCCGTCTCTGAGGAAGGGATGATGGATCCTATAAGATTCTGAACCTAATCTTCCTGTGCTCTGGGTGTCAATCTCCAGCCTCAGTGTTTCAACCCAGTGACACATTAACTAGCCTAAGATTGGAGAGAGGGCTTTTCAAAGCAAAGCAGCCAGCACAGACCTCCTTGGAAAGGTCAAAGGTTTTGGAGGCAGAGTCCTATGATTTAGATTTCTGTCTCTGACCTTCCTGTGCGATCGTAAGCAAGTCATGTCATCTGTCTGAACTGCAGTCTCCCATCTGTTAAGTGGTTGTGATGAAGATTTCACACTCTTCATGAAAATGCCTCCTTTGGTGTTTTGTAGACATTTACTCCATTCACCCTCTTCTTCCTGAGTCGGTCTGGCCAATAAATCTAAACGGTAGCTCTTTCCTGCTTTGAAGCTGTGTGTGGGTGTGGTGGGGACTCGGGGGAGAAGTGGAGGGGTGGCTGCCTCTTAAATGTCTGAGTTATCTTTATTTCGTTCAGAAAGTATGCCCACAGCAAACGCAGACTAACTGCGATCTCTGCCCAGTCTGCGGGCCCACTCTCCAAATGATGCATAAGTGAGCAGTCACTCATTCCTGGACGACATGTTGACGACCTTGGCAGCTGGCAGCGGGATTTTTCACATGTGTGAGTGAATGAATACATGACAGGCCTTATGAAGGCCTCGCTTTGGAGCATGCCCAGCTTTCCCGGGCTTGCTTGCTCTTCTTGGAGAACCGTAATGGAATGCGCTGAGTCCAGCCACTCAGGGCCCGCAGGAAATGCCCTGCAGAGACAGGTACTCCTGGGGGTGATTTTCCAGTTGTTTAGCAGATACTTGGCGATGCCCTATGGGTATGTGATGCCTCACAGTGGGACTCTTTGAGGTGGATCCACTTCCTGCCTGCCTGCCTTGTTTTGCTATTTTGAAATCTAAGGGCAGCACAGGGAGGAGGTGGGAGTAAGAACACCGTGCAGTGGGGGAGCCTGCTCTGTGTCTGTCCGTGTAGGGACTCTGTCTGTCCAGTATTGGCCACGTGGAGGAGAGGTAAGATCCCACTGGTGTAGAGGAAACAGTGGTCTGACATTTAAGTTCCACCTCCTTACAGCTGTGTACACTGTGCAACCAGTTCCCCTTCAGAAGCCCTGTTGGTGCGCATGTAGGAGATGGTAACGGCGCCATCTCAGGGCTGGAGTGACGATCAGGGCTCAGCTGAGGAGTGAGGTGCTAAATGTACATTGTGGTTAGGACTCTGGCTTGGAGTCAGACAGACTGGGTGTGTTACACTGTAGTACTACTGTTCATCAATATCCAACGCCACTCCCTGGAGGGATTTGTGACTTGGCCAAACTATTCAGAGGGCTCCTTGGTGGCAAGGGCAACTTTATGAGCTCATTAGTAATTCCCCAGCCTCCCTGCTTCCCCCTGTGATGAGGAAACATGTTGGGGGCCCTGGGGAGACCGTGCCCTGAGTGACTAGGGTAAGCACAGCTCCCACGCTGTTCCGTGATGGGCCCTATCACCAGCTGTTCTAGAAATTTGGGGATTTGAAGATTTGGGGGTTGTTACTGCAGAAAAACTCAATCCGGCCTCACTGATAACACCTAGATACTGTTTCTTTTTTTTTCCTTAATTTTTTTTTCTTTATTGGTTTTTAGAAAGAGAGAGAGGAAGGGAGAGGGAGAGAGAGATAGAAACATCGATGAGAGAGAACATCGATTGGCCGCCTCCTGCATGCCCCCCACTGGGGATCGGGCCCACAACCTGGGCACGTGCCCTGACTGGGAATCGAACCAGTGACCCCTTGGTGCATGGGTCGACACTCAACCACCAAGCCACACCGGCCGGGCATAGATACTGTTTCTTTATGTCATTTAATAGAACAACAAAAGAGAAACCACACAAAACGCACACATAATAACACCACTCAGCAAGGTTTGCGGGAGATCTCAGGGACAGCCCAGCTGGGTGCTACTTGCTGCTGCTCTTCGGAAGGGGCCGGTAGACCCCGACCACCACGGCGTGGTCCCTCTCGTAGGGCTCCAGGGTCAGCTGCTCTTGGGGCTTCAAATTCTCCTGCTGCAACTTCCTCACCTCAGAAGCAAACACCGCCTCGGCAGATGCAGTGGAGTCGATGCAGTTGGCCTTGATGGAGATGAGAAAGTGGCCCCCGTTGCGCAGGAAGGTGTGAGCATTCAGAGCCAGGATGCGGGACTGGTCTGGCTGGGCCACGTCGGCGAAGATCACATCCACCATCCCGACGAGCATGCGGTACTTGAGCGGGTGGCGGGCATCTTCCAGGACCGGGATGATGTTGGTTCGGCTCTTGGCTACGTTGACCAGATCGCGGCCGGCGCGGTGGGAGAACTCGACCGCGTAGACCAAGCCGTCGGGGCCGATGATGTCGGAGACGTGGGAGACAGTGGTCCCCGAGGCGGCGCCCAGGTACAGCACTTTGGACTTGGGCTTGATGTGGATCTGGTCGACCCCGCCCAGGATGGCGGCGGCCAGCTTGGAGCGGAAGGGGTTCCAGGTGCGGTACTCCTGCTTCACGCCGCCCTCGGCCACCGTGACCCGCCGCTCGCCGTACACCGACTGGCCGGGCACCATGTTCAGCGTGACCAGCGCGTCCTCCGCCCCGCGGTAGATGAAGACGCCCTCGTGCCGGTGCGGCTCCACCGACACGTTGATGCCCTTCCTGCGGCGGTTCTTGCTCTTGCTCTTGGCGCCGCCGCCGCTGCGCCGCTGCCCGCCGCCGCTACGGTCCCTGCTGTCGCCGCCGCCGCCGCCGCGCCCTCGGCCCCGGCCGCCGCCGAAGCTGCGCGAGCGCGGCCCGAAGCCGCCCTTGCCGCCGCCATCACCTCCTCCGCCCTTGCTGCTGCCTCGCCCGCCGCCCCAGCCGCCGCCCCAGCCGCCGCCCCCGCGGCCCCCCGACCCGCCCCCGCGCGAGCTTGCCGCAGACTTCATGGCGCCGCGACTGTCAGAGGTCCCCGGCTGTTTCAGGCGTGGCGGGTGGCTCTGGGCAGTGGTCCTGGCGCGGGGACAAAGGTTGGCGGCAGCGATTGCCGGGTTGCCGGCCAAGTTAGCCGCGGCAGGGACGCTGTGTGCGGCAGCTGCGACCAGCTGTACCGCAGTCCCCCACCCCCGAGCCACCCTTTGACGCAGCGACTGGCGTGATTGCATCACTCCCCCTTTGACGGTCCTGTAGCCCCGGAAGCCCCCCTTCCCGGACCGCGTGCAGAAGCAGTCTGCCGTCTTGTACCTCTCCCCCACCCCCCATGCCCCTCTTATGCTTTCTCAGGCACATCTGGCACCTCTCCTGGCCGCAGGGAAGAGGGTGTCTCCTCGGCAGGATGGGAGATAACGCATGGGCGTCAGTCCTGGCCGTGCCGCTCGCTTGCTGTGTGGTCTCGGGAAGCTTATCTGACCCTTCTGCGGATCTGGTTCCAGCTTGAGCAGGCTGCTTGAGCTCTCCGCGTCTGGTCATCCCATCTGTAAAACAGAGCCCGCCTCAAAGGCTTGTTTTAAAGCACCACCCACACTTACCCCAGCCAGGGCACATGCTGTATGCTCTAGAATCATTAGCTCTATTTTTTTACAAAAATTAATTTTTTTGAGTCAATCTTTTTTCTTTTTTCTTTTTTTTGGCATTTATCTTCAGATAGAGCGGGAAGGAGAGAGGGAAGAAGAGAGAGAAACATCAATGCGAGAGAGACACATCGAGTGGCTGCCACCCACACGACCCCAACCGGGCCAGGGACAAACTGCAACCGAGGTACGTGCCTTTAGCGTGAACTGAACCCAGGACTTTCTGGTGCGGGGGTCGACGCTTTAACCTCTGAGCCAAACCAGCCAGGGCTCTTTGAGTCAATCTTTTTAGTGAGGTATAGTTTACATATAACAAAAGTACCATTTTGTTTTGTTTTAAATAAATGCATTGGTGTTAGAGCTTTGACCACTTGAGAATAGCTCTGGCACTCTTACACAGGCTTGGTGGGGCTGCAAATTGGTACACATACGCGAACAAAACACTTAAACAACAAACCTAAACCTCGACTTAGTTAAATCAACTACTTTGAAAATGTTAACCTAAAGGGATGAGCCCAGCGATTACCCGTGGCGGCAGTTAGAGCTACTGGAGCAAGGGGGGCAATGGCGGGTAGTGGTGATGACCACTGTTGTCATGGAAGTGGTGGTGGAGCTGAGATAAGGTCGACTATCCGAGATATTTAGAAGATAGAGTTCACAGGAATTTCTGACAGACTGGAAATGGGAAGTCAGAAAGAGGAAAATTCCAAGCCAGGGGGTACCAGATGTAGTGGCTCCCCTGCTGTGGAGAGCTAGCTACAGCCCTGGTTGCTCTCCTCTCCTCCATCAACTGTGCTGAATCCTAGAACCTGTTCCGGGAACACAGGGCAGCAAGAAACTGTTGATTTCTCAGCGTGAGTGGGGCAGAACCCTAAATCCAATAATACGCCTCAGCAGAGGCAAAAATCTCACGTACAGCCTTGCCTTCTAATCTATATTTCAGAAATCCACTCTTTCAGTCTGCAGTATCTTCTTGAATATAAGAAAAGAACCACTGGGTAGCACCAAGGACAGCAACCACGCCAACGCAGCCTGCGTCTGTCAGCACCACGAACAGCGACACCGATTGGGGCTGTTTTAGCGACTAGGGCTGGCTTTGGGGCCCACCCAAGAGCCCGGGAAGGTAGTGTGAGAGACTGGCAGACTGCCCTGTTAGAGGGACTAATGGCCTGTTCCAGAGGGAGACAAAACATACCTGAAGATCAGGGAAAAAAGTCAGGCAGGGGGTACTGAACGTGCACACATGCCATCCTGGGCCAGGATTCTTCTCAAATTTCTAGACAGTAATACCAGGTCTGGCTTTCCCTGGTGGCCAAAGTGCCTCCTTAATGGGCGACAGAAGCCTGTATGTTGGAATATGGACAAAGGATCAGAGAGTGCAATGGATGGTTCTGGAGGTGGCTGGTCCACATAAAACACTCCCTTAGAGGTTCCTCATTAAAAACTGGGGAGTGTTCTCCAAAACGGTGAGCTATGATTGGTGCTGTGGATTGGATTTCCCCCAAATCAGACCCTGTAATGGTTAATGTTATGTGTCAACTTGACTGGGCCACAGGGTGCCCAGATATTTGGCCAAACATTATTCTGGGTGGTTCTGTGAGGATTTGAGGATTAAAATGAACATGTGAACTGGTAGACTGGGTAATGCAGATGGCCCTCTGTAATGTGGGTGGGCCTCATCCAGCTGTTTGAAGGCCTGAATCAAACAAAAGGCTGACCCTCCCCCAAGAGAATTCTCCTGCCTGATGGCCTTGCTGGTCCTATAGCAGCCCACCGCCTTTAGACTTGAACTGCAACACGGGCTCTGCAGATTTGGGGCTTGCCAGCCTCCGTAATTGTGTGAGCCACTGATGTACATAGATCAATCCATCTATCTATCCTATTGGTTCTGTTTCTCTGGAGAACCCTAACTAATACAGTTCATGACACAGGACTTGGGTCCAGGTGGTTTTTGGGAGGTGATCCCAGGAACATGTGGGGTTGGGGAAAATGAGACAGAGAATGTAGAAAGGCTAAGAAACGGTGCATCAATGAGCAGATTGCCATATTAGGCTACTGGGGTTCAACTGTCAAAGCACCTTGTGAGAAACTGAAGAGCATCTCAGAACTGTCCCACTGCAGCTGGAAGGCTGGGGCTCCAACCCATCATTCTCGCTTCCCCTACTGCCAGTTGTTGTTTCTGGGGCACTCACTTCCCTGCTCTTTGAGTTGCTCCCATACATGGTTCAGCAGACTACCGATGCTGCAGACAGCGCTCAGACAGAGAAGCAGAGGTGGGCCCAGGGGCTACTGGGAAGGGCACCGACAGTGCCTGCTTCACCGGACCACTGCATCTCATAACCAACCAGAACTTCGTAACTTAGAAAACGTGCACAAGCTCATAAAGCTTATTATATCAGGAAAGAAAGTCAGACTATAAATGTACTAACATTACCTGGAATATAGATCTCCAACTTAGCAGTACAAAACTTTCACCAATGAGTATTAATATTTTTCACTGTGGTGCAGAATATATGGAGGTCTGCAGGTACATTTGAATAGCTTATTCCTTCTTTGCTTTTATTCAGGGCATTAACCGCCAATCCTGCACAATGACCCCTCTCCACTATGCACCCAGGCTACTGAAGAAGACACAAATCCAACACCACGAAACCTGCCAAACTTTTACCTAACGTATTTTAGGTAATTCTGTTCACCACGCCAGGCACAAGCCTTAGAGAGCACACCTACTGGTACATTCAGACCTGTCTTTATCACTTTGCTATGTTGTCACTAACTCTCCTTTTACCACAAGTATCTCCCTGGCTTCTGTTCACAGCCTCTGTGTTAAATAGACTGGCGTGGCTTTCTAGTGGACCTGCTGTTCATTTCAGAACTGATATTCTCAAGGATGTCACGTGTTCCTATGGGATCAACTAAATGGAATCGATTGGGAGGGGTGGCTATTGATTACAAACTCTAAATCTAATGAGCGACATCATGGATTTAGAGTCATTCTTTGGGAGTCATTACTGTGAACTAGCAATAGGAGAAGGCCACCTCACTGGTGCTGCCTATTTCCCCAGGTTTTGGGGGCCTATCCTACTCACTAGATTTCCTACAGTGACACTTTCTCCAGGTATCCCCCCACTCCTGCCCCAACCTGCCCATCCGTTTCATCATGTTACTGCTGTCATTTTCTACAATGTGCTAAGGGTTCCGGAACCATGCTCCCTCAAGGTATGCAAGCCCAGGGCGGCTTTCTCAGGCCTGTTCTCATTCACTACCACACTGCTGGTGACAGCCTTGGAAAGATACAAACTAAGTGTTCAAATCTTGCTTCTGACTGGAGGCACCCTTTCCCAGGGCAGTGCTTGATGACTCCCTGGACACCTTTTTGTCTCCGGGCTTTGATTCCTACCTGGCACAGCCATTTCTTACAGCCTGTCGGTTGGGATGCTACAGCCTGGGAGTACCCATTAGTCAGCAAAGTCGAATATGCGCCACCTGCTCTGTGCATGACCCCAGAGTGCTACCAAGGCAGGGACTCATGCCAAGTATTGGCATCAGAAGGGGACTGAGGTATCAAAACAAATCTTACACGAAAATGTTCATCTTGTGCAGCTGATTACAATGAACTCTGTCTCAGTCCCAAAGGTTCTTTAGCAGTGGGTAGCATCTACTGGAGATGTTTCCTCAAAGGCTAAGTTGGCACTATGATCCCGACATTTCTTTCTGACAGCTAATAAGAACCATGGTAACTTAAACTCTTGTTTACAATTGACTTGTTACTCTGTGAGATACGCCCTGTAGTGATATCTGTGGCTGGGCATCAACAGTCAACATGGAGTATGTTAGTCCTACCCATAGGCTTAAGAAGATACATGAGAATCTTTGCTCTATTTCTCTCGTACAGCACTCCAGAAAATTGCCTGAGGAGTGACTGCCGTGATTTAGGTAAAACTAGTGTAAGGCTGTGACATCCCACGCCCAGTCTCATTAATACTTAACTCACTCGTGCCCAAAGTGGCTTCCCCAACCTGTTTTCTGTAAGCCGTCTAGTTCGCTTCCAAAGGTGACTAAAGGGATTGGTATCTCTATCCCATGACACCTACAGCTGTATTTGGTCAACATGGGCTGGGCTATGATGCAGTAACATAGTATAAGCCCCAATCTCAATGGAGCAATACAACTATGTTTATTTCTTGCTTATGTTTCATGTCCAGTGAAGGTCCATGTGAGGTTTACTCCACACACTCACTGAAGGGTCAGACACTAACATCGTGTGGCTGTAACATGAGAGACAAGAAGACTTTCGTTGTTACCATCGGGGAAGAGAATGCATGGAGAACTCACTCTTTTTTCTGTTTTGGCCTAGGGTTCGACAGTCGATTCTACTCACAACTCGTTGGCCAGATCCAGCCACATGCCCTAACTGAAAGGCAGCTGGGAAAAGTGGGTGGGATAATTGGTGAACAGTAAATGCTTTTGCCATAGCTATCTACTGCCTAATGTCAGCCTGGCACACCTGGACCAGTGCACCCAACAAACATCACAGGCAAAATTTACTGTTTAGTCCTGCTGGTTTGGCTTGGTTGGTTGAGCGTCATCCCATGCGCCAGGATATCGCCGGTTCGATTCCCAGTCAGGGCACATGCCTGGGTTGCGGGCTTGACCTCCAATAGGGGGCATGCAGGAGGCAGCCGATCGATGTTTCTCTCATTGATGTTTCTCTCTCCTTTCCTCTCTCTGAAATCAATAAAAACATATTTAAAAAATTTACTCTTTAATATGCATCTATTTAAATATACTTACTAAGACAAAATGTAATAACTCTTTATTAATACATGACTAAAATCCAGAGTCATAATTGATTCCCAGTCACATATCTAATATAGTTTGTTAAATAACGTAGAAAGAGAACTGCTTCTCCTGTCCTAGTGTCTGGGCCTGGGAGAGTATGTCAAGTTGCTCACTTGAGATTCCATTTAGCCATTAACCTTGCTGGCATGGCACTCCATCTCTGGGGTGGCTCAGACTCTCACTCCATTTCCCTCTGTAGAATTAGTGACTGGCACTCAGTAAGTGCTCAAGATGCTTAGATGGGTCAGGGTGCCAGACGGGTTCTGGTGAGAGCTCTATCTTGCTAGCCTGGAGACGGCTGCCTTCTTACCATGTCCTCCAATGGTGGGAAGAGAGTCAGCTTTCTGGTATCTTCTTATAAGGAGACTTTATCTTTTTTTTTTTTTGGTTTTGATAGAGTGGGAGGGAGAGAGAGAGGAAGAGAGAGAGAAAGAGAGAGAGAGAAAGAGAAAGAGAGAGAGAGAGAGAGAGAAACATCGACGTGAAAGGAACACATCGAGTGGCTGCCACCTGCACGACCCAACCAGGGCCGGGACAAACTGCAACCGAGGTACATGCCCTTAGCAGGAACTGAACCCGGGTCTCTCTGGACCGCAGGCCGACGCTCTAACCGCTGAGCCAAACCGGCCAGGGCAAGGAGACTTATCTTATTGATGCCACATCCTGTGACCTCACTGAACCTTAGCTACTTCCTTACTCCAAAAAGACACTGAAGAGTCAGGGTTTCAACATGAATTTTGGGGAGACACAATCAAGTCTTTAGTAATGAGCTACTTTTCCAAAGGTCTTTTTTCTAGAAGAAACCTTAGAAATCATCAGCAGTTCCTCTTTTTATAGAATAAGAAATTGAGATTCAGAGGCCAGCTGTCTTGTCCGCACTACAGGTCCTATAAACTATCTGCAAATTCCTACAAATTAATGATCTAAAATTCCCACAAAAACACGGAGTCTAATTGGGCTCTCCTTCAATCCATTGTCTTTTGCAAGCACTGTCTATACTTATGTTATGGAACTGTTGGTCAATACGGAAATGCAAAGCCAAACACAAATTAAGGCAAATTAAAAAAAATTTCAACTAATCCATGTACTTTCATTAACCTCAATAAAATTTCTGACTATTACTACGTACTAGTTGATTTGTCACTGGTACTTACTGCTGTAACTTATTACGATCAACTGGAAGGTTCCTTTGACCTTGGAGACCCTTGGAAACCTCATGGAGCAATACCGTTCATGTTTATTAAGCACTTGTTTCTCAAGGTTTTGTGTTAGCTTTACATGAGTTCTCTTTTCAGTGTTGTATTGGCAGACTACATGAACTACTGCCCCAAACATCACCATTAGCCCCACTTCCGCTGACCACCTCACTGTCATCAACAATCTCGACCTTCTGTCTTGCTTAGCAGAACTCCACTTTCATGGAGTGACATAATATACCAAGCTCAGGGAATGAATCTTTTTTTTTTTTTAATCCTCACCCGAGAACATTTTTTTTGCATTTATCTTCAGATAGAGCAGGAGGGAGAGAGGGGGGAAGAGAGAGAGAAACATCCACGTAAGAGAGACACATCAAGTAGTTGCCACTCACATGACCCCAACCGGGGCCGGGGACAAACTGCAACCGAGGTACGTGCCCTTAGCGGGAACTGAACCCGGGACTCTCTGGTCCGCGGGCCAATGCTCTAACCGCTGAGCCAAACTGGCCAGGGCTCAGGGAATGAATCTTGACAGCTCTAAGAAAATCATGACAATCCTGTTCTTTGCTTAGATATTCGAGTTTTTCCAGCTTCCCTTGCAACCAGGATTGGCATATGACCAATGAGATGATGAGTTAACCTGGAACTTCAGGAAAATTTCCAGTCTGCTAAATTTGCTTGCCCCTTCCCCTGAGGGTCCAGTATAGTGCCAGTGCAATCTTTTGCTAAATGGAAAGAGCTTAAATTTGGGAGTTAACTATACATGGATATGAATCTTGATTTTGTTCCTGAGCAATCCAGAGCAAGCTCCTCACTTTTGTCACTTGTTAAATAGGGATAAGAATCTACGCTAGAACAATGGAATAAGGAATAAATGGGACACTGAAGGTGTCTATAGTAGGGCTCAATAAATGGGATTATCTTATTAAAATTAGTGAAAACATCCCAGTCACACCCGTAAATAATCCCTCTGAGGTACACAAACCAGATGTTACTCCATGTCCCCCACAAAGTCATCTGATTCAGTGCTCAGCAGAAATATGCATATTTGTGAAAGCAATTTTGTTTTTCTTTTCAGAACCCTAGTTGTTAGAGATAAAGAACCACATGTTATATAGTTGACAAATTTCCTTTACTTGTTTTTATATCCACATGATTGTAAAAAAGCAAACAGCTAATGGCCACTTTGGTAAAAACACACAGTGTTCAAACCTCAGACGGATTACATTCTTTGGACAGGTTTCAGTCCCAGGATGTCGAACCCCTTAGCCATGACCGCAGCCACTGCTTCACACAGCAGCATACGGCACAGGTTCACCTTCAACACTTTTCCTGCGAAGACAGAACAACAGACAGTAATTAATTTGTTTTTCTTTTGGAAAATCGTTATTCAAGCATCTATGCCACTTCTAGATTTTACTGAGAAGTGAACAGCCCAACCCACAGGTGTTTGTTTTGGGGCTTTAACTAGAATCACCTTTACCTTCAACTATAGAGACAATCCAAGAAATAAAGGTGTTTCTGTTCAAGAAGTCTATTTTTATCTGATAATAAGGATAAGAGATACAAGCTTTAAAATGATTACAACTGTAAATTTCATCTTTCCTTTTAAAATTTAGAGTTCTTTCCCAGGCCTCACAGTCTTATATAAGTATGAACTTTAACACCATGATAATGGTGAGATTAATGAAGTTTCAGTTCACAGGCATGGCCCTCAGAAATACCTACTTGCCCTGTGTCACATTAATTCAGTCTACTTCGTTAACTCTGTAATGTGACAGAGCAGAAGGCCTAAGGTAAAAAAATACACACCCTCTTCCTCCCAAGGGCAGTTTTCCATGATCAAGAACCCCCAAAGACTTGTACTGGAGCCCTAGTCACACTGCTTTGGTTGAAAACGTCCTACTCCAAATGAATGGTTTTCCAGTTGTTTTCTTTGGAGCCTTATGTTTTCGTGCCACATGCCTGAGGGTGGGAAAACTAGTCTGTCTGGGAATGAGAAGAATTCCATTTATGCTTTAATTATTAGAGCTAGTTCAATTTTGTCTGTTATATATGGCATAGATCATTGTGCAATTGTTTGGGGAAAGGGAGTGGGCAGTTCTATAAATAAAACAAGTTGAAAACCACCCATACCCAATTCAAATGAATGCCTTGCTGGTGTCCCTTCCCCAATGTGACCACTGGATGTCACTCACCAGTTTGTCGATCTTTCTCCACACAGTAGCAGCTATCGTAGAATTCAGTGAAAGTAGTTGCCAGCTCATAGATATAATCACAGAGAGTGTGGAGAAATAGGTCATCTAAAATCTTCTGCAGAATCTCAGGGAACCGTAAAATGCACCGGCCTAGTTTCCATTCCTTCTCATGGTCTAAAATGATCTTGGTCTCTCGAGCAGCTTTCTGGAGCATCTCCTCATCAATATTGGCCAGACGTGCAATAGACCTGGAAAATCAGGCAATAACCACCATCACATTCCTCTTTGTTAAGCACATTCTTCTTCACTTGAAAACATGGAATAAGAAGTGACTGATATAAAATGAATTATCACCCTGGCCGGTTTGACTCAGCGGTTAGAGCGTTGGCCCAGGACCAAAGAGTCTCGGGTTCGATTCCGGCCAAGGGCACGTACCTTGGTTGCGGTTTGTCTCTGGCCCTGGTTGGGGTCGTGCGGGTGGCAACCAATCGATGTGTCTCTCTCACATCAATGTTTCTCTCTCTCTTCCTCCCTCCCTCCTGCTCTATCTGAAGATAAATGGAAAAATACCCTTGGGTGAGGATTAAAATAAATAAATAAATAAAATTATCATCATTTGGTTTGAAGTAAGACAATGTTGTACCCATAATTACCTGATTCTGGTGAAGGCATACAGCAAGTAAGCAGCTGTGTTTCCTCTGTCATCCAGCATTTTGTCAAAGGAGAAGATGTAGTCATTCAACCGGTTATGGGAAAGATCAGCATATTTGATACAGCCATAGGCAACGGATGTCTGAGCAGCCCTCAATTCCTCCGCGGTTAAGACCTTTTGGGAAACAAAAAGACTTCACAGCTTACTGACCACTGCCTTTGTCCTGGTGACTCACAGGCGGAAGATGGGGGTAGGGAGCATCTAATGGTGCTCCTTTATCAGTAAACTATGGAACAACATGGCCCCTCTACAAAGAAAATGATGAAAACACAACTCATTAGCTATGCATAAAAGAATGTTTCTATGAGAAACTTGATTTATAAATTATGAAGTGCCAGCTTGAGTATTTTTTCCAATGTATTCAGTACATACAAAACTGAAAACACCAATTATTAAGTTATACCCATTTAATTCCATAAAGATTCTAAGGTAGCAGACAGGAAATAAGATAGTAAAATAAAAACTAAAAAATTAGGGTCAAGTAATTAATGGAGATCAAAACAGGCTGTCAAGAGTAGAGGAAGAACTCATGCATTGTTTTGCCAATCTCTGGTCACACATTCTGAAGCATTATTAGGCCACACAGAAGTAATTAAGGATTTCTGTTCTGGACATGATTGAGTAGCTCGGAGTAGACTAACCCTTCCACCAAAAGCAACTATTTAAAAGCTGGATGAATTATATGAAACAAACATTTTAAGTCACCAGAGAGCATCAACACAAGCAAAGTTTGGGGGGGTATGTAATTTTCGGGAGAAGGGAAACAAGCAAATTCCATGTTCACTTGACATTTTCTCTGAGGGCATTTCCCAAATCACTATGTGCTGGGCAAGGGGAGGACAGAGCTCGGAGACTGGGGCTGCCAAAGAAGTGAGGACAAAGCCACCAAGAAGAGGGAAGCACAGGAAGAGTGAAAACTCTGTGAACACAGTTCTTTCAAACTGTCCAACGGCAGCACTAACAAGGCATGACTCATAAACAAATCTAGCAGCAAAGAGCAGGTGGGTGGTTGAAGAGCTGAGGAGAGATTTCAGCAGCTGTGTAAGTCAATACCCTGGTGAAACCATTAGGGCCGTATTTCAAGATTAAGAATCTATAACAGTTCAGCCCTAACAAAGCCAAGACCAAGATGGACAGCATTAAGATAATCAGCTAGTATGCTATCTGCAGCCAGAAGACAACTTAACTCATCTTTGGAGGAAAAAGACATTACCCAGAACCTTTATAATTGTTCATTCACAATTCCAGCTTTCAGCAGAAAATAAGGAAGCTTGATGAAAAAGCCAGATGAAATGACTAAAAACCAAAGAAGTGGGGTGGGGAAAACAAGACAACAGTAACAAAAATATAACAGCAACTTAAAGTATGAAATTGTTTCAAATGAAAAGCTACAGTATTTATTGTGGAGACAAATGACAGTATCACCTTAACAAAGCAATCCAAATGAACATTAACCTTCAAGAGACTTATTCACATCATGTGCCCCTGAAATAATGACGTGAGAGGAACTCTTGCCAAGACTGCATAACTTGAATTTAATCATGAGGAAACATCAGACAAATCCAGCTGAGGGACATTCTACAAGAAAACTGGTGCCCTTCCAAAAGTGTCAAGGTTATGAGAGTCAAAGCAAGAGCAAGGATCATGTCAGATGAAAAAAGATTAAGGGTGTCTCTGACTAAATGCAACATGTGATTCTGGATTGGGAGGAATGGCCTAGAAAAAGGACACTCGTGAGACAAAGAGTGAAACTTGAATAAGGTCTGCAGATTACTTAATAGTATAGTATCAATGTTAATTTCCTGAGTTTGATAATCAGACTATATCTACGTAAGATAATTAGAGGAGGAACAAAATTGGATAAAAAGATGCAAAGCTTCAAGATATTTTGCATGCAGAACAACAAAATATAATACCTGAAGTAGAAATGTTCAAAATGAAGCAGAGAGAAAAAAAGTGGAAAAAAATCAGAGTGAGAGACATGTGGGACACAATCAAAAGTTCTTCTTTTAAAAATATCTTTACTGGTATTTTAGAGAAAGAGGAAGGAAGAGGGAGAGAAACATCAATGTGAGAGCAAAACATCAACTGGCTGCCTCCTGCACGGCCCTCACCAGGGACTGTGCCCACAACCTGGGCATGTGCCCTGACTGGGAAATGAACTGGAAATCCTTTGGTGCATGGAACGACACTCCATCAGCTGAACCATATCGGCCGGGCTAAAAGTTCTAACATAATATATGTACTTGGAATTCTAGAAGGAACAGAATAGGGCAAAGATGCAATATTTGAAGAGATATGGCTGAGAATTTTCTTAAACTGATGAAAGCACTCAACCCAGATTTAGGAAGCTCAGCAACTCCCAAGCAGGGTAAGTACAAAAAAGAGAGATAAACAACTTCCCCCCAAAACCACAACCAGGCATATCTTAGTCAAAGTACCAAAACAAAATCTAAGAAAAATATGGAAATCTGAGAAAAAGATACATTATTTTCAAAGGAGTAGCAATAAGAAAAGTGATATTAAAAAAAATTATGGCAGCTAGAAGATAATGGAACATCATCTTTAAAATGCTGACAGAACAGCCCAGCTGATGTTGTTCAGTGGTTGAGCGTTAACTCATGCACCAAGTCCTGGTTAGGGCACATGCCCAGGTTGTGGGCCAAATCCCCAGGGGGGAAGCATGCAGGAGGGGGCCAACTGATGTTCTCTCTCATCGATGTTTCTATCTCTCTCTCCCTCTCCCTTCCTCTCTCTCTCAAATCAATAAAGAAAAAAAAAATTAAAAATAAAAATAATAAAATAAAATAGAAAAAGCAAAAATGCTGAAAGAACAGCTGCCAAACTGGAATCCTATATCCAATAAAAATATTATTCAAAATGAAGGTGATATCAAGTTTTCAGACAAACACTGAAAAAAAAAAAAAAAATTGTCACCAGCAGACTAGCACTACAAAAAACAAACAAAAATAAAACAAAAAAACCCACCACCACCACCACCAAAAAAACCTCCAAAACTAAAAGATCTTCAAACTGAAGGAAAATAATTCCAGATGGAAGAAAAAAACTGCAGCAAGGAATAAAGTACACAGGTTAGCTAAATATATGGATAAATATAAACATTTCTGGTTTAAAACAAACACTGGCCAAAAGACCTGAACAGACCCTTCACAAAAGAAGATATCTAAATGGCCAATAAGTATATGAAAAGGCAGTCAACATCATTACTCACCAGGGAAATGTAAATTTTAACCATAGTGAGATGCCACTACACACTCATGAGAAAGGCTAAGGTAAGATGGACAAAATCAAGTGCTGATGAAGATACGGGGCAACTGGAACAATTATATATTAGTGGTGGGAACTCCTTGGACATTTGTAATAAAGGTAACGTAAGCCTACTCATTGTGTTGCCTATTCCGACGGCTCATCAGTGGCTTTGGGTGGCAGGTGTTGACTGCTACGACTACTCCACAAACGTTCCCAGAGGAAGAAGCTCAGCAGATGTAGACTCTAATGTGGGCTGGAGACTCAAAATGTCTCAGTCCACAATATCATTGGTTCAAAGCAATGACAGGTAAACTTCCAGTAAGAAGCAGAGATACTATGCCACATTAACAAAGGACAAAAGCCATGTTTTGTAATAGCTAAGAACAACATTTTCAAAATAAATACTCAGAAATTCACGAAACAAACACTGTACAATAAAATCTGCGTAATACAAGCCTGTCTTAAGTGGACTGACTGACTTCTTATAATCCTTTCCAGTTCTATCACTGAAACAAAAACAGCCCTGGCCTGTTTGGCTCAGTGGTTAGAGCATCGGCCCCGGACTGGAGAGTCCCAGGTTCGGTTCTCGCTAAGGGCACATACCTCGGTTGCAGCTTGTCCCTGGACCCTGTTGGGGTCGTGTGGGTGGCAGCCAGTCGATGTGTCTCTCTCACATCGATGTTTCTCTCTCTCTCTTCACCTCTCTGTCTGAAGATAAATGCAAAAAATGTCCTGGGGTGAGGATAAAAAACAAAACAAAAACAAAAAATCACAAAACAATGCACAGCACACAATATGCAAATAAGGTCTTGAATTACCTTGTCTCTTTCTTTTTCCTTCAGTTTGTCCATAGATCGTTTTAGTCCTTCTTCCAAAAGGTCTATGAGGCGCACTGTTTCACCCGAGCGTGTTTTAAACTTCTTCCTAAAAAAATTCAATGAAATTCCTAACTGCACACATCTTGAAACAGACTTGACTTAGAAATCTTTGAAAATGAAGGGCTGACACTGCCCTATTCCAGCTGGCAAAAGAAACGGGTACTTTCAAGAGTCCTTCCTCTATAGCCCTCAACTAGGCTCCTAACAGCATTCTCTACTTAATTAATGTTCACCATTAACACATTCCCTAAGATGGAAAGAAACAAGACATTTGTTATTTTGTTCTTTTCCTGAACACAAAGTTTGGCTTAGTTGTTTTACCTTCTTAGAAAAATTATTAATAAAATACACTTTTGCTTGTAGAATTGTTTGGGAAATAGGCAAATTCTTGACTGAAAGAATCTTATTTGCATTTCTCTATATAGTAATCAACACTGAATGCATGTTATAATTAGCTGGAGAAATTAAAAATCCTTCAAACACAACAATGCTACAAATGAAGCATGCTTTTCTATCTTTTTCTATCTCACACAAAGCCTACCAAAATAATTGATACTTCCTATTAAAGTTATATTTTCAGAGTTGCCTTAGAAAGGATCTTCTTGCCCTTTATCACAGAATTGAACCTCCTTTATTATCCCAGAAATACACTAATTACTTCATGGCTTTCCTTATGCCATCTCCTCCTTGAACATCCAACTTGTAATACTCTGTCTGATGAAATGATATTCATCATAAAGCCTAGTCCAGGGGTAAGTGAAGCCTCCTTAACATCACTACTTTGCAACAACTGGTCTTTTTCATCCCTCCCTACCTGTGCCTGCTTTGATTTTTTTTTGCTTTTGTGTGTCTATTCCTCTGACCAGTGGAGGGATGCGTATCTGAATACCAAAAGAGCTTTCAAAAAAGAAGCTTAACACCCATGTTAGACTTAAGTCAATAACTCCCCTGGTCAGGCCTGGCATGTGCATTTTAATAGGCTCCACAGACAATCACTCTGCTTTAGATGATAGGCTCCTTCAGGGAAGAGACCACAGTCTATGTATCTTCACGTACACACCGTGGAGCATCCAGTCGATGCCATGCACAGCAGGTGCTCAATAAACAGGCATCCAAGGAATAACAGAGGGAGGATTAAATAAAAGGATAAATTATTTAGCCCGGCCAGTGTGGCTCAGTGGTTGAGCGTTGACCCATGCACCAAGAAGTCGCTGGTTTGATTCCCGGTCAGGGCACATGCCCAGGTTGTGGGCCAGATCCTCATTGGGGGGTATGAGGAGGCGACCAATCGATATTCTCTCTCATCGGTGTTTCTATCTCTCTCTCCCTCTCCCTTCCTCTCTCTCTAAAAATCAATAAAGAAAAAAAATTTAAAAAGAAAAGAAAAATATGCCTTAGGTATCACATGATAAGGAAGTTAAATATCAAGATATATTTTGGTGATAAATATCAAAAATAGAAGCAAATTTATTTTATGTAGGAATAATCATCTAAATATTAGTTTTAAAAAAATCAACAGTTAAGAAACTAAGATACTGGGCAACCCCCTTGGGTCCCCTCCCCTCTGTGGGGAATCTCTCTTTCAAATAAACTTTCCTTTAGTTAAAAAAAAACAACAAAAAGAAAAGAAACTGAGATACTATAAACAATACTCAACTCATTGGTTAGTTTTTCAGCACTTTCTTAGGACCATGAACATCACAAGATCCCAGTCAGTGTCTTCTGATTCCAAAAAAGTGCAGCTCCACAGAAGATTCATATGTTATAATTAACACATGTCTGCTGTTGACGCCAACATCTTTGAACTCCAGATCTAAGATAATACCATGACACACCTACCTGCCTTTCATATGCTTAATTGGGGCTTTTGTACACTGGCTAGTCAAGCACCTTGAGCTCCTTTATGTGGTTTTTATAAGCACTACTGTCTTCATGTAATGTTAGCACTTGGGCCATGTCACCAATTCTAAAATTCCACAGATTTTAAAGACATGATGATTAAATAGCTAAGTCATCTCTATTGGATATAAAATGTTAAAAATTTTGTGCACCTTAGAATTGAGGAACATTGTATATAAGTATTTGCCTGTATTTACCCTTTTTATTTCATAAGAGTTGAACAGAATGGGGGGAAATAACTGGATTATAGAGAAACTGAAAGTATGGACACTAACATGTATGTCTCAATAAATTTAATACTTTTGAGATGAGCATAAAAATGGAAGCTGTGAATCCTAAAACTCAGATATTTACAAAATGATTGAACTATACTGTTGAATATTTTGTTTAAAATCTAAGAAGGTATTTTAGATCTGTGGAATGAAAATTGGTAAGTCTACAGTTTGGTTTTCATTCAACTTTGCACAATCTCCCTAAAAGGGCACATTCTCTGGTGGTGATAAAACATAGGAACAAAACAGCTCGGCTGGGTTTACCACTAGAGCATATGTAGACTAAAAAAAGTGTGGACTTTTAAAATTCTAATATGTTATCAAATGAAATACAGCCTCTTCCAAAGAAATGGGGGTCAGGCATGTTATTACCACCTTCAAAGTTTCCAGACTTACTTATCTTCCCCCAGCACCACACCAAATCCAGCATGAGTCACCCGAGTTACTGTAGGGTCATACCAACCAATCATTTGAGCAGCAGCAAATACTGTCTGGAAGTGCATAGCCTACGAAGAAACAGAAACAGAAAGTTATTTGGTAAACTTTCTAATAATATAAAGACTTAAAGCTCTTATGTTTAAGGATAAAGATGTTTAAAATTCAAATCAGTCTAAGCCGGTGTGGCTCAGTGGTTGAGCATGGACTCATGGACCAAAAGGTCACCGGTTCAATTCCCAGTCAGGGCACATGCCTGGGTTGTGGGCCCGATCCCCAGTAGGGGGCATGCAGCAGGCGGCCAATCGATGTTCTCTCTCATTGATGTTTCTATCTCTCTCTCCCTCTCACTTTCTCTCTATAAACCAATAAAGGAAATAAATAAGTAAGTAAATAAAATAAAATTCAAATCACTCACAAATCTTATAAGGTAAGTGTAACTATAAAAGCTCTTTTTAATTCCCTATATATGAGAAACATATGTATAAGCAGGACTGTTAAAGTCTCTATGTTTAAAGGTTTTTAAAGCAACTGAATTTAGGGCAGGTTCATGGCACTAATTTCAGTTAAATTTCCTGTCAGACAACCACCCTTTCAGATAGGAATGGTCACTGAGGTTCAGAGAAGTAACACTGTTTCCAATTTATGGAGACAAGCCAAAAAGCTGGGAAGTGTCTAAGTCTGACCAAATCCAAACCCTGTTATTTCTCCTATGCTACAATGCTGTTCTAATTTTTGGTCTTTGGGGAAAATTTATAGTTTTCAAGTGCCAAATGCCACGAACCTCACCATACCACCTCACCTCCAATTAGACAATGTAAGAACATGTACAAATCTACAGACTCACTTGTCCACTGTCCACCACATAGATAATCATATCTGCTTTTTCCTCATACAGTCTTTGTTTAATAGCAGCCAGGTCAGATGTATCATAGGTATAACCACCGTCCGATTTTACTATGGTTAACGGTATGGAACATCCTGGGACAAATACAATCTTTCTGCCATCATCCACTTGCACAAATCCTAGAAAAATAATCTTTATTAATAATGTTAAAAGAACTCTGAAAGAATATAAACACTCAGCCATTACAGGATATCTATTAGAGAGCTCAAGACATTACATGATTTTGTTCTCTCCATGACCTATGCACCTTGGAAAATGGCTACTGTCAAGGCTGTCTGGGCACCCACGGTATCTTCAGGGCACAGGTGCGATATCCCGACAGTTTTCTGGACTCACACTACACTTGGCTCCCAAACTCTCTGTACAACACCTCACTGGAGCCCACCTGCTCACCAGACAGAGCATGTGTAAATCCATGCTTTGTTTTCAAGCTGGAGCTACAGCCTTCCTCTGGGAGAAAGATGCAATTCTATCATTGCCTCTTAAAATGTACTGAAAGAACATGATGACAATATTTAAGTGTTATATTTAAGTGTTACAATGTGCCAAATAGTATGCTAATTCTTTTTTAAAATATTTTTTCTTTATTGATTTCAGAGAGAGAGGAAGGGAGAGGGAGGGAGAGATAGAAACATCGATAAGAGAGAACATCGACTGACCACCTCCTGCATGTCCCCCCCAATGGGGATTGGGCCCACAACCTGGGCATGTGTCCTGACCGGGAATCGAACCGGCAATCTTTTGGTGCGTGGGTTGACACTCAACCAGAGCCACACTGGCCGGGCTACTATGGTAATTCTTATATTCAATCTTCACAATAACTCTATGCAGTAAATATTATTACTTTTGCTTTTTTACAGTTCAGGAAACTGATGCTTGGTGAAGTAAAGGCAGTATAAAATGGTGGTTAAAAACATGCTCTAAAAACTGCCTTGGTCTGAATCTCAGACTTATCACTTATTAACCAGGTGACCTTGGGAAGTTACTAACTTCTCTGTGCCTCTTTTCTCATCGTTAAAAGAGTTAAAATTTTATCTTTTTTGTTAAGTTTCCTTTTTTTTACTGATCAAGACACACACACACACACACACACACAGAGAGACAGAGACAGAGATTGGTTTGTTGTTCCACTTATTTATGCACCCATTGGTTGATTTTTGTATGTGCCTGACCCAAGATTGAACCCCAGAACCTTGGTGTATTAGGATGACACTCTAACCAAATGAGCTATCTGGCCAGGGCTAAAATTTTATTATCCTAAAAGTATGGTCCCTAGGCCCCAGACTGTGATTAATAAATACCATTTCCCGTTCAAGGAATCAGGCTTTCTTGGAGATACCAGATTAGTTGACTTCAGATATAAGGCAGGGAACATACAAAATAATCCTCAAATATCGTATACCAGAAAGCAAGTAAACTATCAGACTATAGAGGTCAAGAGGAAAAAAAAAAAGAATGAAAGCCAATTTGAAGAGGCTACTATTAGCCAAAAATGAAATAATTTAAGCATTAAAAAAATAATAAAAGTGATTGAAAAATAAAAAATATACTAAACCTCATTTATAACACTAAGAACGCAGAAACTAATTTACTTATAATAACACTAAGAAACTAATTAATTATTCTGAAAATTGATAAAGAAAAATAAAATCAAACATTTTACTGTTTTATATAAACTGTATGTCAGAATAACCAAAATTATGTCACAAAGTTCTGCACAGGAGAAATTCCAGGCAATAAACAAAAAAGGAATGACAGAATACCACCATTTTCCAATCTCTAATGAAGTAATGGATCAAAATCACAATCATCAATAGCTCCTAAAACCACTGGGGAAAGTCCAGTGGGGAAATTTAAGGATAGATCAGATGACAACACCTGAATCCACTAATCCATCTTAACATCACAAAAAAAGCCAATCAGACATTGCTTGCAAATAAACAAAAGACAAAACAAGAAAAGAGAACACAAACCAGAATTTAATCAAGCCACTTTAGAAAATAGAGATGAATTATGTTAAAGAACACCATATGGAAAATTCTGTAGAACAAAAGGCCCAGTTTTAACAAAAGAAAAAAAAAGGAAGAAATACCTATGGATTTATAAAACTTCATATATATATATATATATATATATTAAACAAATGTAATGTTCAGACTGAAAAGAAAACAAAAAACCTCATGATTAAAAAAAGATTATTAATCAATCTGGGATATTTAAACTCTGATGGACCACTTAATAATATTAATAAATTATTACTAATTTTCATGGAGTGATAATGGTACCAAGATTTTGGAATGGGAGAGACACATGTGTTCATTTAGACACATACCAAATAGTTATGGATGAAATGATATGATGTAAGCAGTGTATGGACACAATAAGGTTACCCTGTATTCATAATTGTTGAAGTTGGGTGACAAGTACATAAAGTCGTGGGGGGAGGGGCACTATAATAGTCTCTCCACTTTTGCCTTTAAAAATGTCCATAATAAGAGTTAGAGAAAAAAAAAAGAGAGTGCCTACCTTTATCTTCAAATTCCTTTACTACATCATTCATCCTATCTTGATAGAAGGACTCCCCCCTCTCTATTAGAGAGATGTCCAATGCATCATAGATTTTATTAAACTCTAGGGAAAACAGTCATCAAATGAAGAAAATGGTTAAGAATGGAAACAAACAGGAAACATGCATCTTACATTAAAATACATTTTTTATTTAATTAAAACATTTGGAAGACAATGATATTAAAAATATACGATACAGATTATATACATACTGTCACTTTGAAAATGTGAGAAAATGTGGTAAGATACACATCAAAATATTAACAGTGAGTGGGATTATAGTTAATTTTTATTTTCTTTTTTCTATCTACATTTAAATTTTTTCTACAAAGAACATGTACTTCTTGTGTAACTTTAAAATATTTTATTTAAAAAAAATGTCAAATAAGAACAAAAAATGAAAAGCCTTTCCTATTTGAAGATCAAATATTTACTAAATTTTCTTTTGGTTTTCCCTAATTTGTACATGTCTGTCTAGCCATGCACTATACAACATTTTACTACCTAGTGCTGCAAACAGCCGTCATTTGCCTTCTTTTTCAAAGATCTACTGGCTACTCTTGTCCATTTATTCTTCAAAGTGACTTTTACAATTACTTTGTCAAGTCTGAAAACGTAAAACTGTCTTAAAATGACAAATGAATTTGAATAATTAGGGGACTTTGCATGGACTCTATCTAAATATTCTATTACATCTGCTGTGTATCTCTCTTCCTTTTGGTCCTACACATCGCTGGATAAATGTATTCCTATGTGTTGTATAGCTTAGGTTGCTACTGTGAATAGGACCTTTTATTTTTCTTTTCCACTTTCCTAATTTTTTTCTGACTTCTGAGAAAGTTAAATTTTGCACCTGCCTGTCTTAATAAACTTTAATAGTTGTTTCAGTTTCAGAAAATATTTAAGAAAAAAATCTATTTGACAGTCCTTGAAAGTTTAACATGTCACTTAAGGTCAAATCTGAATAAAGACTCAAGGAAACTACTTGCTGAATGAATGAACAAAGTCCAGAAACTCACCTTGGCGGGAGACATCACAGATAAGCTTCCAAGCTTTTATGATATCTGGATCTTTACTCTGGAGCAGAACTACACACTGGTATGCTCGCTTCTTAAATTCCTCCTCGGTATCAAATCTCTTCTTGGATTCCTGTGTTTAAAAAAAAGAAAAAAGAAGTTTGTCCAGTCGGTGTGGCTCAGTGGATTGACCGTCATCCCATGGACTGAGAGGTCCTGGTTCAATTCCCGGTCAGGGCACATGCCTGGGTTGCTGGCTTGATCCCCTGGTGGGGGCTGTGCAGGAGGCAGCCGATCGATGTATCTCTCTCACATGGATGTTTCTAACTCTCTCTCCCTTCTCCTCTAAGAAATCAATAAAACATATTTAAAAAAAAAAAAAAAGAAAGAAAAGTTGCCCTGGCTGGTGTCCTCAGTTGGTAGTTGGTTGAGCATTGTCCCATGTACCAAGAGGTCACCAGTTTGAGTCCTGGTCAGGGAACATAACCAGGTTGTAGGCTCAATCCCCAGTACGGAGTGTGCAAGAGGCAGCCGATCGACTGATGTTTCTCATCGATAGTTCTTTCTCTTCATCTCCCTTCCTCTCTCTCTAAAATCAATAAAAACACAAATTAAGAAAGAAAAGGTTTATAAAAAGAGCCAACCCAGTATTCTATAAGAATCTGTTCATTTCTCAAATAAATAAAAAAACAAACAAAAAAAATCCACCAAAAAGCCAAAGAGCAAGTAAGTGAAAATTCAGAACACCAGAAAAAGTGCTCTATCTCAATAGTCAAGAATATTGTTACAAATTAATATGCCAAAGAACATTTCTTTTGAAATCATTTTTCTTGAAAATATAAAATTCTCACCATGGGGCTACCTCCACTTTTCTAATTCACAAAAGCCTACTCACACCAATGCTTTGGTGCTCCAGTAGAATAATAAAAAATAGCTAACAAGCCCTGCCGGTCTGGCTCAGCAGTTAGAGGATCGGCCCGAAGACTAATGAGTCACTGGTTCGATTCCAGTCGGTTGTGGTTCATCCCCGGCCCTGATTGGGTCATGCAGGAGGCAACCAGTAGGTGTGTGTCTCTCACATTGATGTTTCTCTCTCTCTCCCTCTCTCTACCTCCCTCTTACTCTATCTGATGATAAACAGGAAAATATCCTTGGGTAAGGATTAAAAAAAAAAAAAGAATAGGTAACAAGTGTTGGGCTGATTTTTCTAGGCTGTTTTTCATTCTAGATGTAGTCCTGGATTAATACTTTTTTTGTAATTAAAAATAAAATTGCTTTCATGTTTTATTTCTATTTTATTTATTTATTGTTTTAATTTTTTTTTTCTTTATTGATTTTTAGAGAGAGAGGGAGAGGGAGAGAGAGACAGAAACATTGATGAGCGAGAACATCCATTGGTCGCCTCCTACATGCCCCCTACTGGGGATTGGGCCCACAACCTGGGCATAAGCCCTGACCAGGAATCGAACCAGCGACCTCCTGGTGCATGGGTTGATGCTCAACCACTGAGCATTGTCCCATGCAACAAAAGGTCGCCAGTTCGATCCATGGTCAGGGCACAAAGCATATTTAAAAAAGTAAACCAGTAGACATGTCAACCAAAACTTAAAAAAAAAAAGCAACACATGCTTACCATAAAATATGTATGTATATACACGTGTGTGTGTGTGTGTGTGTATTTAAGCTCATCCCAAACTAACCAGCGATAAAATTTTGGTGTATAATTCTAGACATTTGCAAACACACACCTATATGTTTTAACAAAAACTGGAAATATATGGCTTTTCTTTCACTGTGGTTTTAAAATTCAGCAATGTAGTATAAACATCTTCTTGCATTAACAGATTTGCCCCATTATATTCAGAGCACAGAATTCCAACAGGTAATTATAACATTAGTTATTTTACATGTCTCATATCAGTAAACATTTTGGTTGTTTTCAATAGAAAATATTTATTTACCAAAAGACAACAAAACAAAATAAAAATCCCAAACAAGAAACAGAAAAACCTCAGAAATGTTTACTTTTTAATGTAGTAACCCTAGTGTTGGGAAATTAAGATAGGGAAATAATTTTAAAAAGGGAAAAAAATAAAAAGGGCAAACATCTAATACTTTCAACAATAAAAAAATAAAATAACAGAAGAAAATCTACATGTACAAAGTTGTTCACTGAATATGTAAAAGCCCCACAAAATGAGGGAAAAAAATCAACAACAGATCAACGTAAACTTTGGTAGACCAATCCAACAAAACAACATGCAAGTGTATCATAGAGTAACATGAAAGTGTTTATAATAAAATGTTAAATAAATACAATACAAAACGACATTATAATCATGAATAATGTAATAAATGTTTGTATATGGATAAGTCAAGAAGTCAAAGAAAGTTGACCACAGTGACTGATTTCAAGTTAGGATTTATGCTCAATCTGTCTTTTAAAAACTGTTCTTTCATATACGTAATAACATTTTGAAAATACATAAAATTGAAAACAGCATCAAAAACATTTTAAATACTGGGATGAGGTGGGGAAAAACATTTTAAATACTAAAATGTAGTCCGGCCGGTGTGGCTCAGTGGTTGAGCGTCAACCCATGAATAAAGAGGTCGCCGGTTCAATTCCTGGTCAGGACACATGCCCAGATTGTGGGCCCAATCCCCAGTGGGGGGCATGCAGGAGGCAGCCAGTTGATGTTCTCTCTCATCGATGTTTCTATCTCTCTCTCCCTCTCAATTCCTCTCTCTCTAAAATCAATAAAGGAAAAAAAAAATACTAAAATGTATTTTGATTAACAAACCCCTAAATTCACTTAATAATAGGTAATGTGGTAAAATTTAACCTTTAGTATACACCAATACAAGAGCAAAGATAATGTGTTAAGGAGTGGGGAGTTTAGCAAATTTATTTAGACCAATAGTAGCTTCAAATACCATTCTGAACTCCCTGAGGAAAACAAAAAATTATGATGAAAACATAAATAACATAACAATAAATGGTATCAAACCTTATAAAAGGCCTGAAGATCCCCAATAGGAGGTGAAACTGTTAGGTAATCTGGAAATTTATCTTGCAGGTGAGCGATGAGCATGCCAAACTGGGTTCCCCAATCTCCTATATGGTTTAATCTAGTACCAATCAGAAAACATAAAATAATTTTAAAATGATAAACATGTTTAATTTAGAGGAATTATATTCCATTAGGAACCACAAATATTTAGGTGCCAGCACAATACACTGTTTACTCAGTTGTTTCCTCAACTGGGCTGGAAGCTCCATGAGAGGCAAAGACGTCAGTTGTTTATCAATGTTTACTCAGCAATATAGGCTGCACATACCAGGCCTCCAGGAATTGCTGAATGAATGAAGTCTCTATCAGTAGACTGTGATCTGTTTACGGTGTAGTTAACTGGGACAATGGCAGCTGAGCCAATGTTGGTCATTACCACAATTTTATGAAAATGTAAATTTTAACCAATTATCTCAGTGTAATTTATACCAGTGTTCCTTAAATGTCAATGGACAAATTAGTCAAAATACATGTCAATCTAACCACTTCTCATTCCTCACTGCTTTTAACTAATCTCAAACCAACAGATTACCTCTTAACTGGATTATTACAGAGCCTTCTAACTTGTCACTACAGTTCTCCCTTCTTTGCCTGGCTTCTTCATGGAAGCCAGAGCAATCTTTTTCTTTTTTCTTTTTTCTATCCTCACTCGAGGACATTTTTTGCATTTATCCTCAGATAGAGCGGGAGGGAGAGAGGAAGGAAAAGAGAGAGCGAAACATCGATGTGAGAGAGACACATAGAGTGGTTGCCACCCACACAACCCCGAATGGGTCCGGGAACAAACTGCAACCGAGGTACGTGCCCTCAGCGTGAACCGAACCCGGGATTCTCTGGTTCGCGGGCCAACGCTCTAACAGCTGAGCCAAACTGGCCAGGGCCAGAGCAATCTTTAATTAGATTACAGACACACCTCATTTTATTGTGCCCCACTTTATTGCGCTTCACAGAAGTTGCATTTTTTTTTTTTACAAACCTAAGGCAAGAACCGCCACCAGCAAAAAGATTATGAATAGCTTTATTGTGGTACTTGCTTTATTGTGGTGGTCTGGAACTGAACCTGCAGTACCTGCAAGGTATGTCTAATACATAACTCTACTAACTAAGACTCTCCAGTAGGTTCCCATTACACTAATAAAATCCCAATTTCCTACCATGGCCTACAAGGCCCAGCATAATCTGTCCCTTGCCTACCTCTCCCTGTACTAGAGTATAAACCCCTGCTATGCAGGAGGCACTCAAATACTTTTGGAGTAAATTGGGGGTGGGAGGGTAACTTTTCCTTGGTTCTGCCACCAGAGAGGCTAAAAAATTATTACTTCAGAGGAGAGGCCCAGGACATAATTTATATTAAAACTCTGCTGGATGATTAGAAGCAGGACCACACTCATGAATCACTGATTTAGTCAAAGATTCTTTCTCAAGTGACATTTGTCATTTTCCGTAAAACCTTCCAAAGGCAAAAGTATATACCTTAGCACGTCATATCCTACAAATTCAAAGAGGCGGCATATGCTCTCTCCTATGATAGTGGACCGGAGATGACCTACGTGCATCTCTTTGGCTATGTTTGGAGAGGAAAAGTCAACTATAACCTGGGATAGAAAAGAAAAAGAGAGATTTTTATAGACAACAATGTTGTACTGTAACTATGTAATGTTTGATGATAAATAAAGCTACAGAGGCAATCATATTACAACATATAAATAAATCAAAGCAACATGTTGTACACCTTAAATATACACAATATTATATGTCAAATATATTCAATAAAAAGGAATTTTTAAAAGGGGCATAAACATTTTATTCTGCTAACACATTCATTAATAACATGTAATAATAAACTCAGACCTAAATAGTACTTGGCTGGTAATTCAATTAAACTGTATTAAGTTTTTCTGATGTATCTACCTGTCCATCATTAACTGAAAAAGAATCAAATTTGTGTATACAGATTATCTTGTTCTATTTCAGCAATATCTCAAAAATATCAGCTGGCTACCTCAAATACCTTATGGAATAAAGTGAAAAGAAAAATCATGTAACAAGCAAGATCCAGGAAAAAGGCTATGTTGCAGTTATATTCATAATCTCAAATATTAATGATTAAATCTCAGTATGAGAAGTGAAAGCCATTCCCAGTTATAGCACTTTTCATATAGTGTTACGTATGAGTATATCAATTAAAAATTGTACATGTACCTTTTTGTTCTCTCCAAGGGCAGGTAGTTGAACACCATTCACCAAGAGATTACTCAACTGTTTTGAAACAAAGTCCTTTCTTAGGTGGACATTAATAAAACCTAATGAACAGTAGAGGGGAGAAAAAAATCAGATAGCCTCCTATCTTAAAGTCTCCCCCAAAGACTTTCTCAATTTCACTTATGCTGGCTCCGGAGTGCTAATCTGGCTTTGGCAAAACCCTTCAGGATGCCAGTACCACCTGGTGCCTTGACTTGGGCCCTCTTGTCAGCTCCCTGTTTCTGCATTTATTTCAGACCTTACCACTTTCCTGAAAGCTTACTTAACTCAGTATCCCTTCACTCTCAGCAAATCAACGGTTCACCTCTTAACAAAAAATAGACAGCCCTTTAGCCATAGACTTAACTGCCATCATCTATCTTTTTGCTGATGAAAAGCGGAATTACAGAGAGGTAAAGTAACTTCATCTAAGATCAGGCAGCTAAGTCTAGAGTAAAATCTCAGTTTCCTAACTCTCAATCCAAGGTGTTTTCACCATCTTGTTCAGTATACAAGTCTTAACCCTACATTGATATTTAAAAGTGGTTTTCATCTTTAATTCAAAAAGGGCTCAGCATCAATGCAACTACTTAAGAAGGGTAACAGTGTCATACCGGGACCAGCAATTTCAACTTTTTCGATACATTCATTCTCTGGAAGGTGTTTGGTAATGTTCTCAGCAATTTCTCTTGGGTTAACTCTCTGTTCCTTGGTTTTAAGCATCTATAATACAATACAAAACGATTCATTACACAAGTGGTTTCAGCAAGTTACTCAGAAATGCACAGCTGACAAAGCACTGGATGCGTCCAACACAGACGATCACAAGGCAGAAGCAGAGAAGTCCAATGACCTTGCACATGGACAGATTCAAGCATCAACAGTCTCAAGAGGAATACAAAAGTACCAAAGC
Source organism: Tadarida brasiliensis (assembly GCA_030848825.1). NCBI lineage: Eukaryota > Metazoa > Chordata > Mammalia > Chiroptera > Molossidae > Tadarida > Tadarida brasiliensis. Next base: position 115,158,287 of record CM061259.1, on the reverse strand, counting down.
CACATGATCTCCACTTCAAAATGAGTTGCCACACATATCTATAATTTTTTAATGAAGACATAACAAGTCTTTAGTTATTACTTCTGTTTCCAAGATTTTTACATTTCTAATTTTCAAATCATGAGAGTGTGCAATATGCAGACTTGGGTAATAACAAGCACCCTTATAAACTTAACCCCAATGAAGACACAAAAATTATCTGGGAAAAAAGTCTGGACTCTTTAGCCTTGGCCGGTTTGGCTCAGTGGTTTGAGCGTCAGCCCACGGACCAATGAGTTGCGGGTTCGATTCTGGTCAAGGCACGTAACTCAGTTGTGGTTCATCTGGCCCTGGTTGGGGTCATGCGGGAGGCAACCAGTCAATGTGTCTCTCTCAGATCGATGTTTCTCTCTCTCCCTCCCTCTCACTCTATCTGAAGATAAACAGAAAAATATCCTTGGGTGAGGATTAAAAAAAAAGTCTGTACTCTTTAGATTAACCCTTTCTATTCAACAAGGAAAAGAAAGTAAAAAGCTTCAAAGCAGGGCAATTAGCCACAAACATTAGATAATGTACCTATTAAAAATAGGGAATTCTGACTGAAAATGAAATATGTCAGCCCACCTCAAAGACACCACAGTTACATCAAGTATTTGATGGAAATGCTGGTTGGTAAATGGCTAACTTTTAATCCCTTGCCTTCCAACACTCACCAATAAACACACAGTAATCTTGGATACAACAGGAGGAAAGTAGAAAGACAAAACAGTACCAACTGTTGTCCTTAAATATTGAGAATACTTATAAAATTTAACTGCATATTCAAATCTGTGCTTCTTAAAAATTAAAAACATACACCCCCTTTTCTCAAGTTTTTCAGAATTTGTGGAAAATGTTTTCACTGAGGATATAACAATTTGCTATTATTTATGTAGATGGTAATGATGATGATAATGCGTAAGAAAATCAAATCACCAAGAGCGCTTCACAACAATGCACTCACCTGAGAGATACCCATAGCACTATTACACTGATAGTCCCCAAACTTGGGCTGTTGACTTGGTGTCACTATTAGAGGAGGGTTTTCTAAATCTGGGTATGCAGCCTTAATGGCACAACCAAAGACCTCTTGTAGGCGGCTATTGATGTTAATCATATTTTTAGTTGGTTTGTTCCTTTCTGCTTGAAGACTCTGTAAGAAAAGAATAAAAACATGTCAATAAAATATTAAATTATCATATAAAATTTTCTGAAACATTTTGAGAAACCTTCAAATGTCTCGAGAAGACCAAAAGGTAACATACACTCACAGTGCAATGCTCTCATACCTGGAATATGCTAAGAAACGTAACAGGGCAAGTCTATCCCACAGCACATGTAAGACATACATGGGAAATGCCCCAAGTTCTCTTTCTACAGTTATTCTTTCAGAACAGAAACAGAGAAGGAAGTAAAAAGAGCTGACTAAATCTTCTTCTTAACTTCTCTGAAGTTCTGAAAAAAAAAAAAAAAAAAAAAAAAAACCAGTATAAAGTTGACACATACATCAAATGCTGGAAGTGAAAACTCTATGGACAAAAACCAGTAAAAAAACTTTGCCAAGTATATGCTTATCTAACCACTATGCACCATACACCTGAAACTAATACAAAATAATACTGAATGTAAACTATAATTGAAAAAAACCCACAAAAAAAAATGTATTCACATATTCTCTTCATTAAAATGTTGACCTCTGCTAGGCATGAAGTGTAAGTGACAGGTAGTATCTAAATATCAGAATGACAGGTTGTTTTGTCATACTATTAAATAATCCCATGTTGGACTACTCCTACCTCCTATTTCTCCTTTTCTATGAAGTGGAATACATTCATTTAAGATGGTGTATAATTAGTTACCTCTATTACTACACTTATCACACCTTCTCAAAATCATGTCTCCACCACTAGACTTCTGGAGGCAGGAAAAGTGCTTATCCATGGCTCTATCCCTGGCACCTAGCAGTGCACCTGCCATGTAGCAGGTCAAGAAGTGGTGACTGAACATGTATGCTTTTAATGGACTACATATAAAAATGTTGCCCACAACTAGTCAATTTCAAAATGTCGATGGCAATATAAATGGCAAAAATAATAAAAAGCTATGACTCAAGTAGCAGTGTCAAGAACTGAGCCTAGACTGGCTGGTGTGGCTCTGTGATTGAGCATCACCCCATGGACTGAGAGGTCCTGGTTCGATTCCTAGTCAGGGCACATGCCTGGGTTTTGGGCTCGATCCCCAGTGAGGGGCCTGCAGGAGGCAGCAGATCAATGTGCCTCTCTCACATTGATGTTTCTATCTCTCCCTTCTTCTCTCTTTAAAAATCAGTAAAAACATATATATTTTTTTAAAAGTAGGAAGTCTGAGAATGTAAATATTACATTAAAAGAGGCACTGTTCCTCCTCATGCCAATATCACTGCTCAGGCACCGTGACTCAGGAGGCCAAAGTCTTTGTGAAAGAACCAACGTGCCTTCCACCTTACACGGACAGTATCCTCCTGCTTACACACTAGAGCTAATTTGTATCATGGACATGTGCATTAAAATACACTGTACTTCCTTATCTTTTACATAGCCACTAGCACATATTAGGCATTTAATACTTATAAACTGAAATAAATATGATAGAGAAATGAGTATAAATAATTGTGGAATGAATGAGGTACTCAGAAAGGTGAGATTTGGGGGAAGATTCCATGGAAAAGGAATTTTGTGATTTTAGAAGACTTAAAGACAAAGCTATTTGAAGCAGAAGAGAGCACACACAGGCAATAAAAGACTACTTGAGAGTGGGGCGGGCAGAGTCCAAGATGAATAAATGGGATCCACTCTGGAAAAAAAGACACAGTGATAGTGCAGCCTGGCTGAAAGTGGTATACACACACAGGAGGACAATATGGGAGTGAGGTCATCCCCTAGGATGTGTCATCAGCAGAACTGAACGGCAGGCCAAGAAATTAAACCCCAAATGAGGCAAGCTCAAATCTGACAAAACTGATAAACACTAATTGATTATGAGGTCATTATATAACAAACAGCACAAGCTTCATGGGAAAAAAACTGTTCTAAAATATTAAGTGGAAAAAGAATCTAACCACTATCACACTATAAAATATAAAAATAAAATTGTAAAATAACCAACTTAGGGCAGAGAACAACTGTGGGTGTATTTTGAAACATTTCTCTTTGATTGAGGCACTTATTTAAAATTCAAAAAAGATTTTGTTAAGACACAGGTATAAACTGTAGAAAAAGTCTTAACCCTACTTGAAGCTAACTTTAAGCTGGCCAAACATTTAGTATGATGAGACAGCACCAACTCCACACATCAATAACTTATTCCTAACTTGTCTAAGGCAGGGAAAAGAACAGGGTTTCTTTCCGCCTTTTCCCCAAGTCCTCAGGGTAAACTTTCTGAATCTTTGACAACAAGGGGTTTTAAAAAGATACAATAATTCAAACTGTAAAATGAAGCCAGAACAGCAGGACTCACCTTTCGAAGGATATTCAGTCGATACTTTAATTTTAAATTTTCTTCCTGCAACTGCTCCAATTTTGGAGAAGCTTCTAAACAGCCACCGTTTTTCAACCTATCAACCTCAGCAGTCAGAGACTTAATCTCTTTTTCCTATAAAAGAAAAGGCACTTTGCTTGGTCTAGATGGCTTGATGTAATAAATTGTACCATAAACTTACATCCTCCTTTGCCCTCTCCACCTGGACAGGGCAGGTAACAGGGATGGACTTTCCTTTGGTAAGTTGTGTTTTCCTTTCTCAAGGTGATTGATGACATTAGCATATTGTCCTTGATAATGTGAAAACATTAAAGTGTATTCCGAGAGAGGAATAGGAGTTTATTTAGCACACAATGGGATAAGCCACATATCCCTAATTTCTTTCTCTGGCTCAAGTGTCTGCCTTTTGCCCTTTCTGGGACAAAATGATTTTCCCATTTCTTCCCCCCTCTTTGTTTCATGTCTTGGGTCCTAGACCAGGCTTTTTACTGTAATGAACCTAAAATTAAAAGACATGACAATTCAGAAGTAAGTAAAGCTTCCAACCTAACTGCATTACTAAGGGAGAGTGTCCTCACTTGAAATTTCAGAATGTTTACCAGGACCTAACTACAACCAAACAAAAAACAGTTGCCACAAATGAACATACATTATGTTCCAGGCGCTGAGCGAAACACTTAGAAGTTTTATCTATACTTCTTACCATAACCCAGTAAAGAGGTACTTATATCCCCATAATGACAATGAACATATGCTCAGAGCAGTCAACTGGCCAGTTTACTCGATCAACTTCAACTTCGCTTCTGCCGACTTGGCGTTGACGAGTAAACTCCTTTCCTCACCTCTCCCCACCCGGGTAGCAGAGGGAATGGGACGGTTCCACTTTCACTTTCATAAGCTGTGACTGTGAAGGCAGAGTGCAAACTCTAGTTTGATACCGAACCACACGTGGGCCTTTTAGAACTCCTCTTGCTCAGCATCACGGACAGAACGGCGGCTGAGCTGCAGACCGGGACCCCGGGCTCCTGCTCTTCGCCCCCTCCCTCTTGGCCGGTCCCGCCCGCACCCCCTAAGACCACGCGTGCGCGCGCGGAAGGAGGGACACTGAGGGGCGGCTGAAATGCACTCGCCGGGCTCGGCCCGACAGGAGATGCTGGTCGGGGGCGTGTGAGAGCGGGCGGACCCTCCGCTCCGCTGAACCTCACTGTCGCACGGGCCCTGGACCGATGGGCTCTCTCTCTCCCCCCTGGGAGGGCGTCAGCCTCCAACGCAGCGCAGGCCCGAGTCTCGGGACCCCGCTGCTCGCGTCGGAGGGGCACAGGGCGGTCCCTGCCTCGCTGTCGCTTGGGCGGAAGCCGGGGCCTGGTCCCTCCCCTCCAAGCCTTTCCACTGGCCCCATGCGGCCCGACCTGCTCCTGCAGCCGTGCAGAGCACCGAGCGACCAGCCCTTCCATCCTCTTGTCAGCGTCTCACGCAACAAGTGGTCGGAAGCGGAAGCGGTCGGCTCTGCCCGGAAGCGGAAACCCTTCCGGCCGGCGAGCTCGAGGCTCCCTGGGTGCTGCCGCCTCTGCTGCCCCCTGGCGGGATCCAGATCGCACTGCAGGGAGAACCCGCGGGGAACCCGGCGCGGGGTGTGGGCTGCCGCGCTGCGATTCCGCTTTTTAGGGGAGGGCAGAGAGGAATAGAGCCAGAGCTGCCGTGTGCTCGGACTGACTTGGACAGAGGCATTTAGTAACTGCAGCTTCTGTCGCTCGAAGGCGTCAGTTTACCCCTCTGTGAAATGGGCACAGAACGAACAAAATCTACTTAGTGCTCTTCAATATGCCAGACACTATTCCAGGCGCTGGAGCACAAGCTGGAAACAAATCAGACCAGGTCCCCGCTGCCATGGAAGTGACATTCTAGAGTGATGAAATATGCTAGACAAAAAAGTAAGTATCAATCTGTTTTAATTGCCAGGAAGATAATGTGGTGGAGCGACGGGCCAGGGAAGCCCTCTCTGAGCAGCTGACATTTGAGTTAAAATTTTAAACAGCTAACCTGGGATGTAAGTTCTGAGGACATGAGCTTTAACTGTGTTGTTCACTTTTCGATAATAGCCCCAGCACTTTATTTATATTTAAATGTTTTTATTGATTTTTTTAGAGAGGGAGAGATAGAAATATTGATGTGAGAGAGAAACACCGATTGGCTGCCTCCTGCACGCCACCTACTGAGGATTGAGCCCGCAACCTGGGCATGTGCCCTGACCAGGAATTGAACCAGGACCTCTCAGTCCATGGGATGATGCTCACTCCACTGAGCCACACTGGCCAGGTTAGCCCCAGTACTTTAAAGCAGTGCACTCTAAATTTTTTGCTTCTGTGTCCCATGAAATAATTTCTAAAATTCGTACTCCAGTGTAGATTTGTAGAAGTTGACATCTGGGAGCTCCTGCCACAACTTTAGATAATGGTAACGGACTGTTTTCTGGCATGTTGCTTGGATCTCAGGTATTTTCATCAAAATTGTGGAGATGCAGATCTAGCTTATTCAATTTCTGGAAAACGTCCACCATATGTCAAATCAAATAATCCAAATCTTATTCACTTAATTTTTTTAATCTAAAAGTTTGACTTTATATTCATCTTTTAAATCAAATAAAACTGTTAATATATGTTCCTGTGACACGTCATTTCTAAATTCTGAGAGTTGGTGGGTGGACAAATGAGTGGACAGACAGATCTCCACCTTCCCATCTTTTTTGTTATTATTGTTAATTCTCACCTGAGGATATTTTTCCAGTGATTTTTTTTTTAGCTAGAGTGGAAAGGAGGGAGGGAGGAGAGGGGGAGGAGAAACGTTGATGTGAGAGAGACACATCGATTGGTTGCCTCCCACACGACCCCAAACAGGGCAGGGGATCGAACCTGCAACCCAGGTACATGCCCTTGACTGGAAATGGAACCCGAGACCCCTCAGTCTGCAGGCCGACGCTCTAACGGCTGAGCCAAACTGGCTAGGGCAAGGGCCATCTTTTTATTAAGCTCCCTTTGCTTGGCACTCAAGGGAGTCACCCTCAGGAGAAATACATTCTTGGGGTATCTGGTTCAGTTCCCATTAGTTTACACCCAGGGCCATGGGAGGGGCGCTACGCCTTTCCTGGTGGAAGAGGAGATGTAAAAAGAGAATTGGGTAACAGAATTTGCAGGCAAATCAATTTTAAGAAAGGTGATACAAAAATTCAGCATCTGGAAATAGATTCTCCTAATGTATCCGGGCGAACAGATCCTTTAGAATGCCTTCCTATATACCCTGAGGTCTTAGAGCCCAGCTTGGAAGACCCTTCGCCTAGAGTAGAGTTTGTTGCAGGGCATGGCTCAAAAACTTGCTCAGTTGAACGAATAGGAGGTTCTAGGCAAAGGTGGCAAGTGCAAATTGTCAGAGGCAGGAAGTACATTTATTTGAAAACAGGAGGGGAGCAGTGGAGAGACTGGCAAAAGTGAAGCCTTCAGAACTCCTCCTGTTCCACCAGAACCTTCGTCCTGGTTAGGAATGACAGAGGAGGAGGGACTAAACTCACCTCCAGGGCAGACATCTAATCTCATTCATTCATCTCACAAACATTTATTAAGGACCCATTTTGCATCAGCTCCAACAGAAAACAAGGCAAGCAGGTTCTCTTCTTTAAGATCTCACATTCTAGAGGGAGACACAGTAAAGGGAACTGTGCTCTGAAGCCAACAAACCAGGTCCCTGTGTCTCAGAAAGACCTATGGGAGGGTAAGTTGGATGGGGCGGCCCAGGGTCAGGGTGAAGTGGGCTCACCAAGCGGGTGAGGCTTGAGCTGAGACCTGAATAGTGCTACTGAGAGGGCCATGTGAAGATGAAGACACGGTGGGAGGGTGTACTTACCAGGCAGAAGGAGCTAGAAGTGCAAAGGCTCTGTGGTGGGAATGAAGGAAAGCAAGCCAGCATGGCTGGAGTCTGGCTAGCAGCTACCTGGACAAATCTTACTGGCAGCTTTCTTAGAGGCAGGAAGGACAAAGACTGCCAGTGAGCACCTGTGACTCGGTTCACCGGGCACACTGCAAACAGAGCCAGGATGCAGTTGACCTGTGGTGCCCATGGCAATTGCAAAAGATTTGCAGTCAAAAGGCAGCCATTGGTTTTGTGAACCAGACAGTCAGATCCAGTGAGGTTTGCTGAGTGTCTTTTCTCAGGCTAGCATCCTAGCAGTCCCTTTCTCCATGCCCCATGCAGAGAAACCACAGGATTTCATGGCTTCATTCCTGAAAGCCACGGTTCAAAGTCCCGTCAGTTAGGGCCTCACGGAACCGCAATGCTGTGAAACAGAAACCAAGATGAAAGACAACGGAAACTTTGGGGTCCGAAGAACGGGTTGCAGACTAGCTCTGGCCATTTATTACCCGAGTGACCTTGAGCAGGGCATTTCACATTTCTGCGCTCTCGTTTCCTGAAGATTCTGGAGAACACATGTGCACGATTACACGTGGAAGTTTATTTATTCTGCAAACATCAGGATGCATTGGTGGTTGGCCGGTGGCTGCTCAGAGACTTCACGCCACGGCCCACATAGGGCCGTCTGCCTTCTGAAGTGGTGGTCTGGTTCGCCCCACAAATGCTCCATCAGCTGAAGCGACACTGACACACTTCTCGGGCAGGATTCGCCCCACGAAGCCTCTGCTGCACGGTGTAAGGGGCTGACCTTTGCTTGGAAAGCTGAACACAAAGGTGTGGCCGAGTGAATGAATCCCATTGCATGACCCTCAAGTTTGTATCGAGCACTCTCAGCTGAGTTCACCAGGCAGAACTACAGAGAGAGTGAGGATGCAGTTGACCTCTGGTGTCAATCAACTGAGACCCTAAGGATACCCCTTCTTCTCTCACTTGTTGCATCTGCTTCTCTCTGCAGGGTTGGCCCCAGAAGCTGGCACCACGGCTACAGGTAGCTTTGGGGAGAGAAAGTCTACTCTTTAACCTTCAGGTGGCTGATGCAGGGGAAGGGCTCTGACTGGCCCAGCTGAGATCCCATGCCTATCCTTGGTCTAATCGTGGTGGCCAAGGGATGGGTCTCTCTGACTGTCCAGCTCGGGTCATCTGTCCCCTCGCAGCAGCTGATGCAGAGCTGAGCGGTGCAGGTATTAGGGCCACAGGAGCAGCGCAGGGCACGATCCTTGTGCTCCTGGACACACTGCAATTGACTGAGGACGTCGATACTCATTTGAAGAAACCACAAAGTCAACCCTTAACGTGTGGGATGGAATTTCACAAAGGAGAGTGCATTGGACACTGGGGTGTTCAGACAGGTGACACTTGGGCAAGGAGAAAGCCCTGGCCAGTGGGGAGAAATTGGACTGGGTAGTCGGAGGGAGGCTTGGCGATTGAAAGCCCTGGAAGCCACATGGGGAACAATGGTGGATTCTACGCACTGTAGGTTCCGTCTGCATAAGGAGAAACAGTCGGGTAGGGAATGTAGTGGGGAGGCGGGGGAAAGCCTTCACAGCCAAGCGAAGGGGGCTCCACTCCCTCCATCACACCTCCCCTGATGGTCCTCAGTGGCCTGCAGATGGCCGTGCGTGTTGGTGTCCCCTGTGTGACTTTCTAATAGGATGCTTCCATCTCTGCCTGGGCTCCTCTCACATCCTATCAGCTGTCCGTCAAACGGCAGTGTGCATGAGACTGGCAGTGGGACACGGAGAAAAGCAGGTCTCTGGGCCCATCCCAGCTGGCGCGAGTGACTCTGATTGGCTGCTGGTGCAACCTACTCGGAGGAAAGCTGCACAGGACCAGTCAGAGAAAGGAAGGAGGAGGAGCTTTGCTGCTTGTCTGTTAAAGGCTGACTCCTAATCGCCTGCCCCAGCCCCAGCCGAGGAGTCCTTTCCATTTAAAGAGCAAATGGGTGGAGGGGTGGGCACCAAACCCAACCCAACCCAAACAAACCAGACCAGAGGACACATCACCTGGACTGGACGGGGGGATGGGAGGGGGGGCGAATGGGTGGGGAGGAAACGACTGGGAAGGAGAGAGTCAAAAATCAGGGAAACACAGGTGACGTGAAGGGTGGGGTGGGGTGAAAAAGAGAGGAAATTTGTTCCGAAAGGCCACTTTATTGATGGAGATAAAATGAAAAGCTCTCCACGCCCTCCCTCACTCACTCCAGTGGCTTCACTGGGCCTCTGAGCTCGGCGTGGGCAGCCTGTGGCCAGCTCCACGCTGCCCGCTCCACCTCAGGCGGCCACGTAAAAATACATCACAGCCCGTGAAGATTCACAGATGCACCCAGAATCCCCCAAACGGTTGCTGTGCATTTTAAAAATATTGTACAAAATAGGTTAAGTAGGAAAGGTCAGCTGTGCTGTGGTGTCTGCAGGACATCCTTTTAGGGTTACCGTCCCCAAAACATTGCTTATTGCAGTGAAACCTCTAGAAGGTAGAGCTGTACAAAAAAAAAAAAAAAAAAATCTAAATTCTATTTTAAGAGCAGCAACCGGACACTGCTTTTAGTTCATTTAAATTTTCTTTCTCAAAAATACATTCCTAAATATACAAACTATACAATCTTGTCATCTTAATGCTGGTTTTTTTGTTTTTTGTATTTTTTTAAAATAATAATAGAACCCAAACTAAAAAATCTTCATCTTCAAACCAACAGGAGCGCTCGAGGACCTGTGACTCGGTACCTTCATATATCACCACATAAATAACATGAGCCCCAGTCTACGTTCACAGCATGGTCCGTGGAACAAAGGAAATACTTTTCTGGCATTAGACGTCGTCTGCAGAGAGGGTTGGGATGTTCATCCGAGGCCGAGTGAAAAACGCCATCTTCTCCCTGTAAGAGGCCATCCCTTCAGCGCAGGGCTCCCAACCTCACCCGACAGACGCCACGGGCAGGGTGATTTGGGCGTTGGGGCCCTTCCGCGCATCGTCGGGTGTGTGGCAGCATCCCCGCCTCGGCCCCCCAGATACAGTGCAGCTCCCCCATCCCTCCTTCCAGTTTTGACAACAAAAATGTCCCTGAAGTGCCAAATGTCCCCAGGGAGGGGCCCAAATTATTCCTGGTTTAGAACCACTGCTTTAGGGGACATTAGCAGGACCAGAGACATTTAGTTGAAATCAGGGGCCTAAGTTAAGAAGGGCCTTTGGGCCACTTCCAGGGTTTGTTTTAGATCCCCAACAGGTTAAAAATTGAGATATTGCCCGGCTGGTGTGGCTCAGTGGTTGAGCATCAACCCATGCACCAAGAGGTCGCTGGTTCAATTCCCAGTCAGGGCACATGCCCAGGTCCCCAGTGGGGGGGCGGCCAATCGATGTTATTGCTCATCGATGTTTCTATCCCTCTCTCTCCCTCTCCCTTCCTCTCTCTCTAAAAATCAATAAAGAAAAACATTTCTTTAAATAAAAAAATAAAATAAATAAAAATAAAAATTGGGATGTCCACACATAGTCACACAAATGAGAGCACATTTTAAATGTCTTTTAGCTTTATCTGAGAGCACATCCCAAGTCTAAACGCAAGGTCCTCTGTGGATGCGAGGCCCGGACAGATGGCATTGAGGCCCTCCTGTGAGACGCTGGGGTCCAGTACAGCAAGACAGAGCCTCCCCGCGATGCCAGCAGGCAGAGCCAGGAGGCCCGGCAGGCATCTGTCACCCCCAACTTATTTATCATTCAGCCAGTCCTCCGCAATTACCAGTGATGGAAATGCCGAGAGGAAAGGCCGGAGCAGGTGGCTCATTCATTAAACAAGAGGATCTAACAAATTAGCTCGCGTTGTTGGGGACCGAGAAAGAGAGCCAGGCAAAGCAGGGCAGAGCGCGCAGACCACCAGGGGCAGCCTGGCAGGGGATGAACATCTGTGACAGAGAGGGGGGGTGCTCTGCTCGAGAAGGGGCGGGGGACAGGGAGCAGGGAGACGGAGGAGACTGAGGCGGGGTAGGCGGGAGCCCACGTGCGTACCTGAAAGACTGCACCTCCGGGGGCTCCTTACAGCTCTGGCCTCGGAGTCTGTGCACGTCCTTGGCGGCCGCCCTCATCATCTTCTCTGTCTGCAGCTCACCCTTGTGCTCTGCTCGGTCCATCTGTAGGGCAAAGCAAGCAAAGCTGTGCGGTTGTGGAGAGTCCTTTGGGCCTCCAGAAATGGGTCAGTCAAGAACTTTCTAGCACAAATGAGTTGATTGAAATTAAAAGGTCTGCAGCTCACACAACAGGGACCCTCACTCTTCCTGTTCCACTGTAGCATCCTCTCTATTCCGAATGACGAGGGACAGCGGTCCCATCATCTGTGACAGGGGCCGGGTATTTGGAGCCAGGGAACTGAACCCGTGTGGACCTGGGAAGTCGGGAGATGAGGCTGTGTGGTGAGATGTGTGCTACTTCACCTAGTCTTCAGGGCCACCGAGGGAGGCAGAGTTTATAATCACCTCTATTTTACAGCCCAGGAAACTGAGGCTCAGACATGCTAAGAAATGTATTTAATGTCGAACAACTAAGAGGTGGTAGAAACCCAATTCCAAGAAATGCAGTGTGCTCAAGGCTTTTAGGTTCATTTTGCCCCTTCCTCTTGATGCAAACCTATGTAAGTACTTCTGAGAAAAAACCACTGAGAGCCCTAGAATATCCATGTACTAGATACTTGACAACATTGCACAAAGACAGAATTTTGGTCAAAGAAGCTGTTGTTTAAATGGCTCTTTAGTAGGTCATTATCGGATAGTCATGGATGTACTATAATTTATTGTTTGAAAGGCTGGATTATCTCGATTTGTGTTTTCTTCAGGCAGGGCCCATATGCACTTATTTTCTTACCTCTTTTTGCCTTGGCTACCAGGAAGCTCAAAGGTAAATGTAACTACAATTAGGTTTAAAAAATATTTATTTATTTCTCTTCCTTAAAACGTTCTCTAATTTTCTATTTTCCCTTAAGGCTCTTGATTAAATCCTTGTTATAAGTATACAGGGTATAAGTAATAAATTAGAAAGGAACATTTTCGGACTTTCTGGATTGCCTAAGTCAATCTGAAGCTCCCACACTAGTCTTGACCTAAGAAGTCCAGCACGACTTTCCTGCTCTAAGGGATCGCCACCTGCATTGAGGGTTGGGACTTTCACTGGCGGCCCTCTCAACAATCCAGGCAGGCACCCTCTTTACCATGCTCTTTGCCTTGTCTGGCTGTGTGCAGACAGAACTAGCAAAGGTCTGTCATCCCTGCCATGGGTGACAATCTGGGAGTGGCAGGTGTTATAACAATGAGTCACAGATGGCCCCCAGTGTTGCTTGCTTTTTCATGGTAGTCTGGGACCTGTTAGTTCACATGTCTGGGAACTGTTAGCTTCAAAGTTCACATTTTTACCCATCCAGTTGTTTTAAATGTAGCCTGAACAAGCAGATTTTTAAACCATTTAGAATTTGCCTGCTTTGCATACCCTGTGAAGCCCCACCCATCATCTGCTAGCCCAAGATAAGATACACCCCGGGGCTATCAAGGACCCCAAACTGCTGCTGTTTTAGAGGTCTTTGACCCAGAGACTCTTCAGGGTGCTGCTGAGTGATACCAGCTTGAGGCATTAGCCCCCTCTCCAAAACCCTCTCTCCTAGGAGTTCCCGCGCTTTCCTGCCCTCTAGGTGTGTTGTCTCTGGGAGGTCCCCTGCTGTGAGGGACTTCTCCGGCATGCTAACTTGTTTGTGAAAGCTGCCCTAATAAAACCCATTGGGTGCTACTGGCATTCCCTCAAATTCACTGCAGGAGGGCAGAGAAGTGAGTAGGCTTGTGTTCCCTGCATGTTAGTCTCGAGCCCTACCATGGTCCAATCCTCTCTGCTTTGACGACACCTGCTCCGTGGGACTGCTCGGGCAGGTACCCAGGTGGGTCTCTGTTCTAGATTTACTGTTAGTGTGCTCCAGCACAGATGAGCTATCGATGTTTGATGAAGAGCTGCACAGATGAATACATGTGTGAATAATAAGGGCTTGCACACATCAATACGGGAATGCAGCACAAAGGGCCTGGCCGCCAGGTCAAGAGTTGATAAGGTTTACCGGGCAAAGGGATTCCTGGATCCCTTGGCTGATGGGAACAAGGGGCCCCGGGAACTCTCTCAGGGGGTCTCAGGTTTGCACGACCCACTCAAAGCTCCAGCCTGTCTCCCTCGTCGCAGCGGGCGGTCTCCCAGGGCGGGCCCACGGCACCCACGCCGCGCGCGCGGCGCTCACCTGCTTCTCCAGCATCCTCAGCAGCAGGCGGAAGCGCTCGTCCTCGCGCACCCACTGCGGCAGCTCCTTCTCCCCGTGGTTCTTGGCTTGTTCGAGCTGCTCCTTGAGCTCCTTCAGCACCGAGATCTCCTGAGTCAGCTGGCTGTGCCAGGTCCTGGTGGCCTGCAGGTCCAGCTCGAGGTCCAGTGAGGTGCGCATCAGGCGCTCGTGGTGCAGGGATTTGAAGGACGAAGGCTGTGGGGGTGGGAATGGCTTTGACGGCTCGGTGCCCAGCTGGGACTACTGAGCCCTCCTGACCCCTCCCTCTGAACCCCAAAGAGCCTCCTTCATTCATCAGCAGGCTTCCACTCCTTCAAAAGTGCCGCCCCGCCCCTCGGCCTGCCTCGATGTCTCCCATTCTACAGCTCATGTTTAATGAGCATTTTCATGTCCCAGGCATGGGGCTGGGCACTGGATTCCATGACCTCCGTTCATTTGCACAACCTCATGAGGTCCCGGCTGTTATCACTGCACAGATGAGGCTCCCAGCGGCTAAGTCACGCATTGTACGTGGTAGAGCAGGGATGCCACCCCAGGCAGTTGGCTCCACACCCCATCACTCACTCCCCACACTGTGCCCGCTTCTCCGCTCTCAGTGTCCTCAACAATTACATTCTCAGTCAATACATTCTTGTCTCTGTCCTGCTCTCAAGTTATTTCCTCAATGCAAGTCTGCTCCGTCTTGAGAGCTGAAGCCATGCCTTCCCGACTGGGTGTTCCTGGAATGGGCGTCTAGAGTTTCTTCGTGTGCAGTACCCACTTCCCCGGTCTTACGGTAACGGGTCATCTTCCCTTGGGGACCCACGCCTCTCATGCTCAACTCACATGGTTCGTGCAGGGATTAGGGATAGGAATGTCACCTGAACCTGGCAAATCAAAATCACAGTGACTGCTATGTTATCTAGGCCCAGGCAATAAGACTCAATTCTGGTGCCCTTGCTGAGCTACTTGGGGAAAAGGCAATGTCTGTACACAGAGAGTCTTAAGCCAGCAAGATATAAACCTAGAACTGACCATGGTCATCTTCACCATTGTGTGAGGTGACCCTGGTTAACAAATAAGCTAAAAAAAGCGCCTGGCCGGTGTGGCTCAGTGGTTGAGTATTGACCCATGAACCAAGAGGTCACCAGTTCGATTCCCGGTCAGGGCACATGCCCAGCATGTGGGCCTGATCCCCAGTGGGGGGCATGTAGGAGGCCGCCAATCGATGTTCTCTCTCATTGATGTTTCTCTCTCTCTCTCTCTCTCCCCCTTTCTCTCTCTCTAAAAATCAATGAAGAAAAAAAAGAATTAAGCTTAAAAAAAAAAAAAAAAGGAAAAAGAAAAGAAAAGAAGAATTGAGCTATCTGGAGGGAGCAGTCCCAAGAGAGGGGCTGAGGCTTAATGACAGTCTTTCAACTCTGGGATCAATCCAGGTCTGACACTAGTCCACTAGTCTGACAGGTCTGACACTGAGAGCGGAGAAGCGGGCACAGTATGGGGAGTGAGTGATGGGGTGTGGAGCCAAAATCCTGGAATTTCCATCACATGAGCCAATAAATTCCCCCTTTCATTTTCAAGCTATATTTGAGTTCTTCAGTCATCTGTATGCATAAGATCCTGAGTAATAGAATCAGTAACTCTCCTCCTATCAAAACCCAATAATGATTTAAAAAGAATGACTAAATTACTGTGGAAGGCTGAATTCTAAGCTGGTCCCTAAGATTCCCACCCTCTCACACACATGCCCTGCATAATGCCTGACCATTCAGTGTGGGTCGGACCTGTGAATATAATGGGATACCACTCCTGTGGTTAAGCAACTAATCAGTTGACTTTAATTTTCCTGGGTGGGCCTGACCTAATCAGGTGAGTTCTTAAAAGATGAACTGGCCCTTCCTGGAGATCTTCTGCTAG
This sequence comes from Tadarida brasiliensis, assembly GCA_030848825.1. Lineage (NCBI taxonomy): Eukaryota > Metazoa > Chordata > Mammalia > Chiroptera > Molossidae > Tadarida > Tadarida brasiliensis. Next base: position 115,142,602 of record CM061259.1, on the reverse strand, counting down.
TATTAAAGAAGCAATCTATGTTATGGAGAGGACATAGCAAGGATTGAAAATGACCTCTGTGAGCTGTGACTAGCTCCATGCCTGCAGCTAGCAAGAAAATGCAAGGAAATGAATCCTGCTAAGACTCCAAGGGGGCTGGGATGTGAATGTTTCCCTGGTCAAAACTCCAGATGCGTCGACACCTGGATTTCAGCCTGGTGAGACCCTGAGCAGAGGATCCAGTTAACCTGTGCTGAACTCCTGACCTGTGGGAACTGTGAGATAATGTATTATTTTAAGCTGTTAAGTTTGTGGTAATTTGTTATGCAGCAACAGAAAACAAATACAATGACCAATAAAGGGATTTGAGAAACGGTATGTGAGCTGTTACTGTGAGTTCTAGCCTCACTTATACTTGCATAAGTATACTTTCAGGAACACAAAGATAGCTCAATGCAGACGTTCTACAAGGCTCATCGAGGGCGACCAATGTCTAGTCTGTGCTTATACATGAGCAGGGGCAGGAAATCCCGCTGAGGATCTACGTGGCTCAAGTTCTGCGCCCTTCTCTGCCAGCAGGGAGGGTTGTCAGAACCTTGACCTGCCCAGCCAGCTGGATGACACAGCGAGCAGAGTCTTGCGTGAGGCAGGCTCCTATCGGTGACCGTGACGTCTGATTGGTAGATTTCCACCCAGGAAGGCACACTCCTGGTCTAACCTATTCGCCAGAATAATAATGTTACGTTTCCCCTTCGGCACCTTCCCCAGGGCTGACTCAGGTCTCACAGTTCACAAACTTCCATCACGATTGCAGGAGCGCCCGGCCGGTGTGGCTCAGTGGTTGAGCACCGACCCATGCACCAAGAGGTCGCCGGTTCGATTCCTGGTCAGGGCACATGCCCAGGTTGTGGGCCTGATCCCCAGTGGGGGGCATGCAGGAGGCGGCCAATCGATGTTCTCTCTCATCGATGTTTCTATCTCTCTCCCTCTCCCTTCTTCTCTCTCTCTCTCTCTAAAAAAAAAAAAAAAGATCAATAAAGAAAAACAAAACAAAAAAACACCAAAACTTTAAAACAATTGCAGGAGCGACTTTCTTCACACCAGTGGCTGAGGAGAACGGTCAGGTCACCGGGCACGTGGCGGGGCAGCAGGGGCGGAGCAGTTCACAGCGGCTTCGAGAGCCTGTCTTACCCGCTTCATCCGGACGCTGCGCCGCTCCAGGGAGTTGCGAACAAAAGGTGGCTTCCTGGACAGCGTGGAGCTGTCGCTGTCACTCCGGTTCAGCTGCAAGAAAAAAGTCATGGACGTTCAAGAAGGTCCGAGTGCACGGAGAAGGCACGCCGGGGCCAGGAGGGGTGGCTTCGCCCACCCAGCCCAGTCCTCTCTCTCCTGTGCGGACACCGAGTTCCTGTTCTCAGGGGGCTGTGGAGGCAGGTTCCATCGACCTTCCTGTCCTTCCAGGTGGACGTCCATCGAGCATGTTCTCAGCACAATGCACACGGCTACCTGCTATATGCGTGACAACTCCTTTAATCCTTCCAACAACCCCGGGGACAGGAGCGTCCCCACGTTACCAGTGAGGAGAGAGAAGCTTAGGACTTGCCCAGGGTTGGCAAGATGGTAGCAGCCCAGTAGAACTGACACCAGACAGTGTGACCCCAGGACATGCTGCCCCCTTGACCTACCACGCCAAGGCCTGTTTGCATGGACCCTTCCCTGTCACCCACGGAGCCCATCTTTATGGCTCAAAGGGAGCCACTGTCAGGACCGATAGATGTATAAAAAAAAAGCAGCCCCAAAGCAAAAGCTCGGGGACAGTAGCCTTGGAGAAGGTGGGGTAGACAGGCTCATGAGGACTGCCCAGGGCCCAGCTCTCCCCACCTCAGAATCCCGTCAAACATTTAGTTATTTGTACCCTCCCCAGAAAGCTAACATTCCCCACCTGTGGCCAGAGACCGGGGCTGTGGTGAGGTGAATGCTTTTTTCTACGGGAGGACCAGGCAGTGGCGGCAGGGGGGGGGGGGGGGTGGCGTAGCTGGGATGACAGCACAACCCAGGGCGTGCAGGGTGGAGGCTTCCAAGGGGGTAGGTCCCCACGGGCCAATGCTATAGAGCCTGTTCGTTCTGACAGCTGCCGCTCACTGCTGCAGGTGTCTCCTGAGAAGCTGTTACCTCGTTTTTGTGGTTATTAATACTTATTAGTGATCATGATATTAATAGTCCTGCTATGATGATGAACACAGCAACCTCAGGGAAGTAACTGATGAAATAACTACTGCACTAGGCAGAGCCTCAACCAGAACAAAACTAGAATAATAAATAATAGTAACAGTAATTACAGCCACATGGACAGAGCACCTACTATTTACTGAGAGTTTCATTCCATCCTCAAACAATCCTAATGGAGGGAAGGGAGACCAGAGAGAGAACACTTTGACAAGTCGTACAGCCGGCGAGCACTGGAACGAGAGCTCGGTCCAGTCTGTTTGACTCCAAGGCCACGTCCTCTCCCAGCCCCCAGGACGCAGGCAGGGCTCAGAGATGAAACTACTATGCAGACAGAGGGATGGACCATCCTGGCCAGAGTGGGCAGTACAGACAGACAGGCTGGGATCATACCAGAAGGGGGCTTTATCCTGCACTGCTTTAATCTGCAAGTGGCACCGGACAATATGTCACACCAACTATTAATATGTATCAGGACAACTGATGCTTAAGTCGCCATTGATTATGAACAAGGAGGAGGGGAGATGTGGTTGGAATTACAACAGCATCGGCCCGGGACTGGTCACTGAACCATTTCCATCCTTTATCTAAGTCAATCTTTAAAACCCTATGAAGTCAGCCTAGTAACTCCAGGACACAGGCTCAGAGGTGTTCACTTACCCAAGGATCCCTGACATGGTGAGAGTCATCGGGATTTGCACCCAGAACCGTGAGGCTGAAGGCCACCCTGGGGGAAGCAGGTGCTCTGGGAGGGGGGAGGGCCATGGGATTGCTTACCCGGCACACGTATTGGCTCTGGGGTCCGGGGGAGAAGGTCTTGGAGCGGATGATGGTGCTTCCTCGCAGAAATGGCCCTGGGGATGGTGTGCCCACCCGCCGGTCCTTGGGCCGCACCACGGTGGGGGATGGGGCCGGGGTCTCTGTGTTGGTCTCTTTGTCCACCTGAGGAAGAAGTCACAGCTTTGAGAACACATCATTTCAGCCACCCACCCCAAGATGCATGAGGACGACTCCCAAGTGGCTCCCACTCCTGTCACTTTGTCTTTGTCCCACAGACACAGCTGGGCGCTTCTTCGGTGCCAACTCTGCTCAGCTGAGACGGCACCCAAGGCCCCAAGTGCCATGACACCTGTGGTCTGGGGCCAGTGGGAACATACGCAGTCCCCAAACACGCTCCCGTGAGCGGCAGAGGCACCTTAAGCACAGATGGCCTGGACTTCACACCCTCAAGACATGTTCCACACACACCTGCCAAGGCCACCCCTAAGGCCTCCCCCGCGCCAGCCGAGAACGGCCGAGGTTTTCGTGGAATCCTGGAGGCAACCAGCAAATCTCGGTTCTTAAACTGGGTGACCAGGTTTTCTATCACCCTTTCATGGCAGTCACCAGGAAAAGATAAACAAGCAAAGCACACCTACAGGCAAGGGCCTCCATTAGCCGTCACAGCACCTTTGCGTAATTTTGAAAACGGTGCCCCCTTTGGCTGGAGAAGCTGCAAAACCACTCCTTGGTGTGGAGCAGTTAGAGAGCGGCCCTGGGTTCTGGGCACCCCTTGGCCAGGCACCTTTGTGCAAAGCACAACCTGCAACTCTGCCCCAGGGTGCCCTGCTCCAACACAGTGGGGTGCTGTGCTTCCAGGAGCCCTGCAGGTAGGACAGAGACCTCCGTGCAGTGAACGCTGCTGTAACCCTAGTGCACCAGGGAAGCCGGCCTCGAGGGGAACTGGACTGTCGGACTCTGTGCTCTTGCTGTACTTTGGGCCGACTACATGAAGAATTGCATTCCTTCTTAACCTTGGAACCTGTCTGCAAGGTGAGTGTTATTTGTCCAGTTGAGAGACAGTGAAATGAAGGCTGCGGAAGGACGAAGTCATCTATCTAAGACTATTCAGCGAGGAGGAGCCAAGTCAGCATTTGAACCCAGGCCCACCCGGCTGCGAACCTGAAGTCTGTCCTGAGAAACAGGGGAAAGGACAGCAGACAGGAGGGTGTGAGTCAGCCTCTCCTGGCTCACTGTCACCGAAATGAGCCACATTATGGGCAGGGACACTACTGTACACCTGCTGCAGGTCACCCCCATCCGAGGGCCTGCCCCTGATGCTGGAGGACAAGATGTAACCCTGAACCTATTGTGACTGCCTGGGCTCAAGGATTGAGGGCTATTCCCCTCAAGAGAGCCCCTCCCATCTCCCCGGCCCTCCCTACCTTTAAGGCTGGGCACTCGTCCGTATCTGGTGAGGATTTCTCGGCAAAAATGTCCTCCTCACCCTCCTCACCCTCCTCTCCCTCCTCCGCTGCTGCCTCGTTGTCGCTGGTCTCCTCCTCGAACCTCCTGTGACGACAACGAGCTTCGGTTACTCCCCCAGAGACCACTCTGGTCTGCTCATCCGCCTGTGAATGCACCCAGGCAGGGCTTCCAAACCTTTCCAGGGATTTTAAATATGTTTTTATTGATTTTTTTTTAGAGACAGAGAGAGGAAGGGAGCGAGAGATAGAAACATCAATGTGAGAAACATCGATCGGCTGCCTCCTGCACGCTCCCTACTGAGGATCGAGCCCCCAACCCGGGCATGTGCCCTGACTGGGAATTGAACTGGGACCGCTCAGTCCATGGGGAGACGCTCAATCTACTGAGCCACACCAGCCCAGCTGAAGATACAATTTGGGGGGGCGGGGATCAATTTCAGTGAGGTATAATTTACATACAGCAAAATGCATTTTCATTGTATAGCTCGACGAATTCTGACCAATGTAATTCCCTTGTGTAACCACTACCATGATTCAGACCATCCCATTACCCCGAAAGGTTCCCTTATCCCCTTTCTCAGTTAATTCCCCGCCACCCCAAGCCCAGCACTCGTCAGCTTGCTGTCACTATAGATACAATCTGAGTTTTCCAGCATTTCATATAAATGGAACCAGACAGTATGTGCTCTTCTGTCTCTGGCTTCATTCATATTGGAGACTGTATCATCAGTTCACTTTTTTGTACGGCTGAGTAATATCCCACTGTATGGATAGACCACACTTTGTTCAGCTGGTCAGCAGGTGAAGAACACGTGGCTTGTTTCCATTTCTCAGCAATGGTCAGTAAAGCTGCTGTCGACATTCACATAGATAGAGGTCTCCATTTCTCTTGGGTGCGGTGTTAGTTTGCTAGAGCAGCCCTAACAATAACACTGAAGGGGGGGCTTAAAATAACCAAGTTCTCTCTGGCACGTCTGGAGGCTGACCGTCCAAGATCAAGGTGTGGGCAGATTTAGTTTCCTCTGAGGCCTCTCCCTTGGGGTCTGTGTGTCCAAACTTCCCCTTCTGACAAAGATACCAGTCATATTGGATTAAGGCCCATAACTTTAACAACCTCGTGCTAACATAATCGCCTTTTAAAGGCCCTACTTCCAAATACAGTCACATTCTGAGGTCCTGGGATCAGGGCTTCACTGTATGAGTTCTGCAAGGGACACAATTCATACCATCAAAGCTATCTACCTAAGAGTGGAATTGCTGGGTCGCATAGCAAGCCTCAGTTTATCCTTTTAAGAAACTGACAAACTGGTTTTCCATTGTGGTTATGCCGCTTGACATTCCCACCAGCAATGCTATGAGAATTCCAGTTCCTCGTCTAGACTTGGTATTGTCAGTCTTTAAATTTAGTCATTCCACTGGGTGTGTACCCACAGCTCACTGTGGTTTTTAATCTGCACTTTCCCACTGAGAATCATTTCATGCATTTATTGACCATCCACATATTTTCCTTTTGCAAAGCGTCTGTTAGACTCTTTAGCCCATTTAAAAACTGGGTTGTCTTTTTATTACTGAGTTGGAAGAGTTCATCAGATATTCTGTACAAATCCTTTGCAAATATTTTCTCTAAGTCTGTTGCTCGACTTTTTATCTTCTAAAATGCTGTCTTCCAAAGAACAGAAGCTTTTGATGGTGATAAAGTCCAATTTATCAAATTTTTTTTGAGAGAGAGAGGAAGGGAGAGAGAGAGAGAAACATTGATGTGAGAGAGACACATAGATCGGCTCCTCCTGCACATCCCCTACTGGGGCTCGAGCCCAAAACCTGGGCACGTGCCCTGACTGGGAATCGAACCGGGACCTCTCAGTCCAATTTATCAATTTTTAATGGTTTGTGCTTTTTAAAAAAATATGTTTTTATTGATTTTTTTTTAGAGAGACAGAAACATCGATGTGAGAAACATCAATTGGCTGACTCCTGCACGCCCCCTACTAGGGATCAAGCCCACAACCCCGGGGCATGTACCTTGACAGGGAATCGAACTGGGACCTCTCAGTCTGTGGGACGATGCACAATCCACTGAGCCACACCGGCCGGGCTGGTTTGTGCTTTTTATGTCCTAAGAAATCTCTGTCTACTCTAAAGCTGCAAAAAAACTTCTCCTCTATTTTCTTTTAGGGGTTTTATAGTTTCAGATGTTATGCTTAGCCCCCCGATCCATTTCAGATTAATTTTTATACATGATGCGCAAAGTTTATTTTTTCTAAATGGACATGCAATTGTTCCAGCGTGATTTGTGGGAGAGACTTCAGTTTTGGTGAATACCCTTCAAAATGATCCTTTCCCCGTGGGCTCCACGGTTGGAAGGAGTTGGTGTGACAAATGGACTGCATCTGTTAATTAGTAATTTATCTCCAGTCCCATCTTTCCTTCTCAAAGACATACACAACCGTCAGGCTTCTCTGATCAGCAGGAGACAGCGTCACCACACCGAGCAGGAGGAACTCCAGCCAAAAGCAGAAAATCTGACATCTAGTTAGCCGGCTCCGCAAGACTGTGGGTCAACATACACTCTGCTCGGGATTTTCCCAGTGCGGAGAACAGACCTTGGATCTCTACCCCCAGCCCCACGATGAAAACCTCGCCTGCACTGAAATCGGGACTCTCTCTCCTTCACACCCGCAGCCTGTCTGTCTCCTTATAAAAGAGCCATTATACGTGGGAACATGCCAGGAGCACCTCCCCGAGAATTCACAGACGCCACATTAACCAGTACTTACTGAGGGCTTAATAAGCTCCAGGTGCTGGGCTGCGGCCTTACAACAGTGCAGCCAGCCATCACTGTCTCTATTTTAGGGACTGAAAAGCTGAAGATCAGAGAGCCGAGAGCCCTTATCTGGTGTCACAGGCTGTTAAGTGGCAAAGCCTGGCTTTCTATCCGAGTCTGTCCGAGTCCACCAAGCACTCAACCACTATGGAAAGCTCCTCTTTCTGACTGTGAATCTGATCTAAATATTGCCAGAAAGGAAACAAACAGACGAAACAACCAACTGTAAAGAGGGGGAAAAAAAATTAAAATAGACATCTTTTTACCCTTTGGAGTGCTGAAAAAGAAATATCTGATAATCCCAAGGGCTGGTGAAGGTTGGGGGAATAGGCTATTCCCTGCGGGGAGTCAATTAGAGCGGGAGATTTACACTCTGAAGTCAATATAGCAGCATCTGCTAAAATAAACCATGTACGTATTCTGGGTTAAGGACTGTGGTTGGATATATTGACGTCACCGAGGGTGCAGGTTTGGGGGTACTCGTATGCCCCACTGGTGGGAGCATTTCCTAGTACAGTCTGATTTGAGAGCTATTCTGCATTGCCACTTCTCAACATCTGCCCGAGGCAAGCACACACAGGTTCCGGAGGAGGCCAACACAAGGATTTTCACTCTGGCGTTGTTTGTGATTCTCTTCTTATATTGTCTCACACTTTTAGAGTTTTGTTTTGCTTTTGAATCTTTAAAAAATGCAGACTTCTGATTATATGCACTAAAGAAGATCTAACAACAACAAAAAAAGGGCGTGACAATGGCCCCCTGGGCCTTGGGTGCTGGAGGAGGAGGAATGTGAATGAGGACAGAGGGCCGGTCTTTCCGCGGCCTCAGCACAGGAGGGCACAGCAAGGCTAGTTAACATTCCAGGACCCAAAGAAGCCTGCCGTCTGGAGGAGGGGGCTGCAAATGGATTTACCCCAATAGAGCAGCTCTGGGATTCTCTTTGTAAGTCAGTGTCTAGGGAAGTCTGAATGGCCAGGGGTGGGGAGAGAGGGGGCCACAAAGAGAGAAAGAACAGAAGGCGGTTGCTAGGCAATGGCGTGAAAAGTCTCAACACAAGCTTGGAATTTGGGGAAAACCAGTGATCTTGTGCCAGGGTTTTGGAAGACAGGTCCTGGGCCTATTTCCGGCATCAGACCCTTTGCCTGTGTGGATCCCAGCCCGGCCCAGCAGTGTGCTAGGGAGAGAGAGGGAAAAAGAATGGAGATACAGAGGTGTAGGGGGAGAGAGAGGAGAGGGAGAGGAGAAGGGACTGGGAGGAAGGGTGTCAGGGAGGAGGAGGGAGATGAATGGGGACAATTTAGAGAGAACCCTAAAACAAACAAATGAACATGCAAAAATTCAGGAACCTTGCCACGTGCACTATTCCATGGAGGAGCAGTAAAGGAGACTTAAGAGAGGGGTTAGCCTGAGGGCCAAATCCAGCCTGTTTTGAACAGTCCAAGCTATGAATGGTTTTTATATTTTTATTTTATTTATTTATTTTCTATCCTCACCCAGGACTTTTTTTTTTTTTTTTTTGGCATTTATCTTCAGACAGAGCAGGAGGGAGGAAGAGAGAGAGAGAAACATTGACGTGAGAGAGACACATGGACTGGTTGCCACCCACACGACCCCAACGGGGGCCGGGGACAAACTGCAACCAAGGTACGTGCCCCTAGCGTGAACCGAACCCGGGCCTCTCTGGTCCACGGGCCGACGCTCTAACCGCTGAGCCAAACCGGCCAGGGCGGTTTTTATATTTTTAAGTGGCTGAAAAAGAAATCAAAAGAATGATAATGCATGATGTGCGAATTATGTGAAATTCTAATTTCATTGTCCATCATCCAAGTTTCAGTGACAGGGACGCAGTGGCTGGCGTGTTTCACACTAAAACGGCTGAGCCAAGCAGACCCAGCAGACTCTGTGGAGCCCATACAGCAGACGTTTACTCTCTGGTCCTTTCCAGAAAACATCTGCTGACCCCTGGAGTAAAAGATATTAACGAAGGACTCCTTCTGAGATCAACTGTATAATTTGGGGCTGTAATAGAAAAACCCAGAAAAGTTATTGAGCGCTTCCTGTGGGTCAGGGTCTGCGTTAAATATTTATCATGCGTAATTGTATTGAGTCTGTAAGATACCCATGCACAGTGGCTATTTTTTAAGTCTGTATTTTACAGATGAGAAAACGGAGGTTGAGAGCCGTGGTTCTCAGCCCAGGCTGCACATTAGACTCTCCCAGGGAGCTTTTAAAACTTATGGATGCTCAGGCCTGCCCCAGACCTCGGATCCCACAGGACATGGGCTGAGCGAGACTCCGAATCCCTATCTGTCTGAATTACAGCACATGCAGGTAAGCCCAACGAGCTTTCCTCCCAAATGGCAAGAGTCGCAGGCTGCGGTCATTTCCTACACGGAATTCGCCTTCTGACAGTTCGCAGTGCTCCTTCCCGTTTTCCTAATCATGATCCTGACATCTATCGAGCGGCTACTGGGAGCTTTTTTGTCTTCCTTCGTGGCTTTTCCTTCCGGCCTTTCCAACAACCCTCTGTAACCAGCGTCATGTCCCCATTTTTCAGTTGAGGCTCAGTTAGAAAAGGTTAGGATGTCTTGCCTAACAGTGGCTGTCCTTGAGCGGCAGGGCAGTGATGTGGGCTTCCTGGGAGCTGATCTGGATGTCCTGCTTCCTGATTTGGATGCTGGTCCCACGGGGAATTTGGTTTCTGAAAATTCACTGAGCTGTCCTGGACGCGTATGCGAACTTTTCTGTATGTATGCTGTCCTGCAATAAAAAGTTAAAAATGCTACCCTGGCCGGGTGGCTCAGTTGGTTGGAGTGTCGTCCCGTACACCAAAAGGCTGCAGGTTCGATTCCTGGTCAGGGCACACACTTCAGGTTGCGGATTAGATCCCCAGTCAGGGTGTGTATAGGAGGCAACTGATTGATGTTTCTCTCTCACATAGATGTTCCTCTGTCTGTCTGTCCGTCTCCCTTCTCTCTAAACATATCCTTGGGTGAGCATTAAAAAAAAGTTAAAAATGCTTCGCTTAAGGTTAACACAAAAAAATGACAAAGCTAAAGGTGTGAGAGACCTTTCTGTCGGGTTCTCTGAATTGCACAGTGAGAGAGCGGTCTCCACTTTGCTCTTTGTCAGATTACATCAAGGAGGGTCTTTACCACTAGCTGACACACTGACCAAGCTTCCTTTCTAACAAGGGGAGAGAAGCCTTCAGGCTGAAAACCATAGCAAGCATCCTAGCTATTAATACTCTTATTTTCATGATTTCATTTTCCACGGTTACCTTCTGAGGCAGACTTGGCCTACCCAATATCCATTCCCACTTCCTGCCTTAGTAACGGAACCCTGATACCCAACGGAACAGACCTCATTTCCCAGCCTCCCTTGTAGTCAGGCCAACTGGCTAAGCTCGGCCAAGGAGAAGTAAGTAGAAGCTGCTGGGTGGGGCTTTCAGGAATGCCGCATGGCTAAAAGGCACAGAGGCACACTCTTTTGTCTGTCCCCTTTCCAGATGCCTGCCTGATGGCTGGTGACTCAGCAGCCATTTTGGGCTATAAAGCAGCCTCGATGATGGAAGTCCCACAGTTAGGACAGCAGAGCAGAATGAGAAGGTGCCGGGGCTCCAGTTATAATCATGCAGCTAACTGATGAGCCTTGGATTGCCTTCTCCCGTTCTCCTTTTAAGTAACAAAGAAATAAACTATCTATTTAAGCCTCTTATTCTTGCTCTCTATTCCTAGGAGTCAAATGCAATTCCTTATTGAGGAACCTTCAAACCACGGCAAATTATACTTATTTTCCACTTACAGTGGTATAAATGTCTTTACATTTTTAAAACCAAAGTAAATATAAGTGCATCGAGACAAACTAACCTGAGATGTGACCTAGCATGAGTGAATCATAGAACACAAATGATAAACTGGGAAGGGATTTTGGGAAACAGAAGGATATAAGTTCAGTTTTCCCACAGGGACACTTTTCCTGGTTGCTTGGCATTCAGGGAACTCACCCCTGGGCCCACGTCCAAGCCAGATCAGTTCCTGAGGCCCAAAGGAGCCTTCACTTACCAGCTGTCTCCCAGGGTCTGGGTGCTGCTCCTCCCCTCCTGCCTCTTCTCCAGCTCCACAGCCGTCTGTTCCAACAGAGCAGACACGGCGTCCTGTGGAGACAAAGGCTGATGGGCTTGTTGCCACACCATGGACGCCGCCCCTCCAGGCAAGGACCGGAGCGTCTCAGAGTGTGACCTTCCCAGTGAACTGTGGGTGAAACTGAAGACCACAGTGGGTCAGCATCTTGCCCCAAGGTCACATACATTGGAAATATAGTGCTTAGTTCTTCTAATGAGCAGTTCTGCTGAGGATAACCCTGGTAGGCATGGACAGTTTGGGAAGACAGCCAAATTCAATAGTTGAGTGAGAAAGAATGATGGGTCTCCAGTTATAAGATGACAGTATAGTCTGGGAGACCATCACATGAACCATCAATAACAAAACAATGTGACAGGGACGACGCCAGAGGTAAGTATTGATGTTTGGGAACAGAAACACCACGGTAAAGTCAGCTTCGGGGGTTGCATTCAGGGAAGGCTTCCTGGAGGAAAAATAACTACACTGAATGGCATCTACAGTGAGAGAGCTGGGGTGAGTTAAGGAGATGACTTCACTTCTCTGAGACTGTGTCCTACAATATCTACTACAAAGGGTTGATGTGACGATAATATACATAAGATGTCAAAGAGTGCCTAGCACATAATTGGCACTCAGTAAATGGCAGCGAACAGCAAAGCAAAACTGATCTTTTCTGAACACATGGTTAATTGGCAAATACCCTTGGCAGTGTAAAGCCAGATTTTCTTTTGGGGAAGGAAAGAGGGAACTAAAATCAACGAAAGGCCTGGTATATGCCAGGCACTGAAAAATGGCTTACATGTGACTGAGTTTTTACAACCATCCTGGTAGGGAGAAAGTATGATTATTCCCTTGAGAAATGGGGATGAGAAAACTAATGTGGCCCTGGCCAGTTTGGCTCAGTGGTTGGAGCATCAGCCTGTGGACCAGAGAGTCCCGGGTTCGGTTCCCACTAGGAGCACGTACCAAAAAAAAAAAAAAAAAAAAGAAAACTAATGTGCCTAAGGTTGATGTGACATATCCAAGAACATGCTCAGGAAAGTAGAGGGGTCTTTTTTTTTTTTTAAAGACCTTTGCCAGCCTGGCTGGTGTGGCTCAGTGGTTAAGTGTCGACCCATGCACCAAGAGGTCACCGGTTCGATTCCTGGTCAGGGCACATGCCCAGGTTGTGGGCCAAATCCCCAGTGAGGGGAGTGCTGGAGGCGGCCAATCGAAGTTCTCTCTCATTGATGTTCCTATCTCTCTCTCCCTCTCCCTCCCTCCCTCTCTCTAAAATCAATAAAGAAAAAAAAGACCTTTGCCAGTTCATGATTACATTTTTGGAGTGAGGGAGACCTAGGTTTGAGACCTAGCTTTGCTGCTTATTAGACATTAGTCCTTAGGTGACCTTTGTGAGCCTTGGGACACTGCACATAAATAATAGGACAGTGCCTGACACCTCCTTAGAGAAAGCTCCACAGTGGACCACTAGGCACACAGTAGGGACTCAGTAAAGGTCAATTTTGTACTTTCCACAGTTTTTTCTTTTCTTCCCCACTTCATTTTTAAAAAGTCATGAATTGCCCTGGCCGGTTTGGCTCAGCGTTTAGAGTGTTGGCCTGCGGTCCAGAGAGACCTGGGTTCGGTTCCCGCTAAGGGCATGTACCTCGGTTGCAGTTTGTCCCCGGCCCTGGTTGGGTTGTGTGGGAGGCAGCCACTCGATGTGTCCCTTTCACGTCGATGTTTCTCTCTCTCTCTCTCTCCCTCCTACTCTATCTGAACAAAAAATGAAAAAATGTCCTCGGGTGAGGATTAAAAAAAAAAAAAAAAAAAAAAAAGTCATGAATTAAGGTTTTCACTGAGCAAGCCAAGCACAGGAGGGGACGGCACACTGGGAAGGAGGAAGCTGCAGATGGGGGTACTGGCCCCTTACAGAGCTCTCTCCCACCCTGCCTTCCTAGTCCGTCCCTCCCCTCCCCCCTCCAGTTCTGGGAGAGGCCACTCCTTGTCCATCCAGATGCCGCACATGTAGGTGGCGGCCCCGCTCACCGTGCTTTCAGGCCCTGGGGTGGGGGCCCAGGCTCCCCCTGGCTTGGGCTCCCTGCTCTGTTTCTTCAAGTATTTGTAGCTCAGCAAGTTGTACCAGCGAGTCGACCTCTCCCCAGACCGGCAGACCTCAGCCAGGCTGATCTGGGCGCCTCCCTGTTGAGGACGGGAAAGGGAGAGTTATAAGCAGGGCCGACAAGGAGATCTGGGCAATTGGCTCCCGGGGAAAAGTCTGGGAACCACCACTCCGGGTGAGATGAACGCTTCCTGGGAGGAAGAGAGGGCTCGTTGTTAATCATTTCCAACAAGCACTCCATTCATTGGTTTACTGATTTGACAAATGTTTATTGAATGTTTGCTTCTGCGGGTTCGATGCCCAGTCAAGGGCACGTACCTGGGTTGCAGGCTGGATCCCCGGCCCGGGTTGGGGCACATTCAGGAGGCAGCCAATCTACGTCTCTCTCACGTCGATGTTTCCCTCTCTCTCTTTCCCCCCTCCCTCCTTCCTTTCCACTCTCTCTAAAAAGTCCATGAAAAAATATCCTCAGGTGAATATCAACAACAACAAAGTGTTTGTTTGTAGGTGCTGAAGGGAGGTCCCCAGGCTAGACTGTCAAGGGGAAGAAGAGGCTCGCGCAGAAGAGAATACACAGTATGCTACGTTGTCCGTAAGAAATGGAGACAGGAGTAAGAATACATCCATATTCTCCCTACACAGTCTGCCCCATATTGAAGTACAAGGGAGAGTGAGCATGACATGATCACATGTACAGCAGGAAATAGTGGAAAGAGAGAGAAACTAATCAAAGTGGTCACCCATACAGGTAAGTGGTGGGACTCGGGTGGAGGGGGTGAAGAGAACAGGAGTTCTCTATAGTAAACCTTTCTAAGCAATTTTCCTTTGAATCATGTAAATGGATCTCTTAAGAATAAAACTCCCACAAATGAACCTAACTGAACATAACCTCACAGAGGGAGGACTTATTTCAAGCGACTTAATATTTTTACTCTCCATCCTTTGTGGAAAGAACTACAAAATAATTGTAATCATTCCTCAGTGGTCTCATTGTTTCGACATGTCCTCTTTGGAAGAGCTGTGACCAGGTTTGGGGTTTAGCTCATTCACTTCCCCTAAACCCACCAAGGGCTGTGACGATGGGTGGCAGAAATGCCACCAGCCAGTTTGCAAAGTGGGCCAGCAGCCAAGTGATGGCTCCAGATGGCACCTGGAGCAGGGAGGGTGCACTCCGACCCACCTGGGATCCTTTCTTCCCGTTTTTCCCTCCATCAGGATGTACCAGAGCATGGCATGGACTATGCTTAGGCCATACGGCTAGAGGTAACTTCTAGGGGAACTGTGAGTAGGTGACACACACACACACACACCAGACACGTTACTTGTTCAGCACCAGCTTCCTTGACTGGGAAACAACTCCCACCTGCAGGGATGTTGGGAGGACTATAGTCAATTCATGTATTACGTGCCTGGCACATTGTAGGCAGTAAATGGGTAATATACACGTGTGTGTATATTTGTCTTTATTCACTTAATAAATATTCTCTGAGCCCAGTGCAGATTCTGGACCACAGAAACATCTAAGACATGATTCTACCCCCAAGGGACTCAGTTTCCTGGGGAGACAGACAAACACATCAGATATTACAGTTTAGAACATGCTGGGCCATGTCTGAGGGGCAAGGAGGAATGAATATAACCACAGCTTTGAGGTGTAGCACTGCCATTAGATTATTATTCATTTCAATGAGCTACACTATTTGTCTACCTTGGGCTGGTTCATAAGTGGGAATATGGTCTATCTTGGTGAAATGGATACACTTGGAAGGCATTTACCCATTCATTCACTCACTCACTCACTCACTCACTCACCCACCCACTCATCCATCCGTCCACCCCTCTGACGTATACACATCTGCTGAACAGCCTCTATGTGGGAGGCGCTGCTCTGGGTGCTGAGGATACAGCAGGATTTAAGGCAGAGAAAAACCCCTGCCCTCATGAGCTCACATCCCGTCTGGGGGAATCAGCGGAACAAATCAATAAGTAAATTCCATATTGTGTTACATTGAATCTAAGTTGCCATCCATTATAAAGTACACTATTACTTCATGCACCACTAAGAAAGAAAAACAGTTGCCAATTAAAGTAGCAACCGACATCTGGCATAAACTGCATCTTGATAAAATGTGACAATAACATGTACTTCAAATTCTGTGATACAGAGAAATGTTAGCTGACGAAAAGTTGCAGAGAAAAATAATCCAGGGGAAGGGGACTGGAGGGGATAAGAGAGTGGAGGGGGAATGTGACTGTCGATAGGGTGGAAAAAAGACCTCACTGAGGTCGGTGACCCTTGGGTCAAGCCCAGAGCAAGGCAAGGGAGTGACCCTTGTTCAATATTTGGGAGAAGAGAATTCATCAGAGGGGACAGCAAGTGCGAAGGCTTGGAGGAAGGAACCTGCAGGTGTATTCAAGGGGCACAAGGAGGCTGGAGGAAGTCTTGGGGATGAAATCCGAGATAATGAGGACTAGATCCCAGAGGGCCTTGGAGGCCAGGCCCAGGGCCCAGGTGTGGACTCTAGGTGCAGACAGAAGCCACAGCAAGGTTTAAGTAAAGCAGTGGTGCGTGTTGAACAGAGATGAAAAGGGGCCAGGACAGAGGGGAGGAGACCTGCAGGAGATCGCTGCAAAATCCAGGTGAGCGAGGACAGTGGGCAGGGCAGTGGCGCGAGGTGGGTGGGAGCCTCTGCGTGGAAGCAGACAGCCCTCTGCCCTCATGTCTCACTTCCTCGCCTCCTCCAGCCACCAAAACACGACAGCCTGACACTCCACGTCCCCATGGGATACGGAGAAGTAGGTCTCCCATTGGCCACTGAAGGAGACAGCCACAGTGAGATGAGCGCTTGGCTGCTGCCATGGCAACCAGCAATGGCCAGACTTCAATTAGGGAGGAGGAATAAAAGACATCCAATTAGGAGAGGAAAACAGGATCGAGTCTGTTCTTGTTTAGGGATGGCCAGGGCCGAGGAAACGCTTCGCCGGGGGAGCCCGGGTTTGGAAAAGTGTCCTGCTCTGTCGCTCAGCATTCTCCATGCTTGCCACACCCTTCAGTCACCATCCCCACCTGTGGGCTCCAGGGAGCACTGTGCTGGCCCTGAGAAAACACCGAGGATCTGACCTGGTGAGCTGCAGAGGTGGACCTGCCTCGGTTCTAACTCTGCACCCGCCACTTCCTGACCTTGTGACCTTGAGAAAGTTCTTCTCCTCTCTGTGCCTCAGTTTCCTCACTGGTATAACAGAACCTGTTTTATAAGATTGAATGAGGATCAATAGAGAGAATACACAAAAGGAGCTTAGCTCAGGGCCTGCCACATAAATCGCACCCAATTGATGCTAGCTAGTATGTAACTGTCAGTAATAATAACAACAAGAAATGCAATGATGTACCCCATCATTGCGGGAGGGACAGGAACTGGTGTCCAGTGCAGACTCTTCACTGCTTTGCACCCTTGCTATGGGGGCCAGCAGCGTCAGCATCACCTGGGAGTGTTAGAAAGGTAGGATCTTGGGCCCCACTGAACCAGAATCTGCATTCTAACCAGAGCCCCAGCTACCTTGTGTGCGTGTTTCAAAAGCTTGGGAGGCGTCCTTGAGCGCCTCACTTAATCCCCAGAGTACCACCTGTCAGAGGAGGAAGCCGAGACTGAGAAGGGACTTGTCTTAGGGAACACTGCAGGGAAGCACAGGGCTGGTGGCTCAGCTTCACGGCCAACATTCCAGAGATGTGGCCCCGGTTCCACGGCAGACCAGGGTTTTGTAGCACAAGCACCTCAGGGTCGGGAGGGAGGGCAAGGAGGTTCCCCACAGAGGCCTGGGGTTCACACCGGGAGAAAGGAGACCAGCCTCCCGGGAGTAGGATTTGAACGCTGCCACCCCATGCTTCCTTAGGATTTAGAGAGGTACACACCCCGTTTCCTCCTTTGCCTGTGTCCATATTTTCCTGCTACCTCAACCCATCACCTCCATCATGGGCCTCATCACAGTGCATCATTTATCCTTATTGGTTTACGTGTTAGCCATCAAAGTTGGCTCTTTGTCTGGTTTCTCAGTATCCCCAGCAACCAACAGGTTCCCAGGAAAGAGAGACAGTGGGTGGAGCCACCTTCTAAGTGCAAAGTCCGCGTCTGGGCTCCACTGTGCCCACAACCGAGTTCTTAGTCAAGTACTCTGAACTCTAAATGGCATCAAGGTAACAAAGCTCTTCACTTCTTGTAACTCATTTGTGCATCACAACTAGCCCGAGGTAGCTACACAGCCCCATTTGACAGATGAGAAAGTTGAGCAATGTCTATATGTGCTTGGATCTGCCTGGCTCTAAGGGAGTGGCTTTCTTGGGACGCAAATATACCCGGGGCTACTTTATCTCCAATTCTGACTCCTGCCAATGTGGGGAGGAGGAGGAGGAGGGAGTTGGAGGAGCTCTGCTCCAGGGAGGCGACTAACAGTGGCCCCATCCAGTGAGAACCAACTGTGTGCCAGACACCCGAGTCGGTGTTTTATATGAACTGTCTCACTTAATACTTATAACGACTCTTCTAGTGCGCAGGAAGGAGGCATTACCATCTGCAGTTTATGGATGAGCAAGCAGGATCAGAGAGGTTCAGTAACTTGCCCAAGGTTACCCAGCTACACGAGTGACAAAGGTGTATATCTGTTCTCCTGGAATGCTGCACAGTAAAGCTATGGCATGTGGCTAGTTATCTGCCAGGTTCTGGCATTTAAAAAACAAACACTTTTGGGTCTGCTACTCTTCCTCCTGTGAAATGAGCTCTTCCCACCCCCAATAAGTCTGAGAATGGTTTGCTTGCGGAAGTTTCTTCCCAGAAGCCCGGATAAGCCTACAACCTTTTCTCCAAGTCTTCTCCCTGAAGTACAAGATGGACCATTTCCCAGGAGGACAGAAGGTGGGACAGACAGACAGAGCCCTCACCAGGCAATCCTCCAGATGGCTCTGGTCGGTGGTACAGACGTCGACTCTTAAGGTCTTCTGGTGAAGGGCTGGACAGGACATGGACACCCAGAATACCTCGTTGAACATGAGGGTGTCCGAGGCGTCCAGGGGCCGTGTCCGGAACAGGCAGGTGGTGCTTTCGGAGCAGGGAAGGACAGCCACACGGATATTCCTAGAGGGAGACAGAAACGCAGGAGAGCCAGGGTCAGCTCCGGTCAGGGGCTGCAAATGCCAAAGAAAACAACAGTGGACCAGGCTCGTCATTTCTCAGGTCATCGTGAAGGGACGTGTGAAGGATGCAGAAGTGCCCCAAGGATAACACACTGCTCTTCCTTCCCCTAAATCCCCGAAACCCTCAGACCCACAGAGCCCATGGAGCCGGAGGCCAGCAGTGTGCCAAGCTCCATGTCAGAAAGGTTGGCGAGGCTGCTTATTAACGTAGAGGAAGCCTCATACCATGGCTGGTAGGAAGGCAAAACGTGGCGATCCCTGCAGAGGGGAACGTGACAATCTGAACAAAATCACAGATGCGTTTACCCTTTGACCCAGTGACCCAGACAGCTCACTTCTGGGCACTCTCGCACAGATACCCCTGTGGGAGCAGCAATGAGCTATGGAGAAGGCTGTTCATCCTGGTGCTGCGTGGGCGAGCATAAGACAGAAAACAACCCCCAGGTCCTATCTCGTCTTCCTTCTATCTGGCGGGCTTTCCTCCTGCCTTCCTCCTTCCTACACGTCGCACCCCCGGATGCTAGCCGGGTGAGACCACAGAAATACAAGCGCCTGTTGCTGTTGCCAAGGCCTACGGTATAGCGTAAGGAGAACGTGTAGGCAGACGGGCTCAATGAAACATGAACCTGTCTGCACGAGAAGGGCCAACAGGCGGACAGGGTAGGTATTTGGCGCGTTAGTAAGGTAACCCCCACCACACCCTTCCAACAGAAGCACCGTGACGGGCGTTCACTCTTGGGAATGGCAGGCCTGGCCGGTCTCTTTCTGCACGGAACACTTGAGCTTAGGGCAGATAAAAGGTGCCATGACCGACTTCTTCACGAGGCTTCAAGTTCACCGCCCTGTTCTTCGTGCTGGCCCGTGGCAGGTGCCCAGGATGTGTTTGTGAAGGAATCGAAGCGGTCCAGAGGGATTCTCGTTAGAGTGGGCATGTCTGCCATCACGCCTGTGTCCACAGTCACGGTGCTGACCCTTTGCATCATGGCCACAGGCACGAAATACCCGCAGTGGGATCACAGAGCCCGCTGTCCGAGCAGGACAGAGGAGGGCGACCCGGGGGATGGCCGCAGAAAGGATGATACACACCCCATCCTGTCGGCTAGATACTCACACTTTCCGGTCTTGTTGCAGCAACAGAGCAGAAAGGTTACTCAGCTGGATTATTAATATTGCAAACTGCTTATTCTTCTCATCATACCTGGAACGAGAAAGGGCACAGTGGGCACCCACTAGCAACGTGTTTATCTCTCTTACTAACCAGACGGTGCAGAGCCAGAGCGCAGGCCCAGCTCTTCGTCGGCGCTCACGAAGGTAGGGGCTGGCCGTCTAAAACGTCAGGGAAGCCGGGAGTTTGTGAGATTTCTTGATATTTAAATGTTGGCCATTAATTCCTGTTATAAAAAATATTGAGGCCCTGGCTGGGGCGGCTCAGTTGGTAAGAGTGTCATCCCGTACACCGAAAGGTGACGGATTTGATCCCTAGGCAGGGCACATGCCAGGGTTGTGGGTTCGATCCCCAGTCGGGGCATGTGCGGGAGGCAACTGATCTATGTTTCTCTCTCTCTCTTCCCCTCTCTCTAAAATCAATAATTAAAAAAAAAGGTTAAAATGGTAAACTTAAAAAAATATTGAGGCCATCCCCCATCAAGAGAAAACAAGGATAACAAATCTGGCTGCAGCCCCCAGGGGTTGACTTCGGTCCAGATGGCTGAAACCCAGACGAGAAGGTAAGACAGAAGCCACGGCAACAATGACCAAACAGTCCGAGAGGCAGGAGGTTTGGTTTCGGTCGGGGTCCGGCTCTGCCACTGGCCAGCTCAGTGAGTTGGGGCATGCAACAAGGTCTTCAAAACCACATTTTCCTCTTTTGTAAAATGGGTGCTGGGAGGCAGGGAATTGGCCCCCTTTTAATGAGGAGCCCGCAGCTGTCCGCAGGTCCTGCTGTTCTCCTTCCTCCCTGGGCAGCTGGGAAGGTAAACGCTGGTAAGATGCTGCCCACGGGGAAGAGACCGGCACAGACCACGCCCCCGGCCCCCCCTCCCTGCTGCTTACTTCAGGGCAATCTGCACCCGGGCTGCTCCCGCTGCTTCCGATTCATCACTGTCGAAAGCAGGGGCTTCTGAAGCTCCGAGTCTGGAAGGCAACACCGGAGAGAGAGCAGGTCAGAA
Source organism: Tadarida brasiliensis (assembly GCA_030848825.1). Classification (NCBI taxonomy): domain Eukaryota; kingdom Metazoa; phylum Chordata; class Mammalia; order Chiroptera; family Molossidae; genus Tadarida; species Tadarida brasiliensis. The sequence goes on along the minus strand of CM061259.1, from coordinate 115,121,749 downwards.
TTCCCTGCAGTGACCTGGGGTCTGTCTGGGAAGATGTGGTCAGCTCCTCAAGGAGGAAAGTTCGAGTAGATCTGCTCGGCCCCCTTGCAGACCCTGCCTTCCCATGATCACGCCAAGTCCCTCTCCTGAAGGGGCCCCCTTTTCTCTAGTCCTTGCTCCCTTAGCCTTACACCCCTTAACGGCAACCACAAAACTAGCACTCTCCCAAATCTGAAGCGCCCCAGTCCCAGGAGGAGCTGTTCTACCTGGATCTTTGGCACAGCCCCAAACAGGGCTGCTGGGGGAAGGCGGGATCACGCGGGCATGTCCTCCTGTAGGTCCCTCCCACATACCTTGGGGGCCCAAAGTCTGCGGCTTCACAATTCCCAGAGATCCAGGGCTCAGGGACCCACCTCTGCATGGAAGCCTCATACACACCACTGTCCCCGGCCACGGATTCATCCGAAACAGCAGCTGAGACACAGGCCACTTTGAGGCCACACCCCTGGGCCGTATTCACAGCTGGAGGAAGAGGGGGGAAAAGGGTGGCAAGGTGGGGTTCAGAAACCAGGGTACTGTCGTTGCAACACACCCTTAGATCCGTCCACCCTCTGTCCTAAGACAGTCCAGACAAACTCCAACCACCTCTGAGCTCGACAGCCAGGTGCTGCCTCGCTTTGGGGTGAAGGAAGGACGGCATCTGATTCTGTGTTTGACGTCCCAGACTCTGGAGTCAGACTGCCTGGGTTCAAATCTCAGCTCCACCACTTACTGCTTCAAGATATTAGGACACTGATGTAATCTCTGTAAGCCCTGATTCCTCATCAGTAAAACGGGGAGAATACTTACCTTGTAGGGCTGTTGGGGGAACTCGACAAGACATTACAGGGCCCTGGCCGGTTTGCTCAGTGGTTAGAGCGTTGGCCTGCACATACTTCGGTTTCGGGTTCAATCCCCAGCCCCGGTTGGGGTCGTGCAGGAGGCAACCAACCCATGTGTCTCTCTCACATTGATGTTTCTCTCTCACTCCCTCCCCCCCCTCCACTTTATCTAAAAAAAATCAATGGAAAAATATCCTCAGGTGAGGATTGAAAAATAGACATTATAGGGAAGTTTCCAGCATAGACACTGGTGTGGGGAAAGCGCTCCACAAAATCCGTCCCCACTCTCCTCACTGCGATGTCATTCCCACGCCTTCCAGATGAGTTCTTACACCCCTGGGGCAAAACCGGCCCCAGAAGAGCAAGGGGAGGTTCGGGAAGGACTGGGCACCGGCTCTCCCCCTCGGCCTATCCCACCCCACTCCCACTCGGCCCATCTCCCTGCCCTTGACGGAGGCCCTCAAAAGTCTCCCAGCTGGGCTCAGGTCGGGCACTTGGCACATGCCGCACATCCCTTCGTGCCCCAAGTCACGAGCACCGACGGTGTGCCAGGCTCACTGCCAAGTTCAGAGGCACCGAGATGAAAAGGACCGCTCCTGCACTCCCTGCGGTGGGGAAGGCCGCCGGGTCCTCCAACCTCACAGCCAGCACTGGGAGAGACTGGAGGAGACACGGGGTGAGCAGGCTGGGAAAGGGCTATGACGGGAGCCTGGGAGATGCGAGCGGCCATCTGGGTGCGGCTTCCCCAGCCTGCGTCCCCCGCCGGCTGCAGCCTGCAGACCTTCTGCCTCCAGACCCCGTCTCCACCCTCCGCTAAACCACTTAAGGAGATTAACTTGTCTGCTGACTGAACAGCCGCACTAATCGCATAACCTGCTTAGGGTCTGCGCACAGCCTGGCATCGATCACTGCGGAGAGGTTCTGGAGGTGGCATGGTGGAAATGCCATCCTCAGGACCGCTGTCTCTGGCCCACGGCCCCAAGGACGCTGTGGGGGAGGGGAGGGGAGTCACCCCCAGCACCCAGCTGGGGTCTCAGTGTTGGCAGAGGTTCCAGCTGCAGGTCCTCCCCTCCAGGGACCAATTTTCTGAAGCTGCCACCTACCATAGTAGGAAGCCTGTTTTTATTTTTGTTTGAGAGCACTCAGCCTGACTCCGGTCCTGATGAGGGAGCCCCAGGGATCTCTCGGCTCCTCGTCTAAGGAAAGGGCTGGCACTCGGCTGCCATTCACGCAGCAGAGCCTTTAATTAACCAGGAAATCTCGTCTTCCCGTCTCGCTGCCACTGGCCCTTTCTTGCACACAAATGGGTCATTCTGGGCACTGCAGCAGCCCTCCTGCCCAGTCCTACAGCCTTAATACTGAGATGGGTCCAGCTTCTAGCTGGCCACGCAAGGAGCCAGGAGCCCAAGGCAGACAGAGGCGCACGTGCCTTCGTGTGGGTTCTGGGCAGGCCTGGCACCAATCCTGACTCTGACCTTGGACAAGTCATTTAACCTCACTTCTTTCATCTCTATTATGGGGATAAAGCAGCACCCACCTCAGAGTTGCTGTGAGGCTCAAATGAGCAAATATGCAGCACAGTACCAGTGTCTTGTGTACCTGCACTCACAGAGTCCTAGCCAGGAAAGGCCAGAGCCCCAGGTGAGCTCACCGAGCACCCTGCTCCGTCCCGACCTTCATGCCCGGGGCCAGAGAGCACCAGGAGTGCCCCGGGAATGAAGACATCGGGCCAGCTCACATCCTAAGAGGAGCATGACAAGAAAGACGCTGGGTTCGAGGGTCAGGAAAAAACCCAGATTCCAATCCTTGCTTTCCCACTTCTGGGTGGGGGGCCTATGGTAAATGATGTCACTCTCTGAACCGCCGTTTCCTCATCTGTGAAATGGGCACAATACAAGTAACCCATTGTACCCTGCAAAGCACATCGCCCGCCATGAAATGCACACAGTGAATGTTGGCTGTTATGATCGTGTGGTTTTCTCTAAGTCTTAGCTGTCATCCTTAGCATCGTCTTCTATGTCGGAGATTCCAACTTGAATCTCAATCCACACCAGCATGTTCATTCTGACCCCATGCAGAATGGGAGTCAGATCATATTTCCTGGCTTCAAACAGTCACCTGGATCCCCAGTGCAATTAGGATAAAATCCAAACTCCTTGCCACAGCCCAGCAGGCCTTACGTGACCAGACTGCCTGGTTCTCCAGTCTTGTTGGTGACCCCAGCCCCCATGTCTGGCCCCAGGGATTATGTTCTTGCTTTTCCCAAGGCTGGCTCCTTGCCACTGTGGAAGCCCCCATTCAATGTCCCTTCCTTCACAAGCCAACCTGAAAGGCTCCATCACACCTCCTATTTTAACTTCTTCCCAGTGCTTCTCCCCAGTTCCGTCTGGTGGTAAGTAATCGCCTGTGTCTTCATCTGCATGAATGCTTCACGGGAACAGGGACCTGTCTGTCCTGAGCACTGCACCCTTGTGACTAACCCAGTGCCTGGCACATGGCCTATCTGTTGAATGAATGAATGAATGAATGAACCATGTACATCCATTAGGACAGGACCTGCCATTTCGTTTTAGTAGGTACTCAATCATAATTATCTGTTGAATGAACGAATCCACCATGGAAAACCCTTAGCCTAAGACCTAAAACATGGTAAATATGTAAATATCTACTGACTGAATAAACCGATAAACCATGTCAAGAGCCGGCACACAGAAAGCAGTCAGTCAGTACTGACCATAATCATCACTGGGGTCCGGCCTGAGCACAGTTCCCACCTTCCTCCCTCCCAGGGGCTCCCACCCTCCGGATGTGGTGTTCTCTACCTTGGCCCAACTGCTTGCCCTCCGTTCCTGGTTCCTCCAGCCGGTATCTCTCCCGGTTGCTGCTGCCAAGACTCAGTTCGCAAAGAGTGGCACTCAGCTCCGGATCTTCAAACTCCAGGGGGCTCAGGAAGGCGTCTCCAGCCAGGAGGGGGTCATCGATGAGAGGGGAGCAGGGCGGGGATGGGGAGGAGAGGGAGGAGCGGGGAGACAGCGAGGTCATGGACTTCGGGGTGCCGGTCAGGGAGCGCAGAGCCTGCAGGCGGCCGCCCCCCTCTGCCTTCTGGGTCTTGGCCACCTCATCCTCGTGGATGGTGGTGATGCAGCCGGAGGGCCGGAAGCCCGTGGCCCCCTCCAGGAGCAGGAACTCCACCTTGCTCTGCAGCTCTGAGTCCAGTGGCTCGAAGGGGTCATAGTAGAGGTCAGTGAAGCTGGCAGAGGTGGAGGAGTCCAGGCTGGAGGCGGCCAGGGAGCCCCGGCTGGACGTGAGGGATCCGGGGCTGCTGCCCGAGGACAGGGACTGCATGCTGCTGGAGAGGCTGGGTGCAGGGAGAGAACGGAGGGTGAGGACACCCGGAACTTCCCGCCTGGCTCTGGAAAGCACCATAAGCACTTCGGTACATTATCTTGGTGGACCCCCTCGACAGTCTCCAGGGTAGACCATGCACCCCCTTTCCTTAAAGAGGAAACTGATACCCCGAGAAGGCCACATAATCAGAAAGTGGCAGAGCTGGGATTCGAACTCAAGCCAACTGCCTGAAAGCTTCATTTCCCCTCTGTATCTGTTCCCCAAACCTCCGCTGGCTGCATTCCCTTTTCACAGCACGTTCCCATACTTGAATCTAGCCCAAAATAACACTTCTTCGTCCTTTCATTCAAACCAACTCAGTGCGTTACACTTTAATACATATCTCTAAAGGAAACTTTGTATCCTAAGTGCAACTGGAAAAGCACTACAAGTAGAAGGTTACTGTTAAAATATCTGACAAGCCCAGCGGGGATGGCTCAGTGGATTGAGTGTCATCCCACGGACAGAGAGGTCCTGGTTCAATTCCCAGTCAAGGCACATGCCCGGGTTGTGGGATCGATCCCCAGTGGGGGGCGTGCAGGAGGCGGCCTGTAGGTATTTCTCACATTGATGTTTCTATCTCTCTCTCCCTCTCTAAACAACAACAACAACAACAAAAAAACAATAAAAACCTATTAAAAAAATAAATAAATAAAATATCTGACAAAAATGTATGAACTTCCAGCGATGCCCTGTTGCCCACCGAGGCCCAGGCCTGAGGTCTACTCTGTGTTGTGGAGGTGGGACGCCTGCACCTGGCCAGCCCCAGGACAGCACTGTCCCCCTGCTCAACACTCACCTTTTCAGCTGGGAATGCAAAGCGGCCACCTGCCGGGTGGCTTCCTCCAGCTCCCTCACCAGCTGGTTCCTCTTACTGTTTAACTTCAACCTGAAGGGAAAGAAGGCATGAGCGGGAGCCCTGAGGAATCCAGCCTCCATCTCCCTGAAAGAGGAATGAGATGGAAACACAGACACACAGACACACAAGCACCTTCTGGAAGCATTTTACTGTGATGTTTGGGGAGATGTGGCCCCCACATATACTCCTATAGTAACTGTTGTATTCACCAGCCACTGTATACCAGGTGCTATGCCAGGAAACTTATGACATTGTTTTAATTCACTTGCACAATAACCCTACATGGTAAGAATGGCTTTACCACTTCACATACGAGGAGACGGGAGTTCTTAGGTTAAGTAATTTACTTAAAGCTACAGAATCAGTGGCAGAATTAGGATTCTACCCAATCATACCTCCCTCCTCTCCTCTTTCCCTCCTCCCTCCCTCCCTCCCTCCCTTTCTCCCACTAACATCTACTCAGTGCCTACACCTCACACTGTACCCCGCTGCTGGCACTGGGGATAAAGCTGTGAGCTAGACAGAACCTTTCTGCTCTAATGGAGCTTACATTCTACTAGGGAAGGATGGGGGGGAAGAGATACTAAGAATACAGTATATTCAAATATCGAATATCTAGTTGACACAATGTGACAAGGTCCATGCGGAAAAAGTATACAATGGTAGAAGAGAACGTAAGAGGAAAGACCCAATTTGGACTGGCAGGTGAGCTCTTTGAGCAAATGACATTGTGGCTGAGCCTGCTGGCTCTCCCCGAATCTGTGCCCTGCTCAGCCCCTTGGGCCCACAGCTGGGCCCCCTTCCCAGCCTGCCTTGCAGCTGGGTGGGTGGGGCATGTGACCAGGTTCTGGCTAATAGGATGTGACAGAAATGATGTGCATCATGCTGACGTGGCTAAGAGAGTGGGTAGGTCTTGTCCACTGTCCCTTGGAGGACTCCTACGGCCTGAAAGGGGAGGTGCCACAGCCAGGAAAAGCCCGAGTCTCCGAATGACCAGCCTGTGGAAGGCTGCCATCAGCCAGGAATACGCAACTGGACGCTACGCGGGCAAGAAATAAACTTCTGTTGTGTGAAGCCACAGAGATCTGGGGATGTTTCCCACAGCAGTGGTTTCCTGCCGAGCAGAGACATTTCAGCTGATACGGATGGACAGAAGTTGGCTAGGACACGTGCAGGGGGAGCACATTCCAAGCAGGGAATTTCAGCGAAGACTCCTTTCATGTTAAGGTCGCCAAGGCTGCTGTGAGGAAACGGGCAGGCGGCTGTGGACTGAAGGCTGGGAGGAGGGTCAGGGTTGCTGCAATGGCGTGATTCAGACGGTGTGGACCGGGGGACGCTGGAGGAGACAGGGAAGAGTGCATGGGCTGGACTGGGGGGACAAGGGAGTAAGTGAGGAACACTCCCAGGGTACTCCATGAGCAACTGAAAGGATCTGGAGATGACCTTTGCTGGGATGGGCAGAGGGACCAACCAGGGAAGAGAAGGGTTGCATTATGGATGTGTGGATAGAACACCGAACAGGTGCGTGGCTGTAAGGTGGGGATCACTATCGCATGGACCACTACATGAGAGAGATCACCATTTGTTATGGAGCTCACCACTGGTTATGGCCTGACTTGGGTACCCCACCCCAGTACCTCGGAATGTGACTGTAAAATGAGGTCACAGGGGTGGGCCTTAGTCTAATATGACTGGCATCCTTAGGAGGCAATGAGGCAGACATGCACAGAGGGAAGACCACGTGAAGCCACAGTAGATGGCAATGTGTAGACGGCCGTCAACACGCCAAGGAGAGAGGCCTCAGAAGAGACAGCCCTGCCAACACCTTGACCTCAGACTTCTAGCCTCCAGGACTGTGAAGAAATACATTTCTGTTGTTGAAGTCACCCAGTTGGTGATACTTCGGTTTGGCAGCCCTAACAAATGAATGTAGTACCTTAGGGTAAAATATAGAATGAAAAAGAGAGAGGGCCCAGGACGAAGCTCTGAGTATATCCGGCATTCCAAGGCTGAATGAACTGGCCACAGTCAGCAAAGGAAATGGAGAGATGGGACCAGAGCCCAGAGAAGAGCCGGGGCATGTGATGGGACTGTCATGGAAACTGGGAGCAAAGATCTGCACCCCGGAATGTCTGACACTAAAGCCCAATTCAGTACCTACCTCCCTGGAGGCAAGACCCTTGGGTTTAGAAGAGAATGCTGGATACAGGCCCATTGCTTAGCCCCCAGCCTCTCCCAAAATCCCCCATGGAGGACATCATGGGTGGGCTCCAGGGCACCTGTTGGACCCTGGAGTGGCTCCCTTTAACCCCTGGAGTGAGTCCATTCCAAGGTCCCAGACCTGACAAGGAAGGGGCCCCATCAATCAAGCCTGTGCCTCCACCAGCTCACGGCTTGGGCCGCTCTCACGCATCCCCTAGATGAGCGGTTCTCAGTGTGCCCACAGACCACTTGCATCAGAAAGGGAGGAGTGCTTATGAAATGCACACTCCTGGGTCCGACTTACAGCTACTGAACCAGGGCCCAGGAATCTGCATCCTCATGAAGGATCCCAGGTGAGCTCAGGCACACTAGGGTTGTGTGCTACTGCACCGGCTGGGGGTTGCAGAAGGCAGGAGCTGTGGGCCTCACTCTCCTGGCGCCCAGCATGGTACCCATCACATGCACCTGCTCAACAAGCAACTGCTGAGTGCAGGACTTGCCCCAGGGAAGGAGGTCAAGTTCATTTGCTCTACTGAAAGACCTGGACGTGAACTCTCCCACGGCCGGATGTGTTGCCCCGTCGGCCTGTTGGATGACGGCCCCTGTGCCATGCTGCTGGGGCACTGACAGACCCGTTGCTCCTGGAGCACAGCAAAGCCATGCTGGGGCCTGGAGAGAGTCATTTCCATGGAAAAATCTAACCACATTATCCCTCCACTGACTTGCCCAGGCCTTCAACACAGGCCCTGCAATGAACACCAGATCTAAACACCTGAGCAGTGGTGCGGGATGGGCGGGGCCTGTTGTTGGGCAACTGAACTTGTGGAATTCCAGGAAAGATCACCAGAGCAGGAGACAGAGCAGCCTCGGCATGGTCCTCGGCCACACCAGGGACGGGCGCTGTTCTTCCAGAGACCTGCCTGGGGCAGGGCAGGCAGCCGGCCGGCAGATGGAGCCCGTAATGAACACAATCCTTAACTCTCCACAGAATGGACAGGACCATGGAACCTCCTGACCAGCCACAAGAGCGGAGCCCTGGAAGGATGAAGTCAAGGAGCAGCTGGGGCCCCCCATTTCTCCCTTCGTTTTCTTCTTCTCTGGGAGAAAAATCACAGAGGTGTGTTGTGGGACTAAAAGCAGGTCCCCATTGAAGCCCCAACTGGAGGCTGAGGGGACAAGGAGTCAGGTGGCCTCGACTTCCTGAGCACAGGGGGGTAGCCACCGGAACCCACACGCAGGCGCTGAGGCCAGATGGCATTTGTGTGTGATGCCTGGCACATGCTGGGAGGCCCCAGACACATCAAGCATAGAAGGCAGAGGATCCAGAAGGTGCATACGCTCAGCTGAGCACCTGGGGTGCTGGTTAAAAATGCAAGCGCCTGGGCTGCATCTCAGGCCTGGGGAACCGGTCCCTGGGGTGGGGCCGGGGAGTCCACACTCTAACAAGCACCCTGCATGACTTCGCAGCCACTCTCAGGAGTGGTGGGAGGGCCCACGGGAGGGGAGGGAGTAGGATGAGAGGTGTCGGGATGTCTGTGATTCTGACCCATCTGTGACTGGGCTTTGGGAGGGCCTGTGGTGTGGAGAGTCTATTCCTGTCCTTCTCAAAGGCACCTTGAATGGAAAGACTGTTGTGTGAAGATGAGGAGCATAACACCCCCATTTTAAGAGAGAGGAATGTGGGATACAAAGAGAAGGAAAGAGACCTAGAGAGACAACAGGGGTCAGAGGGATGGACAGACAGACAGACATCAGTCTGGAAGCAAACAGCTGTGGATGCGAAGACTGCTGAGTCAGCTTTGTCCTCTCCTGCAGAGGGCTCACAGCTTGCAGCACCGCCCCTGCCCTTCCCCAGGCTCTCCCCTCTTCCTGCCCACATGCTCCTGGCTTCCCTCTGCATGTCCCCCAGAGGACCCTGCCCTCAGGGACCTTCAAGTCACCTGCTCAGCAGCTGCTGGGAGTAGAGATTCTGGCTTCCCTGGACTGGCTGTGTGAACTCACTGTTGCAGGGAAGCAATCAGATCTCTGAAAGACCGAGGCAATTAAAGACCTTCTAAGTGGGCAGCTCTGATGTTGGTGAGCCTCAGTCTCCTCATCTATAGAATGGAGATTAACCTCAAGGTTGCTGATGTTTAAATGATTGACTTCAAGACGGGCTAATGGACACAATGAATGAATGAGAAGCTGGGGATTACGGGACCTCCTGTGGATGCGAGGCGGTGCTCGGTGCACTGTGGGTGTGGAGGTTGGTGGGAAAACAGAGGAAATAAAGCCTTTATAACGTTGAAAGCACAGAATGTAAACCAGTGGCTTTCAGGTTAAGTCAAGCCCACAGAAGAAGCTGAGTTAGCCTTCATAGTATTTAAAACATTTTTTGAATTAGTTGCCAATATTAGGAAAAAAAAAAAAAATCCAAACACTTTTCTTAGAACATGGGGACCTCTGGCGGCCCCAGCCTGCTGATAGCAGGACCAGCGGAGAGGGGAGGGTCCCACGCCCCGTCCCGGCCCCAGCCCGGCCCACCTCTCCGTCAGCGCCTTGCTCTGGGTGTCCCGGGCTGCCTGCAAGTCCTTCTCCAGCCGCTTCCGGGCCATCTCCAGCTGCTCCACCTCCCCCTGGGCCCACTTCCGGGGGCTGACGAAGCGCATCTCCTTCAGCAGCTCCTCCTTCTCACTGATGAGGATCAGCCGGTCCCTCTCCGAGTCCAGCACTCCAGGCCAGGCCTCACTGTCCAGCTTGGCCAGCTGGATCTTCAGGTTGGCGATCCTGTGGGCCGAGGAAGAGAGCGTGACTGGTGTGCCCACGGCACTGCGGGAGCAGGTGACAGATGGCATGCCCGAGGTTAGGAGGTCCGAGGAGCCACGACACCCTCTGAGCGATCTCTGACATGACTGACTTCCTTTCGCTCAGCATGTCGTCTCCTGGAACATATTTTTATCGAACAGACCCAGGCAGTGCCTGCCCCGTGCCAACCACGAGCAGGCTCCGCAGGGATGGGGTAGAGACATAAACAAGGCAATGTCCTTGCCCTCAGGGACACTGCGCCTGGCGGAATAGAACGGAGAGCAGGCTTCATCACCAGGCAACTGCCTGTCACCACTAGCTATGTGACCTTGGGCAAGTCACATGATCTCTCTGAAGGGAGTAACGTTCCTCAGGAGTGTGGTCGAAGGCTTCGTGACACAATCCATAAACTCTCAAAGCACAGTACCTGGCACACAGTAAGCACTCAATAAATGTGTCCGCTGCCTCCGCTGTCATTATCTGGTCTGGCCATTTCTTAGGCATATAACATCGGGCGAACTCCCCGAGCCTTGCAGATAGCAAAACAATTATTCATCGTTCAGAACTGTTGTGAGACGGAGCAATTCTGTATTCATTAAAGAATGCATACTGTGTGTATGTACCTGTTTGGTACATAACGTGCTAAACCAATGGCAGTCGCGGGCCCACTACAGCCACAGCGACGACGACAACGGCCAACCACGTGTTCCCGGTTCAGGGAGTGCTGGCAGCACCGGGGAGCAGCTGTGGACTTGGGGCCAGAGGCCCTGGGTTGGAGTTTTGGTTGTGATCTTTTTTTTCTCCTGTGTTACATGAATAGTACAGGTAAGGTCTTCTAACCGCTCAGGGTTAAAAGCGACCTACTGCTTTCCCCAAACCATCAGAGCACAAAGGGAGAAGAAAAGCATTCCTTTTTGGGATAATTGCTCGTTCTGTGACAGACACTGTTCTGGGGACTTTGCATCCCTTCTTTTATCATGTTCACAAAACCCCTGCAAGGAAGGCATTTCTATTACAGACGAGAGCCCCGAGGCTAGGGAAGGACAAGAGGCTTCTTTAAAATTATCCTGCTTAATCCAAGGTGGACCTGGAATTTGCACTTGAATCCAGAGTGAGGTCTCCTTTTCCCTAGCATACCACTTCTACAAACATTACGTTGGTTTGATGGCTCTGGTCTTCCTGATGAAACGTCATTTTTGTTAGGAAATCATTTTGGTATCACGAGCTTCTAGCACAGTGCCTGGCACATTGTAGGCACTTAATAAATGTTAAAGAAGAAGTTGAAAGCCCTATCCCTTAACTTCTGTGAGACTCAGTCTCCTCATCTGTAAGATGGGGATAATAATGGTACCTGCAAGGTGGGTTATGAGCACCAAGTGAGAACCTACCACCAAGGGCTCTTTATACACTGCCAAGTACTTACAGATATTAGGTATGATTATCGTTGGACAAAATTAAGACTCCTAGGATAATGAAGAGTCCTGATACCCATATCTAAGGGCAGTCATGTGATGCTTTAGGATTTAGCGTTTGCAAAGCGCTTTCAGCTACCACATCCTAGCCTCCCCCCGCCCCTGAAGGGTGAGAAGACCTGGTAGTTCACCTTGCTGGACACATGTCCAGAGAGGCTCATCTAAGACTGAAAGTCATGAGCATGGCTAATACCTGCTAAGAGCCCAGGCCTCTGGACTCCCAGTCTGATCATATCTGCAGACAATGTGGCCCAACTCTTACTGTATCAAAGCACAGTGGGAAAGAAGATCTCCATGCTGTGCAGTGACAGGTCCATACAGAGACATGCTAGGTTTGCTCGCTCCCCAGCCAAGGGTCTCAGCACACATGGATTCTCAGAGTGAATCCATTTAAATTCTGTGTTTACACATCCCACAGCCCATCCAGACCGGGAAAACTTCCTAGCTGCGGTTCTCCAGCTGCTCTGAGGACAGAGTGGAACGGCCAGGTGTGGCAGAGACTCCCCTCTGAAGGGGTGATGGATGCTTTTTGGATGTTCTTTCTAGTGGGTCTTTCTTTACACCAGTGCTCCTCAAACTTTGGAGTTTTGGAGAATCTGATAAAACCAGACTCGCTGTCCAGAAAGGGACACGTGACAAAGCTTGGCGGACACGACCTGACCTTGCACTACAGTGACCTGGTTTCTGCGCTCCCCTCAGCGGACGGCTCTGTCCCTTCCACCTACACTGGAGCTTTGGGTGGGGGGAGAGGAGGGGAAGCTCGATCAAGGCAGATGAGCCAGGACTGATGAGAGGAGAAGTTGGAACTTCTCTCTGTGATAAGAAGCTGAATGGCTCAACCGCAGAGGGAAAATTCCAATCTTAGTCTCTCCAGAACTGATCGCCTAAGATAGGCACTAGCAGGCTGGAAGAGATCCAGGGTTCAGAGTAGTCCCCTTCAGCGGGCACATGTGGCTGTCCAAACGCAGAGTCCTGCTGTTCTGCGGGACCTCTAGGGGGAGCTGAAATAGCGCACAGAAGTATCTTCCCCCTACCTGACTAGTACCCAATGTCTCACTCTTTGGTTCACAATCTGCCAAATTTTATTTGGAAAATCACTCTTCCCATATTTTCAAGTCACTTGGTTCCCACAAAGCGGACACAGTGTCCTCCAAGAACTCGGCACGTGGGCCTTCAGATCATTCGAATTCTCCCCACCCTTCAACAATGACTGGCTCACCCAGAAAAGCCAGTGAGTCTCAGACTCCAGACCTGTTAAAACTTTGGGGAAAGGTGGGCACTCTTTCCACTGGGGTTGCTAGCCTGGCAGTAGGTAAGCCTAGAATTGTGGGGGGCCATGCTGCCCCTCTGACAGGAAAGTCTGTCAACAGAAAGGCAGGCAGGGTGGGGAAAAACAGAGAGACTGAGACTGTAACATCATTTGAGTTCCTGGATACAGCTGTGCCTGAAGCTAGCTTACCCTAGGACTTTGGAGTTCAATAAGCCAACAAATTCCCTTTTTGGCTTCCTCTAGTTTCTATCAAACTTCTGTCACTGCTGCAAAGGGTTCTGCTGGGCGAAGAGCTGGGCACTGCCACACTCGACCTGCACTGGCTTACAAGGTCCACGGGCCGGGCAACGTAGCCTAAGGAGAAGTGGATACAATATGCCCGGCTTCATTCACCAACACAATGCCCTCTGGGTTATTTCCTCATAAGGCTGGCTCAGTGTATAGAAAAATTATGAACTTGAAGCCAGACTGTTCAAAGTTCAAATTCTGACTTCACCACGTTGAAAAATCATGGAATATCTTTTTTCTAATTTTACATCCTCACCCGAGGATATTTTTCAATTTATCTTCAGATAGAGTGTGAGAGAGAGAAAGAGAGAGAAACATTGATGTGAGAGAGACATATCGATTGGTTGCCTCAGGGCCGGGGACTGAACTGCAACTGAGGTACATACCCTTGACCGGAATCGAACCCGTGACTCTTTGGCCCGCGGGCTGACGCTCTAACTAACCACTGAGCCAAACTGGCCAGGGCATGGAATATCTTATATCTTACCTTTCCCTTCTCTAACATGGAGATAATACAACACAAGCTATGCTATATGGGTGCTTTTAATATTAAATGAGATAATGTACATGCATATGTTTTAGCACCATGTCCGACTTGTAACAGATGCTCTAAATACATCAGCTTTGAGAATTATTTTAATTTTATCTGTGGCAGCGGAACAACTGCTTGGGATTCTGTGAAGCCACAGAACGTGTATGGTCCCAGGAGTCTACACGGTGTAAAAGCTCAGCTGCTTCTCAGTGGGTAAGGTCCATCGTTTTCTCAGCCTGTTGCTAAAACCCCAGTTGGCTTCCTTCAAATCAAACGGCATTCAGGATCCCTGGAAAACCCTTATAATAGAAACCGAGGCCAACAAGTGAAAGGTACGTAGGCTTGGAGGTTTAACAGATCTGCGTTCAAAGCACAGCTCCAGCCCTGGCTGGTTTGGCTCAGTGGTTAGAGCGTGGCCCGCAGAACAAAGGGCCTCAGGTTCAATTCCTGGTCAAGGGTATGTACCTGGGTTGCAGGTTTGATACTCGTGTAGGAGGCAACCAATTGATGTGTCTCACATTGATGTTTCTCTCTCTCTTTCTCCCCCTCCCTCTCTCCACTCTATCTAAAAAAAAAGTTAATGGAAAAATATCCTTGAGTGAGGAGTAACAAAACAAAAGCATAGCTCCTCCCTTTACCTAGCTAGGTGTCTCTGGGTCAGTCATTTTCGCTGAGTCTCAGAGAGGATTAAAATATGAAGATTTTAATACTCATCTTCATACTCTTTGTGGGACTCAGCAAGATGAGGTGTGTAAAAGTCAGGCACAGAGCAGACCCGCTCCAACAGCGGTTCCGTGGTCAGAACCACCCCACCCCAGGCCCCAATTACCTCCTCTTGGCCTCTTCGTACCGGAGGCGCAATCTGACCTTCTCCGCCAACTGGTTGTTGCTGCTGGTGCCGAACTGGAGGGAAGAACAAAGTCAGGACAGATATATGGCTGCCGTGGCCAGGGCCGAGTTGGGTTCCAAGAGCTCAGGAGAGATCTGACAGCTTTCGTGGGAAGCAGCTAAGAATAGCCCCCAATTACCGAGCTTGGCTGTACGCATTGCAAGGAAGCTAGTTAGGCAAAAACACTTTCCTTCCTCCAGGCCGTGGGAAGAGCCCCAAATGCAGACATCAATTACGCCTAGAAGAGAAGCCGAGGGCCCAGAATATCATCTCGCAGCCGCACATGGCTGGCAGCCCATTCGAGCCACAGAAGCACGGAGGACAGCTGGTCAGGAGGAAACAGGGACAGCCAATAGACAAGAGAAGCCATTCTGGGGGCACTGGGGAGGAGGTCAACGGAAACGCGGGAGGCTGCAGTCAGGAGTGAAACACTGGGTGAGCGGGGAGGTCTGGAACCGGAAGGAGGCACTCAGTTCATTCTCAAATATGTTGGCCCACAGGTGGCGTGTGGCTGGACACGTGGGTGGTGGGGAGGCAGGGGGAGGCCGGTTTGCCATCGAGGGCAGCAAGAAGGTACAGGGCTCACCCAGTCAGACGTGGGCATAGCTTCTCTTCACAAGTGGGAAGACAGCTATAGAAAGCAGACAGGAATTGCATTTTAGCCACGGAGGCCGGGCGGCGAGTTTGTTCAGTGTCACCGGCTCCAGGAAACAAAAGCTTCCAAAGCAACGGACCAGAGCCGGTCTTGCTTTCATGAGCTCCGTCTGGACCGAACTTGCACCCTTCATCACCAAGACCAGACTGAGCTCTGGAGCTGGGAGTCAGGCAGCTGTCTGCAAGCTGCACGCATTGTTTTGGGACTAACAGGAGGAAAAGAATCCTGTTTTCCAGCTGGTGAGAGAAAAACAGAATGTTTTCTGCAAAACAGCATGAAGGAAACCAGAGAAAGACACTTGGTCCTTCAAACACATGTTCTGTGCAGCAGCTAGACACAGCACGTGGCCCAGTGACACCGAGGACGTGGGGTTGGTGCCCGCTCCACACCACCATCTCCTGTCACGCTGGGCCAGGGGTTCTGCAAGAGAACGGAGCTCCACAGAGAGCCAGCAGCCTGCTCCCGGGCGAGAAAGGAGAAGGTGGCCCCCCATCCCAGCAGCCTCCTGGAGGCTGTCCCTCGGGAGGCCCACAGCAACAGGAACTGCTACTCACACTTCCCGAGATGTCTGTCTGGGAGCTCACGTCCAGGTACTGTTTCGGCAACAGGAAACCCGAACTCTCCAGAGAGCTGCTGCTGGACCACAGGTCAGAGTGGGACCCTCGGTCAGTCCGGAAGCCATCCTTCAGCATCGCAAGGCTCTGAAGAGGGGAGGACGGGGTCACTGACACACCTTCCTGGGAGGGAGGCTCTGGGTCTGTCACGCTCCATGTGCCTTTCTCCCCGCCGGTCGTAATTTAGCAGGAACCCATGGTCACCCAGATGTCTTACTCATCTTGTAAAGAGCCAGCAATGAGTGGGTACTGGCTAGGTACCAGGCACTGTGCCAGGCCCCTCACACGGGAGAGACTGGGGTGGGCGTTGGCTCTGGAGCCACACCCGAGTTAGAACCTCGCTCTGCTACTTCCTAGCTGTGCGATCTGAGCTGGTCGATTAACCCCTCTGTGCCTCAGTGTCCTCTCCTGCAAAATGGGAATAATCAGAGACCCTATCTCACAGGGCCATTGTGCTGATGACACGAGCAGAGCAAAGTGCTAGCACAGTCCACACTCAGGAGCCGTCAGCTTCTCCATGGTCTTATTGAATCCCGAGCACAGCCCTGAAGGGAATGACCCACAGTTCTCCCCGCTGTGTCCATGACGGAGCTGTTCCATGGAGACAGCCAGCGCGTCCTGGTCCATCTGACTTCAGACCCGGCGCTCTGAACTGCTAATCACGACAGGAGCAGGTCCCACTGCCCACCAGTGCCTTGTCTGAATGCTTCCCCTGGGCTGCAGCTCTGGGCAGGAGCTCTGACATTCTTTTGCTGGTGACAGAGCCTAACGCTTTCTCCACCAAGTCATTTAGAGCATCTCTGAGCCTCAGACACCTAGTCTGCGGATGGGAACAAGACTATCTCAGAGGTCAGGGTAGTTCCTGTGCGGGGCAGTGGGATGGACAGGGGTTGAGGATGGGCTTCTGAGACAGGTGTTCATGGGTTCGAATCCTAGCTTTACCACGTGTTCTCTGTGCTGTGCAGTCTTCACCAGTATGGCGGGGTGAAGCAGGGTTGGTGTGAGGGATAAGTGAGACACAATGCACACCTGCCCGGCGCATTAACCACACCTATTATCTGTTCCATTCCCAGCAGGGAGTCAGAACACGCAATGAAATGCTTCTAAAGATGCTACATTTCGACATCAAGATTAACAAAAACACGTCCCTCCATTTGGTTCTTTGAAAAGTAAGCCACGTGGCTGGAGCTAGTGGCAAGGACGTGGCCTTTGGACTAGAGGGCTCCTGCTTCCACTTCTGCCACTTGCTGTGTGACCTTGGGCAAGTGTCTTAATGCTTC
The DNA here is from genome assembly GCA_030848825.1 of Tadarida brasiliensis. NCBI lineage: Eukaryota > Metazoa > Chordata > Mammalia > Chiroptera > Molossidae > Tadarida > Tadarida brasiliensis. The sequence continues at coordinate 115,104,657 of CM061259.1, read as the reverse complement.
TGAAACTCTCTTTCCTCCTCTATAAAATGAGACCAAAAGTCCATGATAACTAGTGACGAGAACTCGGTGATCTGTGTGGCACGTGGAAATAGCCCACGAGGCCTGGCACAGAAAGGTGCCCAGGAGAAATGGAGATGAAGCCCACGTCACGGGAACTCTTGTACCTTAATGAGATCTTGCTTTTCCTTTTCTCCACAGGTGATGGCCTTTTTGATGGCTTTCGTTTCTCTCAAGACAGCCTGCGCCTCGTCCAGTTTGTAGCTGCCCTGAGCATCAGACATTTTCTTATCGATTCTAGGAGACAATCAATAGGAAAGGTCAAAGACCGGGGGAGGAATGGGGTTTCCCCAGGGGAAAAGCACAGACCACAGAGCTTCATTCTCTCAAGAAGTCTCCTCTCTCTGAACTGCCTATGGAATAAGGCGCAGAAGGACTCTGTTCAATTGCTACTATTCCTAGTGTGGGGCTGCAGAAGCAACACGACTCTTGAAGTCAAGGGTCCTCTAAGTGTCAGCTCTTACAGGAAGCCTTCCCTGACTACCTTGCTGGGTCCTCCAGGCTGGGCTAGGTGTTCCCATAACAACTGCACATGGCTGCGACACTGGATTCATTACGTTGTGTTACAATTAATAAATGATGTGATCGTGTCCTTGACTCTGGCAGGCTTCACTACGTTTGAGCAGTTTTAGTATCTGGCATAGACTAGTCCGTTCATCCGGGTCTCTCAACCTCAGAACTCCTGATAGTTGAGGCCGGATCATCCTTTCTGTGGGGGCCGCCCCGTGTACCGTAGGCTGTTTGGTGTCATCCCTGGCCTCTGCCCACTGGATGCTGGCAGCATCTTGACTCCGAGTTGTGACAACCAAAATACCTCCCTACTCTGCCCAATGTCCTTTTGGGGTGGGGGGAGAAGCAGAATCACCCTCTTTAACGAGCATCTGTGGAGTTAACAGCGCAGTGAAGGAAAGGTTAGAAGGATAGTAACCCCACCCCACCACTTAGGTAACGTGAACTTGGGCGTGGCCTCCGCCACACAGAGCCTCAGTTTCCTCCTCTACAAAAAGCTGGAAAATGTCATCTGCCCAGCACCTGTCACAGAGCTGTTAGGAACGCCAAGAGGGATAAAGGAGGGAAAATCAGGGGGTGAACAGAAGCACTGGACAAACGTAAGGGATTAAAATGCGTCGTCTGGAGAGCTGGCCAGCTTCTCCAGGTCCTACACACAGGTTCATTTGGATGGGGAGGAAATTAAAGCGCGAAGGATCCTGATGCTTCCTGAAGGTGGGCCCACAGCAGAGATGGTGTGGGTCCCACCCCTCTGGGAAGGAGGGCTGTGGTGTGGACAAGGTTTGGGGGGCACTGATGAGTTTTAACTGCTTCACACTTTCGCCAGAGGCGAGGCCCGAGGTTTCGGTCCCAGGCAGAGAGAGGAGCTTTCCAGGGGAAGGACCGCCACACACCCGTTGCTCCAGGACAGGAAACTGCTCTCAGGCATCCATCTCTGTTTCCCGCTCACCACCAAACTGTCCTGGGCCAAAAATAACCTCAGTGGGGCATCACTGACCAGGAGTAGGTTTCCATCCTGGTCTCCGTCTGTGCCCCTGAGCAGGACAGAGAGAGGGAGGAAGAGAGAGGGAGAGGGGGAATGGGGGAGAGAGAGAGGGAGGGACCGCGGTCTCCACACAGCCCTCCCCCTTCTCGTCCGTTATTTCAGCTCCGTGGAGAGAAAACAAAGCCCCATTTATGTCTCCCCACTAAAAATAGCCTGTCTATTCCTTTCGAGGACTCGGGCCTGGGCAAGCCTGCCAGGTCAGCGGAGACTGGTCTCAGATTTAGTTTGAGAAGTTGGTCTGCAGCGTTTTCCGCAGCAGAGGCCGACCGAAGATGCTCCTAGGAAAGGAGGATCCTGCAGCGCGAGGGTCCAGGGCTGGAGGTGGCCCTGCCCCGAAGGGGTGGTACAGGGGAGACCCTGTTTGAACATGTCCAGGGTCTGGGGGCCCTGGGGAGGGGGCTGTGCCCAGCTGCCCTCTGCCAACAGGGTGAGGATGGCTTTGAATCCTCAGCAGGGTGAGACAGAAGTGGTTTGTCTCTGGGCCTCGGGCTCCTCAGACAGCTTCTACCTGATTTCTCGCAGGGCCTTAGCAACCAGGCTCTGGAATTTGGCTCCAGAGAGCAGCTCGGGGAGGGAATACTCTCGGGACTGCGGTGGGGGAGGGAACAAAGGGTCACCATTATGTACACAGTGAATGATTCTTTTTTTTAGGAAAAAGAAAAGTTGCGTGGTTGGGGGGAAGAGAGGGTGTGTGTGTGTGTGTGGGGGGGTGCGTGTGTTTTAGGATTTCCAAATTCAGCAGCTGTCCCTTCTCTCAGCGCTGCAGATTCACACACGCCCGGGGCCACAGACAGAGACGCAGGCCAAGGGCTCCGACCTGACGGCAGGGCAGCCTCTCCCTCCGTCCTGTCCCGACAACTCTCACCTGGGCAGGGCGGCCTCAGGCCCTGCAGAGAGACACCGCTGCCCTCCACCCACGGGGCGGGGTGCCAGGTCTCAACGCTTTCCTCTAACATGGGCTCAGGCAGCTGGCAGGCCCCAACCCCCAGCTTTCGTCCTGATTTCTCAGTCTCCTGTGAGGGGTCCCCTCCGATCCCCATCAACCTTTTCTTTTGGAAGTGGGTTGGTGCCCATGAATAACAAATTAAGTCGCATGGTCCCCCAAGAAAGCAAAGAGAGGAGGCCAGGAAGAAGAGCCGGTATCACCCCCAATTAAGGGGCCTTATGTTTTCTGAGTGGGGAGGGGGTTACCTGGGATGATGCCAGGAAGGGAGGTATTTGGAAGGGAGGTATTCAAAATCCAATAATACTGGGTTCTAATCCCTGCTCTGACGCTTCCTGGCAGGGAGGCCTCGAGTATACTTTCAACCCATCAGCACCTCACCTATAAAGTGGGGCAGAACAAGAACTTCTCTTCAGGGGCTCAAGGCAATGGAATGGCCCAGTCTGTGTGGCTCAGTGGATTGAGCGTTGTCACAGGGACTGAGAGGACTCCTGGTCAGGGCACATGCCCGGGTTGTGGGCTTGATCCCCAGTAGGGGGCGTGCAGGAGGCAGCTGAGGGATGTTCTCTTGCATTGATGTTTCTATATCTCTCTTCCTCTCTCTCTAAAAAAAAAAAATCAATAAACTTATTTAAAAAAAAAAAAAAAAGACAATGGAATGAGGTGAATGAGGCACAGTGCTTACCCAGCACAGCCTCAAGTTCCTGGGAGTTCCTTCCCAAGTCCAAGCAGGGGACGCGTTAGAGGTCACCCACCCTCCTTACACTCACTGGGCTCGCCCTGTGTGCCAGGCATTGTCACCCACTTGGCGTGAATTTTCCAATTCCATCTTTACAATCACTTATTTTTCGGATAGAGAAACCACAGCTCAGAGGGATGAAGCCAGTTTCCCCAGGTCCAAAGGAACTCATATTTGAACGCAGACCATCTCCTCTTGAGGCCACCTTGCTAACCCTCCACGCCAAGGTGTGCACTGAAGCAGATGTTCCCCGGCACTGAACACGGGGAGCTGGCTTCCGGCTGGGGAGCGTGGGCAGCCAGAGCTGCGGTGGCGTCTTATCTGGGCTGATCTCAAACATGGGAGGGCGGAGGGAGAGGGAAAAAATAGGAGGCTTGTCTTTGGGGTTTCAGCTCAGCTTACCAAACGACAAGAATTTTCAATGCTGCTACAGGGAGACAAAGTGGTAAAACAGGTTTGTGGTGGCTCAGAGGAGAATGGGAAGTGTTCTCACCAGAAGCTGGACTGCAGGAAGGGGGAGGCGGGGAGGGCACCCGTCCTGTGATGACGAGCCCTTCCAGTGTGTGCTCAGAAGCTGCCCCACCACTCAGTGGAGGTCTGAGGAGGCTACCTGCTTTATAGGTCAACACTGGGAATTTTCTCAGTTCACAGTCACTGCCCTCAACTGCCTGGGGCGCTAGTGAAGATTACCAAGAAGCATAAAGCAAGGTCTCTTATCTTCACGAGATTAGAATCTGGTCTGAGAGCCAGGACTGGCATATATAGATATGCAAACGTAAACATATCTACGTAAGCACTTGTACATAAAATCATAATTATAACGTAGAGAATGGATTGTGCACAACCTGTAATACAAGCCACACTTTCTTACACCTTGTGTTGGTGGGGGATTCGTGGTGGCAGTTGGGGTGGGGTGAGAATTTCATTTGGTCAAAGTTTCCTGGAAACTCCTTAGTCACCCAAAAAGTACAGTGTGTGTGGCGTACATACTTCTAATAAGACCAGTGGGAGAGATGCCTGTTCCCTGGTGGAGCTCACTAGATGAAGCTGGCGCCCAGTTTTGGGGGTCATGGGGGGAAAGAGAGCCTGTTTCGTTTCTGTGCATGTGAGATTCTACTGGACCTACTGGCGGGGATGAGATGGGTACACAGAAATGCTCAACACTTGTTTCTACGGCTCGTAAACCTCAACTGAATGGAACAGACCTTGACCGGCTTCAGGAACTCAGGGGATGATGGGCACTCTGTGCTCTGAAATGATCCCTCTTTCCTTTTTCTAAACCCCAACCTCGGGGGACGGTATGTTCAGTAAATGCCAGTGGAACGGAACTGGAATGAATGATGCGAGAACCACGCTGCGAGAGAAGGGGAAAGAGAAGGGGCCGGAGGGGAGCGCGGTGGGGAGACGCAGAGCAGGGCACACTTACTTCTTCAGGGTCTGGAAGCCATGCTCTTTGAACTGTAGCTCCTGCTGGAGGTGGACCATCTCTCTCTTCAGCTTGTTGACCTGGATGATGGAAGGCCACACACGGGTTAGCTCAGAGGCTGACACTGAGCTGCAGGCTGTCTTCTCCCCGAAAGGGGAGCCCAGAGCCCCACACTGCTGTCCCTGCATAGTGACTCAGGGCAACAACCCCTGGGTCACATTGCTCACAACAGCCCCCCCTCACCGATGCTGCCTGGGTCTCTGCAGCTGCCCATTCAGTCTGCATCCCAGCCTGGTTGTCCTGCGAGTCATCCAGAGCCAGCCCTCGCTCCAGGGATACAGGACGTGGACAGGAACTGGTTGATCTGGGGCAGAGCCTGGCTTTCCCTCTGCCCAGCTAGGTGACCTCTCTCAAGCCATCTCGCCTCTCTGAGCCCCCCTGTCCAGTTCTGGGGGACGGTGGCAATTCCCAGAGCCATGCATTTCTTAAAGCAGGTCACGGGTATGAGAGTGCTGTACATGGCTGCAGAAGGTCATGTAACAACTTCAAGGTAAGACTTGGCCTGGTAGCCAGGTCCAGCCTGCTGAAATGCTTTGTTTGACCTGCAGTGTTATTGAATTTTAAAAAATTAGTCGCTAATAATTAAATATTGAGAAATTTCATATAATAAGCCTAGACATATAGCTCTTCTCTAAAAATACTCGAAGATCTGCCAACACTGAGCCCACATTCCTGCACCGCCATAGCAGACTAGAGCTGAACTTCAACAACCCCTTTAGACAGGGCTCACCTCTCCAGGTTACAGTCCCCACTGCTCCCTACTGCCTCAGCCCCAGCCCTCTCCCCTCTTTTATGTTTTCTTACAGGCATTTGAGTTTGTAGACCCCATCTGAAGGTGAATTAAACCAGTGCTCAAAATACGGACCTTACCTTGCGCACATACATCATTTAATGCTGTGCCTCAGTTTCCACATCAGTAAAATGGTGATCATGAAGTAGTTAAATAAGATCACGCAGAACCAGCAGAAGCGAGGAAGACAGCACACTGCACCAAGAACTCTGGAGTAAACCTGAGTCCCTGTGACCTTGGGCAAGCTACTTCTCCCCATAGCCTCTGTTTGCTGAACTTTAAATGCAGATATCAACACCAGCTACCTCATGTTGGTTGTCGTGAGGACATGAGATAATACACATGAAGCTTTGAGCACAGTGCCTTGCATACAGGGATTGCCTATGACATGGTAGCTGCTGTTACCACTACTGTTGCTATGACAACATCATACTGCTACTACTACTGCTATTATTCAGGGCCTGTGAGTCAGCATTGGCTGAGGGATCCACTCTGGTCTTAGAGGTGGGCTAGTGGCCTACGGCTGCCTCAGTGACCCCCATCAACAGCACAAACAAAGAGGCCCTACCCGGGATTTTGCAGTGGCAATTTCAGCTTTCAGGATCTCAGGGTCATACTTAGAGCTGGATGACGAGCCAGAGACCACTGCAAGGAAGAAGGAAAAAAAAATCTGTAGAAGAAACACATTTTGCCAAAATTGGCTTATTTGGCCATCTAGATAAACCCAGAAAGGAAGGACTAATAGTGAATAACCTAAATGTCCAACAGTAGAGATTTGTTAAATCAATACGGTACATGCATAAATGGGGACTATACAGCATATATGATTTAAAACGATGGAGCAGAAGGATACTGGACAAGGGAAAAGGTCTAAAACATATTGTTATATGAAAACAATAGCTTATAAAAAACTACAAAGAAAGAATATAGATGAGGAAAAAAGTACACAGTACACAAATACAAACATTCTGCATCTAAAAAGATTGGAAAGAAATATACCAAAAAGTAACTAAGCACCCAATTAAGAAACAAGCCATCAGCTTCCCCTCTGTCCCCTCACTAACCCTCCAACGAAAAGAGTTTTATATTTGAACAGGACCTTAGAGACAACCATTAAAGTCCCACCTTCTTATTTTTTTATTTTTTATCCTTACCCAAGGATATTTTTACATTTATCTTCAGATAGAAGAGCAAGAGGGAGAGAGGGAGGAAGACAGAGAGAGAAACATCAATGTGAGAGAGACACATCGATTGGTTGCCACCCGCACAACCCCAACCGGGGCCCGGGACGAACCGCAACCGAGGTACGTGCCCTTGGCTGGAATCGAACCCGGGACTCTTTGGTCCAAGGGCCGATGCTCTAACCGCTGAGCCAAACAGGTCAGGGCAAAGTCTCACCTTTTTAAATGTTCACTTTTTATTCATTACACAGGATGGGGCAATAGTAGGTTTTACAGTTGTTCGTATGGAAAATAATATAGTAGTTAATAAATAATAATACAAGAATAAACTGTGTTTCACATACAACTATAAACCTACTTTTGCCCCACCCTGTATGTGAACACAGTTTAACACAGTCCACGTGAAAAAAGAGCATGCTCCACAGGTCCCTAGTCCCATATCTCACCACCTAACAGGTAATCATTTCAACGTATTCAGCCAGTTCCCTGGGTATCCACGCCTGTGTGTCTAATAACATGTGTGTGGTGCCGCTTCTTGATTTTTTCAGTGTTAGGCATTATTTTTTCACTTGTCTCTCTGGAGGATGGAGACGCAGGTTCCTTCCTCCCTTCCCCAGCCCCTATACCACACGTCATTTGAGTGAAAGCAATCTTCAGTGTTTGCATTACTTTTACTCTGTAAACACTATCTGGGGCAGAGGTATGCAGCTGACTTTGCTTACTTTTCCTTTGCAGCACATTTATTTTTCCTAGAGTTAATAATTGTCATTTTTATGTCTGCCTATAAACTTATCACTGATTCAACTGAACACTCTGACAGTTACCTAAATCTCTTCTGACAGAGCCCAGGCCGGTGTGCCCCATCCTGCCTGGTTCTTCTTTTGGGCTCTCTCTTGCCCAGACATGCAGCATCCTGAGACCCTCTCCCTCCTCTTTCCTAAACACCATGTCTTCCCCTCTGTGGCCTACCCCTCATTTGGGCAGAACATCAAAACGAGAAGGAAGGAAACATTTTGAAATCTCACATCTCTAAAAATATCTTCAATCTATCCTATACTTGTTTATAGGTAGTTTTGCTGGATATAAAATTCTAGGTCGGAAATGATTGTCCTTAAAATTTGGAAGGCACTGCTCTATTGTCTTTAAGGTTTTCAGTGTTCCCACTGAGAAGTCCGGAGCTATTCTGAGTCCTAATACTTTTTCTGTGACCTGGTTTTTCTCTCGGAAAACTTTTAGGATCTTGAATCGTTCCCAGTGTTGAAGTTGCACAATGGTATATCTTGGTGTAGCTGACTTTTATCCATTGTGTTGGGAGCTCAGTGAGTCCTTTTGATTGAAAAACTCTCCTCCATTAGTTACGGGAAGTTTTTTCTGAATAATTTCATTGATGCTTCTTTCCCCATTTCCTCTGCTCTATCTGAACTTTTATTACTCAGACAGATTTCCTGGCCTGGTGCTCTATTTTTTCCCCATACTTTTTGTATTTTTTTGTTCTTCTTTTTAGAAGATTTCCTCAGTTTTACTTCTAGTCTTCCTACGGAGTTTTCATTTCTACCATCATGTTTTAATTTCCAAAGGCTCCTTTGTGTTCTCCGAGGTTTCCTTTTTATAAAATGGAGCATCCTGTTCTTGTTTCACGGTTGTGTAGCTTCTCAGTGTGTTCGTCACCACACAGACTCCCTGTTCCCTCCAAGGCCTTCCCCTCACCATGTGTTTGTTTCAATCTGTATTATTCATGTTCGAGGCTTCCCTCGGACGTCTGGATCTCAAGGCTGGCTCACACTGAAGAGCGGGGGCCCTAAACACGGACTGGGTTCGAGCTTGCTGACTGGCTTACGTGGAACATGATTCGGCTGGACGGTTTCATCCAGGAATCCTCCTCGCCAGTGTCTTTACATCTTTTATCTTTTTATCTCTTTTCTCTGTTCAGATTTCCCCAGACTCTTCTACTGTCCAGTGGAGGGTAATAACCTGGCACCATTCTGGGAACCAAGTGGTACCTGCGGGCTGGGGTCTCAAAATCCTGTTTGTCCACGATCAGTATAGTGCAGCCCAGCAGTGAACTTGCCTTGTGTCCTGTAGTCCAAACTCTGTTTTGTTCTCTCCAAAAAGTAAACCTCCAGTCTTTTTTTTTATTTTGCCAGTCGGGGACGGGCAGTTACCAATTTGAGGGGGAGACCAGGTGGTCTGTCTCAGAAACAACTTTCATGCAATCCTCTTATTGGAGACCCTCCTTACTTCCCTCCCACTCCCAGAGGTAGATGCTTCTCCAATACACAAGGCTTCTGCAGGTGCGCTCTATGGACTACAGTGTTGTTTTTCTTCATTATCGGCCCATTGTCTCTTTTCTCACTTCTATCGGATAGGTTGCCACCTGTCCATCTGCTTTCCAGCTTCCACATTATACAGGCTGGGCCGAAAGTAGGTTTATAGTTGTGTGTATGGAAAATAATACAGTAACTAATAAATAATAACAATACAAGCATAAACTCTGTGCTTCGCAGCCTCACAACTGTAAATTTACTTTTGCCAAACCCTGTATTGCTGCTTTGTTCTCCGAGGCTCATTGTCCCTGTGCGTGTATGCCTTCAAAGATCTTTTATCCGATCTTTTCTGAGTTTAGGAGTCAGTGAAATCAGGTGGGTGTTTCAACTGGTATTTTTACCTGCAAGGCTCCTAGTGATTCAGTTTTCAAATCTCCTCTCTGTAAGGGCTGGAGTGAGGAAAGAGCACAGTAGGTCCCAAAGAACCCACCTCTCCCAAGTTCTCATCTTTCAGAAGATGGGAGGACCCCAGTGTAGCCCAGGAACCTGAGACGTTGACTGGCTGACTTGGATTAAATGAAGAGAACTGGTTTTGAGGTCAGATCCTCCTGGGTATAAAGGCTAGCTGGGTTAATTTTATACCAGTGTGACCTTGGGGAAACGACTTTCCTTCTCTGGGCCCGTTTCTTTATCTGTAGAATGAGAACAGCAACATCTTGCAGGATTTTATGTGTCTATGTGTGGGAAGGGAGGCTACTTTACTTTTTAATTTTTATTCTTTTAAGTTTTTTTAAAAAAATGTTTTTATTGATTTTAAAGAGAGAGGAAGGGAGAGGGAGAGAGAGAGAAACATCGATGAGAAACATCAATCAGCTGCTTCCTGCATACCCCCTACGGGGGAATGTGCCCACAACCCAGGCATGTGCCCTGACCGGGAAATCGAACCAGTGACCCTTTTGGTACATCGGACGCGATGCTCAACCAACTGAGCCACACCGGCCGGGCAAATGAGGTTACTTTAAGTGACGTATGTAGAGTCCCAGCACATTGCCCTGCAGGAATACAACAGGGTCACATTAAATGTTAGTTCTCTTCTTCCCCACAAAACTAGAGATTGTACCAGAGGTGACAATAAAGTCTCCATCCCCAGGGCAGGGCCCACAACAACCAAGGGCAGGTGGCAAAACCCTCACAAGCCCTGGCAGGCCATCTGAGTTAAAAGCAAGGCATGTGACCTCACCGGTCTGTCAACATGCTAAAGAGCTTGACTTGGAAGGCAAACCTGGCTTGTAAAACTGGGAGAAAGTCATGAGAAGGCTTGGGCCATCTCTCTTTAACTGGGATGCTTGGGCTGGGGGATTGAATTAAACCAGTTTCTAGCTTGTTTGGATCTCAGATCAGGTTACCTAAGATGACCCCAGTCCCTTCAGATAGAAGTTCTTTAACATTCCAAATCGGTGGTATCTTTGAGCCTGACAGTGCTCTTGGGAGCGTCTGGAAGTCACAGGACAGGGCTGCATCATTTACGTCCTACCATTGATCATGGATTTATTCTTACTGGTTCCAAGGATCCATTAAAAATCTTTGTCATTTCAATGCCAAGTAATTAGTAACATCAAATAGTAACTGCGATTATCTGAGAGCTTAAGCACATGACAAATAATATTCTAAGTACTTTAAGCTCCATGACACCCTAATGAAGGTGATACTGTTATTATGTCCCTGACAGATGAAGAACTGCAGCACAGAGAAGTGGCGTAACTTGTGCAAGGTCACACAGCGAGGAAGTTGCACATCCTGGATTTGGACCCAGGCAGTCCAGCTTCAGGGTCCATACTCTCAAAATATTATGGAAAGTGTTTCCTGCCAAAAAGAATATTTATGCACATCTTTAATACTTTCAACAATAAAGAAAAAAAAAGAATATTTATTCAGCCATTAAGATGTTCTCAGGGAGTTATTTTACCTAGACCAGTGGTTTTCAGTGGGGGCAATTTTGCCCTGGAGGACACATTTGGCAATATCTGGAGACATTTTCCGTTGTCACAAGTTGGGGGTGGGAGACCAGGGATGCTAGTGGGTAGAGACCAGGGATGCTAGTGGGTAGAGACCAGGGATGCTAGTGGGTAGAGACCAGGGATGCTAGTGGGTAGAGACAGGAATGCTGCAAAAGGTGCCACAACACACAGGACAGCCCCTATAATGAAGATTCATCTGGCCCCAAATGTCAGTAGTCCTGAGGTTGAAAAACCCTGGCAGACCACTAAGGAAATACTGGCAGACAAACGCATGTGATGAAGAACATAAACAGGAGCTTTTACAGAGGCTAATTTTGGGGAGGGGAGTCTGCTGATGGAGTTGTCACAAGTGAGCCTCTCAGAGGCAATGACCTGAAGGATGAGACAGGAAGGATGAGAGGGAAGCAGCTGTGCAAAGGACCCAGAGAAGAGCATTCTAAGCAGGGGAACAGCAAGTACAGGTGCAAAGATACAGGGCAGACTACAGGAGCAGGGGGTGGGCAGGTGGGTGGGGCATTGGCAGAGGGGGCTCAGTCCATCTAGAACCCAATGACTGGCAGCATGAGGTGGGGTGGGTGCAGCTGGCAGGGGCCTGATCACACAGGACTGTAGAGGCCATGAAAAGAGCGACGGGAAGCCACTGAAGATTTTTTAAAATTGTGGTAAAACATACCTAACATAAAATGTACCATTTTCACCATCTTTGAGTGTACACTCATATTGTGCAAACATCGCCACCATCCATCTCCAGAACTTTTCATCTTCCCAATCTGAAACTCCATACCCATCAGACACCAACTCTCCACACCCCACTTCGCAGCCACTGAAGGGTTTTAAACACAGAGACAATGTAACCTGACTGGCATTCCGAGGTGGTGACAAAGGAATGAAAGAAAATGGAAGAAAGATGGCAAATGAGTCACTGCAGGGCATAAGCAGGAGCAGGAAGAGAGAATCTGCACAGGGAGTGGAGGAGGAAAGTGGGCAGCTTTGAGCAGCACTTAGAGGCAATGCAGGCAGGACTCAGGGCAGCCGGTCCCTCCTCCCTGAAGTGGCGGTGAGGGGCGGGCTGGTGGCGGGAGGTACTCACAGCTGACCTGGGAGCCCAGCTTGTGCTCCCAGACGGCGTGCAGCTGCTGATACTCCTGCTGTGCAAGCTCCAGGCGTTGCTGCTTCACCTGGTAGATCTCCTTTTGTGCACTCAGGGCCTCCTGGGCCACCACCAGGTAATCCTTCAGCATGTGCTCCTGCTCCCGCCGCCATTGTACCCGGGGGTCCTCGATCTGAGTGGTTTCTGGAACAGACCCCAGAGACTCTAGGTCAGCACCTCACAATTATCTGTTGGGTTGGTGGCCTGAGGCATCCACTACTAGAAAACAAAAAGCATAATGAACAGACAACCACAATAAATGTGAATGGGTTAAACTTACCTATTAAACAACAGAGACGCTTCACTTTGATTAAGCAAACAAACACAAAATAAACCGGGATCATTTTCCAAACCCAAAGTCAATCTGTCTGAGAACAGCCAGGAGAAAGACCAGATTTGAGTTCTAACTTAGACAGAGGCTCAAGGACATTATAGATGTTTAAGGTTATCTGTTTTGGCAAAGAGAAAAGGAAAGTAAAATAACTAATACTTCAGAGGATATGAAGAAACAAGGACCCCCATACCCGACCGGAAATGTAATTTAGAACAGCCTTACTAGAGGGCTATCTGAGCATGCACATTAAGAGCCTTAAAATGTTAATACCCTTTGACCAGTAACTTCCCCTACAGTAATTTATTATAATAAGATATTAAAGCAAAGATGCATTTGTACAAAACCATGATAACAATAATAATAAAAATAAATAACAAGCACTTATTTCATGTTTATTCTATGTCAAGTGCTGTTCTAGTTACTTTATATCTATTTACTCCTTTAATCCTTACATTAACCCTATAAAGGGAATTTATAGGGTTACTGCCCCCCTCCCATTATACAAAAGAAAAAACAGAGAGAGGTTAAGTAACTTGCTCAAGGTAAAACAGAAAATAACTGCTCAAATAAATGTTATATTTACATGAGCTACTAATACAGCCATTAAAAAATGTCTTTGAAAAAAAATTAAAAATGGAAAGGTTCTTATGATACAAAAGTGAGTGATAGCACAGTGTGCAAAACTTCATAAATAATTTTGTATTTATCAAAATAAATATGGACATTCTCCAAAATATTAAGAGGAAGCTTAGCAAATTATCAACAGTAATTTCATTTTTATTTTTAAAATTACATGTACAATAAAGATGAACAGCAGTAATTTAAAAAGTGTCAAAGACAAAAAGATATTAATATTTTTAAAAAAGGGATACTGGTCCTGGCCAGTTTGGCTCGGTGGTTAGAGCATCAGCCCTGGGACCAATGAGACGCCGGTTTGACTCCAGTCAAGGGCACATACCTCGGTTGTGGTACAATCCCTGGCCCTGGTTGGGGGTGATAAGGAGGCAACAAATCGATGTCTTTCTCACATCAATGTTTGTCTCCCTCTTTCTTTCTCTCCCCCTCTCTCCCTCCCACTCTATCTGAAAATCAATGGAAAAATATCCTCAGGTCAGGATTTTTAAAAAAAATCAATAAAAACATATATATATTTTTAAAAAAGTAATAAAAAAGGGATACCGGCAGCTGAGCAGATGTAGAAGAAGTCAAAGCAATGCCAAAGAACCAATGGCGGTTGACGACCAACTCCCTGGTCATTCCCCAGTTGGCGGGTGGAGTTAGGGGTGACTGACACACCAGAAATTGTATAATCATGGCCATGTGCTCAATCCAGCCAGCAGGTAGGTTTTACTTAGCCCAAAGAACTTTATTCATTTTGAAAAGACTTGGCCTGTCGTGACCTGGCTGAAGATGTTTTTTAAAGTTAGTAACATTTTAAAATTTATATATTTTTTGAAAAATACTAAAAAATACAACAAAAGAAAATCTCACAATTCCACAATTGCCAATTTATAAAATAAGAAGTGAGAATTCCCATTTCTCTAATCCTACTCCCCAGAGGTAACTGCTGTGAGGAGTTCACACAGTAACAGATATTGTCCCTTTTATCTACAAATCAATTTATGTACATGTCTATATACACAAACTTATTTTTAAGGCAATGTGGCCCCATGTCATGTAGTTTGGTCTGCAATTTGCTTTCACCTCCAACTGATATATCCTTTCATCCTTCCTAGCAGGTGCATAAAGATTAACCTCAATTTTTTGCCCGGCCAGTGTGGCTCAGTGGATTGACCGTTGTCCCATGGACTGAGAGGTCCTGGTTTGATTCCCGGTCAGGGCACATGCCTGGGTTGCAGGCTTGATCCCCGGTGGGGGGCGTGCAGGAGGCAGCTGATCGATGTATCTCTCTCACATCAATGTTTCTATCTCTGTCTCCCTTCCTCTCTCTCTAAAAAAATCAATAAAAACATATTAAAAAAAAAAGATTAACCTCAATTTTTAATATTTTTTTCAGTTGTATTAGTGTTGATGTTTTTATTTTTCACTCACCTCAGTCAGTTAAAGGACAGCACAGTATTCCACGCTGTGGTACTAGGGGTATTCACGGCAGGGTATTAGTGGTTCCCCAGAGCACTAATGGGAAACGGAATTGGTTGCGATTCTTTTGCTACCACAATCAAAGCTGCAGTGAGGGTCCTTATAAACATACTTCTGCGAACTTGTCTATGAATTGCGTAGGACACATTTCTTAAGAGAGGAACTATTGCGTCCGAGGATAAACAAATTTTATATTCTGATAGTACCAAATTACCTTCCAAAAGGTTGTACCAATTTTTATTCTCACACAGCCCATGGGAGTGCCTTTTCCCCAGATTCTCAGCAAAATCGCTTAAAAAGAGCAAATAAAAAGAGTTGTTGCTTCATCCAGAAATTCTGAGTCCCGGAAGCATACCAGGACCAGCCGAGGAGCTTCAAAAAACAAAAACACGAGAAAGCCTCGGCCCTGTCCCAGAACACTTAACAGCAGATCCTCGAATAACGTCTTTCGTTCAATGTCATTTCATATAACGAAGAGATGCCCTAGGAACTTAACTCATTCATATATCATTAGCCTCTGATAAAATTGGTTTTGTTATACATACATTGTTTTGCAGAACACATAATTTGATCACCAATTAAAACCATCTAACCATGATGAGTATAAATGATGGGAATGCTGACATATTAAATAAGGAGAACGGGTTATGACTGGAAAAGAATTGTCTGTATCTGCTGTTTCCAGTTCCTCTCCTCTGTTTTCTTTCACACTCACTCCAGTTAGACTTTTGCCCCCAGTCCTTGTCCAAAGTTGCCCTCCACAGTCAGGATCACCAGCGTCACCTGTGTTGCTAAATCTAGTGGTCAATTCTAAGTACTCTTTGTACTTGATCTGTCAGAAGCATCTGACACGGCTGACAACCCTCCCCTTGATATGCTTCCTTCCCGTGGCTGCTGAGACCCTCGGGTTTTCTTCCCACCTTTCTGTTCACGCCTCAGAATCGTCACTTGCTTTCCTCTTCTCTGCACACTCTGACTGTCTGAGGACCCCGCGGCTCATTCCTTGGTCTTCCTCAGCTTGATTTGTCACTTTGGTGACCTCATCCGGCTTCATGTTGTTAAATACGACCTATATGCCGACAACTCCCATGCACACATCTCCAGCCCCGGCCTCTTTCCAGACTCCAGATTCCAACATCAAGCTGACAGGCACCATCTTCTCTCAGGTGGGTAACAGGCATGGAAGACTCAACACACTCCAAAGAACCCTCATTCTTCCTTCCCAAACCCACTCCTCCTGCAACTTTCTCCATTCCATTGCTGGCAACTCCATGGAGACAGTTGCTCAGGTCCAAGGAGAGTCATTCGTTCCTCTTTCTTTCACAGCCCATATCCCATCAGGAAATCCTGCTGGTTCTACCTTGAAACTATATCCAGCATCTGACCACTTTTCACCACCTCCACCATGGCCCTGGTGTGGGGACACTGTCCTCTGTCACCTGGACTATTGCAATCATCTCTCACAAGTCTCCCTGCTTCTATCCTTCCCCACTAAGGTCTACTGGTAGCCAGAGTAACCTTTTAAGACATAGAGCAGAACATGTCACTCATTTGCTTCAAACTCTCCAATGGCTCCCATCTCACCTGGAGTAAAAGCCAGAAGAGTAAGGCAGATGGACCACTGCCCCATCTATCTCTGGTCTGATGCCCTTCTCCTCTTTCCTCACTCATTCTGCCATTGGCCACCTGCCTCCTTGCCATCCTTCGAGCAAGCTAAATGTGACCGCACCTTCGTTTTTACGCCATCTATCCTCTCTACTTGAAATGCTCCTCCCCTCCCCCAACCCTTAGCTCACTTCTCATCTCCTCAACAAGTTCTTCCCGTGTCCTCGCCCCGCCACCCTCAAACACACCTCTGCTCTCCAGCACCCAGCAGCCAGGAGCCCACACTCTGCTTTCTCTTTTCCCCCATAATACTGATAATTGTCTAATACACTACATACTCTGCTTATTTATTCTGCTCATCTTCTCTTCTGCGCAATGCAAGCTCTGTAAGGGAAAGGATCACTGCCATTCACTCTCATGTGACCCAAGCTCCCAGAAGAGGTCCTGGAACATGGCAGGTGGTAAATGAATCCTTGCTGAATGAATGAATACTGGATGGTAAATTTAATTTGTGGTTCAACTGTAATGTGTCTATCACTCTTGAGAGGAATTTCGGTCTGGCAGGGCTCTGAATGCTTGGGCCTTGATGGTCATATTCATGCGACATTTGTATCACCGGCTCCATCTACAGAGGTGGTGCCCGCCATCCAATGAGAGCGCCTTCACACCAAAAGGAAACCAGTAGCGTGATAGCTGGTAAAACTGCCAGATAAAATTCTTCCCATTCTGGCCCCCATGCACCACCTCATTTCTGCCATCATCCCCTCAAGAACAGACTCTGCCACTGCCTGCTACTCCTTCCTCCCTTCTGTTTCTCCAACGTCTCCCAGAAGCACCTTAAAATCCCACTCCGAGCATCAGATGTTAATGAGGGGGATGCACTCAGCAATTAGAGACAGGAAAGGACTGATTAGGGCTCCTGCACATCAGTGTTTAACCCAGCACACCACGCAGCCCTCCCAGCGTTAACCTCATTCCCCATACACACCCAATTAGGCATATTTACTTCTCATTATCCAGTATGCAATCACGAGTGCTAATAAAAAGCCCTGCTACCCCCAACAACGCAATTAATGCCATTAGCTGTCTCTCGGAAACTCTGCTACACTTTGGTGCCAGCAACGGTCGGCTCGTTCGTCCACTGAGTCATGCATTCAAGCACGTATGCCCTTTTCTCCCTAGCCAAGGTCAAGTGCATGCCTACTGTGTGCCTTATCTAGAAGAAGTTCAACAACAGGTGAATGGTTATACTAGAGTGATGAGGGGCACAACGAAGGGATGGCCCGGGACTACCGAAACCCCGAGGAGGAGGTGGATGGAGAAGCACCCTTCTGCTCCCCAACAGTGGTTCAGATCCCAGCATGGCCGTGTTTTAGCTCCGAGTGCTGAGCGGTCGATGACTACCTCTAAGTCCCATTTATAAGATGGGGATAATTATCTTAACACCCCACAGGGCAGTTGGGAGGGTTAACTGCGATAATGCCTCGCTAGTGCCTAGCCCAGCACATGGCACAGGGTGCATGCTTAGTAAACGGGCTAGGGGGTTTGATGCCCTCTTCTCAGCCTTCCAGCTTTGCCAGGCATGACCCATTTCATTCCATTCTCCTTTTCCCTAAAAGGAGCAAGGAAATCCTCCAGTTCAGAAGGCTGGGAATGAGACAGAAAAATCCTCCTTCCTCACATGAACGAATGGGGCAGCGAATTTCCGAGGACAGGAATAGTCTCGGCCAAGAAGGTGCACAATGGATGAGGCCCAAGTACACTCGACTCACCCTGGCACGGGGACAACCTGGGTTCCTCCACCTGTCAGAAAACACGCTTGTCCCCTTTCTCAACCTATTCCTCCATCAGAGTCCCAGAGACAAAGACACTAGGAATCTTCATTCCGGATCAAGACAGCTGGGTCACAGGCATGAAGTGAGGGTGGGCTGACGTGTGTGACGGGCTAGAGACACACACGCTCATACCATCCGCTATGGACACACATGTGTGCACGCCGCTGGGGGCTTGCTGGGGCCCTGGCTGCTCCTACATGACCTGGCATAGACAATGAGACATCCACCTTTATGAGGGAAAACAGGTTCTGTATGCACACAAATTGATATATGTAAAAAAGAATATATGTGCATACACACAGAGACACCTGACTGGGAAGTTTTGGGAATGACACACAGAAATGGTGAGCAGCGGTCGCCCTTGCAGAACTGAGGAGATGGTTGTGAGAGGGGAGCCCAGCTGGTGAGGCTCAGCAGACTGAGCATCGTCCACGATTCCCGGTCAGGGCACATGCCCGGGTTGCAGGCTCGATCCCCAGTAGGAGGCGTGTAGGAGGCAGCCGATCGATGTTTC
Source organism: Tadarida brasiliensis (assembly GCA_030848825.1). Taxonomy (NCBI): domain Eukaryota; kingdom Metazoa; phylum Chordata; class Mammalia; order Chiroptera; family Molossidae; genus Tadarida; species Tadarida brasiliensis. Next base: position 115,086,086 of record CM061259.1, on the reverse strand, counting down.
TCTCTCACACAGATGTATCTACCTCTCTCTCCCTTCCTCTCTAAAAAAAAATCAATAAAAACATATTAAAAAAACACAAGTCTGGCCAGTGTGGCTCAGTGGTTGAGCGTCGACCCATGCACCAAGAGGTCGCCAGGTCAGGACACATGCCCAGGTTGTGGGCTCGATCCTCAGTGGGGAGCATGCAGGAGGCAGCCAATCGATGTTCTCTCTCATCGATGTTTCTCTCTCTCTCTCTCCCTCTTACTTCCTTTCTCTCTAAAAAAAATAAAATAAATAAATAAATAAAAACACAAAAAACCTTTTAAACTGTTATTGTATATGAGCACACATTATCGATTTACACCTACACTGACATCTCTATCGGACTCAATAGGAAACAAAATACAATCTGGCTTCCAGAGCCTCTTCTAAACTTGCGGGGTGAGAGTGGCGGTGGAGGAACAGGGAGAGGGGGTGGGGAGGGGACTTACTAGTGTTGTGGTCTATGAAGTAGTCTCCAACCTGCGGGTCGTACGCCTCTTCCCATCCTAGAGGCAGCTCATCGCTAATGCAGTCGGCAAAGGTGAGTGGTTTGGTATACCTGGCGAGGAAGAGGAGAAACAGACTCCATCAGCCCACAGTCCCCACACCCCTGCAACGCGCTGCTTCCCTTGGCCTCCTTGCTCCTTGGGGGTGGCCCAACAGCTCCAGAAACTCTGCACCAACACCAGGTCTGTCCCTATTGTCCCGGGAAGGTGAACACATGGAAGGAGGTGGGGAATCTGTGTTCCAACTTTGTCACTAACTAGGGAGAAATTTCAGCAGGTCACCTTCCTTCTCTGGGCCTCTGTTTCTATACCTGTACATGAGGGGTTTGCAGAAAAGGGCTCGAAGGTCAAGGCTTGCTTCTGGACTTGGACTCCAGCCCTCTGGCTTCTCCACCTGCCATTCCCCCCGCATCTTCCTCCTGGTCTAGCGCATGCTGTCATACCCATTTCCCCTCTGGAAAGCTGGCTTATTGCAGCATCCAGAAGAGCAGATGTCCCAGCCCTGTGAGTCTGGCCAAGAGCAGTATCTATTTGCCTCTGGAGCTGGTTCCCAAATGCCTGTGCCCACTGCTGACTTCCCTATCAATCCAGGCCAGACTGATCTTTCAGCAATAACCAGCCCCAAGTCCCCATTCTGCAGGGAGTGGAGTGGCAGCAATCACCCAGTCTTGTGGCTAAGTCAGACAGACAGACAGACAAATCACCCAATGAAACAAACAAAGGCTTGTCAGCCCGGGAAACACCACAAACCGCTCGTCAAGTATTTCAGCCAGACTGCCAGGAATCTAGATATACACGTCAGCCTGAGTGTTCCCTCCAGACAGCTCCTCGGCTTCTCCCCACCGCTGCCTCTGCCTAAAATACACATTCTAATCTTCACCCTCTCCTGTCTGCTCCCAACCTACTCCAAATTCCAGAATCCCGGAGACTCGGCTTCATCAGTGTTTCTGCAGACTGGCAAACTGGGGTTCCACAGCACAGGAAGGAAGATGGCTGCGATGAGGTCTATGATCCTGAACAAGACCTCCCTTCCAGTCACAGCAATCGACCCTCTCTCTTATCCTGTGCAATCTCCCTCCTTCTTACCTTCACTCCAAATCAAACTTACAGCGAGGATGAGGCCAGAGGTATAGAGGATATGCAACAGACTAACCACGATTAAATAATGGTTCAATAAGCATGACTTCCATTAGCTGTGTGAATCTGGCAACTTAACCCCTCTGAGCCTCAGTATTTCTATCTGTAAAGTGGGGATAATAATAACTGCAGGTTGTCAGTCAGCTCAAATAAGGTCATGTTTATAAGAACATTTAGCACACGTCCTGGTGCAAATGAGTTCTCAAAAAACATTAGTTATTATTATTCCCATTTCCCAAAAGCAGAAACTGGGGCTGAGGAAGAGTAAATAATATTCTCAATGTCAAAGACCTAGCTGGGATTTCCAGCAAGGCAACGTATCGCCGGAGCCCCTGCGGCGGAGCTAAAAGGTTCTCTTGAAAGTTGACATCTTCAAAGAATCTCCTGGGCCCCAAGGAAAATCACACAGGTGATGGGACCTTTCCTAGCTAAGAATGCTCTTCACTCAGGGACATCTGTGCCAATCTGGACGAAACTTCAGCAAAGTTGTCTGCAGCCCACCCCAGCCCATGATTCCAGAAACATTTCCAGCAGTACCTCCCCACGCAAACTTCCCTCTTCCTTATGGAGAATGACCAGTGACCAAGAAGATATGTCCCTTCCTGACAGCTCCCCGGAATCTGTGTAAGGATGATCACCTTTCAAAATTCCTCCCTGGGGATGAATGAAATGATTTCATCAATGGTGCATCTCAGCAAGAAAATCCTATGTCCCCCACAATTGGCGCTCAATAAATATCTGTAGAATGGGTGAATACAATCATGTATATGCAGGAACAAAAAATAACAATGTATTCTATATTATATGCAACGATGTGTTCTGTATTTTGCTACAATGAGAGGATGGCCTCAATTAACTATGAGAAAGACAACATTATTGAAAGAGATCTGTAGGACACTGTTAGGTGTGTGTCGCTGGAAGAAAAATTGGAAAGATAGACATTAAAAGGTTATCTCGGTACACAGATTTCAACATAATTTCATTTTTTTCTTTACTAATTTTTCTGTAATGTTCACATATTAATTGTAATGAAAATATTTAATAATGGCTAACTCTAGGCCTAGAAAGCAAGTCATATACGTCGTGTTCCCTCTCTGGGCAGGAGGCACACTTACTCCGTTTCACAAAGGAGAAAACATGCCCAGTATCGTGGAGTCGGTCAACCCCAGAAGCGTGACCTGAAGCCCCACTGCCCGATTCCCAAACCTGAGCTTTGCTAAAAAACAATTCACGAGCCCTGGCCGGTTTGGCTCAGCGGTTAGAGCGTCGGTCCGTGGACCCGAGAGTCCCGGCTTCGGTTCCTGCTAAGGGCACGTACCTCGGTTGCAGTTTGTCCCCGGCCCCGGTTGGGGTCATGTGGGTGGCAACCAGTTAATGTGTCTCTCTCACATTGATGTTTCTCTCTCTCTTTCTCCCTCCCGCTCTATCTGAAGATAAATGCAAAAATGTCCTCGGGTGAGGATAAAAAAAAAAACCAAAAAACAATTTACAAGATCCTGTGAGTCTCAGAACAATCTGGAATGCAGAGTCAGCTGCGCCAGAGATGCGGTGTTCAGGCTGAACCACAGGGAAGTCTGCAGCGGGCACAGGCACGGAGCCCGGGCATAGCTGCACGTTAGCTATCTACACCTCTGTACAGATATTCCGTGCCCTTGGATAGCCACGGCTGCTTGATGAGAAGGTAGCTAAATGTTTCAAAGTCATCAAAGGCATCAACACCAGTGATTCACTGATTCATGGGTGTGACATGAGGACGGGGGAGGCAGAACTGAAACACCAAAAATGCAATCACTTTTCCAAAAACACATGAACTCCACGGATTGTTCCAGCCCCTCGACACTGAGAAGTCAGAACTGAAATGAACATTAGCTATAAGCATCAGTAATGTGACCGAATGTGGATGGGGGCAGGGCACGGGATGCTGATTCTAACTTGCAGCAAACACAGACATTGTGCTTAATGGGGATTTTAAAAAAAAAGAGGACTCAAAGTTAGGAGAGGGCAAGAGGAGAAAGGAAGGCTTTGGTTTGATATTCAGGCTTCCCTTCAAAGCGATCATGGAGGGAAGCCGGAGGGCTGATATCCTGACTCCCAGAGCTCTTCCATGGGAAAGAGAAAAGCTTCAATTGGAAGACTACGCAACTTACAAGAAATCTGGACAGCAAGAATCTTTCTGGAACAAATGCCAAGAGGGTGATGAATTATTCAGTGTGCAGAGACGTGTCGTTCGGAGAGTCAGGATGAAGAGAAGAGTTTTTAGCTGCACAAGGATTTAAACACACACGTATACACACGTGCACACCCCCCGCTTCCTGCCGGAGAGGAACTGTTTAAACCAGCCCCCCTGGGAAACTGTGGGTACTTCTCTGCTCTGCAACATTTCCCCTTGGGCAGGTGCCAAGAATGTGAGCTGGAAGAGATGCCACCTTTCAGATGTGCCCAGGACTTGGGGGTTTGCCTGGGACTCCCAGCCCCCCCCCTCCAATGCAGCAATTCACCCCAGTCTAGCCCAGTGCAATGCCCTGGGCCGCTGAAAATCCCAATATGAAATCAAATGACCCACATGCTGGAAGGGCGGGAGGGAGGGAGGAAGGGGCTTGGCCAAGCAAGAACTCGCTCTGCTTCTTTTTAATTACAAATTTCTGAAGGAACACAAACATTCCAGGATGTTTCACAACAGGCCCTCCTGGAAAAAGGGCCCGGATGTGTCGCCTTGGATACAGGTAGGTTCTGGCAGATCACCCTCCACCAAGCACACGGACACACCTGTCCCGCCTCCCAGAACCACGTTCCTTTCCGATGGGCTGTGGGAGCCGGCCCGGAGCACGCTGCCACGGCCGCCGGCGGGCATTCGGCATTCACACAGTGTGTCCCTTCTAAGGAGGCGGCGCAGAGAAGCAGCGGAAAGGCTTTTGCCAAGTCTAACACCGGGTGGTGATTCTCCGGGGACTGAAGAACGCATAACATATCTTTCATGTTCCTGGTGCTTCCCGAGCAATCCTCACACTTCCCACAGGAACCTCTTTATCGTGTCCAGCAGGATGCTGGCCCCCGACCCGGCTCTCTCCATGGGCCAGCTGGGAGGGACAACTTTCTAAAGGGCTCTCGGGACTCCATGCCAAGAACTGTCCAAACTTTCAGCTGAATCTGTCCTCCAGGCTAGGGCACAATGGACAGGCCGGCTCCTCCTGCCCAGGGGTGTCTCACACACATAGTTCCCATAGCTGAGACTCACAACCCTGGCACGCCTTCACAACCCTGGCACACCTTCACCCCCGGGCCGCCGCACAGCGCCACTTCTCAGCTGTCCCTCAGCTTTCCACCGTGGAGGCTGGCGGGGGTGGGGGGGGTGCGTGGGGTGGAAGAAAGTGCAACATTTGAAGCTCTTTTTCCTTCCTTGAATTCAGTTCTGTCCAAACACCTTCATTCATTCATTTTAACAAATCTGGGGATGCTAAAAATAACCATGTCACAAGTTTGCTAGGCGGGCTGAGCCCCAGACTCACAGACGGACCTCGTGAATAAAGGCCAGCTGCAGAGTGGACGAGACAGACAGGGCCCTGCCCTGACACTGCAGCTGGGGAGACACCCCAGCCAGGACGTGAACTGACATGGTCATTCCAGCGATTCACGGTGATTCGGGAAAGGACGACGGGATCAGGTGGAATGGGGTGGGCGGTCACGGGGAAGCTCTGGGAGAAGGTGATCTTTGCAGGGAGACCAGATACACGGTGGGAGCAAAGGGAACAGCCAGCATGAAGGCTTTGGGGCGGGACATTAAAGAAAAATGCATGGCGTATCTTTATGTTATGAGTGATGGGGCAGAGGCAGCGAGGGGCAGAAGCTGGGCTTTTAGGGGCCTGGGGTCGTCCCTTATGAGGACTCTGAGCACCACCCCTATGCCCAGGTGACCTGGAGAAGCTCCCTCCTCACCCTCTGCTCTCTTCGTTTCTCCCTCATTTCGATCAGCCCTCCACGCAGCAAGGATGTGTTGTATGGACACAACAGTTCAGTCCCATGCCCCGCACGGTGAGGGCGCAGATGTCTGAGGAAGCCTTGTTTCTGCCTGCAGGAGCAGAGGGTCCGGCCAGGGAGCCAAGGCTTACCCTGAAAGCAGGCAGTGACATATCTGAGACTGTGGGCCACAGAGAATTAGAGGACGCAAGGACAGCTGATAAGGTGCTGAGTCAGTCGTACAGACGCAGAGGCCAAGGAATTGGGAGAAGAGGGAGACAGAGGCAACGGGGTGTAGTCAGGGGAGGCTGGAAGAGAGACAGACGGTGATTGGTCTCACGGTTCATGGGGAGACAGGGTAGATGCTACCCACAAGGCTCAGAAATCAATGAAACTCGGCTGGAGCCCACGCCCCGCCCCTTGCACAACCGTGGGTGTGTTATGCAACCTGGCTAGGAGTTTCCTTCTCTGTGAAACTTAGGAGAAGTCTCGCTCTCATAAGGGTGTTGTGGGGATTCAATGAGATAACCCACATAAAGCGCTGAGCACTGGGCCTGGCGTGGAGCAGTCCTCAGTAAAATGTGGGCTGTTAACGTGACCTACCGAGAAGCTTCTGTGCCCCGTGTACCGTGAGAATTGGGTCACCTTTCATCTTCAGGGATTGAAATGTTAGCTATTATCATATCATCACCATCATTCGTCATCCAAGAGATACCCAGTGGTGGTTAAAACCCACAGGCTCTAGACTCGGCCACCTGTGTCCAGTGCAGGCTCTGTCGCTCATTCGCTCTGTCCCCTTGGGCATGAACCCTAACCTGTCTGAATCTGCCTCTTCGTTGACAGGGTGCTTCATCTGCTCAGAGTGACGACCTGGTTAGAATGGGCCGTGATGAGCCCATGGCACACAGGCTCAGCCAACATTAGCTGTTATTAGACGTTAGGTTTTATTCCTTTATTTAAAAATTTTTTTTATTTCTTTCTTGATTTTAGAGAGAGAGGAAGGGAGAGGGAGAGAGAGATGGAAACATCGATGAGAGAGAACATCGATTGGCCGCCTCCTGCATGCCCCCCACTGGGGATCGGGCCCACAACCTGGGCATGTGCCCTGACCAGGAATTGAACCGGAGACCTCTCGGTGCGTGGGTCGATGCTCAACCACTGAGCCATACTAGCCAGGCTACGTTAGGTGTTATATCCCTATTTTCATGATGGGGAAGTGAAGCAAAAGAACTGTCCAGGCAGAGAGCCTATAAGCCTCCCGCTATTTCCCACATCCTTCTTTCCTGGGTCTGCTTATACTCTCTCCTTTTGGAAATTAAACCAGAGATGTTAGGAAATGGCAGGCTGGAGTGGACTTGGCTGTCAAAATTTGCTCTCTGAAGGGGTGTTTACACCAGGAATTTCCAAGTTCTCTGTCTCTGAAAATTTCCCCTCTCCCTCCCTCCGCTCTCAAACACCTGTCTCAACATTCTGGTTTTCCGACCCCCAGATCTCCTTGCTTCATGACTTTGGTTGGGCTGGTTTATCCAGAAACTCTCCTGGTCTCGTCACTCCTACTCCTGGAATTCTTTTATGGGGAAAAGAAGAGGAGGGAGAGATCTGGAGGGAAGGTTCCAGACTGTTTTCCCAGTCCCCTTCTCCTCTTCAAACTGGGCACCCACAAACCAGGGGCTCATCTCTCCCTGCTAATTCTTGTCTTCATCTGCCTCCACTGAGTCCTTGGGATCACACCCCTGAGCCCTGGGCTTGTCCCCTTCCTCCGTCTCCATCCTCCTGTCTCGCTGCCTCCCGCTCACTGACACCATCGCGAATCTGGGCTGCTGGTCCCCTCTGTGGGTCGCTTACTGGGATTTAAGATTACAGCTCTGTGAACCAGATCATGGATTAGAGTAGGCATGGCCAACTGACACGGAGGGCCAGATTCAGCCTGTAGCTATGTTTGTCTACTACAGTGCTGTTTTAAAAAGGGGGCAGGCAGCCCGGCCACAGTGGCTCAGTGGTTGGGTGTCGACCCATGCACTAAGAGGTCGTCAGTTCGATTCCCGGTCAGGGCAAAAAATGGCAGCCAGTCCCCTGCTCTCTAATGTATTACTCCTGGCGGTTAAAAGTACAGGGATCTGGTGCCAGACTCCCTGGGTTTGAATCCAGGCTCTGCCACCTTCGAGCTGTGTGACCTTGGATAAGATACTTAAACTCTCTGTGGCTCAGTTTTCACTTGCGTACAGCAAGAAAAAAATAATAATACATTTATTAAGTATTCCCTATCGTACCAGGAACTATTCCAAGCGCTTGACAGGTGTTAACTCACTTGGCCCTCATAACAATCCTTCCAGGTAGGTACCATGCAGACCTACCTCACAGTGTCCTTAGAAGAGTAAATGAGATAATTCCTGAAACAACACTTTAGTACATAGTGTGAATGCAATAAACGTGAGCCAATTCATTCTTCTTCTCACTGCTATCCAAATGAGGCCCCTGATGCAGGGGTATTAAAGAATGTTAAAACAGAGCCTCGGCCAGGTAGCTCAGCTGGTTGTTCCGTATACCAAAAGGTTGCAGGTTCTATTCCTGGTTGAGGCATGTATGGGAGGCAACTAACTGGTCAATGTTTCTCTCTCACATCAGTGTTTCTCTTTCTCTCTTTAAAAAAATCAGTAAAGCCCAGGTGATGTGGTTCAGTGCCCAGTGGACTGAGCACCGTCCCAGGGACTGAGAGGACCTGGTTCGATTCCTGGTCAGGGCACATGCCTGGGTTTCGGGCTTGATCCCCAGTAGGGGGCGTGCAGGAGGCAGCCGACTGATGTTTCTCTCACATTGATGTTTCTATTATCTCTCTTCTTCTCTCTCTAAAAATATCAATAAAAACTTTTTTTTTTTAAATCAAAAAAGAAAAAAAGAAAACATATCCTCAGGTGAGGATTAAGAATCTAATTCCTTTGTTTTGCTGATGAGAACACTGAGGCAGAGAGGTAAAGACTTGTCCAGAGCCACCCAGGACAGTGGCAGGGCTGAGACTAAAACCTGGGGACCAACCCCAGGCCTGAATCACACTCATGACACCAAGAGATCAAGCCAGCCTGGTGCTGAGTTAGGATCCATTTAAAATACAGCAAGTAACTGAAGAGCCTCCAAGAAATAGTTGTTGCTAGTGTTTCCTGGGTTATATAATAGTTACACCCTCATTAGACTGAAAGAATAATGATCTCTGGGTGAGAACCCATTGAAACGATGAAGCTCCCGTTCATGGAGAGAAAAGGTTGGGAGACCATTTCATTTTGCTCACTGGAGGGTAACTTTCTGAAAGCCCAAGAGCAGAACAGAGTACCTAGTCTACATGTTTGCCCCTCACCCGTTCCATCCCAGCTTCATCCTCGTTATGAACTGGGAGTTAGGGAACAGTTCTGTGCCTGACAGAAAGGGCCAAGGGAACCAAACAGGACTCCCAGTTCCCATCCTTCTCAGCTGGGTAATCTCTGCACGTTCCCGCCCCAGCTCTAAGCCTCAGTTCCCCCACAGGCAGGAAGCAGTCAAGAAAATCTGCCTCGCAGGTTCTCACAGTGATTAAATAAATCGGTGCTGGGAATGACTCAACACAGGGCTTGGCACACACCCTGGGCGGGCAGGCGTGCAGAGCTCCTCCTTTCTGGATTTAGGACCCGAGGGCACTCAAGCCCCAGCTTTACCCGGTCCAGCCCCACGACCTGGGTTTCCAAGGGGTCTTCCCAGGTACTGGGCTGTCCGGGAGCATCCAACACTCAATTGTCGCAGCCCACCCTTGCCTGGAATTTGGCCATTTCTCTGTGGCTCGAGCTCTGATCCTTGCCCCAGCCATGCAGCCCACGGAGCTGGTCCTTCTAGAAACGGAATTGGTCCTGAAGGCTCCTCCAGGAGCCTGCCTCACCTAGAGCCCCTTCCATGGCAGCGAAGTTCAGACGGAGCACTGGGGGGGGGGGGGGCGCGGATAAGATCTGGGTTCGAATCCTGACACTACCACCCAAGCAGCCATGCCCTTGGGCAAAGCACACACCCTCGCTGGGCTTCCCATCTGCAAAATGAGGGAGCTGGGATATAACATCTCTAAGGCCCCCTCTGCAGTGTTAGCCCTCATAAATCTACTACCTGGCCTGCCTGTCCCAAAGGGGCATTTGAGATGGCAAAGAAACGGTAATTAAAACATCTTTCACTGAAGGCCAATTAAGTACTAAGGCACCGGACCGGCTGCTCTGCATAAAAGAAGTCATTTCTAGGTTCTACCACCCTCATTGAACCAACAAGGAAACTGAGACTTAATAGCAATAGTAATAATAATAAGTAATAAAAGCTAAATTTCACTGGGTGTTTGCCAAGCACTTGGCAGTACTCAGGGTCCCTTACACAGGCTCTGTTTCAACAGTCCTAAGCTGCACCTTTGTAAATGCATTTTAACATCTCCTAAATGGGTGCTGACACCTTGCAGCCCTGTCAGCCAGGCTGCGGTCCTGACGGAGCTGTTGGAGCTGTGTGTGCAGAGGTATCAAAGGTGTCATTCGAATAAAATCACAGAGACAACCATGGAGCACTTTTAACCCCTCGGAGCCAAAGGGCTGTGGGGAAGGGCGGAGGAGGCAGTGAGCAGACGCGTTCAGCAACATTCCCGACGCAGGAGGGCAAAGTAGGCCAACTCGACATAATCGCCATGCGGGCTTCTGGGCCCAGCACCCAAGCTTCGGATTCCCCTGGTCCTCGCAACAAGGCCGCACTGCCACCACTCTTGAGGGCACCAAGGACAATAGCAAAAGCACAGATGACCACGAATTTGTGGCTCCAAATAATTCCTAGATTTGGAATAGGAAGATGTTTCAGGAACAATGGAACTTTATGTATTTCTTTGCTTTTTGGGGGGAGGGTGTGTGTAAAAGTAATATGTGGGTGGAAAAAAAAAATCTAAGTTTTAAAGATGTATTTCAATGAGTCAGGGATAAACATTCTAGTTAATTTAAAAACACTGGGTCATGATTTAGTTGGTAGCATTTGTTTCCTTTCTTAGTGGCACATAAAATAATGGTGCTTCTTCAAATCACTGTTATTTATGTGGCTTGCAATAACCCCCAGCTGGACACAACCCAAAGGCCCATTAATAGCTGAATGGATGGACAAATGTAGTGCGGTCATGCCACTGAACAACGGGGATACATTCTACGAAACGCATCGGTAGCTGATTCCCTTGTCGTGTGAACATCATAGAGCACACTTATCACAAACCTAGACGGGGGCGCAGCCGACACACACCCCGGCTGGATGGTACAGCCTACTGCTCCCCGGCTACAAACCCACACAGCACATTACAAAACAATGCGAGAGTCGATGAAGCACACGAAAACCTGATGCGATCAAGACACCCGGCAAGCACGAGATGTATGAGGCTGCTGCCGGCATAACAGGGAATGTTTTACAGCAAACCTTTTTGTTTTAAGCAGCAAGAATAAACTCTAATAATGATCAACAGTATAGTAAACACATACACCAGTCACATAGTTGTTTCTTATCGATATTATGTTCAGTATATCATCTATAGGATTAGCAGCACAGAAGGTTGGGTTACGCCAGCATCACCACAAACCTGAGCGATGCGCTGTGCTGTGACATTACGACGGCTGATGTCACCAGACGGGAGGGGTTTTTCAGCTCCATTATAACCTTATGGGACCTCTGCTGTAAATGCAGTCCATCACTGACCACGATGTGTGATGTGACTGTATATCCATGCACTAGCATGCTACTCAGTAATAAAAAGGGACAAACTATGAACACAGGCAAAGACAGGTGAATCTCAAACATTATATTGGGTATAAGCAGCCAGAGGGAAAAAAACGAGGTTATACTGCATGATTCCATTTTTATAAAATTCTAGAAAATACAAACTAATCTGTAGGGACAGAAAGCAGATCAGTGGTTGTCTAGGGACAGAGGGATTACAAAGGGGCACAAAGAAAGTTTTGAGGGGGGGGCTGATGGGAATGTATGTTATATTGATTATAAAGATGGGTTCATAGATGTATATATGTATGTCAAAACTCATCAGATTTGTACTCTTTAAGTACATACAATTCAGTGAGTTTCAAGAACTAATTCCTCAATAAAGTTGTAAGGAAAAAAAATAAAGGAAAGCCCCATATTCAATGCAATATATTGACTTGTTTGAGATAATCGTATAAGTAGTATTATTGGCTCCATTTTACAGATGTGGAAACTGAGGCATACAGAAGTAAGCTGACACAGTTATTTGAGAGGTAAACCAACTGGCTTCAGTTCCAGCTCTCCACTGAGTGTGGCCAAGCCTCTCCTCCACCCCAGGCCACGATTTCCCCATCCCCACCATGCCAAGAGGACGCAGTGGTTGCTAAGGGACCTTTCAGGACTGAGTTTCCAGGAAATAAATGTGTCCTTAGAAATTGTCCAACATGGCACAGAGGAGTAGATCCTCCTGGGCACCCAGGTTTTCTTTTTTTTTCTTTTCCTCACCCAAGGATATTTTTTCCACTGATTTTTAGAGAGAGTGGAGGGGGGAGGAGGAGGGAGAGAGGGAGAGAGAAACATCATTGGGAGAGAGACACATCGATCGGTTGCCTCCCACACATGCCCCGACTGACTGGGGCTGGGGATAGAACCTGCAACCCAGGTGTGTGCTCTTGACCAGAAATCGGACCTGTGACCCTTTCTTTGTGTCCAGGCCGACGCTCTAACCACTGAGTGACACTGGCCAGGGCAGCACCAGGATTTCTGACACCCCCCTTTCCCCTTGCCCAGACTCACTCACTCTCTGAACACTCCTCCTGGTGTCTTGTCTTTTCTTTCTGGTTAATCCTCGCTTGAGGATATTTTCCATTGATTTTTAGATAGAGTGGAAGAGAGGGAGGGAGGGAGAGAAACATCGATGTGAGAGTGACACATCGACAGGTTACCTCCCACATGACCCCTACCGGGTCCAGGGATTGAACCTGCAACCCACGTACCTTGATGGGGAATCAAACTTGCGACCCTTTGATCCGCTGCTCTAACCACTGAGCAGAACCGGCCAGGGCGCTGCCGTCTTTCTTGTCTACAGCGATGGTTCAGCCCTGAGCTGCAGCAGAGTCCCCTCAGGGCTTGGGGACCCACCCCCGAGTTTCTGATGCTGGGCTGGGCTGAGGATTTGCACTTCCAACATGCCCCCGGGATCCCCTACCTCCTAACTGCAGGGACTTTAAAAATGGCATCCAACGCTGTGTTCAAGAAATCCCTCTCCTGCTCCTCCGTCAAAACTTTCTGACTCCTGAGCCACCCTGCAGGGCCTGGTCATGGCCACCCAGCCTCTCCTTGGACACAGCCCTGCAGGCAGCCCCTCACCAGTGTTTGCTGAGCTCCTGTCCCACACAGTGCCTGGCCTGAGGTCCCACAGCCAGGGAGCACAGAGCCAGCGTTTGGATCTGACCTGGGAACTCGGGTTCTCAACCACTCCGCACAGAGTAGGGCTTCAGTGAGCACCTTTTTCTTTCCCGCCACATTAAACAGGCCATTTTCCCTGTGCATCCACTTGCGAAGGGAATTCCGAGCAGGGTGGGATGGGGTGTCGCCTGCACCTGGCCTCCAGGCAGCCTGGTTCTGCTGCAGGTGCAGAACTAGACCACAAAGCCCACTGGCCCCATCTCTGCAACCACCAGGGGTCTTCTGGGTGCCCTCTGTGTCCTCAGATGACCCCTGTCATCTACCTGCCCAGGCCCTCTGAACTACATCTCACTACCTCTAGCTGGCCCTGCGTGCATACCTAAGGGGATCCACATGCCTGACTCCCAACCACCCCTTCTCCAGGTCCTTCTACGGGGACACTGGAAGCCCTCCTGAAGCTGAGACATGCATGTCATACTGGAGGCACCCTGCTAGAGCCCCAGCGCAACGTGACACTGCCCACCTCCCTATTATTCTCCAGGCAGCGGGGCAGAGCAGCCCCCCAGGTGGCTCACCTGGGCAGGCAGGGCCTTCCTGCTACCTCTCCTTGGTGCTGCGGCTGGCAGGCCTAGGAAGAACCAGTCAGCACCTCCTGGGTGTGTCTGAGGAGCTGACAGCTGCCGACGCCCAAGGATGAAGTGTTTGCTGATGGCGTCACGACAGGCAGACTGATGTCGCCCGGAAGCTCGCCTTGTCTGTCCATCTGACGGCTAGCTCTTTATTCGCCAAGACCACAGAAGCCTACAGAAGCCGATTACAAAGGAGCTCCGCACAGGAGTCGAAAAGAAAGTGGTTTTCACCTCTGAGAAGTACGGCTTGCTTTAGGGTTTATTTTCCCCTGTCATTTCTTCTGAAAGGAGAAAATAAATAGACTTGTTCCCTGAAGGGAAGCCCTACCTGCAAGTCGATGTTAAATACTAACATGCCATGAGCTGAAGGCTGCTGAGTTCAAGTCAGCAGTGAAACAAATAAGCAATTAAAACAGCTATTTTGGGAAGCCCTGGAAAGCGGCAGATACAATATGAATTATGCATTCATCCTGCCGGGATGACTCCTGGGCATCGTCCCCTGTTCTCTTGCTTTTGTTCAGTCAGCTATTCAAGCGCAGAGAGGAGACACAATACCCCGGCCCTGGGAGATGGGTGCCCGAGCGCGCGCACCCACACACGCGCGCGCACAGCCCACAGGCGGCCAGGTGGCCACTCCAGATGGTGAGCCACGCGGGAAAGAAAACCACAGGTTGGCAGACGCCTTCGACTCTGGTGCCAGGGGAGAACGTATGACTTTCCAGTTGGCTCAAGGGGCACACAGGCATGTGTTGGGGGAGGCGGGGAGATGAGGGGTGACAAAAGATCACCTGCACAGAACAAAAGAGACTGTACAGGGCAGGGTAAAAGTAGGCTCACAGGTGTGAGTATGCGAAAGACATCATTTATCCTTGCATTACTGTTTATTAGCTATTGCATTCTTTTCCATACGAACACCTGTAAACCTACTTTTACCCCACCCTGTAGATGGTGTTCCCAACATTCATTCCAGCTTCCACTGCTCCGGGACTGACCTGGGGGCTTGACAGGCAATGGGTGGGATCTGGAGCACCAGCTGAGGCCCACACCGAGCCCACCGAAGGTCGGGCCGTCAGAGGATGCAGCCAGCAGGCGTGGTGAAGGGCTCCATCTGGATGGGGAGCCATGGGCCGTTCCTCCTGCCTGACCACAAGAGCAGCACTGTGATGGCATATCTTATTCACACAGGTGACCTTGGTCAAGTCCTTTCTCCCCTCTGGGCCTCAGTTTCCCCATGAATGAAAATAAAGGGGACAGACGCCACCTCAACCAACCCTCCCAGGTATGGCATTCCACGGTGCCATTTTGTTATGGAAATCTAGCATCTGCCCTGGCCTGTGTGGCTCAGTGGTTGAGCATCGTCCCATGCACTGAAAGGTCACTGGTTCCATTCCTGGTCAGGGCACATACCCAGGTTGCGGGTTCGATCCCTGGTTGGGGTGTGTATGGGAGGCAACTGATCAATGTTTCTCTCTCACATTGATGTTTCTCTCTATCTCTCTCTTTCAAAGCAATAAAAACAGATTAAAAAGAAAATCTAGCACCTGCAAAGTGACTTGCGTGCTCCTTTGTAAGGACCCGGTGTCCAGACCCAGATAATAATGACAGTAACACGTGCTCTGCCCTTGACATGTGTTACAGTCACTACATTCTCACAGCCTTCCAGGTAAGTGGTTCCCATTACAATCCGTGGTACAAATGAGTCAACGGAGCCACAGAGAGCGACAGTAAGTCGACCAAGGTCATGCAGCTCTTAAGAAGCAGACTGAGGATCTGAATTCTGGTCTTAACGACTACCCAGAACGTGCACGGAGACAGCCGCCTCCACACTACCGCGTGCCAGAAGAGATTTTAAAAAATACCGCACACTGAACACTATCCCCCATAGTTTTAGACTTTAAAAATTAGGGGGCTGTTTCTGCCCCTGGCTACAAATATTAGGAACAAATATTAGAAAAGTCAGTCAATTAGGAACACTGGCTGAGCACACAGGAGACAAAAAGAAAAAGAATTATCTACTAGAGCCCTGGCTGGTTTGGCTCAGCGGTTAGAGCGTCGGCCTGTGGTCCAGAGAGACCCGGGTTCGGTTCCCGCTAAGGGCATGTGCCTCGGTTGCGGTTTGTCCCCGGCCCTGGTTGGTCATGCGGGTGGCAGCCACTCGATGTGTCCCTTTCACGTCGATGTTTCTCTCTCTCTCTCTCCCTCCCACTCTATCTGAACAAAAAATGAAAAAAAAAAAAAGAATTATCTACTAGATAAATGGAAAGAGATGCTCATTCTCAGAGCCCGACCCAGGAGCAGAGGTCACGGCTGAAGAAGGACAGAACAAGAGTCAGAGAGGCACCCTGACAAGGCTCCTGAAAGAGCAGGGGTGGCCCCAGCAACGTCATCCACTTGTCCTGAAGACAAAAGCACCAGGGACTTACTGTGGCTGTCCCTCTGCCCAGGTGAAGAGATGTATACACCAAGATGTGCAATGCAGCACTCCTTACCAGAGGGAAAGAACAATGAACACAGCCTCACTCTGTGGGGAAAGAATGGTTGGTAAACTAAGTTACAACCCCTGGATCAACTGTCTAACATGCATGCTCGTGAAGCACTCTGAAGGAAGGAGGGGAGAGTGCTCATACCACAGAACTTAAAAAGAAATGAAAGCACCAGGACGCAAAACTGTGCACACAGCGGACTCACACCTGCCTGCAAGAAAGAGGGAAAATGAATGCAAGGAAAAAATGCCGACTTGTTGACGGTGTGTGCCCTTCCGTGCTGGGGACACGGTTCAGGCTGTTTGTTTGTTCAGCTGTTTTTGCTTTTACAACTAGAAAGAAGACTCCCCTCCTCCACCACACACACACACACAAAACCCTTAAAAATATCAAGAACATGTTTCTACCCAACTTCAGTCCTTCTATTCAGAACCTCTTACTAGCCCTTCATAAAAAAATCATTCTAAAATGAATCCTGCCCTGGTCGGTTTGGCTCAGGAGTTACAGTGTCGGCCCGCGGACCAGGGAGTCCCGGGTTCCCTAAGGGCACGTGCCTCGGTTGCAGTTTGTCCCCGGCCCTGATTGGCCGCTTCCTGCATGCTCCCCACTGGAAATCAGGCCCACAACCTGGGCATGTGCCCTGACCGGGAATCGAACCGGCGACCTCTTGGTGCATGGGTCAATGCTCACCCACTGAGCCACACCGGCCGGGCAGTATCTTATTAATCACTCTGACCTCAGCATCTTACAGGAGTGGGCTCTGAGTGAGTGTTCACTGAATGAATAAATGAGCTCAGGAAAGAACAGACGGAGAGAGAAATGTTTCACTGGAATTCCCGGAGGGGTTCACAGCTAGGCCCTCTCCCTCCCAAGGTTCACTTGTCCTAACACAGAGAAACGTGTGGTAGGGTCCTTGAAGTGCCTTTGCATCCTAGACCTTATCTGAGTCTCAAATCTCCGTCACAACAGCAGCGACATCACCATCAATACGATTCCTGCATCTCACAGATGAGCAAAATGACACTCAACACTTTCCTAAACCGACAGGACTCCCGAGTCCCTGGTTTGTGCCAGGATTGGACACGGGCCACCTGAGCCTTGGCCACTGCTCGGTCCCCTCCACCATCACTGTCTCAGTGGGCCTCCCCTCTCATTCCCAGCTGGTAACTGGAGAAGTGTAGCAGCAGCCGATTCTCCTTCACCCGGGAAAGGAGAACCCAAGCCTGTCTCCTACTCCCGTTTCACTCTCATTAGTATAATCATCATCGTGGAGAGCGGAAACTCCCTCCGGCCCAGGCACCCTGCAGAGCTCTGCTCGAGTCTGTGAGGAGGTGACACCGAGGGTGGAAAGGATCCTGTGGACCGTCCGCAGGTTCCAGTTACTGGGCAGCACTGCTGACGCCATGTGCTCCCCGGGTCGGAGCAGGGTCGGCCAGAAACTCCCAGCTGCTGCCTTAGAGGGCCCTTGCTTGCCATGAGTGTGCTTCGGCTTCCTGTCCAGACACCAGCGCAGGAGCCCAGAGCCTTAACTAGGTCAGGGGAACAGGCAAGGGCCTCGGGGCGTCATGCAGCAGGCTCCCCAGCACAGAACGGGGCTCAAGAAGCGTGGGCTCCTTTGTTTCCTTCTACTTTCTCTCCAAAATGAAGTCCTCCAAGAAACACCCGCCAGCAGCTCAGCACATCTACTCAGTAGAAATCCCGTGGCAAGATGTCATGATGGACAAGGACATATTTGGGTCTAGCGGGAGCTAATGAAGCTGGATGCTCTCCTGGGGCTCGCTCTCCACGCTCTCCGTGGAAGAGAAACTGATCCTTGAGCTTTGAGCTTCTAATCAATGGCCTGGACCTTCACCCGCTGGGTTTCCAAAAGCCCACATCTCTGCCACCTGTCCTCATCACGGTCCCACGGGAACCAGACATCTATCTCACTCTCTGAGCCCCTCCCGCTCCCCACACTTCCGCAGCTGGTGGCTTTCTCGGTTCTTCCCGCTTGTCACCCTTCCATAAAAAAAAAGATAAATCCAGTCTTGTCACTCTCCTGCTTCAATCCTGCAAAGTCTCGCCACCAACACCACAATGAATCCAAAGTCCTCGGTGTGGCCTGGGAAGGACATCCGTGACCCAGCCCCCTGCCCACCCTCCCAGCCTTACTGTCTGCAGTTCTCAGGACCCCACAGCGTCATTCCCACCACCTCTGCTCACGCAGCCCCCTCTGCCCTGTTTCCCTCTGTCCGTCAGCTCTCAGCCGTAATGCCATCTCTAAGGGGCCTTCCCAGGTGGCCCCGTCTGACGTGGGCCCCCCACTCTCATTAATTCCTACCCCTGTATTTGTTGACTGACATGTTGACTGACAGTCTGGCTGTCCTTCCCACTCAGACGGAGCCAGCCTGCTCAGCTCCCCCCGGTCTCACTAAGGTAGAACAGGCCCTGGCAGAGCTGGCGGATGCCCCTACTACCTGACGAATGAATGAAGCAGAGGACTGTGAGCATCCCTTCCTCCCCAAGAGGAAAGGTTGGGGTTTCTTCCTTTTTTTTTTTTTTCTTTTTGGTCTTTTTTTCCCTTTTCCCTCCCTCCCAAGGCAAAGCCCCTGAGCCCAACACTGAAAAAGCTGGCATCAACTCCTACCGCGTCCCAGGAACACAAAACCCACAGCCCACTCCAGGGCCTAGTCCAGGAACCATTCACCTGGGAAGCTCAATGCCCCCCCCCCCGCAAACTGGAAACTACCAAAGAATAGGAACCGGCAGAACCAAAACAGGTCCACGGAGGAAAACTGCCGGTGGAACAGACCGCGTGGCATCCAGAATCCTCTCTCTGCAGACGGGCAAAAGTCAGACCCTGGAACTGGGCCCGTGGTAAACACCCAAGGGTGCCCTAACCTCCAGGAATAATTGCTTATTTTTGTGCCTAGGACAGTGCTGGTGTTAGGCACACCCCAGGTTGCCAAAAAACATAGAGTGGAGGAAATTAAGGATAACTTTTTAAAAAGTGAAAATATATTTCTGAAATAGACCCAGATGGTTTACATGTGGCTTTTGTTTGTGGAGCAGGCAAACCAATGAGAAAGGGTTCAGCGCCGAACCCCTGATTTACGTCTGCTCAAGTGCATCAATATTGCAGAAGGAAAGAGGAGAAGACATTCCTTTCTGAAAGAGCCCAAGCAGATTAACAAACAGCTTTTACAGACCCACTCCACGCCCGCCACCAAGTATCGCATGTAAGTTGAAAACCAGCTGGCAATAAACACATTCATTCACACATGATGGTATGTACGGAGGCATGAGAACAATAAAGACACTGTTCCAAGCGAAACGCTCGTGAAAGGTGCCACAGGATTCAGAGAAAGGCGAGATGCCCGCACGCTGGCCGCCTCCCAGGAGGCTCCTGGAAGGAAGCAGGAAGCAGCCCGGGCCCTGAAGGGCAGCGCTGTTCAGCCAAGTCAAGAAGGTCGTACGTCTTCACCTTCACGACCGGGCACTGTGCAGCAGAGGAAACGAAGGCCTGGGCAAGGGCTGTGACGTCTGGCCTGATGGCACTCAGCTACGGAGGCACAACCCTCCTGCCCGTGGTCCTGGGACAGAGAGGGTCCGCCTCCCGGAGGGCTTGGCCACCCTGGTTCTCTCGGGCAGGCGGGGCGAGGGCTCGAGGGCTGGGCTGGATGGTCACCTGTTTGCACATGAGTGGCATCCTGTCTCTCTCTTTTTAAAAAATGTATCTTTATTGTTGCAAGTATTATGGATGTCCCCCCCTTCTCCCCTCATTGGTGCCTCTGTGTCTGGAAGAACAGCATGGGACTGGAAGCAAATTCTGGAAGGAAGAACAGGCCAGCCGTGGGGTGTTTCCAGGGAAGGCCGGGGAGCAGGAGGGCAGTGGTGGCTTCTCCTTAGGGAAGGTGAGCGACATGCTGAGGTGAGCCTGGGGAGGCCCAGGGACGAGCTCTCCCAGGCCCCCAGAGGGCCCCAAAGACACAGAAGCGTTTCCAAGTAGGAAAGAGGCTGCCAGAGGAATAGAAAGAACATGGGCTTTGGAGCACACAGGCCTGGGTTCGAATCTGGTTTGAGTCATTCTCCTCATTGGTGATAACAATACAGTTCTCATTTACAGAGCATTCCTATCAGGCAGGCATTGTCCTAAGAGCTACCCACACTAACTCAAGGTGTTCCTCATCACAACCCCTCAGGAAGATGTATCTTGCATACTGAAGGATCACTATCCGCCTTTCAGATGGAAACCGAGGCCCAGAGAGGTTAAGCCCGTTGCTCCAGGCCCCGCAGCTGGGAAGTCACAGAGCCGCGATCTGAACCCAGGCGAGCAGGTTCTGTGCACTTCACCACTGTGCACCATGCACGCAGTAAAACAGGGATTAACAACACTAATACAGCCCGGCCGGTGTGGCTCCGTGCTTGAGCGTCAACCCATGCACCAAGAGGTCGCCAGTTCGATTCTCAGTCAGGGCACATGCCCAGGTTGTGGGCCAAATCCCCAGTGGGGAGTATGCAGGAGGCGGCCAATCGATGTTCTCTCTCTCTCCCTCTCCCTTCCTCTCTATTTAAATTAAAAAAAAAAATACTAATACCTTGCAGAGTTATTCTGATAATGGGGGTGGGGGAGGTGTGGGGGGAGGTCTGGCACCAAGCTGGTCCAGTGAACGATACCTGAATAATTTATCAGAGTCACCGGGCACAGGAGATACCCATGCTGTGGTGTGGTTCCTCCTTTGTGAGTGTTATTTCACCGCCTGGAGTGGATATCACACATCTCAGATGATGAGGCTAAGGCTCAGGGAGGTTGACGTGCTCAAAGTCCCAGCGTGGGAAGCAGCGGGGACAGGAAGCCGGCACTCAACAAGCGCGTATGGAACAGTATTTTCAAGTCGTCTGTTGATGTGTGCTGCCCCCTGCCCCCTGCCAGGCTGGGTGCTCAGCACTCCCTGACCGCTGTCTCATCTGACACTCTGATCGCTCTGTGAGGCAGGGACTCAGATCACCGCCAATTAACAGGAAAGGGGGTCCTGTGGCTGGGAAGGAGCAGCTCTGGGAGCCAAATCCAAACCGGCTCCTTCTACTACCTCAGCTGCCCTCTCAGAAGACTGGAAAGGGAGTGGAGCAAAGGGAGCGTCCCGGGTGGAGAGTGTCCCGACAATGAGAAAGGCACTGGACAAACCTCCCGGTCTCAGTTCCGAGCAGAGAGAGCAGAGAGCCTGAGCATTACTAAGGAGGCTGCTGCTGGTCACAGAGCTGGGGCTGCGGAGCTGCTGGTCCAGACCAACTCTTCCAAGAGCAGGTGGGCTTGGGAGACTCCAGCCCAATGGACCAGAGGCAGTCACCCCGCTCCCAGCCCTCCTCCGCCTTCTGCCCGCAAATAGAAGCGAAGGGAAGAGCCAGGTTAAGGAGGGGAAAGAAAGGAGCACTCCCTGAGGACCTGCTCTGTGCCCAAGAGCATACCTGGAAGTGAGTCCCAGCTGGGCCTCACCACTCAGGACTGTGTGACGTGGGCAAGTCCGCTGACGGATGCTCGGATGCTCGGATGCTCGGTAAATGCTAGCGGGCCGCCAGCCGCCTGCCTGCAGGGCTGTGCTGAGGAGGGACCCTGCAGAGCGGGAGGCAGAGGGCTTTCACGGGGAAGAAAAAAAGGATTCTTGAGCCCGAAGTTGGAAAACATTGAAAACAACACCCCCAAAAGGGGGTGCTACATACAGAAGGAGATTCTATAAGGCTTGCTCAGAAACCGGCATGCAGGGTGCACGGGGACAGCTGGGCAGCAGCGTTGGAAACCTGGGTGCCCCGGCACCCACAGGCTATTCTGTGGCTGAATGACCTTCCAGTCCCTGTGACACAATCACGGGGTCTCGGAAGGGAAAGGACTTTTGAAATTGCTGTGCCCAGTCATCTCACTTTGGAAATAAGGAAACTGAAGCAAGGGACGGGAACTGACCTGGTCACGGTCACTCAGAGGCAGAGCTGGGAGGGGGACCCACCTCGCTCCTCCACTTACCAGCTCCAGAACCTTGCACATGTCAGTTAACCTTGCTGGACCTCAGTTTCCCCCTCTGTAAAATGGGCATAACCAGAGTCCCCCACCTCCTAGGGCTATTGGAAGGTTTACAGGACAATGTGTGTACACACCAGGTATCCTGTCTGGCATACGGAAAGCAGCCAAGGCACATTAGCTATTGTAACGTGCAGACCGACTCAGGAGCTGTCCCACCAGGAGAGAAACCCCTTTCTCCCCACATCCCCAAGCAAAGACCCAGACTGCAGTTTAAAGGCTGGCTACCCTAGCCCCCCCGCCCCCAACCAAACTCCTTCTGGCCACCTTCAGGGGGAGCCCTCTTAAGGCCCTTTCCTAGGTTGCTGACTTCTATCTTTCTTTGTGTTTCTCAAGTGACCCTAACCAGACGACTCCTCCTCACGCCCACATCCCCAGCTTTCCGGAGGGGCCTCTGCGCTTCCTCCTTGGAGAAGCCCTTGTTTGTGATGGCCGGCACCCCCAGCTGGCAGGTTGGTGAGGCTCCTCTGGCCTGGCCGATGTCGAGGTGGGATAAAGAGAGGCCTGTGCTCTCGGCCAAGCTCCCTCCCCACCCCGGAACCTCTTGAGAGGTGTGTTCATGAACAGGACAATGAGGGGTGGCCCTGCCCTCTGCCAGCAGTGCCAGCAGCTTGCCCCATCCGGCCATGGATTAAAGGAGCCTGGGTAAGTGCCCAGGCGGAATAAGGCCCGCAAACATCCTGGGGACGTGCCCCTCCTTGGCAGGAAAGCAGTAGGGAGGGTGAGGGTGACGACTGGGGTCTAACCAAGCTGCACCCTAACACACGCACACACACGCACACACATACGCACATGCACACACGCACATGCACACACAGAGCAGTTACGCAGGATCAGCTCTGCCACTTGGCAGCTGTGTGCCCTGCACACATCACTTCATCTCAACCCCGCACCTGTCAAGTGGGGCTGACAGTAACACCCATCTCCTAGGGGTGAAGGAGCTCGGGCATGGCAGGTGTCTGCCCAGCACTTGGATGCAGTAGGTGCTCAGTACTCTTTATCATGGTAGGTATGTCGAATAATTAAATCACCATCACCTGGACAACACTCCTCTGACCCTCCAGACCAGGTTAGATCCCAGCTTTGCTTCAAACGACTGACAATCTTTCCTGTAGACAGTGACCTCACCAAGGTCAGGCATCAGGACTGTTGAGATCAGTGCGTTCCCCCAGTGGACAGTGGACAGAATAATGCCTGGCACGTATAATGAGAATGACTATATAGGATTTGGTGTTTTGAACGGACTTTACTTGACAATGACCTTATAAAAGAAAAATAGAAAACAACAACAACAAAAAAAACCCCTATCAGATTTCACCCAGGCTAAGACATAAAATAGATCATCGCAGGGATTCCTTGGCACCCTCTTCAGAGCCCCACCCCCACCCTGACACTTGAGTTGAGGGTATAGGGCAGAAATGAAGTCTGTGTCCAGATGGGGCCACGAGCTGACAGAATGGCACAAACAGGGTTTCAGTCCCCCTTCAGCGAGGGACCCACAAAGAGGTCCCAACAGAATCAGCAAGGACTTCACAAGACCTTTTCTTCAACACCAGCAGCATCTCAATAAAAAGGTTCAAGGAGATCCTAGAGAAGCCACTGGGATCGATGGCACAGAACTCCAAATTCCCTCTCTAGGCGAGGCAGGTGAGCGTCCGGAATGGACCCCTCCAAGACCAGTGGGCTGAAAAAGGCAGTCATGCAATCGCCTCCCTCCTGGGGTCTCAAGAATTCACAGCATCCAAGGCCCCAGGGAACAGTGCCTACCTGCTCCTAAGTCCTTGCAGCAGACCTGAAGAGACCCTGACTGACCTTGGCCTCTGAGGGACTCATCACTTGGGGACTAGATGAGGGTTGTTGCCAATGCCTGGGGTGAAAGGAAGGAGGAAGCCGGAGTACAAGCCCAATGTCACAGATTGAGATTGATTTACTTGCGGCTAGGGACAAAAGCCCAGCTAAGACAGGGGCTGCAGGCTCATTTCCTGCTCTGCTCAGCTCCCCACTGCCCTGCTTGCCCTGAGACTCCTGAGACCCTCAGAAAGTTTGTCCAGCGCCCCAACGTCAAAGGAGAAGCACCTGGGAACGGAGGGAGACAGAGTGCCTGATTTAGACACACAGGTCCTACTCAAATCTTTCACAGGGACCCAAACATCCACCGTCGCATTAAAAAAGAGCGGACGTCTGGCAATCATTTCCAAACCGCCACCAATTTATGGAACAATCTCACCCAAAGAGCATACTGAACTTGGGCCCTGGGAGGTCCCTAGCTTTTACTTTTTAACGAATCCTAACTAGTTGCACAGGTTTTTCAACAATGGTTCAGCTGAATTCCTTTGCTCATTGCAAAACAGGAGGTATTCCAATGTATTCTGCATGCCTTTAATGCTCTCAACAAGCATTTCAGGCATGCAAGGTGTGTGCTATCTCTTTACAGGGTTTTTGCACCTCCAAAATATCTAGCCTAACTCCAGACCTGCTGACATCTGTCAGCAAGAACCTGCCCTTCCCACACCGTTCTCCTTTTTGCTTCTTACATCAGACACAAGGCACCTGGTTAATTGCAGGGAAAAGAACTCAGGGAAGCTGGAGAACCAGCATCTGGATCTAACGCGCTTGAAAGAGCACACTTCCCTTGTCCATCTGGTTCTGTTATGAGACAGGGTCAGTCCTTTCTCCCTAGCAAGGTGATGTTGAGTAGAGCTTCTTGCACCATACAAAGCCTTTGCATCCTGATAGTACTCTTGTTTCCAACCTTTTACGTGGTTCTGAGATGCCTCCTTTCTGCTGTAGCCTCATTTATGACTTTGGACTTGGATGTGCATTGTCACTGACACTGTGAACTGAAACTCCAAAGAAAAACTGGGCCACAGAGGAGTAAAAAATACTGGTGAAAACTGTGAACAACACTTAGTAATAATAATTAACACTGCTGAGGGTATACTAAGTTTCAGGAACTAAACCAAGTTCTTTACCTCAACTATTTATCTCATTTAATCCTCATAAAAACCCTCAGGGATTAACAATACCCCCTATATATAGGTGGGAAAAATGGGACCTCTGATAACTTAATTATCTTGTCAAGGGTCACACAGATCACACAAGTAGACACTGGGATTCAAACCCAAGAATGACTCCACAGCCCATACTCTTGATCATGGGAAACTCAATAACTGGATATTTATTATTACTTTGATCCCTGTACTTAGAGGATCACTTAGGGAAGCACAAATCATCACAATCTAAAAATTTAACCCATGAACTGAGCACTTATAAAAACCAGTGGCTACTCAGATATTACTCCACATTTAATATCCATGTCCAGCCCAGCTTATTAATATTTTCCATTAACATCTTATCACGTTGGTTAGATGTCTCCGCAGTTAACAAAACAATGCAAATACCATGGACATCAACTGAAAGGGAGATTGTGGATGTTCTAAAGGATGCAGGATTTCACAACATTGGTCAGAGTGATGCTGAGGAGCTACTCCAACCATAACCAAGGAGGAAGAGAGTTCTTCAGTTAACAACTAAGAAGACCAACCAGGATGAAGGAAAGACAACAAGCCCTTCAAAAGAGAAGAAATTCAAAGACAATAAGGAATTAAATGAGGCCCTTGGGAAACGAGTGAAGCTCCAGCTAATATTTTGCAAACATGACCTTCTTTAGGAGTCTGCTGGGAAAGTCAAATGAGAAGAGCAAAGCTGTCCCTTAATGCTGTCATTCATTGCATCAAAATAATTATGCAAAAAGTAGATCATCACTTTGTTTGTACTAAGAACTGGGGCATAGCTGCAACTATAACTTAAATTTTGTTAAATGCAACATAAAATACACTTATCGTCATAATTTTCTGCTTTGTTTCTCAAAATTAAGTCCTAATAAAATCTTTTTTCCCCTCATTGATTTTAGGGAGGGAGGAAGAAAGAGAGGGAGAGAGAGAGAGAGAGAAATATCAATGTGAGAGAGATACATTAATTGGTTGCCTCCCGCACACACCCCAACAGCAGTGGGGATCAAACCTGCAACCCAGGTACGTGTCTGTGACCTGGAATCGAACCTGAGGCCCTTTGGTTGGCGGGACTATTCAGAGCTTTTCACTCTTCACAGAACTTTCCTGGCTGTTTTTTCATCGATGCCTTCAGGAACTCCAGGACTTAAGGAAACTGTTCTGTTAGCCCACATTTTTTTTTACACAACTCTTACCACTTCTGCTATCTTACCTTGACTCATGGGATAATTCTGCAAGGCAAAAGTAACCTCACCTGTTACAGGTGAGGAAACTGAGGTTCGGATCTAAAGAACATGCACAAGGCCCCATCACTCACTGGTGGAATCTTTCGGACTGGGACCCAGGTTTTAACTGCCTATTCTTGCCCGTGGGACACCCAGCTCTCTCAAGCGCAGGAGGACACATGAAAATTGTGCAGCTAGCAAACATTTTTTCAGGACAATGAAGTTTTTTTTAGACTCTATCTGCAAGGTTGCCTCAAAACACCCAAACATCTCTCTTTCACAGAAATAGTCCAAGATCATTAAGCGAAACAGTGAGACTTTGTACATTTCTACGGCCCCATTCTGACCATTCTAGGTAGAAAATGCGTATGCGAGGAGCTCTAATTCAGTCGCTCAGACTGCAGGGGCCTCGCAAGCCTCTGCCTGGGTCTGCTGCATCGTAACTACTGCAGTTACATGCAGTCTTCTCGAATTCCTAACTGAGCAGAGAGAGAAGCACGTGAATTATTAAGAAGTGCCGTCAATGGAAGACTCAGAAGGGGTGCTGGGAAAACCTCTGAGAGGTCTGAACCCCCGAGGACTAGGAAGAAACAGCCCTGGAAGCCAGAGGTCAGCTCTTGCGGTATAAGTCATGAACATCTTTGCAAGCAGCCCTGGGTGCTGCAGCCGACGAGCAGCATGGCGTGGTGGAAGCAGGGAGGTCCTACGATCAGGCTAGCCTGGGCTCTGTGACCTCCCGCAGGTTACACCTGCTCTTTGAGGCTCAGTTTTCCTCATCTATAAAATGGGATCATCACTTGCACGTGTTGTAAAAAGTATGCGAAATAATGTGGGCACACGCTTAGCACAGTGCCTGCTTCATAGTAAACACACAACACAAAGGCTACCATGAATAAGTACAAGTGCAGGGCACCCAATAGCACTCAACAGTCCCTTCATCAAGAAGGTATTTGTGTCCCCTAGCGAGGGGACTTTATGACCTTCAAAACCATGCCTACAGACAGACATCAGCAAATGCCACGTGCACCCCTTTGAAGACGAATGAGTATTCTTCCCCATTTGAAAGGCCAGCTACCTGGAGGGAAGAAGATGAAAAACGCCACCCCAGGATTAGATCCCCAGCACTCCAGCCTTTGATGTTTAAGATGAGAGGTGGGACTGAAATCTGGGTCTCCCTGACTGAGACATCACTAATATCGGACACAAGACGTGTTCATGCCTGGTGCTTGAGCTGGACAGCTTTTCCTCAGTCAGCACGGCCCCTAGGACCCATCACCCATGGAGCCCCGTGCCTGCGAGGAGTGCTAAATAAATGCTAAGTACATGCCTGGCCTCTGGAGAATGCGTGCTATACCGGCCTCAGCCCGGAGGGCTCACACCTGGGCAAGGCTGCCGCTCCCTTCCCTCCATCTCTGCCTGGCCAGCACCTCGGCAGCCTGCAGACTTCAGCCCAAGCAAGCACCTCTGACGAGGACAGAGGACAAGTTCCAGCCAATCCCCTCATGCCAGAACCTTGTCACTCTCTGCTGCCACAGCTGTCACACTAGTTGCCTTTGACTGTTGGTCTCCCTGTGAGCTTCCTAAGGTCCTAAGGGCAGGGATGGGTCTGCTTTGCTCTCCTGGTCTCTCTGGCTCCTTGCACAGCAGGAGCTGCATAGGAAGCTCTCGGGAGAGCACGGACTCTGGAGCCTGAGTTCTAATGATGGCTGTGTGACCCAGGCAAGTAACTCACCCCTTCTGTGCCTCAGTTTCCTTACTTGTAAAACAAGGATAACAACAATACCTACCAGACACCCAAGAGAAATAAAAACTTATGTACACACAAAAGCTTATAAATGAATGTTCATAGCAGTTTGATTCGTTAAGAGGCAAAAAGTAGAAATAACAGATGAATGGATACACAAAATGTGGTATAGCCAGAAAACAGAATATTGTTTGGCAATAAAATGAAAAGAAATGATGCTGTACATCTGAAATTAATACAAAAAAAAGTGCTGAATGTAAACTGTAATCAAAAAATAAAATTTAGCCCTAGTGGGTGTGGCTCCGTTGACTGAGCATCGTCCTGCACACCAGGAGGTCGCCAGTTCAATTCCCGGTGAGGGCACATGCCTGGGTTGTGGGCTCCATCCCTGGTAGGGGGCGTGCAGGAGGCAGCTGATCCATGTCTCATCAATGTCTCTCTCTCTCTCCTTCTCCCTTCCTTTCTCTCTCTAAAACATAAAGAATTTAAAAATATATATATTTAAAAAAAAAAAAAAAAAAAGCCCTGGCCAGTTTGGCTGAGCTGCTAGAGCATCGGCCCACAGACCAAAGGGTCGCAGGTTTGATTTGCAGTGAAGAGTATGTACCTGGGTTGCAGGTTCAATCCTCAGCCCCGGTCAGGGTTTCGCAGGAGGCAACCAGTCGGTATGTCACTCTCTCTCTCCCCCACTTCCTCCCTTCCATTCTCTAAAAATCAATGGAAATATATCCTCGAGTGAGGATGAAAAAAAGTAAATAAATAAGTAAACCCCCATGTTCACTGCAACATTACTTACAATAGACAAAACATGGAAACAACCTACATGTCCACCAACAGATGAATAGATAAAGAACATGTGTGTGTATCTCTCTCACACATACGTGCGCACACCCGTGCACGCACGCACACACACACAGTGTAATATTATTCAGCCATAAAAAGGAAACATTGCCATTTGCGACAATGCATGGATCTCAAGGGCACTGTAAGTGAAATCAGTCATAGGAAGACAAATACTGTCTGATCTCACTTATATGTGGAGTCTTAAACTAACAAACATACCAACAAAAAAAGTTCATGGATACAGAGAACAGGTTGCTGGTTGCCAGAGGCTGGGCTGGCGGAGCTGCAGAATGGGTGAAGGGGGTCAAAGGTACAAACTTCTCTAATAAAATAACTTAGTCATGGGGATGGAATGTACAGCATGGTGACTACAGTTAATAATATCGTACTGCATACTTGAAAGTTGCTAAGAGAGCAGATCTTAAAAGTTCACAGCACAAGAAAAAAATTCAGTTATTATGTATGATGACAGCCGTTAACTAGACTTTCTGTGGTCATCATTTTCCGATGTATACAAATAGTGAATCAGTGTACACACCTGAAACTAATATATGTTAAATGTCAATTATACCTTAATTTAAAAAATGTTGAGAGGTGCTAAGAAACCAGGCCTGGCCACCACAGGGACCAAAGGCCCAGGGAAGCCACTGACCCTCTGCAGGTATGAGGACACGTGTAGGAAGCAGCTGGGCTCCTTACAGAAACCAGACTCCCCCAGAGCAGAGAGTAGGGTGGAGGGACCCAGGACTTGGGGAGGGAGGGAGCTGCACCAGAGATAGTTATCTAAGGGGACAGGAGAGTTACAAGTTCCAGGTCTTTGGAGGACCCCAATAATTCTGCCACCAGCAGTTGGTGTAGATGGCTGGGTGGCTAGTAAGGGAGACTAGGATGATGCTCCTGTTTCTTAGAATGTCACTCTGATCTTTACATAACCCAAGAATACACAGCTTGCTGTCAATTTCAAACTATGGTCATGGTACCTTAGAAATAACACATGCTTTGCAATCAAGAGTATTAATAAGGGCTAATATTTGCTGAGTACATACACCATCTAGTTTAATATTAGAACCCGAGATGGGCATCAGTGCCTTCTCGACACACGGGAGAAACCGAGGCACAGGAAGGCTAGGTGCCTTGCCCACAGCACAGGCTGTGACGTGCAGGTGCACAGTTTGAGCCCGTTCGGTTCTCCTGGCAATCACCCCTC
The DNA here is from genome assembly GCA_030848825.1 of Tadarida brasiliensis. Classification (NCBI taxonomy): domain Eukaryota; kingdom Metazoa; phylum Chordata; class Mammalia; order Chiroptera; family Molossidae; genus Tadarida; species Tadarida brasiliensis. The sequence continues at coordinate 115,055,869 of CM061259.1, read as the reverse complement.
ATTCATATCATTTCCTAGCGGGTCGGACACTGTCTACACAATTACGACAAAGACGTGCACCCCTCTCCCCTGCAGTGGTGTCCACACACAGGGAGGGTGTTCAGGGACACAGGCTCGGATCCCTCTGGCTTAGGTCCTGAGGTGGGTGAGCACCAGGTACTGCTTTTAACTTTTTTTTTCTTTTATCCTCATCTGAGGACATTTTTGCATTTATCTTCAGATAGAGAGGGAGGGACAGAGGGAGGAAGAGAGAGAGAGAAACATCGATGTGAGAGAAACACATCGAGGGGTTGCCACCCACATGACCCACAACCGGGGCCGGGGACGAACCACAAGCGAGGTACGTGCCCTCAGTGGGAACCAAACCTGGGACTCTCTGGTACGTGGGCCGACGCTCTAACCGCTGAGCCAGACCAGCCAGGGCTGCTTTTAACTTTTTCTTAAATACTCACCCAAGGATATATTTTCCCATTCATCTTCAGATAGAGTGGGAGGGAGGGAGAGAGAGAGAGACATCGACTGGTTGCCTCCTGCACAACCTGGACCAGGGCTGGGGACGAACCGCAACTGAGGTACGTGCCCTTGGCGAGAATCGAACCTGCGACTCACTGGTCTGCGGGCCGACCCTCTAACTGCTGAGCCAAACCAGCCAGGGCATGTTCTCATTCTTAAAAGCAATATCTTGCTCTGCAACCTCAGGAAGCAACCAGTCGATGTGTCCCTCTCATGTCGATGATGTCTCTCTCTCTCTCCCTCCCTCCCACTCTATCTGAAGATAAACAGAAAAATATCCTTGGGTGAGGATTAAAAATATAAAAATGAGAATATGCCCCGGTTCCTCTACTGGACACAAAATTACAGAAGCAGAGACGGCTGACCACACTGGAAAGGCCTTTGGAAGTCGCCCACTGCTGCAGTTCCCAAGCTGGGTTCTGTCTGAGCGTGTGAGGGACCGCGGGCCCACACCCAGGCAGGCTGGCGGCAGCGGGGGGCACAGAACAGTCCGGTCCGCACTCCGGGGAGCACCGTAAGGCTCCACTGCTACCAACCCCGGTAGAGGCCATGTCCTTGTTTTGTAGATGGGGAATCTGAGGACCAGAGGAAAAGTGATTCACTCTAAGTGACCAGATTCCCGTGTTCCCTGGCGGGGGGAGGAGAGCAAGATTTCACAGGCAGATGACGCTGGGTTTGACTCCTGGTTCTGCCAATTAAGTTCTCTCAGCCTCAGTTTAGTATTGAGAAATGAAAGCAGTCATATCTTCCTCATCGAGCTCTGTATAAACAGTTACATGAGCTAGTGAACGGGACGCCCTAGGAAGACAGCGAGTGGCAGAGGCTTGGGAGCTCCCGGGTGGGTCCAAGTTCAGATCCCGGCACTTCCACCCCCAGCTGTGTGACTGTGGGCAGACTGTCTCTATTCTTTGAGCCCTGATTCCTCATCTGTTTAACTGGCATAAGAATTCTTCCCTTACAGGTGTGTTGGGAGGCCCAGCTCATACGAAGCATGCAGAGCACATCGCCTGGGACATGACAGATGCTCACGTAACACCTGCTAGTCTTATGGCACCTCACTTGGGAGACTGCTGCTGAGACGCAGGCACCGGGAATCTCACCTCCTCCGGGGCGTGCGATGCCGAGGAAACTCAGAAGGCGCACCTGCACCAGCAAGAAGCAGGTCTGGTAATGAGCGGAGGGTGACTCGGAAGCCCCCACCTCGCAGCCCCCTCAGAAAGAATGTGCTGCATGATTGCACCTTTTATCTCCATTTTTTTAAGAGAGAGGAAAAAAAGAAAAGAAAAAAGAAAGGCAAGAACTTCAAGGTCAGGTTCACTTCCCTGCTGGCTCCTCCTGGGCTAAAGTGAAATTTCAAGAATGCAGTCTCTGGGCTCAGTTTACATTCCCACCCTGGTATCCAGGATACGGGAGGGACCTGTCGCATTCCAGCCCACCAATCAGCCTCTTCGGTCACATCCTGCTGGAGGCAGGGCCTGTCACTGGTTCTGGGAGAAGCATCACTGCTTAGCCAGGAGGGCTGTACTTTCGTTCATTCACTTGTCCAACATAGTGAGCAGAGCTCCCTGGAGCCCGGCACTGGGGGTCGAGTGGTAAAGGGAAACAGGGGGAGCCCCCTCTCTTGGGCAGCTTGCATTGCAGTGGAGAAGACAGAATTTATGTGAGCAGTTCCTCAGAGGAGCAGCACACAGAGGCATCAGAGTGCACACAGGGGGGGCCGGCCCATTCCGCAAGGTGAGAAGGCTTCCCTGAGTCAGTGAGGACTAAGCTCAGGACTGAAGGATGGGTAGGTGAAGACAGGAGGGAAGGAAGAGAATTTCAGGTAGAGGGACTTGGAGCTGCAAACTCAAACCACAACAGGAGCCGGGCAGGTATGGGAAGTGGGCAGGATGGGCTGGGGTGAACACAGACGGTCTGGAGCAGTGACTCTTCCAGCACGATCCTGGCCCTGCAGCTGTTTTAGTCCTGTGCGGGCCAAACAGTGCTATGGAATAGAGAACTCCCCGGAGCCCCTCTGTAAAATGTTGGTATGTATGGACGTGTGAGTGGTTCTAACCCCATTTTTTAAAAAAATTCTCACCCGAGGATATTTTTCCATTTATTTTCAGATAGAGTGGGAGCGAAGGGGAGAGAGGGAGAGAGGGAGAGAGGGAGAGAGAGAGAGAGAGAGAGAGAGAGAGAGAGAGAGAGAGAGAGAGACATCTATGTGAGAGAGACACATTGATTGGTTGCCTCCCACACAACCCTGACCAGGGCCGGAGACCGAACTGCAACCAAGATATCTGTCCTTGACCGGAATCGAACCCACAGCTCTTTGGTCCAAGGGCTGATGCTCTAACCCCATTTTTAAAAACACAAAACACACCATTCTGCATCTTGCTGTCTGCTTACTCATCCACCTGGGACTTCTTTCTGTCCCGGCACCTGAAGCTGTGCCTGACCCTCTCTGCATGGTACTCCACTGCGTGTCCCGTAACTCACCTGTCTGGGCTGTTTCCTGGTTGTGTGATGCTCACACTCCAGGAAGCGAGGATGCTGCGTGCCATTCAGGTGGGAGAGGAGACTCTGAGGGCCCCACCCTGGAATGGCTGTGAGTCACTCGCTCACTTCTTGGCGGCCCTGCCTTGAGGTCAGTTTGAGGTTCTGGGGAGATGGGAAGGGACTGGGTACAGAGGATTCTGGCTGCACATGATGCTTCTCAGAGTCAGAAGATGCAGCAACTCGCTGGGCCGGTGTGGCTCAGTGGACTGAGCATCATCCCATGGACTCAGAGGTCCCGGTTCAATTCCCGGTCAGGGCACATGCCTGGGTTGCGGGTTCGATCCCCAGCGGGGGCGTGCAGGAGGCAGCTGATGGATGTTTTTCACATCAGTGTTTCTATCTCTCTCTCCTTTTCTCTCTCTCTAAAAAATCAATTAATAAAAAAGAATTTAAGTCCAGCTGGTGTGGCTCAGTGGTTGAGTGTTGACCCATGCACCAAGAGGTCGCCGGTTCGATTCCCGGTCAGGGCACATGCCCAGGTTGTGGGCCCGATCCCCAGTGGGGGCATGCAGGAGGTAGCTAATCGATGTTCTTTCTCATCGATGTTTCTCTCTCTCTCTCCCTCTTACTTCCCCTCTCTCTAAAATCGATTTAAAAAGAAAAAGGAAAAAAAAATTTTTTTAAAGAGGATGCAGCGACTTTAGGGGAGAGGATGGCCGGCCACCTCCCTCTTCCTCCACTGCAGAGCCCCGTGGCCCCACACCCGCCCACTGCTTGCCAACACCCTCACCACATCCTTCTCTCCGCTCTCTGTCCCCTCTTCTCCTTCCAGCCCCACCCCCAGATGAACAGAGGACAGAGAAAGGCAAAAAGGGGCCACAGTGAGTGCAGGTGGAGGGAGGTCTCAGCTTCATTACCCCGGGATCCCCTCCACCAAATCGTCCCCCAGCACATTCTATGCACACATGGTGGGCTGTGCAGGGGGGTCACAGCAGTGAGGCCTGAACACCGTGTGGGGGCACAGTCCTCACGAACCCTCACAGTGCGGCAGGTGCCGATTCTCCCGCCAGGAAAGCGGAGTCTGGGAGAAGATGAATGCCTCTGTCCAAGTTAAACGACACACCTAAGTGACCTCCCTCCACAGAATGTCCCAGGTTTTCATGGGTTTCTTCCAAGGGGGTGTTTCTTTGGCAGCAAACTGACTCCCAGACGTCTTCCTTCCTGGAGAGTGCGGATCCCCGGCCAACCCCCAAGGCCCTCCTGCTCCATGTATTATGTCTGTGGGTGCAGTAAGGGGGGACTCCCTGGGGGTGGCAGGGGAATGGAGACTTCTTTTAGCAAGCATTCGAAAAATTTACTTTTTTAACCAAAGGCACATTTTGTTTGTTCGTTAATGCTCACACGAGGATACTTTCCCACTGCTGTTTAGATAGAGTGGAAGCGAAGGAGGGAGAGAGACAGAGAGAAACATCAACTGGCTGCCTCCCGCACGACCCCGGTCAGGCTGGGGATTGAACCTGCAACCCAGGCACGTGCCCCTGACCGGAAATCAAACCCGTGACCCTTCATCCGAGGGTCTACTCTCTAACCACTGAGCCAAACTGGCCAGGCCAAAGCCATGACTTTTTTTTTAAATCCTCACCTGAGGATATTTTTACATTTATTTTCGGGCAGAGTGGGAGGGAGAGAGAGAGAAGGAGAGAGAGAGAAACACTGATGTGAGAGACACACATCGATTGGTTGCCACCCGCACAACCCCAACTGGGGCTGGGGACTAACCACAGCTGAAGTATGTGCCCTTGACCAGAATCGAACCCAGGACTCTTTGGTCCGCAGGCCGACTCTCTAACCCAGTGGTTCTCAACCTGTGGGTCGTGACCCCTTTGGGGGTCGAATGACCCTTTCACAGGGGTCGCCTAAGACATAACAGTAGCAAAATTACAGTTATGAAGTAGCAACGAAAATAATTTTATGGTTGGGGGTCACCACAACATGAGGAACTGTATTAAAGGGTCGCGGCATCAGGAAGGTTGAGAACTGCTGCTCTAACCACTGAGCCAAACCGGCCAGGGCGTAATGAATACTGCTTGACATCATTCTGCTTTCCCCTTTATCTTTCTACTCATTTAATTACTGCTTTGCCCATTCTTGTCATTTTCATGCACTGACCTCCCCAATAGGGCAAGGTGGGGTTTCCGAAATTCTTCTCCTTTCCAGTGGGCCAGGGACACAGGGGCTGGGGATTCGCAGAAGGTGGCTAAAAGGCTGTGTCTTCTAATTCCAGGTTCATTAGCATGGGCTCCATAATTATAAACCCTCACCTCTCCAGCCAGCCCTCTCCCCTCAACACCCCGACCCAAGGCAGATTAAGTTTTAACTTTCGCTGGCCAGACACCTGCTCCAGAAATTCCTCCTCCCCCCACCTCCGAGGCTTTACAACCCTAAAGTAAACATTTACACTGGTTAAGGTTTACCAAAAGGAAGTGTGGCCTGGAATGCGTCCTTTGAAGTTCAGTCTCAAAAGAAGAAGGAGCCCTTTCTAAATCTATAAAATAAGAAACCTCAAACCCTTCTAGGTGCTGTCTGACTTGAGCCTTCTCAATCTGTCACTTGGGCCTTGACGCCAGCGTACATTAAATCCTGAACATAACTCAAAACGACAAGTCTCTGCTCCAGGGTAAATGGCGTTATCAGTCAGCGACGTAATCAAGGGTCTTCCTGGGAACTCTGGGGGACACCTTTCTTCCTGACTGAGCTATTACTTAGGGAGGGGAAGAGAGGGGTCCCTGAAAAAGAGGAGCCAAAGGGCACGGCCGGCTTTACAGGCGGGAAAGGTGCTGAGCCCGACTGCTCTCTGCAGACAGGGCTGATTTTCCCAATGGGCCGTGTCTGTTTCATTGGAGGTGAGCGACGGGTAGAGCACACCAGCCCAGGATAGACGCTGGCGGAGTAAGTACCAGACACCATGGCAAACAGGGCCGCCGGACACTGAGGTCACACAGACACTTTGGGGGAAAAGGAAGTGAAAAAATTCCCCATACATTCCTCCGAGATTGCTGGTGTTGGCCCATGGAAATGTTCTGATCAGAAGACAAAAGATGACCGAGGTTGTTGGCATCTGTATCTAATCAGAACCTTCTGTTCCTTCGGCGACAGGACCTAAAGTGCAGCCAGCCAACCATCTTGACCATGGGGGTCAAGTCCCAGGTGACGACTGCGCGCACCTCGAAGTGAAGGCGGAGCGGATGAAGTAAGGACTCACCAATAATAGAACCATTACTAACGACTCTGTCCTGGGTGCCTGCTGTTTGCCTGATTTGTTCACTTGTCTTCAGTACAGCCCAGTGAGGCAGGGGTTCTCATCCTCGCCGCGCAGAGGCGATCACCAAGGCTGGCTAACCCGGCTAGGGTTGCAAAGGATGCTCAGGCCTCCCAATGGGAGACTGAAAGCAGGCTGCATGGTATGCCAGAAGCGGCCTGAGCCTCCTAAAGTGTGGGAGGCCCAGCACGAATGCCACAGATTTCAGAAATGCTTCTTCCTTGGTCCCGGGTTCCCTAGCAAGCGAGAAGCATGGTCCTCCTAACATGAGCTTCTCATCTCGCTCTAGGTCCTTCCAGGCTTTCACAAAGTGAACACTTCCGGAGCCTCTGAGCATTTGAACTTGCTGCCTCTGGCTTCCCAGGATCTCATCAAGCCCCACTCTCACTCAGAGGAACACCCTGGCTGATTCTCAAGGTGATCCGAGGACCAGAATCAGAAACCCCATTTCTCTGCATTTCTAAAGCGCAAGTTCCCGACCTGTCAGTTGGGGACGAAAAGATGGACCTCCCCAGGTTATCCATGAAGAGCTCATGAGACCCCAGAAGGTAAAACTCTTTAATCGTAAACAATCCAGAACTTACCAGGTGCTGGGCCCTTTAACACACCATTTGAATGAGTCAATATTAGACGTGCATGTCAGAAACAAATACAAAAATGCAGGGCACAGGGTGAACAAATGATCCAATCAATAAATGCAGGCACGGAGGGAAGAAGAGGGGGAAGGGATCTAGGGAGGCCAGTGGGGCCCCGAGTCATTCTCAGAAGTTTGGGGGTTTTCTATGGGCACTGGAAAACCACGACAAGTTTCTGCAAAGGGGAGCAATTTGCTCTGGAAAGCTCTACGAAAGAAAATTCCCAAAGTAGTTGCAACGTGAGTTGCTGATAAATGATCTTGGAGCCTGGCCACACTCTTAGCCAAGGACTGTTACAATAGCGGGTGCACAAAATGACACTGTAACCCAGATAGTGGCCATGGGGACCTGGAAGGGCAAAGGGTTGGTAGAAGGGTGGGACAGCCTCTGAAGACCTCAACGGCGGAAAGGTCTCTACATTTCTGTCCCATCAAATATGCAGATTTGCAAAGATAAACTCTCCCAAACGTTGGTTTTTGTTCTAGGTCTCGAGGATGACATAAGGTTGTCGTGCCAGTGTTCTGAACCACTGTGATCCCTACATTCACCTCATTACCTTCGCACAAAACAGAACTGAACAAAAAGAAATCACTGCCGTACACGCATGATCACAGCAACACTCTTCATTCACAATCGCCGAAAGGCGGCGGCAACCCCAGTGTCCATGGACAGGTGAATGGATACGTGGATGACATACCGTGGAACATTATTCAGCCTTCACAAAGAAGGGAATTCTGACGCATGCTACAACACAGATGAACTTGGAAAAAAGATGTTATGCTCAGTGAAGTAAGGCAATCACAAAAGCACAAATCCCGTATGATTCCACTTACATGAAGTCCTAGAGTAGTCAAAGTCACGGACAGAAAGAAGAATGGTGGTTGCCAGGGGCTAGGGGCGAGGTCAACGAGAAGTCAGTGTCTAATGGGAACAGAGTTCCAGTTTTGCAAGGTGAAGAGCTCTGGAGATGGGTGGTGGTGATGGTTGCACAACAATGTGAATGTATTTATCATCACTGAACTGTACACTAAAAAATGCTTCACAGTAAATTTGATGTTATGTGCATTTGCCCACCGTTTTTGTAAGTCCAGAAGAAATCAATCCATCAATCATTGCTGGACTGTCAGCAAGCTGGCCTGCCTGAAAACAATGCAATGCTTCGCCAACCAGGCTCACCCCATCTGGGAACCTCCTCCCTCTTCAAGGCAACTTTTCATTATTGCTTATAAATTCCCCTAATCCCTTCCCCAGCCCCACCTGGTGCTGACTCAGCCTCTTTTAGTGTCTGAATGGCAGGAGCCAGACTGAGGGTGAACCCTGCCATCTCACCCTGTGTCCTGGGTCACCTGGAGTTTCCAGTGACAAACACTGACCCCATCCACCACTCCAGAACCCCAGCCCTCTCCAACCGCAGGAACCACAGCCCCACGTCCTGGATGGCATCCTAGGTGAGATTGGCAGGTTCCAGAAAAAGCTTTATAGCGAGAAGAGGTGGAGTCCCCCGCGGGAACTATCGGTAAGGACTCCTGTCAGACAGCCCCAGGGCCAGCCAGGCGCAGCAGGGACACAGTGGTCACAAGGCTGAACACAGAACGAGGTCGTGAAGCTCAGCTTGCCTCTGCCCACTCCTGCCCTCCTCACCGACTCACAGGCGACGGGGCGGGGAATGAGGCAACGTCTCCATCAAGCCTTCCCGTGCGAAGAGCCGGAAACTCGGTCTGCTGAATGCAGTCACTTATTCATGCATTTTGCACTCGGCTATTAGGTGTGTACACAGTTAGGATTATTTTGTCTTATTGATGAATTGGCCTATTATTATAAAGCTCTCCCTCTGTATCTGGTAAAACTCGTTTTTAGTATACTTTGAAATATTTTTTCTTTATTGATTTTAGAGAGAGGAAAGGAGAAAGAGAGAGATAGAAACATCGATGAGAGAGAACATCAACTGGCCGCCTCCTGCATGCCCCCACTGGGGATTGGGCCCACAACCTGGGCATGTGCCCTGACCGGGAATTGAACCAGCAACCTCTTGGTGCATGGGTTGATGCTCAATCAGTAAGCCACACCGGCTGGGCTGTTTTTAATATACTTTGTATGCATATTGTCATTATAGCCATTCCAGTTACTTTTGCTGTTTTGTGTGTGTGTGTGTTTTTTTGTTTTTGTTTTTTTGGTAAGCATTCGTATGGTATATAACCTATCTGCCTATTTATATTTAAAGTGAATCTTTTGTAGGCAGCCTAAGACTTGAGTCTTGTTTTTCCCAACCTGACAGTATTTGCCTTTTAGCTGGAGTGCATAGTCCTTGTCTTGAATTATTGATGTAGCTGGATTGACGTCTACCACTTTGCCTATGGTTTTCCGTGCGTTTCATCTGTTTCTTAATTCTTTTTTCCTTTTTTTTTTTTTAAAAAAAATTCATCCACAATACACTACTATTGTGTTTGTTTTAAATAATTATCTTTTAAATAAATCAAATTTAAAAAATTTTAAGTCTTTTATATTTCCAGTGCTCTCAATTTCTCATGCAGATCTGAAGTTTCTTTTTCTTTTTTAAAATTTTCTTTATTGATTTTAGAGAGAGAGGAAGGGAGAGGGAGAGAGAGATAGAAACATCGATGAGAGAGAACATCGACTGGCCGCCTCCTCCATGCCCCCCACTGGGGATTGGGCCCACAACCTGGGCATGTGCCCTGACCGGGAATCGAACCGGCGACCTCCTGGTGCATGGATTGACGCTCAACCACTGAGCCACACTGGCCAGGCAAGTTTCCATCTGATGTCATTTTCCTTCAGCCTGAAGAATTTCTATTAACATTTTTTGTTGTGTAAGTCTGCTGGTGAGAATTCCTCTCAGCTTTTATCTGAAAATGCATTGATTTTGCCCTCATTTTTAAAAATCTTAAAAAAAAATTTTTTTTTAAATACTCACGCAAGGATATGTTTTTATTGATTTTTAGAGAGAGAGGAAGGGAAAGGGACAGAGAGAGAGAAACATCAATGTGAGAGAAAAACATTGATCGGCTGCCTCCCATATGAGCCCTGATGGAGGAAGCAAACCTGCAATCTGGGTATGTGTCCTGACGGGAAATTGAGCCCATGACCTTTCGGTGTAGGAGACGACACTCCAACCAACTGAGCCATACTGGCCAGGGCTGCTTTCGTTTTTTTTTTTTTTTTTTTTGGTACGTGCCCTTCACGGGAACCGAACCCGGAACTCTCTGGTCCGCAGGCCAATGCTCCAACCGCTGAGCCAAACCGGCCAGGGTGGGCTGCCCTCGTTTTTAAAGGATATTTTCATTGGACGTAGAATTGGAGAGTAAGTTTCCATCCCCCCTTTCAGCACCTTAGAAATTATTATTCAATTAAATTTTTTGCTTGCATTGCTTCTGATGAGAAGTCAGAGATAATTCTTATTTTTCTCCTGTTATACTCTGGCTGGTTTAAGATTTTTATCTTTCATTTTCAGCAACCTGACCCTGATGTGTCTAGGTGTGGTTTTCCATGTGATCATCCCGCTTGGGGTTGGTTGAGCTTCTTGGATCTGTGGGTTGATATTTTCCATCAACTTTGGAACTTTTCGGCCAATGTCTCCAAATATATTTTCTTTGTCGATCTCTGTCTCTAGCTCTACTTCTCTCCTCTCCTCCGCTCCCCTTCCCTTTCCTTTCCAAAATCCAAAACACCTTTGTCAGACTGCTTAACCACGTTCCCGGGATCTCTGAGATTCGGACCCTTTCTTCCAGCTATTGTGTTCTTCCTGTGCTTCTGTCTGGATAGTTTCTATCACCCTGACTTCATGTTCATGATGGGTCTTCTTCCTACACCATCTGATCTGTTAAATCGTCTATCGAATTTTTCATTTCAGATATTGTATTTTTCATCTAAAATTTTCATTTGGTTCCATTTCTCTACTGATTTTTTTTCCCCCTTTAAGTCCTTAAACAGATCTATAATAATTATTTTTAAAGTCACTTTCTGAAAAAATAAAAATAAAAAAATAAAGTCACTTTCTGCTAACTCCAACATCTCTGCCATCTCTGGGTCTGTTTCTACTGTCTTTCTCCCCTCGCGTTATGATGAAGTTATAACTCTGCAGCCCTGCTGAGGGGATCTCAGGGACCTCCAAGGACTACACCTTGAGAACAGCTGGGCTAGGAAAGCCCTAGGTTGACGTTAATTACCACTGAACACTTGGTTTAAAGACAAAGAATACTGTCCTGTAAGAGAATGTAAAAACAATGAACGTGGCCCCATGTGGGGAGTCAGGGAATGATTCTTGAGAAACTGATGTTAAGAGCCGAGCCCTGAGAAGGGAGTTCACCAGGTGAAGGTTAACCTCTGCTCTTCCTGCCTTGCTCGAGAAGCTGGGTTGGGCTTTAGGGAAGGATCAGACGAGGATTCCTTTCCCATGGTACCTTCCTTTGAGGTGAGTGACCAAGTCAGAGATCTGTTCTGAGAAGCAAAGGGGAAGCTATAAGCAGGGTCCCTCTGACACTCCTGGAATTTACCCCAGCGACAGGGGAACTGTGACCTCTCTGGGAGGAGGCTGATGGCCCACAGACAGGGAGGCCCAAGTGCTGAGATGCAGGAGACAGAGGCCTGAGGACAGCTAGCCAGGCCCTTCGGATGCGGCGCCCTATGTAACACAGGCACCAACACCAGCCCTTAGCTGACGGCCTTACACCAAGCCAGTGGGAGCCACTCTTACCTAGACGGTTGTCCGCTCTGGTAGTCATGGGTCAGAGGAACCACAGCAGCTCCCAATCCAGGTTTCCCAGGTCTCGACCCATTTCCTGGTGTCCAGCTGTGCAAACAGCCACTTTCAAAACCAGACGCTGCCAAGTTTCAGGGTGGTCCCCGGAGGCTGTCGCCCACTCTTCTCCCCCCTGACAAGCCCACCCTAGGCTGTGAAAACCCACTGGGTTCCAGCCACCAGCTCACCTCAAACTCCTAAGGCCGCTGCCCACCTGAAAAAGAGCAGGCAGAGAAGAACCCCACCCCTGGGTGACGAAAGGCCAGAGTGTGCTCTGTCCAGGGAGAGCGATGATGCCCAGCACTGAGCATCACACGCAGCCGCCTCGCCCTGCTCCATGGACCCACCTCTCCGTGTCCACTGAATGGTCCTGGGAGCCCCATTTTATCGATCAGACACTGAAGACCGAGCGGTCTGCAAGCAACCCACAGTCCCGAGGTCAGTAAGGAGCGGAACCGGCGTGAAGCCCAGGCAGTTCGGCTTCTGAGATTCAGCTCCCTGAACAGTATGTTTTACCGCCTCTCGAGCTTTGACATGACCTGAGGAGTTAGACTTTTTTTTAAAGTATCTGTGCAGGTGCTCATCAGTAATCATTAGGGACATGAATAACAAAACCCCAGGACAAACCATTACATTCCCATTAGGAGAGCTGCTATTTTTAAAAAAGAACGGAAAATAACAAGCGTGTTGGTGGCGGTGTGGAGAAACCGGAACCTGTGCGCTGCTGGTGGGAATGGAAAGCGGTGCAGCCGCTCCTCGTGACCGTGGCATTATTCACGACAGCCAAAAGGTGGAAGCAGCCCTGGCCGGTTTGCTCAGTGGTTGGAGCGTCAGCCCGCGGACCAAAGAGTCGCAGGTTCAATTCTGGTCAAGGGCACATACCTTGGTTGCGGTTCATCCCTGGCCCTGGTCGGGGTCGTGCGGGAGGCAACCAGTCGATGTGTCTCTCATGTCGATGTTTCTCTCTCTCTATCTCTCTCTGCCCCCCCCCCCTTCCTCCCTCACACTCTACCTGAAGATAAATGGAAAAATATCCTCGGGTGAGGATTAAAAAAAAAAAAGGTGGAAGCAGCCCAAATGTCCAAGAAGAAATGAATGGATAAACCAAAAGTGGTGTGTGTGTGTGTGTACACACACACACACACACACACACACACTGGAATATAACGCAGCCTTCAAAAAGGAAATTCTGGTATTAGCTACAATGTGGATGAACCTTAAAGACATACGAAGTGAAATAAGCCCAGTCACAAAGACAAATACCGAGATTCCCTTCAAGTGAGGTACCTAGGCCAGCAGATTTGCAGGGACAGAAAGTAGCACGGTGGTTGCTAGGGGCTGTGGGGAGGAGAAAATGGGAGTAAGTATTTAGTAGGTACAGAGTTTCAGTTCTGCAAGATGAAAAGAGCTTATTTTTCATGTGGTGGTGATGGGTACACGGCAGTACGAATGTACTAAAAAAACCACTGAACTGTACACATTAAAATGGTTAAAATGGTATATTTTGTTATGTACATTTTACCCCAATTAAAAAAAACCTTTTAGCCCTGGACAGTTTAGCTCAGCAGTTAGAGTGTCGGCCCGTCGACCAGAGAGTCCCGGGTTCGGTTTCCACTAAGGGCATGTACCTCGGTTGCAGTTTGTCCCCGGCCCCAGTTGGGGTTGTGTGGGTGGCAACCACTCGATGTGTCTCTCTCACGTCGATGTTTCTCTCTCTCTTCCTCCCTCTCTCCCTCCCGCTCTGTCTGGAGATAAGTGCAAAAATGTCCTCGGGTGAGAATTAAAAAAATAATAATAAAAAATAAAAAAAAAACTTTTAAAAAAGTAAACTACAACAAAGTATCTGTACAATAAACCTCAAAACATGTATTATTATAGTTACTGTTGGAAGTATCCTGAATAGCAGAGTAACTTTGTTTAAAAAAATGGGGCGCTGACTACATTTCGGAACTGCTGGAACTAAGAGAACCTTTGCAAACAGATTAAGTACTGTGTGGCCTTTCCTGGGTCTGCATGCCAAGCCAAAGAGGTGATTAGCAAGCTTCAACGACTGATTTCTAATCAGAAAGTTAAAAAAAAAAAAATTCCTTTGTCAAAGAGAACAGGAACAAAGTAGCCAGTAGGCCCAAGAGTTATACAATGAAAGCTGGATGGCTCAGGGAGCAGGGTCCTCCCATCTCCCATCGCTGCATCCCAGCCGGTGCACATGTGCTCCCAAAGCCAGATGTCCTGACGTCATCGGGCCGTTACATGGGCACTGCGCTGACGGCACGTCCATCATCGTGGTGTGGCCCCTCACAAAGGCAGGCAGAGTCCCTGAATGCCAAGGGGGACATTCGGAAGACATAGTCCGGGAGTCTAGCAATCAGATCTAAACTGCTCCCGTAGGCTCGCCTGTCCTTCCCCCACCATCCTGCCTCTCTCTCTTCGCAGGGAGGGGGATACCGGGACTGCAGGAGCACAGGACTCCTTCTGAAAAGGCCCCTGTGCTCCCGCTTCCCAGTAGCTGTAGATCCTAAGAGGGCAGGAGGCAGACAGGGAAATGGGAGAGGAGGTCTCACCAGGGGGAGGGCCCTGGGTTCAGTGCCTGGGAAATTACCAAATGACACACTGTGGGTCATCTCAACCTCACGTGCTCAGCACCTCCGGCCATGCTGCCCCCCAACCACCAAGCCACGCCAACCACTGGGCCACGTCCCCCGTCCTCACTACAGAGCAGGGTCTGTGGGATCTGGCTGCCTGCAGACTGTAGGAAGGAGGCAGGAACGTCCTCCGGGGCCTGAATTCCAGCCACAGCACCCTGGAGAGTGTGAGGCTTAACTAATTCTCAAATCCGGACACAGATACCAAACACTCTGAGAAAGGGTGGCGAACTCAGTGAGGGTTAGCAATGTTACCTCAACAGGCCCAGTGACCTCGAGGGACAATGCAGCCCTGACAGGCCCTCGGGCTGCGGAGTCAGCCCTGGACTGAAACTAATCCTCTTGCCAACTTGCTGTGTGACCCTGTTCAAGTCCCTAACCTCTCTGGGCCTCAGCTGTCTCATCTGGAAGGAAAGGACAAGTGAAATAGTAAATGTATATAAAATTCCTCAGTAAATGGCAGCTGTCACTGGGGGCTGCATCTGATGAGATTTCTGCACTTTATTATCTTTTGAATATGAAACCTTTACCAAATGTTAACACTGTAATGTCTTCCTAGAAGCAAACCAAGTGAAATGTGAGGAGAAGAGAAAGGAAGCAGATTCTGAGATAACATCCTTATGAAAAAAGCATAAAAGAAACCCTCTAATTACCTCAAATCTTATAATACCTGACTCCCTCATGGAATTACAGCAAGGATTAGGACACAGCCCACATTTAACTACAACTGGGTGCTACCCTTTCACCAATTCAATTCCAGAAGCATTTGTCCCGGGCCTACCATGCACGGAGCCCTCAGCTGCTTGGCCTATGATTCAGCCAATCCTTTCTTTCCAAAGAACCAAGGAAGGTTCTGACCCTACTTGGGACTGAGAGCAAGCTGCCCTCACCCTGACCTCACACATTAAGAGGTTAGTCTGTGTCCTGTTCTGAGGTCCCCGGTGGTCACAGTGATCTGGACTGACCTTAGAGTCTCCAGGTCAGGGCTTTCCAAAGCCACCTACCTCCAGCACCCACCAGTCCCCAAAGGTCCCCCATCCCCCACATACACACAGATAAGCAAGATCGGAGGAGGCACCCCGGCTGGACTGGTAAAGCAGGCTTCCTGGTGCTCCAGCTGTTAAGAATAAGGAACTGCATTTTGTTTTTCAGAGCTAGGTGATGGGCAGCATTCTTCGGCTGGCAGGTGCCTGGCTCCCCCTTCACCAAAAAGATTACGACAGCTTGTCCCGGGCTTCTCATATCTTTGTGTGATTTCTGTTGGGTCAATAGTTACCGGTTTGGCAAATAGCAATTCCGAACCTCACAGAAAAGCACGGTAGCAAACTCTGAGAAACGCTGAGGGAAAGGACTCTCTGGGGAGGTTCATGGTCTGATAACTCCATTCTTTAGCTCCTCCTGCCTGACATTCCAGCCACCCTGGGTTTGAGGTCAGGCCCAGGGCTAGCAAACTGTTCCAAACAGGTGGGCTGAGCCCCTGCCAATCCGAGCCCTGGGCTCTCCTTGGGTCTAACGTTTGCCCTCTGGCTCCAAAGCTTGACCTAGGAGTTCAGACTGACCAACAGACGAGTCGGAGGGTGACAGTTTCTTATTGGGAAGCATCTGCTCAACAACCTCTACTCTGCAGCTTCCCAAGTCAAATGCCTCTCAGCCATGCTCACTTGTATGTATGCATGCTTTCTTTTCTTTCCTTCCTTCCTTCCTTCCTTCCTTCCTTCCTTTCTTTCTTTCTTCCTTTCTTCCTTTCCTTCCTTCCTCCCTCCCTCCCTCCCTCCCTCCCTCCCTTCCTTCCTTCCTTCCTTCCTTTCCCTCATTAGTACCGATTATGTGCAAAACTAGGTGTCGGCTGGTGAGACAGACAGGATGCGTCGCCACTCCGTGGAGAACACAGACATGAGAAATGACGACTATGTGATAGATTCGTGTTCGAAGGGTGACAGCTGGCTACTCCACGAGCTGAGACAGAGATGGCCAGGCAGGCTCCCTGGAAGAGGTGGCTGCCAGCTGTGTGCAGCAGCACAGGGAGCATCAGCAGGCAGGCTGCACCCACGGTTTATGCACAGGAAAGAGAGCGCCTCATGGGTGAGGGGAGAGAGAGGGTTTCAAGTTTGAGGTGTATTAGGGTCTTCTGGATAGCATTTTAAAAACGAAGATTCCTGGAAGCCCTGCTGAGATTCTGAGTCAGTAGGTTTCAGGTGGTGGGGGGCAGGAATCTGTGTTTTACAAGCTTTTGGGGGCAAGTCTAATGAAGGAGGTCCGTGGACCACACTCTGAGAAACCCTGCTTTGAAGGAACGGGGGGAGGGGGGAGCCGTTTGTGGCTTTGACAGAATACTGGTTTATTTTCCTGGAAGGCCCCCAAAAGGACTTTGGACAGCTCACGAATGACTCGTTCTTCAGTCATTTTACACAGACATACACAAAACCTCAAACAAACTGGAAATGAATGCAGGGAAGGTGTTAGGAGCCCGGCTCACACTCACGGGGCTGTCACTGTGCTCCCCAGGACGACGGTGGGTGTTATCTCAGGAATGTGTTGGGGCAAGGTCCAGGCTTATGCCGGAATGCTGCTCACAGGTAAGCTGGGCCCCGTGAGCAATGATGGGAAGACCTGCTGGAATCCGGCCACTCCTCCTCACCACCCTCAGCCAGGAAGGGCCAGGCGGTCCGCAGGGCCTCTCGGAGGCTCTCTCTGCGGCCTGAGCTGGCTCCCCGTCCTCTGGCCCCTGGCCCCCCACCAGGAGCCACCCACTCAGGCTCCCTGGCTGGGACTAGGGTTGGGGGCAGGAGCTGGCTCTGGCACCTCAGCCTTGGTGGAAGGCTGTTTGTGCCGGCCTCTCATGGCAATACCTGTGCCCTGTTTAGAGTTTGTTCCGAGGAGCCTGCCATTTATTTTGCTGACTCAAGCCCCTGCCTGGGAAGCTTATCAGGGACCCCAGACTGCCTTGTCCCACTCTTGCCACTATTTTCAGGGCTCGAGTCCTGCCTTTGAGATCTGGGCCAGGTACCTGCGGGGCCACATCCTCATTACGTGTTACAGCCGACAGACCCCCCCGCAAGGGTTCCCACCTCTGACTGCCCCATGCCCCCCAGGCCCACGTTCTGCTCCCCGGGACCTCCCACACAGCCTGCATCAGCTCTGACCTCTGGCATCGGACCCGTGGTGGACATGCTGGGCCTCAGGGCCCTGCGGCTTCTCAGCTGGTGTGATTCTCTTTCAACTGCGCCCCCAGCTGCAATCCTTCTTCCAAGTGGGGCTCTGGGAACCGGCTGGGAAGGTCCTTTCCCTTGGTGATATGTTCACAACGACTGTAATAATCCACTATTCACTGGTGTTATGACTACGTGGTGAGTCCCAGATCAGAGCTGGTAAGAGGCCCGGTCAGCCACAGAACAAAAAACAAAAGCGGGCCCGGCCGGTGTGGCTCAGTGGTTGAGCGTCGACCCATGCACCAAGAGGTCGCCGGTTCGATTCCCGGTCAGGACACATGCCCAGGTTGTGGGCACAATCCCCAGTGGGGGGCATGCAAGAGGCGGCCAATCGATGTTCTCTCTCATTGATGTTTCTATCTCTCTCTCCCTCTCCTTTCCTCTTTCTCTTTAAAATCAGTAAAGAAAAAAAAACACACAAAAAAAACAAAACAAAAGCGGGCTCCGCACACACAAGTCGTGTTGAATGGTCAGTGTGACTCAAACAAACATGGGTAGGGATCACTGGGGATCCTGTTAGAGCACAGTTTCTGACTCAGTGGGTCCGCCTTCGGCATGTCTCACAAGCTCCGGGCAATGCCGATGTGCTGGTGCACAGCCTGAGCCTCCGTGGGTGTCACTGGGGCAGCAGAGAGCAGGCCCTGGGTGGGGACCCGGGGACCAGAGGGCAGGGAGCCAGCGCAGGCCGCAGAGAAAGCCTCTAAGAGGCCCTGTGGAGCACCCGGGCCTTCCTGGAGGGGGGTGGTGAGGAGGTGTGGCCAATTCCAGCAGGTTTCCCATCACTGCTCACGGGGCTGGCTCACCTGCCACATGTCCAGTAGCAAGAGGGTCGGGCTCACACAATGAATGGGAGATTGCCACGGGGGGTGAGGCCAGAAACAGAGCTCAGGATCAAACGCGTGCTCAGATGGAGTGACCACCAGGTCCCACTAATCGCCACAGCATTCAGAACAATTCACTCCGGGAGTTCCGAGAAAGAATGACCTAGGGATGCCAACTGCCCACGGCCTCTCCTGAGTGGGCAGCTGCCATCCACGGTCGGGGACACATGACCCTCCGACCCCTGTTGTGGTTTCCTGTATAGGTGCGTCCAGTTCAAGGCCAGCTCTGTGATCTTTCTCAATTAGCATCTGTCACAAGAATTGGAATTTGGGGACACTGAGTTAGTTGTGGTTGCTGAGATAGACTAGGGCCGTGAAGGCCATCAGTCACCTGCAAACTAATGCTGTAATGATGTCATAACTGTTAACATTTGAGTCCTTATTCTGAGTCTTGCTCTCAGCTCCATGCCTTAGATGAGAGAATTAATGCTGTAACACTCATAACAATCCTTCAAAGTGGATGGCAGTCTAAGAGCGTGAGCTCTGGAGCCAGCTGGCCTGAGCTTGCCACTTTCCAGCTGTGTGACCTTGGGCAAATTACTTAGTCTCTCTGTGCCTCCACTTCCTCATCTCTAATGGGGATAGCAGTAGTGCCTCCCTCAGAAGGTCAGTGTAACAGTTAAGCTAATATAATATAAAACAATTATAGAGTAGCATTGGGCACTCAATCAAACTTGGCTATTATCCGGCCAGTGTGGCTCAGTGGACTGAGTGTCGTCCTATGGACTGGGTGGACTGAGAGGCCCCAGTAAAATTCCTGGTCAGGGCACATGCCTGGGTTTCGGGCTTGATCCACGGTAGGGGGTGTGCAGGAGGCAGCCAATCGATGTTTCTCTCTCACATTGATGTTTTATCTCTCTCTCTCTCCTTTCCTCTCTCTCTAAAAAATCAATAAAAACATATTAAAAAACAAAACACTTGGCTATAATAGTATTACTCTTAGCCTTGTTTGTATCGAGTGAGGAAACTGAGATTCAGAGATGAATTAGCCTGCCCGAGGTCACACAGCAAGCAAGAGGCAGAACTGACGCATATTAAAATAAGGTTTATGAAATTATGAACAGATTTTGGTTTTATTGTAGTTTGTGGGCTTCAGAAGGAAACTGTGACGGGGGGAGGGCTGAAGGGACTAGAGGGAAATGCACAGAGACGCTGCTGCCTCAGTTTCTCATGGCCTCCAGCTTCAGGTCCCACCTGCCCAGCCATGGGGACGGCTATGCCCCTCCCAAGATTCCTGTGCAATCTCTAACCTCACAGCCTCTCTTTTCTAGACTCCCTCATGTGGGCCTCTGTTGCTCTGGACTAGAGCAGGCCTGATTAAAGTAGGTCCCCTCCAGCCAGGAGTGGGCAGGGGTGATGGATGAGGAACGTCTCGTGGAGCAAGCGGCATCCCGTGTGGCCCGTGAGGGAGGTGGGGCTTGGATGGATGCAGTTGCAGCTGGGAAACTGGGGCAAAGTGTCTGAGACCCGGCTGGACTCGGCTGCACACCTGTGGGCATGCGCAGTGCTTCCCTGCACAGAGTGATGTCTACCGGACACTGGAAATGTGCACCTGAGACTCCACTCAGAGCAGGCGGGTGCAGGCCTGGGGACACAGGGCACCTCAAGGAAGAAGACTGCAAACTGCCTCACGGTCCCGGATAAGAACGACCACCAGTAACGGAGGAGGGTCGGCAACACGGCTCCATGCTACAAGGCAGGTCAAGGAAGACACCACTGCGTGTCTCCTGGTGACACCTGAGCTTTGCCCAGAGGATGGGGGAGCGGGGAGGAGGAGGGTGGACGGCGGGGCTGAATGGGGGCTGTGGAGGCAATGGGTATGGGACTTCTCTATATGATCTTCAGAGAAGGGGGCCAGGGGAGTGACATCAAGACTGAAGACTTTTTCTTGGAGAGGGAACACCTGAGCACAGTGGAGAAAAATCACTGCTTGTTGTCACTCCAGTGAGTGCCACGGTCTCCTAACCAGACCTGAGAAATCCCTTGACCTTAGTGTCCTTCACAAGGCCTGTTATTTTTAACACAGCATCCTCTTCATTTTCCTGATGTGCGGTTATTTTGTTTGTCTGTGAGCCCCATGAGGACCAACGTCTTTGTTCTCTGCTGCACCCCACCTAACTATCGCGGCTCCCACCAGGAACCAAACACGCAAAGGTAATGGCATCACGTGGTTTCAATCCTACCCAACTGCAACAGAAGTGGAAGGTAGCTGGTGCACGGCCAGGGCCACTTCAGGCCTGAGATGGCCCCAACGACTCCGAGGGATCCCAAAACAAACACCCTGGGGGATGCTCCACCGGGCAAGCCAGAACGCTGCAGTCCGAGGCCGTGCTGCTCAGACACCAGAGCCCGAGGGGAACTTGATCCTGCTGAGTCTTTCATGCCAGAGTAAGGAGAGATGGGCTCCCTGGTGCAGCACGGTCAGTAAGGAGGGTGAGGCAAAGATCCCGATCGCCACCAGGGACATGGGAATGCGGTGGAGGAAATCGAGCCTTGGAGGGATTTGGGAAAACCAACTGTGCTCAGAACAAAAGCTCCCTCCCCCTGCTCACTGAGGGAGGGACATCCGCTAAGGCAAGAGGAGGAGAGCAGAGCAAACAGAAAGGTCTGGTTCTCCAGACAGACCCAGAGCGAAGGGAAGAGGCCGCCGCTGCAGGAATCACAGGACTCTGGTCGGAAGTCGTAGATCAGCTCAGGGTTGCTCAGCGACCTACACGCCGGAGAAGCACGTGCACTTTGGAGGCAGGGAGACTGGGTTCACATCCCAGCTCTACCACTTGTCAGCTGTGCGGTCCTGGGCAAGTTTCCAACCCTCTAAGCCTCAGTTTCCCCATCAGCAGAATGGAGAGGGTAACGGTTCTTATTCACGGGGTTGCTCTGAAATGTAAACTGGACGAAGCACGCAAAGCCCACAGCGCAGATCCCGACGCAATCTGGTCTTCGTACACATTCACCATTGCTCGCTCCTCTCCACAGGCGATGCCCCGCACGGTGACAGCTCTGCACCCCGCACTCTCCTGCAGTCTCAAGGACACAGATGTGTGTCTGAAATCCGGACCTGGTTCTGCTGAGGGCGGGGCGCAGACGAAAGGAGGCCCGACCCCCAGCCTGCAACCCTGAAGCGGCTCAGACCAATTTACTTCAAAGCATTTCGGCTGCAATGGCAGTGCAAAGATGTTCAGATTAAGGCAAACATGAGCCCGAATCTTTCTGATACTTAACATATCGGGAAAGAAATAGCAAGACAGGCATGAAAGAGGGGAAATGACTACATAGCAAGGTGTCTGACATCTCCCCTTCCCACAACTAGTTTCTCAAGACTTCCTGAATGAACTCAATTTTTCTATGTAGAATTGGATGAATCTGACATTGCAAAGCCCTTTACAAAGTCAGTTTGCATAATCTCATTCAAACTCTACAAGCCCTCTGAAGAGGCAGTCTTTACTACAGCTGAGGTTCTTCAATCTGGCTGTACCCTAGAACCAACTGGGGAGCTTCTCGAAATCCCACGGTCAGTCCAGACCCCAGACCAATTCAACCAGTGGGTGTGTGCCAGGCATGGGTGTTTGCTGTTGTTGTTAATCCTCACTGGAGGATATTTTTTACATTGATTTTTTTTTTTTAAATCCTCACCCGAGGATATTTTTCTAATTTTTTTTTTCTTTATTGATTTTAGAGAGAGAGGAAGGGAGAGGAAGAGAGAGATAGAAACATCGATGAGAGAGAACATCGATTGGCCGCCTCCTGCATGCCCCCCACTGGGGATCGGGCCCACAACCTGGGCATGTGCCCTGACTGAGAATTGAACTGGTGGCCTCTTGGTGCATGGGTTGATGCTCAACAACTGAACCACACCGGCCAGGTCCGAGGTTATTTTTCCATCCATTTTTAGACAGAGTGGGAGAGGGAGGGAGAGAGAGAGAGAGAGAGAGAGAGAGAGAGAGAGAAACATAGATGTGAGAGAGACACATCGATTGGTTGCCTCCTGCACAACCCTGACCAGGGCCAGGGACCAAACTGCAATCAAGGTATCTGCCCTTGACTGGAATCAAACCCATGACTCTTTGGTCTGTGGGCCGACACTCCAACCACTGAGCCAAACCGGCCAGGGCTCCATTGATTTTTAGAGAGAGTGGGAGGGAGGGAGGGACGGAGGGGGAGAGAGAGTGAGAGAGAAACATCAATGTGAGAGAGAGAGACATCGACTGGTTGCCTCCTGCATGCACCCCAATGGGGGCCGGGGATCAAACCTACAACCCAGGTACATGACCTTGACCTGGAATCGAACCTGCAACCCTTTGATGTGTGGGCTGATGCCCTAACCACTGGGCCACACCGGCCAGGGTGGGCGTGGGTATTTTTAACACTCCCTTCCAGTGAGTCCAATGTGCAAATGAACTTGAGAATCACTGACTCCAAACTGCCAAACACAACCTCCTGCTGTCCGCTGTGGAAAGGAGATCGAGGGTCATTATCCCCCTCGTAGAGGGATGGAGACTAGGGCTCAGGAAGGGCAAGTGACTCTGCTATGAGGAAGGGCCAGAAACAGAATCCCAACCCCCCAGCTGGGGGGCGTTCACGTCCTGGCTGACGCACTCCTGCTGCGTGGCAGCCACTGAGCAGCCCCTCAACGGAGAACGGAGAAGGCACAGGCAGTCACGCCATACAGTGCCACGGAGCCCGGGAAAGGGAGACCGGAAGGCCTTGTTAAAATTTCATCTGCGGATCTCGATGCAGAGAAGATGTCAGGTGCCGGTGGGGCCTGGTGAAGGAAGTGTGCAGGTGTAGCTTGGACCATCAGGGATCGGGGCGCTACTGAAGTGTCCGTAAGCCAGCCGGGACCACTTCAGCGGGCTCATCTACGCGTGCCCAGCAGGTTCCTCAACCTGGCCCGCTCCTGCAGTGACCAGTGACAGCCGACCTGAGGTCATGACTGGTGGTTCCCAGACCTGGAGGGCTGCACCTGCAGCATTTCTGACTCAGTGGGTCTAAGGTGGGATGAGAGAATGCGCTTCTAACAAGTCCCCAGGTGAAGCTGAGGTACTGGCCTGGGACCCTATTCTGAGAACCACTGGGGCACGAGAACCAGTGAGGAGACTGAAGAGATACCCAGGGTCCTCCACTGGCTGCTGGCAAATGTACACTTTTATGTCAGCACAGGAAAAAAAGAAAAACCACTCTGGCTGGTTTTGAACCTCCTTGAGCTGTTAAGATACCCTTAACACTCCTATTGGCAAAACCACCGTTTACAGAGAAGATAGCCTATCTGCTTAAGTAGGATCAGCTTTTCCACAGAAGCAAGAACGGGCTTCCGTCTGAAAAAATATCTGGTACTCAAAATATAATACATACACGGAGCAGAAACTATAGTAACTACAGAGAAAGCTGCCAAGGAGGCCTTGAAGGCTGCAGTTAGCACTGTCCGGACAGTGGCACCTGAACACAATGAGAGACCTCTAGTTTGATTCTGAGCAACCCCATCAGGTAGGCTCTAAACAATTTCCATTTTGCCAGGGAAGAAACTGAGGCTCAGGACGGTTTAAGTAACGTGTAACCAAGGTCTCCGAACTAGCCAGAGGGAAGGCCGAGAGGTAAAATCCCAGCCACGGACTACACCTCTCTGTCAAGAGGATTCGTGGAAGGGAGGAACTTGCCTCCACTCCTCCCCTGCACCCCCACCCTGCAGAGCTGAAATGGACAGGGTGGGGCCCCAAGTTCCGGGGGTGAAGGAGCCCAGAGACTCTCTCTCCGAAGAGCAGCTCAGCGCGCGTCTGGCTCAGAGCCACTGAAACAGGGAGGACCACTTCCTTGGGTCCTCTCGGAGCAAGGATAAATATAGTTCTATATACATCCTAATGTAAGAGAATTCCCTGGTGGCTCGGGCAATCCCCCGGGATCGCCTGCTTCCCTGTGATTTAGTTCACAAAGGAGACTTGCCACCACCCAGAGAAGGACAATAGTACTGGCCTGGGCAATCCTGGCCATGCAGGCAAACAGAGCTGGCTCCTGGACCCACTTCCTTTCGCTCTCTTAGCATAAGAAGGAGGACCAAGTGACCTCACCTGCCTGCTTCAGTTTCCCAGGCTGTAAAACAGGGATCATATGATGCTCCCTCCCAGGATACTGTGAAGCCGGCAAAGCCTCCCTGGGGACCTGTTGGAAATGCAAATTTCTGGGCCCACAACAGCCCTCCTGACAGCCCGGGGGTGGGAGTGGGGTTAACAAGCCCTCCAGGGGGTTCCCACACGGCTGCCAGTTTGACAACCACCGCTCTAAGGTAAACTGCACAAGGACAGTATTCTCACTGGTCCAATCACTGCCGAAGCCCCGTGCTAGCACAATGCCTGGCACCCTACAGACACCGGATCCATGTACAGGCCTCTGATATATACTTTCAAACGGCTGACCGCGTCCAGGAGAAACAGGAGAGGAAGGAGCCCGGGGTTCGGAGAGCCTGGCATTTCTACACAGTTGCGCAGCTTGCTGCCTCTCTCTCACGGATCCGTAGTAAGTGCTGAGTCGGAGACCACCTGTCCTGCTCCCCCTGCGTTCCCACACTGAGCCCAGTGCCCAGCTCCGCACAGCAGGCCTCTGTAACACCCTAATGAAGACACAAAGGTCTCCCAGGTCCGAGTCTAAGTTCCCATCCCCACTGCCAACAGGTGTCCCCGGTGAGTCCGCCCCTCCACCTTCCTAAGATGCGTGGACTCGGAGAAAATACCAAGCCCCCGTCATCGTGCAGTTTATCTGTTTCACTGTTTGTCCATCTCCCTCGTCCAAGGGTACACCCCGTGACCGCAAGGACTTTGCTCTGATCCTGCCGCACAGGTAACCCAGCCTGGAGTCCAGTGGGCACTCAATAAATACTTGCTGAGTGAATGGCCCGGCTGGGTGGGACGTGACAAACACCCGTGCCCTTCTGTGCCACCATCAGGCTAAAACCAGCGGGTTCTCAAACAGTGCACAGCACACGGGCAGGGGGGACTTCTCGAGCGAAGGGACGTGGTGCTGAGGAGTTACACAGGAATTTGGGACCTCCAGGGTCTGCCCCAGCCTCTGAGGTCTGACTTCACAACTGCAATTCATTGCCCTGCCTCACACCCAGCCAGGTGCCAGCTCACTGGCGAGAGTCACTCCACTCCAGAAATTCCTAAGAAGGGCTTGCCTCCGATAAGACTGGGGGAAAAGAATATATTGATTTACTTATGTAATGAGTGCTGCCAAGGTGGCTGGGAGGCGCTGATGTCACCGTGGCTCACCAGGAAGAGGCTTGAGTCGGCAAGGACGGAACAGTGATGCCAGCTTCCCTTCCAAAGCAGAGGCAGGCAGAGGAGCCCAAGTGGGCACAGCTCCCATTAGAAAGCCTGGTGTGCACGAGGCACTGGCTAAGACTTGACGTGTCTGGTGCCGTGTCATCCTCCCCAAACCCTCGGGGGTAGGCAGGTGCTACTCACACAGCCCAGGAGAAGGAACTTGATCAAGGTCACTTGCTAGGCATCAAGGACAGAGCCAGGACTTGACCTGGCGTCCTCTGGAGATCTTGAGGAAGGCCTTATCTACTGCAGGGAATAGCGAGGTGTGTTCAACCAATGCTTGCCTGGAACCCCACAAACATTTCTCTCCATAGTGAACGAGGTGTCTACATGCTGGTCGGTGTGTTCCTGCTTATTTCTCTGTAGGTAAAGTCCCTCTCCCCTTACAGATGATGGATGATAGAATTGTACCCCTGGAACCTATATAATTTCATTAACCAATGTCACACCAATAAATTCAATCAAAAATAAAAAAGTCCCTGCCCTGGCCGGTTTGGCTCAGCGGTTAGGGCGTCGGCCCATGGACCAGAGAGGCCTGGGTTCAGTTCCCGCTAAGGGGTTGCAGTTTGTCCCCAGCCCCGATTGAGGTCGTGTGGGTGGCAACCATTCGATGTGTCTCTCTCACATCGATGTTTCTCTCTCTCTTCCTCCCTCTCTCCCTCCTGCTTTATCTCAAGATAAATGCAAAATAAATAAATAAAAATAAAAAAGTCCCTTTCCCTTTGCTGCCCCCCTCTCTCCTCCCTTCCTCTCTCCGAATTCACTGAGATGCATGGTACGAAGAGGAAGGCTTTGAAACCACACGGACCTAGATTCAGATTCCAACTCTGCCTCCTTCTACCAATGTGACCTTGAGTGTGTCCTTTGACTGGTCTCAGCCTCCGTTTCCCCATTTGCAAATCGCCAGAAAAAAAAGCGTCATCAGCAACAGCGCTTGGCATGGGACGGGCACTGGATAAAGACGATTAAAGAGAACTATTACTGTGATCCCCATCGTCATCACGGGGCGCCAGTTATGGGTCTCGGTGTTGGTGATACAAGGACAGACAATGCACTTGTGAGGAGTTCCTGGAGTACCCAGGGACACATGCTCACAGAGCTCGAGCTATCCAAGATAAAGCCCCGACAGACCCAGCCCGGGACGGCCGTCCCAGGGCCATCTCATCCCAGCAGCCACACGATCCTTGTGTCTTGATACCTGACCCTTCCAAGTCGGGTACCAGTCCGTAGATCCTAAGGGCTGCCCCAGGGATGAATCAGACAAGCCACTGCCACGAGGCAGGGAGGAAGCCAGCGCGGGGACAGCCGGGCTGCCACCTCACCAGGCCCAGCGACAGCAGGCAGCCGGCTGGGGAAAGTCAGCAGCTGCCGTTGGCCTGGTGTCCTGACTGCCAGCGAGTGATAAATGGAGTGGGGAAGAAAAAGCCAACAAAGGTGTCCCTAATCTTGATGCAGCTTCTTTTTTTTTTTTTTTCTGGCTGACCATTGTACGAGAACTTAAGCCTCGGTCCTTTTTCTTAGGCAGACATTCGAAACGGAGAGATCCCGTTTCTTCCCAATGGTGAGATGTCATGGGTAGAAGCATTGAGAAGGGAATTGGGGAAGGGGGGGGGGCATGGGACCACTACACTTGTCCCTTTCTTCCCTCCTCCCCACTTCCTCTATTCCGCCCCCTCTCCCCTAGGCAGCATCTTTATAGAATGTTCTATGTTCTCCCTACACAACAGTGAACGCCTGCCCCCGCCTTCCTCAATCTCCCCCCCATTATTTTGGCAAGAGGTTTGCCGCTCCGGAGCTGGAGGCTTAATGGCCTGCTGGTGAAGGTTAAATAACAAAACGCCACTGTATCCAGTTTCTGAGTTTTCTCTTCTTTTATCTCACTCTGCAACCGGGATTCAAGGCAGCGGAGACGCTTGTCAGCAGCAGCAACCAGAGCCTCCCGCTTGCTGTTCTACGTCAGTGTGTGCGGCCGGCTGGCCCTCTCTGTGCTGGGAGAGGCCCGGCAGGAGTTTTTCACAGGGACTCAGCCCAGATCCGGTCCTCAGCCCTGTCCCAGTGGAAGGGCTAGGTCACCCAAGCCATCTGTCCGAAGGAAGTGGGTTTCTCTTATCTGGGCCCCTCGCTAAGCTGGAGGCTGCGGAATCTCACCATCATGGCAGAGAGAGCTCCTGACATTGAGCACAGACAGCCGGCGCCCCTCCCCCCTTGCAAATGCCAGCAGAACCTGACCGAGGCTTCTTCCATCCCAGAGCTTTGCAGCAACACGAGGGCCACCTCCCACTGCCACTTAC
The DNA here is from genome assembly GCA_030848825.1 of Tadarida brasiliensis. Taxonomy (NCBI): domain Eukaryota; kingdom Metazoa; phylum Chordata; class Mammalia; order Chiroptera; family Molossidae; genus Tadarida; species Tadarida brasiliensis. Next base: position 115,027,829 of record CM061259.1, on the reverse strand, counting down.
CCTAGCCTAGCTTTCCTTACGTGCACCTGAGCTTGGCGTTCCAACCTTCCCAGTAACTAAGGCAACCTGATTCTCTTCTCTTCAAAAGAGCAGTGTTTCCCAGCTACCTGAGGTCCCGAGGGATTGGAGAACCAGGTCAGTTTGGCCAGGCCGAAAGCCGGAGGGGTGGTGACAGAGAGGAGCTGCCTTGGCTGCTAATTTCCTAGCCACTGGGAATATTGACCCAAGCGACTTGCAAACGACTCTGAACTTGACCCACACTGCACCCTTCTGAGTTTCCCTGCCTCTGTCTCTGTTCTCTCCCTCCCAGAGCTCTGGTTAGCTGGCTGCTCCCAGAAGGTCGAGGCCATGTCCAAAAGTCTCCTAAGCCGCCCGCCATGTGGATCTTGCTGGCTTCTCTGATCTCCCTTGCAGCAGCTCGCCCTGAGAGCCACAGCAGATTTTAGGAATAAAGGGTAACCCCCAAGGCCAACGTGTGGACAGGGCATTCTGGAACCCGGAAATGCTACAGCTAGTATGACCGCGTGGGTTCAGGAGTTCCACAACCCGGGCTTCAATCCTGGTTGCATCACCTACTGGTGACCTTGAACAAGTTACTTAACCTTTCTAAATCTCACTTTCCCCATCAGAAGATCGAGATCATAGGACTTAACCTCCTACAGCTAGTGAAAGGATTAAATGAGATCATAATATAAAACACTTAATGTACAGCATAGAGTAAATGTTCACATGCTCGCATTTATTATTATTTTATTCGTTTATGGGTTCCAAAGTCTCTTGTTGCTTCCTGTTATCTCTACTAGCGCCTTTAAACCTTATTTCTTTCTTAATAACTGGCCTCAGATATTCCCAGGCATCGCAAACCCCCACGGAACGGGAGGAGAAGCAGAGCCCTGTAATCGCTGGTGAAGACCCATCTGTAGGTATGAGCGGATCACGAGGAGAAGCATGGAGAGTAGAGGCTTTGGGTCAATTCCAAGGCAGGCTGGTTAGAACACCTGCTTAAGAAACTGGTGAACAGTGACATTAGTCTGACAATAACCTTAAATCCATTTTAACTGATTATAAAAAGAGTAACTCACTTGCAATTGCTGGTACTGTCACTGTCCGACAAATAACAACGTCCTCTGACACCCCTCACCAGAGATTGCAACACTATCAAAGAAACTTGTGGGTCTGCACAGTGAAAAAGGATTCTGAAGAACTCAGCCACAAACAGAAGAAGATCCTCAAATCGTGAGAATGGACGAGGAGAAACCGCATCTGGTTTTTAAGGAAAAGGTTTCGTAAAAGAAGAAAGGAGACCTGTGTACGAGACTCGAGGTTGACATTTCTTTGCTGTATGACCTTGGGCAAGTCACTTGTCTCCGAGTCTCGGTTTCGTCGGTGAAATGAGAACGCTGGGTTACATGACCAGAAAGGTCCATCCTGTCTGCCAGCTGCTACACAGCGAGGCGGAGACTCAGTCTCCATTTGACGCACGTGTTTTGCAGGTGCTTCTAGTAAAAGCTACAAGAGCTGGCATCCATCCCCAAGGGTCTCCTGCGGCCAGGCTCTATGCTAGCTGCCCTACCTGACTTAGCTTATTTAATGCTCGGAAGTGCCCTTGCCAGCTTATGTGCACGTCCCCATTCTACAGAAGGCAAAACCAAGGCTCAGAGAGCACATGCAACTCGCCGAGCTCACTCAGGTAGCACGCAGCAGATCCAAGATGCCAGGACTCAAAGGCTCACCCTCTTGCCATTACCCACACTTGCTCTCTGGTTCACCGTGGTCTGGCCACACCAGGAAGGTTGCAGGTAAGTGAAATCATGCCTGTCCCAGCTCCATTCCCCAAAGCCAAATTCCATGGGCAACGGAGCAGCAGTCTTGACTGAGCAGGCAGCTGAGTGGTACAGTGATTAGAAACGTGGGTTCCTGAGTCATCGTGCCTGTCATGCCTATCTCAGCTCCAACTCAGCCCCCCTGAGCCTCAGGTCGCTCAGGTAGATAACTACCTACTCCCAGCGCTGGTAGGGAGATGAAAAGAAATCCCAGGCAAAGCTCTCAGCAGAATGCGGTAACCACTCCATCATTATTTCCCACCCAGCCAAACAGGAGGGGATACAGGTAGTGACGAGCATTTTCTAAGTTAATCTATCGTAGGAATTTATGAACCTGGGGTCCACGAGCCCCCTGAAATTATGTGCCCCAAACCGTGCTCACACTTTTCTTCAGGGAGCGTTCTGAACCTTTGTCAGCTGGGCTGTGACCAGCGGAGGTTAAGCTCGTTTGGCAGACCCAGCTTCCTGCGATGTCCATGGTCTCTGGAACAGCAGGGGTAGCTCCAGTTCTTCCTCAAGTCATGAGAGACGGTGCCAAGTCCTCTCAGCCACGTGCGCCTCGGGGAGTTATCACACAGACCCCCGAACTGTGCCTGGAGCTTGCAGGCAGCTCCTGGAAGAAGGTCGGACCACAAACCACAGAATGGGCAGGAATCAGGCTTCCGGAACCTTCTCTGGCAGGGCCAGTTCTGACAACCCATACCACCTCCGAGAACAATCAGTATATTTGTTTTGGCATACCACTAAGTCAGATGCCCGCGCCACGCTGGCCCTTTGCTGGGAGCTCCCAGAAGCGCCCGGAGTTATTCTGCTAACGAGGGGCCACTCCATGGGGCCGTACCTCATTCCCCGGGGACCTGTCACCTTCCCAGCGGCCCTGCCTCAGGGAGAGCCCGTGGTGCTGCCGGAGCCTTTGGCCCAGTAGGCAGGGCCCAAGCTGCCCAACGGACCCTCTGCGGTTGTTGGGACAACTGTCCTCAGGAATTTCGGCCTCCCAGTCTTCCCCTGGGTGAGAAGGGGACAGAGTTGGCAAGGCCAGCTGCCTGGCTGCTCTTCCAACCCCCTGGTGAAAGGAAAAGCTGAAAACTGGATTCCCTACCCCCAGCAGCCTCCAGGCCGGACAGCACACAAAACCGCTCAGCCCCACAGGGAGGAATGTGCCAGGACATTCTTCGGGGTTGGTAACCCGAGACGCTATTTTGTTCTTGGTGGCTAAGAAATCCCTTTTCGGACTGAAGGACCATTTGACTGACTTCTTTTAAATGCAGGGGAATGGGCGGGCATCTCCTTGATTCAGGTAAGGAAAAAGCCAAGACAAATGCAAAGAGCCGCACACGTGAGGAATAGAATTTTTTATTTCTTTCCCACAGCATTCACCAGTCACAGAGATGTAACTACCTTGGCAGAATTTATCTCCCCCACCCCCCCACCCCAAAGAAGTCTGGCTCTTTCTAGTTTTGTTAAATTTTTTCCTCCTCTTCACAGTCCCCTTACCTTCCCGCCTACCCCCACTCCCAAATTCTGCCTTGGGGTCAGGAGGGGTAAGAATAGGCCAAGGAGTCTGAGAGCTGGCGGGGCCCTTAGAGACCATCTCAGCAACCCTGTGCTCTCACCAGCGAAGCACCTGCACCTGAGAGCTCAAGCCATTTGCCCGAGGCCACACAGCAGGAACAGAAGGCAGAAACCCTACCAGGGTGTGCAGGAAGGAAAGTCCAGAGAGCCCGGAACAGGTGCCTTCTGCTCAGCTTTTTCCCCAAACTTCCGAAGTTGCACTCAGAACCCGTCAGCATCCTTGGGGCCCCCACACCAGCCCAGTGCAGGCACATGACCAGGAGGTAGAAAACCAATGACTTGCAAGGTGAAGAAGTGAGCAGCTGCATTAAGCACTGGGATGTTTTTAATTCTTCTCCATTGCTTGCCAATCTGCCCAAAAACAAAGGCTTGCAGGCCTGTGGCTGGGCCCATCGCGGGGCAGGGGCAGGCCACAGTATCCAGCTAGAGCATAATGGCAGTGGGTTTTTTAATTTTTTCCCCTCCACTGTATTTTTAAGGATCCTTTCTATTTATAGCGATAGATATTCCTAGTTTCCCACTGTGGAAAGTGGTTTAAAATTTTTCAAATTGAGTTGATGTAAAGTCAAGTGTTAGGTAAACAGCACAGATGGATATAGCAAAATACTGTGAAGGTGGTCCACGTAGCACTAAAATTTGAGAAATTAGGCTCTAGCCAAGGCAGGTTTTCTTGGAAGCAATACTGCTTGCCCTCTTCCAAGGGTAAAGAATGACCGCTGTTTGAGAAGCTTTCTACAGCTGCATTACCCTCTCAGAGCCCCAGAAAAGTCCGCAGATGCGTGACCTGGAGTGAGTTAGCAGCGCTGGGTGTGGGGCCATCCATCTCCCACATCCAACTGCTAACAACACACCTGCCGCAGTCAGCTGCCGGGACCTACACAGGGGAGGACATAGGGGCTCAACTTGTGTCTGTTCTAGGCAAGAACGAGGGGCTGCCCGGTTCACCAACACAACTGACCTGGAGGGGGTGGGGAAGGAAAGTGCGTCAGAATGTGTCTGGAGGTTAGAAGTTTGGAGCTGGTAAAGAACTTGGCACATGAGAGTATATATGAACAAGCAAATCAGACCTCCGAGCCTCAAATTTTCTACTATGTTTGAAAACGGGATTCGGACTCTGATCTTCTATGTCCTGTCCAACTACTATTGCTTCCCTTAGAAGCAAACCATTAGTCTGACAAATAGGAAAACAGGCTCAGAGGTTAAAGCAGCTTGCCCAAGGAACACTCTCTAGCATTAAACATTTCTCTTCCAGATTACCGTAATGGACATTCAGCATGGTACTGAGCACAGAGCAACCCAGTACATGTTAAATCAATGAATGAAATGACGTGCTCACAGCACTACTGGGAATCTGAAATCACACCTTCTTAATGCTTTTTTGTTTTTGTTAATCTTCACCTGGCTACACATTACTCATCCTGGCCTTCCGGGACATCCATCCCAACCCAGCGAGAGGCAGGGTCCAAAACATTCACCCCTGTTGCTTTACAGGCACCTGATGTCCAAGGTCACAGTGACCAAGTGAAAATTCCACATTCCTGAGACACTTTGATCACGGACTTCTTCACCAAAGGACAACAAAGCTCCCTCCCTCCCCCCACCTGGGACAAACATGGGGAGGGGGTGCATGTGCGCAAAGAAATGCCAAACAGTGGAAATCAGGAGAAAGTCTGGAAGCTAAGAGTCACACCAGACATCTCGGACTCCACCTGCCTCAGCAAAAAAAAAAAAGAAAGAAAGAAAGAAAAAAATCCTGTGCTACAGCCGGCGTGGTGGCCACCAAGGTCAGGACGCACAGGTGCAGGGCTGAGGAGCCAGGTCCCCAGAGGAAGAAAGGAAGGAGGAAGAGGCGATGGGCAGGGCTTTGCCAGAGGCCCATCTACAAGCTAACAGCTTCCAAGTAGCTGTGGATTCCTGGAGAACCAGTCTCCCCAATCAGCCCTCCCCTGCTCCTTCCTTTCCTTCCCACTCACGGCCTCCAGGCCCCCGGATGCTCCGGTGCTCGGTTCGGAACCTCAGAGGCACCTGTCAAAAATCACACTCCAGGCTGCCTTCCCCTGCGCGTAGTGTCTGTCCTACCTCCAGCGGTCTCCACTGAATCCTGAGGCCCTACCACCCCTTCCTAACCAGATGCTCCCCCTCCCCCCTCCCTGCTCTCCTTCCCACGTTGGGGAAAGCCTCCCCGGGAAGCCCCAGCATCTCTCAGCTAGGTCGCACCCTCAGCCCCCGCCTGATTTGTCTTCCTAAAGGGGGCGAGGGCGGGGCTAGAGCTTGAGGTCAAAACTCTGGGCAGGTGCGGGCTGGGGCCTAAGTCCTCCATCTAGGGATGGCGGAGGGGGCAGCCTGGGCCAACTCACTGGCTGTCCCCTCCTCCCAGCAGCCCACCAGGGCAGGAGCAGCGCTCCAGAAGGGGAATGGGGAGGGGGGGGCAAAGAAAGCTCAAGAGGCTGCCCTCCCCCCCTCCCCCGCTCTCCTGGCCAGTCCCAGCTGGTGGCCCCTGGAGCAGAAAGGGGCCCGGGTATGGGTGCGGGGTCCTCTCGGGGTCCTACCTGTCCCGCGGGTCGATCCAGCTGGTGGTGCGGCTCATGTGGTCTATGTAGTAGACCTTGCCGTCGAAGTCGCGCGCCTCCTCCCAGCCCTCCGGCAGGGGTAGCTCCGGCCGGGGCATCTTCCCAAGAGCGGCCCGCGCTCCCCCATGCAGCTCCCGGCCGCCGCTGGGGCTCCCGGCTCAGCGGCTCCGGCCGGCTGCACCCGGTCCGGGCGGCCGCCGAGGCACCATAATCGGGGGGATGGGGGTGGCGCCCGCGGATTGGGGGCCCTAGTGAGGGCCGGCCGGGGTGGCGCGGCTGTCCATGCGGCCCCAGCCCGGCGCCGCCCGCTGCTCCCGCCGCCGGCCTCTCACGCTGCCATGTGCGCCCGCAGCGGCGCGGTGCGGGCCCGGGTGCGCGCCCGGCCGGCGGGGCTGAGCGAGCCGAGCGCTGCCGCCTGCTCCCTCCGCCGCGCGGCGCGCTGCGCCCCACGCCGCCCGCGCTCGCCCTCCGCTCGGGGCGCGTCCCTCCTCTCCGCCCGCCGCCCCGCGCTCGCTCGGTTTGCGACTTCTGCCTCCGCCAGGTGCGGCTCGGGCGGTGCAGGTAGCCGCGCTGCCCCGGAAACGGGAGGCGGAGCGCCGGGCGCCTGGGTTCCAGGTCCCCTCCCCACGCCCAGCGCCGCGAGGGCGGGTCCTAGGGCTCGAGACGCGCCCCCTCGTGGGACAGTTCGAAGCGCCCGCTCGCCCCTCCGCGGCCCGGGTCTGGGCAAAGGGAGACCTGCCCTTACCTGGGTCCCACACCCGGACTGGAGCCCTAGGCGCTTACGCAAGACCCGCTCTGCCTTTGCTTCCTAACACCCCTGGCTCTCTCCAACCCGAGCGTACAGGTTCTTGGCACAGGTGGCCCCACATCTTACAACTCCCCGCTCCCCTGTTATGTAGAATCCGGAGTAGGCAAGAAGTGGTTAAATAGAAACCTTCTTGTAAATCGGGGAACTTAAGTTTCCCAGGATCTCTGATCCCTTCCCCCAGCACACGCACCATCTGTCTCCCTCTTACTCCATTCTTCTCCCCATGTTGTTTCACCCATCCCCCCACCTCCCGTATTTGCAAATGTAGCTGACACTTCTCTGGGTCGGTAAAATTAGGAGTGCTATGAATCCCCTCCCCCGGGAGGACTTCCAGAGGGTATCAGGGTGAGCACTCTGTAAAAGTAATAGTAACGTCCAGCTGGTGTGGCTCAGTGGTTGAGCGTGGACCCATGCACCAAGAGGTCCCCGGTTTGATTCCCAGTCAGGACATATGCCCAGGTCGTGGGCCCCATTCCCAGTAGGGGGGCATGCAGGTAGCGGCCAATTGATGTTTTCTCTCATCGATGTTTCTATCTCTCTCTCCCTCTTACTTCCTCTCTCTCTCAAATCAATAAAGGAAAAAAATAAAAAATAATAATCTTTAAAAAAAAAAGTAATAGTAACGATATTACTGTTGTTCGCTAAATTGAGTACGGACCCCATCTCTTCTTTGCTACCTTGGCGTATGTTACGGATTTGGGGAAAGGGGGTTTTGAAAAAGGATAAAGAAAACAAAGCAACATTTCATCTTGAAATAAATTAGAAGCAATTTAAAAATCAGACCCACAGTCTCCATGAGGAGCCACCATCTTATGTTGTAGGGGCCCAGGTGTGTGCTGAGCAAGGGAGGGAATCCCATGTTTGTGGGCTCATCTCAATAGAGAAGACCCACCCTGGCAGTTCCTCACCTCCAAATGCCTTCTGCAAAGTCAATTACTTCCCTGAGGCCAGACCTCTGGGCTCAGCGTTTGGCCCTTCCTTCCCTCCTTCATTCTACAGATATCATGCACAAAAGTCCAGAAACCTCACACTGGCCACCAACAACCAAAAGTAGGAGTTCCCCATCCTTTCTTGGGGGATTCCCACAGCCCTCTACACTTCCTCTGACTGGACCAATCCTTCACGCTATAAAAAGCTCCCACTAGTGATTAGGGCAGTGGCTCAGAAGTAAAGGCAACATGATACTAGGTGCTTCAACATGAGCTCATTTAGTCCTCACAACAACCCTCTGGAGTAGGCAATACCACTTATTGTACCCATTTCACTGATGAGAAAACTGAGGTTCTGAGATGCTGTACTACTGGCCAGAGACACAGAGCTAACAAGTAGACCCAGGTCTGTCTGACTAGAGCACTTGGGCTCTTACATTAACCTATACTCTCTCTCTCTTTGAAATTATAGTAGGTCCTCGAATAATGTCATATTGCTCAATGCTGTTTTGTTACATTGAGGCTGTAGGACTTCACTCTTGGTAAATTGGTTTCACTATTCATTGCTTCACCTAAAGTCCTAGAACCTACGGACAATGACAAGTGAGGACTGACTACTCTGCAGCTCCTTGACCAGCTCGTGGATCTGAAATAGGATAGGTGTGGACAAATGCTTGTGTCTGTTGAGCTTGCTTCATCATTTTTTGGCTGACAAGCAAAAGCTCTGGAATCAGTCTGTTTGGTCCCAAACCCACCCTATTTACTAGCCCTTTGACCTTGAGTATCTTGCTCAGCTGAAATCTCAGTCTCAGGTCTGGAAAACATTATAATACAGACCCAGTAGGCCTGTTGTAAGGGCCAGAGAGGAGAAGAGAAATATGGAGGGCTTGGCACTCAGACGTAAGCCATCAACCCAGGGCCCTCACTGGTACATTCAGAGCGCCAACGCCTGGCAATAAGCATACCCCAATGAATGTGAAACGATGAAGTATTTTCTGTTCCAAACACAAGCCATGTCCTTCCCCTTCCTGAAAATTGTGGGTGGTTGCTTGTGACAATCCTCGTAATTACTGATTTTGTTTTTATCTTGTTTTGCAACCAAGCCCTCTCACTGGTTGGCTCACTGGTGAAGGGAAAACACCTTCTAGACTGCCAGATTCAACTTTCTTTCCAGCCCAGGTGCCCAAGCCCTGGCATTTCCCACATGGCTTGTTCCCTTGGACCTTTAGACCTGAGCTGGGGAGTAGGAACGCGAGACCAGAGCAGGAATTGATTCCTTAAAGCCTCGGTCTGTTCAGTCTCTGTCTTACCTCCATCGCCCCACCCCACCCCCCAACAAAAGAATCCCAGGTTATCTTCCAGAAGCTGCAAGCAGGGTGAGGTAATAAAACAGATGACTGCCTGTCCTGTGTGATGGTGGGTGAATCATCCCCAGGCATTCTTCAAAGCTGAGGACAAACGTGAAAGGGATTAAAGGTAAAACCGGCTGAGCCACGTGATGGAGTGACTTGGACGTTACTCTACAGGTGACTGAGCTGCAGGAATCCGCACAGGAAGGCCAGCAGCCCAGCCTCCCCTGCCTCCCTCCCGGGACTGCCTCTGGCAGCCTGTGAGCGGAGTTGGAGGACACAGCAGAAGTGACCACTTGCCTTTCTTCACTTGCTTTCATGTCCAGGTGGCCCACAGGAGACACCTGTGCCTGGGACAGGTCGTCTTGTTTCTAAGAAGGACGCCCACTGAAATCCTTTCCCCCACGGCAACAGCAAAGGAGAAAGGCCAGTTTCCACAACCATGTTTCAGATCATTTCAGTCTCAGGGTAACATATTTCACAAAGATGGTAAGGAGGAGAAATTAAGCTTTAAAAAAAAGGGTGGGGGGACATGCCAGGCTGGCGTGGCTCAGTGGGTGGAGCACTGCCTCATGCACCAGGAAGTCACAGGTTCGATTCCCAGCCAGGGCACATGCCTGGGTTGTGGACTCAATTCCCAGGAGGAGGCATGCAGGAGGCAGCAGATGGATGTTTCTCTGTTATGGATGTTTCGCTCTCTCTGACTCTGAAATCAATAAAAACATATTTAAAACAAAAACAAACATAAAAGGAACAGATATATCAGCAGTAGTTTCCTGTTAGCTTCTGTTTACTTCAAGAAAGTGGAGCTCTAGCTAGTTTGGCTCAGCGGTTAGAGCGTCGGCGGAACAATGAGTCGTGGGTTTGATTCCAGCCAAGGGCATGTACCTTGGTTGCGGTTCGTCCCTGGCCCTGATTGGGGTCATGCAAGAGGCAACCAGTTGATGTGTCCCTCTTACGTCGATGTTTCTCTCTCTCTCCCTCTCTTCTTCTCTTTCCCTCCCACTCTATCTGAACAAAAATGGAAAAATATCCTCGGGTGAGGATTAAAAAAAGAAAGTGGAGACTCTGGAAACCTCTGCTGAGAAATTTCTTCACTCCATGACTTTATCTCCCACGCATCTGGGGAACACATACAGTTACGTTTCTATGACTGAGCCGATAATGTCCCCTTTCTTTAGTCATGCATTAGTTGAAGTTCATAATTGAGCCCATGGACTGTTTTTTCAATGATGGGGAAACACATCCTAAGCCAGGGAAAATTAGGGTGGCAGAAACCTTGGCAATATAAATGGTTTCTTATTTATCTATGAGTCCTCAGTGCTTGAAAATTAATAAAAATAAACCTAGCATTGCCTACTTATTTTACAAAGAGGGAGAAGGAGTTTCTATGACTCACGACGCATTGCCCTGGTTCTTATTAGTCCCATTTTATAGATGCATAAACTGAGACTCAGAGAAGTGACTTTCCTACGGTTGCATCATAAATAATAAAGTCAAGAGTCCAACCCAGCTCCCAGTGGGATTTACTTATGAATTCACAGCAGTGTGGGCTCTACCATGCCAACGAAGGAAGGACTTGGGGGCACTAACAGTCTGGTTGGAAGAGGGTGGGGAGCAGCCAGGAGACTAGTCCTGACCTCCCTTTCATTGGGATTACATAGCTACTTGGGGTGGTCGGAGGTGGGAGGGTGCATGCCGAGCTCTGAGCCATGCTCACAAGGGTAAGACAGAGCTGGAGTGGGTGTCCTGAATTCTCAGCTGAAAATGGATCAGCCTGGTTTTGACCTCCATCAGTGCAGTGAAGGATCAACCGGTGGGGGGTTAACTATTAGGGAATTCAGTAGGCTGAGCTGCCTCCCTGGGAGGAGGGGCATTCTTCTCCCTGTGCCGCCTACCTCCTCCTCTCCCCACTCTTCCTTGCCAGCTCATTCATGAAATGAACTGGATTTCTCCTGGACATGAATGACCTGTGGCTGGCAGGGATGATTTCCACTCTCCCATCCAAGAGTCCTCTGGGTCCTGAGGGCTGGGAGTTGTGTCTTTCACCAAGGAGGAAATGAAATCTCAGTTTCAAGGGCAGGGGTGTGGAGAGGAGAAAGACTGAGCAGAGGGAGGGAGTTCCTGCAAAGCTTTCCTTCTCTCCCACCCCAGCAGCAGAGGAGGAGCCCTGGTGGGAACGGGGTGGGGTGTAGTAACCAGCAGGCTGGCTGCAAGAAGCCTCTGGGGTATTTATAGAGCTTTATAAAGCGTGCATTGCCATGGTACCCAGGCACTCCAGTGAAACCCCAGCCCAACTGCTCAGAGACGGGTGGGATGAAATGCTCTCTACCTGTCCACTGCTCCTGGTTTGACACCTCATTCTAAGAATTTTAAATGAGTAATCCGAGTGAATTTTACAAGATACTGCAGGAAGGTTGGGGCTTAAGTCCAGACAACTTGCCTCAACAGGGTGGCTGGGTGGAGTAGTGGGAAATACAAGGGCAGAAAGAAAAACCCACGTGTGAAACTCAGCTCTGCATCTCCATCAAGGTGTGACTCTGGGCGCCACACTGCACCTCTTTGCGCCTCAGTTTGCTCGTCTGTCAAATGGAGCAACACCACCTCCCTGTTCACTCGTGACAACTGAATAAGAGGCTGTAAATCAAGGGCTAGCTTAGCTCCTAAAGCACAGGAGTCTCTTTAAAGGTGGTGCCCTTCCCTTCTCAGCTCTTTATTTGTTTTATTCAACAAGACTCTTGTCTGTCATCCGCGTACCAGACAATGGGGTAAGCGCTCGGGATACCGGTGACGTCTGGTCCCATAGGACTGACCGTTTAGTAGGGAAAAGATACGCTAGACAAGTCAACGAATGAGTAAATAAGGGCGCATGGTGGTCAGTAACAAGAAGGAAACAGATGGGGTGCTAAGGTAGGGTGGGGATTGGTGGGAAATCTACCTTAGACAGGGCCAGAGGAGACGGCTTTTCTGGGGAAGGGACATTTGAGCAGAAACCTGAAGCCGGGGCTGTGCGAAGAGGCAAAGGCGAGCATCGTAGGCAGAGGGAGCAGCCAGGAGAGAGGCCTGAAGGTTTGGGATGTTCAACACACCAAAAGAGCCATTTCCATCCCATTGAAAACCAGAGGAGGCTGTTTCCAAGGGGAGGATTCGAGCTAGGAGGTGGTCGCCCTAAAATCCTGTAAGGTTCCCCGCCCCCAAGCACATGGCTCCCTGCACTGTCATGACAGCCTGCCCCTAGCCCTGGCCACAGCTGCAGTAACCTCTAAAGGTGGGACACAGCCCAGGGGAGGTTGACACTGGCGTGCGTTATCTTTAGATACCAGAAGTTGGTGTATCTTGGCGTGGCTTTCTCAGGTCTCACGTGCTTGGGGTTCTCAGCTTCTCGAATCTGTAGTTGGATGGTTCCCGTCCAAGTCGTTATTTCTGAGTCCTCTCACAGTTCCACCCTCTTTCTCCTCTGCTTCTGGGAATCCTGCCTTTGTTGTTGCTAATCCTCACCTGAGGACATTTCCCCCATTTATTTATGTATTTATTTTAGCGAGAGTGGAAGGGAGGGTGGGAGGAAGGGGGAGAGAGAGAGATAAAGAGAGAGAGAAAGAAAGAAACATTGATATGAGAGAGACACATCAATTGGTTGCCTCCCACACATGCACCAACCAGGCCAGGGATCAAACCTGCAACCCAGGTACATGCCCTCGACCGGGAATCAAACCCGAGACCCTCTGTGGGACTCCTGCTTTTTACTGTAGTCCCTCAGGCCCCTAGGGCTCTGCTCACTTTTTAATTTATAAAAAAATGTTATTGATTAAATTATTTTTGTTACAGATGTTTCTCCTTTCCCCCCCCCAGACACCCTCCTCCCGATCCTGCCCCCTGTCCTCACAGGATCGTTGTCTATGTCCATTGGTTACGCATATATGCATATAAGTTCTTTGGTTTATCTCATCCCTCCCCCCTTCCTCCTCCTCTGTCATTTTAAAATTTTAATTTAATTTTATATTTTAAGATTTTTAAACTGATTTTTAGAGACAGAGGGAGAGAGAGAGAAACACTGATGCAAGACCAGACCGGCTGCCTCCAGCATGCCCCTGGAAGCATAAACTCACTGCTTACACCAAAAGGTAGCGGGTTCAATTCCTGGTCAAGGCACATACCCAGGTTGCAGGTTCAATCCCCAGTTGGGGTGCGTATGGGAGGCAACTAATCTCTCTCTCCCCCCCAACCCTTCCTTCCTTTCTATAAATCAATAAAAACATCCTTGGGCGAGGATTGAAAAAAAAAAAAAAAAGCTTTAAAAAATGGCCTGGAAGCAAATACATTTGGGAAATGTTGGCTCTCATGAAATAAAGAGATGTCCTTACCGGGGGACTTCTAGAGCTCTGAGAGTACTCTGTGGTGAGTAGCCAAGACAACACTATGGACCACAGAACTGCCCACACTGCTTGACTAACTGTCCCTTCTCTTCCGGAGGCATCTCCGGACCACAGCGTCTGCAGCAGCGGCTGGCAAACATTTTTGTAAAGAACCAGACAAGAAATATTTTCAGCTTTGCAGGCCATTCGCTCTCTGTCAAAACTGCTCACCTCTCACTGTAGCTGGAAGCAGCCTCAGAGGATATGTAAACACATGGCATGGCTGTGTGCCAATAAAACTTTATTTACAAAACAGACCACTGGTCCGGCCAGTGTGGCTCAGTGGTTGAGCATCGACCCATGCACCAAGAGGTCGCCAGTTCGATTCCCGGTCAGGACACATGCCCGATCCCCAGTGGGGAGCATGCAGGAGGCAGCCAATCAATGTTCTCTCTCATTGATGTTTCTCTCTCTCTCTTCCTCTCTCTCTAAAAATATCAATAAAGGAAAAAAAAATTAAAAACAAACAAACAAACAAAAAACAGACCGCTGGCCAGGCAGGTGTGGCTCAGTGGTTAAGCATTGATCCATGTACCAAGAGGTTGCCGGTTCGATTCCCGGTCAGGGCCCATGCCCAGGTTGTGGGTCCGCGATCCCCAGTGAAGGGCATGCAGGAGGCGGCCAATCGATGTTCTCTCTCATCGATGTTTCTATCTCTCTCTCCCTCTCCCTTCCTCTCTCTCTAAAATCAATAAAGGAAAAAAAAAAAGAAAAAGAAAAGACCACTGGCCCTCAGGTTTTAGTTTACCTTCCCCTCTGATGAAAACATCATTTAATTTCAGAGACTTGGGCGTCATCCTGGATGTCTTCGTTTTCCTGACTCCCTGTGTGCATCCTACCTACAAGAGCCCTGGATCCGGCCCAGCCGGTGTGGCTCAGGGATTGAGCGTCATCCCATGGACTAGCGGTCCTGGTTCGATTCCCAGTCAGGGCACACCCCAGGTTTTGGGCTCACTCGCCAGTGGGGGGTGTGCAGGAGGCGGCCGATCGATGTTTCTCTCTCACATCAATGTTTCTATCTCTCTCTCCAAAAAAAAAAAATCAATAAAAACATATATTTTTAAAAAGAGCCTTGGATCCTACCTCCAAACTGTGTGTGTTTCCATGTTGCCCTCTCGTGCACTAGCTTAGATGTAGGCCCTCAGCACACCTGTGCAGCCTCCCAGCTGGCCTTCCCTTTGCCCCATCATTCTGTGCAGTGTCCCAGCACCCCTGTTACACCCCTCGACGGTGCGACACGGGTGTTAGGATGAGTCCAAGCACCTTACCATGTGTTGTAAGGTACAGTTTGGGGCTGACCCTGGACCACCTCCCAGTGTCGCCTCCTCCCCTCACTGCACAGTTGAGTGTGTGTGTGTGTGTGTGTGTGTGTGTGTGGCTTGCGAACGCGCTCTCCTCACCTCCGGACCTCCAGGCAGGCGGGCTCTCCTGTTAAGGACACTCCTCTTCCCTCGATTGCGAATTCTCCTCCTGCAGCTTCCAGCTTAGAGGTGACGTCTTCCCTCACTGTCCAAGGTCTGGTTACCTGTCCCTCCAGCCACTTTATCCTTTCGCAATCTAGCCTCGTCATTTCACTGTTCTCTCTCTCTCTCTCTGCTTTGTCTGGCTTTCTCCCCCGACCAGACTGTAAACCCCGCGAGGGCGAGGTTGTTTATGGCTCCACCTCTCCGGTGCCTAACACAGGCCCAGCACAGGCTGACGCGGGCCTGAGGCTCCCTGACGCCACCTCTCAACCCTGTCCCTCTGTGTAGGGAGCAGATGGCATTCCTCTGCTGGGGCAGTTAGGAGCCCAGATGCCCCTCGGAGAAATAATCTGCCCAGCTGTGGTAAGGAATGAGCGTTATGCAGCACCCAAGGGTCCTGTATGGAAGAGTTTTTCTTTCTTTTCTTCATTGATTTTAGAGAGAGGAAGGGAGAGGGAGAGAGATAGAAACATCGATGAGAGAGAACATCGCCTGGCTGCCTCCTGCATGCCCCCCACTGGGGATTGGGCCCACAACCTGGGCATGTGCCCTGACCGGGAATCGAACCGGCGACCTCTTGGTGCATGGGTTGACGCTCAGCCACTAAGCCACACCGGCCGGGCGGGTTTTTCTTTTGCATTAGAGTGGAATGTGTCTTTCTCAAAGTCTTTATTTGAGAACTCTGTCTTTCTTTATAGGGGCCAGTGCAGTGTGGTCCATGAGTGTATCCTGGGTTACTTACAAAAAAAAAAAAAAAAGCCACAAAGAACATTCTTGGGGAAACGTGACTAGTGACTAGAGCACACACTGGAGACAATATTACCGCGTCGGCGTCAAGCGTCTCGCGAGTGACAGCGGGGTCCTAGTTACAGAGCAATGTGGTCCTGTTCTTAGGAGATACGGGCTGGAGCACTTAGGAGCGAGGGGTCGTGATGTCTACAGCTTACTTTCAAACGGTTCAGTCACCGTTGGGGCATGTCAGAGGCAGGAAGGGGAGGGAGCGAACGCAAATGTGGCACAAATGTGAACAACTGGAAAGCGACAATGAGAAAGTCACTGTATTTTATACATCACCTAGCCTCGTCATCTCTTTTAGCAAGCGTCCGTCCTGGAGCACACCTCCATAGGTGTCAGCGGCACTTACGAGGATCTATTGACTCCCTGTCTCTGAACTTCTGACTGGTACTGGGCTGGGAGCAGCTTGTAGCCAAGAAGCCCAGCAAACAGGCATCTCTCTCCGGGTGAACCAGGTGGGCCAACTTTAACATCGGTATCGTGAATGTATAGAAAACAAGCAAACAGAAAGACGGGACAGACTTGCCGACTGTATTCCAAATAAGGGAAAAGGAATATGGACTTGGGTGTGACTCTGGATTAGTTTCTGGCCTGATCCAGGATGGAGACAGTCTCTGGTTCATCCTTCCGGACAGCTCCCCGGATGTCCCTGCAAGAGCTCAGTGGTGGGTGTCCACCCCATCGTCCAGCGTCAGGGACCAAAACTGCCTGGGAGGCTGTCCAGAACCCATTCCAGCCTCAAAAATGTAAGAAACCCTATAGATTCAGACCCAGACCCGCCAGACATTCAAGTCCAGGCTGCGGAGCGGCTGGTGTACCATAACCCTCCCACCCCACCCCGGGGGGAAATAAAGAGTCCACCTGCACACGAGATCCTGCCTCTGAGTGCTTGGTGAAGCTCTGTCTCCGCTACATGGAGGTTGGTACTCCAGCTATTCCGAGGGCCGAGGACCAGGAAACCCTTCTCGCTGGAACCCTCCTCTGCACAGGTGCTCCTGGTTCGCTCCAGAGCCAAGAGAAACTAATGTCCAATCAGCAAGTTAACAAGTAACATGGTTGCCCCCACAAGGGGCAAGGTTCACAGGTGTGCTTTGTGAGTGCTAGACTGCGCAGGGGCATTCCTGGGGCAGGTGGGAGGCAAACTCTGCCTCCACTGGGAACCCACACGTGGACACCGCCCACTGCCTGGGTGTGGTCAGCAGGGGGCGCGGGAACTCCCCGCCTCCAGGTGGGGGGACGGTCTCCATCTGTGAGGCGTCCCCTGGGGAAGCGTGGGTGGGGCGCACGTCACCAGTGGAGCTTTGGCTCAGAAAGCTGGCAATCCGGAAGCCCAGCGAGGCCTGGGGAGGAATGAATGGGCTCGGGGCGCTCTGAGGGCTGTGCAGAGGGCGGGGGCCGGGCTGGAGGCCTGGCTCTTCAGCTTCCTCTCTCTTCCTCTCTCACTAAACATGAGCTGGGCCGACTCCTTGTCATCTGCTCTCAAGCCCCAGGAGTGCGGGCCTGTGTTTGGGACGGCATGTGTTTGTGCCGAGAGGTGGGGAGGGTGTGTGTCTGCACACTCAGATCTCTGTGGAGCCAACAGAGCAGGTGGCTCCCGCCACAGAAGTCCTGTGTGTTGCTAAAGCCAATAAGCAGGTGACATTCTTTTGTCTCCCTCCCCTTGCTGTGCCCTTCAATGGGGATGCTGGCTCGGAATACAAACATCAGCGCGCGCGCGCCCACACACACACACACACACACACACACACACACACACACGCTTCATCATGCTTCTCCTCCTGGTCCCCCATCCCCACATGTATTGCACCCCTTCAAACACGCTGTGTTGGCCCTGTGCCGAGGACGCCTACGTTGGCTCCTGCGGTGCCAGCACCTCGCCAGCCCAGCACACAGGAGTGGCTGTTGGCCTCCTGGGCATGGTCTCTGAGCCACCACCGCCCGCCCCCCTTGCCTTGTGCACCTTCCCTCTTCCGGGGGGCTGGGTAGGGGTGTCTCAGGCTGAGGTTCCTGGGAACAAGACTCTGGGAGGTCCTTAGGTCCTTAGAGAGTGTGTCAGGGGCGGCCCCTGGGGGAAGGGATGGAGGGGCGCAGGGGCGCAGGAGGAAGTTGGCTGCAGTGGCCTCCGCACACCTCCCTGCCGGCTCTGGAGCGGAGACACCTTCAGATGTCGCTCACCAAGGCGAGCAGCCAGGCCTCTGCCCTGTGTCCACGGGCCAGTGACTGGACGTGGGCGTCCCCTGGGGGCCATGTGACCTGGCACCAAGCAGCTTCCTCCAGGGCAGGCGGTTTGTGAAGTGTCCAGAGGCTGCGCGCCAGGCTGGGGTGGAGTGGGGGACGTGGATCCTTCCGCACCCCCTGCAAGGGGCGGTCCACACCGGGCAGACACACCCTTGGAATCGGGAAGAATGTAGAAAATATTCTCCCGCTGCTTCTACCACAGTTTTCAAAACCTTGTAATAATAACAATAACTATTATTATTATTATTTTTGATGGTGCCAGGCTTGAGTTCTTGACTCTTGGGTGTCAAATTGCCGATACCCTTGAAGTCAACAGAGAAAGCTTTTAACCCATGGATATCCTCTTCTCCTGAGGACTCCGACATTTTTATTCTCTTTTGTGTCCCACCCCAGTCTCAAGGACATTTGCCCATTTCCTGGTGTAGATACCCCGCCCTGGCAGATTGAGAGCTACCACAGTGATGTCACTGAGCACGGGTTTGGGAAGAGTCCTCGCAAGCAGGTTCTGGTACATCCCAGGGTGCCGGCCTCAGGAACATCAGGGAGGGGGCCTGGGGTGAGGCCTGCATGACATCATCATCGTGAGAGTGGCCTGTGCGACCTCTAGCACAAGGGCAGGACAGGAGGGAGGAAACAAAACATGGGCCTGTCATCTCAGGCCCTAGCATCCTCCCCCAAGCCCAGGGGGAAGGCCCTGACGAGGTCCCCAGACTCTGCACCACTTGTCATTTCTCACGTGGATTGCTCTGATACCTGTCACTGTCACACACTGTGGGCTGCCCCTCACGGACAGAGCCTGCAGCCGCTCTGTCCTAGGATACTCGGGGTCCCTGCCTGGGGAGGTCTGGGGGCAGAGGAGGGTGTGTGGGGGAGCAATCAATTCCCTCCCCCCACACTAGGCTCATGAACTTGGGTAGGTCCTGGGTGGCGGAGCCCCGAGAGGAGCAGAATCAGGGCAGGGACCCCGTCCTTAGTTCGGAACCCTGGTTTGGGCGTGTCCCTTGGAGGACTATAGGCCAGTACTGATGAATGTCTCCTTAGGGAGAGTTAGTCACCTAACCAGAGAACAGAGGCCTCTCCTTTCCGAGGGCTGGGGGCTGGGGTCTGGGAGAAATGGGGGAGGAACAGGCGTTCTCAACTGAGGGCAATTCTCCCTCCCAGAGGACATTGGGCGAACCCTGGAGACATCGTAGACGTCACAGCCAGGCAGGCACCTGGGGGTGGAGGCCAGAGATGCGGCTGAACACTGCAGTGCGCAGGGCAGCCCCCCACAGAGCCCCCGACCCCCAGTGTTCACAGTGCTCAGGGTGAGAGACCCTGTGCTGGAACCTCGGTTGGTCTGCCGGGCAGGACAGCTTCTGAGGCCGTGAAAGGAAGTCCCGCCCCCCACGTGTGGATGGGAGGAGTGAGGACCGAGCCCAGGAGCAGGCGGCGTCCAGCCCTCCCCACGCAGTTCTGCCCAGGGCCAGGGTCTCCGGCTGGCATTGGACTGAGGCTCCCTCCTTCCCAGAGGAAGGGAAAGAGGGCCACAGTGACCCCCGGGGGGTGGGCAAGAGCCTTGGTAGGACGCCCTGAGGGGCTGGGTGCCTTTTGGTTATTAAGGTTCAGGCTAGATCTTCCCAAAACACTGTGTACACATGTCTGCGTCCTTTCTTCCGAATCTCATGGAAGCGACCTAACTCCTTCCCGCCCTGCCCCGTGTGCCCCCACGGCCCACCCTGCTCTCCCCTGTTGTGTTGCTGGTGTGTAGCTGCTCCTGGCGTTTCCACTGGGCTGCTCCCGGGTATCTGCTTCTGTTTTTTTTTAAATCCTCACTTAGGATATTTTTCCACTGACTTTCAGATGGGGGGAGGGAGAAGAGAGAGAGAGAGAGAGAGAGAGAGAGAGGAGAGAGAGGCATGGATGTGAGAGAGACACATCAACTGGCTGCCTCCTGCACAACCCCGACCAGGGCCAGGGACCGAACTGCAACGGAGGTACGCGCCCTTGACTGGAATCGAACCCAACTCTTTGCTCCGTGGGCTGACACTCTAACCACTGAGCCGAACCGGCCAGGGCACAGATGGCTATTTTATTCACCTTGCATCCCCGCACCAGGCTTTGTCTACCTATGAACATGGTCTCTGGCAATGTTTGGATAGAATGTCAGCAGCTAACACATTTTTTCCTGTTTTTGTCTTCTTGGAGGAACCACCCCCTACTCTCTCTTTATGGTCCTGGAAGGTCTGATGGGATTTGGGCCAATTCAAGGTCTTCTGTGAGCCGAAGGGAGGGTCTCTCTGCTGTTTCCGTGGCTGCTGCAAGGAAGGGGGCTTGGGCTGCTAGCAATAACCCTTCCCCAGAGAAAACCCACCTGGGTCAAGTCCCATCCAAGAGAAGCTGAACTGGAGGTGAAGCCATCAACCGAGCCCCTAGATCCAACCACACCTGAAGTCCGCCATGCCGTCGGACTTCTCAGTGTTGGCTTTGAGCTGGGCTTCTGTCACTTACTATCTCCAATCTCCTGGTCAATACAGTCATGCACCTGGGGCAGAACCAGCTGTGTCATGGCCTCTCCTGCCTCCTCCACTGATATGGTCCTGTGGTCGGTTTACAGTGGGCCGGTGACTCTTGCCCTACTTAGAGTAAAATCTGCATGTATTTGGCTGAGATAACATTAAGATAAGGGGCTGTGGAGGGTGTGGCTGGGGAATGGAAATAATGGGACAGTAGAGTGAGAGTTCCCAGCCACCTAGGACAGGCCTGTTCTGTTGTGTGACTTCATCCGGTCACTTCCCTCTCAGAGCCTCAGTTTCCCATCTGCTCCTGACTATCGCACTGAGTGAATGTGATCAATTAAGATCAATTTATTTGGGTTGAAGGCTTTTATGCATTTGTAAGTGAAAGGAGGTCACTTTCACTGCCGCTGGAATTGGGTGCAGAGGGCAGAGAGGACCAGGGTGGAGAGCCACTGGGAGCGGTGGGGAAGCCAGGGGCAAGGGGAGATGATGGACACAAAAGCCCCATGGAACACCAGACATGGGCAGGGAGGGGCAAGAGGAGGTTCTGTTCCATTCTGCTCAGGCCTGGGGACCCTGGAGCCCTACTGAGGACTGTGAGTCTGGCCAAGGTGCCTCCATTATACTCATAACTGAGAACCCAGGGAAGGACCCCAGCAAGTCACTCCTACTCCATCTCTGGCAGGATGGCTGCTGGGTGGAATGTCCCTAAGGGGTAACAGGCATTGCTTCTTCTGTCCCCCACCCTTGGGGCCTGCTAGCAGAGAAAGGCCCCGTTTCTTTACGTGCTGTGTGGAGGGAGGATGGAGGGGGCCCTTTACTCTTCACAGCACTGGGACGGTGTCCAGCTCGTCTTGGGACAGGGCCCCACCTTCATGTCTCACAGGCCATGAATAATAATAGTTAGTGGCTGATCAATAGCCAACTCCATGTGCCAGGCACCAGGCTGGGTGCTCATTGCAGCAGCCTGTCAGGTGGTGTCCTCATACCCATCTCACAGCCAGAAGCTTCAGAGGTTAAGTCAAGGCCCAGGCTTAGATAGGAAGGGGAGTGGTTGGATTGCAAACTTATTTCCCCCTCCAAAGACCAAGTTCCTAACTCAGAGAGGTTCCACGCATGTTCGTTAGCAAACAGCCTTCCCTTTACCGTGCGTGTAAGTGCCGGGCACCGCCGAGCATTTAGCATATATCATTTTCATTCGTCTTTCCAAACAATCCTACGAGGTAGGTATTTTTATTCCTATTTTACAAAGGAGAAAAGGGGCCCAGGAAGGTGAAGGTGTGTGTGGAGATCTACCCAGGGAGAGAATGGTGGAGCTGAGCTCAGAATCCAGTCGGCCGTTCCAAGGCGGTCTTCTTTGGAACCTTGCTTCCCAGAACCAGTTCCAGGAGCCTCTTTCAGGAGCCCCTGCCCCGGGCCCAGGGCTCTCCTGGTGGGCTCCTGCTTCTCAATCTATCTTGCTGCCTCACACCTTCCCTACACCTGCCTGGGGAGCCCAGGCCAAGTCCAGGCAGATTCTATGGGAAAGTCTGCCACCGTGTGGCCAAACTGCAAACCTACTATTTACTGGGAGGACGCGATGGCTTGGGAAGGAGAGCTTCCGGAACAGGTGAAGTCACTCTGGAAAGAGGCCCCGGCAAGAGCTCGCTTTCCACGTGCTGCTTCACAGCCAGAGTGCCAGTTCTGGGCGTCGGAGGGAGGGCTCGGGCTGCCCAGGTGCCTCAGGACAGAAAGGGACTTGTGTGGGCATGGTGGGTCAGAGTTTCCTGGGAAGTGCTGACTAGGGCCCATCAGAGGACCCCTGAAGGGAAGCCTCAGCTAGACTTCTCCTTAAACCCTTCTCCCGAGGTGTCTGTCCTCTGTCCCTGGTGGGGTGGGGCTGTCAGGCTTCCCCAGGAGAGAGGCCCACCCTGCCCTGGGTGTTCCACTGTGTATAGACACTGTCCCCAACCTCGAGAGGGGGCAGAAACTCATCCTCACTTCCCAAACCTCTGTCCTCGTGGCCACCTCCGTGCAGTGCGGGCCCTCCTCTGCTGTTGCATTCCTGCATTCCGGGCTGTCGTAGCCCCCAGGCGCTGTACTTTCTGTCCCCTTCTCTCCTCTTTGCTGATGGAAGGATTTGCTAGTCACATTTCTCCCCGGTTACAAAAACCCTGCTTTAGGCCCCTCATGGCCTGTAGGAGAATGTCCAGCTTCTGGGCCTGATTTTCATTCCTGCCTCGTGGTCTCCAACGGGCCTGTCTCAGGCCACGTGCCTCTGGGTGGGCTCCAGTCCAGTGCTTCCTGACTGCACGATCAAATCGCCCAAGGAGCTTGAAGCCACTCCCTCGGAGATTCTGATTTAATCGGCCCGGGGCCTGGAGGTCCCCAGGTGATTCTCATATGTAACCAGGGCCCCACCTAATGTACAGCCATTGCTCTGAATTTCTCCCCACGACCTGCACATTTCTTCTCCCGCCTGCCGCACCTGCTCCCCTCTCAGGCCAGAGCGCCCCCTCCACCCTCTACCTGGCGCTCTCCGCCCTGGGAGCCCCGCTGCAGTGGTCCTCTCCGCTGGGCTTCTTTCCGGGCACCACTTCTGTGCCAGCTTGGAGCCTCCTGTACCCCCACTGATTGGCCTGTGAGTTTGTCTCATACTTTATTAAAAATTTCTTTCTTTCTTTCTTTCTTTCTTTCTTTCTTTCTTTCTTTCTTTCTTTCTTTCTTTCTTTCTTTCTTTCTTTTATTTTATAGAGCGGGAGGGAGAGAGGGAGGGAGAAGAGAGAGAGAGAAGCATCAACGTGACAGAGACACATCGACTGGCAGGGACAAACTGCAACCGAGGTACGTGCCCTTAGCGGGAACTGAACCCGGGACTCTGGTCCGCAGGCCGACGCTCTAACTGCTGAGCCAAACCGGCCAGGGCAAAAATTTGTTTCTTTATTGATTTTAGACAAAGAGAAGGGAGAGGGGGAGATAGAAACATCGATGAGAGAGAACATCGATTGGCCGCCTCTTGCATGTCCCCCACTGGGGATTGGGCCCACAACCTGGGCATGTGTCCTGACCGGGAATCGAACCAGCGACCTCTTGGTGCATGAGTTGACGCTCAACCACTCAGCCACACCGGCCGGACTTGTCTCATGCTTTAGACTGTGAGATTTTTGACAGTGTTTTATTTATCTGTGTAACCCCTGATTCTGACAGTGTCTAGGACAAAACTGTGCTCGGTGCTGTGACCCAATGGGTGCCCTGCTCCGACGCCAGTCTAGGACAAAATTGTGCTTGGCGACTGCTCAGATGCTCATCTTCATGGTGCCGAGACACTCAACCCTCCAAAGCCAGCCCTTCTGAGGAGCCCTTGAGGCCGTGAGCGGCAGCCCCACACACCGAGAGCCTCTGTTCACACTCCCTGGGCCTGGATGGGGGTGGGGCCACGTGCAACAGAGTCTCGGGGCAGGTGCCCCTCCATCCTCCCCACCCCCTGCATGAAATTGCCTCTCCTGTGACAAATGGGCCATGCTTCCGTTTCCACTTTTAGAAAATCTGGGCTTGGAGCAAAGATTTAATAATAAGAACTAGCATTTACTGAGCACTTACCATGTGCCGACAATATAGGCAACATCTCACGTACATTGTAGCAGTCCTGTTCCTGTCCATCCCCCCAGGTGAGGAGACTGAGGCTCCCGGACGTTGGCTGTGTGCAGAGACTGCTTGGGTTCCCCAACACCCAGCCTCCTCCTCTGCCTGGCTCAGAGCCAGACTGCATTTTCCACTCTCCACTGCGGTGCTGCTGGGGTCCGTGCCAGCCTCTGGCACACGAGCGGAGGGGATGTGTACCATTTCCAGGTGTGGCCCATTAGAAATAGTTACACATGGACCTCTTTCCATCAAGCAGCTGAATGGAGAGGCCATCAAAGGTCCTGAGGACCTGGATGAAGGTGCGGCCTTGGAGGATGAGAAGGCAGAGTCACAGATGGAAGGAGCCCAGGACCTTGAGTGACCTCCAGCGGGCAGTCCCGTCGCTGACCCACAGGGGACTACGTATGAGTGAGCATGCCGTTTCTCTTGTTGGTTAACTTACGTTTGGTTTATCTCCCAAAGCGGCTGATGCTGCTTGCCCTAATGAATACCTGGTAACCTTCCCAGGTCCCCTGCTCAGTGAGTGTTGAGTGAGGCCGGTCCCCGGGCGGACTGCCGTTAGAGGGACAGTCTTGTGCCCTACGCCGCCTACAGAGCCCATGTCAGTGCAGATGCTTCTGGAAGCCATCGAACACCTCGTCCTGGTCATTCTAGGACTGGCCGGAGGAAAGGCAGGAGAGGGTTTTACCCACGCTGCCTCCTCCCAGGTATGGGTTTGGTGCGTGTGTACCGTGAGGGGCCGGCTGCCTGGGTGTCACAGAACAGATCATTCAGAGCTGGTTGGCATAAAAGAGAGTTTCAGGTGCGAGTAAAATTCCGGTGACGTGATTCTGTGTGTGCCTCACTATGCGTCCAGCCCTCCGGGTCTTCCTGGGTGGGCTCGGGGCTCAGCGGGCTCCCCACTGGCTTGTTGCCTGAGATCAGCTCCCTTGCTTGGCCTCACCGGTCGCGTGTACCCCAGGGAGACACGACACAGCGGTCAGTCCCTCTTGTACTTTCCACCAAACCGGGGTCCGAGCTGGAGGCTGTTCTGTGGGTGCACGTCCAAGTGGTCCGGGCGCCTGTCGGATGAGACAAGGTGGGTGGCAGCTGGCCCCGAGGACACATTGTTCTTTTCCTGAAGGGAAACGGCCCAAACTCCTCGTACTGGGGGAAACAGGGTGTTCACGTGTGCATCTGAGAAGGAAGTTCTCCGGAACTTTCACTCTCCGGTTCGCTTTGCTTACTCGTAGCTTGACCTGCCTGTGATGCGGACGGGGCCCATGAGCCCACACACGGTGTCCAGCCTGTCTCTCCCTTTCCTTCCACCTGGGGAAACACCGGCCTGGCTAGATGACTGGGAGGCAGCGGGGATTCAGACGTGAAGGGTCTCAGGGTGATGTACCACCCAGACTTCCCGGAGAGGTTTTGAAATCTGCCAGGGCTGGGCTTGAGTCTGCACCAGAGCCCTGGTCCATGAAATTAACCTGGACTCCCTCTGGTGTTTAATTAAAAAAATGCAGTCTTCAGTCTTTGTCTCTTCTGAACCCTGTCAACCTCTTCCATGTTCCGGCAGGTCTCACCGACCACAGTCCCTTTGCATATGCTGCTCCCTGGTCTGGAATGCATTTCCTCCTCTTCGCCCAGTTAACTTTTATGTAACTTTCAGACCTCAGCAATTCTGTGACATTCTCGGTCCAGGTCACATCCCCAGTATGTGCATCCACGGCTTTATAAATCTGTCCCTGTGTGTCATTTTCACTTCTTAGTTGCTTATTTGGCAATTGTCTCTCTGCAGCCCTGACCATGAGATGCATGAGGTGAGGACCTGTGTTGATGTCTACTCACCCCGTTTATCCCCACATGGTACCCGACAAGCCCTCAATATGATGTTGTTGAATGAACAGAAGGTGTGGAGTAGGGAGAGCATGGTGCGCAGGGCACTGTTCTTGGCATGTAGTAAACACCTATAGATATTGGCTATTAATGATAACACTATTCTAACTGTAGGATTGGTGCCAAGAAAATGCATCGAAATCCTAAGTGCTCTTCTTACCTGGGTTATCCTACACGTGCAGGTTTTGGGGTGAATTGATCTAGTCTGGAAGAGAATACAAACGCACCCTCACACAGAACCATGCGAACACAGGAACGGCTCCCAGTGTGGTGAAGGTGTTTGCCATCAATCTCCTGCCAGCACCTCCCAGAACTAGAAGGGGAGCAGGGAGACACCCGACTGTCCCAGGAGGCCTCCAGGGACCCATCCAGGCATGGGTGGGCCTGAGGGTCCTCACTGCCCACGGGCCCCAGCCCAGACCCTCTTCTCCACCTGTTTCCTACAGAGAGGGGGCTGCAAGTGTGGGCAGAGGTCAGTCAAGAATTGAGAGCAGGTAGGGGGGCACCGAGGTCCCTCTAGCCAAAGCTCCTCCAAAACTTCAAAATACCAGCTCGCCCCCTTCTTCCCAGCCACGTCCACCACGTCCTTGCCTCAAAACATTTCCACAGAAGACCAGTGTCCACAGGAGTTTTAGAGACTTTATTTATGTATAAACCATTTAAACACTTTGCCATAAATTATCTTTGCCTGTCCCTAGTCTTTGCTTAGCAGCAAATTAAAATTAATATAAAAACTTGATGAACAATTCATACATGTATATTACAAAAAAGTTCCTGTACCAAAGTTCTTCGTAGACATTTTTTTTGTGTGTGTGTTTTGTTTTTTTCAAAACTTTTTTTTTTGTTTTTGTTTTTGTAGGTTTTCTTTTTTTTTTCTTTTTCTTTTTTTTTTTTGTTTTGTTTTCTCTCCTCGTGGTGACTGTCATGTGATTGTCTCAGTTTCTGGACCAAACAAACACACTAAGAATTTTAAATCTGAAACAGTGATTGTGCCTTGAGGCTCAGGTATGTACAGGGTGATCTGAAGTGGTGCCCGTTAGCAAAAGAGTGTCACAATGCCACAGCTCTACCGCAACTGATAACCCACGAACTACGGAATCTAAACAGACTACACCCTGTAACTGCGCATTACTGTCCACAATGGAATCTTCAAAGACAAAAGAGTATGAAATTGATCTGTAGTGAGTATAGCCACCGTTTTGCATTAAATTGTACACTCTGCGCTCCAATAAATTAGCTCAGGCCCGACCCACAGGCACCTGAGAGTTAAGTGCTGAGCGGTATTATTTCGCTTTGACGTTGGATCGGAATTTCCTCGGTTCCCCTCCCCCCCCCGCACCCTAGTGTTTTAATTTCTCTTTAAAAAGTATTTCCAGTGCTCACTCTTTCACTTGTATGCGCCCCCCCTCCCCAGCCGCTACACACAAATCGCCCCAAAGTCGTGTTTTAAAATGCACCTGTGTTGAAAGGAAAACGTCTGGAGTATTTGTCCGACAAGCAGTCTGAACGGGTCTCCTCGGCCAGTCTGGTGGTGTTGGTCCCAGGGACGTCTCTGCGTCGTCGCTCACGCGTGAATTAGCGAGGTAATAGGATGTGAGGCCTCTCGCCTTCATCTTTGTGTTTTTCGGTCATGTATTTGCTTTGCTTTCTGTTGTGTGTATGTGCGTGTGTGTGTGTGTGTGTGCGCGCGCGCGCTCACGCATGTGGGTGTTCTCTTGTGTTCCTTTTGCGTCTCTTTTCTGTGTAGACCCAGAACAAGTGGGTCATATGTTAGGGGAACTTGGAACAGTGTGTGTGTTCGTCCATTCATTCATTCATTCGTTCGTTGGTTGTGTTTTCCTCGGAATTTTCAGCCGGGCTTCAGTCTGCTTTGGGATGTGGGACGTCTGGCTTGGACAGTAGCATCGGAACTCAGAAAATGTGAGTTTGTTTGCCACTGGTGCCCAAAGCAGCCCGGCCTCAGTGCCCCTGTTAGGTCTTCGTCTCCTTAGGAGAGGAGAGGACAGTTACTCCCGCTGGGCCATCCAGACAAGGAATGGCAGCCGGTGATTTTGTTACCTCTTTCCCATCTCATTCTGTCTTAAAAACTGGATGTTGCTGCTACAGTCTGCAAGCTCTGGGTACTGCTCGACGGGAAGCACGTAGTAGCCCTCGTAGCCCTGCACGCGGCCCGTGCTCAGGAGTTGCTGCTTCTCGCCCTCAGTCCACACGCGGCTCCCCTCTCTCCCGTCCCTGGCTTTCTGCTGCTCCTTGGCCCAGGCGGTGCCCAGGGCCCTCTGCCGGGCCTGGTCCAGCACGCGGGCCTTCTCTTCGTCCAGGGTGTCGGGGGTGAGGCCGTAGCGGATGCTCAGCAGGAGGGTGTTGTGCTGGAATTCAATGTTGGTGAACCTTCGAGTCCTGCCGTTGACCAGCAGCGTGGGCTGCGACACCGTCACGTTCACCCCGCTCTCCAGCACCTTGCGGCCGATGGTGGTGCCCAGGGTGACCAGGTCGCCGTCAGCCGCGCCGATCTTCACGAAGTAGTGGGTGTCTTTGCCCTCGACGCTGTAGTGCATTTTGTCCAGGTAGTAGGCGTTGTTCAACACGGAGGCCACCTTGCGGCTGTCCTCGCTGGCGATGCTGGACACGCCGGTGGTCACCCGCCCTTCTTTGATGGCAAACATGATGCCCTTGCCGATGATGGGCGTGGTGGTGGCAAACCAGTGGCCGGCTTTCTCTCGGATGCTGGCATGCAGCTTTTTAGAAATGACCTGCCCCTCAAGGGCCAGGAAGGCCTGATTGTGCCGCTCTGTCGTCTGCTGGACCCCTGTAATGAGCTGCGGGTGTGAGAAAACACAGGGGGCTGAGGCAACAGGCAGGGCCACCGTCCGCGCGGGCTGGGAAGCTCATGACCAAAGGGCCGGAAGGGGGAAAGCGTGGACTCCCCTGCAGGAACCAGGCTTGCGTTCGGGATACGAGCAAACGTGGGCTCGCCTTTTCGCACTAAGACGGGCTGGTGGTTTCTGGGGCTCTGATGGTGTGGCCTGTTCGCCTGTAACTGCCACTCACTAAAAAGACCGTCTGGAGGCTCAGCACCTTGCGAGCACCTGCGCCCAGCTCTGCGCACCTGCCACGTCCCTCCCCGACGGGAGAAGGGCACTCCGCACCCTGACGGTGTGACAGCTGTCCCGAACACTTCAGACCCAGGAGTGTCCTGACCTGAAGGGCTGGGTGTGTGTTTGAGCAGCTGTGAACCCTGCCGCGGTGACCCAGATTTCTTTGAGGCCAATGCCCTGGTTATTTATGAACGTCCTTGGGCTAAGACCTTGCTACTCACAGTCTGGCTAGGAGCAGAGGAACCACCGGGGGCCGCCCTGGTGGAACAGCAGAATCTCAGACCTCACTCGGCCCTCGTGAGTCAGAAGCCACGTGCTAACGAGACACCCTGGGTGGTTTGTGTGCCTAGTGATGTCTGAGGTGCACCAGGCTAGGACAGTCTGGCATCATGGGCCAGAGGGATCATCCCTGGGCCCCGAGTCATTTGCTTTGGATTTCAGCCCCGGCTCTGCAGAGGGAGGAAATCACCATTACGGCCTTGGCCTTCCGTTCTCCACTCAATTGTCTCAATTGGTGGTTGGGGGACAGGCAGGGATAATGGAAGAGGCTGTGTTTGGGAGGTAACGGCACTTAGATAAATGAGAGAAATGATGGCTGTTCATCCACTGAGTGGTCCCCGAGGGGCAGAACTGCGAGAACGCTGTTCTCAACGACCCAGCGGCTCCTCCTCGTCTCTCTCATCACACAGTCTGGACAATTATCCCGACCAGCTGAGCCCTCTCCGACTTCTAGAGTGCTGAGCGCGGTCCTGTGGCAGGGGCTGTTGGAGCACGGATGCCCACCCCTCCGTCCTGTTGTGGTGGACCCCGAGCTGCACCCACATGGAAAACAACCACCCTGCGGTCATCACGGAGAGACCCAAGGACAGATGATGTTCTGCAAACTCAGTCTGTATACATTTGGGCCATAAAACCCTGACGTTTTATGTGGGGCATAAAAATGTTCTCTAATGGGAAACTGCAAACCCTCTTTTTATGACGTTCCATAAAAGCCAGAAGGTTTATGATATTATAGGCAGTGCAGACGGTGGGTTGCTGCTAGACTTCTCTGTGCTGTTGTTAATCAAGGGCTGACTCGGGGGTATAGACGGAACAGGCAATGATACCACAGTTAAGGTCATAATCGAGGTTCCAAAGAAATATGTGCTGCTCCAGACAGGTCGGCATCGACACTGGCTTTCCCGGGAAGTCACAGCGTTTCGGGGCCCTTTTATACCCAGCTCGTGTTTTCCTCCTCTGCCCACATGCCCTGGGCTCCCCTGCGGCTCTGTTTGCAAAAGGGACCGATGACAGTCAGTGGTCCTCTCGGCAGGAACCCCTGCTTACCTGTCCGTTCTCACTGGCTTGACTCTCCGATAGTTCGTAGGGAGGGGGCACGAAATACATTTTGGCTCTTGGGAAGCCAGGGATGATGTTGCTGAGCTGAAATCCAAACATCACAAGCCAGCTTTTCACATCTAGGGTGGAAACAGACACAAAGACTTCTGAGATCAGCACGGGTGGAAAGCAGTGGAGGATTGTGGAGAGAGAAGAAAATAAAAAGGACGGTTGGGTGTGACTCCGACAGGAGGGGAGGCGAGAGCTCACGAAGGTCTGGTGGAGACCCACGCTTCTTCACGTGGGTCCTCGGAAGAAGAGGTCCTTCCAGATCGGTCAGTCCCTAGCCCCCCCGTGGTGGTTTAGAAGGCCAGTGCTGGAATGCGGTAGATCCGGTTTC
Source organism: Tadarida brasiliensis (assembly GCA_030848825.1). Taxonomy (NCBI): domain Eukaryota; kingdom Metazoa; phylum Chordata; class Mammalia; order Chiroptera; family Molossidae; genus Tadarida; species Tadarida brasiliensis. The sequence goes on along the minus strand of CM061259.1, from coordinate 114,997,064 downwards.
GAATGCCCTCACTTGTGGCCCTTCTCTACACGCCAGGCTCCTGAGAGGTGACCTGGGACAACGCCTGCACGGATCTCGCTGGGTGGTCGTGAGGGCTGAAGGAGAAAGTCCCTGTGAAGGGCTTATCTCGGTGCAGATGGATTGCTCAGTACACATGAGCTCCTTTGTCTGGCCAGTGTTTAAGGGAGCATCTATTACCTGCCAGTCAGTGTGCTTGGAAGCTGGAGATCCAGGGATCAGCTGGATGGGTAAGTGGTGATTATTAACACTGTGCAGGACACCTGGGCGGGGGCCGCGCTGAGCTGGCCCGTTATGGAAAGGGGGGTCTGAGAGTGTGTGGACCACAGAGTCCTCTGGCTCCTGAGCCCCTATTCCCAGGGGACTGCTCTTCAAGGAAAGGCTAAAAGAGAGCTCTGTGTGCTCAGAGTGAGACCACCCTTCCCCAAGACTCCCCACTGATCACTGTCCCCAGTCTCTCAATGTTGGGGTGTCCTAGACTCAGCCCGCGAACCCCATCTCTCCACTCTCACAAACACGGGGACCTCATCCAGCCTCAGGCCCCTAAATGCCATCTACGTGCAGATGCTGACTCCGAAACTAGCGTCTCCATCCTGGACAGCTCCCTGACTGCAAGCTAGTGTGTCTACGTACATTTCCAGCTTGCATCCAACGCTGAGCTCCCGGTCCCCCCAAACCTGTCCCACCCAGTCGTTCCCGGCCTCCAGCTACCATCCCTGACCGCGTACGTTTTCTCACTCCCACATCTAAGCCATCAATAAATACTTCACTTTTTTTTTTTTATTGAGGTAACTTCACATAATATAAAATTCACCGCTTTAACCATTTTATTTTATTTTTATGATTTTTTTTTTTTTGTCCTCACCCAAGGACATTTTTCCATTTTTGTTCAGATAGAGTGGGAGGGAGGGAGGGAGGGGGAGAGAGAGAGAGAGAGAGAGAAACATCAATGTGAAAGGGACACATCGAGTGGCTGCCTCCTGCACAACCCCAACCAGGGCCGGGGGACGAACCGCAACCGAGGTATGTGCCCTTGACCGGAATCGAACCCGCAACTCATTGGCCCGTGGGCCGATGCTCTAACCGCTGAGCCAAACCAGCTAGGGCCACTTTAACCATTTTAAAGTACACTGTGCAGTGGCTTCAGAATGTTCCCAGTGTTGTACAACCATCATGACTATGAGATCCAGAACATTTCATCACCTCCAAAAGAAACCTCATGCCTCCTGGCAGTCATCCTGCATCCTCCGCTCTCCTCCAGCCCCGACAACCACCCAGCTGCGTGGCTTCCCAGCTTTGGATGCCCACGTTCCCTGGGCACCACTGTTTGGCCATATCCAGGTATCACCTGTATAGGTATTTACTTCTTGGTTTTTGAAAAATAAATCTGCCTTTCCCACTTAAGTCAGTCCAATTTTTTTTTGGGGGGGGGGAAGAAAACTCCTTAAAGTTTTTAAAAAATTATTATTTTTAAGTTGATTTTTAGAGAGAGAGGAAGGGAGAGGGGGAGAGAGAAATATTGATATGAGAGAGAGAGACATTGAGCAGCTGCCTCCTGCACGCCCCCTACTGGGGATCAGGCCCAGAACCAGGGCACGTGCCCTGACTGGGAATCAAACCAGGACCTCTCAGTCCATGGGACGACACTCAGTCCACTGAGCCACACGGGCTGGGCAAGCCAGTCCATTTTGAAAAACAAACTTGGTCACTACCATAACCGGGAAAGCAGACTCACTTGATGTAAACAGAAAATAACTGTAAAATTAAAGCAAAGAAAACAAGCAATGCAATTCAAGTGAGCATGACTTTGCTGCCAGCTACGGAGGGAGCCTTAGATCTGCTCCCTCTGTTAAAAAGGGAGCTTAGACGTGTGAATGAGATGGTAAACACAGACCAGTATCCAGTGGAGACTTTCTCCTCCTCCGCTAATTTAGAAGAATAAAAAGAGGACTGGAAAGAGACTCCCATCGCCATCTGTTTCCATGCTTTTTACTACTTCATCTGCACCCCACGTAGGATCGTCCCATCACTCACCAGAGGCGCAGGCTATGTAGGGAGGTCCCAGAAGGGCAAGGGAGGTCTTTGGCCTCCGAGGACACGCCCTACCCTGGCCTTTTCCCTGTAGGGATCCCTCCCTAGCAGTCAGGAGGTGATTCCCGGTCCCTGCCTGTGAGACCAGGAATTTTGAGGGCCACTCCCCACGAACAATAATCGCTCACGCCATCTGCCCCTTGTAGTTCCTAACCTGGCTTGGCTTCTGAGTCTAACCCTATTTGAAGTGTTTATTCAAGTTGCCGGGCTCCTTCTCCACCCTGCGGGGCCACATCTGGTACCACAAACACCCTCCTCCTTTGGAAGTCATTGGTATCACCCAGCGCCGGGCTCCCCGGACCATCTGTTGCCAGGGAGTCCTGCGGCAGGAGCTGGTGAGGCAGCCCCTCCTTCCTCCCCTTCGCAGGTGCTCCGGGGCATGGGGTCGCCTTGCCGTCTGGAAGTGGGTAACGCTGTCAGCACAGCAGCTCAGGTGGTGTCTGGATAGGAGAAGAGGGTGAGGGAAGAAGGAGGCCGTGCCTTCCTCCTCACGTAGGGAAATTCAGCCTCACAAGATCCGACTTTATGCTCACGGGTGCCTGGGGTTGTGAACCCAGCGACGGGCCCAGGACAAGGGGCAAGGAGAACATGCAAGGCATTGCGGGTTACACCTAGGAGTTTCGCTCCACTAAAATGTGCCTGGGGTTTCAGGATTGCCAAAGCCATGGCACTCAGAGTTTTTGGATCCGTGTCAGGGTGGAGCTGGAGACCCCTCCCCACATCCTCCAGAAAATGATGCAAAGGTGGTATTCTCACTTTCCATCTACAAAATTCCCATGTGCACGTCCATTGCTTATTGCATGACAAACGCATTCCTACCATTCTTTAGCCTTCATGCTAGGCTGGGTGCTTTCTGAGGGACAATTCATTTCCTTTTCACAATCTCATGGGTGGGTACTATTATTATCACTATTTTGCTGATGAAGAAGCTAAGGCTCAGAGAGGTTAAGACGTTTGTTCAAGTTGCACAGCAAGCGAAGGGCAAGGCCAGAATTGGTAATGTGTTCAGGTGCTGCCATAGAAGGAAATGGCCTGAGGCTGGGCTCTGGTCCTGGTTGTCCAGGACTGGGGAGTCTCCTGGGATGCGAACACTGGGAGGGAGGTCTGCCTCCTACTCTGTCTTTTTACTAATACTATTTTTTCACAGATGCGTCAATCATCAATATATTGCCTTAAAAAAATAACTGCTAAAAAGGCTGCTGCTTTGGAGCCCGTGAGTGGGAAAGGGATGTTTCTTGCCCTCCTTTGCCCCTTCCTGGCAGCTGCCCCCTGCTCTGGCCCAGGTGTCTGGGCGCTCCTGGCCCGGGGTCTGCCGGCTCTCCTGTGTACCAGCACAGTCCCGGGAGGAAGCCACCTCCCGGCCTCAGGAGCTGCCTTTCTGCATCCAGACAGCTGTTTCCAAGCAGCAAAGATCCTCTTGAGCACCAGAGAGAAGGTTCTGTTCTTCACGTTCCTCCTGACTACATCTTAATGACTTCTTCTGCTTCAATTGTGAGCGGCAAGTTCAACCACTCTGCTCCCCTCCTAAGTGGCACATTAAGAGTCGTTTAGATTGGGGTTTACAGATGAGCCCACATGCGAAGAGTGGAGAATGAGTTATGTTCTCTGCTGGGGCCCCCTCTCCAGGCGTCACCTGTCCTGACCCTGCGCGGGGGTCGGCTTGTGCCTGGTCCCGCTGTCTCTCTCCCCAGGCCCCCAGTCCAGCCTGTGGACATCAGCCCAACCCCGCGGCCTCTCTAACTGCCTTTTATGTCAGACTCTTTCTAATGGTTTCTGGATTCACTTTTGTCGGACTTAGTTCAACTTGATTTTATTCCCATTTATCGAGTCTCTCTGAAGCACTGGAATTAGGAAAGCCATCTTGCCAGGGCGCAAGGCTCGGGGCGCGTGGACGTGGGGCCGTGGGTTTGCGAGCGGGGTTGGGGGCGGGGTGGCCGGTACTGGACTCTGTGGGATGAGCGAGGCAGAGGTGGCAGCGGTGTCGCCAGCGCCCCCCAGCGGCGACGGTGCTCTTGCCGGGCCGCCAGGGCGGTAGCGGTGGTGGTACCGGGTGCTGGTGGGGTGGGAGCTGCCTGGGGCCCTGCTGCGGGGACCCCGCACCCCTGACAAGCAGGCAACGGCAGCCTCGGGGACCCTGGCCCTCAGCTGGGAGTCAGGCGGACAAGCAGGTGCCGGCAATCCAAGTCCTGGGCACCGTTTCAGTGTCGGGGACAGTTAGGGATTCATCAACAGGAATGACATCCAGGAGGATGTCTTTGCTCGCCAGACAGCTATGAAAAGAAACCACCCCAGGAAGTTTCTGGGCAGCTGGAGATGGGGAGACTGTGGAATTGGAAGGAGAGAAGGTGCAGAAACTGCTCATGTAACTGGGCCCAGCGGGTTGCCCGGCGAGGGTAGCTGCTATGTCCCCCCACCTCCCCAATCCACAGAGGTCCACCAGTCATCCCCCAGCCTTGCCCAGCTGGCTCACCACCCATGGTGGCAGAGGCTCCATGGAGCAGGACAGACCAGGCAGTGAAGGGAAGTGAGCTGAAGACCCTGGGCAGAGGCCCGGGCCACGGCCCCCAGCACCCTCCCTCCGCACACCACTGCAGTGTGCCAGGCCCAAGGCCCCACAACCAGCAGCAGCCTACAGAGGCACTGATGGGGTAGAACCGAAAGAGGGAGCCCCGTTGGAGGGGGGCCAATAGCAGGGAGAAGAGTGGGGGTCCCACCCAGATTCCGGCCCAGATATGGAAGGTCCTTCCACCTCAGCAGCCTGCCTACTACAGAAGGTGAGGGCAGGGAGACCCAGCCCAGCCAAGGTCCCACGGATGGTTCCGGGCCTGAGCACCAGCGGCCATGAAACTGCCCCTGCTTCCAGCGGCCACAGCAGCAGACTCTTGGACCCAGGCAGCCCACAGCCCAGGAGACTGACCTCAGCCCCCATCAACAGTAGGGCCCCCTCATCCCCAGTACCACAGTGATTCCAACTCAGAGGACACCCGGAACTACCATCTGGTATCTGCCAGTTTTTCCAACTGACCTGTACCCTACCCAGCACTGGCCCCCACCTTTCCCATAATTGATGACATCAAAACCCCATTTCCCCCCCTTTTCCTGGAGACTCAGGAGGGCCAAAGCCAAGAGCCTTTTGCTTTTTTCCTCTCTCACCTACCAAGGCTTGGAGGAAGGGATCCATCCCTTGTGTTCAGAGGCACCAACTCCCTCCGCTAAATCCGGCTGAGAAGGAACCAGCCAGCTCTTGCCTGCTCCTGGTGGTTTTTCTTTCCCACCCCAGTTTAGTTTTTTGTTTCCCCTCTACCTTGAAGTGCCATGGACCACCTGAGTCTCCAGTAAAAACAAAAACAGGCAAAAGAAAAAAGAAAACTCTAACCTTTTTTTTTTTTGCCTTTTCAGGAGAACCAGGAAAGTAGCTGAGGGGGTCAGTGAGGCTGATTGTACTCTGGGAGCGATTTTGTTTGGGCCTTGGGAGGTGTGTGTTCAGCTTGCTTACAGGGCTTTGAACAATTTGCCTCTGGCTGATTCATCCCTAAGGTATCCAGCGCCCAGCAAGGCTCTTGGAGCACATTCTGGGCGGTGGAAGATTCTTCTCCGACGGCCGAGCTGGGCGTGCTCTGCCTCCCCGTTCACACGTTCCTCCACCTGGAACTCTGCTCCTCCCACCCCACCACCCCACTTCATGCCACCTGCTCGGAAAGGCCTCTGCGAGCACCCTAAGTAGACACTCCCTATCACTCTCTGTCTAACCCCTTAACCTATTTTATTTATTTTCATAGCACTTATCAGTATCTGAAACTATATACATGTGTGTGTATGTATTTTCCTGAGAGGTGCTTTAATTAGAAACTGCATTGAAGGAGCGGGGTAGGGTGGTGGGGACAAAAGTCAGCCTAAGCCACAGGAAGGAGAGGAGCCTGGCAGGGTAGCATGGGAGTGAGTGCCTCCCCACGAGGTGCAGGGGGCAGAATGGGAGGGAACCAGCTTGGCCATAGCTCCTAGGCTCACAAGGTACCAGCTGCTTCAGTTGGGGGACGGCTGGGCTCAACTTCAAAGGCTCTGGAACTTGTCAATGAGGCCTGGCATGGCCACACGATCTTTAAGATGGGCCATTTCTTCCTGCAGCATGGGACACAGTGGGCAGCACTGTGCTCCAGGTAGTTGATGCTTCCTTTCCTATCTTAGGGATGGACAGGTGACTTCTTGTCACCTGAGGGTAGGGGCCCCTTAGGTTTGATGCGTCTCTGGCCCATGGCCAAGAGCTGTTGAGTTTCTTGGAACTTGGGGGGGCCTTGGACTTGGGGTCCCCATGTTGTTCCCCTACAATGCATGGGCAGGTGAGATGGCCCTGGCTTCTTTGCTGGAAGTTGGTCTCTTTGGATCTCCATCCATCCATCCATCCATCCATCCATCCATCCATCCATCCATCCATCCATCTAGATTTCATCGCTTATTTCCCTGAGGACAGGGACTTTATCTTGCTTGCCACTGCTTCTCTAGTTGTAAGTATATGTGAGATGCTATGAAAATATTTGTTGAATGGGTGAATGGATGGGTAGACAGATGTAGGTGGATGGACAGGGACCCTCATTTCACCAATTTCTCATTTCTCGCGAAGAAGTAGACCATTGCCCTCTTTGGTCTCTCGATCCATATAGCCTCTCAAAGCTTCCTATGTGCTTCTGACTTTTGCTTATAGTTTTCCTTTAGCCTTGAGCCCATTTCTGCCAATCAAGATTGCCTTCATTAGGCCCAGTTTGACCCTTGGGGCCCTTCTGTAGTACATCAAAATGTTCAAATCTTCACACACACACACACACACACACACACACACACACACCTCTTTGAGAGAAGGGTGTTTGTCTTGTTCACCATTGAATTCCCAGAATCTAGCCTGGTGCCAACTCTATAAATGTTTGTTGAATGAATAACAGAACAGATACCTATAAGGTAGCACAGACTTAATTCTGCTTTGTGTTATCATTGGTTATTTGTATGTGTATCCTGCCATCTTGGGGGTAAGGTGGGGAACTGAGTTTAGTCATTTCAGTACCTATGCTACTCATTGCTTCACTAGTAATGATGTTAATACACAGGCAGAGACCCTTTGGTGACCATCCATTGTCTAAGTGCCAGGCACTAGACTTTACCTACATTAGTTAATTTTCTTTTTAAGATCACTCATAGGGTGGTTTCATTAGTGTCCTTTCACAGAGAAGGAAACTACAGCTCAGAGAGATTGGACAACTAGCCCATGGTCCACTGGCTTATAAATTAAGAAAGAATTTGAACCAGATGTTTCTGCACTAGAGTCCCATTCTTTCCCCCTTCATAAAACGGTTTCCCTCTGTTGGGGTAGGAAGGGCTCTTATAAAAGTTATTTCAGCTGAACGGACTTGAAAATGGTCAGGACATCTGCAAACGGACTTGGTGACTGCTCTGTACTGTCACTCAGCCGTTCTAGATTTACAGCTGCCCAGGTTTACAGCTCTCCAGGATTCTCCCAGCATAAGATGTAAGACCTTCTTCTGAAGTTCCCAACCGTCATCCAGGACCAACCACCCCACAGGGAGCCATTGCCCAACGGAGGCGGCAAAGTCCTCACCTGTCACGTAGTTCTTCAAATCCAGCTCGTTGCTGAGAGGATTGTTGCTCTTGAACATATATAGGTTAAAGGGGGCTGGTTCCTTGCCCACATTTTTCCACATGGTGTAGTCTGGAGAGGTCCATCGTCCAGCCAGCACATCATAATCACGTTGAGTGAAGTGGACCAGCTTGGTCAGGGGGTCATAGAGCCCCCCATGGAAGCCAATGACCATCTGGAAGTCAGGGTTGGAGTCATAATAAATCTCCCCATAGGCCGTGTACTGCAACTGTTTGATCATAAGACCATTGATGCTGAACACAGCCAGGGGAGTCCCTGTGTTGTCCGAGGCAACGTAGTACTCCTCCCCACTACTGCTCTCCATGGCAAAGAGGTGACCTTGGAGGTCATAGTAGAGCGAGGTTATCTCTGAGTTGGAGTGATTGTAGACATGGGTGATGCGAGTTGGGTTGTGGAGATCAGAGTAGAAATATTGCAGATGGTGGCCCAGGTTGGTCTTGTAGGAAGCCCGCCGCCCCACACCGTCATAGCGGTACTGGACGCTCCACCCACTGGCCTTGTTGTAGGCCCTCGTTAGGAGGCCCTTGGAGTTGTACTCGAAGATGTCCGCCCCTCGCTGGCACAGATAGCCGTCATCGTCAATTTTGTACTGCACATCTCCAAGTCTGGTTATCCGATCCCGGAGGTCATAGCGCAAGGGCATGAGGCGCACACTATTGCCCGGGTTCAGCAAGTGAAGGTTCCCATTGAGGTCATAGCTGTAGCGCCAGGTTGGGCGGTCATTGACAGCCACACTCTGGAGCTGCCCGTCCCCGTCATAGTCATAGGTGTACTTGGTGGTGTTGGCATAAGGCCCCAGTTTTAGCTCCCTCTTGATCACTCTTCCCATGCTGTCATACTGCACCGTCATCCAGTACATGAGGGACCTGAACATCTCGTACTGAACTTCCTTGATCCGTCCATGGGTGTCAAAGTGTTTGCTGAGGGTCATCACGGCAGTGGTAATGATCTGGTTGATGTCATAGTAGATAACTCCAAACTTGCCAAAGTGTTCCACCTTGCCAGATATCTCGTCGTAGCGGTACAGGTCAACGGGAAGGGGAGTTTCACTTATGACGGGCTTAATGCTTGCAATCCGGAAGCTGTTGTCATGATAGGTGTAGTCAAACCTGGCATTGACCATGCCTTCCTCAGAAAACCTGTAGATCTGCTTGTCCACGAGCGGGCCAATCTTCCGGTACCGGATGGTGCAGGAGAAGCCCCCACTTTGGAGGTTGACCATCTTCAAAACACCGGTGGTCTCATCGTACCCGAAAGTGACGGCGGTACTGTCATAGACAATCTCTGATAACTTGGAGAGTTTCCCATACTTGTAGAAGACCTGGCGCCCGGTGCCCAAAAAGGACGTCTTCAGGATGCGGCCATCATCACTGTAGTCAAAGATGACCGAGGCGTTGCTCTCAGGAGGGTTGTAAATGTTGCGGATGTAGCCAATGGAGGTGTGCGTGGACATGCTGTGCCGGGCGACGCTGGGCATGGTGACGGCGTGCAGACGGTCGGAGGAGTCATACTCAAATATGTACTGGCGCTGACTCTGAAGCAAGAGGACCATGGACTGGAGGAAGGAACGGGGAAAGGAACTCATGAGTTGGCTGTTTTGGACCAATCACTCAAACGGACAGAATTTATGCCATTTCCCCAGAAGTCCATTCGAAAGGCATGAGGGATGGGGCTGTTTAGACCAGAGGTTATGAGTAGGTTGATCTCATCGGGCATGCCAACTCTGATGGATCAGGGTGGCTGCCTGGAACAGCATTTCTCAAACTTGAAAGTGCATGGGGTCTTGTTAAAAGGCAGATTCTGATTCATTAGTTCTGGGCAAGGCCGGGGCCTGAGAATCTGCTTTTGTAACAACCTCCCAGGCGATGCTGATGCTGCATGGACCATACTTTGAGTAGTGAGGGCCCGGAGGACTGAGGTGAGATCATTGGTTGAGTTTGCCTGCAGACTCGATAACAACGAATCCTGAAATTGTTTAGAAATGACTGCCACTGTCCCAGCAGGGGGCGGGTGTGGCACACATACTATGTCTCTGCCACCCCTGATTAAAGAGCAAGCGCAGCCTCCATTTAGAAGCGACTGAAAAGATTAAACAGCCCAGGATCATTGATTCTTTGGGGAAATAAAATGGCCTCAAACTCGAGGCAATTGGGAGATTCCTGCCTCCTCTGGTCAACCATCCCAGTATTTTATGGCATAATGAGAATGCATTCAGGGGGGACCAAAGGGACAGCAGCCCCTCTTTTGCAGAGGAGGTAACAGCTCTGCCTGCAAGGGAACACTAATCAGGAGGCGAGGAAGGAGGGAATGGAAATGGACCTGTGTCAAGGTGAGTCCAGGTGAGAGGCCCAGGCTGAGCAAGCCCCTGTCTAATGACTGGATGAGATATTCGACGAGGAGAATCATCAATTGGAGGTTTCCTGCATGTCCCCCACTGGGGATCGAGCCCACAACCTGAGCATGTGCCCTGACCGGGAATCGAACTGGTGACCTCTTGGTGCCTGGGAGAATGCTCAACCCACTGAGCCACACTAGCCAGGCTGAAGGGACCTCTTTTTACCGCACAGTCAACCTACGTAGACCTACACGGAGACCTGAACCTGGTACTTTCAGACACAAGGAATGAGTGGAGAGGACCCGTTGGCTGGTCCAGCAATAGGCCAAGTGGGAGGGTGCTGGAGTTTTAGGCACACTCTCCTCCCCTGATGGCTTAATCTCAGGCAAGGCAGACATGAATCACTGCGTCTCTAATTCATAAGTCATGATTGACCATGCCACCCGTGGGAGGATTCTGTCAGCGTCAACAGCGCTTATTAGTATTATTATTTTTGGAATAAAATCAGACAGTCTCTCCTTTTTGCCATTACTGAGTGTCTAGCACTTTTCCCCCCCTTTACTGGTAATAGTGCTGAACTATTAATATTTCATGCAGATTGCCTCCCTCCCAGCGAGGGGCCTGGTGGGAGGGGAGCCCTTGTGGAGTTAAAGATGCTCAAAGGTCTTATGGTGAGGCGTATCAGGTCGGCTTAAAGAAAGCTGGCCGAGGGCGGCACGTTCACCCACCTTGTCAAGGTAGGAGTAGCTCCACACTTTGCCATCGGCAAACATGCGCGACACAATCCGGCCTTGCTTGTCGATGTCCGTCCTCTCGCTCATGGCCCCGCGCTGCAGGCCAGCCAAGCGCCCGTTGAAGAAGTACGAGACGTTGACGGCGGCCAGCCCGCTGCTGGGGAGCCAGAGGAAGGGGCGGCCCACCTGGTCGTAAATGATCCTCAGGGTGAACTTCCGGTGATCGTCATAGATCTTTTCTGTTCGAATATTCCGGTCGTAGTCAATGGACAAGAGATTCCTTCCATGGACCTAGGCGAACCCAAAGGGCCTGGTTAGAGAGAGGTCACCTGGGCATGTTAGCTGGGGCTTCTGTGGAGCCCATGGCTGGGGTGGCCAGGGCACAGTGTACGCCGGAAGGAGACATAATCCTGAAGCTAGAGTAGTGCTTTCTAAACTCTTGCACATCATGGTACACACAGGAAATGGTGCTATGTGTAGGGTGTACTAGGTCCTGCTCTGGGGGCGGCTGCAGGTGTGTAGGCTGTGCACTGCCCAGCGACAGCAGTGCCGCCACGATGTTGAACGCGTGGATGGCGAAAATTGTGCAGTGCACGGCCACCGTGGGGGCAAGAGTGTTTGTATCTTTGCACACTTATAAGCCTTTTTTTGCCACATCACCCGCTGAGTAGCTAGCAAACTGTAACAGCAGGTGCCAGGATTTCTTCTGAAGCCTTAAGGAAAGGTACCCAGGAGGGTAGGGAGAAGGTTTTTGAAATCCGTATTTTGCAAATACCTGGGAATCTGAAGGCTCATTCTTATGTGAACTCTATTACTTCTGTGTAGACACAAATCTGCCAAGGACGCAAGACCTCAGTGGGGAGACCTCAGCAGGGCTGGGGGATGCCGACGAAGGGAAACACTGATTTACTTAGATTCGAGAGGGGGAGTGGAATCCACCCAGACGTGATTTAATGTTTGTTTGGAGGTTGATGTGATCTGACAGAGAAGAAAGCCTGTCCCAGAAGGCAGAGTTGGGAGACTGGAATCTGGTTAGGGGTAAAGGAGACGACTCTTGAGGTTTCGCTGAGTGTCTAAATCTGCAGCCCCGAGTGGATGGCTGGAAGTGAATAAAATGAGGCCGACTCAGCTCCGGCTTTTTCAACATAATTGACTGCAAATCCAGACGTCCCTTGCGACTGCTGATGGCAACCGAAGATATAAACAGGCAGAAGGAAGAGATGTGAGAGATGTCTGGTACCTCCGCACCTTACCCTAATGGTTCAATAGCACTTAGTGATAATGATGATGGTTATGATGATGGTAATACTAACATTAACATGTGCTGAGGGCTAGTGTACACTGGCATTGAGTTAGGCAACTTGTATCCATTGTCTAAGTCGATGCTCACAAAAATCACTTGACTAATGACAAAACTGAGCCAGAAACAGAGACGTTACTTACTTGCTCAAGGTCACACAGCAGTGAAGTGGTAGGGTTGGTCTGGGACTTAGTACTAAAGACCTTGACCAGTTAACCACTTAGACATCTAACCAGGTTTACCGCTTGCTGAATTATATATGCACTGAGTGCCCTGAGATGTGTCCAATGAGGCAGAGACTGTAAGGCAATGCCACAGCCCTGGAGGGCTCCATGTTGCAGTGTTATGGGAAGATAAGGACTACTTCTAATTCCACACACACCTGTATTCTGCGGAGCAGCGCTGTACCCAGGCGAAGAACTACATTTCACAGTTTCCTTTGGAGATAGGGGTGGCTAACATGACATAAGTGATAGTTATTAGCTAGGTCCTTGAAGGAAGCTGACTCAGCTAAGAAGTAGACACCCTTTTGTTTTCCGCACTTTCCTCCTCTGCCTACGCGGAATGTGGATGTGATCCCTGGAGCTCTGGCATTCACTTTGTGACTATGGGGTGACTTTGAGGATGAAAACCTCAAGGATGATGGTTCACCCAGAGGAAAAAGAGTCTAGCTCTCTCTCTGTTGACCTAGGTGTCTTCAGTGGTCATCCATGCCAGCCATGAATTGCTCACCTTTAGACTCCTTTGAGGTCATAAAAAATAGTAAGCCTGTATCTTGTGGCAGCTCTTGTTATTCCTATATCTGTTACTTAGCAGGTGAAACGAATCTCAGCCCACGTAAGCCCCTGATGCTCTGACAGGTACTGTGCTAGGTACTTCACATATCTGACCCCAGTTTCATTCTCATAACAGAGGTAGAGATTGTTTTATATATGGACCAGAGGGGTCACAGAGCCAGACAAGGGCAGGGACTACATGATTCTCCAAACTGTTGCTGTTTCCATGGAGTCACCCAGGGAGAAGGGGATCGAACGTTTGAGAGAGAACATTTAGAAAAGGGAACGCACCAAGGGGTGGATCTAGGCATACAGACGGCGCGTTCTTGGGATCACAAGGAAACGCTTCCAGAGGGAAGATTCGTGTCGTCAAACTTGCAGCAATTGGGAAGAAGGGTCAAGAAGGCAAAAAGTGAGGGGTAGCATTTTTTTTTAACCAGTCCAAAAATTAATGCTGTCATTCTTATTGGGGATCTTGATCCCACATCAGAGTCACACAGGCTGGGGTCTCTTCCTCTGGAGACGGAATTTGGGCCACATTGGGTTGCTACATGTGGGACAACTGCAGAAGATTTTTTTTTTCTTTATTGATGTTAGAGAGAGAGGAAGAGAGAGGGAGAGATAGAAACATGGATGAGAGAGAACATCGATTGGCCGCCTTCTGCATGCCCCCCACTGGGGATCAGGCCCACAACCTGGGCATGTGCTCTGACCAAGAATCAAACTGGTGACCTCTTGGTGCATGGGTTGATGCTCAACCACTGAGCCACGCCGGCTGGGCAGATTCTCAAACCTGTGTGTTTAAGAATTTCAGTTCAAGCCCTGGCCAGTATCTCATTTGGCAGAATGAATTTGGCAAGAGGGGGGAAGGATTTTCAGTGCTCCCTGAGCCAACAGCTGGTGACTCCCCACCATCTCCTATCTCCTCCTGTCCTCATTCCCTTTCCTTATTTCCCCCCTTGCTTCTCCTGGATAACGGCACATGGCCCCCATTGTTTATTATCCACTGCACGTTGAATCTGCGCTAACGTGAAGCTCGGACGTGCAGTGGGTGCAGGATGAAACCACCAACCGAGCCATGTGGCCCAAGGACGTACGATGGGCTTGGCTGTTCTGAGCCCTGCCCTTGTTTTGTCTTATTTGATCTTCACACTAACACCCCTAGGCGCGCACGGTTATTACCCCCACGTTACACCCAAGGCACGGCTAGGTTTGAGTGCCCTGCTCAAGCTCATACAGGGAGTAGGTTGTTGAGCCCAGATCCCAACCAAGAGCTCGTGGTCCTCATCTGTGTCTGTCCTGCCTCCCGGACCAGCGGCTCTCCATCGGGCCTGCGATTCTAAACCACGGAGGCCGCTGCCGAAAATCACTGCTGCCGGACTGAATCCGCAGCGCCGAATCAGCCCCCCGGATGGACGCGGGGCGATTCTGGTGTGTACTCTTGGTTAAAACACACTCAGTGTGATGTCAGGCCCTGTCTTCAGTTACCTGGGAGACACCAACAGGCGAATCGTATATGTAGCCATAATAGAACCATGTGTGCATCTGTATCCTATAACATGTAATCACGAGAGGGACCAACATGTAAATCACACCCATAAGCATGACTGCCATGGTAACTATGAGGGTTCTAAGCGTGCGCAACTGAGTAGTGGACACGCACAGAAGAGGGGTCCCCAGCCTCTGACGGCCAACACTTGGGTTTGTCGCTATGACTCAGAGCGAATGAGGCCTCTGACGCCTTGTCTGGGTGCGCCAGCCATGAAGAACTAACAGGCACTAACTGTTAGCCACTGATAATTCAAGGTGGGATTCTATTTCCAAAATCACCACGGCCCTGGGACTTGGATTTTGTCATAGCACTGGTTGGAATTAACTTTTCATTTTCTTGTTTATAAGATATAGTTGCCATATACGTTTAAGGTGTACAGCACGCTGATTCGACTTTCCGCTACCGTGAAATGGTTACTGCGGTAAGTTTAGTAACGTCCACCAGCATCACGTATGGGAAAAAGCAAAAAAGAACAAAGTATTTTTCTTCTTGTGATGAGAACTCGTAGGATTCACTCCCGTAACGCCTTTCTTATACATCATACAGCAGTGCTCACTGAGCTCATCGAGTTGGACCTTCTGCCCCTAGTAGTTAGTTATTTTATCACTGGAAGTTTACACCTTTTGACCACCTTCCTCCAGTCCCTCCTCCCCCCTGGTAACCACAAATAATCTGATCTCTTTTTCTACGAGTTAGAACTTTTTTTTAAGATTCCACATACTGTGTAAGGGAAATCATACAGTATTTGTCTTCCTCTGACATTTTAAGTAGCATAATGCCCTCCAAATCAGCAGAATTTCCCCACTTTATATGGCTGACTAGTATTCCATGGTGTGTGTATATCTATCATCTGTCTGTCTGTCTGACACCTTCTTTACCCATCCATCCGTTGACAGACACTTAGGTTGTTTCCATGTCTTGGCTGTTGGAAATAATGCTGCTCTGAGTGTGGGGGGTGGACATACCTCTTTGACCTGGTGTTTTCATTTCCTTTGACCGTATTCCCAGAAGTGGAATTGCTGGGTTATATGGTAGTTCTATTTTTAATTTTTTGAGGATTCTCCATACTGTTTTCTTTTTAAAAAAAATTTTTTTTCTTTATGATTTTAGAGAGAGAGGAAGGAAGAGGGAGAGAGATAGAAACATCGATGAGAGAGAACATTGATTGGCTGCCTCCTGCATGCCCCCCCACTGGGGATCTGGCCCACAACCTGGGCATGTGCCCTGACTGGGAATCGAACCGGTGACCTCTTGGTGCATGGGTCGATGCTCAACCACTGAGCCACACCGGCCGGGCCTCCATACTGTTTTCCACAGTGGCTGCCCCAGTTTACATTCCCACCCACAGTACACGGAGTTCCCTCTTCTCTACATCCTCACCAGCATTTGTCTTTTTAATGATGGCCATTCCAACAGGCAGGACGTGGTAGCTCACTGTGATTTTGATTTGCATTTATCTAATGATGAGTGATGTTGAGCAGCTTTCCAAGTGTTTAGCCATTTGTGTATCTTCTTTGGAAAATGTCTATTCAAGTCCTTTGCTCATTTTTAAATTGGATTATTTGTGGCTCCCCTCTGGCAGGTCAGGCTGGGGAGCCACACTCAGAGTGGGGGTGGCTGTGACTCAGCTCCCTTGCCTGGGTAGGGTACGAGGGCCCACTTGAGGCACCTCCCAAATTTTCCAAATAGGCTTTCAGGTCCCAAGGGCCAGGGGCTATCCTCAGCAGAGGGAGGGGCTGTGAACAACTGCCCCCTGCCTGGGCACAGCAGGGGAACCTTCCACGCCCCACACTGGCTTTGCTCTGGTGTGATCAGCCCTGCCTGTCCACCTGTGGGCTGCAGCGTGGCTGGGCTATGCAGCCTCCAGGTGTTCTCGCCAGCCCTTCCAGTCCTTCTGGGGCTCAGACTCAGCTCTCCTGCCTGAGTGAGGGCAGACCATCACCCCCTGGCTTCCGTCCTCAGACTGTGCCACCAACTTGGTTCTGCTGATGAGCAAAGCTGCTGATGGGACTACGACTTGGGCTCTGCCAGTAAGCACTGGGTCTGCCAGGATCCGAGTGCTGGCTCTTGGAAGCCCCGCCTTCCTTCCTCGTCACAGCCAGATTCCCCTGCAGTCTCTGTGGGGGAGACCAGAATAGGGGCTCTCATGAAGCAACCCACAATGTTGGGGCAGCTGCATGTCCCCCTGGGCTCTCTTTTCCCACTGAGGAAGCATAGTGGGGCGACCTCCCTGCACGGTACTGTGCCTGCCCAGGGAGGGGCCCGTGTCAGCATGTCGCGGCCCCACTTCCCCTTCCAATGCCGTCTGTCTTGGTGCAGGGGGACGTCAGCCTCACCTGTCCTAGGATTCTCTCAGGTGTCTGTCCATGAAGAGTTGTTAGCCGTTCCTCTTAGGAGGGGAAGCGAAGCCGGGAACCACGTCACTCCAAGTTAGCTTTTGAAATGTGTAATTTCTGTAAAAATGCCCATTCCTTCTAATAATTACAATGATAAGTTCACTGGAAGCTGAGCAAAGCAGTTCAGGCCAGTTGCGTAATTTGATTAGAATCAGGTATCTTTAATTATGAGGGAACCGCTTGTGAAGAGAAGGTGCCTCAGCTGTGGGGTGTGAGGTGCTGGAGGGCTCGTGGGCACCTGCCCCCCACTTTCCAGTGCGCAGAAGCTTTAATTTAGCCACACTGTTCTCTTATTCTGAATTAAATTACCCATCTAACAATATTTAAATTAACCTTGAGGCTTCCTGGAGAACATAAAAGTTATTTTGAATTATTTTCGCTGCCAGGACCAGCAGTTCCCTTCCCAGCTGGCTCCGTCGGTGCTCAGCAATAGAGAAACCAATTTTTAAATTAATACAATTTTGTGTTCGTAAGGAAGCCATTATTTTTAATTATCGAGCATTTTCCTCAGCCTGGCTTCCCCAGTTAATAAAACTCAGCTATTTAGCATGGTTTTTATTTGTGCAGAGGGCAGACTTTGGGAAGCGGTTCCCCCTGTGGAATCCCCTGCCCCCCCACGCCTGTCACAAGGAGGCTCATAAAAAACCCCGAGAAAAGGAAATGCTGTCGTCAAAATGGCCCTGCTGGGGCCGTAACCAGCGACTCTAACTCGGCTGGCAGGGCAGTGATGGGAGCTGGTGATGTGAGAAACACGAGGAGGAAATTAACACTGGGCTGATCCCCTCCCGGAAGTGGCATTGGAGCACAGCAGGAGAGGCTGCAGTTAGACTTACTGAAGAACTGTCTGCCCATCCTGCCCGGAGGATGGGACACCCAGAGAAGATTAAGGCAGGGTGTGGGACTCTCTCTGTCTGGCGATGTTTAGAAGCAGAATTCCTGCCTCGGAGAGTTTAGTTATTCACCTAAACAGCGAAAAGCCTGGCTTAGATGACATCTTCATTTCCTTTCTGGGTCAGTCTGCTGGGATTCATTTTTTCTTTTTCTTTTTAATCCTCACCCAAGGACATGTTTTCTTCTTTTTAAATTTTATTTGAGAGAGGAAGGGAGAGGGGGAGAGGAAGAGAGAAATATCGATCCATTGCCTCCTGCAACCTGGGTATGTGTCCTGACCAGGAATCGAACCTGTGATTCTTCAGTGCTCGGGACGATGCTCCAATTCACTGAGACACACCAGCCAGGCCTGTCCTCTGCGATGTAACAAGCAGCTTTGCCCCAGCTCCCATATACCAAGACAGTGCTACACTGGGGTCAGCGCATGTGCAGACGAAACAACTTGCGAAGCTTAAATAACCCATAATTAGAAGGGCAAGCCTCTGCAAACACATTCAGTAATGAATTCCCCAAGCAAAGGCTATTTTTGGATGACTTGCTATTTTGGATGGTGGTGAGGTGGAAAGGTGAAAAGACCTGAATTCTGAGTTGCAGTTTTGACAGTGATTGGCTTTCTCATGGCAAAGCAGCACTTTTCCCGTCCATGCCTCAGTTTCCTCATCTGTAGAGGCCTGTGAGCTTCCGGTGGGTGGTAACTTTATCTTAATTTTCTTAATGTTCCTATTATTTTGGGCAGTGCTCAGTGCTTCACAAACATTTTAAAAATAAAGGGGCTTGGATTAGATCGAGTTTAAGAAGCCTGGCAACTCTGATGATCTAAGGTTCTCACATGGGAAACCAAGAACGGAAGATGTGACTGGGACATCTGTGATCTCCAAACACCTGAGGGGCTTCATTCCAAAGAGCAATTAGAGTCATTTTGGGAGGCCCCCAAGACCTGGAATTAACAGAGGTCGGAGGGAGAGGATGTTCACGATGTCACCTTAAAATCCCATTCATTCGTCCATTAAATACTTACTGAGCACCTACTATGTGCTGTTTCTGTGATCAGCACTGAAGATAGAGAAGACGGTTATGGTCCCTGCCCTCATGGAGCTTGCAAGCCAAGGAGGGTAAAGACATCAGTGTGGTAATGAGAATAAGCACAGGGAAGAAAGAGTGGGAACAGGGGAGGCGCACTTAGCCAGAACTGGACCGACAAGGACAGCTTCCTTCCAAAGGCAGCGCTGCCTCAGTGGGGGCTTGAAGGATGAGCAAGACTTCCCAGGTGAGTGGGGAGAAGAGTCAGAACATGCCATGTGGGGAGGTGAGCCAGGGAGAGCCTGAGTAGTAAGCAAGGGCCCTGCACAGGCAGAAAACTCCGTTTCAGATGCTGTGGGAATATTCTAGTGAAGCCGAGTGGGCTGTGGGTAGGGAGATGGCAGGGAAGAGAGGCAATGGCTATGGAGGCTCAGCCCAGATGACTGGAGCAGCTTGCACTTGTCACCCTTCAACGAACTTCCAGAAGCCAAGTATGGCACGAGTCTCCTAGCATCTAAGAAGGAAGGTAGACAGTCCAGCCTGCAGGGAATGCGGAGGGGAAATCTGGGGAGGACGGTATTTCTAAGATCCTTACCAAGGCCATTAAGGCCCCATCCCCTTGATCTCACCCCCAGCTAGTTCGCTGCAGCCACACTGGCTTTCCTTCTGCTCAGGTTAGGAGCAACAGTCTCTTATGTCTCAGGGCCTTTGCACATGCTGGTGCCCTAGCATAGGAGGCTTTCCTCCCATGCCACGCCTGGAAAATTCCTACTCTTCATTCCGTTCTCAGCTCAAATGTCATTTTCTGCGCGTGGCTTTAACCTAACTCAGGTATTTCCTATTATCCTTGCCCTGTATTTTTCATTCTAGCACCCATCACAATTTCTTGGATTAAACTCCACGAGGTCTTTCCGCTTTTCCATCACACCCTCCGGAACAGCAAGTCAGCCTTTCTAATTATGTATCATTAAAGCCAATATTACATTTATTACAGGCTGTGCTTTCTGCGCAAGCACTGCTCACCGTTCAGTCTCGTCTGTTTTGTTCACTGACATACACTCAGCGCTGAGTGCGTGCCCGGAACGTAATAGGAGTTGGCAGAAGAGAACATTAGTCGGTGCGGAATGGACGCTCTGTTGGTGCGGGAAGGAGCTGATGGAGTTCAGGCTTTCCCGAGGACTGTGTGTGAACAGACCTCCCTGAGTGGGCTCCGTGAAGAACCAAGTTCACGCGTGTGTGTTCCCATGCACACACACACCTGCCTCACATCTCGCTCCGCCACTGTCATTTGCCACAACAGTAAAAGTAACACAAGCCAACGTGTAATTGCAACGTTGTATTAATTATAAGGAAACCAAAACAAGATTACTGACTCCCACTTCCTCTCGGAAGGCTGGTAACATGAGTACCAGTATCGGGATGGAAGATGAACAACTCTTCTTGTGTTCGGACACCTACACGTGTAGCTGTTTGCGATCTCGGTGTCAGTCACCAGCAGGAGGAAATATTCTGGAGGGTGGTCACACGCTTTCCTTTTCGGAGAGAATCGTGTACTACATTCACTTTAGGAAAGAGCAGGAGTTTTAAATCTTAATAGAAGGGGTCCGTTTCAGTTCTGTCTTCCAAAAGTCTAGGAAAAAATCTTGCTGGGGGGAGGGGGAGGCATTAATGCATTTACAGATCCTCAGGGCCAGCGTTTTGCCTTACAGTTCGGCTTTGGAGGATGCAGAATGTATCTGGGGTGTGTGTGTGTGTGTGTGTGTGTGTGTGTGTGTGATTTAACCTATTCTCTTTTCCTTCCTTCTTTGGTTACAGCCCCTCCCTTCTCTAAGGTTTCCCATGTCTAGGCAGACTTACTGAGATGTCTGTCTTAAGTTCCATGTGACCTAGGCCTGGCCAATCATAGATCCCCATTTTGCTGACCAGTGATTGGTCCAGGGATATATATATATATATGAATACATAAGTAAATGGTGGGGGAGATTCTTTCCTCTTCTCTGGGCTCACTAAGCTGAGCTGATGTCAGCCTGACCCCTCAGTGGGAAGAGGTCATTAGGGCTCGTGGAGACACTAAGCCAGCCCCTCTCGTGGGGCCGTTGGGCACGACAACACATGCCCTTTTTTATTTTTATTTATTTATTTTTTTAATCTTCACCTGAGGATATTTTTCTATTTATCTTCAGATAGAGTGAGAGGGAGAGGGAGGGAGAGAGAACAGCCTTGGCCGTGCTGGGTGAGGGACGGGTTTGCCCAGCTACGCAGTTCGTAAGTCCCACATCCGGGCAGGGTCCCTCTCCCGATGCCTGCCCCACCGGCCCCGCGGCATCGATGTGCTTTCTCAGAATGTGAAGGGCCGTGTTGACGTCACACACCAGGTACCGCTTGGGTCTCTGCTGCCCCTCCTCAGGGTCACTGCACAGCCCTCTTGGGGCACGCGGGCAACGCGCCTTTGTTCGCTCAAAGCTGGATTTCCCTGTCGTACACAAAGCGAACTTC
The DNA here is from genome assembly GCA_030848825.1 of Tadarida brasiliensis. NCBI lineage: Eukaryota > Metazoa > Chordata > Mammalia > Chiroptera > Molossidae > Tadarida > Tadarida brasiliensis. The sequence goes on along the minus strand of CM061259.1, from coordinate 114,975,790 downwards.
TATTTCCGTGTAATCGCATTGCTAAACTTTTTTTTATTGCTTCTAAAATATTTCCAGTGGAGTCTCTTGAGTTTTCTAGGTAACAGATTCTCCAAAAAATGGTAGTTTTGCTTTCTTGCTTATTAATTAATTATCATTATTATCTAATTCTCACCCGAGGATATTTTTTCATTAATTTTCAGATAGAGTGGGGCGGGGGGGAGAGACAGACAGACAGACATCGATGTGAGAGAGAGACATCAATTGGTTGCCTCCTGCATGACCCCAACCAGGGCCAGGGATCAAACCACAACTGAGGTACATGCCCTTGTCCAAAATCGAACCCGTGACTCTTTCATCTGTGGGTGGACGCTCTAACTGCTGAGCCAAACTGGCCAGGGCTTTATTTATTTAAAAAATCATTTATTTATTTATCCCCCTGCCATCTTCCTACCCTCCTCTTTGGCAACTATCAGCTTGTTCTCTATACCTATGGGTCTGTTTCTGTTTTATTTATTCACTTATTATTATTATTTTTAAAGATTCCACATGTAAGCGAGACCATATGGTATTTATTTTTCTCTTACTCATTTTACTTAGCATACTACCCTCTAGGTCCACCCATGTTGTTGCAAATGACTCGAGTCCATTCTTTTTTATTGCCGAGTAATATTCCATTGTATATATGAACCACTTCTTCTTTAGCCCTTCATCTATGGATGGACATCTAGGCTGCTTCCATTTCTTGCTTATTACTAGTAATGCTACAATGAACGTAGGGGTGCATATATATTTTCAAGATAGTGTTTCTGTTTTCTTCAGATAAATACCTAGAAGTGGAATGGCTGATTCATATGGCAGCTTTTATTTTTAATTTTTGATGAATCCCCATACTCTTTTCCATAGTGGCTGCATTAGTTTACGATCCCACCAATAGCGTGCAAGGATCCCCTTTTCTTCCCATTCTCTCCAGCACTTGTTTGTGGATTTACTGATGGTAGCCATTCTGATAGGTATGAGGTGATATTTCACTGTGGTTTTAATTTGCATCTCCCTGATGATTAGTGATGTTGAGCATCTTTTCATATGTCTGTCGACCATCTGTATGTCCTCTTTGGAGAAGTGTCTATTCAGGTCCTCTGCCCATTTTTTAATTGGATTTTTGTTTTGGTGTCAAGTTGTATGCGTTCCTTATGTAGTTTGGATAGTAACCCTTTATCAGATTTAGCATTTGTGAATATCTTCTCCCATTCACTAGGTTGTCTTTTTGTTATGCTGATGGTTTCCTTCACTGTGCAAAACCTTTTTAATTTGAAGTAGTCTCATTTGTTTATTATTTTTCTTTTGTTTCCCTTGCTTGAGGAGATATATCCAAAAAGATATTGCTAAGACTGATGCGAAAGGGTTTACTGCCTACGTTCCCTTCTAGGAGTTTTATGGTTTCAGGTCTAACATTTAAGTCTTTAACCCATCTTGAGTTTATTTTTGTATCTGGTGTAAGAAAGCGGTCCAGTTTCATTTCTTGGCACGTATCTGTCCTGTTTTGCCAACACCACTTTTTGAAGAGACTATCTTTACCCCACTGTATATTCTTGCCTCCTTTGTCTTATATTAATTGACCACAGAAGCAAGGATTTATTTCTGGACTCTGAGAGGTCTTTCTGATACTACACATCCCAACACATCACTCTGCTCATTAAACCCTGGAACAGCTCCCCACCGTCCTCAGGATAAATGTCAGCCTAGCAGAATGTTCCTTCCCATGTGCGGCCCTGGCCAGCTCCCTCTCTTTTCCCCTGCACCCCCGTATAACACAGTCCCTTCTCTCCGGCCATGCTGAGCTAGTTTCCTGAAATGCCATTCCCTTTTCTGACCGCTTGACTGTTTCACAGGCAACTCTCCGTCGGATCACCCCTCCCCTAGCTCTTTGTCTGGCTGATTTCCTCTTCAGGGCTGAGTCTCACTCGTCTAGGAAGCTCTCCCCGATCTCTCGTCAAACCTCAGACCTGGCTGGGTTTGCTCACCAGCATTTCCTGGGCTTCCTTGCACCGTGTTCTCACCAGGGTGGATGGAAGTGCTGCATGCCACATGCAACCCACAGTCATCCGAGCCCTCCGCCCCATCCGCAGCAGCCGTAGGGGTCATGGGCTTAACGTGGCAGGGTCACAAGGTAGAGGGATTACAGTGGGCCACTGCTAAGCTGAGCGGCCCGGGCCATTTGGACGGCCGTGTGCTGGGTCCCTGAGATTTCAGGGTCGTTACCTGGCCACAGCGTATCCTCTCCCGGTGACACTGTGGTGTCCCTGTCCTTGTGATATTAGCCTCCATTGTAGCTCACATCACACACGCCTCACATTGTCTTCTCCACTAGACTGGAAGCTTCCTGATAGTTTTTAGTTTTCTTTCTCTCCCTATAATCTACTCACTCCATTGTCCTTGACATACAGTTGGCACTTAGTAAATATCTTTTTTTTGTTGTTGTTATCCTCACCCGAGGACATCTTTGCATTCATCTTCAGGTAGAGTGGGAGGGAGAGAGGGAGGAAGAGAGAGAGAGAGAGACATCGATGTGAGAGGGACACATCGACTGGTTGCCACCCACATGACCCCAACTGGGGCCAGGGATGAACCGCAACCAAGGTACGTGCCCTTAGTGGGAACCGAACCCGGGACTCTTCTGGTCCGTGGGCCGATGGTCTAACCGCTGAACCAAACCAGCCAGGGCTTAGTAAATATCTGTTAAAAAAATTTGAAACGTGGGTTTCATTTCCACAGCCCAATACAGAAGAGACTTAAACCTAGAAGCAAATAAAAGTAGACATACTCAGGAAAATGAACAATTATAAAATGTAACCTTCGCCCTGGCCGGTTTGGCTCAGCGGTTAGAGCGTTGGCCCGAGGACCAATGAATCGCGGGTTCGATCCTGGTCAAGGGCACGTACCGCAGTTGCGGTTCATCCCCGGCCCTGGTCGGGTCATGTGGGAGCCAGCCAGTCAATGTGTCTCTATTACATCGATGTTTCTCTCTGTCTCTCTCTTTCCCTCCCTCCCTCTCACTCTATCTGATAATAAGTAGAAAAATATCCTTAGGTGAGGAATTAAAATGTAACCTTCTCCTGAGTCCATTCTATTAAACATCCTTTGAATGAAGGACAAATTCCAGGGCCCCATGGGACAACGGCTTCAAAGTGGAAGGAAAAGCAAGGTCAGGACAGACGAGCCAACAGATACCCTTGGCCGGGCGGCAGCAACTTCCCTGCCGTGGGCTCAGGAAGCATCTGGGAACGGGACGCCCCAGGTCTCCACCCACACCCGCTCCACCTTGCCTTTCCACCCGCTCCCCTGCTATTTCCGGGAGTTGCTTTCACTTCATTCACTAAACAATTTATGAATTGAATTAACATAAATGAGATGCAAATACATTCCAGGCTTTCTCCCTCATTTTCAAATTACATTTTCAGTCCACTCGACCTGTTATAATCTCACAGTGATTTTCACTTAAGAGCTAAATGGATCCGTGATGATCATTACAGGAACGAACACTAGACAATGAAGTGTTGAGGTGTGGATAGACCAAGCTGGGCTCCGATTTGCATGAACATGATACCAGCAGATCGAACCCTGGCAGAAGTTCACTTAGAAGACTTGTACGCCTAACTTCTGCTAATCGCCATGAGTCCCATGGTGAGTCTCAATATTCAGCGTTGGGATTATAGCCATTTTCTCTGAGGGCCAGATTTTTATCTTAATTTTGAAAACTTTTGTCAAAACGCAGAGCTGATTTATCCGCGACATGGCGCGATGACTACTTACGATCAACTTCAACAGAGCGGAGTATCAAAAATCAATCATACAGCCTTGAAACCCAGTCGTTAAACATGTAGCTACTGACCGCATTTCATTTTTGTCTTTAGGAAGACACCGACTTTGCAGATACCAGCAGAGGGAGACAGACATGGGAGCCAGCTGATAACCTATGGTGGAGAATTAAACTCCAGCCAGACAAAAGCAGAATCTGAATGCGGAATGGCCTGGCTCTGCAGGAAGGTCACCTGGGCTGGCTGGATGTCAGTCCAACAACTCGGCAAAAGTTATGACCCACGTTCTCCTGATGGGAAGCTGCCCCTCTCAGGGGTTCCAAAACATGTTAAACCCTGCATGTTCCACTGTCTTCCTCAGTCTGCAGTTACTTCAGTTATCTATTCGTTTACTTATTATCTCCCGAGGAGTGCCCTCCGGGAGTGCCCGATAAGTGACCAGAGCAGGACCCTGGTTATCTGGACACCGTGGATCTGAACAGGAAGCTCTGTGGCCTGGTGGTGAAGCATGCGGGTAAGAGAACCACACAGACAGACAGAACGGGGGCCGCATCCTGGCTTTGCCATTTTCTACCCACTGTGCCCTCGGATGGGCTACTGAACTTCCAGCGTCTGTGATTCCTCATCTGAAAAATGGAGATGATAATAACCCCCCTGTGGGGGCTGCTGAAAATCAATAATACAAGTAAAGCATTTAAGGTAGTGCTTGTATCATCCAAGTTCTCAACAAATGTTATGTATTACTTTTTAAAGGACACAGTTTGTAGGTTGCCTAGTCCGGGGAGGCTAGGGTTGGTTAAAACGTCCTCCTGTGGGTTGCTTGTCACTTCCTCTGGGGAAGCCTGCCCTGATTCCCTCGGGCCGGGTGACAGCTTCTCCTCTATCTTCTCGCTTAGCCCACCGGCTGATCCTGCACCTAGACATTCCACCGACTGTCAACTTCTTTTATTTTTATCCTCACCCGAGGACATTTTTCCATTTTTTGTTCAGATAAAGTGGGAGGGAGAGAGAGGAAGAGAGAGAGAGAGAGAGAGAAACATCGACGTGAAAGGGACACACTGAGTGGCTGCCTCCCGCATGACCAACCAGGGCCGGGGACAAACTGCAACCGAGGCACACGCCCCTAGCGGGAACCGAACCCGGGTCTCTCTGGACCGCAGGCCGACGCTCTAACCGTTGAGCCAAACCGGCCAGGACCCGACTGTCAACTTCTTGAGTGTATAGAGTACATGATCCATTTTTTGTTCCTCTGGTGTTTAGCCAATTACCCAGCACACAGGGGGGCACTGGTACCAACTCATCGGCTGAGCTGGCCAAGCAGAGAGAGTTGAGGGAGAAGCTGGTGTGACAAGAAGACCGAAGCTATCTGTAGTTGTGGCAGAGGGTCTCTCTCACCTTTTCTGGTCCTAGGAGATGGAGCACGTCGTGTGCAAGGTATCAGTCCCGAGGGATCTATGGCTCCTACCTTCTGAGGTAGGAGGGCTGGAGGCTTGGAAACTGGGAAGGCTCCTCAGCTCCCGCGGGAAAAGCGCAGCCCCTGCCACGTTGTGGTGACAAGTTGGGAGGAACCACTTACCCGGAGCTTCCTGCCAAAGATGGTGACTTTGCCTTTAATCTGCTCCTTTCTCAGGCGCCACTCGATGGAGTTCAGGCCATTCTCCATGGGCAGGGAGATGTTGCAGCGCCCAATGGTGGGGGTGATGGTGCCCGCCAGGACGTGGGGCTCACTGTGGAAGCTGACACCCATCCCGTTGGCGTACATCACCCGCAGGGTGCCGTTGTTACAGAGCTGGTAGCTGTTCCGCACTTGATCTGGGGAAACGTAAGTGGGGGTGGGGATAGGGAAACACGTTATCCACTCAGCCGTGAGAGAACAGAACCCCTATCTTTATAGGATTCCATGGTACTTTGCGGCTGTCAGTCGAAGGCTGCCTTCAATTAGCACACTCGCAATGTTAAGGTGAGTAGCAGAGACGCTACTGATCCGTGGAAAGAAAAACATGATTAGTATGTGGTACCCCAGAAATAATTATGCTGTGATATTTTTCCTTTACTCACTGAAGACTATTACTAGTACATTTAAAGATGTCTATTGCCTACACAATTTGTGTCAATCACATCCCTGATCTTTAACATACATTTTAGCTGAAATGGGCAAAAATAAACACAAACGATTTAGATACATATGTGTGTATATATCTGTATACACAGCTTTCCTTTTGCCTGCCATCTAACCTGAGGTTGATGGTTTAGCCACAGGTCAGATCGCCTGCAAATCAAGCCTAGGATTCTTCCAGAAAATCAGGAGACAAAGCAACCGTCCTGCCCCTCGTGACTCTGCCACCACGATGCCACCTCCGCTCCAGAGAGCTCTGAAGAGATTCAGCTCGCACGAGGCGGACTGGGCCAGCGGTGCTGATAACGGGCGCTTATCTGCCCAAACGGAATCTACACTAGTCAATCAGACTTCTGACCTTTTCCTTTATCAAAAAGTTCCAGGAAGGAACTGTGAGTCGGAGACTCCGTTCACAGATATGTTGCTTCCTGATTATCTGGGCAAAGGAGTGGGGCTGGGCTGGCCTCTGAGACGCCGGCTTCCGGGGCAGTGAGCGCGTGTACCTGTCACTCCTGCGGCTGCAGCCACCGTCCTGGAAGACGGAATCTACATCATTAATCACTTGGCAAAGCAGAAATAGAGTCACGGAAACAGACTCCGCTGTGGGATGACGGTCCAGAAATGTCACCATTTATCTACCGAGAGGACACTTTTATCCTCTGACAACGGGCTAACCCACTGACATTATATCTTAATTAAAAGAAAAATTAATCTGCACAGTTCCTTTTCTTACCAGCCCCTGTGCTTGTCTGGGTTGTATGTCATGTCGAACGGCAACAGTAACCGTGGGGTGGTCAGAAACCTTTGGGATCCTAGTCTTGGCAAGAGATTGCTAAAGAGCTCTCACTGCAGGACTACCAACTCAAAAACAAATGCTTGGAAGAGAAAATCAGAATGGGACCAAAAAAAGAAAGAGTGGGCTCAAGAGAATAAGCAGCCTTTGGGAAGGTCACCGCGTGAGCTGGGGCAGTGAGGGCCAGGGCGTGATGGAGAAGTAGGAGGTGGGGGAGAGTGTGTGGGGAGGGCAGTGGACTGGTATTTTCAGATAAGCCTGTCGACATTTCCAAATACCTAGATGGTTTGGTAGAGACGACGTCCTTCTGGGTCTGATTAAGTCATTTTCTTTCTTTCTTTTTTTTTTAATACATATACTTTTTAAAATTTTTATCCTCATCTGAGGACATTTTTGCATTTATCTTCAGATAGAGTGGGAGGGAGAGAGGGGGGAAGAGAGAGAGAAACATGGACGTGAGAGAGACACATCAAGTGGTTGCCACCCACACAAACTACAACCGAGGTACGTGCCCTTAGCGGGAACCGAACCTGGGACTCTGTGGTCCGCAGGCCGACGCTCTAACCGCTGAGCCAAACTGGCCAGGGCTGATTAAGTCATTTTCTACAAGGTTGAGCTCTTGTAGTGTTTGTTTGCTGTGGATATTTCACAAAAAAAAAGCAAGTTTGGGTGTGCTTTATGTCTCGGGAAGTCCTCGGAGGCTTGGTAACTCACACGCCTGGGCGTGGCTGGATTCTGGACCTGGGGGTGAGTTTGAGGGTGGGGTGGTGGGTGGGGGGGCTTACCTTGTACCACTGTGTAGGAGGCTTCCACTGAAGACAGGTTGGTGATGACAGTGACGTCATCGTCGCGGTTGGAGTTCTCGATGTCGATGGTGATGGATTTCTCCATTTCCCGGTGCAGACTGGTCACCACCCCTGTGGGGCGTGTCACATTGGTCAGACGGCCCTCGTGGTCATAGCTGGAGGACAGACACACTGGTTGGAACATAGGTATTGGGGCTGGAGACTTTCCCAACACTCAGAACTACACAAGAGACAGAGGAAGAGATTTGAAGGTGGGGTGACCAGGTGGTACATCCATCTGAGGCCCCTCGTCACAACCCTCAAGACCCCCACCTGCCCCGAGAAATGGTGGAGACACTTTCTACTACCCACCGATACACCTGCCTCAACGCAGTGAAAACAGTTCCCCTCCGGCAGGGCGGACTCCATTATGCTTTCCCAAGTTAGCGGGGACACCTGATAGTCCTCCAGACAACCAGCCTGGACCAAAGGTCACCTCCCTGCCGTGGCTCAGGCATGGCAGGCCGGGCAGCCTGTAACCTTTTCTCTGGTCCCATGGCCCCACACCAGCCATGGCTCAGCTCCCCCAGCAGCCTCTGCAGACAGTTGTCCCAATGACTCCCTTGACCACGGTTGCCCTTAGCACCCATGTCCAGGCACAGCCACGATGCAGTTCTGCTACCAGAACGGTGCCAGCAGCCGAGCCCCCCCCCCCCCCCCCCCACGAAAGTGCCAGTTCACACTCTCCTCAAAGAGTGCAGGGTCTCCCACCTCCTCCAGGAGGAGCCTCGCTGTGCCACGCGTGGGCGGGGGCATTTCCCTGCTCGGGAAGGTCCACTAGACTCAGAAAGCCGGGCCCTCCTTACGCCCCAGGAAAGGGAAACACCCTCATTTCAAGGTGTCAAGGTAGAAGTCTTTGATGTCTCCCTGGTCAGATTTGTTCCTGGGGAAGGGATGAGGAGGAAGAGGGGACACAGAAGGTATTTTGCTTGGAGGGTTAAAAAGAAGGAGAAACAACTCAACCTCCGGGTGTGACTCCCCTGGATTGGAGACAGGGACAAAGCCAGCCGGCTGGAGCGAGGGAGCTGGGAGCCTGCACAGCAGGAGGGGCAGGAGGACCTGAGCGAGGCTTCTGTGGACAGAACCACCGGGCCTGTTGGACTTTCTCAGTGCCCAGGACCACAGACACACACACACGGAGGTTTCCCGGTCAGTGTTTCTGGAGCGAAGGAATGAAGCTCTGGTTCCCGACTTTCAGTGATGTGAGAGACTTTGCTGCTGGGGGAACTGGGAAGAGTCAAGGTCTGTGGATGTTTGAAGGCTGAGACCAAGTGGGATTTCTTCTTCCTCAGGGATGAAAGGGTAATTCAATGTCCACAAATCAATCAATGTGCTATACCACATTAACCAAATGAAGGCTACAAATCATGCACTCATCTCAATAGACTCAGAAAAGCCTTGGACAAAATTCAACATCCATTTATGATAAAAACTCAACAAAGTGGGCACAGAGGAAATGTCCCTCAACATAATAAGGGCCATCTATAACAAGCCCACAGCTAGCATCATAGTCATATGAAAGCTTTTCGTCTAGGACCAGGGAACGAGACAACATAATATCGGAAGTCCTAAGCCGAGAAATTAGGCATGAAAATGAAATAAAGGCATCCAAGTAAAACTGTCACTAGTTGCATATGACATGATATTATATAGAAAACCCTGAAGACTTTACCAAAACACTGTTAAACTAATAAACAAATTCAGTAAAGTTGCAGGCTACAAAAATCAATATATAAACACCTGTTGCATTTCTGTACCGTAATAACAAACTAGCAGAAAGAGAAATAAAAAACAATCCCGTTTTCAATCGCATCCACAAGAATAAAATACCTCGGAACAAATTTAACCAAGGAGGTAGAAGACCTGTCAACGAAAACTGTAAGCTGCTGATAAAAGAAACTGAAGATACAAATAAATAGAAGCATATTCTGTGCTCATGGAGTAAAAGAACTAACATTTAAAAAATGTCTATACTACCCAAAGCAATCAACAGGTTCAATGCAATCCCTACTGAAATGCCAATTTTTTTTTCTATCAACAAATAAAACTACAGCAAACTAAAAAACTTCCTCACAGCAAAGGAAACCATCAACAAAATGAAAAGACACCTACTGAATGGGAGAAAATATCTGTAAAGCACCTATCTGATAAGGTGTTGATACCCAAAACATATAAAGAACTCACAGAACTCAATAGCAAAAAAATAACCACCACACCAAACTAGCTCATTAAAAAATGAATAGGAATTTTCACGGAAATAGAACAAGCCATTCTAAAATTTGTATGGAACCACAAAAGACCCCAAATAGCCAAAGCAATCTTGAGAAAGAAGAACAAAGCTGGAGGTATTATGCTCCTTGGTTTCAAACTATATTAAAAACAGCATGGTACTGGCATAAAAACAGACACACAGATCAATGGAACAGAATAGAGCTGGGAAATAAACGCACATCAATATGGTCAATTAACAACAAAGCAGCCAAGACTATACAGTGGGGTAAGGATAGTCTTGTCAGTCAAGGGTGTTGGAAAAACTGGACAGCCGCCTGCAGAAAAATGAAACGTGTCCACCGTTACACACTACTCCCCAAAACGAAATGATTACAAACTTGAAAGTAGGAGCTGAAACCAGAAACTACCAGAAGAGAACATAAGTGGTAAGCTCCTTGACGTCGGTCTTTGTGACAATTTTTTGGATTTGACACCAAAAGCAAAGGCAACAAAAGAAAAAAAAAATCAACAAACGGATGACATCAAACTAAACAACTTCTGCACAGCAAAGGAAACGATCAACAAAATGAAAAGGCACCTACTAAATGGGAGAAGATATCTGCATATCTGATAAGGTGTGAATGCCCAAAATACAGAACTGATAGAACGCAAATGGAGACACCAGCCTGAGAAGCGTATGCGGCGCTATTTACAATATCGAGCTCGGGAAACAACCGTGGACGCGTGAAGGGATGTGGACAATGTGGTGTAGGCATGCCAGGGAACAGTGTTCAGCCATGACAAGAATGAGATCTTGCCGTTTGAGACAGCATGGATGGATCTTGAGGGCATTACGCCAAGTGACATAAGTCAGACAGAGAAAAACAAATTTAAAAAGCCCAAACGAGCTCATAGATACAGAGAACAGATTGGTGGGTGGCTGTAATGGTGAAGGGGGTCAGAAGGTGAAAACTTCCAGTTATAAAATAAGTCATGGGATGTCATGGACAGCAGGGTGACTATAGTTAATAATACTGTATTGCATATTTGAAAGTTGCTAAGAGGGTAGATTTGGAAAGTTCTCATCACAAGAATAAATTTTTTTATAATTGCATGGTGATGGATGTCAACTAGACTTATTGTAGCTATTGCTTTGCAATATATAAATACTGAATCATTATATTGTACACCTACAGCTAATACAGTCTTATATGTCAATTTCACCCCAATAAAAACAGTATAACAGTTGTAAGTGTTTGGGTATGGGGTACCTACTGAGGTACTCAGTAACCCCAGCTCTTGCACAGTAGGGACCCAGGCCAGACTGAATCCAATCCCCTGTATTACCTGGACACCTACAATGTACAAGTTGCCTTGCTTCCCTATGACGGAAGTAGCAGGAATCGGAGATTCTGCTTTTGGGGGAACAGAGGATTGGGGCTGAGACCAGAATCTCAGGGGCAACAGGGCAAAAAACATGTCCCCTTGAACTTTCAAAGAAGATTCTGTTGCCTGCAGCTCTGCTTACCTCCCCCGTGCAACGAGTATCCTCACATTCAGGTCTTTTTGCAAAAAGCCTACACGTAATTGCAAGGGGCTGTGAGTTCCTGTGGCAGGATCTCAAGGCCACCCAATGAAACCCGTCCAGCCTCGGTCTGCAAGGCGCTGGAGGCTGCCTTTGACTCATTTATTCAGTGAGGACTCACTGAGTGCCACTATGTGCTTGGCACCGTGCAAGGCACTGGGGACATTGCTAGGAACAGAATGGGTGAGCATCCCTGCCCTTGTGACATGTATGTGCTGGAGAGAGAGGGCAAAAATAAACCAAGTCAAAATATAGAGTACGTTAGGGGGTGATAAGTGGTAAGGTTTAAAATAAAAGGGGGAGAGAGGGGATAAGGGAAGGAGAGAGAGAGAAGGGGTGGTTATAATTTTAAGTTCTGTGCCTTTTGGAGATCCAGGCTGTTCTTCCTCAGGCTGAGAATTTAGGAGACACAACAGGACTTCCAAATGGCACGCCCGTGCTTGCCTCATTCAGACTGGCCTCCTGAGAATGACGCTGTTTTTTCCCCAATCTGGGGAGCGAACAACTAAATGATCTCTGAAATGCACTGGGTCTTTATTTATTTTTTATTAAAAAAATTTTTTTCCCTTTATTGATTTTAGAGAGAGAGGAAGACAGAGATAGAAACATCGATGAGAGAGAACACATTGGCCACTGGGGATTGGGCCCACAACCTGGGCATGTGTCCTGACCGGGAATCGAACCGGCGACCTCTTGGTGCATGGGTCGACGCTCAACCGCTGAGCCACACTGGCCGGACTGCATTGGGTCTTTAGAAGGGAAGATGAAGATCTAGGAGGTGTTTGGTGTATCTTTAACCTAACTCCGTGTGAGAGCTAAAGACGGCACTTGGATGGTGCCTTCAGGGACAGAGTAACTGGACTGTAATGTTTGATCAAGTGTCTGTGTCCTGAAGGATGTTTGGATGCTTCAGAAGCCTGAGGACAGCTTTGCCCAAAGAAAAGACAGAGCAAGGGAGAGCAATTCTGCAATACAGTAAACTCCCAGCAGGTGGCAACAGCTTCCTGTACATTCTCCCAAACCCACTGTCAATACAATCAGAAAGTGAACACTCCTGGATTTCGGAGTGAGCAACAATGTTTCTCTCTTATCCCCCTTTCCTTCTGTGACAGCCCCTCACCAATTTACTAAATTCTCGGCTAGCAGCAACGCCTAGACAGAAAGCAAACAAGGTCTCCAAATACATAGGGTTAACCAGATCCTTCACCATCAAGGAGAGCCGGATACTTGAAAATTCATTCCATCCCAGTCTCAGCCAGCAACTGGCAGAATGAGGCCTTAGCAGTTTCCTCCAGCCAGCATCCCGCTGGTCAATTCCTGCAGCAGCCGGCAGCTGGACCAAGTGCTGCCTGCAGGAACGAGGGAAAACAGCTTTCTGGAGAAACAAACGGTGGGACTATTAAGTATGAGATAATTGTTAGGGGAAATATGACCAGCTCTCGCATCTTTTAATATACCTAGCACTTTATCTGTATTGATCTGCTTCTGCCGGAGAGGAAATTCAGAGTTTATCTACCTGTCTGCGTGATCAAGTGTGTGCTGGGTCTAGTGGCAGATTACAGCTGCCCCGCCAGGATCTTGCCTTTTCGGTTCTAATTTCCGTACACACGGCAGACGCGAATAATCAGCGAAGTGAATCAACACTTGATCTCCCAGGTGCTGTGTGTGTCCAATATCCTGACGCTTGAATGACAAGCAGGCAAGAGGAATCCCCAACTCTTGCTGGGAGAATGCTCACTATTAGAGCCCAAGAGCGCAAATAGCTTAGGAGTCAGGGAGAGTGAACATGAGTGTAGACAGGCAAGTTAGAAAGACAACATGAGCCCGGCCAATGTGGCTCAGAGGTTGAGCGTCGACCCATGCACCAAGAGGTCGCCGGTTCGATTCCCAGTCAGGGTCCATACCCAGGTTGTGGGCCCGATCCCCAGTGGAGGGCATGCAGGAGGTGGCCAATTGATGTTCTCTCTCATCGATGTTTCTATCTCTCTCCCTCTCCCTTCCTCTCTCTCTAAAATCAATAAAGAAGAAGAAAAAAAGAAAGACAACATGACTAAGCAGTTCTAAAAGCTACACAATGGCCAGTTCTGATGCCAGCCAGGGCAAGTGCTCCTGAGAAACACCTTATCAATCGACTTATACATCAACTTACTCATAGAACGTCGTCCAGCCTGTTTCATCGCTCCTGGTGGCGAGGAGGCCAGTGTTCCCATCGTAGGTCATGAGGCCAAGCTCCAGGTTCTGCGTGGACACCACTTTGAGACCCCCGTTGGTGCCCACTGTGAGGGTGATGATCTGGTTGTCGGGCATGAGCAGGTGACGGGCTACGCCACTGCCATCCCGACGGATCTTCAGTGAATTTCCACTGTTGTCAATCAACTCAGTGACATCATTGTCAGCGCTGTATGTGAAATTGTACAGGTACTCCCCCGTGACCAGGCTCACGGTGTACTGGTGGATGCCGTCGGCGTTGAAGACATACAGCTCCTGTTCTCCGGGGGACGCCGCCTCGTACTGGTTGAAAGCATTGAGAACGGGCTTGTTCTTGCTGACAGCCCTGATCCGAATGTTTCCGAGGTCCGCGATGTAGATGGTGCCATCGGGAGCTACGGCTAAGGAGGACGGGGAGTTCAGGATGGCATCCGTCGCGTAGGCGTCATCTCCGGAGTAGCAGTTGCAATTGACGTCGTTCTTGCAGTCACAGTCAGAGGCCGCGCCGGCTAGAAGGCAGATCTCCCCGTTGGTGGTGACCTGGCGTAGACGGTTAATCTTCTTCTCATCCGTCTCGGTGATATAGAGGACCCCGGTGTGAGAGATGGCGATGGCGCTGGCCGACTCCAGGGCGGAGTGAATGGCTAGTTTGCTGAGCGAGTAGTCGATGCCCGGGACCTGGCAGTGCATGGGGCGTCCCGCGATGATGCTGACCTGGTGGTTCTCAGTGATGCGAAGGATGACGTTGTTTTCCAGGACGTACAGGGAGTTGTCCATAGGGTTGACGGCAAGGTCCGTTGGCCACTCCAGGCGAACCTGTCGACGACAGGGCATCTGATGAAAGAACAGCCTCTAACACGCCCACTGTTTAACCATGTCGGACACTGAAGTTGCTTTTCTGCAGCTGGGGAAAAAGGGCTTTTTACTAACAACACACTGCACGGGGACGTGCCCATCATCAAACCACCTGCCGCTGCCCATGTTGACTCTTCACGATGGAGAAGAACAGACTACGTCACAAACATCTCCTACTGTGCCATCAGTTGTGGCTAGAGTAGGTCACCAGCTCCCCCCGTGATGTCAGAGTCGTCACCTACAGGTCGTCCACTGCGCAAGGGGCTGTGATCCGGCCCACATCTGCTCACCGAGCCCTGGGCCTGAGGAGGCTGCGTTCGCTTGGAGAACACCCCTTTATCTAATTCACAAAAAGAAGCCGTGCCGTTTGGGACGTGGCCCTGACTCAAGGGCAGCCCCTGCCCACGCTGGCCAGCAAATGACCCCTTGAGGGCTTGCTTGAGAAGATGAACTGGACAAAACATATTCCTTCTCTGCAGAGTTTGAAAGGAACATCTCAGTAGAAAGTTGTTAGTTTATTGTAGAATTGGAGCTGAAATTAATGAGGTTGACTGAGGGCTGGAAAGGCCTTTTATAGGAGGGGTTAACTTATACCCCGGGGGTTTGGGACCCTATAATAAAGTCGTTTCTTAGGCTGTACAGCTGCGTGAGCCTGTGTCTGGGCCACAGGATGAGCCCAGACTAAAGGAATCTCACTTGGGGGAATACTGTAGAGAGCTCTGCCCCAGTTCTTACTGCACAAAATAAAGGTTTATATAGTGAGGATGCAATCATTTCAGATTAACAGGGAAGTTCTGATTGACATATAACCCTGTACACTGCATTCTCAAACCTGCAATAATGACAGAGACGAGAGGCAATTATTACCCAGTAACTCCTACCCTGTAATCTGCCACGGCTGCAGCAGGTCACTGGCTCCACTTTTCTGAGCAGAATTTCTCCCTCTTCCTCTCCCTCCTGCCTGACATTTCCCGGCCCATCTTGCTGCCTAGTTCATTTCCAGCCTTCTGCAAACAAACCCGTGATCTCTATCTCCCCCTTCCCGCTCCACTTAAACAGGTTGCTGGTGAGAACTTCAGGCCAAGAACCAGGTATGGCTTAGTGATGAGAAACGAGAGAGAGAGAGAGAGAGAGAGAGAGAGAGAGAGAGAGACAGAGAGAGAGAGAGAGAGAGAGAGACAGAGAGAGAGAGAGAGAGAGAGAGAGAGAGAGAGAGAGAGAGAGAGAAAGTAAGTCCCTACCTGGGCCACATCCATGCTGGAATCACAGCTCAGGGGCCGGACAGCAGTGAGGTCATTGGAGCCCAGCAGGGTAGAGATGATCCCATTCTGGTCGACCTTCCGGATCATGGTGGCATCGACGAAGTACATGAGGCCATTCTTGTCTACTGCGATCCCTGAGCAAGATAAACAGTGAGAGTGCGTCTCTTGGCAAAGAGCAGGGCTTGTGGGGTGAAGGTGGGGATGCCCTACGGGGCACTCCCCTCTTGGACCTTACTGAATGGATTATTACCCTCGGAGCAGTGGTTCTCAACCTAAGGCGACACCCTTTCCCAGGAGCACTGTGCTGAGATCTGCATAATTCCTGGGGTGCTGGCTGTATCACCACCCAACTGAAGAACAAACTTTGGGCTGTCCATAAACCAAGGCTGCAAATGAATGAATGGGAAAATAACTTCGCATCTGCTCTTTTTGAGAAAAGAAGTTATTTCCCAAGGTCATTGCTTGAAAAGTTATTGGTGGTAACTCACTTGAATACCCTTCACAACTGACTGCAGCAATGAGGTTGAGAAAGAATGATTCCTGCAGCCACACACTCCCATTCAGAATATACCCTCCAGGAAGCATTCCCAGTTCAGCCCTGCCTCCTCTTAGCACATGGGTGCCCTGGGGCAACGCGGGTCCAGCACTCCCCTGGTCAGGCCCCCCAGAAGCTCCATTCTCTGCATCTACATTCCAATGACCAAGCCAGTAGGCTGCTTTCACTTTCACAGTAGCGAAAAATGCTAACAAGAATCTGATCTTGAAATGATTGTCCTTAACTTTAAGCTCTTTAGTCCTTTTTCAAATAGAGATCCACTGGTCCCAAGAACCCCTCCCACCAATCTCAGGCGCTTGGAAAGTATATCCTTTCTTATCGGGCATTTACAAAATGTCAAGCCCTGTGCTGTGGGCTGTGTGTGCACTACTGTATAACGTGAACATCTGGGAGTGGTTGGAGGCCAGCTACCGGGCTCCGTGCTGTCTCCAGCCCACACCGCTGGCCCTCAGCTCCTGGAGCGAACATTTCCTTCTGACTCTGTGAGTGGCTGCAGTCAGAAATCTCCGGGAGCAACCCATCCCACTTTCCATTTGTAGCATTTGTGGGTGCTGAAGTTGACTTCAAATAAATGAATATAAACAAACAAAGAAACAAAGCCACTCACACACCAAAGCTGTCTATCAGAGTTAAATCGTTCTAGGGAGAGCTGTGTTTAGGAGGGAATGCCTGGGCTCGGCTGAGTTCCGAGAAGAAGCCAAGCTCGTGGCCAGCTCTGTCTGGGGCTGGGCTTCCTTCCTTGGCAGGCGTTACCTCGAGGGCTCATGAGGGTTGCGTCCACGGCCTTCCCTCCGTCCCCGCAGCGGGCCTCATCGAAGGGCAAGCATTGCTCTCCAGTCCCTGCCATGACCTCCGAGTTCCCGGCCAGGTCTTTGGCTCCACTCAGAGACTTGACTCTGTAGATTCGCCGACTGTTGGTGTCAGACACGAAGAGAGAGCCAGACACGGGGTCCACCGCCAAGTAGTACTTGTGCGCTGGGTTGTTGCTTTAGTAAAGAAACACAAGAAATGGGAGGGGGGGTTAGGCGGCTGGCCTATTCGACCAAAGAGATGACAACAATCCTAGCAAGACTCTAACCATCGCTAATGTCTTTCCACTTTAGTGAACTGGAAAGAATCTAACATAATAACGTAGTGTTCTAACATACCATGTTTTTTTTTTTTTTTTTTAGCCACTTCTAATTGGGCTTCAACCCCTCATGCTGTCAGAGAACCCTTTGCTCCCCATCAGGCTAAAATACCACTGCTTTGTTCCAGGGCTGGGGAACCTCTGCTCTGCCCAGGGCCATGTGGATATGTAGAACTTCATTCGGGGGCCATACAAAAGGATCACCTTAAAAACGAATGTGGTCAGGCTACTCTGGGGGTGTGTGTGAGGTTAGCTGGTATTGATTTCACGGGCCTTATGTGGCCCCATGGGCCGGATGTTCCCCACCCCCGGAGGGTCCCACTCTGGTCCTGCGTTAGTGTTTGTGTTTTGGGTGTCAGCCTCCGTTAGCCCCCCGTGTTCTCCAGGGGGTCTGGGGGCACTTCCATGTGACAATGTTCTCCTTTTCATCTGTGCCTCCTCAGTGCCTCCAAGGTACTAGATCGTTAATCCTGGGGCCGCCTGGAGTCTTCCCGACTGTGTAATGGGAGGCTCCCCAGGGGCACCCCAGTCCTCGGCCTCAGCTCTTCTCTACTGGTCCTCAGCGTGGGTAAGAATACAGTGGGCATTGCGTGTGAAGGAGTGCAATGTCTTGTTGATACCACGTCCAGAATCTGAATTACAGGACTGGAGATACAGTTTTGAATTCTTGGGTGATAGTCGGGTCACAGGTGTGGACCGAGATGGGCCAGGGCCCTAAGCCACAGCAGGAGACAAATACCTTAGGGTGCGAAATGTTTTAGGAAGACATTAAGCCTCAGAGACCTAGACCTCTTTCTCTGCCTCGAAGCTGGGAGTCCCGTGTGTTACCGACTGGGACAGAGTAAGACTCCCAGCCGTGGCTCAGAACACTGGAAACTCAACTCTGACCTAGCTGGTGACCCTAGGTAAGCCTCCTGGCTCTGTTGGGTCCTAGATTCCTGGTGATGAGGAAACCAAATCACACCTTTCTCATGTCCCTTTTGGCCCAAACCCTACAGTCTCTTTCCTTTGCATTGTCTGTCACTGGTTGGAGGTTGAGACCAGAATGGGCGCTCATGCCCTTCCCATGCTGGTTATTAAAATCACTACCTCTAGCCTGGCCGCTCTGGCTCAGTGGTTGAGCACTGACCCATGCACCAAGAGGTCACTGGTTCGATTCCCGGTCAGGGCACACGCCTGGGTTGCGGACTTGATCTCCAGTGGGGGACGTGCAGGAGGCAGCCGATCGATGTTTCTCTTTTATCGATGTTTCTCTCTCTCCCTCTTCCTCTCGCTTCCTCTCTTTCTCTCTCAAATCAATAAAAGTATATTTTTAAAAAAAATCATTGCCTCCAGGATCCAAGCAGTGAATGCTTCTCGGACCCAATGTGGTAAATTAGGTTTTGGTGCCTTATGCCTAAAATAAACACAGGCTTTCTAAAAAAAGTTATTTTTCAGTTGTAGTTTGGAATCACAGGGTGAAAGGAGCTGGGACAGGTGAAGGGTAGGCGAGGGTGACGGCAGTGTTGGGTGTATTTCTCCTGTAGACGCTAGCTAGTCAATGACTGATTAAAATACCACCATTTGGGTTCTTTCCTGATTTAAGGGGAAAAAAAAAAAAGAACTAGGAAGCTATTTTTAGGAACAATTTGTGAATCGAGACCATCTTTAATTCCAGCTTCTCCTCAGGTTGCTACTAAGACACATAATTGAACTAGAAGTCAAGGTCCTTGTAATATTCCAGCCTCGATAACTAGTTTGAATGAGAAGGCTATGCAGATTCCTTTCCTTGCTTCCTCCTCCTCCTTCTTTTTGGCCATTGAGTCTTTAGAGAATATCCATATATACAAAACAAATCAGGGCAGCAAGGCAGAAACCCTGGCCGTTTTTAGTTAGATGTTGTGCGTTGTTACGGTAGCTGGCGTGGTCAGCAGAAGGATCAGGGCATCTGTGCCCATCTAGGAGCGAGATAATTAATTCTGGGCTTTCTAGGGAGCCTGATTCAAGGAGGCTTTTCACCATCTCTGGCAGACAGCGGAGGGTGTGGGGCCAGTTCTTGCTGGGGTCCCATTCTTCCCCATGGCCTCTTCCTCATGCCAGCCAAGATTCTTGCGGAAAAGCTCAGCTAGACAGACAGCTATGCTTCCACTTCTGTGGCCATGGCAAAGGGCAAATGGGATGAGTTTCAAGGGGGAGGGCATTGCTGCTTCTTTTTTCATCGGACCCAATTGGGGTACCCATCACCAGCTAATTTGGGGGTGCCCGAGAAGAAGGAGGCATAGCACTGTTCCTATGTATGGGTTTCCCACTGACATGGATGATCTCATACAGCTGGACTCCACCCTTTGCCTCATTTTGACCGAATATCATGAAGCCCCTTCTAGGTTTCAAGGCGCAGGGAGAGGCATTCCCTCAAGTATTCAAATACGTTGCATTGTTTTTCTCTCTTCCAGGTTACATCCATTTCGGAGCACCCTGGGGCAACCTGGACTTGTCCTAACTTTGTAGGGGAAGCTCCCCAGAGGCACAGGCACATACACATGCATTGGTACTACTATGGTTTTAGATGATAACCTTGGAGCAATCAAATGACAAAGGGTAGCTAGACAAAAAAGTATTGGGTCAACACTCTTCACACTGCTTAAAAGCGACAGAACTCCATGAAAATCCCCAGTGCATCTGACTGTTGGATTCACTCTGACCAGCAGATTAGCAATTAACTTTTTTTGTTTTTTAAATGACCACATATCCAGGGGAAAAAAAAAATCATTAATGAGTTGAAAATGAGTTTTTGACCCGTTTCCAGTTCATTAAAGCTTTTGTGAACCCAGTCCAGCATTTACAAAAGCCAGAAGTTTGCCTCAACTGTTTAGCCCAATTACGGACCGCACAGAGCAGTCGGGATAAAAGTTCGCTGAGGGTTCGTTATCTTGCTTTTGCATCTCCCGGCAATTCTAATTACTGTCAGCTTCTTTGGTTGTTTTTTGACTGCATTTCATAATTGCTAAAGCTTATCATATCCACAACACACAATCAGCACATAAAAAAGTTACTATTTTGGTACATAAAAATATACAACATTACACGAGAAGAAAGAAAAAGAAAGCAAAGACAAGCAAACGAACCATATCAAATTATACAGGAAAGAGTTTTTCGTCTTACCTATGTTTAAACTCTTTATTTCTTTATAGAAAGAAAACAGAAGGAAAAAGAACAAACAGTTAGCTGAAGAACTGATGATAAAGCAAACATCACATTTTCATTTCTTGTCATAAAGGAGCCCCAAAGGGCAGGCTTTTCCTTTTTCCTCCCCTTCTAGCTGACAGCTCCTGGCTCGGTTTCCTGGGAAGCCCCCCTGGTGTGGGATTCCTCCAGGCCATTGGAAAATCTGGACAAGAATGCTTGAATCTGGGACCAGCAACGTGGCTGTCACACAGGTGGCAACAGGTGAAACAGGTCTTCTGGCTAATGAAAGGATGGCAAGTAGGTGCCCGCTTGAATGCCAACACCTACTGATGGGTGCTGGCTGCTGGGAGGACGGGAGTAGAAAGAGTCCGAAGCTGAACTCAGGCTTAGCTCTAACCAGTGCTGCGACTCATCTGTAACATGGCCATCATTTGGGGAGATTCTGGTGCCACCTATTGGCTATTGGTGCATTGCAGGATGCCACCCAGGAGAAAGCCCCAGCCCACACCCCACTGCACTTCGGCAAACACACTGTTAGACCCAGAGAGTCTCAACCATTTCCTATACCTGCCCCATGCCACCTTCTCTCTCCCCATCCACCTGCGGGTGTGGGACCCCAAGCATGCATTCTTTTCACATGAAATTCATCGGTAATAATATCCTGCTGTCATTGGCGCCAAAGACCATTCCTTTTCAGAAAACTAGTAAAAGTTTTGCTGCTGTTTTTCATTTTGTCTCTTGAGAACAAAAATACACGGCGATTTCAACAGGAAAGTGGCTGAAAGGTAACCACATTCGGGAGAAAAAAAAGAGAGATGCTAGGCCCTCAAGTTCCTGAGGCTTCTCGGTCAAGGTGGAAGGAGCCCTGACCTCTCTTTTGCTTCCGGCGGAGGGAGGAGACTTCAGGGAACGAACAAAGAGGGTTTAATGCCCTGATTTCTGCTCAGGTGCAGCTCAGGCCTCTGCTGGGGGCCCTCATTAGTGCTGGGTTTGCACAGGGATTACATTTTTATATTTTACTCCAACGTGTTAGTTTTTGCCAAAAAAAAAAAAAAAAAAAGTTAATTAAATGATGCTGATAACTCCTGAGCTCTGACTGACATGGTGCAATTTAAGATTCATTCTGCCGAGCCTGGTGTGTCAGGGCGGCAGCCGGGAATTCGCGTGTCTATTTTATATTGCTTAATGAAAGTGAAATGTTATCTGCGACCAGTCGTAGTCATATTTGGCTCTTAATTATTGCAATATCAATTCCACTTTCTTTTAAAGTCAAGACTTTGTAAAAAGATGTGATTTGGGTCTGCAGACCTGACCTACTTCTTGCCTAGGAACATCTGCTTTAAGTTGATTAATATAATAATAGCTATGTTTGGGGAAGGAGGAGGGCAGGGGGTGGAGGGCCAAGTCACTGGGAGTGATCACATGGGCACGAGCTTTGGAGAAAGGCTGAGATCACTGTTATTCCCGTCCAGGGCCATAAGCAGGGTAGGTACTGAGCAGTCAACAAACCAAGATAACGGCATCACTGCGTCAGTCTACGTAGATAAGCACAGGTGCCCTACTTTCCATGGACCGGCCTAGGCTTTGTGTCCATGGCCTCAGTAACACCAAGCCTTTAGGCTTACGCTCTGAGGAGAGAGTGGGGTCTGAGGTTCAAGAACTGAGCTGGACCAGCTCTTCACACGTTGGCGTCTCAAGGACGCCCCAGCGAGCCTTCGGGGTCCCTCCAGCATTCTCAGCATGCCTTGCGGAGCACACATCAGGTTGTCGTGTGATTTGTGTGTGCGTGCTGGTCTTTGTTGTGAACAGGAGGAGGTAAATATGGACACGGCTTATTTCCATGCTGCTGATTTTCAGCAAGGAGCCCTGGAGAGAGTAAAACTGGGCAAATGGCTTCATGAGTGATGGAAAGCAGGGACAAGGCTGGGCAGACCCTGCCTGGGGCCGGTCCCAACCCTCAGGTTACACTCAGAGTCACAGAGCTGCGTTCACAGTTGTCTCTTTCCATCCCAACTTCCTCTGCTCCAAAGAAGGGGGTGGAGTCGGAATGGCTACATTTTTGGTTTGTTTTCGTCCTAGAAGTGAGTTGGGATACACTTAGTTTCGTTTTAGGGGAATGCATTTATGTGACTCCTACGTCCTCCTTGATCCATCTTGTTAGATTACTGCTAGACACGCCAGCTAGGAACAACTTTCAGGAATGCCCTGCCCCCTTGAGCTGATTCCCCTGCCAACGTTACAGGAAGCACAGCCCCCAGTATAGAGGTCACATTTCACTATGACCAGGACATCAATGACAAGCTGGCTAACCAGTGTCGGTTCAAAAAGTATGCAGATTGCTCACTGCACACGAAAACCGGAAATGCCCAGAAATCCTAGGAAAGAAGCTTGATGACGTGTGCCCAGCACTTACAGTTCTAACAATTTCCACGACACCACCAACCATCAGTCGTGAATGTAAAAGAAAACCTTCTAATTTATCAGTCATCTGAAGCAAGTTTTGACCAGCTATCCCGAAGGAAAGACTGGATCTCTCTCTCTTCTTTTTATAGATAATGACGTTACAAAATCATTGTCATATTACGAGATGATCAAAGAGGATGTCGTCAAAAAGTGTAGGAAAACAAGCATCACGGGAGTGTAATAGTCGTCCGTTAATACAAAAATTTCCGTTATTTGCCTGGATTTTGCGGTGTTGGCAGTAACTGTCAGCTTTTCAAAATTTGCAGTTGCTTTGGTTTCTTTGATCATCCTAAATAATTTCAGTTTCATTCTGAAATTGCATAAAATGCAGGCCCCCCTGGGAACCCAGATCTGTCTCTGGTAAAAGAGCTTTGGAAACAGAGCCAAGAACCGTCCAACATTTTATAAGGATATTGTTGTCACTGCTATTCTGGGTACTGTGTCGTATTTGGTTTCCTGACCTGCCTGATTGTACCCTGACTATACAGGGAAAGCATTTGCTCTTTCTAACGAGAACCATATTCCTCCTTAATAATCTGTGTTGGCCTAAAGCAGGGTCTGTCCTGGTTGAGACTCTCAGGCAAAGCTTATCTTTGCCTGGTGAAGCTTACTTCCGATGTCTGCCGCCCTCGCCCTTCCTCCTAGGCGCCACGTTCTCCTGTCTCTTCCGTCTTCAGCACTCACACACCTGGCTGCACAGTCCCCCGCGGAGCTTCCCGACGCAATGACGCCAGTGCCCCACTCCAACAGCACCGTCAGAGTCTCCGCGCGGCGAAGTGTTTTAGTTTTTATTTAAAAAATTTTTTTTCTTTATTGATTTTAGAGAGAGAGGGAGAGAGAGATAGAAACATCGATGAGAGAGACCACTGATTGACCGCCTCCTGCATGCCCCCCACTGGGGATTTGGCACACAACCTGGGCATGTGCCCTGACCGAGAATCGAACCGGCGACCTCTTGGTGCATGGGTCGATGCTCAACCACTGAGCCACACCGGCCGGGCTGGGGAAGTATTTTAGTTGGGGGAAAAAAATTAAATATTATAACTTTATATTTGGAAAATAATTAGAATTTCAAACATATGGAAAGTATGAGATTCTTATGTTTACCAAAGGGGCCAAGTTAAGAGAAGGCAGAGAGACACTGTCCCATCCCTTGTCAGTTACTGCCTTATACTGGGGTCCAAACTCCTACGATATTCTCGAATTGGGGAGGAAGGGAAGATTTTTCTATGATAGAAATTCACCCTACGATGTTCGTGAGCGACACATTTTTCCTGCTCCAGAGAGTTGGGTTTTCTAAGGACCACCTGGAGAGGCTGATCATTATAAGAACGGAAATGAGCGGCAGAAGGTGATGTCAGGCTTTGGGGGAGTGAATGTTGAAACGTCCTGAGTGCTGGTGGCCTTGGATCACACAGGTGACAACCACGTTACCTAAGAAGGCAGCTTTTTCTAGCGTGAGAAGATTCTCGAGTGTGCAGAACTCGGCCCCTGTAAGTTCTGGACGGGCAAAGGAAGGGAGAAGAACAGTGGAGGAAGCACGGACATCTCCATCAGATTCTGATTCAGAGGCTCGGCTCGGGCGGGTGAGCGAGATGGGGATGGGCACCGACTCCCGAAACCGAATCGTTCAGCTGCCAACTCACGACGGAGAAAAGACATAAGCGAGACAGGTCCCCCCTCCCTCCTCCCTCCCTGTGATGGTTACTGTTTTGAAGAACGGGGATTGACAGCCCTTTGTCTTCAGGTATGTCGTGGGAAGAAAAGAAGAATCAAACCCATGTTCTCGTAAACGCTTAACTTCTAATCGTCTCTGGATACCTGGCCGATGAAAGCAAGAACACTTCCAAAG
This sequence comes from Tadarida brasiliensis, assembly GCA_030848825.1. Lineage (NCBI taxonomy): Eukaryota > Metazoa > Chordata > Mammalia > Chiroptera > Molossidae > Tadarida > Tadarida brasiliensis. Next base: position 114,950,953 of record CM061259.1, on the reverse strand, counting down.
GCAGTTAGAAAGGAAGAAAAAACAAAAATCACACAGCTGTCAAGGGAAAGTGGTAGTTCCATGCCCTCCAGCTGTGGCCACGTCCCCACGTGGCAGTGCGTGGCTCTCTCTGAGGGGGCCCTTCGCTGGTGCCACTGGTATTGTGGCCTCTGCACCTGGAGACATGGAACCAAGGGCAAATTCCAACGAGGGGAAGGACACTGAGCTGTGTCCCTTTAACTCAAGCCAGGTGTGTTGAGCTGCTGGTGTGGGTCAGACGCTCCGCGAGGCATGAGGGGCAGAGATACCGAAGGTGTCCGTGCCACAGAAACTCACATGCTAGGGCCTTACAGACTCGCTCAGAAATGCAGTAAATCCTGGCAACTTTTGTGGAAAATGAGAGTCAAGTGACCAGATGGGGGTGAGTATGATTTCCACCAAGGAGAGTGGGCTACCAGGAAGGGGCCTGCACAGGGAGCCTCAGAGCTGGTCCCAATGCAGTAGGTCAGGTGGAGAAGGAATCTGAAGTAGCCCAAGCAGCACGGGTGAAGGCTGGGAGGCGGGGATGCAGCTGGCAGGCGCTGATGCAGCTCTGAGCAGGAAGAGCAGCGATAAGGAAGATGTAGAGGGTTACAAATGTCAGATTAAAAAGCGGACCCCTCAGTGGTTGAGCGTCGACCCATGCACCAGGAGGTCGCCGGTTCGATTCCCGGTCAGGGCACATGCCCAGGGTGTGGGCCCGATCCCCAGTAGGGGGCATGCAGGAGGCGGCCAATCGATGTTCTCTCTCATAGATGTTACTCTCTCTCTCTCCCTCTCCCTAAAAATCAATAAAGGAAAAAAAAAAAAGTGGGCCCCTCACGGAAAAGCACCATGCTACCGATAGCCCTGTCCTGCCTCCCCCTGTGGCTCGCCATGGCCCCGAGGAGGCCTGAGAAGAAGATGACTCTCCTGGGACAGAGAGGGAAAGAAACATCTCGGGAAGGGGAACTGCCGGGACCTCTAGCAAACGTTTGTCTGGAGGGTTATTCAGCCTCTTCCACTTTGCCCCCTTCTTCCTCTCATTGTTCATGTTTTTGGTGACTACACCCCCTTACTCACGTGACCCCCCCTTTGTCTGGCCGTGACGGTTGGGTGTTGGCTCGTCTGGAACACAGCTTGAATTGCCTTTCTTTGCCCAGGTGCCCATCTCACCCTCGCACGGATGCTCTTTGAGCCTGGGTTTCCTCGCCATCTGGCCCCTCGGAGCCCAGCACAGGGAGGCTCACCGGCACGCCCAGTGAATATTCACTGGATCACGAGGTTGCAGCCTGCGTGGGGCGGAGCTGCCGCTTTCTCCTTTCCTTTGACCTCTCCCAGGGCCTAGCACAGCCTCAGTGCCCAGGAATATTCAGCAGCACTTGCTGGTGCTCCGATCACTGATCTCTCCCCCAGGAGGAGCCTCAACGATGATAAAACACACGTGTAACCTGTGACTTCATCTGAGCCCCACACCTGGTGGCAGGGGCCGCTCCAGAAGGGACCACCACCCACTCATTTGCTCAGGTCAAAATCCTCGGCATCACCCTTGAGTCTTCTCTCTCTGTCTCTCTTTGTCCCCCGTTCCTTACACTCAATCAACAACTGCTATCCGATTTATCGTGAAATTATATCCCAACTGGAACACTTCCCCATCTCCCATTACCACCCTAGTCCATATCACCATCACCCAAATCAGGGACAACTGCTATGGCCCCCACTCTCGCACCCCAACAGTCCATCCTCCACACAGTAGCCAGAATCATCTCTAAAAAATGCCGGTCAGATCATGGCAACTCCACCCACTTTCTGCTTCAACCTCCAATGGCTGTCCATTGTCATAAGAATACGATTCACACTCGTCTGCATGATCAATAAGACCCCGAAGTTAACAGTCGGCTACCTACCTCTCTGACCGCCTCTGAGACACACTCCCCTGAGCTCACCCCCTTGCTGCCGTATTGGACTTCTATTGATCCCTTGTAAACCAGGTTATCTGCTGATACTGGGGATTTTGCTCAACTTCTCTCTGCCTGGAATACTCTCCCCCAGATGTTCCCATGGTTGTCGTCATCATTCAGGACCCATCTCAAATGTCACCTAGTCCGGGAGGTTTTTCTGACCCCTTTATCTTACGTAGTTTCCTCATCCCTCCTGCGCCCCCACCATAATCTGTATCTCTTACCCTGTTAGATTTTCCTTTAAGTACTTAATGCTACTTGGAATTATTTTTCATTTGTCCACGTGATTTGATGTTCCGTATCAGACCACAAACACAATGACCAGGACTCTGTCTGTTTCCACTCTCCCCAACCCCCAGCCAGACAGCCCCTGGCACAGTATACATTCACCAAGTATTTGTTGAATGTATTTTCTCCCTTATTATCGACCTCATCTCTCTCTACTTACAGATCCCTTTCTAGGTGTGATGGCCTGCAATCAACTTTCCTGGGAAGAGAGTTTCCAAGATACTTTGTCCGGCACAGAGGAGTCTGGACTTCAGACTTCGTAGCAAGCACTGAATCTACCAAGGGCGGGCAGGCACTGCCTGTTCTAAGTACTTCTAAGTCACATCCTAGTGACAGCGCAAAGATCCAGAGAATTCACAGAGAGCCAGTGCACGGAGGGGCTCAGTGTAAATGTGTGAATTAGTGAATCAACATCAGTGGTTCTTAAACGTTGATGTGCATCAGAATCTACAGAGCTTGTCAAAGATGAAAGATGCCCTGGCCCATCTCTAGACTGACTGAATGGGTGCCTCTGGGGATGGGTCCCTGGAATCTGTACTTTCTAAGAAGTGCCCCTTTAGAAACCACAGAAATGGCCTCAAGCAGTTCTTGCACTGTCTGGTATGTGTTAGATTCATGCCTGGAGGTTCTTTGGCACCCAGCTCCCAAGGTTCCACCCCAAGGACCATGACTGACACCCTTACCCTTGTCTGGAAGTCATGTGTTGACAACTGTATCAAAGGTGTGCGTGCTGTCTTATGGCTACACAGAGCTCTTCCCCAAATCCTAATTGGATTCTTGTCCTAGGTTTTGAACCTCAGCCCATCGCAGGGAATATATATTCTCTGGAGAAGCCCCGATGCGGCCACCACTAACCCAGGGAAGCCACGCGCAAGAAGGTTTTCCGTGTGGCTGCTTACCGTAACTCCAGGATGCTGGTCACGTTTCGAGAGGGATAGATGCGCCGGATGTAATTGAAGTCACCGACGAAGAGGCTCCCATCGATGCCAACAGCCAGCGCCACGGGGGCCAGCAGCTTGTTGCCCTCGGCCAGGCCGTTGCAGCTGGGGCAGGAGATGCTCCGGCGGCGGCCGTTGCCCATGATGCTGGTGATGATGGCGGGCTGCTGGGTCAGGAACTGGTTCTCCCCTGTGCCCTTGTGCAGGATGCCTGCGGGGCGGGACACGAGGGTGGTTACTGCAGCCCTGCAGGGGGACCCTTCGATCGGCCTGCTGACGGGGCGGGGAGTGACACGGAGGAGACATACTGGGGGACACTTTGACCTCGCGGGGAGCTCCCGCTGTCCTCGTGGTGTTGAGAGAGCTGCCAGGGGATGGGTAAACCCCAAGGCTACGGTACTGGGTAGGGGAACATTTCTGGAGATGATTGAAGATGAACTGTGAGGCACACAGAGGCGGATGGTCTGGGAAAACTGGGCCAGCATTCTTTGACATTTAAAAAGAGAAGGTGGGAAAACCTACGTGTATTTGGGCATTTGATGAAAAACGGCCGAGGGAAGGGGAGAGGCTACCGATGAAATGTCAGGGCGGGAGAGGAGGTTCCAGAGGAGACGCGAGGCTGGATCTGAGCAGGGAAAGTGCTCACGTACCGCTTTTCACATTGAGGATGTGGTGCTTGTCCAGGGACCAGCCGCCGAGGTTGGACGGGTCCAGCTCGAACCCCTGCAGCAGGGCTGTCCTCTTCTCCCACAGGATGAGACTGGGGCAGGTCTCATACTCGAACCCCACAGACACTGAGCGAGAAGAGGGGGCGGGGCAGGAGACCAGAGCGTGGGCTCGATTACTCCGGGGCTCTCCTCGGCCCGGGAAACGCGTGCTCACGCAGTACCCACCCCGTTCCCAAATCCCACGCCAGGAGGTGGGCTGACTGCGTCCCTCCTCGCCAGTCCACACGATATTGAATTCAAATTTCAAGCTGAACTCAACCTTGAAACTTTACACAGTAGTACTCTGTGGGGATGGAAAGACCTTTGCAAAGAACAGCTGGCCTTCACCAATGACCCCAGTGACGTGGAGGGAGAGGAATCATTTAAACACCAATTCCACTCTCCTCCTGAGATGGACGGGGACTCTTCTCGCGTGGCCTGCCGTTCGCGGCGCGCGTGTATCAGGCTGTGTGTCATTTATTCTCACCCACTCGGGAGCTCAGAGGCTCATTTACAAGGAGACTCTGGGGCACTCTGAATGCTCACTCCGGGCTCCAGGGAGTGCCAGTGACACAGGCCCCGGGACACAGCCTGCCAAGGACATGGCAAGTCAGTGGGGAGCAGAATCCGGAGACCGCAAGAGCCCTATGTTGGCCGCAGGGACAAATGGGAGGGCGAGGCAGGAGAGGAAGGGCTCAGTCCTGACTCTGCTCCAGCTCACCCCTCCCCGTGCGTCCTGTCCCGCGTGTAAGACAGAGTGAAGCCTTCCCGTCTCAGAGAGCGGAGGGCAGGAGAGGTGAGACGGAGCACCGAGAGGCCACCGTTTCTAATTGGAACGCTGCTTTCGACACACGAGGCATTGTTCCCACTGCGTTTCCTACTACGTTAGATCCTTAACTGCGTGGGTCCCCACTGGGGGTGCTCCGCAGCTTCTCTTCAATCCTGAGAGAGAGGGGCGTCGATACGCACGCGGGAGACGTTCTGTCTTTTTAGAGAAACCACATACGTCCTAACTTGTCCTCGGAGCATTCCGAGAAACAATGACTGACCCAGCAGCAAAGAGAATTGCTCGGGCCTGGCTTGTGGCCTTGAAATATTATTTCTCTTTAAAAGGAATCAGGGCTCCTTGAAGAAATGGCCAGAGCAAGAAATGAACGAGACCAGGCCACTTTATCATACTAGATAGAAAGGCAGGAATAAAAATCTCCTGGGGTCACGTGGAAAGAGTTCGGGAGTCAGCTTGAAGGGCTTCCACCGACCGGAGATGGCACCATTTGAACATTCGTAAGATAACAACTTCAACGGACGGAAATGTATTAGAGACCCTTCACTCTGTGAGTTCGTAATGGTATTTAAGAAACATTAATTTGCCACCATTAGAGGATGTTAAAAAAAAAGACTCACTACACTGAAAACTAGTAAATAAAGGGAAACAAACATTTATCCTTTCTTTCTTATTTGAACTGTACCTCAAATATCCAAGCAGTTAAAGGGAAGGTATCACTATATAAAAGTATGCCAGCTAATAAATAAAGAAGCAAGGATAGCATTAAAGTATCAATTCCTGATGACCGAATAGATCAGGCAATAAGCACCGATGGCTGCTAAAATCACAAAAGGATCGACCAGCTGACATTCGGTGTCTCCTGATAGAAGAAGACAGCGCCTCCTATCAAGATGTCTTGCTTTAAAAAAAAAATTAAAGAACAAGTCCGGCTGGTGTGGCTCAGTGGTTGAGCATTGACCCATGCACCCAGAGGTTGCTGGTTCGATTCCCGGTCAGGGCACATGCCCAGGTTGTGGGCCCGATCCCCAGTGGGGGGCATGCAGGAGGCAGCCAATCAGTGTTCTCTCTCATCAATGTTTCTATCTTCCTTCCTCTCTCTCTAAAATCAATAAAGAAAAAAAAAAAGGAATAAAATACCTATGAACAAATTTAAACAAGGAGGCGAAGGACCTGCACACTGAACACTATGTCATTGATGAAAGAAATGGAAGAAGACGCAAATAAGTGAAAAGACAGTCCATGCTCATGGACTAAAAGAATTAATATTGTTAAAATGTCCACTCTACCCAAAGCAATCGAGAATATTATGCCACGTGAAATAAGCCAGTCAGAAAAAGCTAAGAACCACATGACTTCATTCATATGTGGGATATAAAACTGAAACACATAGACACAGACAACAGTGTGGTGGTTACCAGAGGGAAGGAGGTGGGGGCAGTAAAGGGCAAAAGGGGACAGATATATGGTGACGGAAGATGATCTGACTTTGGGTGGTGGGCACACAATGCAATATACAGATCATATAGCATAGAAATGTACACTTGAAACCTATATGGTCTTATAATCAATGTCACCCCAATACATTGAATATATATTTTTTGCTGATCTTTTTTTTTCTTTTTTATTGATTTTAGAGAGAGAGGAGGGAAAGGGAGAGAGAGAGATAGAAACATCAATGAGAGACAACATCAACTGGCCGCCTCCTGCATGCCCCGCACTGGGGATTGGGCCCACAACCTGGGCACGTGCCCTGACTAGGAATCGAACTGGTGACCTCTTGGCGCATGGGTCGACTATCAACCACTGAGCCACACTGGCCGGGCACCGCAATAAATTTAATAATTATAAAAAAAATACAGTGTTGGAGAAGATATGAAGAAAAGGGAACCCTTGTGTACTGTTGATGGGAAGGTAAATTGGTGCAGCCACTATGAAAAGCAGGATGAAGTTTCCTCATCAAATTAAAAATAGAACTACCATATGTCCCAGCAATTCCACTTCTGGGTATCTACCCAAAGAAAACAAAAACACTAACTGAAAAAGATTTATACAGCCCCATATTCATTGCAGCTTTATAAGAGCCAACCTAAGTGTTCATCAATGGATGAATGAATGAATGAGTGAATGAATGAAGAAGATGTGGTATATACATACAATGGAATAGTATTCAGCCACGAAAAATATAAAACATTGCCATTTGCAACAACATGGATGGACCTTGAAGGACATTATGTGAATTGAAATAAGTCAGACAGAGAAAGACAAATACCTTTTGATCTCACTTATATGTGGAATCTTAAAAAATACCCCCCCAAACAAGCTGATAGATACAGAGAATAGATTGGTGGTTGCCAGAGGTGGGGGTTGGGGAGTGGACAAAATGGGTGAAGGGAGTCAAAGGGTATCAACTTCCAGTTATACAAGAAATAAGTCCTGGGGATGTTATGGACAGCATGGTGACTATAGTTAATATACTGTATTGCATACTTGAAAGGAGCTAAGAGGGTAAATCTCAGTTCTCAACACACAAACATTTTTGTAACCATGTATGGTGATGGATATTAACTAGACTGTGTTGATCACTTCACAACACATACAAATCTCAAATCATTATGCCGTACACCTGACAATAATATAATGCTGTATGTCAGTTATACCTCAATTTTAAAAAGTTTGTGTAGGTTAAAAAAAAAATAAATAAAAATCAACCTGAACCTGAGAACGCCTCAAGATCCAGCTATCAATTTACAGGAGATACCAAACAGACGGGATGTTCAACCGTCCCAGGTGTTCAATCAGAAACAAACCAGACTTTGTGAAATTCTACAGGCAAATGGAACAGTTCCAAATAAATCATAAAACATAAAAAAGAGAGCGAGAGACGGAAGGGAAAACCCCAGATTAAAACAATTTAAGAGAAATCAACCCATTGCAAAAGGTGGATCTCATCAGGCTTCTGAGTCAAAGTACTAATATTTTATGATCGTCATGACAATCGAATTACTGAACAATGACAGGCAATTTGATGGCATTAAGAAGTTACTGTGCGTGTTGGCTGTGATTGTGGTATTGTTGCTGTGCTTAGGAAGTGTTTTTTTAGAGATATACACCGAAATATTACGGATGAGAGGATGTTATACCTGGGACTTGCTTCAGAAAAATATCAGAGGCAGGGGAGTGGGTGAGGGTATGGAATAAATAAGATTCATCATGAGTTGATGATGGTAGAAACTGCCCGGCCGGTGTGGCTCAGTGGTTGAGCATTGACCCATGCACCAAGAGGTCGCCAGTTCGATTCCTGGTCAGGGCACATGCCCAGGTTGTGGGCCCAGTCCCCAGTGGGGGCATGCAGGAGGTGGCCAGTTGATGTTCTCTCTCATGGATGTTTCTATCTTTCTCTCCCTCTCCCTTCCTCTCTCTAAAAATCAATAAAGAAAAAAAAAAGATAATGGTAGAAACTGGAGTACATGGGGTACATTATAATATTTTACTTTTTGATGCTGGCTATCATTTTGATAATGGCGAAAGCTTGATACGATATTTTTTTAATTAGCCACTGTTTATATTAAGTGTACTCGTTGCTGCAATAAGTTATTACTATCTTTATTAAATTAATGATTCCACTTGCCGAGGAAGCAGACCACCAGGGCCATTTCCTGAGCACGTCCCACGTGCTGGAGCCTGACTTTAGGCAATTTCCTTGCCCTCACCCTCCTGTCCCGCCTGCACAATGGGGACTGCGAGATTGCTTACTTGATAGGGTTCCTGAGAGGTTACCCGACACAAAGGATCTATCACAACGCTCAGGGCATGTCTGATCAACACGGGCTGCCATTCACGGTGAACACTTTTGAGTGTGCTGGTTCCGTACTGTGGTGACTTACTAGTGTTCTTGACAATCACAAGCCTACTGGTAAAGTAACGAAAACAAACAAAATCCAACAACACAGTAATCTTGATGTTAACGAACCCAGACAGCTTTCTACACGCAGGAAACGGCACTGGGGAGGCCGACATGAATCCCCGGCTCACAGCCCTCAAGGACTGACCACCGCAGCACACTGCTCTTGGGGTCTGTCACACGTGGGGGCCCTGTGAGCCCCTCAGAGGCGAAGCGGACCTCGGTGCATTCTGTGCTCGCTCTGGGAGTGACCACCTCTCCCCATCTCGAATACTCTCCTTCCAGCCTCACTGGCCTTCTCTCTGTCCTGCAGACACACCTTGCTCTCCTCTCTTTTTCTGCTGGGAAAAGAATGTTCTTTTCTTGATCTCCACATGGCTCCTTGTCATTCAAGTCTCTGCTTAAATGTCACCCACCGAGGAGCCTTCCCTGCGCGCCTTCGGTTAAAGGCGTTCCCAGTATACATCACTCCTCCCAGTCCATGTCACTTATTTTTATTTTATTTTTTAATCCTCACCTGAGGATATTTTTCTATTTATCTTCAGATAGAGTGGAAGGGAAGGAGAGAGAGGGGTAAGGAAGGAGAGAGAGAGAGAGAAACATCGATGTGAGAGACACACATCGACTAGTTGCCAGGGATGAACCACATCCGAGGTACGTGCCCTTGACCGGAATCGAACCTGCAACTCATTGGTCCGGGGGCCGACGCTCCAACAGCTGAGCCAAACCAGCCAGGGCGATATCACTTATTTTTATTTTCGTGGTAGCCCTTACCACTGCCTGATATTTTCTTGTCTAGTTTGTGTTTATTCCCTCCATCCCCACTAGAACAGAGGTCCATGGAAGAGGACTTTTGTCTGGCTCACTGGCCACTGCGTCTCTGTCTACAGGAAGAGTACTCGCACACATCAGTGCATGAGGGTCGACGCTCAGCCACGGAGCCACACTGGCCGGGCTCTTGGCACACATTAGGAACGCCATCAATACTGGTTGAATGAATACATGATGAAACCCAAGAATCAATAGGGGTTTGAAACCAAAACATACCAACAGCGTCAGAGAGCCCGTACACCCTTTGGCCGTATGCGTCTGTCTTGTCCCAGATGAAGGTGTAGGCCAGGTTGGAAGAGGCCTGGAAGGACTTCTGGAAGAGGTGTCCCTCCACGGCTACCATCAGGTGGACCTTGATGAGGTTCAGGGGCACCGTGGACTGGGTCATGGTGATCTTCAACAGCGACTTGTAGCCTGGGGTCCTGGAGCTCAGGTAGCGAAGCTTCACGTTGGAACCAGGGAGCTCAATCTCTTCATGAAGAACCTGAGAACACGCAGCACACCCCCTGCATCAGACGCCCCGCAGCTGGCGGCCGCGCGCCCCCCCCCCCCGAGGCGGCCAGCCGGCCTGCGGCCACCTGTACCAGAGCATCACGCAAGAACCACTTCCCAAAACGGATGGAAACCCCCCCCCCCAAAACCCAAACTTTATCCTACACCACGGAGCGAAGGGGCTGAGGTTATGATTTTTGGATTAATAATTATTCTTGGTCACTGTTGTGTTTCTTTTAAAAAAAAAAAAAACCACACGGTTGGCAAAAGATGTAAATAAGAACAGCAGGCTTTGTTGCTCGCTGCACGCAAGGAGGCCGCGAGGGGCTGTAATTACACGAACCTGCATCTTCCACAGACAATTGGTATGAAGCAACAGGGAGGCAATAATGTAATATGCCCTCTGCTGCAGCGCCGATGTAGATCATTACAGCGCCTCTCATCATGTATCTCTGTGACTAACAGGAATAAAAAGCGATTTGCAGGTGGGTTGCACATATGTATATTGCCTCTATTTTATTAAAAGCTCTGGTGTCTGCCAAGGTCTTGAACGACTATCTGGAAGCATCTAGAATGTCCAGGAGAGATTCGGCTTTCTCTTCAGTGACTACAGATTCTATTGTGTTCCTACTTTTTGTTTCTCCCCCTAATACTGGTTTCTGGGCCACCCAGGGAGAGACGGGGTGGGAGGCGGTTGGCCAGCCAGGGTCGATCAAGGCGGTATTGAGAGTCTCACCCTAGTCCCTGCCATTCCTACCTGGGTCTCGGGCACGATGGGATTCTGCCCAGGGGCGGCGCTGAAGAAGGTGGACAGCGGGGAAGAGATGATGATTGGATCCGGCCGGACAAAGCCACTGAGGTCACAGCTAGGGATGGAGTTCTCCTCGGTCTTCATCACCAGGGTGTCCATGGCGTAGAAGCTATTCCATGGCAGCCACACGGTGCGCTCCTGGCTCATGAATGGGGCTCGCTCAAAGTGCAGGGTCAAGGAGGCACCCCCATTGGCAATCAGGTCAAACCTGGAGAGGAGGGAAGGGGGCTCCCTGAGAGGGTGAACTCACCTTCGGACACCGTGGGTACTCTGACCTCCACACCTGAGGGCAGGGGGACAGGGGGAGGGGCAGAGCATGCCAGAGACGAGCATGTGCTTTGGAGGCTGTCGAGCTGGTTGGAACCCAAACTGTACCACTCACTAGTTGTGCGCAAGTTAAAGACCCTCTCCGAGCCCAAGTTTCTCCATCCATGAAATGGGAGTAATTATAGCAACTTCAAAGAGAGGCTGAGAGAATGAAATAGCATGAGGAGTGCAGAGCAGGGGTCAGCAAACGAGGCCCATGAGTTAAACCCGGCCCATCACCTGTTACTGGGATACAGCCACGCCCACTCCTTTACTTATTGGCTTGAGATGTTTTCGTGCTACAAGGGCGGAGCTGAATAGTTTTAAGAAGAATCTGCACATCATGAAAAGCCTGATAGTTACTATCTGGCCTGTTGCAGAAAATGTTCCCCCGCTCCTGGAATAAAGCACTGAGCATCATGCTAGGCTAATAAATAGTGGTGTTACAATGATACGGCGGTAGGACAGAGAGAGGCTCATTAAAGCTGTCTTCTCATCCACCCGGGCTGTTTCTGGGCTTTTTGTTGTTGTTGTTTTAGAGAACCTTAATTTTAATGAGATACAATGGACATATAACATTATATTGGTTTTCAGTGTACACCATGAGTTGATATTTGTACATACTGTGATACAGTCACCACAGTAAGTCCAGCTATGCCCCCCACACAGTTACAGAAGTTTCTTTCTTCTGATGAAAACTTTTAAGATCTCTTAGCAATGTTCTTAGCAAATACTCTGAGCAACTTTCGAATATACAGTACAGTATGATGAACCGTTATTGCCACCACTGTATCCATTCCATTCCCAGGGCATTTTTATCTGATAACTGAAAGTTTGAACCTTTTGACCCCCTTCACTTACTGTGCCCTGTTACTGACATTTTTGCCAATCATTTTATTTTTTGATTTGAGACAGAGAGAGAGATCGATTTGTTGTTCCACTTATTTATGCATTCATTGGTTGAGACATGTATGTGCCCTGACCGGGGATCAAACCTGAAACCTTGGTGTATCGGGAGGACACTCAACTCAACTGAATCTCCCGGCCAGGGCCAAAGCCAATCATTCTTAAACTACATTCCTGTTTGTTCCTCAAGAGCTGGATGGAGGTACATCAATAGTCAAGTAGTTCCAGTGAATGCAGTGAAAGCAGCTGAGAGAGCTGGGGAGCACAGACGGGGACAGACAGCAGGCCAAGGACTCAGAAGTGTCCTCTTGTGTTGTCACAGGACTGTGCAAGGCAAGAGCACTGGATTCTGAGGATGAGCAAGGGCCCAAGCAGCTCTGCGTAGCATCCAGTCCTCGGGCTTTCGAATACTTAGATGTGGCTGCAGGAACGTGTGGGTGAGATATCAGGAACGTAGTGAAGACTGAGAATTTGATGGGAATCAGATGTCTTCTTTGGGTTTCACAGGTGGGAATACGAGGACAGGTGGGCTGGCAATTTTTGAGGCGACCTGCAAGACTACTTTAGGACATTAAGGAATAAGACCAGACTCGTCACCAGAGAAAGGCAAGATCACAGACCCTGACCCTTCATAGGAAAATTGTCGCATCCGATTTACAGCAACAGTCTCTCTTTCCATCTGGAATAGAATGTTCATCGTTTGCGTGTGCGTGTGTGCGCGCGTGCGTGCATGTGTGTGCGTGTGCGTGCATGCACGTGTGTGTGTGTGTTTTAGCCCAGGGTGAGTGTTCTCCCTTCCCATAGATTTTTAAAGTTCTTATCTTTTTATTTACATTGCAACCTCGTGCCCAATGGATCAGGAAAACGAAGCTCTCCTGTCGGTGGGGGCTGCATGGGTGCGCGTTTCTAATCAGAAGATAATAGGGAAAGGTTGGCTCCGCCACACAGCAGGGCGACGGCTAAATGTATTTAATTAGATTTCTCTGATTACGTCCCACCTCCTCAAAACAGGAGCGAAAACAACAACTCCAAGAGCCACAGATGAAAGCAGGAGGGGTCCACCACAGGGCACTCTGTCATGCGGGTCCTTGTCACCTGCGCTGCCTTTGATTTAAAACAGGAGTGGGCTGCTTTCCTTTCTTCTTCCTAGAATCCACCGCCCACCCCCACCCCCAACACACACACACACACACACACACACACACACACACACGCACACACACACGCACACACACACGAGCGTTTACTGAGATGGGAAAAGGAGGAGAATGGCTATTGGCAGCCCTAAATAGCTTGGCTATTCTATTTATTTTCATTTTTGATACCATACCAAAAAGCAAAAAAAAAAAATCCCTGGGAGGACTCTCACTGGAGGTCTGGCCTGGTGGGCATTCCGGTCCGCAGTGGGCAGCCGCGTGGCTCCCGGCCAACAGGACCATCTGTCTCTGTCTGCACCCCAAGTCCCGAGTAGGTAGAACCCTACACGCTACTTACGTGCCATCTTGGCGGGTGATGGTGTAGCCGTATTTTGGGTACTTGACAAAAGACACATTCACACCAACCAGGGGAGTGCCGTCGGTAGTTACTACTTGGCCTCGGATGAGCGAAACCAAGCTGAGGGAAAGAGAAACACGCCTTTGAGCCACGCACAGGAGAACAAGGAGACGGGGTCGAGTTCCCCTCCCTTCCCCACTGCCACTGCCCACTCCCCCCCAGTCCTCATCTGGTCCCTAAGGCACGGACAAGCCTTTCAACATTAACCTCTGGCTCACATGATCACACCTCACAGAGAGGCGCGGGCAAGAGGATGTCTCAACGCTTGCTTTCTCCGACCAGCAGAACCGGCAACATGTTGGGGTGAAACTCAGGGGCGGCATCTCCACTCTCTGGGCTGGGCAGTGGGGTGCCCTGCACACATGATCTCTCCCCCGGGCCTCGCTTCATTTTTAGGCATCACGAGGCTTTGGCTTGGCCCAGCCTTCAGGCTGCCCTCGTCACTCAGGCTCGTGCCTTAGCCTGGCACAGAGAGCATCCTACTCGGGTGACAGCCGCCCTATCTGGGTACTCATTTCCTCTCTTGTCTTTGGAGGAAGGCAATGTTCCCCTTCTTCTCCAGGCTGGGATGTCAGGGGGCAGAGGGGACCACACAGAGGTCTATTATGAGGCTGGGCATTTACATGCATTGTTTCTTGCTGCCTTTTAAGAGCAAAGTGTCTTCTAACCCATGACTGCCTGAGGAAAAGAGAATATAGGAGATATTTTATTTTCTGGCAGAACTATCTGGATTCTGGGTTCCATGTAACTGTGTTTCTCTTATATCAAATTCCTGCTCTCCCTAAAGCAGGGGAGGTGGCTGAAATCCCACTCAACTTTTCCCAGTCCGAGAAAGCTCCTCTCTCCAGATGACAGTAACTAGAACTTTCCCAAGAAGGACCCTATCTGACCAGCTACTTCTGGGAAATCCCACAAAGCCATAGAGATGCTACAATATTCTATTCAGAATCCATGGCGGGAGAATGCCCAGGCCTCCTCTCGCCTCCAGTCCCTTGACTTCATGGAGAAATGGGCTAATGAGAAGTTCCATTTTTGCATTGAGTCACCAGCCTGCTGGGCAGGTCTGCAGCTGTACTGTTGGACTTGAAGCCACTGGGCAATTTGGCAAAAGTAGAGAGGTTTTCCAGGTTCCTGGACACACTCCCAGTTTCTGGACTAGGTAATCAAGCTGACCCGTTCTTTGCCAGAATCTTGTCCAAACCTGCTCAATTTTTGGAATGCACTTAATTCTGCAGTCCCGGGAGACCCCACGATTGGAGGGATGCTTCCTCTAAGCACTTCTCTTTTTATCAGCAGTACCCTCAACTGTTCCACTCCAACACTTGGATGATCTCAGGAGGGTTTAGACGGTTCCACTGACAGTTCTAATTGTCTGCTACTGGCTGCCTAACAAATGAGTCCCATTTTTAGCCGCTTCCAACCACAATGCTAGAGTCTTTTGAAAGTGGAAAACTAATTTATGCAAATAATTCTTTTGTTTAATTTTGGTTCCTTATCTTAAGCTCAGACTAAGATTTCTTTCAGATCTTCCCAGACACAATTTTAAAATCCATGATGTGTGTTGATGACCACAAGGTACAAAGTACTTGTGATGGAAAAACAAAATTAGGAGTTCCCCCCTCCCTTTTCATACAACTATTCTTTGGAATCATCCTTATAGTAAGAGACTTTGCAGAGCACAGTAGAAATACAAGAAGCTGGGTTGCCTATGATTTCTACCCCCTATTTTTCTAATTCTCATTGCTCCTGGCTTCCTATCATTTCTAGGCAGTCAATTTGCAGAAAAGATTGAGCTAAGGCATGCTATCAATACATTTCTATTTATGATTATTGGTGTGTAACAATTATCACATTATCTAGATAGTGAGATCTGCTCTCTAAATTATAGTGGTGGAGTCAGAGCATCTTAGTTATTTTTGTATGTCATTATCTAGGGAAGTGCCTTCTTGGAAGTCTTGGATGAAGTTTTTTTATTTTACTCGAGTTTTGTTCTTCATTATTTGTCAGACAGTAACGCACTGAAATTCATAAGCTTGGTGAACTTCAACCTATGTCTTGAAGGAACATTTTGTGTTTCCGAATTATGAATCCATGCCGATGTGTTGGAGCATAGGCTCATCTGGGTGGTGAGCTTTCTAAATCAAAAGCAAGTTTCTTTTGCTAATGTCTCTGGGGCTGGTCCAGCAAATATTCTGGAGTCCCTGTCTGCTCGCCTCCATCTAGGCTCCAGGTGTCTTGTGCAAATAGTGACTTTTGGTGAGGATGGTAAGATGAAATTGCAAGGGACAGGTGAAGAAAGAATATGAAAAGGAGAATATTGTCCTGGCCGGTTTTGCTCAGTGGTTAGAGCGTCGGTCCGCGGACCGGAGAGTCCAGGGTTCGGTTCCCGCGAAGGGCACGTGTCTTGGTTGCAGTTTGTCCCAGCGCCGGCTGGGGTCGTGTGGGTGGCGACCACTCAATGTGTCTCTCTCACGTTGATGTTTCTCTCTCTCTCTTCCTCCCTCTCTCCCTCCCGCTTTGTCTGAAGATAAATGCAAAAAATGTGAGGATTAAAAAAAATGAAAATAAGGGACAGGGGAAGAAAGAATATGCAAAGGAGAATATTGCCCTGGCCGGTCTGGCTCAGTGGTTAGAGCATCGGCACGTGGACCAATGAGTCACAGGTTCGATTCTGGTCAAGGGCATGTATTTCGGGTGCAGGTCGTGAGAGAGGCAACCAATCGATGTGTCCCTCTCACATTGATGTTTTTCTCTCTCTCTCTCCCTCCCTCCCACTCTATCTGAAGGTAACTAGAAAAATATTCTTGGGTGAGGATTTAAAAAAAAAAAAAAAGGAGAATATCAGGAAATGACTAGATTGAGGGTAGAAATAATGAAATGTTAACAGGAAGCTGACTGAGACAGAGCCTTTGCAAGGGTCATTTACAGTATAAGCAAACTATATGCAAACTGAACCAAAATGCTTACAGACCAGTGCAAGGACCAGTCTGGGGTCTTGGGCAATAGGAATTATGTTCATAATTAAAAAGAAAACATCCCTACGGAATCGCTGTCTCAGAACTAGGATTTAATAAGCAGAGGAAATCCTTTTTTGGGTCAGAGATTTGTGGTTCCTTTTATTTTTGATGGAGGGGTTTTTGTACTAAAATAATAGGACTGTGTGGCATATTCTACACATATTATTCTAATTTTACCAATCAAGAAATGAACTTCATGAGGTTAGATAACTTGTCTAATATGACACAGCTGGGGGTGATGGGGGTGGTGTGGCCAGGGCTGAAACAGAAGAGGGCTGAGATTATTTTTTTCTTTTCTATTTTCTTTTCAGTAAAACCAGAAAAGAGAGAGGCTAAAGTTGCTGGCCCAAGGTGACCTCACTTGGAACGCTCATATTCAAAGAGCTGCCAGGAACTGGGGCTGAACAACTTCCCAGAGAGTTCTAAGGGGCTGTCAAATTAATTAGCTCCATCATTACTCACCACCTCCCCATCCCATCCTCTCCAGGGAGGAGAGCAGTCTGAGTCCCGGCCTGATGGTGTCTCCTCCCCAAAGTCTAATGACGGGGACTCCAAGAGAATTGCTTAGAAAGTTAGGGGCTCTTGTAAGAAATGAAGTCTGGCATTTTCTTTGTTGGATGGAAGTTGCTTCAGCAGCATACTTCCTGAGTTGCTCCGGGGGCTACCCAGAACTAAGCGAGAAGAAAGAGAACTAAGAGGAAGATGGCATGAGGAGCACTGTCAGGGGCCCAGGACCACTCTGCTCAAGTACCTAGTTCCTGGAGGTTTTGTGAAAGAGGACCCAACCAGTGGTGCTGTTTCTCCAGGGGAAGGAGCTTGGACATAAGCTGGGGTGTCCCCAAGAAGATCATGCCTGCCATCCTCACATCTGCAGGCACCATCGACACCTGGGCCCAGAGGGACCAAGAGTGAGCTCAGCGACAGGCAGGCAGGCCATAAGAAGACCCCTGTGTCTCCTATCCTTCTCACCCTCAGAATCAGAAACATTGCCTAGAGGAGAGGAGGGGATGGCTGGTGTTTCAAAGCCTACCTTTCCCTTTGCTCTCTTTTCTAGGGAGTACACTTCCAAGCTGTCCTTGGGTGGGGGAAAGAGGGGCCATGTTGACTAAAAAATAAACTCAGAATCTGTTCCTAGAATATTCATAAGTCTCAAATGAGCAACTGAGAGCAAAAACAATCTCAAGAGAACCCCCCACCACTTTGGAACGAGAGGTGCAGTGGGCTGACTGACACAATGCCTTGCACAAAGTCGGCAATTAGCAGACACCAATCGATGGGGTGGCCACGAGGATTAGAGATAATCTGCATAAAGTCTCTGGCTCATCACAGGTGCTCAATAAATTCTACCAACTGGCATCATCTTGACTCTAGGATGCCAGAATAAGTTAGGCTATCAAGTTAATATTCCATGGAATGAAATGTTTCAGCAATGATCATCAAACAAGAGCCACAATCAGAAGTATATAAAGGGAGACTTAAAACAATAACAATAGTTTAATAAAATAATAGACCATAAAATGTTCTAAAAACCAGGCAATCAGCAAGTGTCTCTAGCAGGTTCTGGTGGCCAAATCCTACGGAGAGCCTAGGACTCTGCTCTGGAGAGCCACACCCGCCGGAGGAAAGGGTCTCCTGTGAACTGGATCTGGGAGCTATCCCCTTGGGGTAGTTTCCAGGCCCACTAGGCCCATAGATACGCCAGGAGCTCTTCTTCCTGCCCTCAGAGGAAGGGAACCAGAGGCCTCAGCAGCCTGCGAGGACAGAGCCTACCCACCTGCTGTTGAAGGGGTTGTCTCCAGGGATGATGTGGGTGCTGTCTTTGCCTGCCAAGAGCTTGATGCGGTCGTAGAAGGACTTCACTGCGGGCGAGTCTGTCTGGCCTTGCTGAATGATGTCCAGGGGGTCCCGGGATCCCCGGCAGAGCAGGCTGTTCTGACAGGCCGACTGCAGGCAGCAGTCAGGGTCCAGGCAATCCACCAGGCCATCTGGAAGGGCAGAGGCGGAGCCAGGGTCAGTGGACTTCCTGGCACAAAGCTGCTCAGAGATGCTAGCACCTTTGTCCTGAGGGCCACAGACCCTCCCCAAAGGCCTGACTCGGCAGGCTTCACGCAACCATCCTAGTGTAATTCCAACATATATGCAGAGAACATAAAGACAGAAAGGAAATAGTAGAAAATGTTGACAAACGGTTATCCCGAGGTCGTAGGTTAGTGTGTTTCTCTCCCTTTATTGTTCGTTTCTGGAATTTCTACTTTTTCTATTATAAGCAGGTATTAGTTGAGTGGTTGGGAATAAAAACATACACGTTTCTTTAAAACAACACAGCACATAACAAGAAAGATATATATATATATATATATATATATATATATATATATATGACAAAAAACAAACAAAAACCCCAGCACAAAAACCGACCCGTGGCCAGTTCTCGGGGGCCTGTGTGAATGGGTGCACGGGATTCCTTAAGTCTCACATTAGAGGAGAGAAGCATCGTGTCCCTGCTCCCTCTAAGCCGAGGAGGGTTCTGCTGACCAGGTGGAGAATCAGGTGCGGTGAGTTTTACCTGTGCCAGGATAGGTGAAGATATAGCTGCGGCGTGAACACCCCCAAATTAGGCCATGAGTTCAGCCAATAGCTTTTGGTGCCACCTGACTGCATACCTGTGGGGCTCTGAACATCCTGATCACCTTGCTTAGACTCCCACCCCTCCGTCCTGTGCTGATTCCTATTTGTTCATCTACCATTTAACAGTATTTGAGTGCCATCCATGTTCTGGAAATAAAACAGGGAACAAAGAACAAACAATGATAGTGTCTGTCCTGAAGGACCAATAGTGGACATGATTGGTCCTTTAAGACCCAAGCTAGCTGTGGCCTCCTCCTCCAGAAAGCCTTCCTGACGGTGTCCTTCGCTAGGTTAGGTGTTCCTGTTCTGCGTATCCCTGAAGCCGAGATTCTCAAGAATGGTTCTGCATCAAACTCCTGTGAGAATCAAGGGCCTGCCCCAGGCCTCCCCAGTGACAGCCTGCAGAAGCAGGTCCTGAAAGCTGCATTTTAAACACGGTTCTCATGTGATTCTAATGCACGATACATTTTAGAAACAGTTGTTAATGCCAACTTCATTGTACTGAAGTTAATTATCTCTGTATGCTTGTCTTCCTGCCTGGAAAATGAGCTCTTTGAAGAGATGAACAGTGTCTCATTCATGTCTATATCCATGCCTCACTTAGTGCCAAGCACAGAATTGGGCACCCAACAAATGTTTGTTGAATGAACAAATGACTGTTTCCCATTCCTCACTTGTTCGTGAATGCTGAGGACGGGGATGTTAGGGGCAGTGTATGCTCCTTGGAATTCCCTATGAGAACGGATTAGTTGGCCAACCCTTAGCCACTCCTCCGGGAATTGATTGAACACAGTGGAGGGGTTCAGAGAAGAACTTGCTTGCAACCCCTGGACAAGATAGCAAGGCATTTTCAGGCCATACTTAGCATCACAGGGACACACCCTCACACCCCGGTCGGTGAACTGACAAACATTTGCACTGCAGCGCCGAATCAGAGGCCGGCCGTGTGCTTCAAATCGACTGCAGTGTCATTTTTGGGGGCATTACCCTCCTCGTTTGGTTCCACTAACAAAACTGAAGTATGTAATTTCACCAAAGTTCCACTGCAATTTAGCAATTAATGTACAATGGTTTTAATGCATTACTTTCTTTTTAGCAAACACATGAGGAGGTTGCGTCTTCTGCTCGTCTTTAGATGAGTCACACTAGCCTCTCATTTTCCACGTGGGAAAGGTGGTCCCTGCGCCTCAGAGCACGAACGAGACTTACAAAATGTCCTAGAAATGCAGACGCGGGAGGGGAAGCAGGCGTTACATCTACAGACTCAAAGATGAGGTTCTGAACACCTCCACCCGATGTGCTGGCGGAACTGGGTGCTCCCCGGTGCCCCCCCCACCCCAAACCTCACACCCACGAATCGTCCTTTGGGATTTAAGCAGCGGCAGTGGGAGATGCTGAGTCACCGTTTCAGATCCATGGGCCAGTGGATCCCAGAGCCCTGGGCAGAGTGAGGAAAAAGCACAGGGTTCTGCCTTTAACATCACCCTGCACGGACCACCTTCACTAGAGAGAGGGAGTCTGCCAGGGAATGCCTGCTTTGGATTTAAAAATATCCCGCTGAGACATGTCGGCAGCGCTTCATCCAGCAGCCGCAGAAACATCTCAGGTGAGGAGAAACCCACTGTTAGCACTACAGATTTCTCAAGGCCGCCGGCCACTTCCCATTAGGGGTTCCATCCATCTCTGCTGGCCCGCCCCTCCTGAAACGGGGACCGTGCCCCTGCCCACCCCCCGCCCATTCCACACCCATCCACACAAGCAGCTCGAGGACTTCAGCGGCTTGGATAACGACGGAAGACAGTTTCCTATTAAGCACTGAGCGTTTTCCTCCCCCACCCCCCTCTGGTCTGCCACTCATTCTGGACTTGTGAGCACTCCAAAAGTGTGGACCTCCAACCTCCCCGCTATGTTGTTGACTTGTATTCTGGGCTTTTTATTCAACGGCCTGTCTGGCAGGAGATGTCCTACACACACATCAGCAATAGCAAATGGCAAATGCCAAAGCAAGGGAAAAACCGCCATGTAAGTGATTTCCTCCTATGTATGTACATCCCACCTGCTCCAGAGATGGCGTGTTCGGGATTCTACCCGGTGTGAGGCGTGAGCACATGTGACGCCTGTAATGACCTCATCATGTCGTGTGATTACGGGGTGGTGCCGCCGAACACTTCCGGACGACACTGGGAACTTTAAATTGGCACGCCGATCTCCCAGTGGCCTGTCAGTCACGAGAGTGGCATCTTCATGCCAGCAAGCCCCTCGCGTGGCGTCTGACATGGCAATCTTCAGTAAATTACCCTGTCACTGACAATCGCGCAGTTATCTTGCAAACAATCAAGCAGCAATCAAACTGTTCTGAATTGCCAGTTCAGGGCCCGCGAGGCTGCCAACATCTCCATTCAACAGGGGTGCGGAAGAGGCACAGCCCTCCCATGACATTGGACGGTTTCTTTCTTTATTTATCTACCTGCTCATGTGTTTGTCTGCTGGGCTTCTTCCATGGTGGGTGGTGACAGAGGTCTGCAGAGTCCCGTCAAGGGCCCGGGTCTGACTCAGCAGTTATGGGAAAGTGATCCAGGCCCTCCCGGCCAGCCCACAGCGGAGTCCTGGGTCTGTGTGATGTGTCCTCATTTGCTTCACTCTGTGTGATGTGGCCACGGAGAACTGTCTAGGTGCTTTCCGTGAGAACACACGCTACATCCCAGGTCTGGCTCCGTGCCACCTGCAGACTTCGTATGCTAATTGTAATGGCCGTTTTGGAGAAACGGGGGCGTGGAGAAACTTTCTGGGAACAGTAGAGAAGGCATTCTTTTTTACTGGCTTTTGATAAAGAAAATCAGAGAGACGCTTCCACGAGAGTTCAGGCACATGAAGCAGAAATCAGGCGCGTGCTACATAGGATCCTTTGAATCAGAGTTTCCAAGGTAAAAAGCCAAAAAGAATTCCACACAGCCTCAGAGGTAAGAGCCTGGCCTGTAGAATCGGATGGATTTGTGTTGGAAGCTCATCTCTAGTCCCTGGCTGTGCAAGCTTAGAAAGATAATCGACCTTGCTGAACCTTGATTTCTTTGCCTTTAAAACTAAGTTATAATAGCACATGTATCAGGGCTATTGATGGGGAATAAATGAAGTGATATATATATCTATATATCTATATATCTATGATATCAGTGTGTGTTCAATGAACTGTAGGTATTACTATAACCAGAAACTCCCTGAAGTTTCCAACTTTCCAGTTTATAAAAACTGGACATGAAAATAAATAAATTAGTATCCCCCTATTAGAGTCATTTACTGCTATGTGCTTGGTCTGTTGGATCTTGGCCAGAATGCAATGTTTCCAGTTAGTAATGAGCTAATAATAATTGACGGTAAGTCAGTGCTATAGATTGAACAGGATTTATGTTCTTCATTTAAATCCCCATGGCAACCTTGCAAAGCAGAATACTGTAACCCCTAAGCTGCAGACTGTGGACCAGGGTATCTGGGTTTGAATCTCAGATCAGCCGCTACCAATCTGCTGACCTTGGACAATGAACTACTCTGTGCCTCAGTTTCTTCATGTGCAACACGAAGAGGAAGGTGGTGATGTTATACAGCGCTGTCGGGAGGGTGAGAGCAGTTATTACCTATATAGTACACGGAATAGTGCTTGTCACGCAGGACCAGGTTTTGTGTTATCCCCATTATCACGAAATCACCCAAGCTACAGAGTTGAAAACTGAGCGTCAAAGAAGCACATACGTTATCCAAGTGGCTAAGAAGCAGCTTTGGACAAAAAGTAGGAAAAGGCAACCAATGAGATCATCATGCTTTGTCTTCTTTATCAGAAGAAGGAGATGGTTGCTTCCAAGACAGAGTCGGAAGACAGGACAGTGGACACCCAGTGACCGTTCGTGTGGGTGGCCATGAGATTCAATCACTATTGTAGGCCAGCCTACTTCTACAGCTGGGAAAGAATTCGGCTGGTTGAAATGGGCATCTGAAAGGACTCACCATGAGAAACAAGATGCCTGGGAATTCATTTCCTGCAATGTGGGCTGCTGGGGACCACACTGTTGACCTGGGAGCCTCAGTGGTTTACTGTCAGCCCGAGGTGACACTGACCTTCTGGGACAGCTACGGGTTTGCGTCAGCAACTTGCTTCCAGTCCCTGCCTAGTTTGCTCTGCTAGATTTTTAAAGGGGCTCCTACACAGTCGAGAGATTTAACCCCAAAGCCTTCACTGAACACTTACTAGTAAAGCTACGCTCAGTGGGGAGGAGGCCACCGGTACATGGAGGGCGGAGAAGCCACAGTGAATGTCTGGCTGCAGAAGCATGCACGGCATTTCTGCCCGGGAAGGTGGCCCGAGTCCTTGCATCATTCCCATGGGGAAGGAAGGGCTATAAGATGAGAGGATGTTTATTTCATTTGTTTTCCTCTTTGATCTTATTTTTTCTGTTGTTAATCCTCACCTGAGGATATTTTTCCATTGATTTTCTGGATAGAGTAGAAGGGAGGAGAGAGAGAGAGAGAGAGAGAGAGAGAGAGAGAGAGAGAGAGAGAGACATTGATGTGAGAGAGATACATTGATTGGTTGCCTCCTGAATGACCCCTCCCTTGACTGGGAATTGAACCCCCTACCCTTTAGTCCATGAGCTGCCGCTCTAACCACTGAGCAGCACTGGCTGGGCTCCTCTTTGGTCTTCTTAAACTATGTAGCTGATGGAGATGGAAGGATTTTGTTCCATTTTTCCTGCTTTTTGTTCCCTGTAGCTTGGTATGCAAGTGGCTCCCTCTTCAACCTGCACGAACGCTCCAGCTTTCTTGGGCATTAAAGGCTTCAGAGAAACATCTACATTTACTTTTCTCAGTTTCATTTTGTGACAGGGTGGCACACATCGATGCCAACAATCCACTTCGGGTGCCATAGGTACCTCTGCTAGGGTCTGCACACAGCACCAGGCGAGGAACTGGTCAGCAGCTCAGAGTTAAAAATGAGCCCTGCTATTTCCAGATCATGGTTTCACAAGAGGCACCACCAACCATCAAATTTACCTTCCCTACTCATTGGATGAGGAGGCCACAGAGTGGATTGGTTAAAATGTGGGCTTTAAAGAGTATATACTGCTCCATTTATAGGATGTTCAAGACCAGGCAAATTTAATCAGTAATGGTAGAATGCTAGAAATTGTAGCTACTTTGATGGGGAGGTATTGGATGGGAAAGAATATAGGGGAACTTCGTGGGTGGTAAGAGTGTTCTACGTCTTTATCTTATGACCTTACTGCATAGGTGAATGTATATATAAAAATTTGTCAATGTGTGTATTGAAGATTATGTACTTCATGTATCTGCCAATAGACTGACTTTAGGCAAGATATCAACCTCTTTGTGCTCTGTCTTCCTCATTTACAAAGTGGTGATGATGATGATGATGATGATGATGGTGATGGTGGTGGTGGTGATGGTGATGGTGATGAAGGCGATGATGGTGATGATGGTGATGATGGTGATGGTGGTGATGATGATGACGATGGTGATGATGGTGATGATGGTGATGATGATGACGATGGTGATGATGATGATGGTGATGGTGATGATGGTGATGGTGATGGTGGGGATGATGATGGTAAGCCCTTACAGGAGCCCTGGGAGGATGAACTAAAATAATCCATGTAGAACAGCTGTGAGCATCTAGTAACCTACTAAGTATCCCTGAATCCTTTCTATGTCTTTCCTTCTTTTTGGCATCATATAAGTTTGTTTAGCACACAGTGTGAGGTACTTGCCAAGTTCTCATTTCCCCAAGAAAAATACAAGGAATCCAGGTGATGTACCCAGTAAATCCCCAGGGCCATGATTGAGATCAGTTAATGATAGGGGAGTTGGGCAATTAATGAGGCAGTGGAGATAAGGGAGGAGGCAACAAGTTGGGGCAAGAAGGAAGAAACCTGGTGATGGAAATGAAGAAGGAGCCATGGGGGCTGGAGGGCACTCTTCACTCTGGTGGCTGGCAAAGGCCCAAGGTTCCTGAATTTTAGCCAGAGACATAAAGGGATTTTTGGGGTGAAAGAAATATGACAATCGTAGGATTTGTTCCTCTTTGGGAGTTATTTTGTTTTAAGGTGAGCTTTTGAAAGACCATGCCTAACATGTGTGGGGGTCCATGACAAATATTCATTTGCCAGGCACTGCTCTTTATAAACAATTTGAGTTGCCCAAATCAGCATATCAGTATCATTGCGACAGTCTGATCTCACATGATCTTGCAAAAGAAATACTCCTCCAGCCAGCAGGAACAATCCACTAGCCAATTTGCCCTCTGGAATTGAGGTTGGGCATTGGACCTTTAGATACCTCCTAGATGGAAATCCCTAAACATCTCAGGGCATCTGGTCAACCCCACATGAATGAAGGTGGGGGTGAGGGATGGTAGAGGGTCAGAGAACACCCTGAAAGAGGACCAGGGCTCATGTGGGTCCTACTCGGGGCTGGGGTGCTCCTCCCAGACAGCACTGCTGACCCTGGCCCAATTAGACAAATAGCGAAAGAATACCAGTCAGAATGGTCTGATTTTAAAACCTGTTCTATCATTCTATCAAGGTAGCTATGCAACCTTGGCAAGCGACTGACCTCCTGTGACTCCTGTAGTTTTCCCAGCTACAGAATGAACTTAATTGCACCTACTTCACCAAAGATCACGAGGATGTTAAAGATGGTGCATTCGAAATGAGATGATGAAGGTACTGCACTAATACAGAGGAAGAGCTCAATGAATGGAGGCTATTCTTAATGATATTTCTTGCCCGCCACCATGGAAGGGCACTGCTCCATTTGCATTTTCCCCAATGCCTGCTGACAAGTTGGAAGTGAGGGATAATTGAAAGTATTCTGGCTTGATGTAACTAGGAAGTGAAAGGAATGGGCAAGGCTGACTTGATTTAACTTGGCAATATGAGATTAGTTCTTCATTGCCTCTGTTAGGTCTCCCGCATTGCCAACCTTTTAAAGCAATAGATTGGCTGACAGGGTGCTCATTTGGAAGGTTTCACCTGCCATTAATACCCAGGCTGCCTGATGGACTGTGGTTCCAAGGGCGCCACCCCCCCTCCCGCCCACGGAGCAACGGCCATTCTTAAATATTGCAAGAAGTAAAATTGTATTTGTGTTCCCTCCGAAGGCCTGTTGGAAGTTTTCCTCTTCCTTTTTGCCAACTCTTTTTGTCAGTCTCCGAATTCCAAGGCCAGAGATCCTTGCCCCAGAGCACCTCTGGCTTTTCTGATGTCGTAGCAATGGAGGATCAATCATGTCCCACCAGAGATCTGGCAGAGTGGAGGCCTCACTGAGAGCTGCTTTGCTGGCTTCCCTACTTCTCAGGATAGATGTGGGAGAGACAGCAAAAGCTGCTTAGACAAACCCAGGCACTGCTACCGGAGGCAGGGATGTGACCCAGACAAAACCTTTCCCTAATGTGACTCTGGCTTTATTGCGAAGCTACTGGGGCATCTGGTTGACCCCACATGCCTGCATGGATACGAGGGTGTGGAATGGTAGAAATTTTATGACAATGAGCTTGCAGAGTGTGTCCAGTTTCGTTTTTGAATGGGTTTTTCACCAAAACCCCAAACACACAAATAACAAAACAAAATAAAAACAACCACTATCAACAAAAACCTTTTAAACCAATGCTTTGGAAATTCTAACCAGCATCTTCATCACGGGGGACCTTGTTAAAATGTAGATTCTGATTCTGTGGTCCTAGGGTGGGGCTGGAGAGCCCGCGTTTCTTACACGCTCCCAGGTGATGACGACGCTGCTGTCCCAGGCACCGTATTTCCCGAAGTCGGGCATTAAACTGCTGTTGGTCAAGGTGTGCTTCCTGACCTCATGCCCTGGGGTCACCTCAGGGTGTTACAATGCTGATACCTGCTGTCACCTGGTCTCACTGGATTCCTGAGTGGAAACTGGGAACCTGCCCATTCAAGAAGGCTCCCACATGATTCTTTTGCTCACTAAAGCTCGAGACCTGCTCTGAATTCTTTAAAACACCCTTCAGGTGTCCAGAGCAGTACATCTGCCCTGAGGACTAGAGCGGCCTCCCCAAACCATGTCTCCTGGGGATCTAAATAGGGGTTCCCTGAAATACAGGAGTGGAGGTGAGACAGGAGGCCCTGTGGTCCAGTAACATCTGCAAGACGTTGGTGAAACAAAGTTGAGCTGGTTTCTTTACAGCAGGACTTCTCAGAGCCTCGGATGTGGGAATATGCACGATGAATCTAATGTCGCAACGGAGCACACAGCGTTTCCTGACGTGGACCCCTATTGGCCCAGAGCGTCTCCCTCCAACAGGCTAGCACAGTACAGGTTGAAAGCACCTCATGAGAACAGAGAGCTCTAGATCTGGGGACTCTTTCTCTGAGAGGACCAGCCAAACCTTTATCTACTCAACAGTCACAAACAGAAGCCCCATGCTTGAGTGACCTTTCCATCACACGCAGGCTTGTGGGTGATCAGGGCCAACGTAAACCACATCGTCACCACGGAGCACAGCAGCTCAGAGACCTGGTCCTTGGGCTCCCAGCGCTTCCCGAAGCCAAAGCGTTTCCGCAGAGGGACCCTGTACTAGGTGACGGCATCCTGGGGTCAGTAGGACGATGACACATTAATGGCAACCATGCGTAATGAGAGCTAATGGTTGGCACTCATGAGAAGCCGACCAGGTGCCAGGCACCCTGTGGAGTGCTTTCCAGGCCTCTCCTCCTCAGATCACTGGCAGAAGCCCAGGCACCATTAGCCCCTTTGTTCACAGATGAGAAATGGGACATGCAGAGAGATGAAACAACTCGCCCGAGACCACATGGCTTCTGCATGGTGGGACAGGGTCTTGTTCCGTGGAGCCTAACCCTACACGCAGCTGCCACGTCGCTGGTAAAGATTCCGCGTGGCCAACACACAGGAGCCAGCGTGCCCGAAACCCGGACATGCTTTGTGCCCGAGCCCAGCTTTTTTTTTTTTTTTTAATCCTCACCCGAGGACATTTTTTTTTCATTTTTTGTTCAGATAGAGTAGGAGGGAGAAAGAGGAAGAGAGAGAGAGAGAAACATCGACGTGAAAGGGACACATCGAGTGGCTGCCTCCCGCACGACCAGCCAGGGCCGGGGACAAACTGCAACCGAGGTACGTGCCCTTAGCGGGAACCGAACCCGGGTCTCTCTGGACCACAGGCGGACGCTCTAACCGCTGAGCCAAGCCGGCCAGGGCTGAGCCCAGCTTTTTTATCTAAGGCAGGACTATGTCACACAGGACAGGAACAATTTGAATACACGTTGAAGGTGTGGCTCAGTGGTTGAGCGTCGACCCATGCACCAGGAGTTCACCAGTTCGAGTCCCGGTCAGAGCACATGCCCAGGTTGTGGGCCCAATCCCCAGTGAGGGGCATGCAGGAGGCGGCCAATCGATGTTCTCTCTCATCGATGTTTCTCTCTCTCTCTCTCTCTCTAAAATCAATAAAGGGGGGAAAAAACACGTCAAAGGGCAATTTAGTCTTTGGAAAACTGAGATGCAGACCGTTTTAGCCGGCCCTCTGCCCCGGCTCCTAACTCACCCAGCCCATGCCTCTGACACAGGTGGAGCCCACGGGCAGCCCCTGCCAGGCGCCCACGTCCCCCGGCGCTTTCCCAGGCTGCGCCTGTATCCTCAGCCAGCCGTCATCCAGCAGTGCGCACAAGCACCCTTTGAGGTGGGCTCCACGATTCCCACTTTGCAGATGAAGAAACTGAGGCTCAGCGAGGTGAAGGGCCTTCCCTTAATCACACACAAGGATGGAGGAGTGACTCAGCCCTAGGCTGTCTCCCCCTGAAGCCTACACTCTCGGCTTCTCCCCTCAGTTCTTCAGAGGAGGTGGTGAGTAATCGCAGCCACAGGAAGGCACCCCGTCAAACTTGGGGGACACTGAGGGAGAAATGCGGAGGCTTCAGAAAGCAGCTTCATTCTCCGGAGGTTGTTCCCTCTCTGTGTGTCTCCCAGCCTCTCCATCCTCTCCCGCCCTCTGCTGTCTGTCCTCAGCTCCGACAGAGCCTCCTGGAATAATGATCTCGCTTGATCTGCTTTTCCACCGTGGGCATGCCCTGCCAGGCCTCTGGCACCGTCTCGCCCTTGTTAGCCTAGGGCCACGTTTTCTGTACCTGGGGGATTTCTATCTCGGCTGCTGCTGTCTCCTTACTTTTCTGTTACAAAAACCAGTGACAGCAGAGAGCAGGGGCCTCTGATCTCAGCCTCTGATTTCCCCAAGTGCTCGCCCTCTGCCCGCAGTTTCCGGCCTCTCCCAGCCCCGGTCTCCCCCTCCCCCAGCCCCCTCACCCTCCGTGTCGAAGAGCCCGCTGACAGGTCAGACAGAAGGAGGCCGTGGCCAGTGAAGTCCAGCCTGGCAGGCCGTGGCAGCCCGGTGGGGTGCCAGACAGTGACCTGCTGGGCCCCTCAGGAAGAAAAGGGACTGTCACCACCTCAGAGCAACAAGCCAGAACAGTTAGTTCTGCCTGAGGAGAGACCCTGCCTCTTGGGGTAGGTGGGAGGCTGGCCCCAGAGCCGGGGGAATTAGCAGGGGGCATGCTGTCTCTCCTGCTGCATAAGGAGATGCCCTAGACTGCAAACTGGTAGACGGGACCAGACTCAGCTATTGCACTAGCCTCCTGCTGGAATAGGGAAATTAGAAGAACTAATTCCTAAACACAGCCAGTGCCAGGCTGCAGGCGCTGTGCTTAGCCCTTCCTGGAGATTTGCTCATTTAATCTTCACACGTCGGTGGTAGGAGCCGGGATTGTACCGCCAGTTATGATCCCAGGACGAGAGGCCTGCAACACACTAGCTGTGTGGCCTTGGGCTCGTTACTGTACCTCTCTGAGCCTCAGTGACCTCATCAGTAAAATGGAAATAATCATACCAGCTTATCAGGGCTGTTATTAAAGGTTAAGTAAACTTTATGCAAAAGCATCTAGCATATGGTAACCATCTGTTTACTCTGGCTTTACAGACGGAGAAACCAAGTCCTAGGGAGGTTACGTTACTTGACAAGTTCAGGCAGCTGCTAGTGAGTGGCAGAGACGAGGCTTGGACGTGCTGGTCTTCCCCACTGCTCCAGGCCTCGCCAAGCAAGCCACAGCGTGGGAGGTCTGGTCCACGCAGCAGTGGTCCTCTCGTCTTAGGGACGACCCTGAAGCTTGCACGCCTACCGCCAGCAGCCCACAGGAAGCGGACAGGCAGGTGAGCAAAGCTGACAATGGAGATGAAGGGCAGCACAACCCTGTGTTCGTGTCTCACTGAAAAGGAATCGTGTATCTGACATTTGGACTTCCTTTGCATTAATAAAATAATGTCCATGGCATATAGGGACTTGGGTGTCATTGTCTGTATGTGTGCGTTTAAAAAAAATTTTTTTAAAATGAAATTTATTCATCCTAAAATAATCTATTGAATAAAAGACAATGGCTTCCTAGTCCAGATATTTCTCATTACAGCTTTCATTCATTCAATTCATCTAATAATGAGTTGACCAAGACGGAAAGGGACCCTGCGGCTACGGACGGAGACTTTGGAGGGGAAATAGACAATTTAAAAATAAATGTATGAAAGACTTTGAGAGAGTGATAGCGTTTTGAAAGAAAGTGCACCAGGGCAAAGGGGTGGCGGGGGGGGGGGGAGAGGGAGGGGGTTTGCTGCTTTAGACGGGGGAGCCAGGGATGGCATCTCTGAAGAAGTGATGTTTGGGTAGAACCCTAAAGGAAACGAGGAAACGAGCCATGGACACATCTGGGGAAGAGCATTCTGGGCAGAGGGAATGCAGGGGAGAACGCAGAGTGGAGACATGTCGTGTGAGTCACAGGGACGATAAGGTGGTGGATGTTGGGCTGAGCAAGGGAGAGGAACAGAGGGAAGAAATGAGATCAGAGTGGAAGCAGGGACCCTCTCATGCAGAGCAAAGGAGGCCCTTGTTGCAACCTGGAGGTCCTTCCATGGGAGGTGAGATGCCCTGGGAAGGTTTCAACAGGGGTGTGACATGATCTGACTTTTATCTCTATTTAAACATAATTTTTTTTCCTGTAATGATTTTAGAGAGAGGAATGGAGAGGGAGAGATAGAAACATCGATGAGAGAGAACATCGATTGGCCGCCTACTGCATGCCCCCCACTGGGGATCAGGCCCACAACCTGGGCATGTGCCCTGACTGGGAATCAAACCGGCGACCTCTTGGTGCATGGGTCGACGCTCAGCCACTGAGCCACACCTGCCGGGCCATGATCTGACTTTTAAAAGGATTCTTCTGACGCTTCTATGTGGAAGAGAAGCTGGAGGGCTAATAGTCCAGCCCAGCGAGGTTGGTGGCATGCTCTGGGTAGAGCTGGAAAGACAGTAAGAAACCATGGGCTTAGTGGTTCGGAATAGAGAGCGGAGGGCCAGACAAGGTGCATCCAGAGATCTCTGCAGCAACATGCACAGAGACCACACGCGGAAGACCCCAGGGATGACCCTCAGGGGGCAGTCAGAAAGGGATGGCATTGCTGTGGCGCATCAGAGAGCCAAGACTTCAGGGGATGGGTCCCAGGTGGGCTGGGATGTTCTCCTGGGCCTGCCCCCCCCCGCTAGGTGCTCTGTGAGTGAGCATTGCAGAGAGAAGAGCAGAAGCTTGCTCCGGTCACTGCGGGGTCCCTTTTCGTCATCCGTCTCCTCCACGGATTCCCCTTTCCCTTCCTGACTCTCTGGCAAACCTGATACACAACTACTTTCAGAAAACAGGTCTAGGAGGAGAATGAGCAGGACATTTAGAATTAGGAGGACTGAGCTGCCAACCCCGGGCGTCACTGCTGACGTCGGGCAAGCCACTCGCTGGCCCCTCCGTTGTTAAAGGTCAGCAACGAATTCAAAGACTTCTGTAACTCTGTGCAGGCCAGACAGACTATGTCAGTGAGCCACCCAGGTTGGGGCCACTGGTCTGGGATCTCATACCAGGGCCTTGGGTGTGGGATTGAGGGGGATAGGGACAGATTAGAACAGGGACCAAAGGATGGATTTCTCATTTTGGAAAGTCATGACGAGATGACGTTCATTTGCTGGGACGAGCTGCGCTGCGGGCAGTGAGTGCGTTTAGTCTCTGAGTCATGTGCGGAGGGAGATGCTGACACGTGGAGCTGTCACTGAAATCCAGTGGCACTGAGGCACCTGCTAAGAATGTCCTAGTCAAACCCCACAACAGGCCCATGAGGCTGGCGCTGCTGTTCCCAGTTTACAGATGAGGGAACAGGCCTGGGCACGTTAGGGGCTTTGTTCAGAGAAGCAAAGCTAGTAAGAACCGGAGCTAGAATTTACACCCGTCCGCCTGTCCCCAAAGCCCGAGGAGCCGAGCAGCAAGGGCAGAGCAGCACCTGCTGGCCAGGTGAGCACTGTCCTAAGGGGGAATGGGAGACGCAGTGAATGTCACCAAGGACAAGAGCCCAGGGCCAGCTACCCTGCCCCCCCCCTCCCCCCAGAAGCTCTTGAAAGAGCAGGTGGGTCCCGGGACGCTGGAGCCCTGCGCCCGCTTCACAGCCTCATCTCTGCAGCAGGGACTTCTGTGAGCCCAGCGATGTCCCCAGGGTCCACTCGGCAGTCTAGCTGTCACGGCCTCGGGATACGCAGTGCTTGGCCTATCTGTCCCAAAGGCAGCCCAGAGCTGCCACGCTCGGAGATGTCACCGCCGGCACCTGAGCTCCCCTGGCAACGGCATGCACTGTGCTGAGTTAGTGGCATTCACAGTGTCAGCAACATCCGGGCACTTGTCAGAAATGCGTATCTTTGGACCCCATGCCAGACCTACTGAGTCACGAACTCTGGGAGCGGGGCCCAGCACTCTGTGCGCTGCGCCCTCCACGTGAGGCTGGCACCACTGACCCAGGAGAACCACGGTGTTCTGCACGGCCCGAGCCTCACAGCGTCCTGTCATTAGCCCCACTGTACAGAGGATGAAACTGAGGCTCAGACAGAGAGAGCGACTTGCTTTTCAGTGGAGGAGCTGGGACACGAACCCGGAGCTCCCCGACTCCAAAGCCTCTTTCCCGCACTGCCAGGCTGCCTCCTCCGCCCCCGGGGAGAGACTGCCCTCGTGCCAGGGAGGAAACACCAAGAAAGGCCACTCTTTCTTCCCGCTGTGAGCATGTGTGTTCAGGAACAACGGAAGCAGATGTACCCCTCTGAGGGAGGAGGGATGGTTGCAATTTTAGAGCCCAAGATGCTGGAGGAGGAAGGCGAAGCAAACCCCTGGGGTGAACCGCACCCCGCCCAGCACGGCACACGAGTCCTGTCTGCCCGGACCCGCTTCCCCAGCCTCACCCTCCTGCATGGTCTACACGCTATAGCGGCATCAACCTTGTCGGAGGTCCCCAAACACGCACTGCTGTCTCTTGCCTCTGTGCCTTTGCCCTTTTCTTTGCCCACAGTGCCCTTCCTTCTTTCCGTATCTAATTCCTCTGTAGCTCTCAAAACTCCAGCTCGTCCTGCCTGGAACCCTCGATGCCCCCGCTCTGGACTGCCATAGCCCCCGGCCTCACTTCTTCCGTGGACTCTTAGGACACGGCTGTGCAGCGGCTGGCTGCACGTAGGTTTCACCCGCCACCAGACCAGATTCTTTCCAGGCACTGCTCGAATCTCATTCATTCGTGCAGAATGGAGGCTCGGCATGGATTTGCTGAATGCATGCATGATTTTAGGGGGGGTTCTGTCCAAGAGTGTGGCTGCTTTGGGGGGAGGTGTTTGCTGTCCTCACCATCACTGGCAAGAGGTCTAAGCAGGGCCAGGGCCAGGTCCCAACCTAAAGACGGCGCTCAGTCTCAGGTGCACGGGTACCTCAACTCATCCTCGTCTGGGTGCTGGGTTGGAGACAGACCTCGAGTCAATCCCATAATGCCAGACACTCATCCTCTGGAGGGTGACTGGGTGCCTTTGGGGGCAGCATGGCATGGAAACCAGGCTCT
Organism: Tadarida brasiliensis; assembly: GCA_030848825.1. Taxonomy (NCBI): domain Eukaryota; kingdom Metazoa; phylum Chordata; class Mammalia; order Chiroptera; family Molossidae; genus Tadarida; species Tadarida brasiliensis. The sequence goes on along the minus strand of CM061259.1, from coordinate 114,916,844 downwards.
AGCCTAGCTCTGTCCTGTTCTGCTACTTGAAGAAGTCACTTTCCCTCTCTGGGCTTTGTAGATGCTGGGGACTCTGTATTTTGGCCTTTCTGTATCTGACATCCTGGACTTGGTGGTCCCATGAGTGGAAGAGGTAGTGTCCCTCAGCGTGTGTGGCCATAGTGCCCCAGACACGGGGTGGGCAGACTGCTGCTGACAAACGTTGAGGGTTGGAAAAGGGAGGGAAGTCCCTTGGAAAGGTTCACTCTTTGCTGTGAGTGGGGAGAGAGGCAAGCAAAGGGCACAGAGCTTTGGGGGACACCGTGCGGTTTCTTTGGATGCACATTTGGCCACACAGTGCTGGCCCTGCTCCAATCCCCTAGAACTCTCGCTGAGGAGGCAGAAAGGCAAAAAGACAGAGCTCGGGCCTTGGGCAGCTGCCCCTGCTGTGCCACGGAGAACGCCTGACGATTTCGAGTCCTGTGGCTCCTGAGAGCACCCCCACCCCCACCCCCCATAGCATTCCAGTGCACAAGTGCTTTGCGGCACAAATGCATTCCCCCAAACTGGGGAGAAGAGCTAAGGCCGATGCTGTTTTTCAGAATGCTGCAGGATTCCTGTTTCTGCGGGGCTCAGGGCATCGCACACTCTGGTCTGCCCTGTTCGGACCGGGGCTCTGGACCTGGGTTCTGACTCCTAGCGTGGCTACGTTTTAGCTGTGGGACCTGGGTAAGTCACCTCACCTCTCTGGACCTTAGTTTCTGCTTCTATGTAGAGGATAAAAGGCTCTGAGGGCTCTTGTGGGCTATTGCCATGATTTATTTGAGCAAAGTGGGTGGGGCCTCAGGCCAGGCCTGGCCTCTGCTAGGTGCTCCATGCATCAGGCCTTTGACCCCATGTCCTTTGACATCAAGTCAGAGGGCACTCTCTGTTCTGGGGCCATCCAGACCCCTTACGCGTGTTCCTGGAAGATGTTCATGTCTACCCCAGATTTCTCCACCGTGGCGTTACCGACATTGGGGCTGGATCATTCTTTGTCGTGGGGCTACCCTGTGCATGTAAGATACCTAGCAGCCTCCTGGGCCGCCACCTGCTAGATGCCAGTAGCACCGCCCCCCGACCGCCCTGAGTGACTCATAAAAGATCTCCAGTCACTGCCAACGTCCCCGGGAGAGCAGAGCTGCCCCTGGCAGAGAACCCCTGATCTGCACTCAGAGGAGGATTCTGGGAGCAACAGGGCCCTTGAACCTTAATTCAAGTGCTGGTCACAGAAACCTCGAGGGTGCTTGTTGGAATCTAGGTAGCATCTCTGGCCAAGGCAGAACACAGTGATATCAATGGCATCTCTTGGCCACCAGCTAAGTCTGTGTGTTGATCCTTTAATTCCCTAAAATAAGTCCACAGTGATTTAAATTATTAACATTTTTAAATAGATTATGCGTTTTAATTATAATTTTATGATGAATATTTGATTTGTCATCTAATCAGGGGAAAAATATAATCCCTTAAGAGACACTTAGTAACCATTTAAACTACTAAAGACTTGATTAAAAAAAAAACTGAAGGTGCTGTGTTAGGTAAACTCATACACTTTCAACACTTTTTACTTTTTTTCAGAACAAATTCCACGGTCAAGTAGATTTACTGGGAAAAGGTTTTCGATGGGAAAGTCTTCTCGTGGAAGTGACTTTTCCTGAGGCCTCTTGGCAACAACCCTGATTCTATTCTGAACTGGCCGGAGCCTTCTGTGGAAACAGCTCCCAGATTTCGTGAACGTTTTAGGAGAAATGAGAAGTTGGCTTTAATGCAGAAACGCAGTCTAGCCTCGTGGTTAGCTGCAAGGCCTGCTCTGAGTATCACCTTCTTGGATCCTTACTGTGCAGTGGAGAACCTGTGATGATGTCACAGACCCCTGTGATGTCACAGACTTCTGTGATGTCACACAGGACTTACACCTGCCATGCAGGACCGGGTGGCACACCGGCGAGGCAGAGGGGCTGCGTTGGGGGTGTGACGGTGCTGTGACAGGAGAGAGAGAGAGGTGGACTTCACAGGTGAAGACAGCCTTTCTGGGAGCGGGCGTTGGAGATGAGAACTGAGAATTTCATAGGAAATGCGAAGGTCAGGGCGATTCTGAGCTTAGCGGGCAGAGCCCACGAGCAAAGCCGTGGAGGGAGGTGGGGACAGGCCAGGGGGAAGGCAGAGGAAGGCCCTCTAGGCCAAGGGGAAACGTGTGACTTTAACTCTATGCGAGAGAGCACGGCGTGATCTGATTGACAATTTAAAACCCTCCGTCCGGCTGCCGTGGGGAGGACGCGAGGGCGGGCCGAGCAGCAGAGACCTGTCAGCTGCCTGTCCCCGTGACCAGGTGCGCACTAAGCACAGCGCAGTGCTCGGGGCACGTGAGCCCTCAAAAATCTCACTGGTCACAGCTTTGATATGCCCCCCAAAATGGATGTTATCTTTTTTTTGAACCTTAATAGAATAAAAGGAAACTGGACTCAGCCCTTAGTTTCCTAAGCAGAAGGTTCTCTGGTCAAATACACCCAGAAAGCCAAAGATCTTTCAACAGAAAGATCCAGAACACTTTCAGAGCCCTGCCGCCATGTGCTCCACCAGGATTTCAGGTGCAGCTCGGTCTGCCTCTCTCCCAAAGAAGCCAGACCAGTGCCTGGCCAGCTGGCGTGGCCTCAGGGCCAAGTTCTCCGAAGCACTGGCTAGATTGCTTTCTTCTCTGGGAGCTGACCGGGGACTGTTTATGGCCCCAGTTACATTTGCCACCAGGTCTTTGGACTGCAAGGGGAACCCTCGATCCAACCCAATTAATAGAGCAATGTTGCACTTTCAAGCTATCCCCCACCCAAGCAATCCGTCAACATGATTTGCACACATTAATCAAGGCATTTACAATGGGCCCACCAAGCTTTCCCGCTCAGTGGATGAAGAAATGAGACTATTTGGACTTGAGAACCACACTCTTGCAGAATCCCTGAAGTCCCGAGCTTGGCGCTCTCGAGGCACAGACAAGGTGAGTTATTAATTAACAATGGAGATAAATGCCGGAATAGCATCCCTGAATCATGTCAAACCAATTTGGATGGTTATGGGATGGGGAGGGAAAGGAGGAGGCAGTGGGCGAGGGGAGGGCTTCCTCTGTTCCAAGTAGTCTGGACAGACTCCAGTGTTATTTCTCCTCATTTAGGCCTGGCTGGAGTGCCCGGAGTCCAGGCCAGCACCCGCATCCCTTAACCCAAGGCAGCTTCCTTTGGAGCAGAACGAGGAACCGAGCCTCGCAGGTGGAGGTGGGCTGGGAAATGCTCTCTGAAAAGCAGCCTGAGGGGAGTCCTTGCTTAGGGAGAGGAATGTAGACGCTGCTGGTGGACAGAGGGTCCTCACCAGGGATTACCGATCACACAGATCTGTGGTTTGGAGGGCCCTCCAGGGACACAGGCTGAAGACCCTGGGCTCAACACTCTGATAGGCTGTCTCTCAGGTCCCGCGGCTGACACCCCCACTCCGTGATGCTCACTTCCTTACACTCCTGCTGAACTAAGGTGTTTCACTCCCATCATACCTCACACCGGGGTTCCAATACTAATAATAACGTGTGTCTACATCTCATCTTTTTAGATAGATGTCAGCCCTTTGTGGACATGTGTCATATCTGTCTGAGTCTTTCGAAAGGCCCATTTCCAATGTCTAACATTTAATAAACTCTCAACAAATGTTTGCTAAACCATGAATGGCTAATGGATGGATGGGTGGGTGGGTGGATGGATGGATGGATTCACACCTAATGACAGAGAGTTAAAGGCTTTTTAAATTTGGAAACACACATCAGTCACCTCTCCACTAGGAGTACAGAGCACTTTAAAAGTACACGAAAGTTATTCACTCAGCAGGTAAACACGAAGATGTGTCCATAGTTTTTTCAATTACTCATTTCTTCTTGAAATACAATTCTCCTCTTTCACGTCACTCCTCTGTGTCCTGGGAAACCTCGGGGCAGGTGTTTGGGGCACAGGTGCTCTTGGGCGGGGTCAGCCCGCACAGGAGAACCACTGTCGAAACCAGTTTTTCTCAAAACATGGTCGGCAGACCACATGCGTCAAAATTCCCCGGGGTGCTATCTGACTTACTGAATCAGAACCGGGAAGGCGAGGGCCTGGATGTCTAAACTTTAAACCAGCTCTCCAGCGTGGAGAGCTCCAGTTAGAACCTCAGTGGTATGTACTTGGGAAAATGACTGGTTGGGCTCCATCTATGGCAGTGGTTCTCAACCTCCCTAATGCCGCGACCCTTTCATACAGTTCCTCACGTTGTGGTGACCCCCAACCATAAAATTACTTTCGTTGCTACTTCATAACTGTCATTTTGCTACTGGTATGAATCGCCATCGGAAATATGTGTTTTCCGATGGTCTTAGGCGACCCCTGTGAAAGGGTCGTTGGACCCCCAAAGGGGTCGCAACCCATAGGTTGAGAACCGCTGATCTATGTGGATTCGGCATTTGTTCTAGAAAATAACCTTCATCCTAATAAGGTTAAAGCTAGCAGCAGTCACCACGCGAGGGTATCCTGGGAGCCAGGCACCCTGTAAAACGGATTGCACGCGTTTTCTCGCTGAGACATCACTGCCAGAGGTGGCACCATCAAGCCTGTTTTACAGACAGGAACACTGAGGCTTTGAGGAGTCAAGTGACTAGCTGAAGTGGGACGCAAAGACTGACCCCTGACCCCAGGCTCTTAACCATGTGATATTAGTGTCACTGATTCAGAAGCCAAGGACGTGACGGGAGAAGGAAGAAAAGGTCTAATTTCAGTGCCGCCTTGAAGCAGAACAGAGGAGAACAAAGACAGCTCCTGGGAAGTAAGAGGGGTCAGGACGCAAGGGTGACTTGTAGACAAGCTCAGCTTAGGAAGGGCTTCCTCCTACCCCCTCTGCCTCCAGGCCTCCGCCCACAGACTGGAGAGGGCGTCCGACAGGATTCCGTGGGAGCGTCAGACAGACTCCAGGCTGGCTTGAAATGATAGGAGTTGGGCTTTGTATAGACAGAGGGCTGGGGCTCCTGACTCTAAGTTCAGGGTGATAAAGGGGTGCAGGGAAGGAGTAAGGACTGTCTTCCCAGGCCAGACGGTCTAACACCTCCCCACCTCACGGCTCCCACTTTGAGAGGAAATCTACACCCTTTCTCCTACCCCTGGCTGTGATGAACGGAATCTCGCACCTCTGTCTTGCTGGTGATAATTAAATATTATTCGCCTGTCACTGGATGCACATGTTGTGTGTATTCTCAGACTTTAATGAGCTGGTATTTGTCTTCTGTAAGCAAAAATATTTCTTTGAGTCTCTTCTTTTTCAAATTGGGGTGAGCAGTTCATCTGAAGATCTCTCACTGTTAAAAAGGCAGTCTGCTCGCCGGCACGTCTGTCCGAACCGTCCCCCCTTCCTCAGGGCCACGGCAGGTCCAGCCTGGGCCTTCAGAAGCGGCCACAGCCGCCTGAGGTTAGGCTAGCGGCCACCTGGCTGGGGGTGCTGGGAGACTGAAGGTGATGGGAGTCAGGGGGTGGGGAAGCAGCACTGATTTTGTGGGATGTTCCAAGCAGCGTTCCCCAGCAGGGATTCTCATCTAAGCACGGCAGACTACAGAAAACATTCGAGTGAAAATCTCTCGAGTCGTCCAAGGAGGGGACTCAGCTGGTACCATTCTAGATGCGTAGGGGAGAAGTGAATTCATTGCATACAACGGACGCTTAGGACAGTGGTTCTCAGAAAGAACCTGCGTGGGCATCACCTGGAAATATACCTGAAATTCAAATTCTTGCATCCCATCCCAGAAATGAAATGAGAAACTCTGGGGGTAGGGGCTTGGCAATCTGTGTTTCATCAAGCCCTCTAGGTGGTGTTGCTGTAAGCTCAAGTTTCAGAACCACTAAGAGCTGGAAAGCACCAGGGCTTAATTCTCTCACGGAGGAACCCAGGTTGGAAAAGGCTGTTCAGGACATCAATATTCATATTCATATTTGTATCAATATCTATTGCCTTAAACTGAGATCTTTAAAAAAATTTAAAAAATATATATTTTTATTGATTTTTTTAGAGAGAGAGGAACAGAGAGAGAGAGAAACATCGATGTGAGAGAGAAACATCGATCAGCTGCCTCCTGCACGCCCCCTACTGGGGACTGAGCCTGCAACCCCGGCATGTGCCCTGACGGGGAACTGAACCGGGACCTCTCAGTCCATGGGAGGATGCTCAGTCCACTGAGCCACACCAGCTGGGTGAGATCCTTTTTTATTTTAAATGTAAGTGCTCCTAGATGGAAAAATGATTTGTCTCTCCCAGCTCACCGCGGAAGAGAGCTCTATTATTTTCCCCATTCATGAGGTTTATAAGCAGTGTGCTCATTGCAGCTGCATTCGCGCTGTGCCTGGGGCCTGCTCTGACCCACCACCAGGTTTAAAAACCCGCAGACACCCCTTTCTGAGCACTCTCACAGCGGGACAGAGCCTGGGGCAGAACTCCCAGCCCCACCCAAAACAAACCAAAAAAAGTGATTTAATTAGTGTGCTGCAGGATTGGATCCGGAGTAGATGAGGAGTAACTTTAATATTTATCAATAAACAGCAAAGTGCTTAGCACACCTCCTAGGGAAGCAATTAGCCATAAAAAGGATACTCTGCACACAGGGATCCCCTCCAAAAAAAGAACTCAGTTAATTGTGAATTGCTTTCGCCAGGTGAGAGAGAATCCGTGTCTACATCTCACCTGACATAAGCAACTCTGAATTAACTGGGAGTTTCTTTTTATAAACACTGTGCAGAGCCTTTTTTTTTTTTTCTTTCTTGGTGGTTAATTACTTCCTTGGGAGGTTCACTTGAATAGTTTCCACAACAAGGACATTCTCGTCTTTAGCATAATCACTGCCTCATTGGCTTTTGGGGCCTTCCTGACGCTCTGCCTCTGCCCGCCGGGAGGGACCCTGACCTGTGCCAGCTGGTTCTCTCCTGGTGGCAGCCTGGATCAGGGGCAGGGCTGGTAGCGAGGGATGCGGGCTGTGCACGGCTTCCTCGGGAGACTGAGTCCCCTCCACCAAGTGCAGCATTCCAGCCACTTGCTCAGTGATCGGCTGCTGGCACCCACGACAGGGAAGGGAGCCAGGACAGCAGCTTCTTTCCCGAGGAGGAAGGAGCGGATTTGTCAGCCACAGCTGCGCTTAGGGAAACCACCAAGGACCAGAAGCGGAAGCAGGGACCCATACGAGGAAAAGGAGTGTAATTTTGACTCTCACCCTTGGAAAAAAGAGATGCATTATGTAGTTATGTAGTTATGTCTCACCTCATTCAAAGATGAAGTGCCTTTGATTCTGGCTCTGTTTCAAGAAGGTAAAGGAATGGACGGGAGCTCTGGGACCTGCATCAGGTCTATAGACCTCTGATTGGCGCACTCCTATCCGTGTAGGCACGTTGGTTTATTTATTAGTTAGTTATATACGTACAACTGCAACATTAGATTATGGGAACTGCACGATGTCTAGGAAGAGGATGAGGAAATATAAAAATAGAGCATCGCACACTTTCAGCCACCCCTTGGATGGACTGCACCCCACTCTGGACACCCCTGAAACTGATCCCTTGGGCAGGGGCTGACATCCCAGAGCACAGTGATCAGCACATGGTAGGATTAGACACACTTTTGTTACATCATTGAATCGACGCACGAGTCCTCCTACATCCCGAAACAGTTTTGGTGGGGGTGGATCCCACACCTTGCTAATGCTCAGGGAACACGGCATGGTCCTCTTAGGAAATCAGGCGGCCCCTACGCTACCACAGTCCTATCTGCTCCACAATCCTATCTGCTCCCAGAACCTTAGCACTCCATCAGGGAGTCACAGGGAGATTCCGCATACAGGGTGAAGGTAGCTACGGCCAACACAGAACTGAATAGGTGTGGCCGTGTTCCAATAAAACTTTATCTATGGACACCGCAGGTGAATTTCCACATGGTCTTCACGTGTCGTGAACTTTTATTCTTTTTTAGATTGTTTCCCCCCAACCACGAAACATGGAAAAACCATTTTTAGCTCGCAGGCCCGTACAAAAGCGGGCCATAGTTTGACAGCCACTGGTGAGAACGTGGACTCTGGAGTCAGAGCTGGGTTTGGTCCCAATTTTACTCTTGGTGACTGAGTTCTCATCTGTGAAATGGCATCCCCTAGGGCTGCATGAGGAATGCATTGCTCACGACAGCTCAGCGCGGCATGAGGCACGCTGTGTCATCAGCAGCAGCAAGGATGTGTTTGTAACTCCCAGCCCTGAGGTCTGGCAGGGACAGTCACCCAGAGGCAGAACCAGGGCCCAGCTACCTTTCTGTGCGACATGTGCTCAAGAATCCAAAGCCACACCAAACCCCAGCACCTCCAGCCCATGTCTCCAGGAGCCCGCGCTGGCCCAAGGTCGCTGCGTTTGCTTCAAAGGAAATGTTACGACAACATCTGACAATAGTATGGGGGAGATCTTTCAGGAAAAATGCCTCGTGAAGGCCAGAGATGTGCAACGCTCTGTTCTTGAGGGGCTGGGAATTAGAAGACGCTTGCTCACCTCCCTCATTATCCTTGTTATCAGCGCAGGAGGTTTCCATGGCAACGTTGCATCCGGGCCCTCTCCAGCCGGTCTGGCAGACACACTGCCAGCTGTTCTGACCCAGTGTGCATCTCCCATTGCCGTTGCACAGATCGGGGCAGCCATCTGGTTGGAGAAATGGAGAGGATGAGAAAGAGGGACGTGAGGCCGCGCTGGGGCAGCAGGGGAGCCATGCAAAGGGGGAGCAAGGTCACAGGCAGCCGCTGGGCCAGCCTCAGAGTGGGCTGTGCCTGCCTTGGAGAGTCAGGGCAGCAAGCAATGCATGCACTTGCAAGACCAAGTGGGGTCCCAGATGCAGGGGATCCCCAAGGACACTGACCTGTGTGTAGGGGTCTGAGGCAACCTTCCCAAAGTGGGGAACATTCTGGAAAACTAAACTAGCTCTGAGCTTGTAACAGGACTAGCTAGGCTGTTATTTCCAGCCACTGGCTCAGGACTAATGCTACCTCAAAAAAAAAAAAAATCTGTATTTTCTTTCTTTCTTTTTTTAGAAGTGTCTTCTGCAGAAGAGAGAAAATTCCCTATCAACCCAGGATGGAGCCAAAGGGCCCTCCATCTTTCAGAATTTTGAAGATACATTTACGTATGATTATCACGGGGTTCTTATGGCCAAGGACTGGATGGTTCTACTGGGCTATTTTCACATTTTTGTCATATTTAGTTTTAAGGGGCACTTTAAAATGTTGGCTGCTTATCACTCCACCTGTTTATGGCATGATTTCAAAACCCTGCAGGATCTGGAGGCTGGGGAAGGAGTGGGTGCTGAGAGCCACGGGCTGGGAAGAGACGGGAATGTACGTGTGCCTGGGAGAAGGCTGTGGGGTTCACGTAATTCTTACTTTGTAGTTTTCTTCTCTTTTTTTGGGGGGGCATGTGTGAAATCAGCAGCCCACTGAATTCCCTAATCGCTTAGCACCCAGAACAAGCACTCAGCGCTCCTGACCTGAGCCTACTCAGACAGAGCCCGGAGGAGGGAAGAAGAAGGGGTGGGGGTGCTCCAGAGAGAAGGGAAGTCGCCCTTTATAGGATGTAGAGAGACGCACGGAATTGGTAGGGTGTGACCACACTCGCAAAACCTACTTGGCTGGCAAGAATTCCTAGATAGGCTGTTTAAAAATTTTTTTTTCTTTCTTTTAGCAGCTTTATTGAGGCATAATTTCCATACCATAAAATGTACCTGCTCTAAGTGCACCGTGCGATGACTTCTAGTAGATTTAGAGAGTCGTGCAATGCAGGTACGCTTTCTCATTTCACCGGTATGTCCCAAGCGACCCCTGATTTCACTGTCCCCAGAAAGTCAGTTTCCTGCACATCTCTCTCTGTCTCTCTGATTCTGCCTCTGCATCTGACACCATCTTTGTCTCCAACTCTCTCTTTTTTAGATCTTTTTTTATTTCATTATTTTTTAGTGTCGACAGTATTACAGATGTCCTGTCCTTTATCCCCCATTGACCCCCTCCTCCCTGCTCCCACCCCCTCAGACTCCCCAAACGATTGTCTGTGTCCGTTGGTTGTGCATACATACATATAAGCTCTTTGGTTTCTCTCTTTTTAAAATCTCTTTTCAAACCACACAGAATGCAGGGTGGACTGGGCCATGGCAGAGAGAGGAGGAGCTCCGTAATGATGGAGATAATTGATCTGAAGCCTTTCTGGCCCAAACCATCTGAACCTGAGGCCTTCCCCTGGCATCCTCTCTCTCTCCTCTCGAGTACCCAATATGACAAGGCCAATAAAATGCAAAGGGCATGTGGCAGTGGTGGGAATTCGAAGGACTCCTCCTAAGAAGAAAGGTCTGGAGGGTCTGAAATGGAGTTGAAACTTACTTCTTTAAGAAGTTTCACTCCTCAGAGCTTTTTCTTTCCCAGCCTTTCCCCATGGAGCCTGGGTCAGGACCTGAGGCGGCAGCAGGGTAAGTGACAGAGGAGAAGCTCCGTGTGGGGACGTCCCTGTAGGGAAGCTGTGCTTGTCTTTAGAAGGGAAACAAGGTCCCAGGGAATGTGTTTTCTTTGGCTGCCAGCCCGCATGGAATCCAGGATGCACACGGTACCACGTCTGCATAGCCCTCGCAAAGCCCAGATTCGCGCTTCTGTTTCTTTCCTTACCGACGAGGTGACTGGCTCTGCCTGGAACCCCAGTGACATCCTCCCTGTTCACATTGTGACAGTGCTGGGAGGGGAAGCCAACCCCAGGTTCAGAGAAATGACAGACATTTCTGCAGGAGCAAAATGGAACTCGGGGGGGAAGACCAAGGGACATTCCACAGGTTCTCAAGGAAAACAGAACATCGCCGACCTCCGGCCACCTCCGGCTTTACAATTTCTACCAGCCGAGTTTTGGGGAACGGGCCTCAGAGAGGACACTAAATGACAGACCTACCTACATGTGCTCAGCATGCCATCTGCTTATTGTTATTTAGCTACTCTGAGGTCTCGTGTTGGACTAAAATCATGCCCAAAGTCTCGAGAGAAGCCTTACTGTGTAGGAGACCCACGCCCACTGTATAAAATTTAAATTTGCAAAGAACACGGGCATGCCAGTCAGAGATGGGCACTCAAAATATGTATGCTCTTAGATGGAATGAGGCTTTTTCCCCCCTTTCTCTTTCTTGATTTTTTTTTTTCCTTCCCGACCAACTGAAGTGAGATAAACAGACCACAGTAGCGGGTTTCCTCCACATCATCTGAGGAAGATGAAAACACGAACAGTAGGAAGCTGGCAAATCTCTGAGAAGTTTCGGGGCAGCTGGGAATTAATGGACAGGACTTTGCTTTTAGCTTGAAGAGGAAGAAAGCAGCCTTGGTAGGTGCGTGGCGTTGCTAGGCAACCCCCAGCTACCCCCAGCACAAGTTCATTCTGCTGGTGGCCTTCTGAGGATGCCGCCGATGCATTGTGTCTTTAAAGTGCAAAGCCAGCTTCTGCTTCAGGAAAAACAAATGTAGGGAGCAATTAGTCTGGAGGGCAAATGGGTATCGGAAGGCAGATGGCGGCTTCTCTCTGGAGAGGATCCTATCGCTGGAGGTGGACTGGGCTTATGGGCTCATATTTGGGGATCCAAGAGGGCTCCTGCAGGAGACTCCTGATTTCAGGCGAGCTTTGCTGACTTCCCTGAGCGCCAAGCTTTCGAGACCACGATGCAGAATGCCTTAGGGCACAGGTGTTTGGTTCTTTGTGCAGCTAGAGAGCTGGCTGTCTGGAGGCTTCATCTATCATGAGCCTAGACCAATAATTCTCAATGGAGGCAACTTTGCCCGCCCCCCCCCCATTGTTCCCTCCAGGGGGCATTTGGCAATGTCTGGAAACATTTCTGATGACCACAATGTGGGGGGGATGCTGCTGCTCAACATCCTCCATTGCACAGATGAGTGTCCACACCAAAGACAGATCCAGCCCCAGAGGCCAATGGTGCTGAGGCTGAGAAGCCCTGCCCAGACCTAACACTCCACGAGGCCTGAGACGTCCTTGTTTGCTGAAGGATCCAGGGCCTCGCCTCATGTCAAGCACACAGCAGGTGCTTGAATGAATGGAAAGCAATCAGTAGTGCTAGATTACTGGAGCCTGGCCCTTATCTGTAGGCTCTCTTGAGAGTCCTGAGAAGATAGGACTCCTCAAAGGTGAGTCCCCCTCCCAGGGAGAACTTTCAAGGGCATCAGTGATACCTTGGGCTGGTTCTATCACATTTCCAATGCCTCTGGCAGAGCAGAGATAGAACAATTTCCAAGATTTTCTACACACAAAATTCCAACCACTAAGAAAATCTATTGGCACAGTTACCAGGTAGGCAGGCTTTTGCTTTAATAAAAATTAGAGTTGCTGCAGAAATTTGAGAAAAACAAACAAACAAACAAACAAACAAATCCAAACACACCCTTATATTCAGATGACTCCTCAATTTTCAACTCCAAGCCTGGACTCCAAGCTGCATCTCAACATCTCCATCTATTCACTCACAAGCACCTCAAACTCAATAGAATTCAGCCTCTTTGTCCTCCTTCCCCCCAAACTCTGATCAATGAATGACACCTCTATGTACCCCACTGCCCAAGACTGAAACCTTGGAGTCCTTCTCAATTACCATCCCCTGTCCACTCAGCTCTCTTATCTCACGTATCTAGTCAACAACCAAGTCTTGCCTGATTTTCCTCTTAGCTGTAACAAGTCCTATCTGTCCTTCCTCCTGAATGTCTCTGGAACCTGCCCTCTACCCCACCCCTATTAACCCAAGCCATGCTAACCCAAGCCATGCTCATTGTTGCTCTGGACCCTTGTCAAACCTCCTACCTGGTTCTCCCTGCCTCTAGTCTTGCACCATGATCCATTTCTCTCTATTCCTGCACGACCCTGGCCGGAGCCAGGGATCAAACTTGCAACTCAGGTATGTGCCTTTGACCGGGAATCGAACCTGCAACCCTTCGGTCCCAGGGCCGACACTCTAACCACTAAGTCAAACAGGCCAGGGCCACTTCTCTCTGTTCTTGACACTGCTGAAAACATTCTACAGCTTTCCACTGACCCCAGGGTGAAGTCTGAAGTCCCTCACCTACCTAACAGATCTTATGTGACCTTGTTCTCACCATGTCAGCCTATCTCAATACGCACTTAGGCTCCAGTCAGATGGAATCCATTGGGCTGATTTCCTTGTTTTCTTTTCTCATCTGCCTAACTTCATTCCATCCTTCTGATTCCCACTCAGAACTCCTCTCCAGGAAGTCTTTCCAAAACTCTCAAATCCAGGCTAGCTACGCCTGTCTTGGCACCTTTACTGCCGCCTGTTATCCTAGCTGCCACACTGTAGCCCACTGGTCTGGGCACCGCCCTGATACTTACTAGCCCGTGTAGCGGCCCTTCCTTAAGACATTTTACTGTCATCTGCTGGCAGATTGTTGTATTAAACGTTCACACCATCATTAACTACAATTCGAAGGGTGCCCCTAGAATTGTGCAGTGTACAACCAGACAGGTGTCCTGGGCACTCCTGTTATGACGTAACCCTGTCAGGGCGGGACCATGCCTGTCTCATGTCCTCTTGGATTGCCAGTACTCAACAAATAGTTGGGGGAGTGGATGAGCGAACGAACGACTTCTGACTGAAGTTGGCATCTCCAATGCCTTTGGCAGAATGGAAATGGAATGGTTTCCAAGACTTTTCTACACATAAAACTTCAAATGCTAAAAAAAACCCCAAACAACCCCCCCTCCCCCAAAAAACCTCCATCAACATAGTTACTAGGCAGGCAGGCGTTCTGCCCTAACAAAAATTAGGTATGAGCAAAATAACGTCTATAGCACAGTCCAAAGGGGAGCATAAATGCACTTGAAGAAAGCTATAATTACCATAAAAGGCCTTTCCAAAAAAGCATCAAGAAATGTTCTATCACGTGCAGCAATTCAGAGGCAGAAATAAGTGGCTAATGTGTAAGGGGTATGGAAAGAGAAGTCGCATTTTGACGTTCAACACCAGGCACACCTTAGACCAGCAGAGAGGCCAATGTGCTACCCAGCGGGAGGTGCAAGAGAAAACCCACAACAGGCTGCATGAGAACGGGGACGACCACAAGGGAAGCCGGAGGAGGGAGCTGTTCCTGCCTGCTTCTGGAGAGCACGAGGACAGCTCCCGCGTCCTGGATTAAACCCCCGCAGAAAGTCTTTTCTGGATCAAGGGAAACTTGAACTTTGTGTGGAGCCAGAGAGTTCTGGGATTAAAACATAGATCTGTCCCTTGCTGTCTGTGGGACCTTGAGCTGGTCAAATTAACCGTCTTGCTAATTAACCTTATTTGTTGCCCCTCCCAACAGAATACAATCTGCTCTAAGGCTGGGATCTTTGTGCTTTTTGTTCACTGATACACCCTCCGTGTCTAGAAAAATAGTGGCACACAACAGACAATAAATGTGTTGAGTGAATAACGTAACAGGGCTGATGATAATACTTCATCAGATGCCAGAAGGTTCAATGAAGTGACAAAGGCCACGATTTCAGCACAGAGCTTGGAACACTGTAAATGCTCAATGGTAGCACTCGTTCGTGTTGCTCTGATGGTTGCTATTACAAATATTATAATTAGTGGTAGGCCTTTTCTTCCACACGCAGTTTGAAAGGCAGGCCATTTCTCTTGGCCTCACCTCCAGATCAGGAGAAGAATAAGAACCTATCCTATTTCAAGTCTGAAGGATGGAGAGGTTTCACGGGTGTCCTCACGGCGTGGTTGCATCACATCCTGGGAAATGCTCTCCCTCTTATGACCACCATGAGAATCCCGCTGAGTGAGGACAAACCCCACTGAAGCTAAGGGCAGGAGAGTTGAAGGGAGAATAAATGGTGCCCCTTCTCTTGGGCAGAACTGTACCTTTGCATGTTAACTTAACTAGGGGACCACCTCTCCCTCAACTGTTTTAAATATCAATGTTTTCCGAGAGCTGTGCATTATGGGAATCAAGGAGCAACCACACACTGGAAATATGCAACAGAGTCTGCCGCTGCATTCCAGAGCTGTCCAGAGCTGAAAACAGCTGAGATGTCAGGGACCAGGGATCACCAGGTTCAGTGGCCATTTATCCAGGGCAGCAGCGACAAATGCTCAGGAAATTAATCTGGTGCTTCGAGACACTCTGGGGAAAACTCTAACTAATTTTAGGAGCCCTGGCTGCCAAGGGAGCATTCTGGTCTCAGGAAAATGGCAGGGCTGTCCCTCCTGCTCACGCCTCCGTTCCCAGGCTCAGATTGGCCCGGACACTCAGCCAGGAGCCTGAGCTTGGACAGCTGCCCCCGCTTTGGTAGAAAAAACATGAAAAATCCAGAGGCAGATGTTTCTGTTTGTTTCAACAGCATCGATGTCTTTAAGGGTTTGCACAGAGGCGAGTATGGGGGATGCTGGGGCCAGAGGGCTGGGAAGGCCAGTGATCCTTTGCACGGTCTGCTGCTCGTCTTCTGCTCGGCAGGCAGAAATCCCGCCCCCGCGCCCCACAGCCACAGAGACGGCAGAGCCCCCGCAGGTGATGTGCATTTGGATCCAGCTGTCTACTCTGCACATTCCCTGCGTGCACCTGGATTCTCACCGATCAGCATCATTTCTGTCTGCCTGGGAGAGGGAAGGCAGCCGGCTGAGCCTTGGCCTCAGGAAAAACGAACTTAAAAAAAAAAGAAAAGCAATCCTTCCACACTTGAGGAAAATGGGGAAAGAAAGACACGTCTTATTTTTTACTGTTTTGATGCTTCAAGCTCTTATTAATACATTTTAAAAAAAAGTGGAAGATCATGGGGGAGGAAACAGCGTTTAGGCAACAGTAACCGGGAATGACTCTTCTGGGAGAGAAAGGCCACGTCAGCTCCTCCGTGAACTCAGACTGAGTCACGGTCACCCCGTAGCACATAAGCCTGGGTTTTCCTGGGGGGGGGGGAGTCCGCTTCCTTCCCCCTGGAACATCCCCTCTCTTTATTCCATGTTGTGGGCCAGTGATGGGAGAACGTCACCCCGTGGCTGAAGCACACACACGACGGGGTCCACGCCGACACCTGCTGAGGACGCACCACGGGTCCCTCCCACTTCTTCAGGTCACAGCGTGGGCCTGGGACCAGCCGCAGCAACGTCCCCCGGGAACTTGTCACAAATGCACACTCTTGGGCTCCATCCCAGACCCACTGAGTCAGCACCTCGGGGAGGGGTCTGGCTATCTGCATCTTAGTAAGCCACGGGGTGGGGGTGGAATTCGGACGCCTGCTCCCTGTGAGGACCACGGCTTCAGCATTAAGTCCTAAAATTTTAAAAGGGCCTCCACGGCCCCGCATTACCTGGTCCTGCTTCTCCCCTCCTCACCTCCTGCCACTCAGGCTGTGCTCTCCGACCTCCAGCGCGCTGTCCTGCTGTGTCCTAGCACGTGGCCGGGATCGCTTTCTCGGCTTTTGCAGAGCCTGTTCCTAAACTCCGCTCCCTGCACTCTGGCCGAGGCCATGCCTCCTTGGCTCAGCCGGCATCTGCTCAGGGGAGGCCCCCGACGGCCAGCTCAGGCCCCCACGACATGATTCCACAGCACAACTCTGCCACGGCGCTCGCCCAGGCTGAGGGTGAGACCCAGGCAGCGGGACTAGTGTTATTTCCCGAGCTCCCCAGACGATTCCTGCCGACAGGAAGCTGAGGTCGAGAACCAGCGGTTTCCTGTCCACCTTCCCGGGCGCCGCTAAGCCTCCCGCACTCAGCGACTGCGACTCTGCAGTACACACCTGCTTTCCCACGGCCCACCCCGGGCCCGGCGCGGGGCACATTTGTTGCATGAACGCCTAAATGAACCGTGCGCCTTCTCTGCTGCTTCCCCGTGCTGTTGATTCGGCAGCCAGGAGGAAGGAATGTTTCCTGCTGGCCACACCCCAAGTCCCTGGATGGATGACATGTCTCCTAGCAAAGGAACAGCTGGTGGTAGCACAGGGTTCCAAACCAAACTGATGACAGCGCTGCGGACGAGCGCCGGAGCGGGTCTGTCCCTTTCAACTTGTACAGAGCTGACACCTTGTGACTGAAAGAGACAGAATCGAGGGCCCAGCAAGACAGACGAGAGGCGCGCCAATGGATTAAGAGGGTGACAAGTGTTCCACAAAGGCAGGGGTGACTATAACACGAAGGCCCAATGGTTTAATTTGGTTTTTGGAGGATAATCAAGTTGTTGTACCTGGTGCTGCTATTCCCACAGCTGTCTAGCGAATAACGAATGTGGTACCTACCGGGTATGGAAATAGGGACAAAGGCACGACTTTGATTTCTTATTTGTTATTTTTAACCATCCAATTTCTACACCCACTGAGCATCCTTATAGCCACAGGAGAGTCATAAAAATACAAATAACACCTAGGAGGCCTGTGGGCATGGACTTGTTACTTACTGCGGGGCCGACGGCTCTCTTTTTCCTAGCGTAAAATCAGGCCGACGATAAATTGCCTTATATTTTTTGTGGTTGCTGTTTGCAGCACAACTTTAGGAAATGTAAGAAAATCACTAAAATGTTTGTTTCTTAGAGATGTTAAAAAAAGGGGGGGGGGGCAAAGAAACTGCCCCAGGACTGTAATTATGGATTGTAGGAAGCTTTTAATATAATAACCATAGCAAACCCTCATGGAGACATTTTGGGGTGCCTGGCACTCTCTGGTGTGCCTTCCAAGCATTAGCTCGTTTAATCGTCACAACAAGTCCATAGCAGAGTTACTATTATGATTCTCACTTTGCAGGCGAGGAAATGGGGGCACAGAGGAGCAAAGTCACTCGGTTAAGTTGCAGAGTCGGATACTGGTAGAGCCAGGATTGGACACCAGGCAGAGGGGCTCCACAGTCTCTGCTTTCAACTAGGGTGACCAGCTGTCCCCATTTGCCTGGGACTATCCAGGATTAGGCACTGAAAGTCTCAAGTACCAGGACACCCCTCAGTCCCAGGCAACCTAGGATACTAGGTCATCACTGGGGACACAGAGTGAGGACTGGGCTTCTCTCACTGGTGGCCATGAGGGCGTGGTTGGGACCGAGGCAACTGCACCCAGGGGCCAGGGAGAGGGTGCAGACCTTTTTGCTGGGTGGCTGCCTTGAGCATGCTGGTGCCTCCAACAGACTCAGCTGCCTTCTGAAGCCAAAGTACCAGGTCAGCCCAGCAACCACATGGCAGCACCTGGGTTTCAATCTCAGCTCCGATCTTGGCCGAAATCATTTTATTACTGTCATTCCTGAGTTCCTGTGTCTGTAAAACCAGGGCAATGTAAGCACCTGGATGTTGGGGTTTCAAAGAGAGAATACATGTCACATGCTAATCATGTGTTAAGTAAATATGTATAAATGCACATGGTAAATGTTCCAGAGTTGACAGCTATCATTAGTATCGTTGTCGTTGTTAAGAGTCACCTGAAATGGCAGCAGGAGGGTGTGTAGCTTAGGGGAGCCTCTAATTTGTACCTGCACTGGCCATAAGGAGCGACGGCACATTACTGATTGAAATAGGATCCGTATGGGAAGGATAGCAGAGACCCCAGGAAGGGGCCCTCCAAATACTGACATGGAAATGGGAATGATGAGGTCATCTCCTGAGGGTCACATGCGTGAGATCAGCTCATAACGGATGGGATACGTTGTTCACGGAATTCCCCTTAAAATACAAGAGGTCTCCGGGGGGACACTGTGAAGGGTCCCAGGGTTTGGAAATCTCAACCAGGTGCAGAGAAGGATGTTAACAGAAAGCAGTGGTCTGCCCAGAGTGTGGAATGGGGGCCGGCAGAGCAAGAGCGAATCAAGGTCAATTCAGAAGTGAGCATGTTCCGCTCAATGGAGGGGGAAAAAGCCACGCCACCTGCCATTGATGAGTGGGTACCAGGGGCTCAGCACTTCACATCCTTATTATTTTATGGAGCCCAAATTACTGTCATCAACTGTGGTTGAAAAATCTGAAGCTCAGAGAGGTTCACTTGCCCAGGGTCATAATCACTGAAAGTGGTAGCAAGGGTTTGAACCCAGGCCCATCTAACTCAGGGCCCACGCACTTTGCTCCCCACCAGCCAGGTAGGATTCTGCAGGGAGGGCGTGGTCTCAGAATGTCCTACTCCTTGCTTTGATCCCTTGCTCCCCAGGCAATCTTCTCATCTTAACCTCGTTTCCCACACAGAGTTCGTTTCAGGAAGAGACTACACTGAGAAGAAGCTGTGGGTCATCTTCACTGTGGATAATGAATGGGTGAATTTGGGTTCACGTGAGGGCGTCAGTCTGGAGTTTGACCCACTCTGTTCACACAACCCTGATGGAGATGCCGAAGCTGAGGACCAGACGGAGCACCATGACGATCCTGCCACGGGAAGCCACTGCCCCATCTCCTGACTCAGTGGCGTGGCGGTCCCCAGTCCTGACCGCTGCCCTTGGTCACCTTGTCTGTGATGAGTCTAGTGTGTGGGAGTCAAGGGTGAAAGGGCCTCTAAGGGAGGAATACTATCCAACAGCAAACACTCACTGAGTTATATGCCCGGTTCCAGGGTAGAACCACGAGTTGATTCTTTCATTCATTTGGTGAACATTTACTGAGTATCTACCAAATGCTAGGTGCTTTCTAGATGCAAGGCACACAGTGGTAAGCAGAAGAGACCAAGCCTTGTTCTCAGAGATCTTACGTTCTACTGGGGGAGATCCACTATAAGAAATAAAAAATTTGCCCTGGCCGGTTTGGCTCAGCTGTTAGAGCTTTGGCCCGTGGACCAATGAGTCGCGGGTTCGATTCCGGCCAAGGGCATGTACCTCAGTTGAGGTTTGTCCCCAGCCCTGGTCTGGTCGTGCGGGAGGCAACCAGTCAATGTGGCTCTATCACATCGATGTTTCTCTGTCTCTCTCTCTCTCACTCCCTCCCACTCTATCTGATGATAAGTAGAAAAGTATCTTCTGGTGAGGAATAAAAAAAAAAAAAAAGAAATTAATATAGTATGTTAGATGGTGATACTTGCTATAGGGAAAAAAACAGGGAGAGGGGTTGGGGTGGGGGTGTTGTGTGATGGGGACTGCAGTCGTACATGGGGTCGTTGATAAGGTGACTGATTGAAAAGCATAAAGGAAGGGAGGAAGCGAGTCTTGTCAATATCTACAAGACATTAGTCCAAGCAGAGGACGTGTAGGTTCAAAGGCCCTGAGGCATAGAGCACTTGGGGTATTGGAGGGAGAGTAAGGTGGCTAGTGTGGCTGGAACAGGGTGAGCGCAGAGAGAGCATGAGGACAGAGTGATGGGGTAGGGCCAGGTCACACAGGGCCTGGGAGTCCACTAGAAGGATACAGGCTTTATTCTGAATGAAATGAAGCCACTGGGGGTTGGGGGTGGGGTTGAGCAGAGGAGCGACCTGATCTGACTTGAATTTAAAGGATCCTTTGTGCTGGGGGAGCAGACAGGGAAGTTGGCCAGGAGGAGGCCCTAGGGACAATCTTGATAAACCACGGTGGTGGTTTGGGCATCGTACCAGGCCCTGCTGCCATGACTCTACGTGGCACAGCTAATTCTGTATGTGTTTAGGGTTTGCTACACATCCCTCCAGAGGGAAAGACTTTTGGGACACAAAAGCAGAGCATGAAATACACTGTTCATAAAATAGCACTCTGGTGGGTACGAGCAAATTAAACCCTTCCACTGGGAATCAGCAAACACAGGAGCTCGAGTCTTGTGGAGCTTCTGCCCTCCTCCCAGCTGCTTCACTACTGAAAACAACATCTGGAAGTGAAGGGAAATGGTGGCATGGGTAGGAGAGCAGAGAACGACGGGGTCACCCGGACCCTGTCCCTAGGGTCAGGGCTTACAATCTAACATGGAACAGCTCTATCAAGCAAACCTCCTAACTTTCTTAATGTAATGACTTTGGATCACACAGCTGCATTTATTTTATCAGATTGTCTAGTTCTTGGCAGCAGGGCCACCTCAAACACCTTCCCAGGTTATTACACCTGGATTTTTAATCGCTTTGCATTCTATTTATTCCTATTGGTCAGCTTGACCCTTCTGAATTGTGGCACCCAAGCACACTTAAAAGCAGTCTCCATCCATCCATCCATCCATCCACCATCCATCCATCCATCCATCCACCATACATCCATCCACCATCTATCCACCATCCACCATCCATCCATCATCCATCCATCCATCCACCATCCATCCACCATCTATCCACCATCCACCATCCATCCACCATCCATCCATCCATCCATCCATCCATCCATCCATCCATCCATCCACCATCTATCCACCATCCATCCATCCATCCACCATCCACCATCCATCCATCCATCATCCATCCATCCATCCATCCATCCATCCATCCATCCATCCATCATCCATCCATCCACCATCTATCCACCATCCACCATCCATACACCATCCATCCATCCATCCATCCATCATCCATCCATCCACCATCTATCCACCATCCACCATCTATCCACCATCCACCATCTATCCACCATCCATCCATCCATCCATCCATCCATCCATCCATCCATCCATCCTATCTATCTATCTATCTATCTATCTATCTATCTATCTATCTATCTATCTATCTAATTTATTTATTAATCTATCAAATCTTCCTTACCAACCAATCTCTCCAAATTCTCTGAAGATTTGTTCTCAAAACACTACATGTCCAAATGACCTCATATAGTAACCATATTTTCTTTTCTTTTATGTTACTTTCTGCCTGGTACAGAAACAATAAAAACATTTCAATCTGTCTTCTGCTTCTCCACCCTCTTTTCTTTCCTCTGGCTGGCCTGGTGTCTCCCACCCCTGCCCTTACACATGAGTCAGCACCTTCTCTCATTCACCCCCGCCCCTTGTGACCCAGGTAACCCTGAGTCAGCATGAACTGAGGCTGCTCCTTGAAACTCTATTTGCATGTACTGTCCTAGTCCTTTTCTTAACACAGTTTTTAGCTGACCGAGGACTTGTGGGGAGGCCCCTGGTCATTTCAGGGTCTTTATCTACACATTCTGTGATAGTCTCGCTCAGCAGGGACATTTATGGGTGGCACAGCACAGGAATAAGGAGACTTGTTCTGGCCTATGCTATTGCTAGGTGCTCGACTTCAGTTTTGCATAACGAGTGTGCCCTTAGCAAGGAGAGAGCTTCCTCGTTGAAATCCTCTCACTGACGGAGAAACAAAAGCTCCTCCTTTCAAATACATTTTAAATATGCAAAACAGCAGTATGTTTCTGCTAAGTCACCTTTTAGCAAAACGGATAATTGAATGGTGACTGGGGGCTGCTGCTCAGCTGCAAACCTGCAGAGTTCACACACACACACACACACACACACACACACACACACACACACACCCCGAACCGCCGCAGAGCAATCCCCAGGAGGCGGAGAGCATGACTGATTTTTCCAATAAAGCTACAGAAATCGATAATCCTTGTAGACGGGACGCTCACCTCTCTACCCATCTCAGAGTGTCATCTCCCTCTGCCACTCCTCCCAAGCCCCCGTCTTCACCTTGGCGCGCGTCGCGGATTCCACGCCGCCAGGACGGAGCCCGAGTCCTCTCCCAGTTCTGCTGAATGTACCGTTTAGAGAGGCCCCGCAATGCGTCTTGATTTAGAGACGCTTGGGTTTTATGTGGCTCTGGGAAATGTTGTTTAGCTTTTCCGGAGCTCCAATAAGTTCTGATGTACGGCCCCGCATGCCTGCGTGATAAATGGCACACACAAGGACTTGGAGCTTTTGGAGGTCACCCCGTGCGGACTGAAGAACACAGCACAGATCCAGAGATACCCGTGGAGGGATCCTGGCTCCACAGAATGCAATGGCATCGCCCGCTGTGGTCCACGATGCCCGAGACTTGCTGCTTCTCCCTGACTGTGCTTCTAAGGAAAGTCGCCTCCCCGAAACGGACAAGATAATATGAGAATCGTTTTGTTTTCTTGGCTATTTCTCTGTAAAGTGTCGTCGGTACTAGGATAAGCAAGAAGGCTGGGCAAACTAGAAAGCTGCTACGTTAGACTCTGACAGGTCTCCCAAGTTCAGGCAGCCAGGCCGTGGTGTGAGGCATGTTAAGCGTCCATGCAAAATATGCTGTGATGGGCAATGCTGAGGTTGAGAATTTAAATGCACCAAAGTCAAGAGATTCGAAATGATGGTTCCCACAGCAACTATAACTCAGTTCTCTGGTGAATATAAAATTAACTTTATTGTAAAACATGCTGTTCAATTTACGCCTTAATATAGTCATGGCAGAGTTACAGTTGCTGTGAGAACGCTAACTCAGAATTGTTTTGAATAATTAATTTAATGAAAAGTCGGTGGAAATGTGAACTCTTGATAGAAAGTCAGCTTAAATAGAGGGAATCGGGCCAGTGGCGCCTAGGCAGTGAGCAGAGGAGAGTCATTTTCAGAATCTGAGATCACTTCGTGCGTTTTTTTTTTGGGCCTGGGGGGCACTGGGGAAGCAGAGACGCCCAATGTGTTCTGCCAGGGAGACTGTCCTCCATCATCAGATAAACACTATTGCAGGCGGTGACTTGACTCATAGGCCAGGCTGTCTCCCTGGTGCCCATATACCTTGATTTTATTGCTGCCTTCCAAAGTCATCCTCTCACTACATCTACCTGGGGTCAGAGCAGGTGATCAAAACAGTGTAATGATTACACCTGCTCTGTCAGGTACACCTGGATTTAGAACTCACCTCCCCGGCACTGACAGTTAAGACTGACATCAATTACCCAACCTCTCCGGGCCAGGTCTGGCACCTGTGCAATGATGACGACAACAGATTTTACCTCTTACCATTGATACGAGGATTAAATGAGAAAAGCTAGGTTAAGAATTCAGCACAGGGACATTTTATGGTCAGCACTCAATAACTGTGAGCTGTTATTATCTGAAAAGGGAACCCAGTCAATCAGTGAATTCAAAAGATAAAAGAGCGATTATTTGGCCTTTCTCATTATTTTAGTCTAAATGGATTTGGTATAAACCTGAGCCAGCAGGACAGGGGTGATACAGACAGACACATGGGTTGGCAAACATTTCCCAAGCAACAGTGTATCTGCAGCAGGGACCCTTGGGGCCACTTCTATTGAAGT
Organism: Tadarida brasiliensis; assembly: GCA_030848825.1. NCBI lineage: Eukaryota > Metazoa > Chordata > Mammalia > Chiroptera > Molossidae > Tadarida > Tadarida brasiliensis. Next base: position 114,892,652 of record CM061259.1, on the reverse strand, counting down.
TCTAGAAATGTATCAACCCATCATTTCTTCCGCCAGACGAATGTTTCTCAACTTTCTTTGGGTCATCATCTCCTTCCCCATGGACCTGTGTAGACCTTTCCCTCCTAATTCCTCTCTCCATCACAAAATTTTGATGGCACAGATATACTCTTTATCTGTTCATTTATTGCATATATATTTGTGTTTCGTAAAAAGTAAGACCTTTCTCACTCTCTCCAAAGAACTTTTTTACTTTCTTGGGGGTGATACTGTCCTCATACTGAATGCATGCATTAAGCCAACACATTGCTTGTTTAAGCTGTCCTCCAAATCGGAGGAGAAACCCCTCAGTCCTCTTTCCTTCTTTGAATCCAGCTCTCGACGTCTAACAAATGGGCCATTTGGGCAGCTAAGAAACACAGTGTTTTTGATGCTAACTCACGGTGGCTTCTCACTGTTTCCTCCCTAACTACTTCCCCAAGTACAGTGCGGCTTCTTCTTTTCTCCCTTAAATAACCTGAGGGGGTCATGCCTAGGGAATCTCAGGCCAGTCAGTGCGTACTGAGCACCAGCTGGGTTCCAGGCCCCACGGCGGGGTAAGTTAGGTTTTCTGGAGAGCCTGTTTTACCACCGGGTGCCAGGGCTGGCCAAACCAAGGGAATGGACTCTCCTGGAGACCATCTTCCTTGGGAGGCATGGTAAGGGTTTCAAGAGGAAGGGGTAAAACCGCAGCCTGGGAGGAAAACAAATAAAAAGGAAACCTCCGCCCTGGCTGGGTGGCTCAGTTGGTTAGAGCATCGTCCCCGTACACCAAGGCCACCAAGGCTGCGGGTTCAATCCCCACTCAGGGCACACACAAGAATTAACCAACGGATTCATGAATAAGTGGAACAACAAATCGATGTCTCTCTCTCTCAAATCAATAAAATAAATTAAAAAAAAAAAGACCCCCCCCACCCCCGCTGGCCCAGCAACATGCATTTCTAGCTTCGAAAGCCGTTCCCAGCCTGGCTTTAACTATTGCCTTTATGTATCAGTCTCATGCTGTTTCCAGGGGGCCTCTACCTCCTTGCCTTCAAAGTCTTGGCTGGAGGCTTTTTATCTCACTGTGATCGGTATCAGTACCATTTTAATGTCTCCTAAAAGACATCATTTTATAACACTGCAATCACTTGCTTTCACTGCTCAGAAAATATTTTAAAGTTGCATCACTTAGTGTAACCCAATCCCACTGGGGATGGAAGCAGAATTGTAAGTGTCAGGGTAAAGCCGTCCAGGTATGCGGAGATCAATGGGCCACCACCTCAAAGTGCCCCGCTGCAGCCAGATGCTCAGCGCAACCTGGAATTTTACCGCAGCTTCTTCGGAAACCCGAGCAGGGCGGGGGTGGAAAGTGCCCTGGCCGAACTCCTTGCTGACCGGTGCGTCTACCCAGGGGGCCTCCTATAGGAGCCAATTTAACTCGAAGGCCAGTTCAGCCAGGTGGGCTTGAGTCTGCCGGCAGACCTGCTGTGGGGTCATCTCTGGTGGCATTCCATTCACCAGACAACAGGACACTTCAGGCCTCACCAGATTCAGCAGCCCTGAGGATACCCATGGCTTCCCTGACTTTGCAGAACTTCTGGAATGCCATCCTGAGGCTGTTATAACAATGATGCCTCCAACATGGTGACCTTTTAACTCGCAAGAGTACATGTTTGGGTATGTGGATAAAAAATACAAACCGTGGTTTGTAGGTATGACACCCGGAGAGGCGCGTGCATGGAGCTAAAGAGAAGCCTCGGCCGACCTTCGAGGGCTTCCGTTCTGAACAGCCAGGCGGGAAGCAAAGTCAGTTTCTCCGAAGGCAGCAAAAAAGCCATCTCTTTATAGACTCAGGTATATAATCTCCATGCTTTAACATCTCCATGCTTTAAAAATATTCACTATCGATTTTGACCTCCCGGGACGAGCTAAAACGGCGTGATTGATTCTGGCTGTTCAATCCGCTGCACTTCTGACTAGATCGAGAGATTTCCAATGCTTCTCTGGGGGATCTATCCAGTTTTCATCCCCAGAAAAGGCTGTTTCTTTGGACTCCGGAGTGCCCTAATGGGTGGAGTCAGATGGGAAGATGGTGGGTACGACAGACTCCGAAAGTCCCGTTATCTCCCCAACACGCGCATTTGAAAGGGTCAGGCGTGTCTCTCGTTCTGCCGCTGCCTCCGAAGGGTGCTTACGGCACGCGTGCATGCAGAGAAAGACAATGGCTGCAGTACGGACCATGCTGGGGACTGTTCCCAGGGAGCGGGAGCCTGACCTGAGATGACTGGGAGGAAGAACAAGGCAATCTAGAAAGTGCAGGACTCGTGTGCTCTGCTCTCCTGGGAAAAAGATCAACAGGTTAACCTACTGTGCTGGACTCTTTTCTCTGGGTCAAGCCCGCAAGCCCAGGGAATCCCCCGGGTGGAGCAAGATGGAGAGTGACATGCACATGAAGTGAGGCGAAGGGGCTGGGCAGGGGGATTCTGTGGCAAAGCCCCTGAACCCAGTCACAGAGGGGCAGCGATAACACAGGCAGAACTCCAATCGCTGCCGGTCAGGGTGACTTTCTTGGCTGTTCTACCGAAGGCAACTCGGAGATCTTTGTTCCTGGCCCGTCACTGCACCGCTCCGGCCCTTAGCCCTGCTTCACATGGCCATTCCTGTTCATCCACTGTGGCCAAAGGGTGGGCGTGTCTGCCTGCTCTGCAAGGGAGACTGGAATCCCATCAGTCTCAGGAAGAGACGGGGATATGGGGCCCTCAGCAGCACGCACTATTAGGCACGTGTCCAGAATCCTGAAGACACTTATTTGGAGTTTCTAGGGTTGAACATTTGCAAGAGTAGCATTTCAGAGCATGGCATTCGACCAGTGTCCAATGCAGAGACGTGTTGTAATGGGTGCGGGTGTACCATGCAGGGCCTGCCGAGGAGTCAGATGGGTGCACACACGCACGCACACACAGACGTGTACACACACACACACGCACGCACACACAACAGGAATTAGTCACTGGCTCAGTCTGCTTGTACACATTGTTGAGATCTGGGGCTTGGCCGTCAACTAGAGCAGATGGAAGGAAGAGAAGCCAGAAAAGGGCAGCAGAGAGGCAGTCACGGGAAACCCTGCCCATGTTTCTTGGGTGCTGTGCTTGCCAATTCTGCAGACCATGGACTTCAACCAATGAGTCGACCTCGCTGCCTCATGTAACAGACTTTCTGTTGCTGCTCTGTGTGTGGGGCAACAGCTACCTGCCTGCTTCATGGGGTTGTTGTGAGGCTGGCCGAGGCAACACAAAGTCCTTTGAGCTCCTTGGAGAAAATTCACCAGGTAAGTGCAAAGCATCGCCATTGTACCATGGTAAGGAGACTCCCCCCAGCTTACACCAGTCACCAGGAGAGTTGGGCTGTCGAAGAAAAGAAGCCAGGGCTGTCCTAGTCTCAATCATGGCGTGACACCCCCTAGCTCAGGGCCAACATGCAGTGGAGACGTGTTAGTGGCCGCCGTCGGGTGCCCCGAGTGGCTCCCGTCTCGTTTGCATGGCCTGTCCAGCGTTCTCGCCAATTTCGAATTGCCTGCCAACATCTGAAAATTGGGAGACTAGGCGTAACAATCCCGAGGTCTGGCTTCTATTGAGACACAGAAAATTGCGCAGAACTCGGCTACGTGGCAACTCTCCGCTGGAGGTGGTCCTGTCTGCCCTCCGCAGATGGGCATCACTTGGCGGTCCATGACGGCTCCTTACTGCCTTACACCCTGCTCAGTGCACTCACATCGTTCCGGCCTCGTCCACACAGGGGTATTCGGGTCTACAACTCTTCCTGCCCTCCCTCCCCTTCCCGTAGTCAACAAAGATACTGAATTTATAGTGCCCTCATTATCCAAATCTAGGCCAACTCCCCTAACAGAGGAGAGGCCGCCCAACCTCCTTCTGCCAGGGGGAGAGAAGAAAACTTGGTTTCTCCCCCCACCCGCCGCCAGTAATTCCACCTTGAAGCCTCAAGGTTTTCTTCCTTGGAGATGCCCAAGCAGTAATCCAACTAAATTAGATTATAAGCGTCTGAAGGTTTTCATAATAAATAAAAATATAGCCATAGCTAAGAGAAGGTAAGACTTAATTAATGAGTGTTATTTAACCAGAACAAGTTGTGCCCTATATAGAGGATTAAAAGATAAATAAGGATAGGAAGGAAAATAAAAATTTAATGAGTTGCCGTCTTCACTTGATTTAACTAAATTTCTGGCGTTGTTGAAAATATGCACGGTTATGAGGGAGTCATCTGCGTGCACCCACGCAGTCTGACACCTGACTGCTTTCTTTTATTTAATTACGTTGTGTTACAAACGAACGGCAACTACCGTCTGAGGCTGAAGGCCTCCTTCCTTACACTGATCGCCTTGGGAAGCTGGGGGCGGGAAGAACGTGGAGACATCAACCAGAAAGTATTGGCAGAGACACCAGGAAGGGTGTCTCGCGTTAGAAAGCAGCGGAGTCTCATGAAGGCGAAGCAGCGGGGGTCTGAAGTTCCCCGGACTGTCGCCCAGCTCTCTGGGAACCACTCCTCTCTGCCCCTGCTGCCCAGGGACTCGCCCAGAGGAAGCACGTGCTGCACCTGGCACCCATCAGGTGCTCAGCCGATGCTTCGTGAGTGAATGAATGCACCTGCCATTGCTCAGCGCGAAGCAGACGGCAGGGGCGGACCCTGACACACACGTGAGGGCACACATGTGGCTCCCGGGTTTCTGCTTCTGACACCCACGTTGTTGCAACTGGAAGTCGGATCCCCCCGGGCCATTTCTACACCCCCCCCCACCCCCCGGCAGTATCTCCCTCTCTGTGTTCTCTCTGCTCTGGGCGTGTAACCCGGGTATCCCACGCTCGCCTGCACGAGCGGAGAGGAGGAGGGCCCAGACGCCTGGGTTCACACATCAGGCTGAGCACCCGGCCTCTTTCTGGGGTGGCACTAATGATGTTTAGTTTACATTTATGGACTGTCAACTCTGGGTCAAGTGAAGTCCTCACAACAGTCCTACTGCTCCCGATTTACAAGCGGGAAAACACCAGGTGCTGGGGAGACACAGCTTGCCAAAGGGCACCGCACTTGCAGGGGTGGGGGCTGGGTTCGAAGCCAGGCCTGTTAGACTCAGAGCCCCTGCAGTAACTCCTCCGCCACACCCTCCCCCACAGCAGCCCCGCCCCCTCGACGCAGGATAACCGCAGCAGAGAGCATCACGAGAGAGAGAGGCGATGAGTGTTAACAGTAAGCACAGAGGAAGATGTTATATTCTACAAACACCATGTGGGAGATTTTGAGCGTGTGGAGTAATGTTGTGTAGTATGTGTTTCAAGCTGTTTAATTCTGGGCAGATTGTTTTCTGTGCTGGGCAACTCTGTGACATGATAACATGTCCTGTATCAGACCCTGGAGAGCAGGTCTGTACGTGAACCGATGCAGCTCTTTCTTGGCCCCATCACACGGAAATAACAAGTTACATCAGCGCACATTCAAAGTGTGGCGGGAAGTCGATAGCAACATGCTTACGGGACCCAACTCGACTGGCTTGGGTTCCCCTGGATTAACAGGGAAACGCTAGCTTCTCTCACTGCCTCCGGTATCTTCAATCTCTCCCCCTCTTCATGGGGATGGCAATCCTCATGCCATCTGGGCTTCCTGGGCTCTCCAGTGCCTAACGCCCGAGGCCAGGGTGCTCTCTGCAAAGCACCAGCCACCGGTGGCTCTGTGGTTCCTGTCATCGGGGAGGAGTATGTCTAGGATGCAGTCATGTGACCTGTGATCGACAGCTTGCTAGCTTGTTGGAAAAAAATCAGGTCCAGACGTGTCCTCTGTGCTTGCGAGGTGGCTATTTCATAATCACTGGGGGCCCCCACCCTCTGGCATTATTGCTAGACAATTAGACAGGGCTGTCTGGCAATTCCTCTTGAATTTGAAAGCATGATTTAAAAAAAATTAAAGAAATGCAATTCACACTTAGCAGAGCCCATGATTCTGCTTACAGCTTTAGACAGATGACCCTTTCGGGCCAAGTTCTGACAACTTCATGGCTAATTTACCAGGTGCTGCTGCAGCCACACTTGAAATGTGTGGCCCGGGAGTCTCATCAATTTTCTATGAACAGCAATGATGTGGGACTTTCTGTCTCTAGGACATTGGTCAACCCTTCCTTTCTCTAGGGTCTGGCAGGATGTGGTTTTTGTGATGTATCGTTTCGGCTGCATGGTGCTGGGTGGTTGGAGCGGTCAGCTGCCAAGATCTGAGCCAGAAACTTCTGGACACCTGGGGCCTAGAGGATCTGAAGCAGTTCTCTCTCCAGTCCTCCTGTGACACAACCATCAGGAGGCGGAGAGCACAGGCTCTTACCTGCAGGTGAGCTGGCTGAAAGTGGAAGGGACCCTAACGTAGGCGAGGAGGCACAAGGAGGTTTCGTAACGAGCTGGTGGGGAAGGTGATGGGGTTCCCACCCGAGTCCAAACTGGGATTCAGAGCCTGGCTCTGTGTGAAGACCTGTGAGCATCTCCCACCAGCCCTGGGTGTGTGGAGGGTGTCTGAGGGTGGGGGGCAGTGAGGAGAGGCAGAGGACCCCATGGCGTCTGCAGCCCAGCCCTGCGACAAACCCTGGACATCTGCGAGAGGAGCTACAGGCAAAGAAGAAGAAGGCTGTTTTCTCAAAGGAACATGGACCCGGCTGATCAAGTCCGCAGTGTGGGGGAGGGCGGCCCTCTCTCCTCCGCTGGCAAGCACAGCAGGACTTCAGCAGAATGCACACGAAGGGCGCCCGCTTGCACACTGCTGGCACGGACCCTGGCAGAGGGGAGGCCCTGCAGGGTTCCCCTGAAGTGAATTTTGTAGGCAGCAGGTTTCAATGAGGACACCGAGCCGGAAGAATCGGAATGGGCTGGACGTGATCACATAAGACACCACTGGAGACTGGTAGAAATATTTGGGGTGAGAGTGGCGGTTGAGTTGAGCCATGTCTCACGTCACCTCCGGGTCTCGTTCGACTAATTTCCCTGACCACGTGGAAAGGTATATACATCTGTGCTGAATTAATCTCCTCACTTGGCACTTGACCAAGAAGAGTCAACCACATCTCCAGCCATCTGGGACCAGAAAGAGAGGCATGCCACCACGAACCACGGAATGAGGCTGTTTGTGGAGAATTCCGTGGTGAAAGCTATCAGAAAAGACTGAGCAGGCTCCTGAAGGATCTTAATAATAATAATAAAACCCACTGGCTGGTAGCTTTTAATTACTTTGCAGATGTTGCCTCCTATCTTGGAGGACCAAACAGGCCTCCCCCTTACTGATTACAATGAAAATATGTTTTTAAGAACAAACACTTTACTTAAAACTGGGGATATTTTTTAATTAGAAGAAAGATTAACTAAATGCATTTTCTCTTGTAATTTAATCCATTCTAATTATCCCGAGAATGTTTATGATGAAATACTTAGCTTGCTCCTGGCTGCTACTTGGTACGGTTTCCTTATTACCCGTGAAGGAAGAGACTCAGAGATGGTCACTGAGAGGGTGACCTTCTGTGAGTCTGATTTTGATGATGCACAGAAAGGATGAGGAGGAAAGCAATACACCCCGACGCTGGCTGGTGGGTTTTCACAAGGATGACGCCCTATTTTCCACAGGCCATCAAGACGAGCCTTTTGAAAAGAGCCTGTGACGTAACGTGCTGTCACGGAAGTGGCTTGGTCTGAGACTGAACCCCGTTGGGTGGGCCACTTGGGAGGAAGTGTAAAACCTGCTTCTTACATGAACGTCTGGGGTTCTGTGTGGCTCCTGGTAGCCCAGGAGATGAGCAAGGAACTGCAGAGACTCCTCAGAGGCTGTGCAGCAATGCAGCGTGGGAGCAATGCGGATACCTGTGAAGTTTATTGGGCTGAAGAGGGACAGACGATCAGTGAGAGTTTGGGTCTCCAAAGGGCAGGTGTGCCGCTGAGTAGAGCCTCCTGGGTTATCTCTTGGGCATAGCAACACTGCAAATATAATTTTGTCACCCAGAGCCCTGAGGAATGAGATAGAGTGAGTGAAGGAGAGACCAGGACAAGGTGAGAAATGCCAGGTTCCTTCTGAAAGGAGCACAGTATCCTTCTGAACTTCTCAGGAACTCGTCTGCGCTCCTCACTTTGAGAAACACTGGCTTACAAGAACTGACATGTTGTCCTGTTCAGTAATAACAGAATTCCAAATGACTACTTAAAAAGAAGTCTTTTAAAACAGTATTCATTATAAAAATCAACCCAGAATTAAAAACAAGTTTTCATAGACCTCTTGGGTCCCCCAGAGTAGGTCCAAGAGGTCTAGTTTGAGACATTTTGGTCGAAAGTAGCAAACTCCCAATTTCACAATAAGCCTCTATTAACATAAGGATATTCAGATATCTGACTCCATGTACAATTGGGATGTTTGGTAAAATAAGCAGGTTTAATTCCAGGTAAGAGAGGCAGTTTATGTTTCTCCGTAAGAACTAGATTCCGGCCACATTACAGAACTTGTTTAGGAAACGAGCAACGGGTAGGTGTTATTTTTGACATGCAAGTAACTGCTTGATGGATCGGAGGCAGATACATCAAAAGGAGGGTGAAGGGAGCAGAAATGTCTTACTGAGACGTTATTTTGATAATCCTCCCTTGCCCTTTAGTTTCTTACACTGTTACTAGATAATGATGGTGATGATGGGGGATGATGATGATGATGATAATGACGTCAGCTCACTTTTATTTGGCTCTTACTCTATGGTGGGCACTGTGCCAAGTACTTTACATAGAACTCAACGAGGTAGGTAGTTTTAGTATTCCCATTTCACAGACAAAGAAACTGAGGCACATCAACGTTAGGATTTGATCTCAGGTAGATTGACACAAAAGCCTCTGTCTTAAGCACGTCATTATCACCCTGGCATTGTCCTGAGTCCAGGAGAAGCTGACACACGTAGCTGAGACCCTGTTTTAGCCCCTTCTCCTTCTATTAACAAACACAAATATAAACGGATACAGTGGGGTCTGATCAGTCAGACTGTCAAATGGTTTTCAATGCACCGAAAGATTGCCTAGGTGAACCGGGTATCAATCGGAGCTGAGATGAGCAGACAGACTAACAACAAAGCACCACTGAGTATCTTCAGCAATGCGACCGCACACCACCGGCTGCACCAGCACTCTGTCTACCCCTTTAGTGTCAAGCGTATATGATGGAGTCCAGCTGGAAACTCTCCCTGCCCCTTAGAACAGCCCATTCATGCTTTTGCATCGAAAGCAATACAATTCTGGACACAGACAGGTCCTTAGATATCATCTCATCCACATGTGTTCTAAATCCCGTCAATTACATATTGCATTCATATTATTTGCAATATCTACACTTTCATTTACTTAATATTTTTCTTTACATTTCCTCAGGCCTAACATTGCTAGCTACTTTCGCCACATCCCTCAGCAATAATACTAGTACAATCACGAGTGTGAGGAACTAGTTATGGTTTCCCCTAATACTTATGTTTAAAAGCCCTACGTAAGTATTCAATAACATATACTTGTACATTAACAAAAAGTGTCTCATGTTTGTGGACCACATTCTGAAAGCAATTGTGTGGTCCAACCCCCTCATTTGCCCCAGAGGCCAGGAAGGTTGGGTGACTTTCCCAAGGGCACCTAGAATGTTCCTAGCAGAATCAAGCCTAGAACCCAGATCTACCCCTCCCCCACCCCCCCAGGTCAACCTAGTCTTCATGACACCACAATGACCAGACAGCAAGGGATGAGAAAACGCCCATCGCAAATACCGAGGGAGCTCAGCTCCCTAAGGCCACCTGCTTTCTTTTCCTTTTCATGTCCAGTCTCCAGTGCATGTTGTGGGAGGTAGACTCACAGACTTGGAAATGGCCGCTCACCACACACACGAGGGCAGCACACCCCATCTTTTCAACAGCTCTTGCTCTTCCATATTTTCCTTTCTTTTGAGTCTGGAATCTTCCTCATGCTAACTCTTTCCCGTGGCTTTTCTGGTTTTAGTTCTTTGCCTTGGCAAAGTCGGTAATATCAAGCTTTTTACTCTTCGGGTCTGGCCCTGTCACTGTGGGCTACAAGTTCGCTTGCACATTAACGGGATCCTGAAACGTCAAGGGGACAGTACAACGGGTGCTCAAGTCACTGTCATCCCAGAGGGGCTCGTTACACAGGCAGATGCTATGAAGTCACGTAGGAAACACCACACAGAAGGTTTCCATGTAGACTCCAGAATGGCTGAGCCGTAAAGCCAGGACAAGCTTTGTGTCTATCCAGTCTATCTTCCAAACTGAGGCTGGTCACCCCTCTTCAACATCGAGGCCCAGAAAGTAAGCCCTGTCAGTGACGAGAGTCTCACTACCTGTGAGGCAGTTCTCCTCTTTCATTGTATTTTCCTTTCTGCAGTGAGGTGACAGTGTGTTCCTATAACTTCTACCTCCTGGTACTTGTTCTGGGTTTGGGTAAGAAACCTGAGCAGACCGCTTGACCCAGACTCAAAGAGAACTTCTGGGTACACAGCGCTTGCTGGACTTCAATGAGAAGGCTCAGATTTTGGGCAAATTGTAGGGGGAAAAAATCAGCAGTGGAACATCTTTTGTACTTTGCCAAGAGGTTGTCTATAATTTTTAACATGAAAGACCACCACTTTAGGGTCTCACTTCAAAAATGATGACGCTCCTGGGACAGGCTCCAAGTAAGAGCCCCCAGAGGAATGGGTGAATTAGCCCATCCGAGGATGAGCTGTTTCCACAGACCTGGTGGTAAGGATGGCTCCACAGTGGTTAATTTCATCTCAACTTGATGTCATCGCAGAGTCATGAAAGCTGAAATGCTCAAGGATAATAGCTACCAGAAAAACGTTTCCGTAACATAGAATGAACCCGGAATGAGATGCAGAAGCAGCTGTATTCAGTCTGAAGCCGGTTCGTTTGACAGCCGCTCTCTTCCCCAACCTGTTCCCTGTAGCTCTGAAGCTCTCTCCCCCTTGGACTGTGACCCGTCTACTTTTGATGACAATCACTTAATCAGCACATCAGATTGCCGCACGGCTGGTTTTACCTTGGGTAAAGATTCATTTTCCTTATTAACATCACAAGAACCTACTTCTTCCCCCAACCAATTAAAGAGGAAAAATAGAAGGGCCCCAGTGCGACAGAAAAAAGAGAAAACTTTTCTGACTTGTGGCACATGGGCAGGTCACTCAGCCCCACATGGTCCTAGGAACCGTCCTCATGATTCTGAAAAGCAACTGGAGGTCAGGACCACAAAGACAAAATAAACAAGTTGGAATAACTATTACAGACATTACTCGCTGCCCAGACACCTAACAGTTCACCTAGGGTCGGTGCCTAGTGATGGTGGATTTATTCTATGGGTATGTTAGGTTGTATTATTGAGAATAGATGTCTGGACAGTCCACATTCAGGACATAATAGCAACAACTCTCAATTAGCATTTAGCTTCCCTACTTGCTTTCACCAGCAATATGAATGTTGATTTCTCCCTGTAATTGCCCAATTATTCTGCTCACAAAATACACTAACAACTACTCTATTTCTTTATAAAATAAGAGATGCTTATCTGCATTTACTATAGTTGATAGTGATTTTTGACCTATTCTTTGATTCCTTGGGCCTTGGTATTATAGCCTCAGATGGCTTTCTGAAGTTAAATCCCCTGTATTAATTAGGGGTGGTGGTGATGGTAGTGGTAGGTTATAGAAAAAAACAACCCATTTTAGGATCATATTTAAAGAATAAAGCTATTCTAACTACGCAATGTGTCTTCTGATTTATTCATAAGAGTAAATGCAGGCTATGCAAAAAATGCGAATACATTGCGAAGATATACATGAATTGTGCTTGATTTGGATGCAAAGAATATTTCTTATTTATGCAATTCTGTAAATTTTAGCCATACCTTATATTTAACTTGTTAGAAAGAGGTAATATAAGAATCGTTGCTTGGTAGAATCTAGGCTACCAATAAGTTAACTCTAATGGTTAACAACAAAATGGTATACCTTATATTTAAATCCGTAGCCACATATACTAAATTTCCAAATATAAAAATATAACTTGGTTGAAGAAATTCCAGATGTGCATTTGGCTAAACACGGATAGATCCTGGTGACTCTATCTGATTGTGTTAGAAGTTTGTATCTTTACCATCATCCTTTCTCCCCCTCTACCGTCTGGCTTCCTTCAGCAAAATAAATCTGGTCCACAGTGCTGATGTGAATTATTCAGTGGACTATTTGCAATGGCCAGCAAACTGCCTCCCCTGACCTTCTGAAGATAGGCCACAGACAACCCAAGTACCCCAACACTAGCCACTCAGTGCTCCGCCTTACCCCAAATCTCCCAATACGTTGTTTGCGGACTAGGTGCCATTTCATTCTTATTTAATTTCAAAATACAGCATCTGGGGCTCTGCTTGGAAAGGACCAAAGGCCCTTCTTTTCTTTCTGATTGTCAGTATCCCCAAGGAGGAGGACCGAATCTGTGCTTGTAAATTGTGGCATTACTTAAAATGAATTGACAGGAGTGTCTGCTCAAAATAAAGGATAAAAACCCCATGAAACAGCTCTGGGGCCAGAGGTGGGAAAGCAAAAGAAGCAATTATGCACACACGAACACCTCTAGATTCTGAATAGCAAATCTTACCAACCAAGGTATGTCTGTTCTTTTTTAAATTTATTTTTTATTGAGCAAACCCCAGGAAGCACAACTATGAGGAGACAGCATCTACCCTACAAATAAAACCAGAGAGCTCTAATTTCTCACAAGAAAAGACTTTGGTGATAAAGATCTTTGTAAATCACATAGCACCAACTCATAAAGTCATGAGAGATCATTGTTCTGAACAGGTGACTTGCCCGGATCACCACTCTCTTCATTTGGGGAGCTTGACTTGGCATATACATTTGCAATTTCTCTAATGTCTCTCAAGAATATCTTAGCGCATGGAGATGTGAAACTTGAACCAAATACTTCAAGTAGCAGAAACACCTTTTTCCAATTCATCTCACCCAAAGGGCTAGCAAGAACGAAACATCTCCTGTGTTCTCCTGCTGGCTATGTCCTCACCATTTTCTATTGAGACTCAAGTCATCATTTCCCATCTCATTTCTAAAGGCCCCAGAGACACTTCAACTCAACTGCAGCTTTCTCTCGAATCCATGCGGTGATGCATGTACCTTCTCCCTTTCTCTTGGCCCCTGATGTCCTGCAAGCCAGGACTGGGCTCCCTCTCCCAATGCAAATGCTGACCCGCCTCTCTCCTCTCTTTCTCCATCAAGAATTGCACGACTCTCTAATTCAGGTTGGCCATTTTTTTTTTTTCCTGCAAAGAGCCAGATAACCAATGGCTTTGTGGACTATGAGGTCTCTGTCCCAATCATTCGACGCTGGGACACAACGTGGAAGCTGACAGTACATCGCCAAATGGGTGTGGTTATCCGCTAATAACATTTGTTTATGGACACTGAAATTTGAATTTCATATAATTTTTAAGTGCAAGAGATATTAAAGTTTTTTTTCAACCCTTAATCATAAATGTAAAATCTATTCTTAGCTCATAAGCCATAGAACAACAGGCAGCAGGCCAGATTCGGCCCCGTGGCCGTGGTTTTCCAAACTCTGCTCTGGTCCATCTGGGCTGCCCTCCTGTGAGCTCTTCCCAGAGTAGGGATGGGTGGTAGGGAGGAGACAGCCAGCAGGCATCACTGCGGGGCACTAAACCCTCGGCAGATGTGGGCAGGGGAGAGCCAAGGGGAGGTGAAGCTGGGTTGTGTATGGAAAGAAAGTGGGATTTTCTATCTAAAGGTTATTGGTGGGCAAGAGCTCTTTTGTGGGGGGAAGCCTGGGGGAAATAGAGGTATAGGGGAGGGGAAAGTACTTAAATCACAGAGGGCATGCAAAAATACATCAAGGGGAACGTCCCTGACAGTGGAAGCCATTAGGAAGAATTTTAAACTGTCTTGTAGTGGGCTGTGCACATCCCTCCCTTGAAAGTCTTTTGAATTCTCCCGGACACTCTGAGGGGAACTGAGGATGGAAGTGGCCGCAGGGGAGCAGGATCTGGAGCACCATCGAGAGATTGCAAAAACCATTCACTGCCAACAGGCTGTCCCGGCAGGGTCCCAGTGCTACGGCTGTGGCCTGGATTGGCACGCTGCCCTCGGGTGTCCAATTAGATGGAACTGGGGGAAGTCTAATGCAGAGTGCACTTTATCTCTGCGTAAGCACCCAAATGAACAGCATGGGAAACTGAGTCTGACCTCACGAGTCAGCCCTGGAGAAGCTCCTAACCCCGTCTCTCAGGCCAGGTGGACGATCTGTGACTAGGGTTTTGGGGCTGGGACAGAGAGGACGGCCCTCAACTGGATGGCTAGAACCAAAGCGACTTCAAGAGGCAAGTCAGGAGTTTGGAGACATCTCTGGGCGTTTTCATGCAAGCCAGTGAATTAGCCGGCTTGGCATGAAACGATTCCCAGGCTTGACTTGATTAAACAACAAGTCTGAAAACCGGAGGTAGAACAGAGGGCATCTGAACTGTTCGAGAGATGTGGAAAACCAAAGAGCTGTGGCTTCCTCCACCTCAATGAAAGGGAAAATGGAATATATTCAATCCAGTATTTTCCCATCCTAAACCACAATAATGACCCCCCAAAAAAACAAATAAAAAAACTTGAGAACTATTACTTCTCAACAAAGAAAATGACCTCTAAAAACCATTCTCAATCAGGGCTTCTAAAGAGAGGTGGCTGAGAATGGAATGGGACCAGAGGAGGCACCTGGTGAGGTGGTGGTGAGGGGAGGGTCAGGAGCCCAAGGAAGAAGCCTTGTCTAGGGACAGCAAGAGGGTGCTCAAACCCATGTCAGTGGTACTTGGCTATCCAGGAAGCCTGGGGATCCTGCCTGCCTCCAACCTGGTCTAAAATAAATGAGTTCAACTGCTGCCAGCGAGCAGGGATCCAGTGACCCAGTCAGCTGGGAGGACATCGACAAAGGGGTGACTTACAGACCACGGTCACTCGGGAGCTTGAATCTCCGGGTCCCAACAATTTCCCATGCGTGTACATTTCTCCCGCCCTGAGAACAGTAATTTGGATAGATTTTCTGATTTGGTCCCTTTCCTCCCAATCTCGAATTCTGGAAAGAAGGGAAAGTCCTTTCTAATGGGGGACCTCGCCTTTCCCTTCGCTGTCCCCTGGGGGATTTGGAGAGGCAGCAAGGACATTGGAGAGCACTGTGTCCCCGAAGGAACAGCCGGTGGCAATGCACGACCGTCACTATCGATCTACGATTTATGAAAATAAAGCAATATGTGCCTGTTTCGGTGCCTGCCGTTTGCCTACCAATGGTGCAGTGTTCACCATTCCAGCCCTCTCGGCATTCACATTTGCCGTCTTTACAGGTCCCGTGCTCAGTGCAGCGGGGGTGGCACACGCGCTGGTCACAAGCGGCGCCTGTCCAGCCCTCTTCACAGCGGCAGGCTCCCCCGATGCAGACGCCGTGCGTGCCACAGTCTACTGAGCACACTTCTGGAAGAAAAACAATGGTTACAGCTCAAAACCACAGCTGGAGAAACCCTCCACGGCGGCCAGACCACGCACACGGCCCGGGTCCCTGGAGCAGGCCCCAAGGCCCGGCACTCTGTCGCCTTGGGAGGCCTTTCTCTCCACTGGCTGGGGACTGATTTGTTGCTACGTATTTTCTAGAGCGGCGGTTCCCTGGACCGGCAGCATCACCGTTACCTGGCAACGTGTGCCTCGGTTGGACCTGCTGAATGAGCAACTCTGGGAGTAGGGCCCAGGAATTTGCTCTGACACATCCCCCAGGGGGTCCTGATGCTCACTTGAGTGTGATAACCAGTGTCTGGGAGCGGAGAACACCGCAGGAGATCAGAGAGTGGCCATCCAGTTTGGCCGTTGCCTGGGAGGTGCCCACTTGGAAAGAGACCCGTGAATCCTGACTCCCTAGCCAGCTGGGATGCTTTCTCCCTGGAGAGCCTGAACTGACCCAGGGCCCCCTGGGGACCCCACAGCTCCATCCCCATGGTGACGACAGACCCGCACCTTGGTGGCAACGATGACCGCTGTGGCTGTTCAGTGTTTACACAGCCTCTTTCTCAAAGGAGCTCAAAGTCTTTTGTGGTTGGGGAGGAGACAGACAGACAGATATGCACTCTCTGGCGTTCCAGACCTCTCACGCCAGGACAAGCACGTGCCAGACATTCATCCTTACGACAGACCACTGAGGGAGTCGTGGTGCGTCAGGCCTGGGGAGGGGAACCAGATGGGGGGGGCAGTGACTCAGGCAAAGTCACAGCATGTCATTAGCACATGGGGCCTCGCCTCTAGGGCTCCCCTCCCCCTCCTCCACAGAGCTTGGCCTGGACCACGAGCATCAGAGCTGAAGCCAGATCCCAGTGGCTTCCAAAATAGCCCCTTTGAACCGACTCTCCTTTTTTTTTTTTTCTGTTGGCAATGAAATAATAATTTCTTCCCCATTGCAGGCAAAGCGTCCCATAGATTCCCTTCCTGATTGCTGTCTCACTACCCAGGGGGAGGGATGGGACGATGATCCCCTGCCTGGACGGGCCCTGGTCAGTGTGAGCGGAGCCATTCTCGGGAAGGCTGGGGCTGGCTTGAACTGTCGAACCATTCCATTTGAAGGTCACTTGGGAGGTGAGACACATGCTCTTAATTTTGGGGAGAGAAAGTGCACAGCACAGCTTCATTCTCCACCTGTCACGGGAGCTCCGCGGAGCTCTGCAGCGGCCTCACGCTGCCCCCGAGGGAGCCTCTTGGCTGGTTTATGGGATGTTCCATTCAGCTTGCCTGGGACCGAGCTGCTCTGTTTTGTTTTCTGGTACCTTCAGGGAGTATACATCAGAAAAATCTACAACGCAAATGGAAGCGGTCCTCCTGGCCCCTCATCTATCTGCAGTGATGGACCCAACGAGGCACGGGAACGATGCAGTGGGTTTTCTGTTTCCCAAGGACCACAGACTACATGGCGGAGAAGAGAGTTAAGAGACCCAAGTGCAATGGACCAAAGGCCCTGTGACCCCAGCTGAGTGTGCAGAGTAGACGCCCATGCGTTTGGGCTCATGGAAGGACACAGGGCAGGAGTGCTGGGGAAAGTGAGGAGAAAACCCCTCGGCTTACCAACAGAGCAGTCGGGACCCATCCAGTTGGGATCACAGCTGCAGAGGCCGGTGTCGGGGAGGTAGGTGCCATGCCCGCTGCACTGGTCTGGGCACTGGACCCTCGCCAGCTCACAGTTCAGGCCACCCCAGCCAGGGCTGCAAAGACATTCTCCGTTCACACAGACCCCGTGGCTGGAGCAGGTGGGATCCAAGCAATCAACTGGAAAAGACGAACAGGACAATAGCATCACTCATGGGGCACGAGACTCCAGATGATAGCTGAACGGAGCAGGGGTCCACCAGCTCCGACCCCCTCGCAAGCAAACGGAGCAGCCAGGTGATACTGACACGGTCCCTTAAAGAACTGAAG
This sequence comes from Tadarida brasiliensis, assembly GCA_030848825.1. Taxonomy (NCBI): domain Eukaryota; kingdom Metazoa; phylum Chordata; class Mammalia; order Chiroptera; family Molossidae; genus Tadarida; species Tadarida brasiliensis. Next base: position 114,875,084 of record CM061259.1, on the reverse strand, counting down.
ACTTGTTATTTGTCAAAACACCGCATCTCAAACGTGAAGAGAATGTGAGAGAAAAAAAGGGAACTTCTCAAGCAGCATCAGGAGGAATCAGACACAGGTGTGCCATTCAAGTTTGAGAACCTTGCACTCACTAACGTTACTGTTTGGATTGAACCAGATCAGAGGTTCTACGCTTGAAACATGAATACCGGTGATATCTGTGCGTGTGGTATTGCCAAACCCGACTGCCCCTCATTACCGGAGAGAAGAGGAGAGAGGCTGATTCTAACTTCACTCACACCTGACTTCAGAAGGTAACAGAAGACTAAAAAGAAAACCAGTAAAATTCATCAATGACTGACTTTCCAAACGGTTTCACCCAGGCTAAGCCTAAAATGAGTTTTCATTTTCCGAGCACACACCTACTGAAGGAGTTAGGAAATGTGCAGGAAAGAGGAGGTGAGGTTGGGTGTGGAAATACTCCTGTGGGGCTAACCTTCCCACAGGGAATCGTGAGTGGGTGAATCCTGTCAGCCGTGGCACCGACTGTCCATCAGGTAATCGGACTACTTAATGGTCAGATTCTGGTCGCTGTTGTTCCTGCCAATTTCACGGTCTGATTGCTTGGCCGTCTCAATAACCAGAGTGGCTATATATCCAGTGGGTAACTTGAAGATTATTATTCTGAAATCAACTCAAAGTGAGAAGAAGAGTGAGAAGAAAAGTGAGCTCCCTAGGCCAGTTCTTGAGGACAGGACTTTTTGCATGAGAATGTGACCCCAAACTTCAGACATCCATCCAGCCAAGGGTTGGTTAAGAGGGTTTTTTAGAAGAAGACCAGCTCCCTTAGGTATTCCTAGGAATTTGGAGATGATGGCTCTTCACATCATGGAGTCTGGATGGTAAATGGTGGGAGCTCGTGCAGGGGCCTGATGGTACCTTGTGAATCAGCAAAGTAGGGAGGTCTTATCACTGTATTTGACTAAGACATACCTCTTCTCTGTTTTTAACAGCTTGGACATCAGGCCTGTTGGCCTAGATGGAAACATTTGCTTCTGCCATCACCTGGGGGCACAGCCAGCTTCAGACCTCTCCCAATGTTTCTCTTGAAGCCTTTTGAGTACACTGATAGTGTAATTCATTCCCTCCTGCGTGTGGTGCCATCTCGTGGTTCAGATTCTCAGAGAAGATTTTCATTTCTCTCCCTGCCCAATGCCAAGATTAAAACATGCTGCCCAGCTGGTGTGGCTCAGTGGATCGAGCACTGTCCCATGGACTGAGAGGTCCTGGTTTGATTCCCGGTCAGGGCACACCCCTGGGTTGCAGGCTCGATCCCCAGTGGGGGGTGTGCAGGAGGCAGCTGATCGATGTTTCTCTCTCACATCGATGTTTCCATCTCTCTCTCTTAAAAAAAAAATACATACACACACACACACACACACAAATAAAACAGACTTGCAAGATTTTCGACCTGTAAATAGTTCATCGTGACACTGAGAGAGCAATCCCTTGGTCCCAGCTTTTTGCAGGGTAGTGTCTTTTTTCTTTCCTTCTTACGGTGTATTTTAAAATGGAAACATTGGCTCTCAATACATTATTTAGATAATCCATGCCATGTGGACATCAGATTTGAGGAATATGGATTTATTAGAAATCACAATATTTCATGAAGTTTCCAAAGAGCACCCCTCCCTTGAGGCAAAAACAAGACTTTTCAGTGTTAAAAGATGTTTCTCAGGCTTCCAGTTGGATATTCTCAGGAAGATATTATTTATGGAAATCCATTTGAAACTATTTGAGCCATGGGGAAACAGAAGCTACCATTTTTTGTTTGTTTGTTTGTTTGTTTTTAAAGCAGGAATACATTCTCAGAAAGGTGCATTTGAGTGATTTATTATCAGTTGAAGCTGTTCTGATGATGTTACTTGCTCTGGTTATAATCACCTGAATGTTGAATTCATTGTCTTGGGGTTATAACTCCTGGTGATAGGAACCCTTTCTGATACCTTTGAATGTGCTCCACTCAGGATGGTGGGACACATCTGTATGCAAATGAATGACAGGTTCCGCCACATAGAAGACATTTGCAAAAAGATTGTGTAATGGCTTTGGTGTCTCCTGCCTCACACGTATTAAGGGGATACAGTAGGTGTTCAGTGCACAGTTGCTATAAGAATGAACGGCAGACGTTGCTGTAAGCATTTGCTGTTAATGGGACATATTTCCAGTGTGAAGGACTGACAGGAAAAATGGTGTTAATAACGTTTTCTTTGGGGATGAATGCTGTGCAAAATATGAACTAATTCATTCAGAATCAATCTTTTCCACATTCTTCTAATAAAAGAAAATCCCTGAGTTCTGGTTTATATCCTGTCCCCATTTCTAACACAGCAACATTGAAATGTACACAAAAATATCTCATGTGCTGTGTGCCTCCAAAATTATCCTTCATTTATAATTACCCACTTAAAAGGACTGGTGAGGTGCCAAGAGCAAGGAGCTTTAAGAAAAACCTCAAAAACTATATCATCATCTGTTTCTCAAAAGGATTAAATCAAAAGTAATATACAAAAAAATAAATAAAATGGCACTTTTTTTCCAGATAAACGAGCTCCCTCTTCTTTATCCTGAATCATAGTATGAAGGAAGGAAGGAGATCCGCTGAGATTTATTAGCCAGGACTGGAATGTCATTAAAAGAACCATTCATTACATCTAGAAATATGAGCTAACCCTTTCTCTGGTCAGGGATACCAGTAAATACGCCCTTCGGGCTGTATAATCACAGCGGCTGACGGAGTCGCTCAGCTCAGACTCCACGAGGGGCAGCTTCACTCTGAATTGTAAATTCGGTTCCCTTTTCATAAGATGGTCTTGTGGCCACGTCCTCAGAGTCTCTAGCAGGCAGGAGGGATGACAGCATTTTACGAAGCTTTATAAATAGAAGCAGTGTTATACTTAAAAGGGGGACAGTGGCCTGTACCAGCTAAGTACCATGTGCCTTATAACACCAGCCCCCTGGCAGCTGAAATCATTAGAACTCATTTAGTCCTCAGCCCTCTATAGGTTTGACCAAAAAAAAAGGTGGTGAATGCAATTTCCATCCCTAAGGATAAAAAAGGAGGCCAAAGAGGTTTACAAACAATATGTACTATAAACCCCCGAAGAACCATGAACTATATTTATGAAGTTAAATGTCATTGAAAAATGACTCCGCCATGACACGGACATGAGAACATGGCTGGGTTAAACCAATGTGTCAATTTCTCCCTCTTCGCCTTCCCACTCCCCCGGACGTCACTGAGCGAAACCTCACCACGTGGCCCTTCGTTTTCTTGTGCAAATGTGTTCATCGTAAAACCACGTGTACGCAGCAGAAATGGAGGGTGGCAGCTACTGGTCTCATTGCCACGGCCCTCTCAGGGAAATTGTTGGAACGTTATGACTGATGAGCATCAGGAATAAAAAAAAAAGCGAAGTGGAAGCAAATGTGCTGACCCAGACACCCTGGTTCCGTTTCCTAGTCTGGAAACAGCATACGAATCACTCGCTTCACTCTTTTTTGGGGAGCAGAAATCAATCGACGAGATTCCACCCTTTCCTAACGATCTGCGTGGCTTCCTGGTTTTGTTGGATGGTTCATTCATTCTGACCATGTAAGTGAGACTGGCCGGGAGAGCAGGGAAGTTGAGAAATCGCTTGAAATTCCACTCAGGCAGGTATGCACCATCTTACTGGAGGGAGAAAATTCTAAGATGGGCAATGTCACAGCGCTGGCATGTCCCGCTTGCCAAATGATGTATGCAGAAGGTCGTTTTAACCTTTCTTGTCATATTCTTGGCCTCTCCCCTGCTTTCAGTGTGTGCAGCTTTGCCTCCCGCGATCCATTTATCTTTAAGAACTTTAACCTTTCAAGCAGGGTGATTAGATCAGTACTTCCTCCATCCCAGCTCCCAGTTTGGTTTTATGATGCTGACAGAGGGAGGCTACCTTTTATAACAGAGGGAAAAATATCTACAGAGTTGAGCAAGTGAAGATCGGGGCGGGGGGAGGGGGTCAGACTTCTGGGCCCCATTAAGGGCATTAACACTGACATATAGAAAAATCTTAGAAGAATCACGTCATGGAAGCTGACTCTTTGTAGCCATGTATCTAAAAACGATGCAATGGGAGATTCCACGAAAGGAGCCTTTGTGTGTGCCTCTTAGGATAAGCCGCCGTCATTACTTTGTGGCGAGGGCTGTAATGATTGGTTACTTTGTATAGAACCCCGGAGAGCCACAAGTTAATAGGATAGGACAATAGGTTCACTTGCACCCAAGAACGTCGGAGCACCTGAGGTCCCTCCTTATCACCTTGGCAGTGAGAAGCTGAGAGAGAACACAGGGTGTCCAGCTGGGTCTTCTCTATGGGGACATCCTGGGTGGTCACGTCAAGCCATTTCACATGGAGTAGGCAGTGGGCTTCACTTCTTCCCTTAGTTTGTTGGGTGAGTTGACAATTATTTTTCCACTGGGAACACGGGAGGGGAAAAGGCTGTTTGAGATGCGTGGAAACATTTCACTGGGAGATGAACGTAGAGGACCCAGGTTCTTACCTTTCTAGCAACTGTGGTTGCTTCTTTCTACGGGACCACATTCTGGAAGGGCACAAACAGAGCAGGAGGCTGAGGGCAGCTTGGCCTTATCGGTACCACAGGTGCTCCCAGCACCCTGGTACCAAATCGCTCTCTGAACGAACGAACCGAAGTAACTAGGACTAGTTAGAGCTGGCTTCTGAACACCTCCAGAGAGGGGCTCTTCCTCCTGATCGCCAAGCCTGGTCTCTGATCACGTTTTGTCAGACTGGAGTCAGTTTATGACATCCCTTGGTTTTCCCCCAGGGGTGCTAGAGGCCACCCCAGTGTGTGCTCTGGTGAAGTCTGCAGGGTCAGTAACTCCCAGCCCTCCCGCAGCACACCCACCCGCTGTCCTCGAGCTCTGAGATCATGGAGAACCAGGGGGACTTCCTCTACAGGCGTCTCTAAGTGACACGGACATCTATAGTCTTTCCAGCCTGACTGCTTTCTAGTGGTATTAATTTTTGCAGAAATAGTTACACAGACATATATGTATATATGTATATGGGTCTTAGGTTATCAGGAAAAGTAAAGAAAACAGAAACCTTCTTTTCTGGATAGCTTTAGTAAGTCCTGATGCAGAGGACTGTAAATAAAGCAAAAGAAAAGAGTAAGGAAGACAGGGCAAGGGGAGGAAGAAAAGAAGGACAAGAAGCAGGAAGGGGAGGAGGAAGGACAGAGGGAAAGAGAAGACAGATAGACAAAGGCAGAGGAAGCAAATTAAAGAGAAAAAAAGGAGAAAGAGAAAAGGACCCAATTAACACACAAAAATACCAACACATTCCACAAACCTTCTGTTTTCGACAGCTTAGGAAGTCCACCTAACTATGCTGCATACGAAATAATATTGAATGCAAACTATAACTGAAAAATACAATTTAAATTTAAAAAAGAAATCCATCAAAGCCCAGGGGTTTGAAGTTTTCCGTGCAAAACGGTTAGGTTTCCTTTGCAGCGCGTCGAGCCTGGGACCGGGCTGGAGAGCCCAGGTGCGGGCCTGCACACGCCCCCCGCCCAGCCCGCCAGGAGCCTACCTTCCTCACAGTGCTCCCCTTTGTAGCCAGCAGAGCAGACGCAGTTCCCGTCAATGCAGGAGCCGTGGCCCCCGCAGGAAGGCTCGATGCACTGATTCATGGGCACGTCGCACTCGGCGCCTTTCCAGCCGCTGTAACACTGGCACGTCCCTTTAGAGTACTGGCCGTTCCCGCTGCACAGGACAGGGCAGGCAGCTGCAAAAGCAGAGACAGCACCAGGTCATGGGGACCAGCGCCGAAGGGCTGGGTCGGTCTCAGGAGGCAGGGCCTGCCTGGCATTTCGGCTGAGCTTGCCATGTTCCAGGCCAGGCCTCTGGCCGTGGAGATGCAGAGCCATCTTCGAATAATCAATAGCCATCACCACCATCAGCAACACTGTAACGGGTAACTGCAGTCGCCACCGATTAAACACTTACCATGTGCCAGGCGGGGCTTAGAACGCTTTATGTGCAACTTATAATTATCACGATCCCTCTATGAGGTGGAGGCTAGAATCACAGTCCTATTTGACAGAGGAGGCTCAGGCTGGTGAGTTCGGTGGCTGAAGTCACAGAGCTCAAAGGTGGGGAGCCGGGTGGGAAGCCAGGTTGGCCCGACTTTAAGCTGTGCCCCTCACTAAGCCACATGGACTCGCTCGCTGCTGTTGTTGGTTTGGGGGATCAGGACCCGCTTTGCTGATCCTTTTACCCTCAGATTAGTTGACTCCTATTCCTGATAGGTTTATGTTCCCTAAAAAGGAAGGGGGATGGGCTAAGGTTTTGGTGCCATCCCTCTACACCTCAGTTTCCTTATCTAGACCACGAAGAAATGATTGCCTCTAGCTCAAAGAGCCACACGTGTAATAAAGCATAAAGATGAACTATGCCTGGCCTAGTGAAAATACAGGAGGGGGAGGGCAGGCTGGAGACATGACCTCTTGAGCAGCTCGCAGCTCAGCCGGGACCCTTTGCATCAGTTGATGGGGAGACGGCGGAAAATCAGCAGGGACTGTCTGGTATGAGAGTAGCAACAGTTTTCACCCACTTGGCCTCAGTGGTGCCGATTCCGCCCTTTCAGAGATCGCGAGTGGGGTTTCGGTGGGCACCTCCAGGCTTTGAACTTCTCACCTCCGGATCAGTTTGCTAAGAACCTGTTTCCAGCCTGGCTTCTAGTGTGGGCCTAAAATGAGGATGTGGCTCCAGGCTATGGACCTGGCACTCAGAGACCTTCGGAAAGGACCCATCGAGACGTCTCGCTGAGTCCCGGTTTCCCCGGGGTCGGGAATGCACAGGTTCTAAGAATTCAACAGGTGCACCTGTAGGTACACCCCGAATGATCCTCCATCCCACGATGCGATGATGCATCCAATCAGATCGCTCCCTAGCCAACCGCCCCGCCCCGCCTTACCAATCCCCTCTTACCGTCTTTTTTCTATTTAGGTTTTATAGTAATTAACTGTCCTTCTGTGAGTGTCTGATTTCTCCAAGATATCGTAAACTACTCAAGGACAGGACCAGGTTTATCGTCGCTGATTCCCTAGGTGCTGCATACATCAGTGCTGGCTTGATTAAGGAAGTGTTCCTCCTACGTTCTGATAATCAGAGATTCCCCAGGGGTAAGGTTATGGGAAAGCACTGAATGGCCATTAATGAAAGATGTAGACAGACCAATGTCTGCAGTGGACCCCTGCCTGTTTTCTGGGGAAGTACATGTTTTGCCTTAATGGTAAACTGACCTAAAACAAAAACATCCTAACAGTCCACCTATGACTGAGGGGATATTCCACCAAGAGGTAGAAGAGGATAGAAAGGAAGGAGCAAATAATTATTGTCTTTATTAATTGATATAATACAGTTGGGATTATTTTCTTTATTCATACTGAAATGATTTCTCTTCTGCATACACTCCAAGTGGGGGTGGGGTGGGGTAAGGATTGTCTAGAAGGGAAGAATGGATTTTATTCAAAATCAGGTGCCTGGGAAATCAAATTTAAAATGTGACCTATTTAAATTACTCAGGGGAAAAAAATGGAGAATAGTCAGGTCAGAGAGTGCTTCATGTCTAAATGTAGCCTTCCTTCGATATGTTTGCTGCATGCTCACCAGAAGTGTGGTAAATATGCAAAACACTGGGATGCTCTCTGGAAAGTGGGGCGCTCAGTGCCTCGGATGTCACGTCAAAAAGCAGAAGGCCGGTTCAAGAGCAGTGACGCTCTCTAGTAATCCTTTTGCCATGGGGCAGAGTGCCAATGCCAGATGAGCGCCCTCCGGTGGTCACTTGGCTGACCTGCATGGAGAATTCCTTCCCTTAGGTAACTGATTCATTCTCAGACATAACTCAACCCAGAGCTTTACAGTATCTAAGGCTCAGCCTAGATCTCATTGAAGAGATTGGATGGGAAACGGGGATCTCCTGTATTAATAATGCTTCTTATATTTTTTATTATCATTAAATCAAATGATTTTTAAATATCAGGTTATAGGACAAACAATTCCGACTTTACACCTTGCCCAGTAATAACACGGAATAGAAGTGGAACGAGCAAGGGTCTGGGTGCCAGAAAGGACTAGGTGCAAATCCTAGCCCAGCACTCACTGTGAGATTTTGGCAAGATTACTGCACTTCTCTGAGACCCAATTTCCCCTTCAAAAAATCGTCTCTCAGAGATGATCAAGTATTAAGTGAGGTCATGGGTTCAAGGACTCAGAACAGTAACTGACACCTGGTTTGAGATGAATGGATATTCTGTCATGAATTTCAAACTGACTTCATGGGTTAATAGCATTAAAAATATTGTAGGTCTCCAATGTGTGCACACACACACCCCACCACCACCAGCACAGAAGAGTATCAGATGATGCTCACGGAGAGCTCCCATCTTTTTCTTCCCCCAGTCTCCTCTGGCTGTGGGCGGTAGGTGGTTCCGGAATCACGCGTAGAGTGTTTTATGTCCCCCCCTCCTCTTTGTAAAGGCTTTCAGGAGCAGAACATTGTGCATTCAAGCTTCTACTTAAAATTAATTAAAATGTTTGTACAAAGTGACTATTCCTGTTTCACTAAATCTAGTAAATGGAAGCGCTAAGAGTCCTGCAGAAGAAAAATAAATTACCGTTGTCACTAACGACTGACAAGTTAACAGGCTGATGACAAAAAAATGACACAATTTAGATTCACCTAAATGGTGTAAAGCTCATTTTAATGATCAAGCGAGAGATTTTTTTTTTTCCTTTCCACCAGAGTTCTCTGTAAGGGGTGAGACGAATTATCAGCGTTATTTACTTGGTGGGAAGTAACAGAACAAACCACTCGTGTCTGCTGTTTTAAGACAGACAAATCCTATCTGCTTGGAGCTTGCAGCAGAGAGAATATCTGAAGGAAAGGTAGAGATGGCTTCATCACACAGGCAGAGGGACATGCCTGCATCGTGACAAGTCATTTGTGGGCTGGGCCAGATGAGCAGAGGGAATTTCAAATAATGTGTCTTTTAAAAATGACTTAAAATCTGATTGAAAACCCCTTTGGAAAAGAGGCTTGCGAATATTCGCACCTAGCACTCCAGGTAAATTGTCAAAATAGCACTAACAATCGGTTGCCTTGCATCCCAGTTAGTGAGGAAATATTAATGGATAACCTAACAAGTGTTAATAGCTGGGTCTGCTGGCAGGAAAAACTGATGGAGAAATGAAGATGCCTCCATTCTTCTGAAGAAATTGAGGATGTAATGTTTGGGTCATGGAGGTAATGCCAACCAAGTTCAGCATCCTTGAGACCAAAACTGATCTCCCACTGTCCTTCCAGACTGGACTTGGCTGGGTGCTGAGCAAAACAGTGTTAGTAAAGTAAGTTTCACTTCTTGGTAGGTCCCTGCAATTGGCAACCCATTTGGTAGACAATGAAGTTTGACCTCTACTGTGCACTGTTCTCAAAAATAAATTCCAGCCCGGCCGGTGTGGCTCAGTGGTTGAGTGTCAACCCATGCACCAAGAGGTTGCCGGTTTGATTCCCGGTCAGGGCACATGACCACGTTGTGGGCCCGATCCCCAGTAGGGGGTGTGCAGGAGGCGGCCAATCGATGTTCTCTCTCATCGATGTTTCTGTCTCTCTCTCTTTCTCCCTTCCTCTCTCTCTCTCTAAAATCAATAAAATATAAATAAATTCCATGTACACTAAAGAGCTAAATAGAAAAATACCCTACAAAACTATTAGAAAAATACTGAAGACTAATTGTATTTTCTTGGGAAGCGGTATATATAAGGAAGACATAAATTCTAGAAACCAAGAGGGAAAAGAAGAAAGCTCAGATCTGATTACATGAACTTTAGATCTTCTATATGACAAAGAACACTCTACGCAAAATTAAGGGATGAACCACACTGGGAAGAAATAGGTTTTAACACATTTTACAGACTAAAGCTTGATGTCTGAAATACACAAAGAGTGCTTACCAATCAATACAAAGAGACAAACGAATAAAAACCTGGGCGAGGACATATAAATATAAATATAAAAAGCTAATAAAAGTCTGAAAAGACAATCAGTTTCATTAGGAATTAAATAAGCACAGATAAAAATAATAATGAGAGAATCCTTGGCATCTCAGGTTGGGAAAAAATGAAGGAACATCTAAAAGTCTGATAAGCCCGGCCAAGGGACATGCCCTGTCCAACACAGCTGGCGGGGCACAGTCTGTCACTCCCTGGATAGCTCCCTACCGACCTCAGCGCCTCAGTATTCCCTCCCTGTTAAATGGGCAGGACAATACAGGACTTCTTGTGTAGAAAGAGTGAAGAGGTTAGAAAGCAGAATGAAGGAATGACGATAAAAAGACAAATGCAAAGATCTCCAGCCATTCTGATCACGATGGTCACCCCGACCCACACAGCCCCCCAGCTTCCTGCCCAGAACACTCAGACACCCTAGCGTCTCCACCAACCCCAGCTGGTCTCAGTGGGGACAAGTTCCAGCAGGACCCCCGAGAAGAGAGGACACCAAAGGGCGCTTCTGATAGACAGGGGCAGCGTCTCCGGCTCAGAGGTCCAGGTTCAGGTGCACCGGCCTCCTCACTCTCCTTCTGTCACATGGCACATTAATGAGCAAGGAAGAGATTCAGGGAAGAATTTCCAGAAGGACGAAAAACTCATCAGGTATGTCAGGTCTGTGACATTCAGGCGCCATGTGGGGAAGAAGCACACGCTGACTCGAGCACGAAAGTAGAGACGCTTTAATTAATCCGGGGTGAATTTAATTGCTTTAGTTAAGTGGAAATCGGGTTAAAAATGATGCAGAGCATGCTGGGGTGTGTTAAAAACATGACATATGAGCTGGATGAATCGATAAATTAAAAGTGCACAGATGTTTTAATTAAACCCAGGGAAGTTAACGAAGATCGCAAGAGACTTTTAAGCCTATGATTAATTCAATTCATTTAAAATACCTGTAGAGATATGGGGACGCCTCCATTTTGAGAGTTATAAAAGTTCTCGATCGATAAGTGCTTAAGCTGTTTTTAAAAAAGTCTTCAGGTTTTTTTTGTGTGTGCGTGTGACTGAACAGCATTAATTACATAATGAATAGTTAAATTCTTCAGAGTATACAGTAAGCGTTTTTGCAGCTTCAGCCCAGAGGGAAGCAGCTTTTCATTCTTCTTGCGATTCAGGCATTGAGATGAGCTTGCAAGTTACTGGAGTCCACACGCGAGGAAGCTTCCTGAGGACATGGGCGGGGGGGCTGTTTATTCGCTGCTGTCAGGCTGCCCGAATTTCTTTCTTTCTTTCTTTTTTTTTTAAATCCTCACCTGAGGATGTGTTTATTGATTTTAGAGAGAGAGAAGGGGGAGAGAGGGACAGAGGGAGAGAGGCAGGGAGAGAGGGAAAGAGGGAGACAGGGAGGTAGGGAGAGGGAGAGAGAGACACACACACACACATCGACGTGAGAGAGAAACGTTGATCAGCTGCCTCCCATTCATGCCCTCTTGGTGTACGGGAGGACACTCCAACCCACGGTGCCACCCTGCCAGGGCTCCCTTCGCTTTCTGACCAGCTGTGTGACTACAGAAATTTAAGATCAGCCTTGATTTCATCTTTCACATGGGATGAGAATCCTGGGATACCTACCCCACAGTGTTTTGTTTTGTTTTTTAATCCTCACCCGAGGATATTTTTCCATTTATCTTCAGATAGAGTATAAGGGAGGGAGGGAGAGGGAGAGGAAAAGGGAGACGGAGAGCGGGAGCGAGAGCGAGAGGGAGAGGGAGAGGGAGAGGGAGAGGGAGAGGGAGAGCGAGAGCTAGAGGGAGAGGGAGACATGGATTGGTTGCCTCCCGCATGACCCCGACCAGGTCCAGGGACCAAACTGCAACCGAGGTACGTGCCCTTGACCAGAATTGAACCCTGGGCTGTTTGGTCCGACACTCTAACCGCCTTGCCACACTGGCCGGGCCCCATGGTGCTCGTATAAGGACGAAAGGAGACGAAGTCTGTACAGCGGTGCACGGTGCCCGCACACGGTGAGACACCTACAGATAAGAGTCTGCCAGTCGGGTTTGTTATCAGATTGTTATTAGGGAAAGTTGCTCCCACTCATCCCATTATAAAGAGACAAGAGCGGGTAGGGCACCCTCTTCCCCATCGGCCATGCCAGCCGGCCTCCTCTCGAAAGACCCTTCACGCCCAGTACAAAGGTGTTTCTCAGGCACCCACCGCGGCATCACCTCACGGCAGGGGTGCCCAGGCGAGGCACCCTGCTTTCCAAGGCCACCCTGCAACTTATCCGGTGGTTTAAAAAGGAAAAAGTTTCTACTCTCAGGAGCCCTTCAGCTCGGGGGAGGGCTGCCTGACGTAAGCCCTGAGAAGCGATTCGTGTTTGGTGATGCAGGAACGGTGAGAAATGCCGTGAGCAGCCGATAAAGGGCACTGCGACACTGGGGTGGGCGGGGAGGGCAGGTCTCCTGCCACCTGCTCGGCAAGTCGGGGGTGGGGGGCTGAAAGGTGTGAGGCCGCAGCTCCTGTTCCTGTCTCTCTGGGTCATCTGAGCGGAGTTCAAGGGCAATGTTAGCGAGACTCAGACTTGAATGTGCCCACACGTCCTGGGGGATCGTGTTGGAATGTGGGTTCTGCTCCAGAAGGCCTGGCGTGGGGCCCGAGGGTCCGGATATTTAACGAGCTCCCCAGGCTGACGCTAGGACCCCAGGCTCTGCTATCTGCGGGGAGCCCAGCAAGCTGTGTGATTCTGATGAGTGCTGTTCTAAAGCCATAACCGGGAACACGCCTTAACTTCTGAGCCTCAGTTTCCTTGTCTGTGTAATGGGGATGATCGCCATGAATGTTCTGAAGACGAAATCAGATCATCCGTGTACAACTCTTTGCACAGCGCCTGGCATGGACTTCGTTTTCACTCTGCGGCAGTGATTCTGACACTATTGTATCCAAGGCGACTGCCAAGGGTGGCCGCTCAGCCACTTCCTGCGAAGCACGTACCAACTACACTGCTTCGAGCCTCTCGTCCTGGGCCCTGCTGCCAAGGACGGACCGCAGGTTTTCTCGGGTCAGGGGTGGGAGGAAGGAGAGGTGGACGCAGCCTCAAACTGCCGTGGACTGTGGGACAGCTCCCGTGGGCAGCAGCCACGGCCCCGGGCCCGTCTGCAGCAATGGGGATTGTGGGGGCAGCTGGGGTGGCAGAGGGAGACAGGGTTGAAAGACAGAGGGTTTGAAAAACAATCAGGGTGTCTCTGTGTTCATTCCAGGAAGGACAGTGGACCTGAGCGGCTTTCACTGAGAGAGGCAGGGCCAGCTGGGGAGGGGGAGAGGCGTCTGTGCCCAGGATGCTCTGAGACAGGTGTTTTCTGGGGTGGGGACTGACTACTGAGATGGGAAAGCAGGTTATGGTGGAGTTCGCCACAGGGGTCAGACACAGCTGTCTGGGGGCTTTCCCAGGGTCGCTGCCCTCCACTCAGGGTCGTCCTGCCAAGGCTCTCTCCTGTGTGGCCATTAGGGCCAGCAGACACAGCCTCAAAGTCTAGCCCTGCAGTGTGACCTTGGGCACGTGGCTTACTTTCTCTGAGTATCTCTTTCTCCTGTAAAACGGGGATAATAAGATTTCAAAGGCTTGTTGGGAAGATGCACACGACCTGTTTGGGGAATGCAACAGGCAGTAACGCTCCTGTCCCCGTTTATGGATGAGGACGCGGGGCTCAGAGAGATGAAGACATGTTCTCGATGGGTACAGTGAACTAGGGGAGCGTGGACCCAGTCTCTACAGCTGCCATTCTTACTCTGTTCTGCTGAGATGATGCGTGCAAACTGCAGACTACACGGCGCTTCTTTTCTGTAAACTCTCCTTTCCCCCCATTTCCCCTTTTCCCCTCCCTCTCTCATCGCCTCCCTTCCTTCCTTCAAATCCGCACCCCAGCACTGGCTGATTTATCTCTGATGAATCTGACCAATCAGGACCTTGTTCTCAGCGCTCCCTTTGGCTGTTGCATATTTTCCAACAATATTTTCATTTTTATAAGCCTTGTCCCCTAAATTCAAGTCACTAGACAGTGAGGGGGCACATGCTACTTCCTGGGTGCAGGGGGGTACAAAGAGGAAGCTAGAAGCTTGTGGTCCAGGGGGACAGTCTGACGTAGCCACCCAGCCGGAAGACGGCACAGCCAGGCCCTGACCAAGCCCTGTGGGACTGCAGGGTCCTATCTGGGGGGGCTTCAGGGAGGTGGTGACCTGTGAGCTTGGCCTTCAAGGATGAGCAGCCGTTTGGTAGGAAAGATTGGGATTGACGAGAACATTCCAGCCGAGGAAACAGCACGAGCAAAGAGGAGGAAGCAGAGCCATCTGCTTTACGAGGGACACGTATCTGGAGCCCACGGCAGATGGGCCTTGGTGGGAGATGATGGTGCAAAAGCATCTGAGATCGTGGAAGACCTTGAACGTCATTCTAAGAAATCTGTTCTGTATTCTCAGAATATGGCCCCTGAGCACCTGCATCAGAGTTCCCTGAGAGGCTTATTAAAAACACACCTGCCACCCGGCCGGTGTGGCTCAGTGGTTGAGCATCGACCCATGCACCAAGAGGTCGCCGGTTCGATTCCCGGTCAGGGCACATGCCCAGGTTGTGGGCCCGATCCCCAGTGGGGGGCATGCAGGAGGCGGCCACTCGATGTTCTCTCTCATCGATGTTTCTATCTCTTTCTCTCTCCCTTCCTCTCTCTCTAAAACCAATAAAGAAAAATAAGTAAATAAATATAAATAAAATAAAAATGCACCTGCCTGGGGAGAAGATGGGGATGACTGGATAAAGAAGGTGAAGGGATTAGCCAAAGGACATAAATGCATAACCCATGGACACAGACAGCAGTGTGGTGATGACCAGAGGGAAGGGGGTGTGGGGGCTGGGTGGAGGGGGGCGGAGGCGGAGAAAATGGGGACATCTGTCAACAATACAAATAAAGTCAAAAATAAGTGCACGTGCCTGAGCCACACACCAGTCCCACGAATTCAGCATGGGCTGGCATGGGGGAAGAGTCTGGGGACATGCATTTATAACAATTTCCCCAGAGAAATGTCTTTAAACCAAAGTTTGACAACCACTATGGGAAGCAACCGGGAGCCACTGAAAGTGTTTGAGGGGAGTAGTGACGTGTTCCTGAGAGCTCTGGGAGGGGCAGGATTGCCATCAGGGAGAGGATGGTGGCCAAATGAACAGGGCAGTGGCTGGGACAACAAAGAGAAACGTGGAGCAGAGCACGTGGGAGGCCCGTGAGGCAGGAGCTCAGACGACGGGGTGCGGGAGGTGATGGAATACACCTGGCGGCTGGGAGGAGGGGCGTTCAGGGCAGCGGGCCCTGAAGTCAGACGGACTTCCTCTCAAAGGCTGGCTCTGTCACCTTCTGCCTAGTAAACCCCAGTTTCCTCCCCTGAAAAAGCTGTCTCGGGCTCACACCTGCAGCCTTGCGTGCCTACAAAGCACATCTTCCTATACCGCCCATCCTCCGAGGGTCATCTCAGGGCTGGTCTGGCATTAGGAGTCCAGGCCAGGCTGCCCACTTTGAATCCTGGCCAGACCACTGACTAGCTGAGGGATCCTGAGCAAGTTACTCAACCTCTCTGTGTTCACGTTCCCCGTCTATGAAAGGGGATAACAGTCATTCATGAAATAGGGCTACTGATGATTAAACGAGGTATGTATGCACTTGCTTCATTCAGCGGTTCGTACACAGTAAGAACTCAATCCATGTCAGCAACGATGCTGGCGATTACAGTTAGAACTCTAAGAAGGACTGGGTAGTGGGTACATGTGCAGATTAAGAGGAGAGAAATGGCTCTCCTCCTCTCTTTTCTCAAGGCTCCACAGAAGCGGGGTAGGAGCCGAAACCAGCCCCGAGAGAGAAAGAGAGAAGACTCTACGTTCCCGGGGCTGCGCCGTTCCGGGCCTCCCCTGACAGCTGTTCCGCAGCGGGCGCTGTCATTTCCAACAGCTATTAAATACGCAGCCTGACGTGCGCGGCCCTGGTGCGCGCCGTCTCTGCCGCCGGCGGGGGCCTCGAGCTCAGAACTAATAAGCCATCTGAGGAGCCAGTGTGAAAACAGACTCATCGGAAGCCCTGGATCTCTCGGGAAGTGCTAGGCGGCTTTACAAACAACCCAGGGAAGCCGCTTGAATCAATGCAAGACCTTCAAATAAAAGTAAATAAAAGAAAAAGGAATCATAATGAAAAGGCATCGAGCCCACAGCCAATAGCATTAAAGGAACGAGAAAGCCACGCGAGGGGAAGAGTAATAATCAGAAACTGCAGACCGAACAATAACCGGACTAATAAGCACAATTAGGGGAGGGCAGGAGAGGCACCTGGGAAAATGGTGCAAACGGCCAGGGAAGCAACGCCGTTTTTCCTTCAGCTCCGCACTCGAACAGACTGCTTACTGCACTGCACCGTTAATGAAATCCTGCACGGAGACGCACCATTCTGTGGAGTTCCTTCACTAGACGCTTTCTCCATGGGACTTTCTGCGCATTCCCTGATGCTCATTGGCTATTTTCACAGATCCATACTTCACTGCTCCATAACCCTCTCACCTTCTCCTTTATAATGTCTACGCATTCCAAGTCCACGTCACAGCATTTCAGGCTGCAATGGCATCGCCCGCTGGTTTATCATGGGCACGCACCAGGCTGGGAGCTCTCAGAGGCGGGGCCATGGCACTCTTGCCCGCGATGGCGTCTCTGACATTCAGTGCAGCACCTGGCTCATAGCAGGAACATACTGGGCAGTTGTCCAATGCACCGATAAGTGCTGTCCCCTCTCTGACTTGGAGCAATGTGTTGGAACCCTTATGCATTCTTCCGGTGTGATGGCCAGGTCCATGTGGACTCCTGAGCCCCTCAGGACCCCTAGCTAGGTGGGGCTGTGCAAGGGAGGCTTTGCGGACTCACGCTGTCTGATTCCTCTGTTCACTGCGAGGGTGTCTGCAGAGGCCTGACGCAGAGTGGCAGGTTTCTAAGAAGACGGGGAGCTGCGGTCCGCACCGCACATCAGAGGGACGGGAGGCGCAGCATGAGGTCAGGAGAGTCAATCCGTATTGCTGTCACTAAGACACAGCCCCGGTTGCTCAGATGTGATGGGAATCTCACTTGCTAACGTGGCAAATTCTCCCCCTGGCAGGAGGGCCCGAGTCTGCTGGTTGCCTGCAGCAGAAACTGGCAGAACTTGGGGCATCCTGGGCACAGCTGTCAGCGAAGAACAAAGGTGAAGGTGGGTTTGTGATGAGGGAGGACCTCGGGCTCGGCCATCCTAAGGGCTTTTATCAAGGAAGAAGGGAAATGACTGTGGGCCACAGCCAGGAGATAGCACCTGCCGCCGGGGTCGCGGGAGACTGGGGGCCAGCTGTCTTTCCTCCCTGCACTTGTTCACACAGTTACCTCACTGTCTGCTCCAGGTGACTTCTTGTCAACCCTTAGGAACTTCTTGGGCTCCAATGCGGCTGTGAGTGGCAGTTTGTGATCGCCACTGATAACTGTGCAGGACCAACGGGGTACAGCCTCCCAGCGTCTCTGCCTTGTGTAAGGGGCAGGGGGACAGGTGGGCGCAGGGCAGGTACACATCACACACAACCACATTTTACATTTTTTTTCCTATTAAAAATCAGAAGTGAATATTTGATATGTTTCACTGGGGAGGACTCGACATCTTGCTAAAAATGCATAACCTCAATCAAGTCACGAGAAACCATCAGATCAACCCACACGGAGGGACACACTACAAAATACCTGACAGTACTCTTCAAAGCGGTCAAGGTCATGGAAGACAAAAAGATAAAGAAAAGGCTGAGGAACCCTCACAGATCGGAGGGGACTCAGGAGGCAGGACAAGGAAATGCAGTGTGGGATCTGGGCCAGAACAAAGGAGCAACATTGGAAAAACAAGTCTTTAAATTAGTCAATGGCATTGCATCAATGTTAATTTCCTAGTGTCAATAACTGAACTAGAATACATTTAAAATGTTGACATTAGGGGTGGACTCTATATGGAAATTTTATGCACTACTTTTGCGATTTGTCTGTAAGCCTAAAATGATTTCGATATAAAAAGCTGTACACACTGGGGAGGTTGGTCAAAATAGGATTTCCTTTATGTTGGTATGAAGACGAATAAGAGTATGTTTTAAGTACTCTCTGCACAATGCCTGGTGCATAGTTAGTACTTAACAACTATGAATTGTTATTTAGAAATGACCTGAAGTAGAGGCTTGACGTACCACAAGTAAGCCTGGCACCGATCATTCAGTTTATCCCCTAGAAGCTAGCAGTTAAGGCTGGGTGTCTATTTTGACTGGGTTCTCACATTATCATCCAGGTGTGGTTAGCGAATCTGTTTCCTGTTCAAGAGCCAGTACTTAGGAGATGAGACGTTCAAGGCTTGTGTCTCCGTAGGAGCCAGGCTGGCGTCCGGGGCTGAGGTCCACTTTGGGGATCCTTGATGGGAAATCAGTGTGCCAGAAGCTGACTTGGCTTGAATGCTACTGATAGTGAAAATAATACTCTCTTGATAGGGATATGGGTGGCGATGTAGGTGGTATGGACATTTCCTACTGATTGCATTGATTACAGTTTTCTTTTTGATTTTGTCATTGTTCCTTTTAAGATAAATTTATGTATGTCAACATGCTGAGCTGACTTTAAGAGATATGTTAGCCTGGCCGGTGTGGCTCAGTGGTTGAGCGTCGACCCATGCACCAAGAGGTTGCCGGTTCGATTCCCGGTCAGGGCACATGCCCAGGTTGTGGGCCTGATCCCCAGTGGGGGGCATGCAGGAGGCGGCCAGTAGATGTTTTTGATCATCAATTTTTCTGTCTCTCTCTCCCTCTCCCTTCCTTTCTCTCTCAAATCAATAAAGGCAAAAATTAAAAAAATATATATATGTTAAGTAAATAATAATACTGATGGCCTATGAATTTGGCACAAATCAGAAAAGTGGAACATGAAAGAGCACAGTTTGGGGAAGAAGGGCTTAGAATAAGAAGAAAGTGTTATTAATGAAGCAGCTTAAACTGTGTCCATCTCAGAAATACCAAGGAAGACACATCTTTGGGGCAAGGAGGTAGAAGCTTACTCCTAACGCCACGAGCCACCTTTGCCAAGAATAAAGGGGGACACAGGGAGAAAGCAATTTTATTCTTTAAACGCTTCAATTTTGTCCACTGTATGCATCAACAGCGAAATTAAAATGTCCAAGTTCAAAGGCCGATTTCAGGAACAGCTCCTGAGTATGCAGGAGTAACTACTCTTCACAGCCACTCGATATTTGTTTCGCGAGGATCAATTATGCACTGTGGCTAATGCACTCTCGGAGGGCGCGCCTGGCCACGGTGCAGGTGGTGAATGCAAAACACCCTGCGAGTCCTGAGCGGCCTCATGCACACCCCATTACAGATCCACAATGCAGAGTGGCCGCCCGTCCGCAAATGGATTCGGAGAGGAGAGTTCTTAAGTGGCCGGGGTACTTAGGGCTGAAAGGCCAGAAACTGGATGTGCAGCCGGAACACACATGGTGTTTAGGATTAATAATGCATCGATGTGTGTCAGCTAATACACATTTACAGCTCACAGCCTGTGCAGCTGAGTCCTCAGCCCATTTGCAGGCACACATTAAAGGACTGTTCCGTCTTCCTCTCATCAATGCCTTCACTCCCAGGAAAATTAGATTATGCAAGCACAGCCATTCAAATGAGATTGAGGTTTTCTCCCCTTTAAAGCCTTCGCCAGGAAAAGCACTCAGCATGGCGAGGGGGCGCGCCGTCCGCCTTCCCCCCGCAGGGCCCCTCGGAGCCTGAGCTCCAGGCTCTACGGTCCACTTGGGGATGTGTCCCCATGCCATTGGGCAGAGCGTGCTAAGGTGAGACACGGCCAAGAGCTCTGTCTGGTGGCTTCATGCTCTCTCTCCTTTTTCTTTTTGGACATCTCCCTTATTTCGCAACACGGGATCAAGTCATGCTCTCTCTTCTTTTTGCATCTGACAAGCTCACCAAACCCGTCACATTCTTGTGTGTCATTTAGGGATGAGTCTGACACACGTGCCACCACATTCTGAACTTCAAGCACAAAAGCGTCCCCTTCACTGATCAGTCAGCATTCAGAAGGATGGGCATCGCAAGTCCTTGAAATATCCTGCATACGTGAAATACGACCCCCCCCCCAACTGTGGTGACCGTGGGACAAAGGAGTGGCGCCATTTAGCATTTCTGGAGCAGCCATACGCACTCTCAGAACCTCAAGGAAGGATGGTCTTTAAATGAAGAGCACATAAAAGTAATGAAAAGGTTATATAAATATATAAATAAATATAATATGCACAAATTAAAAAGGGATAAACAGTAAATCCTTTGAGGGCTCACATGTGCTAAGCTAAGGGCTTTGGGTGTGTTATACCATGCTCACAACGAACTTAGGAAGGGACTCCCCGCTTTTCCAGAGGAGGAAATCGAGATGCAGAAATGTTCGATCACTTGCTCAAGGTCACAGGGACACACAATGGCAGAGCGGGGACAGGAACCAGGAACGCCGACATGAGCAAGGGCTCAGAACCTCTCTACCACTGTTTTTCTATGACCTATTGGTGGGTGGGGAATCAGCACAGTTTTATCCAGTACTTAAAAAAAAAAATGAAATAGGGTAGATTAGAAAAGAAACAGAGAGTCAAGGTAAGTGTTGCTTTGTGATTGTTCTTTAAGTTCTTAGCTGCATCTATCTAACTCATGCATGTGTGTGTGCCCCTTGCCTAAAAAGCGTGGGAAGCTCTGCTCGCCACTACACTTGAGTCTGATTGCACCCCTTGAAGGTCACGCTCAAGGTCTCTTGCAAGCTAGGTATGCAGCCCCCAAGTCTCCCGTTCATACGAGAGTCATTTTATTTCTTATATTACCTTTCCCCCAAGAATCCCAGAGCCCCAGCCATTCTGTGCAAAGCAGTGTGGCAGTATAGATAAATTAATAATACAATTTAAAACCGATTCCACCAAGATAAATAGCACTTCCTAGATTAAGAGCATAGCTGGCCAGAATGAATGAAATTTACTAACCCTGAGATGCTTAATCTTCCATTACGTAGAAGCTAATGATTATAAGAAAGGAGTGATGGTAATTCACTTCGGCTTTTACAGGAAATCCAACCATCTCATTTTTAGAAAATCTTTCTTCTCGGCACACCTGGGTGCCAAGGATGACCGCCCCGCTCCTCTAGGCATATTGGCCAATTGTCATAGATCAAAGCCTACTCTTCGCCAAAGGGTTAGGATTTCTAGCATGCATGGGCTTACAAGAAGCCCCCGTGGAATTTGTTGGGGAGGCTACTTGGGTGACCCTTCTCTCATCCCCTCTGAGAAGCCTTCGTTCTGTTTTCCAACCACAGCAGGGAAGCAGAGGCAACTACCTTTGGCACAGTCGGCTCC
Organism: Tadarida brasiliensis; assembly: GCA_030848825.1. Classification (NCBI taxonomy): domain Eukaryota; kingdom Metazoa; phylum Chordata; class Mammalia; order Chiroptera; family Molossidae; genus Tadarida; species Tadarida brasiliensis. The sequence goes on along the minus strand of CM061259.1, from coordinate 114,853,538 downwards.
TAGGAATCCTGGGAAGCAGTGGCACAGCCCGGACACACACTCGCCGTTCCCGTGGCAGTTACGTGGACAGTCCTGCACTGAATCTGAAAGAGAGAAATTTAGCGGTTACCGTTTTCTCTGCCTGCTAGCGAAGCCATTTAATAATCAGCCATCCACCACTTCAAAGACCATGATAGTGACCTCAGCGGACCAGTAGGGAGGAGCATAAGTGAGTGAGAGGGAGAGATTAGGGGGCGGTGGGGACTCAAGCTCCTTGGACAATGCATGGAAGTAACCGCCGCTGTCCATCTGCTCGACCCAGGCAGGAATGCGGGGCTCGTTTTGCTGTGGTTTGGGCTTTTCCAGAAGAAACTACTCATCTGGGTATACAACCTGAAATGTCTCAGGTTTGAATGCTGACAAGTTTTAAACACTGTGAGCTGCCTCCCCTTTCCCGATGCCTTCCTGCCAATCTGAGAGCTGTAATGACGGGGGCATCAGCTTGTAGCCTCAGGTGTAGAGGGTGATTCTCCCACTGACAGCGGTTGTTCCTGATCTTAGTTTTGTCGAGTAAAAATATTCCCTGCGGTGAGAAACTTCAACAGGGGGAAAACCCATGTATGTGACACTGATCAACTCAGGCATGATTCTGGAGTTCGTTAAGTAGTAGGTTTGGGGTTATACGGAAGTCCCTTTATGCCTAGCTTTTGTGGATCTTATTTTTCATGAAAATCAATGAGGCCACGTTTGTTGACCTGCATGGCTGTCCATCTGATTTCATGATTTATCTTTCTATCTGTACTCTCAAGGAACATCTTCAGAGGGGTCACTTGGAACATTTTCCATGTGAATTTGGATCTGTACAGAAACATACGTATTCTTTTAAAATTATTATTATCCTTATTTTACCTTGAATTGAAATAAACAGACTTTGCAGTTCCAAATGACTAAGATGATGAAACAAAACATACAGGCCACTGTGCCCCAAGTTTGACACGACACAGCCCTTGGGGAGTTGGGGACATTGATTTGGGGATGGTGCATGAAAGATTCTAGAGTCTAAGTGTTCCTATTGGAGTCACCTGGGATGGAAGGGGCTTTTCCCTTTCAACTGAAATTCCCCTTCATTCCCACCCTGGGCTGAAAACCCAAACCACGCGGTAGGGCTTTCTACAGTGTCTCGCTTGCTGGATTTTATTCTGGGACCGATGGGAAGAAAAGTTTTAAACGCAGGAGCGGCAGCATTCAGCTTGTATTTGAAGAAGTCACTCCTGCAGGGAGGCAGAGATTGGTTCTCACGGAGCATCTGGGTCTGGGAATGGTTTGGTGCAAACGGACATCGCCGAGGCCAAAGGTCCCTTTTCTGAAACCAAATCGACTTCAGAGGCAAAGCAGCGGAGGTCCGGGGAGCTCTTCACCACCAGAGTCCCATGCAAACGGACTGAGGTCTTCGCACAGGCCCTCGCTGGGCTGCAAGGCCTGCCGTGCCCTGTACCTGGGGCGTTTTATCCTTCTGTCGCAGCTTAGGAAACATTCGGCTCCTCCGTGTCTTCCTTCCTCACTTCCCGCGGTCTGGGTTTTGTATCCGTCCTCAGGGTTTTCGTAATTCTTACAATTGCCTCTTTACGCCCCTGTCTTCTCTCATCAAGCCCCCGGGGGAAGAGACCAGATGGGAATTGCTCTCGGGTATCTGCCACGCTCGGAACACAGCGGGTGCTTGAACAGCTGTCAAGGCGGGCGCGTGTGCGTGTGTGCGTGCACCTGTCCAAGTGTGCACGCACCTGTCCGCAGGAGGGCAGGAGGCTCCAACGCAAACACACATCGTAATAAAGAGCATTTCTCACTTAACACTGTTCAGTGAAACAGCCCTTCTATTTGAAGCCCTTCCACTGTTTTTGAGGGAAAACACCATTATGCGGTCTTGCTGAAATACAAAGGGACTCCACCCTCTTTGGTCCCCTTCCACCACTCAAACTAAATGTTACTGTCGAGATATTATCTGCTTTCCTTTTGGTTGACGTGGCGTTAAGTTTTTCGAGGAAACCGAGGCAGGCGATGGGAGGATGCCCGGGCAGTGGGATTTTGCACACGTGGGGGCCAGCCCCCCCGAAGTCCGCGTCTCTGCTGTCCCCTGGCATGACGCGTTTCTGAAAGCAGGCCGCATCTCTCCAAAATGCATCTCAAGACTTCCCCGAGACAAAGGTATACTTAGTGTGATCGCTGGTTGACACCCGCCTAACAGTTTCCCTTGTTTCCCATCCCCGGGACGTTGGGCGCTCCTGGCGGCTCCTGATGGAGAACGTGCCCGTAATGGATACGTGTGGGAGAACCTCTGAACCAAATAAAACACTGTTCTTTCCCCTGTATTTTGGGCCAATCACTATCATTGCTCTATCAAGATGTCTGCCCAACTATTAGGCCCATTACCTTTGACTTTCTCTCTTTGAGCTACAGTCGCGACGAGAGAATTCCTCTGGGGACAATTGCTATTCCCAGCTCCAGTGGGCGGTGGGGGAGGGTAATGGCCAGGGGGAGGGCAGCTCACTAGGCAATGTCTGGGTCTGTGCGGATAAAGGAGTTGGGGGTAGGAGTCGTTATGAGATCATCTGGCCCCCAGAAAACTTGCTGTGCAGGGGGAAAGGGATTTCTTTGACTGGAATGCAAAGAAATCAGTGTCTAAGAGCACAGGCTCTGGACAGTTTGAATCCTGACTCCACCTCTTACCAAGTGTGTGAGACCTTGGGCAAGTTGTTTAACTTCTCTGGGTCTTGGCTTTCTCCACCGGAACAGAGAATATTGGCAATGCCACCGGTCGGCGAGTCCATGGGCTGACGGAGCTGGTCCCCACAAAGGGCCCAGTCCAGGGGCTGGTACACAGTCACTGCTCTATAAACGTGTCGTCGATGTTTTTGTTACGAACCGTTTCCCTGAGTCCTTGTGGACTCCAACCAAGCCAGCTGTGGTTTGCGTTGTCATGTATGAGTTCAACACGCTGACAAAAAGGATAGACTTTCTCATGGTGTTCTTAAACTAAAGTTTTTTTTTTCAGTCTCAACATCTCAAACCAGTGTGATGCTATTGCCAGTGTCCTCCTTTCTGAGCTGGTTTTCATCCTTTTCCATTTTCCCCCATGGGTACCAAAGCTGATGCCGGAAATCGTCCCTGACTCTGGACCCGTCTCCAGTGACAAAGTTTATGCCGTTACTTTAGGGCAGGGGTTGGCATAGGTTTTCTGGAAAGGGACAGACAGTAAATATTTAGGCTTCGTGGGCCAAACTGTCACAGTTACAACTACTCTGTCATTTTAGCTGCCACAGACAATATATAAACAGATGAACATGGCAGCGCTCCAATAAAACTTTATTTATAAAACAGGCCGTGGGCCAGACTCGGCCTGTGGGCCCTGGCGTGCCAACTCCTGCCTCGGAGCATGTGGCGGCCCTGATAGGGCCAATCTTTCCTTAGCAGGGGGAGGAGGATGCATTTCAACCCCATCTGGTTGTGTGCCACTCTGAGGTGTGGCCACTGAGGAAGAGGACTGTCTGAATGTCCGACTGGCTCACAGAGGCCTTTCAGGAATCAGGGAAGCCCTCAGAGAAATTGTGAGGCCAACAGAGAAGTGTTTCAAATCCAGTCAGCAGAAAAACAGCTATACAAGACATACCCCTAAATAATCCCCAGCTCTCATTCAGGGACTCCCAGGTCCATCCCAGACACGTTCCATTCATGACATCACATCGTCCACCCTCCATGGACTTGCTCGCTACCTTTCCACAAATGAAACTGAGGATCAGCAGGCAAGTGACTTTCCTAGGGAGGATGTGGGAAAGACAAGCTGGGGTTTCGTCCTGGATCGACCAGGCCTCTCCTCATAAAACCACCTTATCTGGGCTTCTGCAGTGAACCTTGAGATCTGCAGCCAGCTGCTGTTGGGACAAGGTGCTGCAGAAAGACAATGGGCAAAGCCCAGAAGCCCACGCTGTTTCCACCATTTCCACATCCCGGGAACATGAGGGACTCCATTGTCTGAACCTCAGTTTATCCCTCTGTGAAACGGGTCAACAGACTGCTCTGATTCAGCGAGGTTCTACCCAGGAGCACTTATTACCATTAATAAAAAGATTAAAACCTAGTGACAAAATAAATTTCATGACAGTATCTGTAGCTTATTAGATTGTTAAAATCCTTAGGGTTTGCTTTAGAAAACTTCACGAAATCTCAATCTAATGGCCCTCGTAGGGGATTGTATACACAATATAAGAAGAAAATTTGGATAAGACCTTAGCTTTTCCTTTGATAGCTAATAAAAGGCAGGGTAAAACAGGCCCAAAATGACAGGTGCTTAATTAAAGCATTTTGATATTTACCTACTTGGGAGCAAAGTAATGATTTTTTTCTTATATCTGTATCTTCTTCCTGATTTATTTTCAAGTTTTTTAAGCTTTGTGTTTTGAGCTTTCCTTGATTTTTTTTTTTTTTTATAATCCTCACTCGAGGATACGTTTTTATTGATTTTTAGAGAGAGGAAGTCGGGGGGGGAGGGGGCTGGATGTGAGAGAGGACTATCGACCAGTTGCCTCCCATATGTGCCCCGACTAGGGATTGAACCCACAACCTAGGTATGTGCCCTGACTGGGAATTGAACCCACAACCTTTTGGTGTACGGGATGACACTCCAACCAACTGAGCGGCCCAGCTAGGGCAAATTTACCTCGATTATTGAGAGAAATTGAGCTGATGTGAACGGTCAATATTTATTATCTCTACCACACGTTTTGAAATTTATGTTTTATCTCATTGAGTCCTCACAACAGCCCTGTGGGGCGGGCTCTAGTTAGTTCTGCTTTGCCATGTGGAAACCAAGACTCCCAAAGGTCCCGTGATCTGCCTACGCTGTGTGGCCAGGACCTGGGCCAGGTGGGCAGACCCAAGGCCATCACAAATGAATCCTCGGCACTCACCGTGAATCTTTCTTTCTTTCTTTTTTTTTATCCTCACCGGAGGACATTTTTGCATTTATCTTCAGACAGAGCGGGAGGGAAAGAGGGAGGAAGAGAGAGAGAGAAACATCGACGTGAGAGAGACACATCGAGTGGCTGCCACCCACACGACCCCAACCGGGGCTGGGGATGAACTGCAACCGAGGCACGTGCCCTTAGTGGGAACCGAACCCGGGACTCTCTGGTCCGCGGGCCGATGCTCTAACCGCTGAGCCAAACCGGCCAGGGCTCACCGTGAATCTTTCATGGTTTAGGCAGCATTCATATTTTAACCCGGGCTCATTTCAGGTGGGTGGTACTATGAGACCTGGATCGAGGGTTCTGCTTTGGTCTTCCACTCAGTAGGAACCACCTTGGAAGAAGACGTGTCTTCTACAGAGAAGCCCAGACGTTTCCATCCTTTCCTTTGTGACGTACCCTCTCAGAGACCCCGGACCTACCTAAGACGACAGTGCTGAAGGAGACCATCTCTTTGTCCTTGCCATCGTTGTAGAAGGCCAGGTGCCACAGGCCCACGTCCAGGTACTGCACAAACACGGCCTCGTTCTGCACCAGGGTCTGGATGCTCCGGCGCTCCCTGGGCGACTCCACCACGCTCCACTTCTCCTTGCCGTCCAGGCGCTCCATGAAGTCATACTAGGAGAACGAGAGCGATGCGTGACGTTTGGTGCACACCGGGTCCCACGACTGCCCCCCCCCCACCCCGTGCGTTATATGAGATAGAATTTTCAGTACATTTTACCATGAACTCATGGTAAAACAAGAGGCACACATGTTGTGACAGTTGCCATTTGCTATGCTTCTAAGCACTGCCAATAGTTTTTATTACTAAAGGCCACAGTCTATTTTCCAGTTTTAAAACCCAAGTTTTGATTTCTTCTTCATCGTCATCGTCCTCTTCCTCCACCCCCTGCCCATCCTCCACCTCTTTCTCCACCTGCGAAACTGAAAACCACAGTACCGACGTTACAGGATTACTGTGAGGAATATGATAATATTTAGAGCAGTGCCTAGCATGGAACAAACACAAAATAGATGTTAGATGCTATCATCATCATCTCATTCAATTCTTGCAAAACCCCTATGAGACAGCTGCTATATAGATAAGAAATCTGAGGTTCAGAGAAGTCATGCAATTTGTTAAAAGTCACACAGCAACTGAGGGGCCAAGCAAAAATTTGGACCTATATCTGTTCAGCTGCAATGTCCATGCCCTCACGGTGCCTGGCCTTGGAAAAACCAGCAATTAAATAGTTAACTCTGTTTCCGTGGGAACCAGGTTCAGAACTGGAAGCCATCCGTGAGAGATGGAGGGGTCAACAAAGGCTACCAGGATGGGGGCTTGGGGGTGGGGAGAGCAAGTGTGACTCAAGAGAGGCCTGTTGTAGAGAACAGCGAAATCCTGTTGTGGGCAAGTGGGAGCCACTGAAGATTCTTGAGCAGTGACTGATGTGATAAAAGGAATGTTTGGAGGCATTCATTTGTAGTCAGGATATGAGATGCTCTAGATGAGGGACAGATTGAAAACAAAGCCAGCAGACCAGCCAGGAAGGAACTGTAGAAACCTAAGTGTGAGGTGACATGGGTCTTGATTAGGACAGTGAATGGGAAGAGGGGACAGCTTTGGAGGAACATTTCTGAGGCAGAGAGGACAGTGCTTGACCATGGGCTGGACAGAGAGGATGAAGGAAAACGCAAAGAGAACACCAATGTTTCTTTCTTGCCGAGAAGAAAATCAGTAAGACCTGGGTAGAAATGGACTCATGGTGTGAACTCTTTCAAAACCGCTGCAACCGAGAAGTCCTGTGTAGGGTGACTTTCAGAAGACACTCAACGTGGAGATCTTTAGCAGATAAAAACCACCACTGTGCGATTCAGCTCCGTCTCACCACTTGCCCTCCATAAAATGTTTTTGTAGGTTACAGACATCAGCTGGGGCCCTTGCACGAATGTCATAAAATGAAACTCCAGGAATCTACCAATGTGACTTCCCCGTCATCAGAATTGCCGGTTTTCCCCAGCTGAAATGTGATCATGGAAAATAAAAGAGTCTATAATCTTAAGCACAAAGGTTTTGCCACCAGACAAACCTCGGTGTGAATTCTGACTCTGGCACCTGCTACTGTTGAAAACTGGGCACATGTGCTTTTGCCTTCTTCTTGGTTTGCTTGCGAGGGACCAGGAACACCCACCTTTCTGGGATGCTATAAGGAGGACATGAGGAATGCTCAGGACAGTCCTGCAACATAATAACCATTTAATCAAGTGCCTCGGATTATGAGTCACCGACTTGCAAATCATCATCATCATCATAAGAGAAGAAAAGCTCACTAACCTAGTTTCTACATCTGGGGGTGGGGGCTGGGTAGTCACTGCCCAGGGAGTGGAAATTTCCCCCATTTCTCAGGAAATGAGGGTTTGCAGTGAGCTCCCTCCCGCCCGTATCCCATTGGTCACGGCTGTCCTTAAGGAACAAAATAAATGATGTGAAGTGATATGACAGAGCGATGCTGCTTTCAGAGGCCCCTGTAACCAAAACATTTGTTCCTTAGCAACCTCCTAAATGTCCATCTACCAGGACCCGCGCCTACAAATTGCTGTCAGCCAGAGGAATGAGGGTAAGTTCCTCGGTGGCGAGGTGAGAAGAATATACTTCTTTGGGGGTCCAGGATATCACCCCTCTGAGGAAAAGTTGGGGGAAGGTGATTCCTGGGGAGGCTCATTGCTCATTATTAATTTGAGCATCAGTCATCTTGCACTGGGCTGGCTGACCGGCCAAGGGGCACAGAAACGGCTTAGGGCTGGCGGTCGTGCTCGTTGTCCGACCAATCCAATTACTCTGGGAAGAGGCATTTGTCAGAGGAGAGAGAGGACATTTATTTTGGCCGGCTCCTTAGCATCCCGCCACAAAAGCACGGAGGGCAGTTTTCATTGCAGGAAGAATCCGTGAGCCAGGGGCTCGCACACAGAGCTCAGGACACAGGGGTGCGATGACATGGTGGCTGATGCGTCGCTGGCTTGTGTCCTTTCATTGTGCTGAATTTTTTTCAAAGCATGTATCACCCTCCGAAATGATATCATTTGTTTTTATGTCTCTTGTCAGTCTACGCAGAAGAGTGCAAACAAACTCTGGGAGGACGGGGATTTTGTCTGCATGGTACAGTGGTTAAGGGAGGGGACTTCGGAGCGAGGCTGCCCGTGTTAGAATCCAAGCTCTGCCAGTTACTTCTGTGACACTTGCACAAGCCATTTAAATTCTCTGCGCCTCAGTCTCCTTACCTTTAAAATGGGGCTAATAATCGTGTCTACATCAAACCACTGCTGTTTAGGATTAAGCGAGTCCGATCACAGAAAGTGCTCAGAATAGTAAGTGCATCCTACGTGGTAAGTGAGCCTTAAAAGTTTCTGCTGCCGTGACTCTAATTCACTGCAGTATCTAACTGTGCTCCAACAGAGTCCAATCAATAAATATCTGTTAAGTATCAAACAAATAAAATACTGAATTTGCAAATGAATTCCTCTGAGAAGAAACGAAGTTGGAATGTATTCAAGGTTCTGTCTCTAACCATAAAGACTGGTGCTCTAATTTTCTAGTTTTTCGGGGGCCTTCCTGAATGGGAGAGCGAAGGGGAGCGTTGCATTCAGCAAGCCGGGACCACACAGGCCCAGCCCGGGGCCCAGCTGTTTGTGCGTTCATATATGTATCACCGAGATTGGACAGGTGACTTCATCAGGCCTTTATGACTTCACTTTTCCACTTCTCAGCGGGAGGATGGACAAAGCAGGCTTTCTTCCTTTGGACTCTCTGGGCTTTTTCTCTTGTCTTCCTTCCCTTCCTCCTCCGACTCTGTTCCTTAGCAACCACCGTGGTAGCGATTGCTGGTCACTGTCCACATGGGGTCTCACTCCTTTCCAGCCTCCTGGCCGCCAGCTGGGAGCATGTGACGTGTTCCAGTTAATGGGACACAAGCTGTGGGGTGTACTCCATTTCTAGACCGTGCCAGTCCCGTCCCGTGCAACCTCCCACAGAGCACTCTGAAAGCCCAAGATGTTGGTGCCACAAGAGAGAAGTGGCCTGGACCCGAGACTTACCACTTGGAGGAGAGCCTGAACTTGTGACGCGAGTGAATAGGGAACACCGATTAAATCAAGCCACCGAAATGTTGAGGCTTATTTGTTATTTCAGCGTAGCCTTCTCAGAGACTGACCTCATGCTTCTCTTCTTTCCCAGCCCACTCCCCGAGATCGTAGTAAGTCCCCGCATCTTTGGCATGTCTTACTGGGTGGCAGAAGAGAACCCCCCAGGGAAGAACGGCAGCACCATCTGTTGGTCCAGTTCCAACCTGTATGTGTGGGGTGTCTATGTAGCCCAGTTCCCCCAGGCATGGCCTAGTTTACGCCTCTCGTTCCTCCTTTCACTTTCAGGAGGGCTCTAGTTTGGAATCTACAGTCACTCTGCTCACAGGTTATCACGCACCGGGCAGCATCACGTGGCATCACTCATGGCTGCTGTGCGTGGGGAAGGGTTGGAAGCTGGAAACACAAGGTGAGTCAACCCAGCCAAAGGCAGAGACGGCTTCCAGGGCAGGGGAGCAGGAGCTCAGTGAGAAGCTGGTCCGCATGGAGGCCATCTGGTCCAGGAGAGCCTCAGCTTGCTCGGATTCCTAGACGGCAGCTTGGCCGGCTTGCTTGGCAGCCTGGCTGGCACTCGAAGGAGGCCATTTTCCAAAAGCTCAGGCCCTGGCCAGAGTTTCTTCTTTATGCCCCAGCACTAGGGATTGATAACTCAGACTTAGGACCGGGGACATCTGTCTCCTCTGTTCCAGAACCCCATCACGCTCAGTCCTGGACACGGGGGTGCTCGGGGGACGGTGCTGTGCTGGGTTGACCGAGAAGGTTGCTCCGTGGTGCACGTGACCTAATAGATGTGCAGAAGCCCTGGAAGAGGGCTAGGAGGCACACGGTCACATCCCAGGAGGGGACGTGTGCGGGCACGGGCTGGCTGCGGGAGGAAGTCCGCCTCCCAAGGCAGCTTGTCTCTCTTGACTTGGCAATAGAGCCACCCAGAGGGTGACAGCACAGTAGTCCCAAGTAAACACTCCTGCCACCCAAAGTTCTCGTTTTCCTTGGCCTTTGGAAAGTAACCCATGCTGGCATGCCGTGTGAGGGCTGTGCCTTCGAGTCATCAGTCATACCCCAGAGTGGCAAGAAAATGCAACTTTTACGAGCGCCGGAGAGGCACGGGAATAAACCACAGCAAATATTTGACTGATCCAATTATAAATCTCCCCCACTTCTTGGCAGAGACGGAGGGGGAATGGTAATTAAGATAACTTAGTGGGTTTCCAGAGGAGCTGGAAGAGAGAGCAGAGGAGGCTGGACCGTTGTGCGGGGCCTGCCACCCTCCCAGAAGGGACAGCGCCCATGGGCAGGGAGCGTGCGGCAGAGAGATGCTTCTGGAAGCTACTCTGACACACACCTGCCAAAGAGGGCAAGGCTACGGACAGACTCCTTGCCCTTCAGGAAGATGTTATTCCTGCGTCCAGGACCCTGGGAGAAGGGAAGTAACTGTACTGCTACTTGGAGCATCTGCTGGTGAGGGTCCATGTGGACGGGAAGAGCAGTAAATGCTGACATGGCCCACGGATGTCGGATGTGGATTCTGCCTCGGGTGGCGGAACACGATCAGCTCTTGGCAGGTTTGCAGGGAAGCAGCGTGTGTGAGCGGGGGCAGCTGGAAGCCACATTGCCATGGGGACTGGTCGTATCCGGGGACGACCCGCCATGGTGGGTCACGCTGGGGGGCCTGTGAATTTCTCTCTGCCTCCAGCCAGGCCGTGGCAAAGTGCGCTCGGCTCATTTCTCACTAAAGCCCAGCCCACTTTTTTGTCTCTTCTCCCAAGAGGCTGATCATTAAGGGAAGCGTGGAGGGATGACAGGGGCAGAGACGTGCCCCAGGGGGCTGGCTTCCCTTCGCGTGGCCCTGCCTGTCTTTTTCAGGAGTCCACGCTCAGTCCTACCTACCGAGTCACCTAACGAGATGCCGACTGGCCCAGCCTCAGTCACTGCTGGGACCACTCATCCATGAGGACGAGCCCCTGAGCGTCCAGACAGGACACAGTGCCTGTATTTGTCCATGGTAACAACTTACTGTGTCAGGCTCCACCGATAAACAGCAAGCAGACGAAGAAAGAGAGGACCCAAACACAGTTCCTGAAAATCGGAAGCGAGGGAGAACACACCCACACGGTGGGTATCTCGATTCTCGAATCACGTGTCCTCTTGCAGAAGTGGAAAAAGTAATCATCAAAAGTAAGGGAACTTTTTGTTTTTTCGGGGAGGGGAGGGGCAACTTGCTATGTGCCAGGGCTAATGACAAATGCTGACGTAAGTCATCTCACTTCCTTCTCCCAGAAACCCTCTTCGTATCCCCATTTCTTTGGAGAGAACAATGGCTGTTAGAGATGTTACGGAGCACGGGCAGTGCCCCTGACCATGGGGGCCAAGCGAGGACTTGAACTTGGATTTGCATGGGTCTTAACAACCAGGGGAGCTCTCCTCCAGTTCTGTAAGAACCTGGCTGTAGCTTGAGCATATCTGGCGGCTGGCCTGGTTTGCAGGTGTCCGCAGGGCGGCGGGAGGAAGGCAGCACTCAGGAGTGCTGGGGTCAGACTTGAGCAGAGGCAGGTGGGGCACCTGAGGACAGGGAGACATCCCAGTGAAGTAGACTCAAAAGGATGCTGGGAGAAGTCTGGATGGCTTTGCTGGCTTTGCTGGGTGGTGGTTCTACTTGGTCTAATAGTTCCTTTTGTCAGCTTCCTGGTGTTCCAGCCACACTGCTCTTCCCTCTCTCCCTGGAACACTCAAAAGTCCATCCCGGCCTCAGGGCCTTTGCACGAGCTAGTTCCTCTGCCTGGCCTGCTCTTCCTCTGATCTTCTTACAGCGGCCTGCTTCTCATCAATCCTGACCTGCCTAAATGTCACGACCTCAGAAAGGACAACCCGTTCTAAAATGCCTCTGTCACTTTTTTCCATCCTCAGCAAAAATGCATCACTCTCAAAACAACCCCCCCAAAACTGCTATGTATCTCCTAAGTTCTAGTCCATATCCCTACTGGATGCAAACTTCTTACGAGTGGGAGACTCGTCTGTTTTACTCAACACAATGTCCTCAGTGCCCACAGCAGTGCCCTGCACAGAGTGGGTACTCCCATCGCGACTGACTGAATGGAAAACATTTAGGCCCAAAGTAAGTAACACCCACGGAGAAGTCTGTACCAACACAGCGGAGGTTTGGTGATACAACTACTGAGAAGACACAGCCTGTTAGGGAACGTTTTCAGGGGATTTGACTAAACACCGTGCTGTTTTCCGGTATTTTTGTTTGTTAACACTCAGATGACACAGTGAGGTGACATTGAACAACACCAGGGCACTGTTCTAAGTGAGTCACATGTACTACCTTCTTTAATGCGTATAGTCGCCCAACTGAATATGAGTTGTGATCCCTCCTTTGCATATGAGGAAACTGAGGCAGGAGGAGGTTCTAGCCCTTGCTCAGGAGTTGGTAAGTGGTGGAGCTGGGATTCAAACGCCAGCAGCCAGCGTCAGAGAACACGCCTTGCGTCCACGGCCTTACAGGCTACTCAATACGCTGAACACACAGGTCGGTCGGCCTTGCTCATGTGCGGGGAGATCGAGGTGGTAGTCTCCTGACCCTGGGAAGGAGAAAGCATCCTAGGACCAAGGGCAGGAGGCCTCTCTGACATAACGGGGCTCCTGGATTCGCCCGCAGAGGTCCTAGCAGCAGAAGGAGGACGGGAAACAGAATCAGTTTGCTTCAGCGTTTGGACCTTATTTCTTTGGCCTGGAGTATGTCTTTCCTCCTGGGAGTTTGTGGCGGTGAGACAAAGACTGGGGTGCCTGTGGTTCAGGGGGTACCTTGCCCGTGTGTAATGAGAGGGATCAATTTCACTAATCTAATGGGGAAAACAGCCCTTGAACAAACTTCTTAGATTAGAAAGTAAGAAACCAAGGAACTTGGGTGCAGGTGGGACTTTCCTGGAAGAGACAAAGGAAGAATTTCTGTTGTTGTTACTGGAAACAGGGGAGAGCCAGAGGACAGCAAGGTGTTGGGGAACACCCAGGCCACAATGTGGCGTCTTGCTCTGACTCTCCCCACACTCCCAAATACAAGAAAAAAAAAGAAAACACTATGGGAAATTGTGACGATGCTCAGATGCTCAGTGTGACCGCGTTTCTCACGGAAACCATCGAAGAGAATGAGCACCATTCCTGGACGTCACAGGCAGGAAAGCGATGGGCGAGAGCTACGAGGGGCTCCACCACAGGAACGGGGATGTCACGGGCAGGATGGCAGACACGCTGAGCCCGGCTTGGCGGGGCAGGGACCCCAGCTCCCATCTGGCTTCACCTGGGAGGCTTACCAGTCTCTAGATTGGGGTTCCCAGGACAGAAAGGTATCGGAAGCCCAATTCGCAAGCCTATGCCGTGCCCAGTACTGATGTTACAGGAGCAACGAACGTAAAACCATCGGGTCACTCAACACTGACTGAGCACCTGCTACGTGCCTGGCCCTCCTCGGGACACGGGGGACACTGGTAAATCAGATGGACACGGCTCCTGCCCTCCAGGGGCTGACATTGCCGTGGGGGAGTCGAGTGTCAGGGAGTGAGGGGGGCTACGAATAAGACAGAAAGCAAACCCGAGACAACCTAGAGGGCTATCAACAAGGGAACGCACAGAAATCGCGGTACACACAGACACGTGGAATCCACTCAGCAATGGAAGGAGCGAGGCACCGCACCCATGGCCACATCCTGAGTCGCGCTGCATGCGCTAAGTGAAAGAGGCAGATGCAGAGACCAACCAGAGAACCCATATGCACGTGTGCGTGACCAATGGCCAGACACAACAACGCTGGGGGTGGGGCGGGATAGAGAGGAGGGTGTCTGCGGGGAGAAAGGAGAACATCTGTAACAAAAATCAATTAAGTAACAAAAAAATAAATAAATAAAAAGAAAGAGGTCAGACACAGAGGAGCGCAGGATTCCCTGTTTTTTTTTTTAAATTATATTTTTTCTTTATTGATTTTAGAGAGAGAGGAAGGGAGAGGGAGAGAGAGAGAGAAACATCGATAAGAGAGAACATTGACTGGCCGCCTCCTGCACGCCCCCCACTGGGGATCAGGCCCACAACCTGGGCGTGTGCCCTGACCGGGAATCGAACCGGTGACCTCTTGGTGCATGGGTCAATGCTCAACCTCTGAGCCACACCGGATGGACCAGGATTCCCTGTTTACGAAGCTCTAGGGAGGACACAGCTACGCTCTAGAGGCGGAGAGTAGATGGGTGGTTGCCTGGGGCAGGGGTGAGGCCGGTGTGGGGCACAGCGGAGCTTTTGGGGGTGGCAGTGTTTTATATCACGACGAGGGGGTGCTTACTCAGCGGGATACACTTTCCAAATTTTAGGAATCAAACTGTACACTTAAAGTGTGTGCATTGGGTGGTCTGTAAATGACATCTACGTTAATTTTAATTCAAGACAAAGGAAGGAAAGGAGATAAGTGTAAAGGAGTGTCCAGTCCCAGTTTTCTCCCTTCCTGACAAGGGCTCACTGGGCGCATGGTGTCTGGGTAGAGGCCTGACAAAGTAAGGAAGGAGCCATGTAAATATCTGGGGAAGGAATATTCCGGAAAAAGGAACCAGCCAGAAAGCTCCGAGACAGAATGAGCTTGGCATGACTGGGGAGAACACGCGGGCCAGTGCGGTGGAGGCGAGGGAGTGAGGAAGAGGCGGCTGGCTGGCCAGCCTGCGGAGGGAGCCCACAGGTCACGGTGCCGGGTGGTCCGTCAGACGTTCCCTGAGCACCTGCTACAGACAAGCGCAGCTGACAGCCCTGGAGACAGCCTTTGCTCTCAGAGAGCTGACCTTCCAGGGCAGCTTCGGGCCCCCCTTCAGGGGATGGGAGGCCAGGGGAGGGTTTGCAGAGGCTGAATGCTCTCACCGAGGGTCATAAGAGATGAGACGAGGGCCCGCTTTGCAATGACGAGAGTTGCTCGCCTGGCGCCTGGCGTAGTCACGGTGCCTGGTCCCCACAAGGGCCCTGTGGGCTTGGCAGCCGCTCTGGTGGTTTGCTGGTTGAAAGAAGCAGATTACAGACTCTGCCAAATCTCCTCCCGCCAGCCCAATAGATCAAAGCTAAAATTCTGGTTTTCAAGTTCCAAAGGCACATGTTTTGAATATCTCTGGTATGGGAGGGGGTAAAGTAGGGTGGATGAAAAAGCAATAAAAAAGGAGACATCATCACTACTAAAGGATAAGGTGGCACCATCACTATGACTGGGGAGCTTCTCAGCACCCCTCCTTCTCAGACTGCTCAGAATGGGACTCCCAAGAAAAACAGAGATACACATTGAGTACTGAGGCCGGGCCAGGGCTGGGCAGGGACAATGCACTCCCTGGCAGGTGACGCTTCCTGGGAACTCAATGCCAATGCCCACTAGCCAGACAAGGGCAGGGCCAGACCTTGACACACAGCACATAGTAGGTGCTCAATAAAGGTCGGCGGAAGCCTGAGGCAGAATGACGTATCTGTCTGAAGACAGGATGTCCCAGGGTGGGGGGAATGTCAAACCCTCACAGGACAGTTTTGAGAACGGGGAGAAAGTTGAAAACCGTTAAGCCCCGATCTCCTGTTCTTAAGACAAAAACCTCGGTCCACAAAAACACGTGTTTCCAGTTCCTAGGAAAACACACAGCTTTGTGTTGTTCGGTCAGTTTTTCCTTTTATTTGGCATGTGTTCCTAGCTGGGGCTGTAAATCTGTAACAACTGAGCACAGGGTCCCAGCCGCGGAGGCTCCAGAGGGGCTGCCCTCCTTGGTCCCTCCTGGCCGTGTACGAGCCGGTTCTGAATGTCAGAGCTATGTCCTCGCTGACGAGAGACAACTAAAGAAAAGCTCAGCTTTTACAAAGAGGACAGTTGCGATGTGAAGCTTTGCCCCAGCCCATACAACGAGGGGACCTTCACTACCCTCTGCTTGGAAAGACCTCCCCCTCTCTGTCCTTTCTCTTTATCTGCTTGACTCCCCTTCCAAAAGTCAGCATGGGTAACCCCTCCTCCAGGAAGCCGTCCTAAAATCCCACACAGGTTAGAGCTGGTGACCTGATTTATGTTCCTGAACCTCCTGTACTCAACTCTTTAGTAACGGTAATAGCTAACATTTTGATGAGTTACTTGTGCACTGGATACAAACAATCTCTGTAAATGATACATAGCATCGACTCCGAGAAATGTACAACAGCAAAGAACTAGAAGGGTGCATGCCATCCACCCCTCTCCCATCCCACAGAGAGCTGTGCTTGGGCCGGGCACGACTGGATGCCTGTGCACTGCGCCCCAGGAGAGGGTCCCCAACCCCCTGTCGCCTCACATGTTTATAAAAGGATGGAGAGGAGACAGGAAGCACTGGACTGAGACGGAAGCACCTGATCTTTGTGATCTGGATTAGTCTGCAGGAGGACCAGCTAAAATTCAGTCTTCCTATCTGCACTGGTTTCAGCCGGAGGCCTTGCCATTCTCCCCGCAGAGACCGCCCGCGGGTTGCTAGGTTACCTGTGAGTGAGCTGTAAGGGCTGTGAACCAGTCAGATTGATTGACTGATCTCCTTGGGGTGCTTTCTATTTGCTAGGCATTATCTCATTTATTCTCACAACAACCTGATGAGCTATGGTCCTCATTTCACGGATGGCAAAACTGAATGTAGAGAGAATCATCACAAACATTCTGCTCCTACGCAGCAGAGATAAGATTCAAACTCAGACCAGGCTGATTCTAGGGTTAGTTCTGATCTTCCTCCCGGCACTGCATGTCACGGCCTAGTAGTGCTGCTGGCGTCGTCACTTCACGCCCCAGGTCCCCGTCTCCTCAAAGGCAGAGCGGATGCCTTGCATCCCTGCATCCCCAGGTATTCAGTGAATATTTGTTGAGTGCATGAATGGGCTGATTTCATATTTCGTCTTCCCACAAGGCCATGCCCTCATCACGCTGCCTTTTGATCCAACTCAGGAGAAGGGTGGAAGGTATTATCTGAACACCGAGTGAGCCACAGTGTAGGGCTCAAGTTCAACGACATTGATGAACATCTCAAGGCTATTCCAAGATGTGCCAAAGCTCTACCACGAGGCCGGAGGAAAGGAGGCTTACTTCTCAGTGCCTTGTTGATTGTGATTTCTTATTTACGGCATATTCTCATCTAATTGTCTTTAGCCAATAGCTTATCAAAAAGGTCACATTTGGGTCCCTGCCCTCCCAAGATCAATAGGAGGGGCTTACTGTGGGCTGGTTGTGAACATAAGTAAAAGATATCACTGAGGAGAGGGAGCACACTGGGAACGTGTCCAGCCAATAAATGATTCCCCAAGTACTACAGAGGGACAGGTCCCAGGCACTGGTCGGCTTCTCTCAAAGCCTGGACTGAACCTGCCACCAGACAGCAGTGCACACCTGGGCAAGGTGTTTGAGCTCCTGAGTCTCTGCTGTCTTATCCCCAAGGTAAGTACTCACGGAGGTAATCAAAGTACCCACCTCTGAGGGTCACTGGGAGTCTGGCCCTGCTCATGGCAAGCACCCATCACTGTTAGCTATTCGTATGGTTATTATTATTGTCATAAAAGCTCGACATATTCTAAATCATCTGAGCTAGCAATTCCACTCTAAAGAATTCATCACAAGGAAATTACTTAAAAAAACACGGATGTATACCTGCAAGGATGTTTACTTTCGAATGATTAAAATGTTGAAAAAGAAGTTGGTTAAAATTTTTTTTAAATCTATACAATGAAGTATTTTTGAGGCATTTAAACTGAGTTCATGGAAGAATACTTCGGTTTAGAAAGATGTTCCCTACCTATTATTAAGAAAAGAATCAGGGTAAAAACAGTACCCATAGTATGATTCTATATTTGTAAAAATGATTACAGCATGTGAGTGGAAAATGGGAAAATATACTAAAAAATGTTAATGTTTTCTCTTTTTCCTATCATCATCATCTATTGCTTTTATAATGAGAAAAACACAAATAAAATTTACCTTTAATGAAACGACAAAATTTGTTTTGTTTTGTTTGTCTGGAGGCTTGCATTACGGATGCTTTGAAAAACATACTAATGACAGCTTGTGTCCTTTCTGCAGGCCAGCACGGTTCTAAGTGCTTTGCAAAGATGGCCTCATTTACATCTCACAACAATGCTGTGAGTACATACTAGTATTGTTCCCATTTTACAGCCGAGGTAACTGAGGCACAGAGAGGCTGTCTGACTTGTCCAAGGTCACACAGCTCGGAGGTACTAGAGGTTGATAGTCACGGCCGGACCATCTGGACTGGTCCACAGTCTTATGCCCATGCTCATTTGTGTCTGGAAAAGCTGCACAGGCATTCCACAGAATGTTTATTTAAACTTTATCCTGATGTGTGCATTTACATATTTAAAAATATATATTTAAATCTCCACACTGACTTGGTATATACCACAAGATCTAGTTATCTGAGGATATTTGGAATTCGTGAAAGGCCACTTAAAAGGAATGTTTTTTAACAAATGAGAAAATGATTGATGGAGGACATCATCTTGAAAAATAAAACTAATTATGAAAATTGTTTTTAATCTCATATTTTTAGGAGAATTCAGGTTATATCTGCCACTACGCTCTAATTGGCGGAGCAAACACTGAGTTTTACACACACACACACACGTGGCACCCCACATTTCACTGTCCCTCAGCTCCATCGACTGCGAAGCGCAGCCTGTGTCCGGAGCTGGGAGCAGCCCAGCCTCGCGCGCGTCTGAGAATGTTTGAACCACAGGACGCCACGGCCACTCCAGCTTGACTGGCGCAGGGCGATCGGCAGCGCCGTTTCCGTAAGCGTGCCCGGTGTCTTTCTCAAACTCTCCAGGACCTCTCTTTACATGATCATACTCTCCCTCCTGGAAGCGCCTCTTGTCACATTGATCCCCTCTCTCTGCCACAGCATCTCACGGTGCTTCCTCAGCCAGAGCCAGCCTCCCCCAGGCTCCCCCCGGCCCTCTGAACCTGACCTCCAGCATCCCTTTCCCGGACTTACTGGAGTGCCTGTGTGGGGCCTGGCTTGCCATGTCACTCCGGCAGTGATCGTGTGTGCACCGCACTGCAGGCAGCTCGTGGGAATACCGCCCACAGAGAGGAGACAAAGACGTCTGACTGCTGTGCCCAGTCCCGGCCAGTCCGTGACCCTGAACTCCGCCTCAGGGCGTTTGTGTGCTAAGCGGGGCTGCCCACCGCCTAACGTTGTTGTGAGGACACGTGAGATTACACGTGTGAACCAGCCCACGGCACACTGCAGCCCTGGAGCAACGCGGACTGTTACTACAGGGACTAGTGTCAAACGGGGAGGGATCTCTGAGTGGAGAACACTTTTTATTTGTGATCAGATGATGAATGAACATTTTTGTCTTATGACAACTTGTGTGTCCCTACAGAGAACATCCTTACAGAGAGGGGCCTCCAGGAACACTTAAAAGCCACTGATTTGGGAGAAGATCTTGGAATAAACCTTTTCCATCAATCTCTAAACGTAGGTTTGAACATCCTTAACTCTGCTGTCTATTTGGAAGCTTAAAGGTCTACACTGGTCTTTGAAGGTTCAGGGGTGTGGATCTGCTCAGATAATCTTGTATAAGCAACTACTCTGGTGAACCCTGTTCAACCAAGTGCCAGGCAGAGCAGGGGTGCAAGTTCGCGCCAGGATGTTAAGCCAGGAATGCAATTTCAAATGAACATGAAACACGTCCCATAATGACAATTAAAAAAAAAAAAAGAGTCTCAAAGCTTATTTTAAAAGGGTTTTGGGTGCAACTTCTCTACTCGTGTATCTAAGGCAAGGGATGGGAATAGTTGTTAGATATTTTAAGTGATTTAACCTTCAACCAATTATTTCCTATCCCCTTCTTTCAAGCCTGTGGACCAGTTTAATTGAAGAGTAGCCAGAGTCTTTACAAAAAACGATTAAAGATAATAACTGTGCTATATGAAACTAATATACATTCATTGTGATTTTTCTCAAAACTGTGCAAACAAAACAAAGTACATAAATGAAACGGGCAGAAAGATCACGTCATCCTCTATAGTCTCTCAAGGCTTGTTTTACTCAAAACAGACTCAAGTTTGTCACAGGTTAACTTTTCTTAAAGGGATAGTGATTACTGAAATGAAGAAAAGTGCAAAGAATATGGTAGCAAATACCCATATTTCAACCACTCAAATGAATAAGCCTACACCGTTTGTCACATTTATTTCCAGTCTTTATGAGCACAAGCATGGAAGATAGGAAGGGAGCTAGCCTTACTTTTTTTTTTTTTATCCTCACCTGAGGACATTTTTTTGCATTTATCTTCAGATAGAGCTGGAGGGAGAGAGGGAGGAAGAGAGAGATAGAAACATTGATGTGAGAGAGACACATCGAGTGGCTGCCACCCACAAAACCCAACCGGGGCTGGGGACAAACTGCAATCGAGGTGTGTGCCCTTAGTGGGAACTGAACTCAGGTCTCTCTGGTCTGCGGGCCGATGCTCTAACCGGCTGAGCCAAACTGGCCAGGGCATTACTTTAATGTTTTATTATGGATCTTAGCCACAGCAACCAGACAAGAAGAAAAAAATAAAAGGCATCCAAATTGGAAAGGAGGAAGTGAAACTGTCATTATCTGCAGATGACATGACATTGTACATAGAAAATCCTAAAGACTCCACCAAAACACTATTAGATTTAATAAATAAATTCAGCAAAGTAGCAGGATACAAAATTAACATCCAGAAATTGATGGCATTTTTATATACCAATAATGAACACTCAGAAAGGGAATCTAAAAAAAAATCCCATTTACCATTGCAACAAAAAAATTAAATACCTAGGAAAAAAATTAACCAATGAGATAAAAGACCTGTTCTCAGAAAACTACAGGACGTTGGAAAAAGAAATAGAGCCCTGGCCAGTTTGGCTCAGCAGTTAGAGCATCAGCCCGCAGACAGAAGAGTCGTGGGTTCAATTTCGGTCAAGGGTACATATCCTTGGGTGAGGATAAAAAAAAATATTTAAAAAAAGAGAAAAAAGAAATAGAGGAAGATATAAAAAAAGTGAAAGCATATACTATGTTCATGGATTGGAAGAATCAACATCATTAATGTCCATACTACCCAAAGCAATCTACAGATTCAATGCAATCTCTATTAAAGTACAATGACATATTTCACGGAACTAGAACAAATACTCCAAAAGTTTATATGGAACCAAAAATGACCCCGAATAGCCACAGCAATCTTGAAAAAGAAGAACAAAGTTGGAGGGATCACAATACCAGATATCAAGCTATACTGCAAAGGCACTGTAATCAAAACAGCCTGGTACTGGCACAAGAACAGGCATATAGACCAGTGGAATGGAACAGAGAACCCAGAAATTGACTCAAGACATTATGTTCAACTAATATTTGACAAAGGAGGCAAGAACAGACAATGGAATAAAGACAGTCTCTTCAATAAATGGTGGTGGGAAAATTGGACAGGTACATGCAAAAACAAACAAACAAACAAACAAAAACTAGACCACCAATTTACACCATACGAAAGAAGTACTTTTTAAACCTACTTCTCAGTCCTGTTCTCCTCACCTGTTCTAAGAGGTGACCACCCTAGGAGTTTAATCTCTCTCTATATATAATACACACACACACACACACACACACACACAACAAACACACATATACAGAGGTTAACATTATAATAATAAATATGGGTTTGGACTAGAAACTGTACTTATGCTAATACAGCTGTCACTTTACACATTTACATATGGCATTCTACATAAGATTTCATTTGAAGATAAAAGTCTTTGCCCAGAAATTTTGCAAACGGCTGAACTACAGCACCTCTGAGACTACTCAGTCTGAAAGGTGATTAGGCGCTGCCCCCTCTAATTATTCCTGTTTTCTCCATTGTTTCCTCTTATTATTGCTGTTTTCTCCATTGCTGCCTTTCTCCCCAAGTTCCCTGTACTCAAGCACGGCCCTTCTGGGGAAACATTTGCAGTGTCCTCCACGCACCCCTGTCAAGACTGGTTCTTTTGTAAAACTCGAACATCCTGAGATTTCTCCTCAGCTCTGCCTGGTGGCTGCCCAAAGGGTGCCCACCTTTGAAGTGGCAGTTTCGGTTCCTATTAGGGTACCCCCTGATAATCACAAGGGGTCCCTCAAGGAAGAACTTTCTGAAAGCACTTTTAGTCCAACACAGAAGAAAGCAAGATTCTCTTAGCTTCACAGAATCTGTCTCCATCCCTCCAGTTCTTTTGGACAGGAAGGCTGTGCAATCATGTCTGTGAAAGTACATCTCCCCTCAACATGACGTTCAACTGCTCCGCGCTGCGCTAGGCAAGGGGACAGTCACGCCCTGCTGTTCCCTCCACAGTAAGCTCAAGGCCACGGCTCCCTGGGAAGGGTCAGGCCCAGGGACAGCCCACTGGACTGGTGAATGGGCACTGGGACGGTGCAGAGACGGTGGCACAGCAACAGAACCAGGACGCTCCCAACAGTCGGGCGACTCAGTGTCCCAGGGACCCGGTGAGTGCCCCCTCCAATGGAAACTGTGTGTGGTTTACTTGGGCAAGCAAGACAGAGACAAGGAAAAAGAGAGTTCATTTTCAAATAAGGCTCCGAACTGGAAAGGGATAAACCGAGCTGGCAAAAGCTAACGCCGCTCATCGCCATCTATAAATCCACTTTTAAAAAGGGTCATTTAAGGGGAATTCTGCTGATGTGGACAAACAGGAATGTTTGCGCAGCTCGTTTTATTTTGGTCCACACATGTCCACTCTGCCATATTTGCATTTATTTGGTATGATCATGGGGCAATTTGTGGTCTCTGAAATAGCTCCCTTCTATCATTTTTTACCGTGGGGCTCGTTTCGCTTCCCATCCCACGGACGCATCTGTGAGTGTACACAGCCCAGCGTGAAGCACTCGGGTCCACGGCGTCGGCTGGGTTCGTGCCATTCAGTCCCCAGGACCGCCCTCTAATCAGCCCCCTGGAGCTGGACGCCCATCCACGCTTCCAAGTCGCCTCTGGAAGTCACTGGGCTCCTGGCTCCGTCCGTCTGAGAGATGAAATAGGCATTTTTAATATTTGCTAAACAGGACTGTGGAGAAGGTGACGTCTCGGCAGGGCTCCCAAGCGGTAACAGCATCTTGTTGTCTCACGTTAATCATGTACGTAATTTGCCGATTATTGACTTGTTCTCACGGAGGATTTCACTTGGCTTGACATAGCAGCAGCAATCAGCGAAGAACCGTCAGACAGGCCTGCTCACTGCCTTAACCACCCAGGACCCTGCCTTGCGGCCACGGCCTCTGAGGCTTCCCCTGACGCCTGGCACTGTAGCCGGGTCAGGTTATTACTCCTTTCTGAAGTCTGATTTGTTTCCTCTCTAGAGCTGGGGTTGAGCAAATCTGACACTGTGTGTAGGATTTCAAATCTCTGGCACGATGCACCGGGCTTCCTTACACACACCCCTCCCGTGAAGAATTCAAGCTGGTAGGTTATGACTGGCTTAGATCACCTCTTTATTTTTTGGTCTAGGCCTTAAAAAAATGCAATGCAGGGTCTCGGAATGCTGCATTTAAAAGACAATGTATAATAAGTAAACAATGATGACACCCAGTTCACGCAAGGGTTCAAGTTAATACAATGGGCACTTACACACTGCTAGGGGTGGGGGCTTTTAGAAGGACAATACGGCAATTCATGTAAGAACCTTCAGGGTTACCTTTGGGGAAAGAATTAGGGTGGGCACAAAGACTAGCCACGAGGACCGAGGACTGGTATCCCAACATTTTAGGGTAAGTGATCAGGGCTTTTCACTGGTATATCTGGTGCTCCTCCAGCCAGGGCCATCATAGGAGTCCACTTCCTGCCCCACTGAAGTTAGGGCAGGACTTGCCTCGGTCCAGATAAGAGGGCCTTAATGACATGTGTAACTAACACCCGAGCAGAAGTCGTCAGGATCGATGCACAGTTCACCACCTTCTCCTTTTTTTTTTTTTTTGCTGCTGAGAACGAGTCACATTTCTCGTAGTGGGAGGTTCCACAGGTTTGTGTCCTTGAACGAGGTTGACATTGAGCCAAGTCTAATGCCCCCAAGATGAACACGTGAAGTAGGGTTTCTTCACCTCAGCACTTCTGACATTTGGGGGTGGGTAGCTCTTTGCTGTGAAGCTCTGTCCTGTGCTCCGCGGCATCCTCAGTCTCCACCCACCCAGCTTCCAGGAGCAACTCTTCGCAGGGTGACAACCAGACACCCCCAGACACTGCCCATCATCTCCAGAGAGGGGTGAACTCGGCCCTGGCTGAGAACCACTGATATTCCGAATAGACAAGAAATAGCCTCTGTCATTTTAGGCCACTCAAATTCTGAGATTCTCTACCTCTCTGCAACTGATACGTTTTATCATATCAAAAATACTACCTAAACATTTAGCAAAAGGAGACTGCTTTAAATTACGGGTATTTTTTTTTTTTTTTTTACCTTCTTCCCTTTGTTTCTCTGTGTTTTTAAATTTTTCTTCGGTGAAAACAGTTTGTTCTTCAGTAAGAAGGAACAAAACCAGAAAATTAATTTTATTTTAAATAGCGATGTTTACGTAATTGCCTATTTCTATACAGTTTTTGCTAGGGCCATGTAGAATTTCTTAGCACAGTGATATCTGGCATGTGATATCTTTCTGTGGTGCTTTGGTATACAGAATGTTTTCTCATCCTACCTTTATTGTTTTTGTGTAATTACAACCGTGTGAGGCAGGTAACACAGGTAGATAAGAAATCTGAGACTAAAAGAGATGAAGGGACATGTCCAAGGTCACCTGGTTAAGATGTAGCCGGGTGTCCGTTCTCAGTTCTCCCTTTATTCCAGGACCTTCTCCCCACGCCACACTGCCTCTCTATCACTGCTTTTCACCACGTCCAAAAAGTCCGCGGGGACAGACCCCGATTCTTGGGAAACTGAAGCAGGTGAGAAAGGATTCTCTCTGTACTTAATTCATATCCTTGGACATGGATACTAAACCTTGTAGGCTCTTGGTCAGAGCATGATACTCAACAAAACTTAAGCATAACCATGATATGCAACACAGCCAATAGATTTTCATATCCTCCCCCACCCCCTTTCTCCTTCTCTCTTTCCAGCTCAAATGAGTCACCTTGGCTACACTGCCAGTCCCTATAGAACTTATGTTCCTTGATAAGATAGGCCAATAGAAATGAGAAATTCTGTAATGAGTTGGTTACCTGTCCCTGCAAGGAGCTAAGCACCGGCTCCTGGAGGAAATGGAGCCCATCAAATGGACGTGAATACAGGTAATGACAGTGAACGGATGTGAGAATGTGCAGGGAGTCGTTTCCCCCCTTTCTTTCCTTTTTAAGAGGAGCCCCTATGTTGTACCTGTCTTGTTCATTTCTAAGCATCTGCACTGTGTCTCGCTCCCTTGACCCTCCGACGCACACTCAGCTCCCACACTGGCAGCCGGACTGAAAGCCTTCACGCCCAGCAGCTCATGCCTATTCATTTCTCTTCCCCGAAACGTGATGGGACTGTCCCCGGAGTGGAGCTATTTTGAGAGGACGATCACTAGAACAATCACTGGCTTGGCAGGAGATGGACAGTGTGGTGTAGCCACAAAAGCAGAAAAGACATTGTCATTGAGGGTTTGAGTCTTGAGCGTCAGAACAGCAGGGAAACTGGGTAGAGTCTGTTTGCCGGCTGTCCACTATCACGCAGTTACAGAGAGTTACCCACCTGACTTCCACGATCACCGGCTTTTTCATGGCACCGGTTGCTCAGAGCACGCAAGGGAAGGGGGATAATGGTTCTTGGAAACAATGTTGGGAAGACGCGGCTTTTCCCAGCAAGCTCCTTACATCCAACCGGCCGAGAGGAGAGTTATGCTCAGCGGTACCCAGAGGCATGTTCACAGTTACTTAAATCATGCCAAAAGGTAGATTTCACCACTGCAGAGCCTTAATCATGCTACAGTACAACCAAGGGCACCTGAAGGTCAAGGAGACCACCTCACAATTTGCATAACTTCCCAGAGCAGCACCCTGCCGCCTGGCGGGAAGTTACAGAAATGCCTCTGGGACTCCTCTCAGCCGACATCCTCTTTCTCTTGATGGGAATCTCTTTGAAAAACAGTTGTGCTTTTGATGTCAGGAGTTCTGCTTGGTCAGGGCTATGACAACTCATGTCTGGGTAATCAATGCCTAGGCCAGTAAATATTCTTCTGGGTGGATGGATAGATGGATGTCATATTGACAACCACTTTCCATCTTGGTCCCTACAGCATGGCCGGGTATGGTAATAAGGAAATAGTCCTTTTAGTCCCCTAGATCCATCATTTCAGGCTGTAAAGATGGGATTGCAAATAAGTTTCATCTTGAGTTAACACCGGTCAGTCGTTAGTGGCCGCCTTAAGGGTCCCAATGGAGGCATCTGTGCACTGAGTTCAGTGAGGAAAAAGTGCAGTCATCGATTAGCAATGTCTGCCATGGACTGAAGACGAAGAAATAGTGGACTTCTGGCTTTATTTTTGCTAATGGGTTTAAAGCTTTAAATTTTTCTAGTTGACTTAAAAAATTTTTTTTTTCTTTATTGATTTTTTTAGAGAGAGGAAGGGAGAGGGAGAAAGAGACAGAAACATCGATGAGAGAGAACATCGACTGGCCGCCCCCTGCATGCCCCCCACTGGGGATCGGGCCCACCACCTGGGCATGTGCCCTGACCGGGAATCGGACCAGCGACCTCTTGGTGCATGGGTCCAGGCTCAATCACCGAGCCACACCTGCCGGCCAGTTGACTTTTCTAGATGCATACCTTTCCCACACATTTTAAAGGCAGCTTTGACTGGATGGGATGGATGGCTAAGGAGGTTTTTCCTCTCCCGGAGTATTTCCCTAACATACCTCTTTATGTACTTGCTGGATTCGAAAGCAAATGAGGCGGGAAATCCCGATGTGGGTCTCCTCTGGATATACAATTCTTTTTGGGAAAGGAAACCAAGCTAGTTGGGTGTTAATTCATCCCAAGTGGTACGTATAATAAAATCCCTACCGGGACAAATTAAAGGAGGGAGGAGAGGATGAGAGGACATCTCTCCTGTAATCCCATCTCTTCATTCTCAGCACTGGGGCTAATCTCACTGTCACAGAGCCCAGGACTTCCCAAGGAACTCAGTTCAGGGAAGAACACGGAAGTCCCAGAGAAACAGCTGCTGAATTTTGTCTCATGCTACATCACTCTTTCCTTAGACAGTGGGATGTCTCCTAGCGATGGTTTAACAAATTAATCTAATAACCAGAACGCCTGAACATAAAGCACCCAGTGATTCACCTCCAGATCTAGCAAGCTGACTTCATCAGGCAGGGATGTTACTTTTTTAAAAGATATAATAACATAAATCTCACCATTTTACAATTTAGTAGTTTTCAGTATATTCGTCATGTCGTGCAACCGTCACAATCCGATTTCAGAGCGTTGACACCACTCCCCAAAGAGATGCTGTACCTATTAGCAGTCAGCCCCAATTCCACCCTCTCCTGTCCGTGGTGATGGCTAATCTCCCTTCCGTCTCTGTGGATTTACCTATTCTGGACAATATAAATGGGATCATATAACATGTGGCCTTGCGGATGTGGCTTCTTTCAAGATTCATCCACATCACAGCGTGTAACAATGCTTCATTCCCTTTTTACGTTTGAATCATCGTTCCCTGCACGGATATATCACATTCTGTTTATCCATTCATCAGGTCATGGACGTCTGGGCTGTTTCTCCTCTTTGGCTGTAACGAATAATGCTGCGATAACGTTCCTATGTGTGTGTGTATGAGAAATGATGTTTTCAGTTCTCTGTGGGTATATACCTAGGCGTGGAATTGCTGGGTCATAGGGTAATTCTACGTTTCGCTTTCGGAAGAACTGTGGAACTCTTCTCTACAGTGGCTGCACCATTTTAAATTCTCACCAGCAACGGACCAATTTACCAAGGTTACCGACGTTCCAACTTCTCCACAGCCCTGCCAACACTTGTCATTGTCTGTCCTTTAATTACAGCCAGGCTAGTTGGTGTCAGGTTTTGTTTTTTTTAAGTCACAGTTATATGAAGCATGGTCATACCTGGGCGTGAGACGGTGGCAGTCCCCTTCTTATGTAAACGCCGAAGAGAGCGTCCTTTCCGAGGGAGATGTTGAACTTGAGGAACTGGGGTTGACTGATGTGAATCTGTGATCTCCAAAACACGCCCGGTGGGACTTCTTGGGTCACGCGCCGACCGACTTCTGCTTCGCCGCTGTCTATGCTGCTGTTTTTCAATGACCAGGGCACTGGGAAACAGGGACGGATAGCAAGTCAGTGACATCTGGATACATGAGCTGGCTCTGCATTTCTGTTTAATTATATGCCAGAATTAAAAAAAAAAAAAAAACATATTAAGATTAAACTCCTGGCAAGTTCCTCTTTACATCACAGCTAAAACATTTAGGTATTAAATAACAAAGCTATAAACGCACACCCCAGGGCATTCGCATAATGCTTTCTCACACTTTGTGACTGCCCTTTGCTGATCAAATATAATAAGAGCCGGAGTCTGCTAAGTACACGCAAAGCTTCCAATGACCCTGAATGTAACTGGGACGGAAAGAAAAATATCAGCAGGGGAGGGGAGAGTGATATTAATTTGGCAGCACATTTAATTCTTGCAGCCTTTAATTATTCTTTCTGGCCACAAACAAGTCCGGTTTATCCTGACATTTTTATAAATTAAAATAAAGAAGTCACAGTAAACAAAAATCAGTCCAAAGGAAATAAAATAACTCAATAGAAAATGGGGACTTGATCTCAGGCTGACCTAATAGTGGGAGTGACTCCTTCCTCGAGCGAGAGGGAGGGACCTCAGGGCCATGCTCTGGCGGCGACAGGGACGCATGTCTGCATTATTTGAAATCGGTTACAGGGAAAGTATCAGTTGCCCACACTCAGCATCCTTTATCACCTTAATAATAGGAGCTTCAGAAATACCTATATTGACAGAGGATTTTAAATAACCAGAAACCAGCCAGTGCCTCCTACACTGCTGAGGAAACTCGTTTTCTAATGGTCATTTGTGATTCCTTCAAATGGATTCTGAACTTGAAAAAAAAAACACAGATCAATCCCTATCTTCTCAAGGACTTCTAAACCAGATACAAAAAGAATCAAAGAGGTCTTTTCACTTTTCAATGGTCAGTCTGACGGCCTTGGTCTGGAAACTTCTTCAGCCCGATGGGCAAAGGATTGGAAACAAGCTCCCCTCTGCGTTCTGTAATGGAGGGACTCCTCTGAAAATATGTGTCTATACGTGGCCACTACACATCGCAGAAGGTGTGGACGGTCAGGAGAGGTTATGAGATTGCTGAGGACCAGCATGGAAGGGCAGTGTGGCTGTCTCACTCAGGAGACCTGGCTCTATTCCTGTCTAACCACCCCACCGAGACGAGACGCGTAAGTGACCTCGGGCCAGTTTCTCCATCTCTCAGTCAAATGAAGACGCAACGTTTTTCGGTCTCGGAAGGCTTTCCGCATCTAAATTATAAAAGAAAACTACAGAATGACTTGAGGGTCTGAAGCTGTTTTTCCCCCTCTTTTCTTGCGCGAGAGAGGTGATGATTCATGTGTCTGTAGCTCAATAGTGGATGAAATAAAAAGTCAACAGGGGCTTAAAATAAAGTACGGGGAACACTGGTTTGGACCTTAAGCAGAAACTCTTGACCTCTCGGAAAATAAAACGAGAGAATGGGCTCCTAAGAGGTGTTTGAAAGCTTCCATCAAATAACGTTGTTAAGAAGAAAAGAAACAACTAGGAAGTCCCGAGTGGTTCAGATGTTTAGATGGGGACTACTTGGCTTGTTTCTCAAGCATTTTTATGTTGGCTGACAGACATGGGACAGTCCCTGCAGGGTGAAGAGTACTGCGTATGTGAGAGCAGAGACTGGGGGTTGACGTTGTCTTGGTTCAAATCCCAGCTTTGATCCTTGCTAAACGTATCACTTCTTTCTGCCTCAGTTTCCTCATCTGCATAATTGGAACACTATTATCATTTATTTCACAGGGCTGCCATGAGGCTTGTATGAGTTAATCCATGCAAAGCTTTTAGAATAATTTTTGGCACAAAATAAATACTAAATAAAAAGTAGCTCTCATCATTATTATTATCTGGAATAAGCCTGGATTGTGTTCTTTATTTTGCTGAAGTGATGAGAAGTCCAGGGGGAACGCTTATTACCAGCAGTTGATCAGAAGCTCTGATTATTATAAATTGGAAACTAATTTATATTTAAAATGCTACTTTAGATATACCCCCCTTCCCCCCAAATTAAGGCCTTTTGGGGGAAGGACTATAATAAAAGGACCCAATGAGAGAGAAATGTAGTTAAAAAGGACCCCTAGGCAAGAATAGTTTAGGGACCTTGGAGAGTGATCAAAGGTAACCCCAGCAATCATAGTGTGGCAATAAGTTAAAGAAATGGGTAAAGGGGGGACAAGTGGTGATGGAAGGAGACTTGACTTGGGGTGCTGAACACACAATGCAGTGTACAGATGATGTGTTATAGAACTGTACACCCGAACCCTATATAATGTTATTAACCAATGTCACCCCAATAAATCCAATAAAAACGTTAAAAAAGAATTTTAAAGAAACTATTCATCTTTCCACTTAACAAGATGGTCTTTCCCTTCTGTCTGTTGGGCTTTCAGGGTTGCTGGGTTAACGACAGGATGTGAAAAAGCAGCAGGAGGTCGGCAGCCACGAGCAGCTAACCTGCCGTTGAGACCTACACGGACTTGGGGAACGCCAGGCCAGGCGAGGGCGCGATGTGCCGGGAGGGAGCCGGCCTCGGGTGCGCTGGCCCCGGAGGATGCAGAACGGAGCTGCGGGGGTTGGTTCTTAGATCAGTGGGACCCCCTGCTTTCACTAGACCCCGACTTCAGGACACTGACTTCACTAAATTAGCTGCTACCACCGGTGACAGTCCCCCCAGGGTCTTAGACACACCCCTTCTTCACGTCCCATCCACCAAAGGGGGCAGTGAAACTGGACGATGAAGTACAGGCTTATCGCCAGACAGGACTGCCCGAATCCTGACTGCTTCCTCCCTGCTGGCTGCCTGCAGCAGTTGGCTTGCCCTCTCTGGGCCTCCATTCTTTTTTTTTTTTTCTTTTTTTTGTAAAATGGGAATGATAGCTACACCTCACAGGGTGAGAGTAACAAATGGAAGTACACAGAGCAGGGCTTAGTACAGTTCCTAGTACACAATAATAGCAAAATAAACGTCAGCTAGTTACATTGAATTAAATAAAAGGATGAAAAACTTTGTGGGAAAGCATTTGGCTTTCTTTTCAGAGTTAAGAATTTTCTAAAAGAAACACATTGTGCGTATGTGTGATCTAGATGTATGGATACATGTACGTGTGTATATATGTCTATGTGTTTGTCTGCCTATCTATCTGTCTACCAAGAGAGAGGAGAATATTCTTCTGGAATAGACTTAACTACGGAACAAGATTGAAATCGGGAATTAGCATGCTCCCATTACTGATTTTTGGTAGGACTATGTAGAAGTGATTACTTGATCGATTAACTTCTTTTATTGACAAACTGGCTGTATTGAATAGCACTGAACTTGAGGTCCAGTCACCTTCACACTGAAGCTTGCATTTCCTTGACACTCCCACCCCCACCAGAGAAACAGGTTCTTTCCCTGAGTTTCCATGGTATTCCACCGAAGTCTAGAGCACCTGTTGTTCGGTACCAGAAGTGGTTGTGCTCACCTTCCTAAGTCTCTGTGATTAGACACCGTGCTCCCTGAGGTCAGGCAGAGCTGGGGATTCACCTCTGGGTTCTCCGCGGTTTGCACGCGGCAGCCCTTGGGTGTTCTGAAATGCTTGTTGAACTGAATTCAGTTTGCCTGCCCATCTGATGGCTATGCTGACCCAGCCCCTGTGCCTCCTGGGTGAAACGAGGGTCTTTAGGGAGACTTGCTCTGCAAAGTTGCATGTAAACAGACTTAAAAAAAAATAAAACTACCTTTGGAACGTTCTGTGGGGATAGTCACCGTTTAAAGGACGCTTCCTTGTGGATGCGTTTGAAAAAATCATGAGTAAACTCTTAGTGCATCTTTTGTGTAAAATCTTATAAATAAACAAGCAAACCAGGAGAGCTGGGGACAAGGAAAAGAGATTTAGATTAAGAACCAAAAGTCAAGTGTCCTAATCCTGATGCTTAACGACTTGGAGGCTTTTGTGGAAGGAACAGGGGTGTAAATAAACCGCCTGGTGGAACTCCTTGCTCCTAAGCGGCTGGCTAGTTTAGGAAGGTCTAGCTTTCAAGGTCTGTGTCCTTGTCTACACACACAAGAGTGCTTTGGATCCAAACCTATTTTAAGCGGTGTCGCTCTAGTCTACTGCTGTCCACAGAGCAAGCCAGCAGGGTCATCTCTGGGTCTATGCTACAAAGGATGGGCGTGTGTGTGCACGCGTGTGTGTGCACGGGTGTGTGTGCATGCATGTGTGTGCGCGCGTGTGCGTGCGGTGTTAGCAGGAGGGAAGAAGGTGACTTCACTTTAAGAAAACTGGATTCATTGATCATAAGTGATCATTACTGTTAAAAGCTGACGACTGCTTTCCAACTAAATCCTCCAGATGTGCGACTGAGCTGTGCTTTTGCCAAGAGGGGCTTTTACTTTTCACACAGACATATGCTTTTACATACAGGATTCTCATTTCGAAATAATTTCAGACTTGCAGAAAAATTTCAAGAAGTGGTACAAAGACCTCCTGCATAGCCTCTACCCAGATGGCACAAATGTTACATACATTTGCTTTATCGTCTTCGCTCTCATTCATATATATAAATAATTTATGTACATTTTTCTGAGACATTGACAATAAGTTACAGACAAGATGCTCCTTTGTGCCTTCAAAAACTTCTATGTGTTTTTTCCTGAAAGCAAGGACATTTTCTCAGAACCACCGTAATAATTATCAAAACCAAAAAATGTTAATTTGAAATTTACAATGCTATGTCTAATTCATAGACCTTATTCAAATTTCCCAAGTGTTACACTACAATTCTTTATAGCAAAAGAAAAACATCTTTTTCTATGTATTTCTAAAAAAAAAAAAAAAAACTTTAAAATGAGTGTGTACAACTTCTGTAATTTTAAGACGATGGGAAAAACCCGTTTTGTAAATACTGCCCCAAAAGACATAAGAAAAGGTGTTTTTGCCAATTGCTGCAGCGAACCATTTCAGGGAACCCTGGAGCTCAAGTCCCTGGACTGGGGTGCAGGAGGGAAGGTCTGTGCTGCTCTCGAAGGTCAAGGGCAGCAGCAAAGGCCGGGCCCCCGCCCCACAGATGGACCCGAACCTGAGTCACGCGAGCTGTTTCAGGAGTCCGGCTAGTCCATGACACGTCACCATGAGAGACGGGCAACACGGTGGCTGAGGTTTCTACCTTGACCTCCAGGGAGGGCACCCCCACACTGAGAATGTCTGAGACCTCAGAAGGCAGTGTGGCACAGCCATGGCCAGCCCTGGGTTTGAATCCCGGCTCTGACAACTCTGAGCTGTGTGCCTTCAGGCTAATTTGTGCCCCTCTGTTTACCTACTCATCTGTAAAATGGGGTTCCTTCTGAGGATCAACCAGGGTAACACAGGTAGTACCCGACTTGTAGGTACTTCTCCATCTTTCTATTTTGTGACTGTGCTACTTAAAAATATCTGTGACTATCCTAGATTTGGAAGATCAATCTGTGTTGGTCTAATTTAAAATATAGGCTTCCTAGTACAGACAGAGTTCACCACGGAGGGCCGAGGGGCAGGGTGGGCCTTAAGGAAACAGGTTATTGTTTTCTGGAGCAGCTAAAATCAATACACGAAGTGCGGTCAGTATGTCTACAGACAGGGAAGGACCCGTCATGCAAGTTAAGATGCTATGGCCTGAAAAAAACAAAGTCGCAAGTTCATTCGCTGCAAATGGCAGGTGTCAAAATGTACTCTAGCTGCTTTGTGGTAGATACCACCTCTGTGCAGCCTGTGTTAGTACAAAGTAGCCAGATTTCATTTATTTAACAATGATTCATGACTGTCTGAAGCAATGTTGGGTGGGTCATTCATTCATACTCCATGCACAAAATATTTACTGAGCATCTGTGATCGGGCTAAGTAATCTTTGGTCAATATGAAAATTGGGGTGTAGGTCACATTCCCATCATCTCATTCAGGCAGCCTGCAGCCCAGGGTCCCCCGGGTTCAGCTGGGCTTGAATTGGCAGCCTCAGGAGAAGAGGGACTAAGCAGTTTTCTGTGAAAGTCTGGCCAGCATCCTTGGGTTCTAGGCAATGACTGAGCAAGCAGGATCCCGGCCAGCCCACACCTCCCAGAGCTGCAGCCTCTGTGTCAAACTTTTCTTTCTATCTATGAGCTCAAAGTGACAAGTGGACATAATGATCACCTTGCCCTAAGAAGCAGATGCTTAACACACGATCGTTCTGGCTGGTTCATCTCTAGCTTGAAGATGAGATTTCTGGGTTTTTAGAAGCCACACTCTAATGATCAATGTTACAGGATGGCCCACCTCTCTCCCTAGCTCCACGGAAGATTGCCTGTGTAAATGGGAAGCTATTGCCTATTTCAGAAACATGTACCTAAAATCCCAACCAGTTAAATAAGACGGATGTCGAGCAAATCGACAGCCTTCCATAGCCACATTAGGAGCTAATCATTTCAGAAAACGTTGCCATAATTCATTTACGGAAACAGCAAGACTATTCCCCAAACAAGAGATAAAGGGCATGGACTCACAGTCATACCGGGGAAATGAAGCCTCATATTCATACTTCTTAAACTTAACAGAACTCTGGAGGCACCTTGGCATAAATCTGCCTTGCAGATTATTCTGCCTCACATATTTTTATCTATTGCAAATAAAGTTGAATTCAGAATATTGCTTCAGTCATTACACCTCGTTTCCATTTATTGGGGAATCAGGATAACCATCTGAGGGTTCTGTTTAACCAAGAGATGGGCGAAAAGATTCTCCTAAGGACATTCGATTCACTGCTTTAGATTATAGCTCTTCTGAGTCCCCAGCAGCCCATCAGCCTCCACCCTGCTGTGGGCTGGCTGTTCTTCAGGAATAGATTTTCACCCCGAGTAGCACCGCGCCTGTGACGGTATTCACAATATCATGCAGCAATAATGATTTTTTATGAAATCCTTCTGTGCTTAGGACGACAAGCACTGAAGGACGTTATGAAAGTAGGTCGCCTTTAGATCTTTTGAAATCTCAGTTTGTCACCTGAGATAAAAACGGTCAACTCTTTATCACTAAAAATGTTAGCAAATATTATGCATCTGACTGTTGGGTGGTCTTGCCTCGGCATGAATCTGTAGTTCAGTTTATTAGTATTATTTATAGCAGCTCATATGTATTGAGGGGTCACTCTCTGCCCTGTGACCTCCTGATACCTTTGTGATTTTCTCCCCCCATTTTTCAGATGAGGGGACCACAGAAGTAAAGTGACCTGCTTAAAGTGACCCAGCTCTTAAGCGGAAGAGCTGGGACTGAAAGTCATGTACGACCCATGTGGAGTCTCACCTATGGAACCACGGTGCTGACTGATGTCCAGATGCCAGGCTAAGAGCAAGAGATACGAAGAGGTGTGTGCCCCTGCAGAGAGCAGACAGCAAACTCTGCGTGTGCAGGCAACTCCGAAAGAGAAGGGTGCCGAGGCGAGGGCAGGAGGGAGCTGATCTCATTATTAATACCCACGTCAAGCCACGATGCTGCTGGGTACAACGGAAACCATGCAGCTTAGAACGGGGCTGTGGCTGACAATCAGGAGTGAAAATCTAGCCACGTGACCCCTGAAGTGGTGCCCATCTGTAACAATGGTAGAGCACGGCCTCCAAAGTGAGGGGGGTCGTGTTGGTACGTAAGCCCTTGGTCTATTTTCCAGGAGACACGCACCATGGTCACGAATGGCTCCAACATCATGACCCCTCGCCCTTCTGGGGACTTCACCGACATTGAAAAAGCCTCACATAGGCAAGTGATCATGTCGAAACCCTGGGCTGTGTTCACTGAGGGGCTGACAGGAGCCAGAGGAGGAATTACCAACCTCCCTGCTAATCTGGCTCTTTGTACCACGCCTTACGCCAACTAGTAAAAATCATTATGAAGTTTCTGTTGAAAGGGCAAGTGGAGAAAAACATGTTTCTAAACAGAATAACAGTCTTTGCCATTTTTCTTCCAACTTGCATACCATCTGGAAATTCTGATTTTTTTTTTCCAAAGGGTAGGAAAGAAATGTGCTCCAGGCACAAATAAATGTTTACAGCTGAGTTATAAACTGAGCATGGTGGGCTTCAAACAGGCTGGCAGCGAGGGAGCCCAAGCTGCTGTGAGACAAAGCGCACTGACGGGAAGGCCAGCACCGGCCCTCCGGCTGCCCGCTGCCCTCTCCAAGCAAATGTTTGGGAAGAAGTCTTCATCGGGGTTTGGAAGCTTCATAAAAAAAAAAAAAAGATGATGCAGCATGATTGTCTATCTTGACATCCTGAAGGCAGACTTCCCTTTGGAAAATATAGCGCCTCATACGCAGTGGCGGCCCCTAGGGGCTGGCTTGCTCATTGCACCGCTGTGAGATGTCAGGGACAGCAACCAATAACCTTCAGGGATCTCATAGCAAGCGCCGGATCCCACACACCGCGTTTGACAAGAGTTGTGTCACTTGTGCTGGATGGCGAGCTTATGAGGGGGTACCATTTTCCAGACGAGGAATCGGAGGCTGGGGGCGGACATGCCCTACTCAAGTTCATTTAGATGCTACCAGGTGGAGCTGGTGTTTTTCCAGCTGCACCAAGTCAGAGTCCTACGGGACAGAGGATCTGTTCACGCCGTTACCAACATTGTATCATACCCAACTCTCAGTCAAGAGGAGAAAAGTGACACACTGGGAGCCTGAGCTCTTCTCCCTTGACTCCTATAATGTGTATCATTACAGAAAAGACCAAGGAAAGAAAGAACTGGCTTGTGAATGCCAGAGAGCAGTCAGCAAACCTTCCTGTAAAAGGCCAGATGGCATTTAGGCTCCGTGGGCCTCAACCTCGTCTCTGTTGCAACTGCTTAACTGCATTGTTGCAGCGTACAAGCAGCCACAGGCAATGAATGAACGCAGCTGTGCTCCAATAAAACTTTATTTGCAAAAACAGGCAGCTGGTCAGATCTGGTCCACGAGATGCAGTTTGCTGACCTCTGCTATAAAGGACACCGTAAATCTGAAGTGAGTGATAGGTTTTGAGAACGATCTATGAAACCCTACTCGGGAGCTTATTTTTTCTTAAGATCAGGGAGCAAATTGGCTACCTGTGATGTGCCCTTTCAGCCCTTGTACATGCTGCCTCTGGGCCCAGCCAATCAAACTGGATTCCCTTATGTTATCTGACCAGGTCAGAACACTATCGAATCTTTGTTCCCCAGGCTTATCTAATCTGAGATCTATAGAAAACGTGCTCCGTGCTCTCGTAATGAAGACGTATGAGTTCATTCCTTTTAACATAGAAATACACTCGAGATGGTGAGTGAGTCTGGCAGTCTGTGGGCTCCCTTTTCTTGATCCGAAACCCCACAACCAGCCATGTTAAGGTTTAATTGAAAGAGGGAAGGAGAAAAAAAATAAGCCATGTGCAACAACAAATGGAAACGGGAAGACAGAGGCCAAGGAACACGCTCTCCTAACTAATTAATCAAGTGCTTCGTTTTCACTAACACATCAGAGTGTGTAGGCTGCGCTGCCTATTAGATTTCTTTCCAAATCTGAGAAATGTAAACACTCCTAAAGACCAGGTAATGAAATCTCTATCGACGTGCCATCATAGACGGGACTCACTTGCCCGTGTTTTGCTTACATTTTAATTTGCTTCTGCTGGATACTCACCCAGTAATTGCTTAATAAGATGAACCTCCCTGGCCATGTGTGGTGTGTCTTGATGGAAACATTATCAGAGTGAAGGATTATGGTACACCACCAGAAATGGAGGGGGTGTTATTTAATTAACTTATTGCCAATATTTCCTGATTGTCTCTTTGAAACACTAGAAAAGCAGTCAATTGGAATTGATTCAGGTTATCTAAATGTACAGAACTGGGGGGGGTGGGGAGGGAGGGAGGTCACCGAGCAAAGAAATTCAAACCTAAGGTCACTTTCTCTAAAAGAGTTAGCCGTGTGTGAGAAAACAAAAACCTTTCTAGTTGTTTTTTATTAAAATAAAACTTTACAGCCCGGCCGGTGTGGCTCAGTGGTTGAGCATCAACCCATGCACCGGGAGGTCCTCAGTTCGGTTCCCGGTCAGGGCACGTGCCCAGGTTGTGGGCCAGGTCCCCAGTGGGGGGCATGCAGGGGGCGGCTGGTCGATGTTCTCTCTCATCGATGTTTCTGTCTCTTTCTTCCTCTTCCTTCCTCTCTCTCTAAAATCAATAAAGAAAAAAAACTAAAAAAAAAATCCAACTTTCCAGAAAGCTAAAGAAGGGATCTGCCGTCTTCCGTCCTCAGAAGACTACTGCCTTGGTGTCCAGAAATGACATGTTCAGAGTTTTACTTCGACTGCAAGCAATTTTAAATTCTCACCCCTTTTCATAGGAGTCCTACTGACAAAGTTCACTGGACAATGGTTCAGCAACCGTTTTTGCCCGTCTCATAACTCATTTGAAAAACAGCTGAACGGGTGATGTTATACGACTTACAATACACGACATTCTCAAAAGCCTATGGCGTCTGAGGGGAAAATTCTGGTCCTTCCAAAGACACCCTGGAAAGCATTTCTTCACTGGTGATTTGGAGACACCGTAGTCTCAGTTATGACTTATTCTCTGCGGGGATGTGCTCTGCCTGGGCTGGCATGGGACTGGACGGGAGGAGTGTCTGATCTTAATTTTCGAAGTTAATGCCTATCAGCGGTCCCCTTTAGCGAGGGACAATATGTAAAAAGAGTCTGTATCTAATTTCAGAATGTCTACACACATAATAGACGTTTCTGTGCCTCAGGAAAGAATATGCCTCTTCACTTTCAAATATGTATTCTGCATTCTTCTCAAAGGACAGGGTGCTGACGTAGATTCAAGGACACTAGTGGGTAAAATGTAAGAGAGACCCCCTAACGCAGGGTTTCTCAAAGAGCATCAGCGATGCCATTGTGGACGGGGCAGTTCTGCATGTAGGGGGCTGTCCTGTGTATTGTAGGTCATTTAACTGCAGCTGGCCTCGACTCGCTAGATCCCAGTGGTGCCTACTCTACAGGGACTATCAAGAAAGTCTTCAGACATTGCCAAGTATCCCCTGGTAGGCAAAAATGCCCAGCTGGAGACCACTGTCACAAAAGGAACCAAATCGGCAGGTGGTATCAAGTCCTGGAGGTGAACAGATGCCAATCTGAGGCCAAAGTGTTTAGCTTGGAGCCTTTTTTTGTCCGTGAAGGCAGGACATGATCCGTTAAGACAAACTCTGCTTTTCATTTTTACGTCTAGTATTAGTTACTTGATCATGGGAAGCAGATAATATCATCCTCTGATACAACTTTTTCATGCTTAAAGGTAATTTAGGGTTATGATTAGGAGAGATGAGCAGAGCAATTATTAAAGACTGGATCAGAAGACAGAAAGCCCCACTCAGAGCACTAGGACGGCATCGGGGAGAAACATTCCAGCAACATGAGCATCTCGCGATCACCAGTGCACACCTGTTAGGGAAGATGGATTCCGGATCTTCTCTGCGGAAAATGACTGATCTAAGCAAAACTCCCACAGGCTTGCCCACAGGTGCACAGGGCACAGACCTGAGTCCAAGCTTGTACCTGTCCACTTATTTGATTTGGGGTATGTTTCCAAAGCCTCCTGGGCCTCAGTTTCTCCAAGATAAATCTCCCCCCTTTGAAGTTTCAGAAGTTACACAACAAGCCTGGCACACAGTAGGTGCCCAATAACCGACAGTTCTGTTTTGTAAGTGATCTGTATCAGAACACAATAAATCTCCCGTTCTAGTCCATTTCTACCCACGCCGCACAGCAGACAGATACCTTCTGTTTGAGTTGCCAATAGAGGAAAACACAACTCAAAAGAATAAATAAATAAAGAAGATGGTGCAAGAATAGCGGTTTTCGTGTGTCCCACGCGTTCCCACCTCCCCATGGCTCTGTTTTCTCTCCTCCTTCTCAGCACCTTTCCCCCCTGCAAGAATACAGTGGCCTGATGGCTTCCATAAACATTGCCACATCCCCTTCACTGTTCTCAGAAAAGAGGCTTTGTTTCCCAGTTGTCAAAACTCTTTCTTATTCTCCCCCAAAGCCCAACTGCTCGGAGCCTGAGTCTTTCTGTTCAGGCTGTGCCTGGCGGGGCTTCCTCCCCGGGGAGGCCGTCTCTCTCCCCAGGAGAGGGCTCTCTCTCCGCTCTGGCTTTCTCCACCAGGACGGACTTTCTCCAGCTGCTGCTGTTGCTGCTGCTGTGCCCAGCCTTGGGATGCTTTCCAGAGCTGCGGACCCTGCCAGGGGCTGCAGACAGCATAGGTATGCACATTGTTATGAAAGGGCACCGAGCCAGCTCTGGCGACTGCAGCCAAACACAGCTAACAGACAGGAACAGCAAACAGCTTTTAATGGGGGCACCTCGGAAAGGCGACGCTCCCCCGCCCCCCTTCTTTCTTTCCCTTTTTGCATACCTTCCAAGATTTGGATTAGAAAACCTGAACCAGCTGGCGGGAGCTCTGAGTGTTCTGCGACCTCAAGAGGGTGAGCAGCAGCTGTAACCTCACCTTTGCCTCCAGATGGCAGCGTTGCCACATCGTCGGTGCCGGGTAAGCCGGTCCTCATCCCGTTGTTAAAGGTGTGTCCATCTGCCGGCTGGAGTTGCCAGTTGAGTCCGAGCAGATGCATTGCTGCGGGAGAGACAAAGCAATGAAAGTAGGAATAGATAATTCAGCAATGCAAATGTCAAGGGGGAGCGCCAGGTGCCTTTCCCAGCCGTTGCCTTTGAAGGAAGTTGCAGTTCAAAAGTGGCTGCCCCAGGAAGCAGCTAGATACAGAAAACAGGGCCCTGGTGGCTGGCTCTCCTCTCCTGCTGCTGTTCACAGCCTCAGGTAGAGAGGGTCCCCGTGGAGAGCAGAGGAGGGACGAGAAAACAGCCCAGACCTTCCAAGTGGTGCCACCACGGAGGGGAAAATGCCCCTTTGGACCCACCATACAGGGTACTGCTCCATTTTACCCAGGCTGTCCCGCACTCGGGACACAGCTGTTCTTAGACGGGTCGTCCAGGGGCACTGACAAGGACTTCCCCCAAACTACTCGGAATGTCTGTCAGGATGAGACTACCGAGATGGGACCAGGCCGCCAGTCTGCCGAGACCCACACGGAACACCAGTGTCTGCCTGGTACCCCTCGGAAAGCCCACCCCCAGCGATTTCAAACTCTAAAAATATTTTTCCTTTCCACCCCTATTCATCATAAGTGACTACTTTACAGCCCATTATGGACAAAGCTTGGGTGTGGTGGTGGAATGGAGTCCTTTTCTGGAAGTATCACAATTCCTCCTTCCCAACCCCCCCAAAACATACACTTGACCACAGTGCAGATGAGACTGCCTCGAGGCCAAGCCTCATCCCTCTGCTCAGGAGACAAGCGCATCCCCACAAGTCCTGCTTCGCTTCAGTGTGCACCCCAAATGTCCTTCTGGTCTTCCTGTCCCTCCATCTGTCCCACCTCCCCACTTCCCAGGTAGATTAGCAAACTCAACACACTGCATCGCTGTGGCTTCTTGGTGCCTTGTCTGACTGCCTGCAATCAAACAACCTGCATTCTTTCCAAGCCCCTATCGAAGAAATGCTTCATTTGCAAATCAATAAGGAGTTCATTTCCCTACATATTTTCCACTCAAACAATCATCGAGCCACGTCCGTCTGGCATTTCAGCCGGACACAGGCTGACGCTGTTGCTATGTGTCAGCGCTGCGGGAGAGAAAGGGCCGTTGACAGGGATGATGCAGGGATGGGAGAAACAATTAACCACAGGAAACACAATTAACAATGCCTAGGAAACTGTTCACACAGCAATTAATGCTGCATGCCTGCCACCACTTCAAGGCAGCCTGCATCCCATTACGGTGAAAAACCTATCCTCCAACAACACAGCTCAGATGGATGGCTGTGGATTAAGGTGGCAAGGTGTCCCCGTGCGTGCGTGCGTGCGTACGTGTGTGTGTGTGTGTGTGTGTGTGTGTGTGTGTCTGCTTTTTTCTTACACACGTTCCCAGCGCCGAACCATGTGCTGTTTCTAGACGTTACTCTGAAGTGAGGGCCACTGTTGCGGCTCTTTGAGATGATAAATACTAAGAAGAAGAGGTGACATTTACTGTACGCTTTCCGTCAAGGGAGCACCTAATTTTCCTCTGCAGTTTATCCATTAGATGTAGGTCACTTACTTGAAGAGACCAGATTCTCCTGCCTCTAATACTGACATCCCTTCGCTGTGCAGAGGTCAGGAAACGAGAACTAATCACGGTCGCTTCAAGGTAGCGGTGACTTCTGATTTGTAATTACAAGGTGAAGGGAACCAAAGAATTAGCCATTTTAAAATGATGTTTTTTTTAAGGTTATGACTGGGTTACCAGGGCTTGCCCGGAGCCAGCTCCCGGCTGCAGCGGACATGCGGTTCTCTGGAGGGGTCTCTGTGTTTGAGGACAGACGCGGACAGGCACTGCAGGTGCAGCTGGGGCTCGGGCCTCACAACGCTCTGCTTTCCACCTCTGGAACAGGAGGTGGGGCTCCATCAGGCAAAGAGGACCATCTCCCCAGGGCCCCCTCGGTATGAAAACTTGTCAAAACTGCTCTCCTCTTACAGGGCTCCGCCTTGGCATCCCACGCAGA
The DNA here is from genome assembly GCA_030848825.1 of Tadarida brasiliensis. Taxonomy (NCBI): domain Eukaryota; kingdom Metazoa; phylum Chordata; class Mammalia; order Chiroptera; family Molossidae; genus Tadarida; species Tadarida brasiliensis. Next base: position 114,810,458 of record CM061259.1, on the reverse strand, counting down.
AGACACTGCCGTCCTCAGCGCTGGGGGCACAGCGAGCACACAGCACCCCAAGCCGCCGGCGTGCAAACAGGGCATCCCTGAAACTGTGCTCTCTGTTTGCAAAGATGCTTGCCCCCTCCTCCATTTTCATGTTGGGTTCCATAGCATCTCTTACTTATTTTTTTAAAGAAGTATTTTGAAAACAAGAAACCTCTCGATGGGGTGAGAAGGGTCAGGGTCAGAGGATGCCAGGAACTTCTCAGGCAACTCCCAGAAGCGAAAAGGAAAAACAAGCCCATGAGATGGAGCGGGGGAGGGGAGAAGCCAAATCTGCTGAGATAAGCGCCATCCTCTCCCCAGAAGCAACGCAGCAGTGCAACTCAAGTTTGGGTCTATTTTCTGCTGTTCCAGGGAATGTTAAGTCAACAAGTGAGAATTCCAGCAGGGGGAGAACCACCTTCTCTTGTTATTTAATTTTTTTGCGGGGGCAGGGAGCAGTCTGAAATAGGCTTCTGTTTATACTTTTTCTCCTTCTTGATCAGCTGTTCCCTTCTCTTTCTTGAGTAAGACAGCATCTTTCTGGCGTGTGGGGATGGATTGAAGTGTCCTTAGGATAAAGACCCAGGGGAGCTGTGAAGTAAATGAGTTTCCTGACTAATGAGAACTCTGTTTCCTATTCTGCTACTGATCTGCTCTGTGGCTGGGGCTGAGAAATCAGCCAGTCAGTCAAAGTCCCCTTTGCCTTTGCTACAGGGTTCCCTTTACAGGTAGCATCATGGCTGCTGAGGGACAGAACTGGTTGAGCATCTGTCCCCCTCAGATCTCGCCGAGTGCCCTGCATACAGAAGGCACCCCGTCAATGTTTATTAGAATAGGTAATGCCGCATGGGGGAAGATGGAGGGGTTGGATTGTAGGACATTGTGTCCTTATAACTAACAAAAACACCTAACACAGAGGTGAAAAGGATAGAATGGGACAGTGCTGGGAGCAATATGGACGAGTCTGCAAAGAGAAGCTATTCTGATTATTAGTGTATCAATACCTGCGGCCAGTCCTTGAAGCCTTCGACGGCCAGCACTGGAGGAGAATTCCTACAGACATGATCTTAAGACTCACGGCTTACATGTGAGGCGCATACTATCATAATCCCCCTTTCACCAGGGAGGATGAGCGAAGTTTGAGCACAGGGAGATTCTGGAATCCAAGGAGGGGTCCACTGGGAGGTGTCACAGTGATCTGGTGACAACTTCGGGTTTGCAATAGGATTGCAGCAAACCGCGTCTCTTTCTTGCAACGTCTGACAATCTCACTGTGGTTGATGAACGACTATTTTTTATATTCAGCACACCTTCCTGAAGGGGGTTCTGTTTTCTTATCCTGTTGAGTTCCGATGTGGGCCGTGACCAGGCAGCACACTCTTTGCCCACCTCTCTTCCTCTCCCACACCATCAGACTGGGTCGTGAGTGAAGATAACTGGCTCAGAGCCGTGGCTGACCGGTGATCCAACACAAACCAGCGAAGAAACAAACTGTTACTGTTGCAAGCCACTGAGAGTGTGGGGCTCTTTGTTACAGCAGCATGCCTGAGACTAGATGGATACATTCACTGACAGGGGAAGTGAGAAATTCCATTTTTACACACCGGGTCGCTATGCATTCCCTGAAGCTGTTTATTTATAGGGTGAGGATTCTTTCCAAAACCCAGCCAGGGAGAGTTAGAACACATGGAGGGCCATTACATTTGGTCCTATGAACAGCACCAAAATGGCTCTTTAAACATTATGTCATGACATTTCCAAGTGTGATCCACTCTCAGAATCTGATTTCGAAAGCCGAGGAGCCTCAGAGAAGCCACAGTGACTGCTTCTTCATCGCAAGAGTTCGGGCGAACACCGGCCTCATCAATTTGCATGTCACGTAACAAGACATCCAGGATGCAGCGGGTGGTCCCCTCTCCCACTCCCCCAAAAGCGCCGGCAGCTCATCCCAAAAGGTCCTGTTCAGACCATCTTAGGGTCAGAAGTGAAATGAGTTTGGGAGGCCCTCTCCCTCACGTTTTCAACCCTGCTGGCAGCCCAAATGCACAATTTATCACGATGTGACAGGCTCCGCTCCGGAGGGACCCTCGGACAGAACAGCGGGGCTCCGTGGGTCAGCAAGGATGGAACGGGGACAGGCTCCAAGTGGAAGCTCGTGGAATCCAGGTGGCAGCTGGGAAATCAGCCACTAAAAACACAGGAGGCAGCCAGATGCTGAGTTTCCCTCCGGCTAGCTGGAGAGAGCGTCCGCCGTGTGTGAAAGTGAACCCAGGCAGGGTGGAGAGACCACACACAGACCCAGACTGCAGCAAGAAGAAACAGACCTACCTGGAGCTAGGCTGATAGCGTCTCAGGGAAGTTGCATTATTTTGTTGTTGTTTTTTTTTTTTTTTTTTTTTTTTGTGCCAGATGGGCTCTAAAAGAAATACTCAGAAGGAGCCCAACCAAAAGGAAGGAATTGGTTATAGGTAACAACAGTCCCCAACAGCCACAGGACAGGAGTTAGAGGCCTTGAAGAGTGGCAGCTTGAAACAGGGGTTGTCTGAAATAGTAATTAGGGGACTCCCGGGCCCTGCTGAGTGCCACTTAGATCCCTCCATGCTCATTGGCTGGCAGAGGATCGCCCTGATAAGGGAGCCGGTCGATATGCCAGCCACCCTTTCCAGAGAGTTGCCCAGCCCCTGCTTATCGCAGAGGGCAAGCATGGGGGCCACGGGGGCTCCGTGTTTGCTGAGCAGGCCCCCAGGAGCAGGGGGCATCTTTAAAGACCAGCCTTGTCCATACAGAACCCAAGGAAGGGATTGGGCTTTCCCTCTGAAAACGGAAGCCTTCAGGCTAGCGGAGTTTCGGGAGTGGGAGGGGGGAGCCGTGCCCCTCCTCCTGCATGTGCCATGGGCCTGGTGGCTCAGCGTGGTCAGACTCACAAGGGGCCTCAGAGATGCTGGCAAAGCCCCTGCAGAGACCAGGTAGGATGATGGGGAAAGTCAGGGCTGGGTGTCCCTGCTCCCGAGTCAGCCAATTTAGTCAACAATGTCGGGCTCCCCTATAGCCAGTTCCAAAGTGCCGCTGCCTGGAGAAGAGAACCCCAGTGGCGTCCTCAGAGCTCAGGCATCCGAGGGTGAGCCCCCAGTGAGCACAGGCCCTGCAAGGGCACCTCTACAAGCAGTCTGAAAACTCCCACGTGCAAATGAACCCACACAACCATAACGAGGACTATTAGCACGTATTTCGGCAGCATGCCGGGTATTGGGCTCATTAGGTTAACTGTATCATTTATTCATCTTTTTAATCACTCAGCAATTATTTATTGAGCCCCTACTGTGTGTTAGGTGTGTCCCAGACACCCAGAATAAAGCTGCTCACAAGTCCCTTGCTCTCCTGGAACTTACATTCCAGTGGGAGACAGAGACACTAAACATGTAAGTGAAAAGGAGAGAGAGTGTAGGGTTAGGAAGCCAGGGTGTGGGGGATGGAATGGAAAGTTCTTTTGTTTAAATGAGGACTGGTCAAGGATGGCATCTGTGATAGGTGACCTCTCAGCCAAGACCTGAAGGGCGTGAGGAAGCAAGTCATGCTGACGCCCCGGGAAGAGCATTCGAGGTTGGCGTGGACTCAGTGGCTTCTTCTTGAGTCAGAAGGGGACGGAAGCGCCTTTAAATCCATTCCCGCCCAGTGAGGTGGTAACACAATCCACATCTTCTAGAAAAGGAAATCCAGGCCCGGGGAGGTTAAGGGACTTGCCCAAGGTCTCCGAGCCGGTAGATGGGAAATCAGGATTCAGACCTAGACAGATCTGCAGAGTCAGAGCGCAGCCCCAGCTCTCCTGCGGGGACTCATCCGGAGTCCTCACTGTCAACCACGTGTGAACATCAGGGCCACTGGGCGACAGAGCCACTTACCAAATACTGCCAAGGCTCACTCAGGCACCAACACCGCCCTTCGTAAGTGGTCGTCAGTCCTCTATAAATATGCCCAGTTTGCTGTTTAACTGGAAGGAACTGCCATCGTCAACAGAAAATACATCTGTTTAGCCACTTCAAGTCACGGTCAGGCTGACGGACACTATGTTTGGTGACTTCTGCCTCGGTCAGTGTGTATCATTTTCTGGGTGCTTCTTCCTCCAAGAGGGGGAACCCACTGCACCGTAGTAACAGTATTCTCTTTAGGGATGCTGTCAGTGCCAAAATGACCCGTCCAAAGCAGAGATGCAAAGAAAACTGGGGGGAGGGGGGAATGACATTCTTGGAAATGACTTTAGTCTTAAAGGAGTTTAAAACATTTCTATCTTATAGGAGCTTTTAAAAAATTCCTTTCAAACTGCCTTGGTGAAGTGATTTCTCTGATTTCCCACCTATTGCATTATTATACATGAAATGCAATGAATTTTCAAAGCTCTGCAGGGGAATTATACCCACAAACCCCCTTGCTAGCAATGGGACCTGTGTACCTGTCTCCCCAGAAGGCGCTGGAACGGACTTGCCTGCGTCCAACTTCCAGCTTACGCCCCCCAAAATGCTTGCAAAGCTTATGGCGTAGGAATTACACAGAAGAGGAAGCAGGAGTCCTAGATGATTCTAGAATCCTGGCAGGACCGCTGGATGAGAGAGGGGGAGCTGCAGAAATGCACCTGTATTCACACCTCTACCTGCACCCCTGTATCCTCCGGCCAGGCGCTGGATCGGTCATCTGCGGGGACTTTGTTTGTGTCACCCACATTCCAGCCCCTGGCGAATGCAGGGAGGCTTTCTGTCCCCTCCTGCATGAGCCATGAGAGCGCGGTGACAGTTGCATGAGGCTGCCTGCTCTGGGACCAGGGAGCAGTGTGTTCTCGAGACAAGAAGAATCCACGTGGAGGGACCAGTGCATTAATCTCTTCTTGTGACAGGCTCAGGATGGTACAGCGAGTGGGACGTGGTACTAAATTAATCAATTCCTGTGTTTGGAGGAGGAAAAAAAAAAAAAGACGGGGCTCCTTGCAGCTTTAGGATGTATGGAGCCCCAAGCTGGTGTCATCCCTCCCTGTCGTCCCCGCAGACTGACACTGGATGTGCGGTGTCTGGTGAGCTCAGATGACCTCTAACAAGGCCTCCAGCTCTCAGCATCACCAGGGGATCGATATGCAAGACAGACACATGCTCGCAGCCACTTTCTGTTCCTGTGCCGAGTCTCCCGGACTGTACCCAGGAGGACTGGCGTGCTGGTCCCGTGTCCATTGTCCACAGAGCCAGAGCTTCCTCAGGCACATACCCACACGCATGGAGACATTCGCCACACAGGGTGTCATTCACCACCCCAACTACCCTGTTCCTGTGGCTGCTTTTCCCAGGAAAGAAACAAAATAAAAGCCGTTCTTTCTCCAAGAAGGGACCCATGTGATCAAAATACCGTTAGAGAATGATAATATCGGTAGGCTTTATTCAGCAAATAAATCATGGTCTGGGATTTTAAGAGCTTTTGTGAAAGCAAAACACATCCGCACAATCCGTACACAGACACCTAGGCGCACCTTCACCCGCCCCCCTCCGAAGCTTGTCATTCGACCCAGACAATCTTTGTCTGTCTTTAAGAACAGCAACTGGCAGCCCTGGGAAAGAGGGGGCCGGTCCTCAAGACCCCCAACCAGAAAGGAAAGACGATGCAGGCTGCAGGCGGCAGGCAGCCCCCGGAATCCTAGGAAGCAGACGTTATGAATGTTTTAGAGGCTAAGATGTCGTATCGATCGGTAGCTGTGCCCTGTGCGCTGGAACAAAGAGGGAGAACTCTCCTGTGAAAACCAGCCTTCTGCAAGAGAAAGTGGAGAGGGGGTCAGGGAGGTGGCAGTCAGGGCGCTGGCCACAGTCCCTTCCTAGGACATGTTTCTTCCTTCCCTAGGCTGCACCCAACAAGAGAAGGAGGGTCCGGACTCATTCCCCTTCCTGAGTCTGGGGCAGCCCCCACCAAACTGCTTCGAGCGAACCTTCTGATGGAACTCCGGAGCCCAGAGCCAGGCAACCTGAGACCAGCAGCAGAGGCAGGGAGGCCTTAGGGATAGGAAAGAGAGGAGCTATCTCCTTATCTGGGGTCCCTGAGATAGACCAGATGTATCCCCATCAGGGTTCGAATCCCCATAAGACTACGCAGAAGCAGTTGACCCTGTGCAAACTAAGATACCTCTCTGAGCATCCCTTTCCATAGCTAGAATAGAAGATGACACTTTGCAAAGCACTGACTCAGTGTCATGCACTGTGCCCAGCATTTTATAAGCATTGCCTTATTCACCCTTTACAATAAACCCTCGGTAGGTACTGTTATCCTTCCCATTTCATAGATGAGACAATGGGAGTGGGAAGGTGCTGGGAACTTTGCTCAAACGAACAGGCAGGTAGATGGGGCAGCTGGTTATAGTCCCAGCACATGCTCTCAGCCACGTATTCTTGCTCTATAATTATATCTCTGTGGGGAGAAGGGTGATCAGACCGACCTTACAGAGTGTTGTCTGTGTACAGGAGGCAGGGATCTGGGAGCATCGGACATATAGGAGGCAATGAAGAAATGTCACTCATTTCCCGCTGGGTCTCGGGTCATTGTGTCATTACAACAATAGTGATCATGGCGAACTTTCCCTGAGCCCTTAGTGTGTGCCAGGCACCAATGTTATGGTATGTGTATATTATTTTCCCATTTTACAGAAGAAGACATCGAGGCTCAGAGAGCTGAAGGAACACACAGCTGGTCAGTGGTAGAGGTGGGATGTGAACCTGAGCTGTGGGACATCTAACACCTGAGTACTGCACCTTCCAGCTCATAGCAGGACAACTGTCAGCTGAAGTCTAACACCCGTGAAGACTGGGGTGTATTCTTCCCCCATTTGCATAAACCCTCAATCAGAATAACCTTTGTGGCTTCTTTCCTGCATCACATCAGAATGGCAGGACCACAGTCGAGAAGGGCTCAAAGGTCATGTGGTCTAGACTCTTGCTGGCCAGAGGATGACCCTGAGCCCTATTTAGGTGAAATGACTTGCCCAAGGTCTTGGGGACTTATGACTGGCTGAGCCAGGATTGAACCTTGGTCTCTTGACAATTCATTTTTCTCTTTATTTGTCCTCGTCCACTTCCTTAAAGAAAGACAGAGAATTCTAATGCCCACGGGCAACGTGATGCCTTATTAAAGAGAAAACGAGGGATTGCAGAGAAGGCTTCTTCTCTCACCCACTTAAAATTCTTATTATGACTGTGTGCAAGGTAGGGCACGAGCAAAAATAACCTGTTAATAAGTTAGTCAACAAAAGGAGGCATTCTGATCCTTTCTGAGCCCAAATTCATTAAATTGGGTTTCTATGACAAATTACTTCTACTGCAGGAGTTCATTCACAACTGGAATCGGAAATCCCCATTTTTCGATTTCTACATGGACCAACGTCAATACAGATGTGTTCCCTCCTGCACGTGAACTTGGTAATGTTTCGAGATTGAGGGACGAGGTGAAGAAATAAGGCTGTTGAGCCCATTCTGTATAGAAGTCTCATCTCAATCTGGTCATTTGTTCAGCGGAGCCAAATTAGGCACATGGGGAGGCTGCCGGTGTTCTCGTCAATTTTTCATTTTGGACATGGTTCACGCAAGGATTTTTTTTTAAAAAACTCAGAAATCAAAAATCTTGTATTAGCAAATTGAGCTTGATCTTTCTCGTAAATGGTTTTTAGTTAAGTGGATTTCACAGGTCGAACCTGAAACACTTTAAACTTGATTCTGATGGAAAGAAAACACGTGTTAAAAAAAAAATTAGTTTTATCTCTCAGGGCCTTATCATGTCGTGGAAAATGAAATTCCCAGAAATAGAATAGTCCTGGTCCTCTGATATGCTAACAGCGTGGACAACGTTTTACTGGAGAAAGAGAGTCTGGGGGAGAAAAAAAAAGGACACTTTCTCTTTGAAACGCAGGCTACCTGGAGCCATAAGAAAAGAACCACATTTTCATCTGCAATTAGATAAATGACACAACTAGACTTATTTTGAGTTTCTGACAATTTAGTTAGTAGAGCTAATATCAGGGGTTTTGTGTGATACGCGAGTCCCACACATTTCTTTCCTGGTAAAGGTACACATTTCTCTCAACAGACAGGTAGCCGCACTGTGACTGCTGTGGCATTCGGGCTTATACAAAGCATTTGGTGATGGCAGAAGACATGTGACCTGGTTCATCATTAACCTCCCTCCTCCCTTCGGCTCATGCTCCCCAAACCCCCCATAATTCTATGGAAGACTGCGATCCAGACGCACCCCACTTCACCCGGGGGTTGGTGCCTCCTCTGATACCAGCCTGGGAGAGAGAGTCCCTCAGACCTGCGTGTGTGGAGCTCCGGAAAGATGAACACGTTCGCAAAGTTCCCCAACTTGTTTTCATGACTTAGCTCTTTTAGCTGAAGTTTTTAAATAGATCCCCTCCTGGTCATTAAATCTTTAATGTAACAGAAGACACCCCCGAGGCAGGTATTTTATTATCCTGATTTTACGAGTGACGAGAAGGAGGCTCACTGCACTTCTCCAACGTGCCTAACGTCAAGGGTTGCCAGCTTTTCTCTTCATTTGTTAAATCTGCCCACAGCGAGGACTAAATCTCAGAGACAGCTCTGTCCTCTGCGGCCGCGAGCAGCTCCCTAGGCAGGCGGTGCCCTCAGGTCCTCCAGGCTGTGCTCCAGATCCGTCCGAAAGAGCTGTCCAAGGTGGCAGACTTGGGTCTCTCTTCTGCACTTCTGTACCTTTCAACGCTGCGTGCCATTTGCATTCTGCTTCTGGTCCGACAGAACTGTAACACGAGCTGCATAAGTGACTTGAAATTTTCTAGTAACCACATTCCATAAGTAAAAATGAATTCAGTAGCATGCTTTTAACCCAGCATGTCCAAAATATCATCAGTTCAATATACAATCAACATGAGCATCGTTAATGAGGTGTTTTGTTTTTTTTTGTATTAAGTTGTCCAAATTTGGTTCCTATTTGATGCTCAGAGCGTATCTCCATTCAGATGTTCAATTTTCAGTGGTTAAAGTAAAATGTGGTCTTGTCAAAACAGTAACAGTGTGTTAAACAGAAAGCTATTTTGTATCACTCCTGTTTTTAAGTTTCAATGGGTTACAATGAAATAAAGCGGAGAGTTCAGTTCTTTAGGCACACTGACCACGTTTCAAGGGCTCAGGAGCCACATGTGGCACTTGGGTGGAGCTGTTGCTAGACCACATGGCTTAATGGGGTTCTTCTGGGCTGATGTCCTCCTCAGCGCTCTGGGGTATTTTGTACTCACACCTCTTACAGCATTTATGGCTTTACATGGTAATTATTTACTGAACATCCTACCTCCCCCTCCCCCAAACTGAGCCACGAGCACCTTGACGGGTGAGACTGAGTCTTCACTCCCCCTTCTGAATGTGTCCCAGTTACCAGTATCAAGTGTAGAACACACTAGTGTCCAAGACATATTTACTGAATGAAAGAATGACTTGACAACTTGTGTTTAAAAAAATGCAATGAATTGAGGTCTTCCAGTGTACCAGGCTAAGAATAAGAATGGTAATAGTAATAAATAATATCTACTGAATTCTGACATTGGGCCAGGCTCTCAGTTACTACCTGATTTTAAGGCAGTTATCATTTAATTGTCTCCCTCCCCCGAAAACATCACCTTCGAGGCAGGAATTATTCCCATTTTACAGATGAGAAAACTGAGGCTTAGAGAGATTAAATAACTTGCCCACTGTCACACAGTTACTAAGTGCAAGAGCCAGAAATACACAGATGTATCTCGACCCCCCCCCCCATCAGTGTTTCTTTAACCTCGGCCATCATCGGCCATGTTCACGATTTTCACTGAACCCCATGCCCACAGGCGCTAGTTCCTTCCCATGTTTTAAAATCAATCCCCCTTCAAAAACTTTACTCCACTTAGCCTCCAAATAATGTCTGTGAAATGAAAAGCTTGATGTATTAGTTATAAGGTTTTGTGATACATTACAGTAAACACATAACTATTGAAATAAAGTTCGCCCCCACACCGCACAGTCACCGTGTGTGGGTGCTGCCTGCCGTACTTGGGGAGACACTGCTCAGTCACACCTGACTTATAACATGTGTCTTTCTGTCCCCAAAGACCTACCATGACACCTGTGTTTTCCCCGCCCTCTGCAGTGGTCTCAGAAGGAAAAGCAGCGGCAGCAGAGGAACGGGCTGGCCGTCTTCTGTCGTTATTTCGAACTGTATGAAAGCCACTCACCAGCAGACCAGGAGACCTAACCGCCCGCCCCCTCTGCCTTGAGAGTTTTTCCTCACTTCTTCAAGGCCAGAGGACAATGGCTGCCTCAGAAAGGCTGCGTCCGTGGGGTCGGTCTGTCCTGCTGAGAGCTTGCCCACGTTATCCGGGGCAATGCCAAGAGAGTCTAGAATCTGGGGGAACCCAGGAACCCTTCTGCTCCCTGCCTGTCTTCTGCTCAGCCCTGAAGGGGGCGGTCTCCGTAGCCCAGACCACTGCAAGTGTGTTCCTGGACAACCCAGGTTTTACTTAATTCCTAAATTCATCATCAATCAGTGAGCGCCTACGATATCCAGACGCTGCAAGCCCTCAGTGCAACTTTCAATAAGAATGACAGCCCGCACCAATCTAAGTGCTGATGGACACCGTTCCAAGAACTTCAAATGTTTAGACATAAAATCGTTATTTTTTTTGTAGCTCAAACATGGTAGGATATCAGTAATTTTACATGGTCCAACTTAAATATATAAATCACTTAATACAATATCTCTAGAACAGATAATTTTATTACACCTACTTTTAGCTGAAGACACCATGAGAAAGAGAGATCCAGTAACTTGCCCAAGGTCATCCTGTCAGTAGTGGTAGAGCTGGGGTTTGAACTTGGGGACTTGGGCTCAGCGCTCTTAACTGCAATACTCTCTGCCTCTTACAGTAAAAGTGCCAAAAAACCCCCAAAAGAATGCTATCTTCTGTCTCTTCTGTCTACAGGCTAGACCACATTACTTCAGGTGCACTGTGGGTAAAATACTTTTGTGGAACTCACAGACCATGGCGGTTCGAGTAGCTTTGGAACCAGGCAGACCTGGCCCTTCGTATCTGTGAGGCTCTGGGGAAGTTTTGCTTTTTATTTTTTGATCTCTCAGACTCCCAATTTCCTCCTCTGAAAAATGGGACTAGGAAAACTCCCTAGCTCACAGCGGGGTGTGACACGAACTAAGATAAAGTATGCAAATCACTTCGCTCAGCTTGGCACAGGGCTAAGAGCTCAGGGAACAACAGTGATTGTGTGGACAGGGCAGGAATGACCTTGTCTGCCTGGAGAAAAACCTCTTGATTCCAAACAGCTCGGTGACAAGCCGCTAGCCCGTGCCTAAGCAGGAGAGAGCCTGTCCTCCGAACTGAAAGCACAGAACAAGCGCAGGGGAATACTCAGGGCCCATCTCCGCCAGCGCCACCTCACAGGACCGGCCGCAGAGACTGGAGGGCGGCACACCTCGGGGACAGGCCAGGCACCGTCACCGCGTCACAGCTGACTCGTCCGCGCCCGCCGTCGGCACTGACCCCCGAGCTGTCCTCCTGGAGCGATGTGCTGAAGCAGAGCCTCAGACCTGCACGTGGGTATCAGCGGCAACACGAAGCAGTGGCTGAGGGGGGCTTTGGAGGGGAGCTCTAAATGATTTCCATCCACCTTCTCCAAAGCTACCACAAATAAACAGTCTAAGTCAAAACAGCATGTTTCCTGTGCAAACGTAGCTTCAAGACAAGCCCCCCGCACCACCGCCCTCTTCCCACCCAGACTGCCACCTTTAGTCACTTCCTATGCTAATATTCTGCAGAGGCCACTGTGCAAAAAGCACATGAAACAGCAATGGCTTCGGCTTTGAACCACATACTTGCAGAGGCAAGGTGTTCACAGGCTCAGCGTGGACAGGGCGAAGGCTTGTGGGGTGCTGGAGGGCGGGTGACAGGCATGCCCTAACCTCTACTCGTGCCCGGTGCTGAGCCAGGCTCTGGGGTGCAGTGATGACTAGGACGCTGCTGCTTTCAAGAAGCTCACGGTCCAGGCCAGTGGTTTCAGGCTGTGATTCCCAGACCAGCAGCATCAGCACCCCAGAACTTGTGAGAGATGCAAATCACTGGGCCTCATTCCAGACCTACAAATCAGAAGCTTAGGCAGGACGGGGCCAGGGCTCTGTGGGCGAACAGCCCTCTAGGAGACTCCGAGGAAGCCTGAGGTTTGAGAACTGCTGGTGTTGACTGAAGCCACGCAGCGGAGCACGTCAGAGCAGCTGGGAACACGCACGTGGAAAAGGGACCTTTAAGCCGGGGTGGAAGGATGAAGAAAATGCCGGACGCAGACCTGTGCCAAAGTGGAGAAGCAGGTGGTGTTCCTTTGAGCAGGTCTCCTCTCCTTCCGGTCCCTGTGCTCTGCCCATTCCGCCTGCCCACGGCGACCAGTTGTCAGAGAGGCTCACGGACACCTCCAAATTAACAGTGCCACTTGTAGGGATGTTTTCCCAGCACAATGGACCTTTCCAGGCGCCCCAGCCACGCTACCAGTCACTTCGGTAGAATTTCTTAAAACCCATCAGAACTTCTCCATGAATTCCTCACAGCCCCGTGCACAGCATCCCACTCTCTCCCGTTAACAAATGTGCAAGGATAGAGGAGATTCACGACTGAGGCCAACACATACACCCTAAGGGTGAACGCTTTAGGCAGTGTGTCAGTGGCGGGAGAGCGGTTCAGAGAGATGTTTTACACAGCAGCTCCCAGAGGGCAGGAAGGAAAGGCTCCCTCCTCCACTCTCTGGGCACCCTGGCCAGGGGCAGGTGGCCTGGGGTTTCCCTGTTCTGCTTGGCAGGGTGACTGCGTCCTCATCCCCACACCAGGCACAGAGCTGCCCCGAGCCAGACGAGGCATGGGGCATCTGATGTAAACAGCTGTCTGGAAGCGCTCTCAGGGCAAATCCATTGATCTACAGTCCCCAAGGCTGAACTGGGGGGCTGGGGCTGAGCAGCTGAGCATCTGTGTGCTAGCTGAGACGCTCGGGCTCAGCTCCACCTAGTCCAAGCAGAAAGGGGACTGTTTGGAAGGCTGTCAGACAGCTCCTCGACGTGAAGGGGCAGCTGGCCCGTCTTCGTTCTCTGTCCATGGGCTATTCCCACGAGGGATGGGCCACGGCCAAAGATGCCACGCTCATGTCCCCAGGAGGTCAGTTAAATTTGAATTTCCCGTGCAATATTTGGGACATACTGATACTAAACGCATTACTCCCTCTTTTCCTGAAACGCAACTTCAGCTGGGTGCCCGCACATTAAGTCTGGCAGTGCGGCAGCCGAGGGGATTTGGGGGGAATCAGCTCCCCTGCTGTGTCTACCACGGCTGGCGAAGGACCCCGAAGAGGTACAGGGTCCCCTGAGCAGGAAAGCACTGCCCATGCCCAGCGTCCAAGCCCCTTCTCCGTGCTGCACTGGGGTGGCTCTCTGCCCAGATGAGAATCCGGACCAGGCGGCTACACTTTCCACAAAGTGTCAAAACTGCCTGGCTGTCTGGTGTGTAAAGCATATGGGGGACTCTTTTTATCCACCACAGCGAGTCCCGGGTGGGACCCGAGGAACTGATCAGAAAATTCAGCGAGGATGAAATTATGACTCTACCCTTGCAAACTCCCTGGAGACATCTGCTGTTGGGAGAGTCAGCATGAGGCTCACCAGCTGGTCTGGGCCCATCCCCTCGGCTGGACGTCAGCTCCCGCCTGGAAGGCTCCCTACAAGCAGCCTGCAGGGCCCGTTCCCTTGTCAGGGCTGCAAGCGCGGGCCCTGAAGCTCTCCGCGGGCTCTGCGGGCTCCACGGTGTCGATTCCTGTAAATATTTACTAAGCTTGTTCTGCAGTCAAGGCTCAGCCATTTTTTCTCTTCCATCCGAAAGGAAGTTTATTACACCAAGTAATAGGTGATGTCTCCTTACGACCACATAAATCTGCTATAGTACCTGGGAGCTGAAGATCTTAGCAAGAACAAACAGTTGTTCTTTGAAACATTCCGCACGGAGGAAAACACTAAAACCAGAAACAAAAGCCAGCCAGCTAACAGAACTTATACAGAGATTTATTCTCCGTGCGAATACTTAACACAGGCCAGCCACCCAGAGCCGGAGTTCAGTTACATTTCCTGCAGTGGGAAACCCAATCAGTTTGACTGTAGTTTCCTTTCCACAACACGTTCTTGCTCTGGGAACCAGGAGTGACTTTTCCAGCACCAAGTATCCGAGAAAGAATGCTGAGCCATGGGGCGAAGTACCCAGCTCGGACACAGGACACACAAAGCCAGTCCAGGGTCAAGGTCAGTGCTCAGCGAGATTTTAGGTGGGACAACTTTTCCTTTGTGTTCTTCAGTCTGGAAACAGAGGCTACAGTGCCTGAAAAACTGTGGGTGAATTATCTGATAGTTTTAGTGAAACAAAAAGCCAATGCAGGGGCCTCTGGGCAGCACGTTTGGATTTAAGGGGAAGACTGTATTTCTTATTCTGGGAAAGCCCCATGCACTTAGAACAGAGTCCTTAATGAAGTGGCAATGATCTCAGAGTGACCTTTAATGTCCTTTCCACAAAGCCCCGTGCTTCGTACCATGGTCAGGAGCCAACTCTCATCGGGTAAAGGTGACTTAGGTCTCCACAGTCTTTCTGGGAAATGTGATTTAGGGTCACTGTATGTGTGTGTGTGTAGCTAATTTCCTGGCAGGTGCACATGTGACCACTTTGTCCATGGGAGGGATTATCATTTTAATAAGTGGCTTTAGCTAATTAGTTTATTTTTGCTGAGATGGTCCCATTCCACACTCCTAATGCGATCCCCTGATTTCATGTAGAAATTGGAAAGCTGATTGAGTCTTGAATGGTGTTGAGTGACTGGTTTGCACTGGTTCTATTTGGGGAGGCTGCTGTGTGTTCGGGAAGGGCAATGACCAAGTATGTCTGGTTCTCTACTGCACACCCCGAACCTAGCACAGTAAAAAAAAAAAAAATTATTTACCTCCCCCTTTTGCTAAGCACTGTGCTAAGGGCTATGTATGTGAAAACAATCTCATTTAATCTTTACAAAAGCCCCACGAGACAGGTACTATTATTGTGTCCGCTTACAGGGAGGAAACTGAGTCCCAGGGAGGCGAAGAATTTTACCTGTGCTCATGCAGCCAGTGAGTAGGAAAAACTGGGATTGTCTCCTGGGCAGTCTGGATTTTGGAGTCTGTTCTCTTATCTTATATTAGAAAGTTTTATCAATTAGTAAGGGGATGGCTGGTAAGAGTCAGATTAAGATGCTTTGTGACAAAACCATGGTCTCCAACCTCCGTTATCGGGCCCAGAATTCACATGAAATCCCCTAAAACTACTGCCATGTCATCATCTCTCTGTGGCCGAAGTCCCTTTACTGCTCGTTCTGACTTCGCCTGCGGAGCGTGTGCTTCTCAGCTCCATGATGAGGACTTCCCGTCCTGGGGCTGCTAACTGCTAATCCCACGCCAGCAGAGAAGCATTTAGTGGACACCACTCCGCCTGATGTTTGCATTCTGAGAAGGGTCCTGACCACTCAGAGGAACCAGGGTCACCCTCCTCCCACAGACACGCTTCTCGTGACTAGCTGCCGTGCGGGAGACTGCGAAGAGGCCCACCTGAGATCACAGCTCGAGGAGAGCAAGGAAACATCAAAGCTCCGAACTGCAATCCTCCCCGGACGCGTGAACAGAACAGCCCGAGTTAGAAGCTGTGTTTTTCTCCATTCACAAATCCTCTCCCCACCACAGGTGGGCCCTGATCCCAGCCCTGGGGAGGGAGCATCACGCCCTCTGAGCTCAGATGGGTGGGAGCTGTCCCAAACTCGGAGCTCAAAGCCCAACCTCAACGCTCCGTGGCTCACTCGGCCTTCATCGCTGGCCAGCGTGACGGCTAGTTTAGGTCACACAGCTTCTGGGTGGTCTCTGTATACGCCCATCTTTTCACGTATGATTTACACAAACAAATCTGGAAATGGTGGGATTTCCGCCAACCCACAGGACCCTTTTCTACTCTGCTCCCTGACCATCCTGCACAGACCCGATAGCTGAGGCTTCTTTTTGCCACCTGAACCCTAAGATTTTTAGTTCCTGTTGGAGATCTCTAGTGTTAAGATGGAGTCATCCGTTCATGCCCATTATCAATGGGGAACAGTTACCCAACACTAAAACGCATGGAGGGGTCTATTTTCTAACCAAACCAGTGTCCAAGAATTGCTACTCAAGAGAAGCGTCAAACACTTTCCCACTTGCATCATTTTAAAAAACTTTTAATGAATCTCCTTCTCAACAAATAATGCCATTAGCATGGATGCGATGCAAATGCTACGTGGGGCCTGCATTGGTTTGGCTTCCTCCCAACTGCTTCAGAAACCCGAGCACATCAAATATTTTTCAGTTTATGCAAAGCAGAGCCTCTCCATACATTCTTTTTTGAAGAGTATGTAGTTTTTCATTTGCATGTGAGTCTCAAGTGGTGCATTTACACTTTGAATGTAGGATTAACCAATTTCCATGTCTGTCCTGCATTTTGAAACTTAATCGTAAAGAAGTTTCAGATGCCAAGGGCTGTCAGCATCTGAAATTGGATGACCTTACAGGGACACCCGGATTCAGGAGCTCAGCACACAGATGGCACCCGGGAAACCTGCTTGCCCCTTAAAAAAATATTCCATTTTTGTAGTTAGCTATTTCAGACAGTGCTCTTCACGAACCGATCTCGGGTCCGCGTGAAGAATTCGGGGACAAGAATCCACTCTCTGCAGCTGAGAAATCATGCAAGTCCTGGGATCCACAGTTTTGCATCTGAAACCTTTCCCCAGACTGCTCCCCCCGTCCGGGGGGGCGGCCCAGCAACACCACCTTCTCCCCGGCAGTGAGCAGCGTCCCGCCCTGAGAGGGCCACGCATGATCACACTTGCTGTAGCATCAACTCTTTTTTTCCTCTTAATTGTCCTGAGATCCTAGAAAGGAAACAAGCGTCTGTGCTGACAGAGGAGCTCAGCGTGAACTCTCATTTTTCACATGGAGCTAATTAAAAACTGAAATTAGTTAAATATGGAAATGACACTTGCAAGCACTTTAGTAGAATTCTGGCGAACTCCCTCCGGAGCGCGGCGACATTACCTGCTGCTTCGAAACTCCCCAACTGAATTTCACAGTTAAAAGGCTGAGCAAAGGGAAAGTTATTATTGAGATTTCGGATTCAGAATGTGTCCGTAAGACTCCAAATTAAATTTCATGGCTGGCCCTTGAGTGGTTGGCGACACAGAACGCGGGCCGGCGGAGTGGGCCGCTAACAATGTCCCTGCAGGCAGAGGTCCCGGCGATTACCCCGTTAGGCATGGCGCTGTGGGTGGCACCGGCGCAACAGTCGGAAGGTTCGCACGTGGGTTTCTCCCGGAATCTAACTCAAGGCGGTCACACAAACCAGTTCCAACAAAGAGCCTAGACGCATGTGTTGGATGGGATGGGTCCATACAGCTCCTTAGGGGTAACGACACACTTAGGGATACTAAAGAAGGGATGCTTTTTATAGGTCTCCGTCTTTCTCTGTCTATCGATAAATAAATGCATATAAACATATATGCACACACACATGTATAGCCCTCCATATACATGTATATGTCATATAGGCATGTCACAGTTTTTTTTTTTCTTTCTTTATTGATTTTAGACAGAGAGGAAGGGAGAAGGAGAGAGAGAGAGAAACATCGATGAGAGAGAACATTGATTGGCCGCCTCCTGCATGCCCCCCACTGGGAATGGGGCCCACAACCTGGGCATGTGCCCTGACCGGGGATGGAACCGGCGACCTCTTGGTGCACCCCTCGATGCTCAACCACTGAGCCACACCGGCTCGGCTACATGTCACAGTTTTTAATTCAGCATTGTGATTACCCATCATGAAGCAGGGAGGTCAAACAGCTTGAGTCTTCCAGGGCCCAGGGAGAATGGTTTTATCCTCAAATCCCTGGTAGAATAAACAGCCTCTGCAAGCGGACCACGAGGAAGCGGGACCGTCCAGCAGGCCGAGGTCCCCCTCTATCGGCCAAAGCAGCAGCGTGTGCTCAAGGGCAAATGCCGGCGTGGGTCTGCATCCGCGTCCAATTTAATTAAACCCGCCCACGGGATGACTCTGGATCTGCGGCGGAGTATCTGGGCAGTCCAGCCGCTCGCCGAACAACTGGAGCGCTGTGATTTCTCTGTCTTTCCGACGCCCCATCCATTCGCCCTTGAGGCGCTCTCTCCCCCTGGACCCTGGCCATAATGAAGCAGGCACTTGGTCCCCGCCTGGGCAGGCCAGCGAGCGGAGCCACTGGGTGCCAGAGCAGCCCTGCGCGGGGAGCCGGCTGGCAGGGAGCCGTGGGCAGCGGGCTGCCAGGAAGTTCTCTGGCAGCTCCCGCGCTCGTCTCCCCGTCACACTCCGGCTCTGCGCGGCCGAGGCCTGGAAACCGCGGCGGCTCGCCCAGCTGGATGGGTGAAATGCTGCAGCTGTACCACCGGGCTGGCTTATTTTTATTGAATTCTGAATATCCAATTTCAAAGCAATTCAAATGAATTTGCCCAAGGCCGCGGATCAGCGTGGCTGCCGACACTCTCTGCGGTAGGGTTTCGAAGTTCATATTTCTAAACAAAGGCAAGATTACAGAAGCTTTCCTTGTCGGGACCGGCGCCTCTGAAGAACCCTCTCTACCAACTCTATTAGGGCACCTGCTGACAGCCAGGGCGCTGGCGGGCTAATCCCTGCTCCGCACCAGCCAGGCCGCGCTGGGCGAGCACACTTCTCCCACTGGTCAGAGGGCCGGCTGTTTAACAGGACGCAAGATGCCGGGCAGGGAGGTTGGCACGTGTAACGTTGCTTACAGAGTGCAGGCTGGGCAGACAGGATGCCCAGAAGCATGGCACTGAGCGGACAGAGTGGGCAGGGCTGACCCCAAGCCCCTGACCTTGGAGGGAGAAAACTACCATTCGGGAAACCAGGAGCTATTCCATGCTTGTTCTGGAACAGCTGTGTCCCCCGCCCCCATCAGAGTTGAAATAAACACACAGAAACACCACTGTCCACGCTTTGGTGACTGAATGGTGATGGGAGCCCTTCAGCTCATGGAGCCTTTCTACCAGCTCCAGAAATCTGTCTTCTCTCACCCGCGCCGTTTTAGTCCAACCCTGCTCCACCCAGGCCTGGGAGGCATTGATTCCAAATGCACAAAGCAAAACTGAAGCCCAGGGGCAGGTGGCTGCAGAGTCGTGGAGCAAAGGGGCCTCCTGAGGCAAGCCCAGGCAGCAGCTCGTGGCCAGGGTGGCTGGACGATCACACGGAACTGCTCTGACTTCCTGCAGTAGGACTTGGGACAGTTTTAGGGCTTGGCACGCACAGAAAACTGGTTTTGAGAAGCCTTGGGACAAAACCAATTCAATAACTATTGATGTGCACCATCTGTCAACTCCTTCCCTTGGGGGTTAAAAAACACACACTCAGGGCAGAGAGCAAATAGGGACACCAGGCAGTCACCTTCACTGGCACGGCTCGGGTCTACTCCCCTCAGCCCTGCGCCCCCAGCCCCCAGCACAGCCCCGGCCAGTACTAGGTTCTTAAGGGGCATTTATGCAATACACGAACAAGCTAATAAAGGCTGTCTTTGTGTCCCCAGGGGTGCCATATACACTTTGGAGTCAGAAAAGACTCCTAATAAGACTATTTAATTGTTCCATGACATTGGAGAAATGATCCCTAGGCCTCAGCTTTTCCCTCTATAAAATGTGTTTGGTAATGGAACCCACGATGCAGGGTTGTTTCAAAGATTGGATGTTGCCATTTACAAGGGGTAGATCTCAACCCCTTCTCTTCCATTTATCAGTAGGTGAAGTCCTTCCTCTTTGTACCCGCTCATGTCTGTGCCCCCTACCTCATTCTACCTGTTTCAAAAACAAACAAAAAAATATTGTGAATATGTTGGAGAGCCTTTGTTTTTTGGAAAAATCTTATAATGCTTCAAAAGTGACTGTTTTGCCAGCCCAATGCAGTCAGTGTTGGGGTGTCTCTTGTGAACCTCACATGTACACCATAAATGAAGAGTCCTTTAAGGACTAGTTCTTTGGATTGGGATACAGAGTAAAGATACAGAAACCAAGACGTAAAACCAGTGGCACCAGGATAAAGCAAAAATACCTAAGCTGGAAGTCAAGGAAGGCTGCAGATGGCGAGAACCCGAAGGCTGGAGGAGCCTGGGAGAGCCGGAGAGATGTTTCTCGAAACCAGAGCAAAGAACAGCTACTCACTCCCCTTCAGTGTGCAACCCGGGCAGTCTGAAATCATTCGCTCCTCCGAGCAACAGTGCTGCTGGTGAGGCACCCAGTAGATGTTTTTAATCATAAGCTGAAAAGTTCCTTTGGTAGCCCCGAAACCCGTGCCCTCCTGCCTAAGAAGTGCTTTTTAATATTTATACATCTAAAGAGGGGATGCCCTTCCAGACACAGCGAATCATTAGGAAGCCTTCTCAGGAGGATATAACTTTGGTCAAGGTCATGCACAAATCTACACTTCAAATCTCCGCCTCGGCTGACCAGCAGGGGCCACCTCCGTCCCACCAACCAGCCCCAGCCCTCTCTCGACTTCCCTAGGTTATCAATTTTTAACCAGAGAGAAGGAACGGAACTATGCTTGGGAGACAATTCTGAGCACATAAAAGTCGAAGACACGTTTCTTTTTCGCCTCGTGACTTGGCACGCCTATTTAATAGAGCTTTATTATTTTGTTTTCATTTTTAGTTTTTTCTTCCAGAGCAGCCGATGAGTGGGCAAACCAAGGAAATGGCACTCCGAGAAATGTCTTGAAACAGTTCTGACTCTTGGTTTGGCATGTCACCTGTCTCATGAGATCGGGGAGAGGGAAGATTCCTCCAAAGCTGGGAGCGTGGCAGGAGCAGCCTGGACGGTGTCCAAACACACACAGTCTCTTAGCAACTTCTGAAGTTCAGAAAAGCCAACGTTTCAGTGTGGGAAGATGGCTGGTGGAAGCTCCCACCTCCCCAACCATGAATCACTGAATGACACGCCCCACGGTGGACGGGACAGTCATTTTCAGGATCTGCACCCAAGCTGCCGAAAACCAAGAGGCTGTCAGAGGGCAGGCCCCATTGCTCGACAACAAGACAGCCCTGGCCAGTGTGCTCAATGGTTAGAGCGCCGACCCACACACCAAAGCATTGCGGGTTTGATTCCAGGTCAAGGGCATGTGTCTGAGTTGCAGGTTTAATCCCCGCCACGGTCAGGGTGCGTGTGGGAGGCAACCAATCAGTGTGTCTGTCTCACATTGATGTCCCTCCCCATCTCTCCCCCACCCTTTGCCACTCTCTCTAAAAATCAATGGAATAATATCCTTGGGTGAGGATTAACAGCAACAAATAAAACAAGACAAAATGATAACGTCACCCCCTCTTCACAAAACACCTGTAAAACAGAGATAACCAGGTAGGGCCAAACACACGACTGAAAAATGCCTTGTAGGAGCATACTGGCCTCCCACTCCCCCCACAGAAAGCATGAAATTCACCTCCAGGAAGACCAGGGAAAGCAGGAATCAGGCACTCCCTATTCCAAGACGGTCTCTTTAAGTACTGGGGTTTGTGCTTCCGCCTTGTGGAGAGAGGGCTTATCGAGAATCCTCCCTTCTCGCTTATCTTTGGAGACTCCAAGCACTCATTAAAGATGTTCGGGGACCATCTTACAGCTGCTGTCACTGTCTTTTGTAGCGAAGTGCTGAAGGTGTGTTTGCATGGGACGAGGACTCTATGAACTTGACCGGGAAGTCTGATGCTGACTGTCAATCCTAACAATGGAATCGCTGACCTCCTGGAGCCTGGCCCTGAAGCCCACTGGGGATCATAACGCCCACGATGGTCAGAACCCAGCACATGATGGTCACAGGAGGAGAAATCCGTGCCCCCTCTGAAGCCCAGCCGGGTTATCTGTGCTTTGACTGTCCCTTACTCTCGGACAATTAAATCCCCTGTTAGGTGAAATGTCATTTCAAGTGAAGTAAAGAAGTGGGCGCTTTTTAAGCCTTGTTTCCTCAAGCGTGTACTGTCCTTAAACATCATTCAGCGACAGCATTGGGAAGTTTATTACATTCAGCGCTACTGCCTTCTAACTTTTTCATGGCATCTGCGGAAGTAACTGAGAAGGACATTGTCGGTGCCAGACCTCCAGCACCACGCAGCCCAGCTGACATGCACAGCATTACAGGAACAGGAAGATTTCTCTTAGCTCCCCCATTTCCAGAGGCCAGCTCCGGGTCACTCTGCCCAGGACAGAGCGAAAGTCTCATCGATTTGATGGCGTCCTGCCTGGTGTCTCTCTCTTCTCCACCAGACACAGCCAACGAGCAGACCTGAGCATTCAGCCTCCACAGTGTCTCTGCTCTCCGCTGTCCTCCTGGCCTGCCCTGCCCTGTCTCTTTTCCATTCACACGCTCTGCTTTCGGGGCTCTGACACAGCCCCTTGGCTCTTAGTACCTCTAGTCTGGAGCCGCTCATTTTCCTGCACAGGGCTGCTAGACGGTTCGGTGCCCGCCTCTACTCAGGACTCCCAGCGGGTTTCGCATCACTTAAGAATCAGACTCGTCCGGCCAGTGTGGCTCAGTGGTTGAGCGTCATCCCATGGACTGAGAGGTCCCGGTTCGATTCATGGTCAGGGCACGTGCCTGGGTTGTGGGCTCCATCCCCAGGAGGGGGCGTGCAGGAGGCAGCCAATCGATGTTTCTTTCTCACATCAATGTTTCTATCTTTCCCTTCCTCTCTCTCTAAAAAATCAATAAAAACATTAAAAAAAAAAAGAATCAAACTCAACACACAGCTGTATGGTATGAAAGTTCTTTGTGGTCTGGAACTTCCATCCAGTCCCATCTCCATTGACACCTCAGCCCCCTGTATCTGTTTTGCTTCCTTGTTAACAAATAACAACTGTGGTTCCCTACGACACCACGCTTTCCCAGGCTTTATCCCTGTGCCTGGCGTTCCTTATTCCCGAGATGTACTTCTCCTGCCTTTTCCTTCTGCCAAACTATGTACCCTTCCAGCTAGAATTGAAATGTCACCTCCTCTCTGAAGTACTCCCTGATACCGTCCGATGAAGTCCCCCTTCCCCACTGCCAGTGGAGCACAGTACGGCCTCCTTTGTCTTGTGTGATAAGTGACTGTTTGCACATCTGTCCCCTCTGTGCGTGACGGGGATCTGTTGGAGGGCAGGGCCCTTGGCCCCCCATCTTTATATCACCAGGGTCTCAGCACTTAGGGAGAAGGAAGGACTCAGTACCTGTTGGCTGTGTGAATGCATAAGGGACAAAGTCAGTCCTTGGGAGGTTGGTACCCCAGAATCAACTCAAACTGGAGAATAAGCCTTAAAACTGAAATACCGATGTGGGGATTCTCTCACCGAGAAAGTCCTCAGCTGCCAGACTCGCTCTGTTTGCAGAGCTCAGGCGCTTCCTCCCCTCCCTGCCCGCGACCCTCTGCCTTTCTGTGACTTCTGATACAGGGGTCTGAATACCCTTCCCTCCTCGTGCCTCAGGGGGTCAGCAAGTCCCATTTTCAGTCACTTCAGCAATCAGGGAACCAAATTGTTATCAATCAAAGACCCAAGAACAGAGGGCAATCTGATCCTCTCTTCCTCCAGGCGCTGGTTCCCTGGAAATACGATTTCCTTACAGAAAAAGAAAGAGGCGAAAAAGCTCACAAGACCACATTAAAGCAAATGCTTAGAAAATATTTTTGAAACATTTGGAAGTAATTTCTATTCACAAATTATCTTCATTCATAAAATGAAAAGGCAAATGATATGAGCTGGGTAAATGGAGAGAGAGAAAAAATTAGATTTAGTGCGGGGAGCAGAGAGGAATGGAAAGAAAGGGAAAGAGAAAGATTATCAGTTGTAAATTCTATAGTAAGTAGAATTTTTATTTACTTATTTTTTAAAATCCTCACCCGAGGGTATTTTTCTATTTATTTTCAGATAGAGGGGGAGAGAGAGAGAGAGGGAGGAACATCGATGTGAGAGAGACACATCGATTGGTCGCCTCCCGCATGACCCAGACCAGGGCCGGGATGAACCGCAACCGAGGTACGTGCCCTCGACCGGAATCGAACCCACGACTCTTTGGTTGGCGGGCCGACACTCTAACCGCTGAGCCAAACCGGCCAGGGCGTGAGTAGAATTTTAAAGACACTGAACATGTATTAGTCCTGTGAATGCCACAAGCAGCTGCAGTGGGTAGTTCATTCTCCGTCTGGCAGAAAAGAAGGTACAAGCTAAGCAAGGACGTGCTTGCCGTCGCCCAAAGGCAGGCGAGCTGGGGCTCGCCAGTAAGTGGAGGAGAAGAGGGAGGGGAGAGGAGAGAGAACCAGATGAGAAGATGGAGAAGGAACAGAAGAAACATAATATGCCAAGAAGAAAGCGACAAGAGGGGGCCCGAAGATTCGCCCAACATCAACAATTCATAGCGAAAATCACCTGAAGAACTCTGAAACCATCCCCTGCTCTGACATAGGAAGCCTTTTTCTCCAACAGCCACAAGGAAGAAAACAATCAGAATAACTATCCAGCGAATGCAGCCCCTTGCTTCTTGAGGGGGAACCCACCGACGACTCAGTGGCTGGATGCCAGCAAACAGCTTCTGAACGTCCTGATGGGGCACACGGCCTTCCTCGGGTACGTCTCGCTCCACTCAGTAAAAATGAAAGAGCCACACGTTACTCAAAGGTGATTTGCTCGTCACATGCTAGCAGAGGCCCACCAGCCACCGCCGGAGTGGGAGGAGTTCAGAATGCAAACAGTACCAAATAATACGAGCAGAGGACACAGATAGACCTCAGATCACTTCTCAAAGGCCCACCGCAAGCCACCTGCCCCAGGCACATGGGTCGTCCAGTCTGAAAAGAATAGCTCTTTTCCTATCACATGCCGGGCCACTTCCTGACTAGTCTCTTGTTTAGTCTTAATGGGAATTCTGCAAGAAGGGGCATGACATTTCAGAATGACCATTGATGCTCAGCAGGGTTCAGTGATATCCAATCCAAACCCAGGTCTAAGGAGATCCACACCTACGTTCTTTCCCCCTCAGTCCCCTGCTTCTAAAATTGATGATGCCTGGTCTCTACTTCCTTTTCCTTGAGTGGGAGGACACGAGGCCCCTCTAGCTGGGTCAGGAAGAGGGGAGTTAAGAAATCCTGAAGGGCAGAAGAAGAAGGAGCTAAGAGCTGCGTGCAGGTGGAAGGAGCGTTAGCAATGTGCCCGCAAGGAGCAGAAGCCCCTGCAATGTTGGGTATCGCCCTGGGCTGGCTCAGTCTGGTGACGCTATGAGGTCCACTGTAACCTCTCTTAACAACCAGTGAGCACGACTTTGCACATACTACTGTGCCTGCGACATGTAGTTTAATCTTTGCAGTACTTCTTGGAGGTGGGCGCATTCATCATCACCATTTTATAGACGATAAAACCATTTCAGCGAGGTTGAGTGACTTACACAGAGTCACACAGCTGGTGAGTGGAAGGGTGGGGATTCCAGCCCTGTCCTGTCTGATTCTGGAGGGTCTGCTGTTAGTCACCAAGCAAAATGCCTGCTTCAACTCCCATTGAGAAGATGCTCAGGGACCATGAGCCTACTGCTCTGCGAGGTCAAGGTCAAGAGGCAATACATATGGTTTCTGTCTGCTCCACAGAAGCTAGGTTGACATGGGCGATGGGATTCGGCAGGCCGGACTTAGAAGACACTCCTGCCCTTCACTAACTGTATTACGTTCAGTAAGTTTCTGCACCTGTGAAGTGATGATAACACTTGTTCCTTGAAATGTTGCAGGAACTCACTATGGAGTTGCACTATTTGGGAAGAAAAAGAGATACTAAGTTTCATTAGTCAGATGAAACAATGGAATGTTAGAGTCGCAGTTGACAGGCCTCAGGGATTTCCTCTGGGAGACAGGGGGCATTATTTTGAAGGGCACAGATGCTTTGCTTAGGCGGCTCCTGGCTGTGTGACCTGAAGAAGTTAATGTCGCTGAGCCTCAGTTTCTTCATTTATGCAATGGAGATAAAAACAGTACAACCCCGTCGGGTTGTCATGAGGACAAAATGATGTGACGTAGGCCAAGTCCAGTGACCTGCTCAGAACAAGTGCTGCGTAAAGGCTCTGACGGGGAAACTGAGGCCCTAGGAAGGTACACGTTGGTCCAATGGGGCACCTCAGTGTGCAACCTTGGGTAAGATACCTGGCAGTTCAAAGACTTAGTTTCCCCATCTGTTCAATGGGGACAGTTCTTCTTCTTCCTGCCTACTAGGATGCGGAGGGGATTAACAAGAGGCTCGGGTGATGCCTGGAGCATCGTTGGCGCTCACTGAACGTGAGCTGCATTAACCATCTCTTCCCTTCTGATCGGAGAGGGAGTAGATGTTATCCTCAGGAATCAGAATGAGAAAAATGGGAGGGCACTTTTCTTCCCGGCTGTTTGCTGACTCAGAGAACGGGGTGGGGGACAGTCAGCACAGAAGAGAAGCGATAAGGAAGAGGATGAATCTCAAACTGAAGAAAGCCACCGGGCGAAGTCACTTGTCACCCTCCAGACGAAACACACTTCTCCTTGAGGCACGGCATCCGGAGTCAGCGCCGTCGTCCTCTGGACGGGATTCTTTCCCTTTCTGATTCTAGAAGCTTCTGTCGGCTCAGATCGGAAGCACTTTGCCATCGTTCCCTCTGGCGGTGCTGAATGTTGTTGCGGGAAGAGCGCTGTTTGCAGCCTGACGACCTGCGCACCTGCCCCAGACCGGCCATTGCCTCGCTGTGTGCCTCGGACACGTCTCTGCCTACCCGAGCCCGGCTCTGCGTTGTACGCGTGGGTAACAGCGCCTGCCCCCTGCCACGCAGTCACGAGGTGCCACGCAGCCACAAAGCTCTGCTCGCCCTCACGATCATTTCCCGCATTGTCTGCCCCGCATCGGGAGGAAAGGAGAAACCTGTGCAATTGCCTTTAAAAATGCCCAATTTCCCTCCACGTCTCCGGCCCTTTATCTGAGAGGAAGCAGCCTTCTTTCCCGTTGGGGTCCTGCTGCACGGAGGGGGCCCTAGCGTGCCCCGGGCGACTGCAATGGCTATGAAGGACGTCTGACGGCCAGAGGGCTCCGCTGCGGGGCTGCTTGGCCGAAGCAGCGGGTTCAGCAGGACAGAGTCAGTGACACAGAACAGTGCCCGGCCCCCGACAGCTCCCGAGGGCCAGAGGACAGCATGGGCATGGACGGCTTGGCCGTCACCAGCACCGTTTCATCTTGCTCCCCGAGAGCCCCTCTTCCCCTGGGGTCACCAGGGAAGAACCACCATCACCCATAAGACTGGGCAGGAGTAGTGGGCAGGACCAGAAACCCCCACCCCCTGCCATTGCCTCAAAGGTGGCACATTGAGTTTCTACACAAATCATTTGCCTTAAACTTGAGAATCCTTCCGTTTCATCGTTTCATTAGGGTGACGTCATCTTGTCAGTGAACTTCAACAGATGATGAAACAGTTTGCCCGATGACTCTGCCTCTGGATGAGAGGGAACCGTCATGCCCAGCGCAGAATGAAGTGTTTTATTGGTGTTTCTAAGGTGGCAAAGAAAGCTTTTCAGAAAACAGAGATGTTTTAAGCTGTAGGAAAATCAGCGCCTACCCTTCTTCAGCCTTGATGAGCAGGAGGCCTGTGACACGAGACGAGGACAGCTGTGGCAAAGACGGAGTGGATGGTCGTGGCACACAAAGACTCAGAGCTCAGGCTGCGTGGAGATGACACCTGGCCCCATTCCTTACTGATTATGTGACTTGAGGAAAGTCATCTAATATTTTTGTGCCTCAGTTTCCTCTTCTATAAGATAGAAGCTATAGCACTGAACCCTGGTGGTGTTGGTATGAATTAAATGGAAAAAAAAATCCATACGAACTGCTCGGCATATAGTAAATGCCCCAAAATATTAACTATCGTCATTACTGCTACACCTCTGCGAAGGATCAGACAAATCCTGGTATGAGCTGAGATGTGCGGCCTCTCTCCACTAAGATGCCGAAGTCCTCACATCCGGCATCGGCGATGTGACCTCATTTAGAAGCAGGTTTCTTTGCAGCTGAGGAAGGCAAGGTGAGCTCATTAGGGTGGGCTTTCACTCAGCATGACGGGTGTCCTACAAAAGGGAACCTTTGGCCATAGAGACACATAGGCATGCAGGTAGAATGCCATGTGAAGATTGGAGTTGTGATGCCCAAGCCAAGGACCTACCAGGAGCTGTGAGAGAGGCCTGGGATAGAGCCTTTCCTAGGCCCTTCAGAGGGTGCATGACTCAGTGACTCTTGTCTCTGACTTCTAGCCTCCAGAGCTGTGAGACAATAACCGTGCGTCATAAGCCACTCATCCTGCGGTTCTTTGTCATGGCAGCCCTGGCAACCTGCACACCCCCTTTCAAGTGACACATGGGACAAGTATATAAAGGAGATTTGTTGGAAATAGCTGATGTGGCTCCCTCCAGAAAAAGCAGAAACTTAGCTTTTGAGTATAAAATAATCACTCTAATAAGACATTGTTGGTTTTTGGATATATCAGACAATTCCAACCTTCTTCTCCCTTGTTGCCTCAAATCAAAGAGCCTAGAAGAGCTTTCTTAGCCTCATGGGAAGCAAGGGTCAGCCATGGGACACAATTCTAATTAATAAGATATATGCAAAATTCTGAGGGGTGTGTGTGTGTATGTGTGTGTGTGTGTGTGTGTGTGTGTGTGTGTGTGTGTGTGTATGGGGGTAGGTTAGGCTTCTCCTAATAAAAGGGACAAAAAACTTGAATCCCTCCCTTCCTCTTTCTTCCCCGTGAAGGTGGATATGATGTCTGGAGCGGCATCAGCCATCTTGTGACAATGAGGTAGCAAAACCAAGGGGAAAAG
Source organism: Tadarida brasiliensis (assembly GCA_030848825.1). Classification (NCBI taxonomy): domain Eukaryota; kingdom Metazoa; phylum Chordata; class Mammalia; order Chiroptera; family Molossidae; genus Tadarida; species Tadarida brasiliensis. The sequence continues at coordinate 114,781,434 of CM061259.1, read as the reverse complement.
ACACTAAAGTGCTGGGAATGGCAAAGTGGAGAGAGAAGAAGAGCTCACGCCCTGGATGGCATCCCCGAGCAGCATAAACGTCGATTCCTGCCAACCTTGGGTACCTAGCTAGTTATGTGAGAAAAATAGAGTCTTGCATTTTTAAAGCCACTGTTCGTCATTTTATGGCGGTTGTTTGTGATACTTAAGTTGAATGCATTTCTAATCGAAACACTGTCTTAAATGACCATCCTGACCAGGACTTTGGGCTCACTTTCAGTTTTGGAGCATATTTCATTTAATCTCCCAATTCTTTCTGCCTGTTTCCAGTCTTCCCATGTGCCCTGAGGTGGAGAACTGGCTAAGGACTGTGTCATTTCCCAGCTCTCAGGACAAGGCTAAGCTGTTTGCGTGATCAGAGGTGTTCTATTTTCTTTTTCCTTGGAAGTGTTGTCATTAGGGTGGTTGCAAAGACTTCTGGGAACACAGGACATCAAAGTCACCAAGCACATATTTATAAGTTGATGGCAGTACACATATTGGTGAAAAGTGGACTTTGGAGTTACATAGACCTGTGTTTGGAACTTCAAACCCCAACCACTGACTAGTTTGTGACTGTGGCCAAGTTACCTAATCTCTTTGAATCTCCTTCCTTAATTATTAATAGGAAAACTGAGTCGTTGGGAAGATTAGACCAGATGCTGAATGAGAAGTTTCTGTATACATAGCAGGTCCTTCATAAATGGCTCACTTCATCGTCCTTTTTACGGAGAAAAACACAGTGGTGATACTTTGGGAAAGATGCACATTCAGGGGTACTTGTCATCACACCTCGTCAGTCGGACCAGTTCAGTCACATAACTTCGCCACGGATACTTCCACGAGGGGATCAAGGGCTTTGCGTGTGAAAAAAATGACGCCAAGAAGAACAAGTGACAGAGAACCAAAGCTGCCCCACACAGGGCAACAGAGGGGTCTGAACACTTATTTCAATTCTGGGGGCGAGGGAGAAAGAAGAGACACCTGAAGACATGATCAGACGTCAGACGGATCTCTCAGCTCTGGCTCTATCGACACTTTCCGTTGGAACGTTCCTTGTCGTGGGGGGAGGGGGCTGTCCTGGGCATTGTAGCAGCATGCCTGGTCTCTACCCACGAGATGCCATCTCCCAGTTGTGGCATCTCCCAGTTGTGACAACCGAAAGTGCCTCCAGAGATGGCCAACTGTTCCCCGGGGTGGGGTGGGGGAGCACTGAGTTACGGCAAAGGGCGTCCAGCAGTACAAAAAGCCTCACTGGGGTCGACCGGCAAGTGGTCCCCAGTGCACTAAGACCCTGCACAATGCCCAGAGGAAGAAGGACATGATTTTGCACATCTTCGGCACCGACCACCTCCTACATGAGCAGAGGTTGAGGTGGCTGGACTCCGGCCAGATGACAGAACAAGGAGTGGAAGTATTCGGACTGCTCCATCCATCTGTGCCAAGGACGTTTCAAATCAAGTCGGCTTAATGGGTAAAATATTTGATATTCTGCAAAAGGAGACGGTGGGTTCCAATCCATCTTCTCACACAAAGCACTATTACAGCCAAAGGCAGTGACGAAGAGCAGTTATAAAACGGCAGCGGAGCCTGAGAAGGAGCCTTAGCTGTGTTTTCTCGTCCGCCCCCACCCCCGCTGAATGCGGAGGGCACCCCGCCTCTGGCACTGCCCGTGCCCGCCAAGCCCTGTGCTCACCTTGCGCAGAGAGCGTAAAACACCTGCTAACCAGTGTAGCTGTGCACCGGGAGGCTTTGCATTCCACCCGCGTCCTCCACAACTAACAATCATTTAAAAGTGTTCTTCCCCACGCACATCCCTATTATCCTTCACGATTATCATTTGCTTATAAAAACGCAGCCTTCGAGTTGCTACCCACTTGTGCCTCTCTCAGGATCTTTTTGGGCGCCCTCGGTCTTGAGATTGTAAAACACTGTTCTAAAGGCACTGGAGAGGGCGGAACTTGAGGAAAAGGCTTCTCTGCATGAAAATATTCATGCACATTAATTCATTATGCACTCGAGAAATGACAAGTTGGTTTGCAAGAACAGTGGAAGACGTTCTCCTACGATTTTACCCCCGGTGAAGAGCCTGTTCACTCTGTTCCAAACTCCACTCTAAACTCCTCCTGATGTTGTACGACTCTCACCCAGTCTTGGAGTCCCAAGAGCAGATGTCTTTACAGTTTAAAGAGGCTTTGAGAGTGTTGTCGGCTACAGAAATGTTATTAGACAATAATGCGGTATTGTCCTGTGATTATTCGAACATGGCTGGGATGCCGACTGAACTTAAGTGCCACTGAAAATCACTCTGTGCGTTAATGACTGAGCTATTGGGCTGGAAATGGACACCACAATAAATGATCGTGTCACACCTGACATCCGACCTCTGGAACTTCTGTCTCATGGTGGCATGGGGAGGCTGTGGGAGGACTCCGCAGACTGCAGGGGGCGTCATAGTATCATAGCATTGACTCTTGTGGGGTGAAGGGGAGAAGGCAAGGGTCTGACATCGGTCTTAACCCAACCAAGCTTGGAAAGGGTTACTGATTTTGGATTCCCTAAAGACCAGCACCATGGCACAGGGGAAAACACTGAACAGAAATGGGATGTCTGGCTTCATGCTCCCTTACAAGCAGCAAAGAGACTAGGAGAGCCGAGAAGAAGGATAAAGAGAAAAAAGAGAACGCAGAGACGTAATTATCTACTAAATTTAGGACCATCTGCACAGACAAGCCCTATAATGCAAACTAAAGTGCCTTTGGGGCCTAAATGATCTTGGTTAGTTTGGAAGCTAATTCTAAAATTCCCCAGGTAAGCATGCTGTGTTATACTTTACTCTGGGCACCCGGCATCAGAGAGGGTCTCTCGTGCACTTCAGCCAAACGTGAAAGCATAGAAAATAAATCGAGACTTCAGGGTAGTGCGGAGAGAGGGAGGGGGAGGAGGGCAAAGGGCCGTTCCCTGCTGCCCGGTCCTCTCTGCCCAGATCCATAAACCCATAACCAACTTCATCCATCTCACCCTTCAGCCCAGGTACAGAGAGTCAGCCTCCTCTGCGGAGACCCGGCAGCGGCGTTAGAGTTTACACCTGCTCCTACGGTGAATACACAGCAGATTCATCACCATTTCCAACCTGCCTCTCACCAGCTGATCAAAAGGCAAGTTTCTTCTTTGAAGATTTTCAGTTATAAGCTTCACTGCCCCAAATCAAAACGGGCGCCCGCCGGTCCTGACACCCGGGACCACATTCTGCATTTGTAAGGCAAGCGCCTTCAGGTCCTGGCTGGAGGTTCTCTATTTACAAATGGGGTGGACTCTCAAGGCATATCCTGATCCTTCTTTTTGGCTCACAATGGTCGCACGACCCATAGGCACCATGGGAGGGAGGGGGTCGGTCAGCCTTTCCGAGGTTAGCTTTAACCAGTTCTGCTCTTCTTTTTCTCCACAGACTTCTATACAAAACCCAGAGCGAATGCCTCTGAAGGGGTCTTGGTGGGTTTTATTGCATCAGAGAGCCCTTATAATAAAGAACCCGCACACCGAGATTTACTGAGCACATTAGAAAAGAATGGCGTCTCGCCAGCCCTGATAGAATTACGCACCAATAAAAACTGTTTTGTCCAAGCCTGCTTTTAGTAGACATGGAGGGCTAATCCTTAATTTTTCAGTTTCCCCGTTCCTGACGACATTTCTCTGGCAATCCACGTTAGAAACCGGAAGGGCATATTAGCTATTTCTGTCTTCTTCTCCTCCCTAGTCAACACTGGACAGATTCCATCACAAATCTGTCTTTCCTTCTTTGGAAGAAAGCGCTCACAGATGCACTTGTTTTTTGGGGGTTTTTGTTTTTCCCCCAAACTAGGTCCTCACCAACTCACAGACCCACTGATTACCCCCAGAGCCTTTGGAAAAGTCTCCCTGCCTCCTGTCCCATTTTCCAATCTATCCTGCGCCCTCGATCAGCTAGCCAATGAATATGTCTAGAGCATCTGCTAGGTAATTGACACGGTCTCGTGTCACGATTTTGTCATATTACACTCCCGCTTATGAACTTAAAGCACCTCCCTGTTGCCAAATTAATCACACTAGACCTCCTGCCGGGTCACCAGGCTGTGTATCCTCCGCTTCTGCTCCACTGCTCCTGCGTCTCCCGCTGCCCTTCAGCAGGTGTCCTTCTCCTCCTCACCGGCCGAGCGCCTCACTTGCTCCTCACCACGCCCATTCGTTCTGGCCTCTCGCCCTCCCTGCTGCGAGCTCCTCCGCCGGGAATGCTTCTCCATCCATGTCTAGTTCAATTTCTACCCGCCTTCCCAGGACTGGGTCAGCCCGGAACTTCCTCCACCCAGGCATCTCCCTTTCCTCCAGTGCCCAGGGGTCTCTCCTTTCTCTGAACTTCAATAGCCCAACTCCTACATTGCAACTTAGCACGTGCGGGTGTGTGCTCGTCACTGGGTGCGCGGAGAGCGACAACGATAAAGAATATCAATACCTACTTTAAACTTCACATGGAAAGACTATGAAAAGGTAGCAGTATGACCGTCATCCACCATTTCTTACAGTTGAGAAAAACAAGATTCAGGGCATTGAAGTGTCTTTGCCCAAAGTGCTCCGTGAGCCAGGGATGAAATCTGTGCCAAATCCAGGGCTTTCTTTGCTGGGCTCCTCCAGTGCCCAGCCAACCCTTAAAACAAGGAACGGTTACAACTAAGATGAGGTTTCCTGCCCCAAGTGAACAATCACCCTAGAAGTACAAAGTTGCATTGGTCACTGTTGGAGTCAAGAAGGAACAGAGGCAGGAACTTCTGTGTTGACAATGTCTGAAAAAAGAAAACCTATCTCAACATTGGTAATCAACTCTCCTCACCATGGGTGCCCTGCTATCCCTGAGCCCCCAAACCTGTCTCAGATCCCCACTGAAACTCATCTGTGAAGACCTCGCCGTCTCCTTGGCGACCAGGAGGCGGGATGGGCTCAAATAGTTTCTCAACAACACATCTTGAGAGGGAGAGACGCCTGGAGGGAGTGTGCTGACTTCTGAGTTCCCACCTTAGGAACACCTCCAGTGAAGAGTTGAGTCTGCTTGAAATGAAAGGAAAACGCTTCCTATGATGTTCAAAAGGAAATACGCGCAGATATGCTGATGAGCGCGTGTGGGCAAAAATAAAACGGCAGCCACCGTCCCAAACCATGCCATGCCTTTGTCCGCCACTCCGCAGACTCCAGCAGGCACCCAGGTGGGACCCAGCGCAAAGGGCAGCTCATTAGCAAAGACGGACAGAAGTTTAAGGGAAAGTCTGCAGCAAACATGGATAATCCCGATTTCAGTGGGAGAAAGAGACCTTTCTCCCCGGCCTGAGCCGGATCGCTGTGTGCGGCCACGTGGCCGGTGTCACTCCCTCTGGGTAATTCGGCCGCAGGAGAGAAGGCGGCTGTGGCCCGGGAACAGGCCGAACATAATCCCTCACATAATGAAAAAGCTATTTCTACTTCTGAGGCCTCACCACTCTTCACACTGAAGAGCCTTGCGCCTGTCACACATGTATTGAAGCTTATTACTCATCTAGGTAGCGGGGCCCCGTTAGCGTGGGGAATTACATTTTAAATCGCAATTTTTCTATTATTTATCTTAGGATTCCAAGGCTACGGGGAGAGCATGTCAGCGTTACTCTTGATGCGCTTTCAAAGGCTTCAAAGCCCCAAATCGGAATTCTTTTCTCCGCCGAGAGCCTTTATGCACACGTGGAAAACCTTCAGTCACGACACCAGGGAACCCCGCACGAGCTGCAGCCCGTGGACCCGCCGCGATCGCGGTTCAGGCGAGACGGTCCGTCTTCCCGTGGAGCAGCACAGAGATCTGTCCCGGGCCGCTGGCCTCACTGCCCCTCTCACACCAGGCTCTTTTCCTTGGCTTTCGAAGATAAATGGAGCATCTCTTAGGATGCCGGGAACCGGGCTGTGAACAGATGGGCTAAAACTGGAGCCTCATTCTCCAGCGGAAAAATAAGAACTAGCTTAATCTAAGTCAGAGGATTATCTGAACCGACCATGAGGCCCGAGCGTCCGCTCTTTCACGAGGCCAGTGGTGAGCATGTGCTCCTTTCCTGTATAGAAAGAAGCCAGTGGAAGCTATAACTCTCTTTAGCTATTCATCTGGCCTCCTTCTCCCTTTCTATTCCCAGAAGAAAAAAAAAAAAAAAAAAAAAAATATATATATATATATATATATATATATATATATATCTCATACCTGCTCCAGTCCCTCAGAGGAATGCCTCTCCATCTCTCCATACTCTTCTCTCTTGTGCATGCTTGCTTCCCCTTGCAGTACTCTTCTCCCCTCTCTGTATAAAAATATTCTTTGCTGTTAGGGTCCGCACGCCACTTGGCCTATGTATGTCACGAACGCAAACCAGCCACATTAGATAGCATATGCATAGTATAAAGAAGCCTTTCTGATTTTTTTTTTTGCAGTTCACACGCAGTTAGTGTTCACGTCTGGAGTCTCCCCGACATTTCCACCAAGAGACATTCCAGACCGGCCCTTCCAAGCAACCCCCTGTTGTCTATCCGTCCTGCGAAGTGGGTTTTAAGCCACGCGAAGCGCTGATTCAGCCCGCTCTGGGTGTCTTCTCCAGCAGGCAGGTTTTGTTTGGTTCTGCGAGCCCGTGGGAGACAGGCACAGGAGTTTTGGGGAGGGTAAGGCAGCAGTCGCGTGTGAGGAAGAAAGAGTGACAGAGGGCGTGGGTACGATGAGCAAGGGCGCTCAGCAATTAGAGCAGCCCAGGCTTGGCTTTCCTGCGATCTCTGTGTTCTTTTTCCTCCCTTTCTTCATGTTTTGACAGCATTCGCCCTGGGTGGGGAACACAGCCTGTGGAGTAAATCCCCGAGTCGTACACACATGACAGACGAGTCTTCTTCTCCCTGCCAGATACATTCAGTCGCAGACATTCGGTGGGGTCCGTTCTCCAGTGTGCCCCTGACATTAACACAAGCCATCAGCAGTGTTCCACTGTGATCCAGAGAGGACCGCCGGGTCAGCTGACTTTGCAGAAGGCTTAATTCCTGGCAGTTTTGAAGAGAAGAATAAAAGACCACGCATTCGGAGTCCACGTCCTTCCCGAAGGAATAGAGATATTTCCTCCCAGACAGGACCGAAAGCATGAGCCCCCAGGCAGCACTTGCACCCCAGAGACCCCCACCCCGAGACCCACGGTGGCGGTGGGGGTGGGGTGCACAGAGCTGGGGAGAGGGTGCAGATCGGCATACCAGCAAATCTTTCAGAAGCCTGAAATGAACTATAATGTGTATATTTTCCTTTAAAAAAAAATTAAACTTGACAGAGCAAGAGAAACCCGGACGTGTCCCCAGGACGCGTAAAGGCGAACTGTGCGGAGGAGAGGAGGGAGAAAACCAGCGCAAAGAAACCCGTGAGGAAACAGGACCAGACGTTGGTTTCCTTAAAGTCAGGCCAAATTCACCTGTCAAAACAGTTCATTAAAATGTGCAAATGTTAAGAAATGCTCCTGACCAGAACTTTCGGGCCAGGGTTCAGGGGGGCAGTGCCAGGCACCATGCACCCACAGGCTGAAGAGAGGGGCAGGCTGCCCCCACACCAGCCAGGACTTGGGTCAGAAGACTCTCTACCAGCCTGAGAATATCCGTGTTCTGCCTTAGACCAAGACTCGCTCCATTAGGAATGCGGAAACTTTCCTAAATGATGAGAGTTCACTAATCCATTGACTTCGATTGGGAGCTCACATTGTAAGGTAATCTCAAATATCGCCCCTGGACCTTCCCTTCCGCCACGAAGCTAGGCAAAATAAGGCGGAGAAGGGACCTGGTATAAAATAATTCTCCTCCCTCACGTCAGTTTCTGATCAGGATGGAAAAGAAGACCTCCGAGAATGCCCTCGCTTGATTCAAAAACCAACTCTGCTTGCTCCCTGGCGTCCAGGGTCATCCCAGGGATTTCTGACCCCTGACGTTCAGCGCAGTCCTGGGAACCAACACGCACATTCGTTCTTTCCATCTCTCACACCGTTTTCAGTCGCCAAGATCGTAGCGGAATAACACGGACATCCCGTAGACACACCAGAGATGAAGCAACCTGTGTGAGAAATGATTTTGTAGGAGGTCTCTTCGGAGGTCCCCCCTTCTTACACTTTATCTGAAATATAGATTGATGTCCAACATTAGGCACATTACTCTCATCTATTAGGCAAGAGCCTGCCGTGTCTATAAATTCAATTTCCTTTATCATGGTGGCTTTCTGGTTTATTTGGATAAATGCTGAGCTGTCCACTGTTATTTATCTAAGACGCTCATGAGGGAACCCAAAGTTTAATGATGTAGGATGAGGTGGCGAAACAGCACCTCCAAGCAATTCTCCAGGATTGCTTTTCATCTCATTAGCTCGGCTGGTTCAGGAAATTGTGTGGAAGATGGCGTGGACGTGGGCACACTGGGGGTCATCTTCTCACCACACTCCTTGTGTCTTCTAATTGTTGCATGTTTTATCCTGCTTGATGCGTGGCATTTCCTCGTTTGTGTTGCTGGTTAATATTTCTAACTCTTCTATTCACAGTGTCTTGCGCACTTTTCTTATTTCTCATCTCAATATTATTCCACGGTCAGTATTTATTTGTCCTTCTGTGGCTCTCCACACGTCCTTACTGTGGTCCCAAGAAGTATCAGCTAACTGCAGGCCAGCTGCTTCTTTTTTTTTTCCCCCCAAAGCTTTGCAGTCTTTTTTTTAAAGATTTTTTTGAGAGAGAGAGAAAGAGAAATATTGATCGCCGGCCTCCTACATGACCCCTACCTGCAAACCTGTAACCTGGGCATGTGCTATAACCAGGAATCAAACCGGCAACCTTTCGGTACCTGGGACAACACCCAACCAACAGAGCCACACCGGCCAGGGTGGAAGCTGATGGTTTTGCCTTCATTTCACAAAAAGAGATTGGATACGAATAGACCCAAATATCCTCAATTTCCTATTGTGTAATGGTTAGACCACTCTGCATTGCTAGGGGAATAGAAATGGATGGCTGGCCTTTGATCCATACCAATGAGTTAATAGAAAGCTTTTTAACATAAAAGGTTTCGTGTCCTGAGGGATCTGGGAAAAATGAAACTCAGATGCCTTCTATCACTGTTGTGTGCGCCTGATTCACATCATGGCATGGTGGGCAAAACACAGCTTCTCCAGGACCTCTAAGCTTTCCTATTAATTGTTCTCTTTTCTGGGGTTGCTTATTAGACTCTAGGTGTAGGGAAACATTTCAAGTAAAAATGTCCTAGATTCTGAGACCAGTCAGCAGATTCCAGCCTACGAGGTGATCGGCTAATCACCTGCCTAAATAAAATTTCCTGCCCAGTGGAAAAACATAAACTTAATAGAATACATTTAATAAATATTAAATTAATATAAAATAATTAATAAGTAAAATTAACATACAAAGTCACAAGAATTTTTTTTTTCATGGGGGAAAAAAGTCTTTAACCCACAATTCTCTCAAGATTCAGGAAGTCTACAGATCTCATTAAACGAAAGTTTAAACACATGTGCTCTGACTCAGCGAATGCCCCAGAAGTCGGTGTTTGCAAAATCTGGGGCATAAGGTAGCCTCAAAACCAGTTTCAAAAGAATGCATCTTATTCAAAGGCACACGGAACTCCCTCGCAAGGTGTCATCTTGTTTCTCGGGGCCCAAAGAACAGAACGCACTTGACACTCTGCCACTCACCTTTCCCTGGGGAATAGAGCAAGTCTAATCAACTTCATCGCCGTGCCTCCACAACACTTGTGGTGTGATGTAAGCAAGCAAACGGACAGAACTGCACCATGTCGGCCAAGGCCAAAAAGCAAGGCAACAGGCCTTCCTTTCATAAAGACCCGTCCCTAAGGGAGCGCCCGACATGCTGGCACAAATCTTCCCACAAATGACCCAACTCCTCCGAACACCCATCCCCATGGAAGAGCCTTCCCTAGCAGCCGTGAAGAAAGTCATGGTGAAAGAAATACAGGGACTGGAGGCCGAGCTGGTCCTCCCTTCTCATCCGTAGCTTTGTTTTTTTTTTTTTTTTAGGACATAAAAGCCTTTGAAAGATGATACATATTGTGCATCCTATCAATTTCTCTTTTCAAGAATGGGAGACAATATTTTCTTCAGCAAAGCTCTTGTCTTATCAGCGTGCAGCTTAGTACTGTTATATTTTCTGAAGCATTCCAACATTTGCATCTTTATTTAAGGCTAGAGGTTGATAATATAAAAAAAATAAGTGGAACATGCATTGCATTGTCCATATATATATATATATATATATATATATATATACATATACATATATATATATATTTTTTATAATCCTCACCCGAGGACATTTTTTTGCATTTATCTTCAGATAGAGCGGGAGGGAGTGAGGGAGGAAGAGAGAGAGAGAAACATTGATGTGAGAGAAACACATCGAGTGGCTGCCACCCACACGACCCCAACTGGGGCTGGGGACGAACTGCAACTGAGGTACGTGCCCTTAGCGGGAACCGAACCCGGGACTCTCTGGTCCGCAGGCCGACACTCTAACCGCTGAGCCAAACTGTCCAGGGCTACACTAATATTAAATATGTTAACACAGTTGATGATCGTCTGCTCTCCTAAGCAGAGGACCTTATTATGAGTCATCCATTTAATAAATGATTTATTTGATGAGAAAAGGGCTCAGGCAAAAGTTCTGGGTGTCTATTCTTAACAACAAAAATATGAATTTTCTATAAAGGAATTTTCAGTAAAGGACACAGGAAGTCTGGTTTAAGGTGACCTTAAGAGCAATCCGAATATTATGGAAGTTCGTTTTTGGGTCAAGGTTGTGCTGTATGAGGCTACAGAGCGAAGCAGGGCATTGCAGAGCACAGGAGATTCTGTATTGTTTGTGTACACAGACCTAATTCACCATATAATAGTTCCTTTCTCTACTTGGTGCCTTGTAGCAATTGCTTTCATTTCTTAGCACATCCTCATTTACAGAGAAGCAGCCAGGAGACTTTCAGATTTATGCCATTATTTGCTTCTTCACCTTGAACTCCAACTAAATCCTGCTACACTTCTGTAATGTGAGAGCCAGATGGTGGCCACGTGCCAGACACCGACACTTGCTAGTTTCACTCAGCCAGCTCTCTGGATTTCAGGGAATCACAGATTCTTGCTAGAGGGCTTAACTGTGGTGCTTACACAGTCCCCCACCTCCCAACTGTTCCTTTGCCTAAATGCTTTCTAACTTGGAAATGCAATTTGGGAACAGAGGCAATTAGAACATCAGGGAACCTAAACTTCCCTTTGCACAGAGGGACAGTGAAAACAGGGATCAGAAACGCTGGGTACTTCACAATGCCTTCCACAAATGGTCCAACTCAGCCCTAACCCTAAACAGCATTCATTCATCCAACAAATATTTACTGATTGCTTACAAGGGGCCAGGCACTGTTGTGGGGATATCATGACCCCAGAACCTGGTGTATACTTCTCAATGGACCTGGTCTAGGAGTGTGGTAGCCAATACGATAAGAACAATAACTCCATGTAGCTGAGCTTCTATTGTGGGTGAGAAATAATGTAAACGAAGCCACTTTAAAATGGAGCGAGGGCTGCCATCCCAGAGGAAGTTCCTGGCACATCGTATGCCTCAGAGCTGCGGAATGTTAAAATAAGACAAAATGACCTTAGATTGCACCGAATGTGACACTGAGCCCCAAAAAACTGTCTGCAAGCAAAACAAGAAAACAGATATTAAGACTTCCGGGCTGAATTAAAAACGTTGTTTAGAGCCTGGCTGGTGTGGCTCAGTGGTTGAGCGTCAACCGATGCACCAAGAAGTCGCCGGTTCGATTCCTGGTCAGGGCACATGCCCAGGTTGTGGGCCCAATCCCCAGTAGGGGGCATGCAGGAGGCGGCCAATCAATGTTCTCACTCGTCGATGTTTCTATCTCTCTCCCTCTCCATTCCTCTCTCTCTAAAATCAATAAAGAAAAAAATATTTTTAAACATTATTTAGAATTAGTGTTACTATGTTAGCGTATCTGCACCAACAGAAATGCCTTCCTTCTATTGATGTAATTGTTCCTTCCCTTTCTCATCAATACCCCGGGCCTTTGTCTCCTGATCAGAACACTATTTGGGTTTCTACCTGAATCAGCGCTTTCCAAATAGCCTTTTTTTTTTTTTTTTCATCTCGGATAAATGCTTGCCGCCTCTCACTTTGGCCTTTTATTTTCAGGTTATCATGTGCTAGGTATTACCCTAGCTCAGTGATTCAAGACTCGAATATTTACACACCTCTGAAATCAGAGTACACCTCTTTTGTTGTTGTTATTCCTCACCCCAGGATATTTTTTCCATTGATTTTTTAGATAGAGTGGAAGGGAGGGAAGGGGAGAGAGAGAGAGAGAGAGAAACATCGATGTGAGAAAGACACATTGACTGGTTGCCTCCTGGTCGGGGTTGGGGATTGAACCTGCAATCCAGGTCCATGCCCTTGACTGGGAATCAAACCTGTGACCCTTCGGTTCGAGGGCCGATGCTCTAACTGCTGAGCCAAACCGGCCAGGGCCAGAGTACACCTCCTAGTTGGTGAATGCTTACACTGGGCCAGGCAGTGAGTGCACGGGTCTGCGGGGTGACGGTGGACCCAGCTATTCACACGGCTGTGCATCAATCCAGGTGGTCTCTGTCTACCTCTTTCCAAAAATATAAAATAAAAATTCTAAATGCTGAGAAATCATGTCATATTTTGACTGATAACCTTTTCTCCCCTTGAGACTACATACAGTAATACTTACCATGTATGACAACATACTGCATTGGAAGAAAAGTTGTATCCATCATTTCAATGAATACGCGAAGCATCTTTACAAGGCAGGAATTATCCCCGTTTTTGTTTTGCTTTGGATGGGAAACAGGTGTAGGGAGATTAAATAGCAGGCCCTGAGTCATACGGCTTTTGAGTATACATATCAGGATTTGAACCCAGAATCCTATATCATGGAAAAAGTACAAATAAACCGACAAATGAAAGACTCAGGAAATGGGGATCTGAGGGCCTAGTGACCACCCTACGGAATCCAGTTAAATAAATAGTGTGCGGAGAGGGAGACAGTAATGTCGCAGCCTCCCATCGCTGCTGCTGGGCTCAGGCTGCGAGAGAGGGAATGGTTCCAGAGCAAGTCCAGGGCAGAGGCCTGGTGATCAAGGGACGGACAGGCGGGTGGTGAACCCTCCACCCTCACTCCCCTAACTCGTACTGTGTGGAGACACGAGCTCTGGGTTGGCGGACGATCCCAGGACCCTGCTTCCTTGTCATGGTCCTTGAGGGACGGGGGGTGCAGTAGCCGTCCTCTCTGGCTTTGCACGAAGATGCTCTCCAGAGTCAGGACCAAAACTTGTGTCCTCGTTCTCATCCGCTGGGTTTGCCCACGAAGGTGAGACAGCCCCCTGCTGGCCGACTCCCTTGATTTCTGACAGGTGTCTTCCAGGGAGAAACAAGGGCCGTCACCCCAATAAAGGGACTCGTCTATTGTGAATGTCAAACATGAGATCCAAACGTCACCCCATGGCTGCGAGGCGGTGGAGACCCCCCCCAATGACTTAATTTCCATTCTGCAAATTGACAAACCCTTTGAAATCAGGGGTGCAGCTAGGTGGGCGCTGACAGGACTTTATTATCTGGCTAAGAGCACATTAGCATATCTATTAGATAAAAAGGCTTCTACCAACACCCGAGAAGATGGCACGACCAGTCCCCCGACGCACTCCTGGGTGGTTATCTTCTTTGTGTGGCTAACTCCCAGGTTTGACCCTTCAGGGCCGGGGAGCTGGGTGGAAATGTTATTTGTCAGATGGTTCAGGTTTAATCATTAGAATTTTGCCCTTTAGATAATAGGAGGTAAATATGTGATTCGGAGCTCGCAAAGGAGGGAGAGGGGTAGCATGTCTCGGGGTACTCACAGAGCAGTGAGTTTGAATGCAAAGACCCATTTTCCCCCCCCAGGCTGGGTCCTCACAAAGGCTGCCAGGTAAGGGTGCTGTGCGCATCATTTTCTGTCATTTTCTTTGTTTTCCCCAAACCGGCTCTGTTCAGCGAGATGGGAATACACACAAAATAGCAGCCGAGAACACAGGAGTCATCAGCCTGCGTCTCAACATATCAATTTTCAAGTGTAGCAACTTTCAATACACTGTGCGCTTCCAGTTTCCATAGAAAATAATCCCTCATTGTTTTCGAAATAACTGAAAGCACCCCAAATTACCACACTCTTAACATCCTGACATGTTGATGGCCCGTGTTCTTCCCAGATCAAAGCCGGAGTGTCAGAAGACAGCGCTGAGCAGCTGACTTGAAACACAGCGTTTCATATTTGGTAGGAATCACCGTAGTGAAAAAAAGACAAAGTGACTTTCTAAATATACATGTAGTTTAGTTGGGCAGAGATCTGAAGAGCTAAAATTTAGGATGACACAAATGCTCTTATCTTTCTCTCTGCCCCCCGTCCCCCTTCCCAGCCACGCGAGGGGTTTTTGTCCGTAAGTCCGTGTATGTTACCTGTTGTTTTTAACTTGGGGTGGTAGCCTGAGGCCTGTGTCGTGCCGAACCGTTGTGCTGACTCTCCCCTTAAAATTTCTAGGATCACCTGGATTGAAATAGCAAAGTTATACACCCAAAGCATCTTTCCCCCTTGCTGTGGGGGAGCTATGCAAAACCTCTGGTGCCTTGCAAGGAAACTAGGTCCACTGAATGTTATCCTAGGACAAGAAAGCGATGACGTCATTCAGAGACCCGGACTGTTAGGACCCGCTGGAAACCCTTGGCAAGAAGGCAGCAGGCCTCCAGTGGTCTCGAACAGGCAAAGGTTCTGCCCAGGAAGTTGGGGTGACTAAAGTTTGAGGACCATGAATCTGGGACAGAGCTGCTAGACAACTGCCCTCTATCCATGTCGGGGCGCCGTTTCCAGCAGTCTGTCAGGATGGGGCCCCTCACCCTGCAGAGGGGAAAAGGGGCTGGCGTTTGCTAGTTCGGGGTGTGGGTCAGAAGGGCAGACGTGATTACTCAACGCGAAATGGGATCACAGTGTCAGAAAGTGTCAGTCACCTGCCCACCCACAGCGGACACGTGGTTGGACTCCGCCAGTTTGAAAACGTGTGTGTGTGTGTGTGTGTGTGTGTGTGTGTGTGTGTGTAGAGATGAAAACAGTCTGAAACTTAGGGAAAGAACAGTAATATAATCGGACGGGGTTAGCGAATTGTGGCCTGTGGGCCACGTCCTGTCTGCCACCTGGCTTTTGTTTGTGTGTTTTTAATAGCACCTGAGCTAATCAGGTACCGTGTGACACTTGGAATGGTCGGAAAAAAATATCTAAAGGAGAGCATTGGATGACACATGGAAAGTACGTAAAATTCGAGTCCCAGCGCCCACAGCGGAAGTCTCTCGGAGTACCACGATGCCCGTGTGTGGACGTATCTGTTGGCTTTGGCTCAACAACGATTAGTTGTGACAGACTGCATGGCCCGCAAAACCAAAAACGTTGACTCTCTGGCTCCACAGAGAAAATCCGCTGAGCTCTGTGGCAGAAGGACCTGGGGAAGCGGGTTAGGAGACCGAGGCGGAGAGACGGCTTCTGTCCACGGTGTTAGAAGATGATTCGGGGAGAGAAACCTATTACTCTCCCTTCTGCTGAGGATGGAATTAGAAAAAGTGAATTGATGTCCTGGCTGGTTTGGCTCAGCGGTTAGAGCGTCGGCCCGCGGACCAGTGAGTCGCGGGTTTGATTCCAGCAAAGGGCACGTACCTCGGTTGCGGTTTGTCCCCGGCCCTGGTCGGGTCGTGTGGGTGGCGCCCACTCGATGTGCCTCTATCATGTTGATGTTTCTCTCTCTCTCTCCCTCCCTCCCACTCTACCTGAAGATAAATAGAAACATATCCTCAGGTGAGGATTAAAAAAAAAGAAAAAGTGAATTGAAGCTACAAAAAAGGACCACGTAGGTTTCGTGCAGTATTCGGAGAACACGGCTAACTGTAAACGTTAGGAGAGCGTCGTCAGGGCAAGGATGCTCGACTGGACACCAGGTGACCAAGGGCCTGTCTCTGCCCTGCAACTGACTGGCCTGTGACTTTAGCCACTCTGGGCCTCAGCATCAACTCCTGTCAATGACAGTCTTCTGTCAATTTTATTTTCTGCGAGAGTGTACGTTGGGGGTTGGGGTGATGGTTTGACTTTCATAATTATATAAACACGCTTTGAATGGAAAAGCTCAAATGGGAAGTTTCTAACCAGTGACTGCTAAGCACACTGTAAGGATAGAAACAGTAGTCGGCATAGCACAGGTGAGAAGCTCGACACGGCTCACAGGACTCAGAAATGTAGGGGTCTGGAGGGATTCTGGGGTCGCAGACAATGAGAGCCCTTGAGCTACCCGAGGATGTAAGACCACTTCTTTCCGTGTGTTTGTTTGTTAATCCTCACCCAAGGATATTTTCTCCATTGATTTTTAGAGAGACTGGAAGGGATGAGGGACGGAGAAGAGGGGGAGAGAGAAAGAAACATCGACGTGAGAGAGACATATCCATTAGTTGCCTCCTGTGCGTGCCCGGACCAGGGCTGGGGATTGAACCTGCAATCCAGGTACATGCCCTTGACCAGGAATCAACCCCTTGGTACAGGGCCGATGCTCTGCCCTAAATGGTCCCTGAGTGGTTGATGCAGCTCCTCAGAGTAACCTATTCCAGGGTGCTCTGTACACTGGGAGAACTCGACACGGAAGAATCGAATGGCAGAGTGCATCATAAAAGCCTGCTGTGAGATCAGAAACTGGGGGGCGTTCCCTGACTTCGTCAAGGCCCCACCTCTTCCCATGTGCAGCAGAGCTGACGTCATTCTGTTCGACACCCACCCACACGCTGGATCTATGGGAGAACTCGTCACGGGGCTGAGCTCTTCCAGATTACTCATTTCTGGAGAGTCTCCTCCTGATGGGTTTGAACACGCGAGGAAGGCCCCTTTGACTCACTGGTCACCGTTCCCAGCAAGTCTGAACCCAGGGCCTGTCCATAAATGTCCTCAGGCTGAAGCTTTTATGTCAGGACCTGTCATGTTCTAGTGGAACACCAAGTCCCGTAGGAACCAGGCCGGGCTCGGGTCTTCAGCACGCTGGCCTCCCTCCCAGGAGGCCTTGGCTTCCCTGCCTCCTTTCTCTCTTCCCCTGGTGGCGTTTTTCTGAGCAGGCACGACCCCTCAGTGCTCCCCACAGCACTTTTCTCTGTGTTTGCAATGCACTGTTCACGCCCCGAAGCTCTGTCATTAATAACACACTGCTTTTCATCTTCAAAGTGATTTACACACATTAATTAATCCTCACCATACTCGGCAGTCGCTGCGCGTAAATAACCAGCATGTTCCCACGTCTTGCTGAGGAAACCGAGACCCAGAGGGACGGCCACTTTGTCAAGGCTAAGGAGAAAGGGAGCTCTGGGGTCAAGGTCAGAACTCAGGATCTGGACCCCCCGCCACGCTTGCGGACCTGTCGCCACCTGTGGGGAGTCGCCGAGAGTAGTCCCGTGTCCCCACGCTCTCCCCCACTACTGCCGGGTAAATGGACTCATGACATCACTCATTTTGAGTCATCAGCTATTCTTCAGTACTCCGGGGTCAAAGCATAATCTTACCTAAAGCATACATAACAGGAAATGATGGATTATAACCTAATAAACCATCCGAAGATGCTCAGGTCCAGCTTCCAGTGGCCGCAAGACTGAGGATAAATAGGTTTCCTAATCCATCATTTACAAGTTACATACCCGATTAAAACATTCAACTCTCTCTCTACGGTTTCCCACGTATGTGACGGCCCTACGGAAAACCATCACAGTTTAACTATCAAGCTCAATAAATCAGGCAGCGGTCACCTGTTTCTCTCTGGCAAGGGAGGAGGCGGAGCGCCGAGGCCGGTATTGGGGAGGCCGGCAGCGTGCCCTAGCCCCGCAGAACATTAGCCTGGGCAGTGAGCTCGGGGACCCTTGCCGAAGTTTCTGACACAAAGCCAAATCATGCAAAGACCCCGAAGGCAACCGAAGACAATTCACTTTGCTTCCACGGAGCCCCCCTGAACAGTTATCTGGGGAAGCCCACCAACCTTTAACCACACAAAAACTTCTCCACAAGTGATTGTGGGAGCAACAAATGCCCTTCCCCCTCCCTCACTGTCCCATCCTTCACGAGGCAGGTGAGAAGCAGACATGACCTGAAACCAGGGGTGTGTGGGTGTCCGAGGTGTCTGCAAAGCCCCAGATACACACATGGCCTTTCCCCGGGATGCCAGTTTTCTCACGTTTGGAGGGTGTTCCTGAGATGCACCTGGTAAGGAATGGACAACTTATTGTTCCACATTAAGATGAGGACAGGCTACTAGGGGAGAGAGTGAACACGTCCCATCAGGTTTGGGCTGGTAATGGCTTGCCCTGCTCAGGGCCCAGGGTCTCTGGGGGAGCACGGTCACCAGGCAAGCCTGGGCAGAATGGTCGGGGAACCCCTGGACCAGCCCTTCGCTGGCTGCCTGAGGATGAAGGAAGTGTGGGGGCTCCACTCCTGAGGGAGGAGGGGCAGAGCCAGATGATCAGGGCTGCCTTACTCCCCCTTACACAGGCGGGGTTTCTACATACGTGTTGAGAGCGGGTTTGGAGCTGGCCGCTTTGTGCTGGCGTTTTCTAGGTTGGCCTCACAGCGTGGCACAGACAGACAGGGGCGGCCCATCGTCGCTACCCTGAAACCAGGCCAGCACCACCCCGTGCTTCAAACGAACTTGAACAGCCGTCCCTGCGACCTCTGCCGGGGCCAGGGGAGCTGCATCGGCAGGCTCGGTGGTCAGAGCAGCAGCAGGGGCTCATATGCCACGGGGGACCCTGCCCCCAAGCTCTTGGCATGTGCTGCTTTCCACGGTTACACGGGCTACACCCCAAGGATGCCAACCAGCCTCCTTGGCATGGGAAGAAAGCTACCCCAGCAACGTCACCGATCGGCTACCCTAAGTCATCCCCTGAGTCCCCCGCAGCACTGCACGGGTGGCAAACCTGACGCAGGTTCAGTGACATGTGGTGAGATTCGAGGTGAGGCTAACGGGACAGAGGCAAAGGAGGGGGCGTGGGCAAGCTCCTCCGTCTGGGGGACTTGACTCCATGCAAAGACCTGGCTGCGTGCTCAGGCCTCTCAACGCCATTCCTGTCCCACAGCTCGGAAACTAAGCTAGGTACCCCAGCTTTCCTACAAATCAGGGTGTTCCCAGCCACGCTAATCACCATGCTCCTTCTATTTGGTTTTTGGTTGAAGTTACCCAAAGCTCACGGATTTCAGAGCACAGATCTGGGTTAAACGCTGGGGATGGAGGAGACTAGAAGGCTCCTTTGGGAGGGAGGGATGGGTTTGCAGGAATGACAATTCTCAGCTGATGTCCAAGAAAGAACACAGCAAGGAGGCTTCAGTGCACATCGGAGACATGTCGCTTAGAATCACGAAGGAGAAACTCATCAGGTAGAAATGGATTTCAGGAGGGGGAAAGATCACTCCCGTCCATCACTCCTTACGTCTTTCAGGAGCCAACAAGCAAACTGTGCAGACAGCAGAAGGCCTCCCCCCTCCCCAGCCGGGGCGCTGGGCTGCCCTGACTCACCTATGAAATACGCCAGCAGGATGGCCAGGAGCAGGGCCGCGCCGATGGCGGACAGGGCAGCGCATTTCCAGCTGCAGTACTTGGAGGGCTTCTTCAGCTTGAAGGCCTTCCTGGAGAAGGTATTCCGGGGCAGCAGGCGGGGCGGAGGCGTGTAAACGGTTCCTGAGGTCAAAGGGTATCCCGGAGAAGAGCTGCTAAACAGGGGCGTGCTTCCAGAGGAGGTCTTAAAGAGAAAGTGCCTGCCAGGAGAAGGGAGAGAGTCAGGGTCCACGTGGGCGGCCGGGAGGAGCCGCCAGCCGCTCTTCAGCGCCCTCGGCTTTACGTATTCCAGGACAGTCCTGGCTCGCGACCCTACCCTGCCCGTCATGGCAGAAGGGGCGAAATGTGACACTTGATGGTGACATACATGAATCCCATAAACTCACATCACGAGAGGCTCTCACCTATGTGTCTGGATTTTAGCTTCCACAATGGTCCTGCTAAACAGTCAAAGCAAATACGGAAACTGAGTTGCTGTTGGTTCCTCGGAGATGAGGACGATAATGATGGGTCGGAAGCTACTATTTAAAGGCACCTGAAATATATTGTCACAACTACTTAGGAATCAATATTATAATATCCCCATTTAAGAGATGAGAAATCAGACTTGGAGAAATTAAGTAATTATTTGAGGATTTAGACCCCCGAGCTCTGTCTTATGCTCAGGTCTGTGCTCTTAAGTGTTACTCTAACCTGCCTTTCTGGGGTCTTCTTCCTAAGCTGTTTCCCCCTCCACGCTGCTTCCTGTTCTGAGACCGGCTCTCTAGGTCACGGGGTCATGGTTCTTTCTTTGGAAACATCTTTGCCCTTGGTGGCTAGACAACAGGGAAATGGGGTCTACTGTGGACACCTCCCTCAGGGTCAGGAGACGGTTTCCCCAAGGACACTTCAAGGACCATCAATGCTCAGAGCAGAGATATTCTCTCTCATGTGTCAAATGTGACTTGCCACACCTTTTAAAAACGAAGGCTTGTCTTCTAAGAAATACACGCTAGGGGACTTTAAAGCATGGGTTAAGTAGAGTCTAGAGTTTGAGCAGCTGAAAGCCAGGGGCTGTGTCTCCTTCTGTAACTTGTTCATCTTCGTGTACCCAACTCTAAGTCTGGCATGCAGGGGAGACATGAGTGAATGAGTGAATGAGTGAATGAATGAATGGATGGAGTTCCCGCACCACGTTTTGTGATTTTTACTCAGTGTCAATTCTAAGATTCCAAAATGTTTTACGGGCATTCCGTTTCTCTTCAAGTCTTCAGTGGGTGCAGCTGTGTGTATGGACCACATACTCTGTGTCAGTTACAATGCTAACGTTTTACTTGCAACGAAAGCTCACGTCAACCCTATGAGGTCGGTGCTATGATTACCACAGTTAGCCAGCTGGGTCCTTACGGCTCAAACTCCAATCTGCCTGACTCTCAAAGCTCGAACTGGACCTGCTATACCATACTGCCCTGCATACTGGGGTGTATCTTGGCTGCTTCGAGACAAAACCTTGAAAGTATTTTAATCCTTGACGGAGATCAAACAAGCCTGATACGACTAACAATCATGTCAGAAAAATGGGTATCTGATTAGTGCATTATTTAACACAGCTTCCATTAAAATAAACAACGGATACTTAAACTTTATTTGTACTATAACTATGTTTGACGACCTGCGTGAAGCCGAGCGGTTTGATTCCATAAATGAGGCTTTGGATCTTTGTCCAACAGCTCTCTGCAGGCTCCAGGTTAAAACGTGTCTTTTGGGAGAGGAGGCGGCAGGTGGATACGGGCAGAATTTTGGAGCAAGGTACACCTGGACTGGACCTTGTCCACTGCTGGACAAGGGGGTCCATGGAAGTTTCCCGGGGCGCTCTGGTGAGCCTCGATCTCCTCATCGGTAAAGTGGGGGTAGGAACAGCACAGGCGCCTCCTGTCCTGGCCCAGGCTGTCGTGAGGATGACCTACGATCGTGTGCGGAAAGCACTCAACCAAGGCTGTGCCTCCAAGCACGTGCTCAACGCACCAGGGGTACCGTTTACGATAAACTCCTCAGAGCAACATAGGGACCCTGACCCTTGAGTTTTAATTTAAAGCTTGACAAAAAATGGCTAACACACACCTGAAGAGTCCTCCAAATCGCTAGCTGGCAGTCCACTGCCTTCTAGTTCAGTCACAACATAGGCACCCCAGAAAGCCAGGCGAGGGGACAGCGCTGGGACTCAGTTTACAGCTACTTCCAATGTATTTCTTGGACCATCCTCCAAGAGTAGGTAGTGAAAGTAGGAAATCAAACCGAGTCGAAGGAATAGAAAAACACTGTAAGTGTCAAGGAGTATTTAAACTGCGTGAGCGCTGGTGGTCACTCCCACGGAGACCTTCCCGTTCCATGACTGAAGTGGCCACCTCTGCGTTTCTAGCCTGACCTCTCCCGAGGTCCAGACCCCACTCTGGTGGTGTATCTGGGCATCGCAGCTGCCACGCCGCGGCGGCACCGAACTCGCTGCAATCACACACACGCTCGTCCTTCCCCTCCCCCGTCCCACTCCTCCTGAACACGTTCTTCCCAGTTGTCTGACAAACCGAGACACTGCACTTCCCCCTTCCCCGCCCCGGCTCCCCTACAGTGAGTAAAAGAATCCCACCAACGTTATTTCTGAAAACCTCTCCCTTCAGCCCCCGCCACTTTTCTTCCTCAAACACAAAAGCCAGCATGTCCTGGCTTAGAAATCCCTGCAGATCCTCCAATGCCGGAGAGAAGAAAATCCAACGTCGAGATGGGACCAGGCTCCTTAGCACCATGGCCCCCTCCCCCCCGTTGGAACCCCCTCTCTCACCTTGTGCTCCCAGGTCCCAGGAGACCTACACTGCAGCCACAGCCAAGACACATCTTTCCTTAAGCAGCCTGCTCAGGTCGCCATGCCTTTGGGAACGACCCTTCCTGGGCTTCCCCACCCACCCCCACCCCCACCCCAGCCAACTCCTACTCACCTTCCAACCACCTACCTGGGAAACCTATTCTAACAACCCCCTACCCCACCACTGTGCACTCAAGAATCTATTTATACACTTGGTATAATATATATGCACCCATATATGTATATATAAATATATTAGCAACCTTAAGACTAATAATTAATGTATCTGCCCCCAATCAAACTGTGAAATCCTTGACACGTGACACTGGTAGCTATTACTCTTAGCATCTCCAGAGCCTAGACATCAGCCATATTTGTGGACAGAATCAGTACATTAGAATCAGGAATGTTTTAGCAACATGAGAGAGATCACAAGATGAAGATTAGGAAATTGAAATTGGCATTAATGTTATTTTTAATGCAGTCATGGATAAGAACAGAAAGAAATGGCCGTCATTTCCTTTGTATGGAATTGCTTCATGAAATCCTAAGGCTGTCCCCTTGAGAATCCAGTCTGTTTTCCACACTTCCTTCTAAAAAGGAAGTCAGATTATGTCATAAGTCACCACCCTACTCCCTCCCTCAAACAAACAAATAAAAAATCTTCCGGTAACTCTTAGAATAAATTCAGAAATCCTTCCTGTGGCCTATAAGGTCTTGCGTGATCTGCCCTTTGGCCCCCTCTCCAACTGCATCTTCTACCACTTTATCCTCCCATCAGTGTCATTGCCCTTTTCCTATTTTTCATCATAGCACATCATCACATCCCTGCCCCAGGGCCTTTGCACTTGCTATTCCCGCCGCCTGGAAATACCTGTATGACTTATTTCTCCACTTCATTTCACCACTGCTCCAGAGAGATCTTCCCTGGCCCCCCTCACTCCTTTCTCTGTCATTTTCCACGCTGTTACAACAGCTTTATTTTTCTTCATCCTATATGTATTTGTGTATTATTTATCATCTGTATCTATTATTTAAAATGGAATCTCTATGCAGTTTAAAATAATCAGGTATTTTGTCTGATCTGTTCAATGTTATATCTTAACATCTAGAATAGAGCCTGGTCCACAGTGGGCATCCAACACATCTTTGTTAAATGAATGACCTACAACCTTTCCAAGGTCAAAATAATAAATACCGAAAGGACAAGACTGTAAACATTTCTTGCTTAAAAATCAGGATTCCTTCTGCCATAGTGACTCTTGCTTTCCAAACAGATTTACAAGTTAGCGTGTGGGTACACAGGCAAATCTCTGCATTCACACATACAAAGCCAGATCCCTCCACAGAAAAGCAGCCCGAATACTTTTGATCACTGCATGAACCCTTGCAGGTTGTAGCTCTCAGGCTGCTCACTGGTGTCACAGTGTCTGTGGTAATCACAGCTCCATTAGATACCTTCAGTTATCAGCTCTCGTCTTTCCAGTTTCCGGTGCTTAAAATGATTGAACCAAAGGACCAAAGATATGTAGACTCCTGTCTCTGCCACAGCATAGTTACACCCTGGGGTTACAGATCTTTAGCAGATTAGATTCAGCAAACAAACAAACAAATCATAAAGAAATGATTTTCGGCTGTGTCCCCTAAATAGCTGCTTTAAGATGACTCGAGTGCTCTATTCGGAAAGTACAATTTCCTGGCTCCATCCAGACCCGGGCCCGGGGTCTGGTAGTGTCTCCGCTAAGAAGCTCCCTCGGTGATTCGAATGTACGTTCAAGTTTAAGAATCTCTACCCTAACTGGTTTTGCACCTTTCAAATGTGTCCAACTTAGAGAAAACACACTAGGTGGTTAGTGGGCATATTTTTTTAAAGGCACGTTTTGAATGCTGGTGTTGTTAGAGGCGAAGTGTCACGAAGCTGATAACTTCCTTTCAAATGATTCAGCAAAAGACCTTGCCATCTCTCAATGTCTAGATTGACACGGCAGATGTGGCAACATGCTGGCACTTGTGGAGACTGGGTGGGTATTCTTACGTGGCTGTTCTTCCAACTTTTCTGTATGTTTGAAAATTTTCATAATTACAAGTTGAAAAAAAAAAATGCAAGTTCTGATTCGCCCAGGGATTGCCCTCCCATGCTGCAGGCAAAACGATAAATACAACGAAGCCAGACCTCCAGGTGACGGTCTGGCCAGGTGGTCACCGGGAGGACCAAGAAGGCTTAGAGGACTTGTGGCTTTTCCCTGAACTGGCTGGGAGGACAGCTCTCCCCTCCCGCCCCCGGGGGCTGCTCGGGATGCTCTGATGAATCATTGTGATGCCCCAACTGAACTTCTCAGCTCGGGACTCCAGGCATCAGCATAAATGTGTAGCTTCCAAATGCACTTGACATTTTTCAAGCACAACTCAATTGCTCTCAGAATTGGCCACTTGTGTCTCGGGAAGGAAAGGCAAATGAGGGGCCCCAAAGTGCTGTCCTTGGAATTTGCTAACACTCAAAGGGATAGCGAAAACCAGCCCTCGATGGCTCACAAAAAACAACAGAGGAGCTTGCACACTCCTTTCCTTGACACGTGGGTCATCGGGCTTCACCCTGGCATGTGGCATCCTTCCTGGCACAGGTCAGGGGTTCAGACTGGCCATCAAATTGAGTAGTCAGACCAAGGGAGGACGTTCCCTCCACCTCCTCAGCTCTGTGCCCTAGATCCCAGGGATTTCTTAAGAATAGAGTGATCATCACTTCACCTGAAGCTGTCAGTCTCCTGGGGAAATGTCTCTCCTTTTCTCATGCGAAAACAAAACCATTTAGTAAAAACCGAGAGAGCGCATACCTAGCAGCCACTCTCTCGGGCGTTTTACGAGACAGCAGAGATGGGCCGCTGAGGCAGAATCTTGGCACACCAGGCTTTTGCTTCAAATTGGCTTAGAAAATTAAGGGCGCGCATTCTCTCTGATGAAACAACCACGGAAGATTTTTAAAAGAAGTCCAAGGAACAAGAAACCCGTGCATAGGCTCCATGCAAGGAGGACCCCGTCAATTCCCAACGCTGCGCCTCTTTATTGTATTCTCAGGACCCAGAAGGAGCGTGGCTAGTCTCGAGTGGAGGCTGTGAGAAGTGGCGGCTGGTTAAACGGCTTGCAGCCCCAACAAAAGACCTCTCTCCCTCTTTTAAGAGTCAATCACAAGTAAACCCACTCATTAGCCTCAAAGCCTACTCAAGAAGGAAACAAACACATCCGATCCCTTAACACGAGTACCGTTTTTCAGCGGCAACCAGGGGGATGCTCAGAGGCTGGCTGCCCGTTTTCTGTAGGGTTGGCTTTACTCCCGAGGGGAAATCCGAGCAAGCCTTGGAAACAGAAATGTG
The DNA here is from genome assembly GCA_030848825.1 of Tadarida brasiliensis. NCBI lineage: Eukaryota > Metazoa > Chordata > Mammalia > Chiroptera > Molossidae > Tadarida > Tadarida brasiliensis. Next base: position 114,755,468 of record CM061259.1, on the reverse strand, counting down.
CTCCACAAATAACGGTCCTGCCTCGGTTCCAAAGGTCAAGTTTTCTCCTCTCTTCCCCTTTCTCTCAACCTGTACCCCACCATCTCGTCCCAGCTCCCCGCTCGGCTAACCAGGACACGAGCGACGGGCAGTGCAGACCAGCTCTCCTGCTCTTGGAGTCAGCTGCCGCCGCTCTCCCTAACACCGAACAGAATCTGGACGGTCTGGACGCAGCGCTGTGTGCAAGGACAGATGCTCTGGCTGTCAGGGCAGCTGGGTGTTCACTGCTGCTCTACCGAGAAAAGTGACCTCCCCAGGAAATAAACTCGCGAGTATTCAGAGCAGCGGGTGAAAACATCGATACACAGCCCATTAATCCCTAAAGGATTTTTTAAGAGTCCTCTCCCGAGGATATGTTTTTTATTGATTTTCAGAGAGGAAAGGCGAGAGAGAGGAGAGAGAGAGAGAAAACACATTGATGTGAGACAGAAACATCGATTGGTTACTGATCGTATGTGCCCCGATTGGGATCAAACTGGCAACCCAGGTATGTGACCTGACCAGGAATCGAACTTGCGACCTTTTGGTGCACCGGACGACGCTCCAACTAACGGAGCCACCCGGCCAGGACCCTAAAGCTTTTTAATATCATGCATGTTGTTGTGAAATTTGATAAAAACAAAAAAACCCAACAGAGAAGGGATGGAGGCAGAAATAGCAGGAGGCGAGGCGTGGGACCGGCGAGGCGTGGGACCAGCGAGGCAGATCTGGTGTGCACCAGGGACCGTGAGATTGCATCACATTTTACTGGTCCTGGCCGTGCCCTTTGAAGCATCAGGTTTATTGTCTCTGAAGGAGTAAGTTTAATACAGAGGCAGCCTATAAAGGGTACTGTGGCATGTCAATTACTGTAATTAGGTTTTCAGGAGTTATAATAAAACATTTAGCTGGAGAGAGGTTAAATAACCAGCCCAGTTTCTGGAATCGTTATTATACCCTCTCGATAAGAGAGAAATGGTGTTGAAAAAGGGGAAACTCGATGGGTGGGATCCTGAGAGAGAGAGACAGAGACATGGGATGTGGAGAGAAAGAGGGAGAGAGAGAGACGTATACAGGATGAGGTGGCAAAAGCATGAGAGATGATGATGGTGTCCTTGGCTCCTGTGCTGTTCAGCCTCTTCTTCAATAACAAACCTGAGTAATCTTTGAACGGTTCTGCCTTTATTTTCCCATTCGCACACGTAAAACGTACACATTATTTTAAAAAATCAAGTACCTATATTAAAAACAAACAAACAAACAAAAATCCAGAAAGCAGAAGTCTCCTATACTCTTGAGAAATAAACCGGTAAACATTTGATATTTTGAGTCAGACTTTTCCCCACATATAAATACATGACTTTATTATTGTTCTTCTTATTAATTTAATTATGTTTGAAACCAATAGGATCATACCTAAGAGACGGTATTAAGCCTACAGCTTCTGGACTTGGACAACCAAGGTTTGGATCCTGGCTCTTATAGTCCTCACTGTGTGACACGGGGCAAGCGACCTAACCTCTCTGGGCCCCAGTGGCCTCATCTGTAAAGTGAGAGAATGCTAGTATCTGCCTCATGGGTTTGTTAGGGGGCTTGGTGAGTTTATTTACATGAAATGCGTCAGATTCTGCTTGCCATCCAGGGAATGGTCAATAAATGTAGCTATTAATCAGCAGACAGGAGTCATGTATGTTTTGCTCTTTACTGTATCTCTTGACCTAGCGCAGTGCCCAGCTCACTTCAAATGTTTGTGGAATGAATGAGTTGTTCTAATTAGCACAATGACTAGAGCATTGCAGCTACTCTCACCCCTCAAAAGTGATTGTATGCGGAAAGGATTGAGGATATTACTAATGTGCATGGTGTCTTCTCCCAGTTGGGAATTTATGCTTGGGTGGAGAAGCGAACTGTTGCTTTTAAAATAAAACTTTACAAATGTTTTTAAAAAACCCTGCCACTTCCCAAGTTTGAAAAAGCCCATAACCCAATTAGTATAATTAAAAGGCCATTTCATATCACGATTCCCTGAGCTTACTCAAACTAATTTTGATTCAGGGAAAAATAGGCTTTCAAGGTTTCTGCTCCCTGAACCTTTCCGATCATAGGGGACATCGCTACATTTGCATATACCACGAACAACAGGAAAATCCTCTATGCCGCCCTCTTCAAAATTTGCAGTCACACCAAAAATACCCACAGCTGGAATAATTAGAGACTCAATTTACTGCCTTCCGTTTTTCTAAATAGAAGCTTCAACTCCTGATATTTAAACAGTGTCACACTGTGATATGACATAGCATTTTCCTTGGTGGAACTTCCCCCCCTCCACCCCCAAGAAGTGATATACTGCTCAGTGCTACAGGCAAGGTCTCTGGAGGTCACTAAAGAAACCTGGTGTTGTGAGCAAATCCATTTCAGAGTCTTTGGGATGAAATGAGTCCCCCCCCCCGGCGTTGTTAACTTGTTGACTTATTTCAAGTTAATTGCTAAGAGTCTTGATGTAGTAGAGGGGAAAACCCCACAAAGGCTTCTGACTTTGACCTCAGACTTGACCTTGACTTCACCGCACCTTCTAATGTGGGAGTGCAGAGACAGCCCTCTCGAACACACTTGCACTGGTGTTCCCAGCAGCCGGAGAGGGACGAAGAAGAAACGCACACCATCGGATACCATCAGCGAGCGGGCGATCCCTCCCAGGGCGTTTGCTGCCTGCATTGCTCAGAGAGTCACAGGATTTCTGAGCTGGAAGGAACTGTTGGGTATGTCCCTTTGTCATACTCTGCCTCGTGCCATTCCGTTTGTCCGGTGTGTTGGCCTTGTCTCCCCAGATTACAAATTTCTCAAAGGCAGGTCCTAGATCTTTTGCTTCCTAATATTTTTCTCTGTTCTTAGGAGGGGCTCACAAATGCCCGCTTAGGGACAGGCTTTGGAGGACGCACATCTGGATTCGATCTCAACTCCTCCGGGAACTGTGTCATGCTGGGAAAGGATCTCCCTGAGCCTCAGATGTCTGCTCTAAGAAATGGGGAAATAACAATATCTACGCCACAGCACTGCTGCAAGGGCCGAAAGAGATAATGAACACAATTTGTGAGCACAGAAGCTGGCACAGCAGCTGTTTAATACACGCCTGTAGCATAGTCCCCCAGGTCCTTGGGAAGGGTACAATATTTAGGATATGAAGGGATGAATCAACCAAAATTTACTGACCGCGTGGATATAATGGTGATTAAGTCCTTATCTTCATCTGGAATTCATAATGGAAAAAACAGACCAAATAAACAACACTCAAGTCCAGGTAAACCAACAAGCACACGAAGTAATTATACATCGTGAGAAGCGCCATGACGAAAACCAGAGAAATTGTGGGACTACCGTAGTGTGGTCACTCCTCTCTGAGTTCTGAGGACGAGAAGCAGCTAACCATGCAAGGAGTCCTGAAAAGAACATGGCAGGCAGAGAAAACAGCATGTGCAAAGGCCCTGAGGTGGAAAAGGTCTCATTTTCGAGGATGTGAAAGAACGGTGTGGCTGGAACACAGTGATGCAGGGGGTGAGTGGTAGGAAGACGAGGTTGGCCTGATGGAAGACTACATTATGCCTACTTCTGAGGGCATGGAATCTGGATTGTAGTTCAAATACAAGGGTTTTAAACCATCTCCCCCTTGAACAAAGGAAGCAGATTTACAGGCATTCAATCTCCAACATGATTACAGGAGAACAGACTCAAGGGGAATTCTGTCCAGTCCTGAAAAGGCCTGGCTGCCTTCTTCGCCCTCTGCCTTCAGGGTTTTGGTTTTTGTCCAGAACATTCTAGCCACCCCTCACTATGGCACCTACGAGTCTATTTACGTTTCAATGTCGTTAGACATCTCAAGTTTAACATGACCAGAAAACGGCTCTTGATTTTCACTGCAAACGATCCTTCTCCTTCAGGCGTCGCCCGTGTGGGTTGGCGAAACCGTCACCCTCAGTGGAAAGGTTCCCATCCCAGGAAGCAGACTCTCGGGGAGAGACATCCGCACGCAGGACGTTTATTAGAAAGGCTCGTGGAAACCACCTGCGAGGGAGTGAAGACAGCAGGCCGCACACAGGGAGACACGGCGCTGTGAGGGGCCCTTGGGCAATCGCAGGGCAGCCCGGGAGCAGAGGGCTCTGCACAGTTGCTCCGCTGAGGGCTGAGGGCGGAGGGCTGGGCTAGGATAACCTCACCCGGATCAGCCGCTGGGTGTGGCTGTCTGCAGGGGTGCAACCTTGGCAGAGGTGGCTCTCTTCAGCTGACGTCCAGTCTCAGAGAAGAACGTGGCTGAGATCTGTTGGCTGCCAACATTCCCAGCCACGGGGGCAAAAGGCGTGCTTCCGTCACGGAGAGTGGCATGGGGGTGGGTGCTATGCCATCTACCTCACTAAGCTTCACTGTGGCTCCTGTCCCTTGCTCACACCCGATTCAGCATCAGATGGTTTCCTCCAGGCCTCCGACCCATAGCCGTCCTCGTCCCGTTCCCTGTACCGCTGCATCGCCTGGCACCGGGCCTACTGCCTGCAGCAGCCTCTCGGTGGGTTTCCGCTTTGGCCCTTTACATCCGTCCTTGACAGAGGAGCCAGTCTTTGTCTATAGATGCAAATCAAATCATATTATGTTCCTGCTTAAGACCTTCCCATTGCTCATACTCGGAAGTAAGCCAGCTCATCGTGGCCTACAAGGCCCCTGGTGCCCCCGAGGTCTCCGCCATGTGTCTCTCTACCCTCAAAGAGACCAAGCTCCTCCCCATCTCGGGGTGTTCACATTGTGTGTCCCTCCGTCGGGAAGCTCCGAAGCCAGATGTTTGCACAGCTCCTCCTCAGGTCTGTCGAGTCTCCCCTTCAAGCAAGCACGTTCTCAGAAAGGCGTCCTTCCGACCCCATCGCTCTGACCTTGACCTTACCTGACCTTGCCCGGAGGCTGGTTGTTGGGGAAGGGGGGTTGATGGTGCTGGGATGAAGACCCCGCCCTCTCTCACTCAACACGAAGCCCTCGGAGCAGCTGGCTCATTCATCCCCTTGCTTTTTGTCTGCCTGGACTTGGTCCTCCTGGCCGCTGCATCTCCAGTGTGTTTGGTGTGCAATCAGTTTTCAGGAGAGGAATAAACATGAACCCATCTAGACCCTGAAACACTCTTTTTGTACCACCTTTGGGAACCGATGCATTCAACGTCTTCTGTCAGCTCTGAGCTGCGGCACTTCTGTCCATTTATCTCACGGCGTCCTCTGCGGGGCAGCCTGTCACCAGGTCTTCAGGACCGAGACCATGCTCCCCTGATGCCTGCACACAGCCATGTCCAGTCCTCTGAGGAACATCTGTCTTCCTATGCCGAGGCTTTCCGCATGGAATCATTTTCTTGATCTTGGAAGATGGAATTCTCCTCAACTTCTCCATCATTGTTTATTATTATTATTATTATTGAGTTTACTGGGGTGACATCGGTTAACAAAACCATACAGGTTTCAAGTGTACAACTCAACAAAACGTCATCTGCACACTACGTCATGCGCCCATTTTGTTTGTTAAATTATTTTGTTCATTAGAAAGACAAGTATGGTACTTGTCTTTCTCCGAATGGCTTATTTTACTTGGCATAATGCTCTCCAGGTCCCTCCACGCTGTCACAGAGGGTAAGAGTTCCTTCTTTTTTTTCAAATCCTCACCCAAGGATATTTTTCCATTTATCGTCAGATAGAGTGGGAGGGAGGGAGGGAGAGTAGGAGGGAGGGAGAGTGGGAGGGAGGGAGGGGGAGAGAGAGAGAAACATCAATGTGAGACAGACACATCGATTGGTTGCCTCCCACATGACCCCGACCAGGACCGGGGACTGAACCGCAACTGAGGTACGTGCCCTTGACTGGAATAAAACCCACGACTCTTTGATCTGTGGGCTGACACTCTAACCACTGAGCCAAATGGCCAGGGCCCTTCTTTTTTATGACTGAGTCATATTCCATTGTAAATGTACTACCGCGTTATCTACTCATCTGCTGATGGGCACTTGAGCTGTTTCCAGATCGTGGCTGTTGTAGATAACGCTGCAGTGAACACAGGGGTGTGTATTCTTCCGGATTAGTGTGTCGGGTTTCTTCAGATATACTCCCAGAAGTGGAATCACTGTTGTTCTTGAGGTCGGTTAACTATAATCACATTGATTTTTTTCCACCGAGAACACACAAGGGCTTTGGAAAATAGTGGGATAATGCAATTTTGATTAAGTTCTAAGATGCTGTGCATTTTGCAGCCCTCCTTTTCCCTCTTTACGCAGCCTCACGGACATTAGTTGACACTAATTTGGGGCCACTTCCTGGGTGTGACTGGGAGCTCAGAGACAACCTTCCTGTAAGCCTGGAAGAGTTTGGGTCAATGTACTTGCTCGTCATCGGTCCCTCCTCTGCCCGCCCACAGAGCGGTCTATCTTCACGGGATGGCACCTCTGCAAATGGGGAGATTTCATGGTGCATTTTCTCTTCCAAATCACTTTAAAAAGAATGTGATGGGAATGGTTTTCAGCTCGGAAAAGCCCCATTCCCCCTGCTCCACCCAGGGAAGAATCCACTTATCTTTGTCCCCACACCTCTGTACCAACAGTCCTGCCTGGCCCACCTTCCTTTAGTTCCTTCTCTGTGCTGCTTCGGAGACTTCAGGGAAGTCTGAGGCATTGCATTTCCCATGCTGTAGAAAGGGGGTCATGTCAAGCTTTCCAGATGTGAACCCATGACACACCTGCAGCCAGTTACCAGTATCTACCACGACACGTACGGGTCTTTTTCATGAAGTGCCTTCAAAGTTAACTATTTCAGAGCTTGTTCAAGGAATACACACTCCCCCCACCCCCACATCTTTCCTGGAAAAGACTGGAATAAGAGGAAAATTCTCCAGCCCAACTCTCTTGTCTCTCCCTTGAGGAGACTTTTCATACTGAGGGGGACACACAGATTGTCCAGCTGGCCTCTTTTCTTTTTTAAATCCTCACTTGAGGACATTTTTGCATTTATCTTCAGATAGAGCAGGAGGGAGAGAGGGAGGAAGAGAGAGAGAGAAACATCGATGTGAGAGAGACACATCAACTAGCTGCCACCCACACGACCCCAACCGGAGCTGGGGACAAACTGCAACCGAGGTACGTGCCCTTAGTGGGAACCGAACCCGGGTCTCTCTGGTCTGTGGGCCGATGCTCTAACCACCGAGCCAAACTGGCCAGGGCCAGCTGTTTTCTTTTAATTAATCAGTTAAAAATTTTTATTTAGGTGAGATTCACATAACACAAAAGTAACTATTTTGAAGTGTACAATTTTTTGGCATCTCATGCATTCATGATGTGGTACAAGTATCATCTTTATTTTGTCCCCCAAAATTTTTATCACCCCAAAAGAAACCCTGTATCCATGAGGCAGTCACTCTCATTTCCCCTTCTCCTACCCTGAGCTCCTGGCTACCACAAATCTGAGTTCTGTCTCTGTGGGTTTCCCTAGTATGAGTAACTCATATATATGGAATCATATATTATGTGACCTTTTATGTTTGGCTCCTTTCACTTAGCGTAATGCTTTCAAGTTCATTTCTGTTGTGGCTTTGTCAGTACTTTATTCCTTTTTCATGGCTGAATACTATTCCACTGGATACATATACAGCACGATGTGCTTATCCATTCACCCACTGATGGACATTTGGGCTGTCTCTACCCTTTGGCTATTGTGCATACAGCTACTCTGAATTCTTGTGTGCAAGTATCTGTTTGAGCACCTATTTTTTCTTTAATTCTTTTTGGGGATATACCAAGGAGAGGAATTTCTTGGTTATATACAGGGTGTCCCCCCCCAAAAAATGTATATAGAGTGTCTGTAGATTCTATTACATGTTGAAAATGAAATATATTTTAATAAACACTGGCTTTATAATTACTCAAAGTAGTGTATACATTTTTTGGGGGGGCACCCTATTATTAAACTGTTAAACTTTTTGAGGAACCTTCAACTGTTTCCTCTATGCAGAAAATGCTCAACGTTGAACCTCATCAGCAACTGAATTCTGGTTGCCCTGAACATTCCCTCAGCCTCCTTGCACCCTAGCAGTGGCACGAGCTTGCTTTTGAAAACCCTTAATGAACTACAGGAACAAGGACCCTCACAAGGAGCCGGGGAGCCGCCGTCACAGAAAGAGTAATAACACTTCAAATATGGCAAAATGTTTTAACACACCCAAGTCAACAGGCTCTCACTTCAGGAAGGGGTTTTAGCGAGAGCCTACCAGGGTGTATATTCCAGGAAAGCTATCTATCACGACACGCTTATAAAAAGGTTTGTTGTTAGTGCATATTCTGATCACTAACTCGCCAGGCTCAAATATTGCAGAAGATGATAAATGAGTCTGGGTGTGGATGAATTTCAACAGCTCAGGCCGAAAGAGAAATTATGTTTTTATCTTAGAAAGCGAAACCACCAAGTCCTTTCTTAGCAAGGGTTTGAAGAAATTCTGTGCTTCCTACTTCTGCCGTGAGATCAGAGAGGATCTAAAACATAAGATCTCAAAGTGTATTCTCTGGATCACCGAGTATATTTGCATATTACTAGTTTTTGGGGAAAACCGGAGTAAATGAAATTAAGAAGATCGCTATACATCTTCATAAGCCTTGACTATCCTAAATATCATTCTGCTAAGTTATCTGACTGCATTTTATTTACTTATACGTTAAAATACACACACACACACACACACACACACACACACACACACACAATCCTCACATGAGAACATGTTTTCATTAATTTGAGAGAGAAAGGAAAAGAGGAAGAGAGAGAGAGAGAGAGAATCCATCGGTTGCCTCCCATACTCACCCCAACCGGGAATCGAACCTGCCACCTCTTGGTGTACAAGACGATGCTTCAACCACCTCAGCCACACGGACAGAGCTGCCCACACAGCTTTTAACCCACCCACCTTCCCAGTCTTAAAACGGGTGTTCCATTGGGCACACCTCTGAGAAGTTCTCATTGAGTTCCGCTCTTTATGAACGAGTACACTGAGGCCCAGAAAGAAATAAAAGACAAACAAAAAACCCAATAATGGTTATTTCTTAGATTTATGAAGGTTTTCAAGACCTACTCACTAGGTGGAGGGTAGGAGGAAGGAAGGAAGGAAGGAAAGAAAGAACAGGAGAAAGAAGGCATATCTGTGTTATAAAAATTAAAAGGGACAGATTAAGTATTTTACGGGATTTCCTCAAGACCTACAAAGGAAAACAATACTGGTATATTTGAGTTGATGCAGAGCTAACAACAATTTTTAAGTCATGAAAGCCATCCTAGATGTAAGGACTGGCAGAGGAGAAAGAAAGAAAGGAAAAAAGAAAAAAGAAAAGAAAAGAAAACTGCTATTCTTTTTTGGCCTAGGAGATTTGCTTCTTCCGAATCAACAGTGTGTAGAGATTTCTAGCGTTTCAAGTCTGGGTCTCTGTTCTTTCCTTTTTCAACCTCAAATAAAAGATGGTTATCTTTCATACAATTTATTTTCCCATTAGACTTCACATCAGACCCTCTGAGGCATAACCAAATATAAGACGACCTATCAGTGTATTTACCCACATTTCTTTGTGTGCCTAACACCCATAGGTACAACGTTTTCTTATTTAGCACTCTCTGTGAGATGATAAAAGAGCTCTTTGGGGACATTAATTAAGCTTTATAGCAACCCCGGTGAAGGTCTGCCTACACAAATCTGTTGGACACTCAGAAATGAATGCTTGGCGGAGTGTGCCATTTAAGTGTGTTTGTAGGCCGGCCACATACCCACGGACGATGCACGGAACACATCATACATTTCAGTCGTCAGATAAACGCCATTAAAAAAGGCAGCCATCATTTAGCATCACCGCGTAAATACCGCCACGGCACTTAACATCCTCTCGGGCGGATCCTGCGGTGGCATCCCTGACACAAAACGGGTCGCAGGGGAGCAGACGCTGAAAGCCCAGCTTCCTTGAAAGGCGCCTGGTTTCTTAAACGCTGGGTTTCCCAAGGCCCCGGGCCATGCTTTTTAAAAATGCGGGTGTCAAGGAAAACTGTCATGCAGGCTTGCCTCGAGTACGCGCAAAGCCTGTCACCGCCGTCTTGGAAGTCTCGACGAAGCTGCAGGTGGGCACGCCGAGGCACGGTGCCTTGCTGGCTGCCTGACGGGGAGGTGGCACGTTAGACTGAAAGGCAGGTGCCCACCTCCAGGCATTTTCTTTGCAAGTGGCAGAATGAAACAAAACCTAAAGGACAGGGTGGTCAGGGAAGGCTGCCTTCGCGGACATCTCCGAGGCGTGGACTTGAACGGGGATCACTTTCCGGCGCTGAGGTTTGGCTTGACAAGAGGTTAAGTGGTTACATGAAAAGCGGGGAGGAGGGAGAGAACAGTGGATGGCAGGGGCGGGGGCAGGAACAAGGAGGAAGGTCAGGGGCAGGCTGGGACAGCACCTGCCTATTCTAGCAGTCCGGGCAGGGCAGTGGTTAACGGGCAAACTGCTGGCTGAAGGCGGGGTTCAGAGCCTGGTCGCCCACCTGTAATCTGTGTAGCCTTGGGCAAACGGCTTGATGCTGCTGAAACTGCCTCCTCGTATGGAAAGGGGTGAAAATGACTGGGAGTGTTTCATAGGGATAGTGTGTGCATGAAATTGGGATTCAGCACACCCTTGACACTGAGTAGTCCCTCAATAAATGTTGGCCTTTGCTGTCAGGAAGAGGGCTATCACTGAGTCCACAGACTGCCCATTTAAGGATATATCCCTTTCCTTGCCTCCCTCTCTCCCTCCCTCCCTTCCTCTCCCCCTTCCCCTTCTTCACTGTGGGGTTCTTCGGAGGAGTGCACTGGACTTTTATTTACAGTCGTCCCTCGTTTATCGCGGTTAATCTTGTCCCAGACTCCAGCGGTTGCACTTGGCGTCGAAGGATTCCTGGGGTGCTCGAATACATAGGCCTACAGTCCATACGTACAGTCATTTTAATTGTAATTGTAATACAGGGGTGTATAATTGACTCAGACCGCCCAGTGCGCGCTGTATCATTTTCACTGTCTCGATCAACGTTTTAATGAATATATTTGAAAAAACCGCGACAGAGTGAAGGCGCGAACGTCGAAGCGCGAAGTGGCGAGGGACGACTGTAGTGCTTGTCTTTCTGGGATGTCAACCAAGGTCGTTCCTCCACCTCTCTGCAAAGGTGACCGTAACACACCTTCGCATACATTCCTTCCCAGACTCCCGTCCCACACTACAAACCACAGAGCCCCGGACTGGGCCTGAAGGTGTCCCTGACGTGGGCCAGCTCATCGGCACGGCCTCCTGAGCCCCCCGCTCGGTTGGCTTGGGATGCTCGAGCACTACTGCTTTTCCGGCCTTTTCTTATTCTCTTGCCTCTGCCTGAAATGCCCCTTTGATGGGGTAACTTTCATTTTGTCATTAAAATGGGACTGAGACACAATCCCTATGAGACAGACTCCCCTGACCAGGCAGGTGTGGGGACCCCCACCATCACCCGTTCCCATACCTGCAGCCCCCTGAGCTGACCTCCATCTTATGACATTCTATATGAATATGTTATTGGCTCAGCCACCTCTTCCACTGGACTGTAATTCCCAGAGGACAAGGGCCACCCCTCTTTCATCCTTTACCCTCCGCCCCTAACAGGACCTGTGCATATATTGGCTGAATGACACTGAGGTCCTAGGAACACAGCTGGTAATGGGATTACCAGCGGGAGGCGGGGAAATACAAAAATCCTTATTTAGCATAAAATCAGAGTTTCAGATAAAGACACCATATAAGTTTGGCCCGAGGGCCTCTTATCGACAGAGTTCTCACATTCTGATTTCACAAAAGAGGCTGCCTTCCTGGCTGGATGTCCCAGCCCTCGATCAGCACGCTCTCCTGTGACCCTTAGAACAGTAATACTGTCGTACGAGGCGTTTCCCTCGGGGCTCAGAAACTTCACTAAGTCGTCTTAGACCGTCTCATAATATCCCCGTTAGGCAAGGCAGACGGGGAGAAGAGGCAAAGGTGAACACTGGCAAGTCACACAGGAGCAAAGAAAAGGCAGCCAGGGTCGGGTGCCTTGAGACACGTAGGTCGCACTGTGGCATGGTCGGGGAATGGAGGGAAAGGGCCCTACAGCGGGAACCGGGGGCAGGGAGGGGACCTCCCCACAGCGACACCTGTTTCTCACAGCACTCCCACAGGCAAGAAGGGAAGGTGATTTTCCAGAGTATTCGAGTACCGCTTAGTACATTGATCCTTGAAAAGGACAGTCCTTCCAATTCTATGTTTAAAATCCAACACCATAAACTTCAGGACTCTTTTTTTTTTTTTTTTAAACCATTAAAGAAATCCAGGCCATTAAAGGAGGAGGAATAAAGAGAGATGGTAACATTTGAGTCGAGATGGGCGTCATCTGGCACAATCTATCAAAATTCAAAATACACATTCTACGTAGCCTTGGATCTAGCAATTTCCAGGAATTTAAGTTTTAAATACAATCAGTTAAGTATGCAATGGGAGATACAGACACAAGTTTTTCATTACAGTTTTGTTTCGTAATAGCAGAAACCTGAAAGCAATTTAAATGTCCCTCAAGAAGAGCCCGGCGAAATAAAGGCTGGCATTATGGACGATTACGCAGACTTTGAAAAAGAATGAGGTAGGTCTACATGAAATTACCTGAGATGACTCCCACAGTATCTCATGAAATTAAAAGAGGAAGTTGCCAAATGGCATGTATAATACAATCCCACCATATTCAACTTAGAAAGTACGCTCGGACCCTCGTAAACAATTCAGGAAGCCTAAAGAATAAGCCTTCAGGCGAGATTTTCCTAAAAACAGGAATGGAAGGGCAGGGACTATTACTTTGTATCGTGTTAGCTGTTAAATACTTTTACCGAGAGAATGGATACATTCGTAATAAAATAACTGGAAAGATCAAATCTGTTGCAATGTGTGGCGGAACTGTTTGTCTGAAACCCTTGACTGTTCTCTGCAGAAGGACATGGAGATGGAGTCTGGGCCGGACGCACCGAAGTCCTAACCACACAGGAAACAGGCTCACTGGGGAAAGCCATCAGAGGCCCGCGGCTGCCCCCTCCGGGCATTCGGAGCGGAGGCCTTCCGGTCATGCGGGCGTCACTCTCCTCAACCTAAATCATGTTGACCTTGGTGCCTTCTCATGATCTGCCTTCTAGGTAGTGGTCAGAATCAAGGACCGACCCCCGCCCCATTCCCTCCCTCCCCTTCCTGCCTCCCTCCCCACCTCTGGGACACAGCCCTCCAGCTTTCGCTCTGCAGAGAATCCCACACTGCTCCCTTTGCCCCCAGCTGAATGGTGGTGTGCATTTGAAGGTGCACATGGGAGGCGGGACCTGAGGAGGTCCCCACCCTGACACGGCCTTTGTCACCCCAGACAAGGCCAACCATGGCGCAAACTCAGAAAACAAAGCGAACTCCGGACACACACTGAGTGTCCCTCGGGCCGTGTGCTCACACCCACGCAGTGCACACACACGATTAGACTAACGTTTTAGGTGGGTTTAAATGTACGTGCGATTCTTCTTCCCCCTGCTACACTGAGTCTCACTACTTCTAAATATCAAATGGAGTCACAGGAATGTAAATACAATCGGCATGATTAATATTACTTTGGTTAATCCTCACCTGAGGATATTTTTTCCATTGATTTTTAGAGAGAGTGGAAGGGAGTGGAAAGGAGGAGAGAGAGAAACATCGATATGTCCATCAACTGGTTGCCTCCTGCACACGCCCCGACTGAGGCTGGGGATCGAACCTGCAACCCCAGGTGCGTGCCCTTGACCAGAAATTGAACATGAGACCCTCGGGTACACAGACCGACACTCCAACCACTGAGCCATGCAGGCCAGGGCTGGCATAATTATTGACATTAGGATATTAACTTGTCTAATTAAACGCAGACTGATGCTGATGTTACCTATATTACAGTCCACCATGGAGCAGACTGGCCCCTGCAAAACGCATGGCTGAGAACAGGCGCTTGGAGTATGGAGTTAAATGATTCCCATTCATGGTTTTAGTAAAAAATAAATTAAAAAAAAATGCAAAACCAAAAATTCACCAAAGCACTTCAACTTCATGAAGGTAAAACTGCTTCTCCAGCCATTTTCGGGAGATGGGAAATGCATCGAGTTTGTTCTGAGTTAAGTTTCTCATCATGAGCCCTCGTAAAGAGCACTGGTTAGTACGACAATAAACGAGCATGTTTTAATTAGAAAATGCGGAATCCAAGCACTTCTGCAGGAAAGAAGATGATCTCTTAAAAGAGACATCAGGAGACTAATAAAAGTTAAAACGCATGGAGTGGCCGCAGTGAACTCCAAGGTAAAGTCGTGGGATGTTTGAGAAGTGAACCAGAGAGGGTGATGAATCAGAAGGGTGGGAATTAGTCAGTGGAAGTTACTCTTTCTACTTTATAATGGAATCAGCTGTAAACCCCCTTCTGTGTCCACGCAAATCAGATAACCCAATGCCCCGAAATGCCTCCATCCCCTCCCCCCAGAATGTGTGCGCCCAGAGGAGAAAATCACTATAATCAGGCAGTGAGAGAAGGCAGCGGGGCTGGGACAAAACTGACATTGAACTTGACCTGTGCTTTTTTTCTTTTAAATGGTCTGCTAACAGTATGGTGTTTGGTTATGGCCACACCCCTCTTCCCCCCATCAGGCTGTATGTGAGGATGCGTGATCCAGGTCTAGCCAGTCAGCATGGTGTGTTGTCCAGGCCTCGGGGGCTGGGTCTCTTGTGGACAAATGCCTCTAAGTGGACTCCATGAAATTCAATCAAGGGAGTGTTGCTGAAGTATCAGGAAGGAGAAATCTTTTTTCTGTTAGGTTTCTAAACTAAGAGAATACAATCTGTAGATCCCATAAAGATCTCACATAAGGAGGCCAGCTTAAGAAGAATGATAAGAAACAGTCTGGCAGGTGTGGTTCAGTGGATTGAGTGTCGTCCCTATGCACTGAGAGGTCACTGGTTTGATTCCCCGTCAGGGCACATGCCCAGGTTGCGGACTCGATCCCCAGGAGGGGCCGTGCAAGAGGCAGCCAATCGATGTTTCTCTCTCATGGATGTTTTTATCTTTCTCCCCCTCTCCCTTCCTCTCTATCTAAAAAAATCAATAAAAAAATATTTTTAAAAAGAAGAATGATAGGAAACAGAGAAAAGCAAGGCTGAGAGACAGACCCTTAATGCCCGAGTTTACGTCCTTGAATCTAATTCTGTCAGCATCTTGATTCTGTCCCAGACCCTTCATTTTCCCAAGTGTCATCTTCCCGACATGCCCGGAGGGGACAAGGGTGTCTACCTCACAGGGCTGCGGACGGAGCGCACAGTGCCAAGTGCCTAATACAATACTTGGCACAAAGCAGGCATGGAGGAGCCGATGACATCTGAAAACAGACCCAGAAAGAGTGCTCAGTTGTTCCCAGGAAGTGAAAGATTTTTTGTAAGTTTTCGTGTGGATTCTGGAGTTTACAAGGCTTTGGGATGTGGGGGTAGGACAGGAAGAGAGCAGATACATGACATCCACAAAGCCCACGTGTACACAGCCGGTCCCATTGCCAGAGTTTTTTTGTTTTTGTTTTTCATTTATTCTCTCATTTAAAGGAATTGGCCAGGGTGGCTTGGGGTGGGGTAGATTCCCCCAGGGTCCCACCCAATGCCTCCTTATCCCATGTTCTCAAGGACAGTAAGAGGATCTGGTTGATAAGAGATTAAACAGTCACTAAGATGATGCTTTCCCTTTCAAGTTCTTATCTGAGCACACCAATGCAAGAAGACACTTTCTTCCCGCTCCCAGGGCAGGCTTTTAAATCCCTGCGTGCAAACATTTTTTTTTTTTAAAAGAAGCTCTTTACCATCACATGGTTGGTGTGCACTGTCTGTACAGACTAATTGTTGAAAATGGACTTGCGAGACTCACACCCGATGGAAGCTGTCACAGATGGAGATACAACTTCGACACAGGCTAACAAATACAAAAGAAGTGTTATTCATTCTCTTTCTAAATGGAAGGCACTGGTTGTTAAAAATACCAATGACAAAACTTGGGGGCATCTGCTGATTCCTCGAACACTTTGTCTGAGCAAGAAAGGATCCCATAAGATTTAAAAACACACACTTCTGAGAGTAATCCTTTGTGGCGAGTCCCAGAAAGGTGGTATTTGCGAACGAGACTCACGGAAGAGCCCCAAACTGTTTGGGGGTTCTGGAGGGAAAAAAGCCACCTGATAGAAAAGTTCCTCCGATGCTCCCCTATCGTCCACAGGGCGCAGCCCCAGAGGAGCGAACCTGCCCGGCGCCTGGTGACAGACTGCAGTTCTGGGGACACAAGATCCCACCACACAAAGGCAGGCCAGACCGAGACTAATAAATCAAAGGGAACTTCGGCAAAGTGGCAGAGCCGGCTTTCCCTGCCTGGGAGAGCCACGGAGGCCTTATCTGGCTTCTGTGAGAAGAAAAATAGGGTTGGGGAGCCGGAATTAGAAAAGGACTTTCATCAAGTCTCTTTCTGTCTGAGCCAGATAAAATGTCCTTTGGGAAGGCTTCAGGAAATGCCCCAAGGGAATGACAGTTGATATTAGCTGAATGGGTGAAAGAGCTCAGACAGAGATAGAAATATTTGGCTTTTTTCAACTGTGAATTTAACCCAAAACGTCTTCCACAGTTACACTCAGGGTAGCCTTGCACTTGCAGGGCATGACCAGCAGGTGGCCTCAATCCCTAATCAGGTCCCCAAGGTCCAGGCTGCGGAGGGATGGCTTTTGTAAAAAAAAAAAAAAGTTCTTTCTACTTAGAGGCTGAGCTGTGGTAACTTGCAAGTAAGGAGTTCAAGTCCCTGAAGCTTTAATACACTTAACAGGGCTTTAATTTAACAGCAGGAGCCAAATTTCAAAGGGATGGCCTCTCCTTGGATACCGCCACCTTCGAGGATGCCTCCGAGTTTGCAAACCGTGCAGAGAGCAGGCTGGCGTGGTCTTGACCAAGATGCAATGCTCGTTCCTCTAATGCACCTTGTAATTTGCGCACGTGGCCCAACACTTGACTTCTTTCTTATTAATGGGTTTGAGTGTGTTCAATACCACACGCCATAAATTGCAGAGCAGAGGATTAAACTCGGTTCTCTTTATTCTCCTGCCAATTGTCAGAAAGTAATGTGGGGTACGGGGTGCCCCCCCAACTGGATTTTTCTCTACCACCCCACCCCTTACCTCTATCCAACAACCAACTCCTTGTCTCCCTCTGCCAAAGGGGGGGGGGGCACAGCCTGTTTTCTCATTGGAGAGCTTGCCCATCGAGCAGCTCGGTTATTGAGATTAATAAGCTGCCAGTTTCCAAGGAAGACTTAGAAAACTACAAAATTAAAGTGCACCGCATCGTGAAATGCTGCTGGTGGCCAGGCGGGATCACGGTGTCAAAAAGGCAAGGTAAAGCCATAAAACAAGGCTGAGCTTGAAAGGCTAACCTAAAGGTCTCATTAATTTCCATGTTGCCTCTGATGAGAATCAAGAAGGGACATAATGGGGTGCAATATGGAGGAATCACGCAGGCTATTGATTTGAAAAGTGCTGGGATGCATTTGGTGCGCTCAGAACGAATTCTCGTTTCGAACCGCCCTCCAAAGCACAAAAGAAATAAAAATTAAAAGGTAAACAGGTTACCTTGGTTTACTGTTCTCAAGATCAAGCCTGTCAGTGATTCTGTCAGAAAGCTAATCCTCAGGTAGAAAAATAAATCTGAGAACAAGTTTGGAAGAGTCCTCGGGTGGGGCGTGGTGATGGCGTTTCTACAGTGTCGTTGCTTGTCTGTGAAAACCTTAGTTACAAAAGGTCTGAAGGTCTGGCGTCTCGATTCCCAAATAGGCACTACCAAGAGGGCATCCAGGTTAGGCTAACCTTACCTCATCTCGAAGACAAAGGTGTGTTTTCTGGAATCCTGATACCAAAATCAGATTCCTTGGGTATCGCCCATCAAGTCTGATGTGCTCATTTTTTTTTTTTTTTCAATTACAGTTTACATTCAGTATTATTTTGTATTGGTTTCAGGTGTATACTTTATAAAAGACTTGGTTGTCAGTCCTTTATCAGAGCACTTTAAAAAAAATTTTTTCCCTCTTTATTGATTTTAGAGAGAGGGGAAAGGAGAAGGAGAGAGAGATAGAAACATCAATGAGAGAGAACATCGATTGGCCGCCTCCTGCATGCCCCCCACTGGGGATCGGGCCCACAACCTGGGCATGTGCCCTGACCGGGAATCGAACTGGGGACCTCTTAGTGCATGGGTCGACACTCAACCACTGAGCCACACCGGCCGGGCCTTTATCAGAGCACTTGTTTTTTGTTTTTTTTTGGTACGTGCCCCTAGCGAGAACTGAACCCAGGACTCTCTGGTCCGCAGGCTGACACTCGAACCTCTGAGCCAAACCAGCCAGGGCGATCAGAGCACTTTTTATGACTTCCCGCTAACAGGAATCACGATGACATTCAAAATACGACCAAACGGTCAACCACTGTACCCATGGCTACACGGATTCCTCCGACCAGTCCGGCAAAGCCCCGTTGGGAAGACAAAAATTCCATAAATCACGGAGCTGAAAAGGTAGCAGTGCTTCTTGTTCCTGGACTATCCGTCTGCTGGCACATTTTATAATTAAAGCTCCGTGACTCAGCACGCGTGCCCATGCTGCCAGCGCCACGGCGCAGCACCGGCTCCCATTTACCATCCTGGGGTGCCGCCAACCCCACAGCGCTGCTGAGAAGGGTCCCTTACATCTTGACTGGCTTATGATTTTGTCAGTAACTAAGTCTGTGTCCAGCAACAGGCTGGAATTCATCCCACCGGGAATTTTGTGCCTGATGTCACAGTGTGTCAAACTCACCATTTCCGTGGCTTGGGCAAGTTCATTTGTTTGCCATCAGAATAAGCATAGTTTTGTTTAGTTTTTCTAGTCCCAAAGGTAGTTAAGAACATGGCAGTTGGTCCTGGCTGGGTGGCTCAGCTGGTTAGAGCGTCATCCCAAGGTGCCAAGATTGAGGGTTTGATCCCTGGTCAGGGCGCATACACGAATCAACCAATGAAGGCATAAATAAGTGGAACAACAAACTAATTTCTTTCTCTCTTTCTTCCATCTCTCACCCTTCCCTCTTCCATCTCAAATAAATAATAAGAAAGAACATGGCATTTGGAATCAGGTAGACCTAGGTTCAGATCCCAGCTCTGTCACTTGCTTATTGGGAGATGTGTAGGTAACATAACCTTCCTGAGCCTCAGTTTATATTTTTAAAAATAGGGATAGTAAAATACACCTAACAGGAGGGTGAGAGGGATCAAATGGGGTCATGTATGTAAAACTAAGTATCAAACAAACGGTATTTGACAAGAAAGGTTGTGATTCACAGACCTGGATAACCATGCAGAATAACTATTAGATGGAACAAAGTTTCTGGAGAGATTTTATTTTTAAAGAGAAAAATCAATTGCTGAGAGCTTTGGATGCAGTCAATATACTATTATTTGTAAATGCAGGAATTTCCGTGTTACAGCGGTGATTGTTGAATCAAAATACGCCTGGCCCATAATAGCTGCGCTCAGTTCTCTTGTTGCCTTGTTGATTTCACGTGTCTAAGACCGAACTTTTGTTTTCTCAAGGACATCACTATCCACCCAGCCTCCTACGTCACAAACATTGGTCTTCGTGCTCACGCCTGCCTAACCCACAGCTCCACTTTCTGGCATCCGTTAATTCCTCCTGATCCTCCCTTCAAAATAGCCCTGACCTCTGGGAGTGCGCACCTTCCTACCACCTTGGAAGGAGAAAGCAAACAGCGACAGGTACTGTACCTACGGGGCTCCTGCTAGAAGCTACAACACACCACCTTTCATCTCGACCGTTCCAATGTTCTCCAGGCTGGCCCTTTAGCCTTTCTATACCTTCCGCTCTACGCCCCATCTCTTAACTGCCTGACAGCTGCCATCATTCAAAAGAAAACAAAACAACGTCATTGTTTCATTCTCCTGTTTAAAACATCTCAAGGACTTTTCACTGTCCTTGGGGAAGAGTCCAACATCTTTGATCCAAGCCTTGCGCCATTCTGCCCTCGTCTGCCTTTCCGGCTTGCGTTCCCTCCCTGGCATCTTCATGTTTCTTTCCCCGGTAGGTCACTTTATTTATTTATTATTTATTGCCATCTAATTAACACCTATTCCTTCTCAGGGCTCTGCTTAAATGCCAATTTCTCCTGGGTCTGGTTTCTCTGGACCTCGCGCGGCACTTACTACCTGTGCCACTGTGGGGGCCCCGTCCTGTCACTGTTCACGTGTCTGTATTCAGCCTTGACTCTGTGTTGGGGAAAGAGCTTTGCTTTCCTTCCTCTTTGCTGAACCCTCGGTGTGGGGCACATGGCAGGTTCTCTTGGTGCTTCTTCTTCCTTTTTTTTTTATCCTCATCTGAGGATATTTTTCCATTGATTTTTAGATAGAGTGGAAGGGTGGGAGAGAGAGAGAGGGAGAGAGAGACAGAGACCAAGGCAGAGAGAGAGACATCAATAAAAGGGACACACATCCACTGGCTGCCTCCTGCACGGCCCTGACTGGGGCTGGGGATTGAACCTGCAACCCAGTTACTCGCCCTTGACCGGAATGGAACCTGCGACCCTTCGGTCTGCAGGCCGACGCTCTAAGTGCTGAGCCAAACTGGCCGGGGCTCATAGGTGCCTCCTGAATGAATCCTGGATGACCATTTTAAAAAGCAACCCACAGACCCGTCTGTAAGCTTGAGGATCCTGACGGTTAACATGAGGGCTTTCGGCATTTTATGGCAAAGGGAAACTCGGAAGGTTTGACCCGCTTGGGAATTCTCTTCACTGACCTCAGAAACTCCCCAAGAAGCAGCTGGCCGGGAAGATTCCTGACCTCACCCCTCCCGAGAGGAAGGGGAGATGGTGCTATCAACCCAGAATCCGTGCAGACGGTGCTAAGACCTGCGAGGTGGCCGAGAGAAAGGAGATGGGCAGGGTCTTTGTCACCGAGACGTTACCGAAGACGGAACAGACTTCTGCCCCGTGTCTGGTGTTTCTTGGATTATATGATGGTTTCATACATAAATCGACTGCTTCTGGTAATAGAAATATATAGGTATTATGTATATGATTGACAGCAATACAGAACTTTTCCTTATATGCTTTGTCTCCTGTAAAATTCCTGGTTGCTACTGTCCTATTTATCTGATAGCGCCTCCTCAATCGGCAACTCTAATTCTACTTGTCATGGAAAAAGCAGATGGAAAAGCACAGTCCAGAGACGGTCTCGGATGCCTCATTAAGACGGATGGGAATGTCAAAAAACAATGCAGAGAGGCAAGGGCTTGTTCCTCGCTGGTCTGAACACACACTGGACTTGGCTGAGAGTCTCTGGGGGTGGCAGCGTGCCTGTCAGCACGTCCCAGAGTTACGAAACCCTTCCATCACACCCAGAAGTCCGCAGGAAGGAGCGGAAAGGGGGTGGGGCTGTCTGTAAAATTCCACTGCGCTTTCAGTATGCCGACCACAGCCTCCCAGGGTGTTCTCTCCTGTATGTGGCTCCTCGGTCCGCATTCGAGTGGGAATCCGAGCAGGGCATCATGTCCCTAAAAGAACAGCTCCTATGCCTGCACTTCCTTTTGTGGGTACGAAAATGACCATTAAACTCACATAGTGTTTTAGCATTTGAATGAGCTCAGTTCTACAGTTTCCAAGACTACAGGAAAAGCCTGTGGGGAATAGGAACAACTATGCTACAATTTTGGCCCGGCCAGTGTGGCTCAGTGGACTGAGAGGCCCCGGTTTGATTCCCGGTCAGGGCACATGCCCGGGTTGCAGGCTCGATCCCCAGTAGGGGACGCGCAGGAGGCAGCCGATTGATGTTTCTCTCTCATATCGATGTTTCTATCAGTAAAAAACATTTAAAAAAATGCTACAATTTTGAGTTCTTTCTACTTATTCACAAGGTAAACTCTTACTCATCCTTCAAAACCCAGCTCAAACAGCCCCTCAGCTGTGACACATTTTCTGACCACCCTGGGAGAGTTAATCACTTCTTATACTCCTATTACTGTTTACACTACACTATCCTTTTGTTTATGTACCTTTCTCCTTCTGGAGCTTGCATGACCTTGAAGGGCAGAATACACGTTTTAATCATTATCTCCCAGTACCTGACATAGCCCTTGGTATGCACAAGGGGCTCAGTAAATATTTGCTAGTAAGAGACGGAATGAAAAATGCTTAGAAGAGAAACACAAAGCTCTGCAATTCTATTAATTGCTGCTGAAGTTTTCATACATGAGACCAGTTGCACATCCAAGCTATATGTATTCAGTTCCATGAATGAAGTTTCCAATATCTGCTGACTTCTGTGACCTGTGTTTGACTTTTAGAAATAACTCTATCCCAAGGGCCGTGCCTTCTGCAGTCCTGGGACTGTACGGGTCCTGATCAAAGAACACTCAGATGTTGTCCCTGCTTGTCTTTTCCTTCCTGACAGGCTTTAAGATTTTGACAATCCTATCTGTTCCCCAAGCTTTGTCTTTAACTTGCCTCCTCCAAAAGCTTCATGAAGAAGCCCACATCCTCGGAGAAGTGCCACATGTTCAAACAATCTGCAGGGCATCCACGGATCAGACCGCAAGTTCTAGGAGAGCTGACTTCAGGAAGACAGAAGGGTGACAGGCTTGGCTTTGCTGGTCCTCTCTATTAGATCCTTGTCAAGAGATCGCTCGATTACAAATGGCTCACAATTAGTCACCTGGAAAACGAACCCTTACATCAAAAGCTGGGAGAGGGGAGATCATCGCCAAGGGGAAAATCTTTCTGGGGAGCTACCGCTCAGATGGAACTTGACCTGGACACGTAACAATTGGGGTGATCAATGTGGATTTGTGGTTATTTGCCCATCAGACGTCTCACCACCTCATTTTGTGTGGAATCACCAGGGGTCCATCTACTGTGGCTCGTAATCTACCATCTCCCCGAAGCCCAAGACCTCTTACAAGTGACTTTGCTGCTGAAACACCTAGATTCTGTGTATTTAAAATGGTGATGATAATGGTTCCTCCTGACCTCACTGGATGGCTGTCAGGCTTGACTAAGGTAGGCGGGCAAAGCACTGGGCAGGCACACACGAAGTGCACAACACACAGGGTTCATTGGGGATGGGGATGGCGGCCTCTTCCTTCCTCTCCACCCTCGTGTTTTACTACAGCTCCTACATTTCTCCTCGCCTCTCTCCTCACCTCCTTCTTCATCTAGTCCACTCTGTGTGGCCTTTGTTTCCAGAACCTATTTTTCAAACAACAGTCTGTTAATGTAAAAACAGGCTGACTCGTGTCCAACAAATTCTATGGCAGTTCCTAAATATAAGGAGGAAAGACAGAAAGTCTTATCCAGCCTTAAAGATCACCATCGACTCTGGAAATACCTTGAGTCCAGCCTGCCGGACAAGTGAGCTTTCAGCCTAGAAACTGTCCAGCAAAGCTGTTTATCATGGGTTAGTAGATCAGTTCAGATGTTTAAGTATACTGGTTATAGATAATAAATGCCTAGTTTCTATTGACTTCACATCTTTTAAGCCTTAGTGATTAAGGCTGTAGGCATGGTTAGAAATAATCTACAATCGGCCCTGGCCGGTTTGGCTCAGCGGTTAGAGCGTCGGCCTGCGGTCCAGAGAGACCCAGGTTCGGTTCCCGCTAAGGGCATGTAGCTCGGTTGCAGTTTGTCCCCTGCCCTGGTTGGTCGTGCGGGTGGCAGCCACTTGATGTGTCCCTTTCACGTCGATGTTTCTCTCTCTCTCTCTCCCTCCCACTCTATCTGAACAGAAAATGAAAAAAAAAAAAAAATGTCCTCGGGTGAGGATAAAAAAAAAAAGAAGTAATCTACAATCGTCAGAAAATAAAACATATTAAAGTCTGGAGTGACTCCATTGACAATGGAGTACAACGTATTAATGCTCACAATCTGATTAAAACAAAAAATGTTATAGGTAAGACACAATATACTCTTCAGCCATGAAGACGAATAAACTCTCGTCATGTGTGACAATGTGGTCGGATCTTGAGGGCGTTATGCTAATTGAAATAAGCCAGACAGAGAAAGATAAATACTGGATGCCCTCACGTATATGTGAAATCGTAAACAAACACAAACCAAACCGAACACACAGAGACAGAGAACAGACTGGTGGTTGCCAGAGGAGGGGCGTGGAGGGGGAAGAAACGAGTGACGGGAGGATAAAGGCACACACCTCCAGGACTGCAGATCTGAACGTCGCCAAGAACATAGATCTGAAGAGTTCTCATCGCAAGAAAACATTTTTCATAACTACATTATGGTGACCGATACGCACTAGACCCAGTGTGGCGGGCATGTCACAATATATACGGTATCAGATCATTATGTTGTACACCTGAGACTAATAGAAGACGTCAGTGATATACCTCAACTACAAAAAGGATCTTTCCTATTAAAGGTGACAACGTTGATGTAAAACAAAACAAACAAGCAAAAATCAAAGAAACAACATGAAAATCTATGGCTTGCAGAACTGATTTCAGCTCAGTGAAGAAAATTCACTGGCCATTACCAAAAAAAAAAAAAAAAAATTACAGATTATCTCTGTCTTTCCTTACGCCTGAGTACTTACGAGGAAAAGAATTAGTATTCTTTCATAATTAGTATTCTTTCACCTGGCCTTTAGAGATACACAGTTACATTCTCCGTAAGTTTATTTTTTTCTAAATAGGCCTAGCATATTTTTGCAATTAAGACGAAGAATACAGGAGCCCTCATTAACACTAATGTTAAATTAAAACAAAAAGAAGTTTAAAAAGTGCATGAGGACTTTGGGAAGGGTCCACAGGCATTGGCCCCTTTCTCTGTCCAGTCTCTTGGTTCTCCGGACAAGGAAACCATAATCACTGGAGCACAGAAACCACGCAGGTGTCTGGGGGTGGAGCACCGAGGCCTTGTGACACCTGGCCCACCCACGTGTGGCCTTCGCTGTCAATGACACCCCGGTCGCCGCAGCAACCGTGCACCTTCTTTCAGGCCGTCAGGTGGGCACGGGTTTGGAAGACAGAAGCCAAGGCAAAACCAAACAAAGCCTGAAGATCACTTTGCAACTCCCCTTCCAACACCAGGGCCGCCCCTTCCTCCTGTTTGTTCCTACGTATCCCTGCTTGCCCCTCAGGCACCAGGCTGCCAGTGTGCGGGAGGGATGGAAGCCAGACCCTTGCTGGGGGAAATATAAATTAAAATTATGCTTCCGTCGGTCTGGAATCAGGGATTGTTTCTCAAGGTCTCCCCAAACACTTAATTTCAAATGAGTCTTCATTTATTACTTCAAGAAAGGCCACATGCATAATTTATCAGCAGCTTTCAGTCAATATATCCTTATAAGCGTGTTTCCCATGAGCCTCTGAGTAAAAAGATGTTATGCTAATTCTATTAGTTGGGTACACAAAAGCTGTCTCAGAGAGTAAACAAGCATTGAAAAGAGACACGTGTGAACAGAGAAACACCCATAGACCTACCATCCAGGGTCAAATTCCCCGGGAACGGCAAGGTGGTGGCAGACTCTGTCCCCCTATTTACGCCAAGATTTCCTCCTCCACTGCGAGGCAGAGCCCCCTGGGGGCTCCGAGTGGGTGACTCGGGCGGGGACACGGGCATGATCAGCACGGGGACTTACCGGGTCTCCAGCGGCACGTTGCTGTTGAGCACCCAGCTGTCCTGAAGCTGGACGGACTCGGGCGTGGTGGCCAGGTCATTGGGCGCGGGGGCCGGGGCGTGGATCTGACTCCGCCGGTTGGTCAGCGAGTTCCTGTTGAGGGAGTTGGCGGACGAGTGGTGATGGGACAGTGTGTGGTTGTGCGGGGGTGGCAGAGGCGGCCTCAGAGTCGACTGGCTGTGGTTTGGAGGGCCTGGAAAAAGAGAAAGGAGAGAGGACCATCAGCGGCTGCAGATTACAGCCGGACCCTCCGCCAGCCTGGGGAGGTGCGCCTCGAACCGGCCTCTGCGTTGGCAGTTGCTGAAAATTGCAGACTAGAGAGACCTAAGACCGCATAGAGCATCCCAGTTACTACCCCTAACATGCTTTCCTTCGCCTTGTTCCGCAGGCATCCCATGCATGAGAAACCAGGTTAGCCAAAGCACGCGGGTGCAGGCTGACCAGCGGGACTATTGGAAACACATTAATCCTTCAGGGAAAGTCACATGATGTTCAAGGCTGATCATTTCTGTAACAAGTCCCCGGTCCATTTCCTGGTAGACCAGTATGCCGCACACATGCTATGAAAAGACTTCTTTTTTCTAAAGAAGTATATTCTAAGCTGCGGAGAAGCACCTTTAAACACCTGTAGGGGTCAGGCAGGAAAGGAACTGGGCCCGTTGTTGGCCTGAGGTGAACTAGAGAGGACAGGGCAGCCCTCACTCAAGTTCAGGCCCACGTGGCCACGCGGGGATTAGGGCTCAAGGCAACAGATCTAGTTTTTTTTTCTAAGAAAGCTGAAGATCTGGACTTTCAGATAAAATTTCCCCATTTAAAAAAATGTTGACAATCAGTTAAAAAAATATGTGTACAGCCCAGCGGCCAGTGTGGCTCAGTGGTTGAGTGTCGACCCCATGCACCAGGAGGTCGCCGGTTCGATTCCTGGTCAGGGCACATGCCCAAGTTGTGGGCCCGATCCCCAGTGGGGGGCATGCAGGAGGCGGCCAACCGATGTTCTCTCATCGATGTTTATCTCTCTCTTTCTCCCTTACTCTCTCTCTAAAATCAATAAAGAAAAAAACTTTAAAAAATATATGTGTATACATTTCTGCATGTGCACCTATACATACACATATATGTATGCATTTTTTATTTTTAACGAGTCGACATAAAGACACCTGTGAGCCCACTCAGATCAGCGGGTTGATAATGGCTCTCCTCTGAGCGGTGAACCCTGAGGACTCTTGTCTCTGGACAAGGTCAGGGTTGATGTTTTCAAGCCATGACCTCGACTCCAAGCTGCATCCTGTTTTCCCATCTTGAAATGCTCCACCCTTGCAGGGAACACACAAGGGAGAACGATACCTCTGCATGCATTCCCTTGTACATATGACCACATACGACAACTCCACCCAGGGTTTTCCTAGCAACCCGTTCTCAATCCACACAGTGAAATATTTTAAGCATAATGAAAATGGAAGTAGTTCACTTTGCAACGTAAGCCTATAATTTGGTTTTAATGGCTGCAGAAACATGACTTTTGATTTGTGTCCTTTGAGAAAGTTTATTTTTTGAAGCCTCCAGACAGGGTTGGCAGCTCACCAGGTGACTGCCGAGCCTTGTCATTTTTGGCCCCTGCCAACTTTCAAAATCCTCAGCTCCTGCTGTCCTGGCTTTAAGAAGTTGGCTCAAGTCATTTAAACCAGCAATTGGACACACATTTCAACTACTTGTATCCTTATGTGGCCGGGCTACATCTCCAAAGGTGTAATCTACATTCCGCGCCGACAGACTCATTCCGAGGAAAAGACAACGTGTCAGGAAGATACTGGGTTTGGAGAGCATCGTGACCAATGAAAACAAGAAAGAAAAATACAGAGGAAAGTGGTCCCTTCAAGTTTGCATTTCTGGGCTGAAATTACTCAGGGGCTTTTTTTTTTTTTTTTTTTTTTTTTTTTGGTGTTCAGAGAAAGGCAACTAAAACTAAACCCACTGGGAAATGCCACTGTACAATTGTATAGATTTTAAGCCCTGTCCTCCAAATGAACCTGTAATTCCTATTTTACGTTATGCACCAGTGACATTTTAAATACATCTTTGAGGGAGTTTCATAGCCGTAGCAGGTTATTATATTTTCTGTGTAGCAATGTATTATTATATAGTTATTTAGCATTTGTCTTGTATTAGTGGAAAGAGGGGAGAAAAGGGGGTCAAATGATGCAATAATGATCCTTCAGAGATGCTGTCTAAGCCCCGTCCACACGGTTAACAAATTCCCATGCCTCTCTTTTCCCCTCTCTCCACTCCCATCCAAGTGGCGTCATTATTCTCCATTAGGCAGATAATTATGAGACTTGCCTCAGGAAGACGAGATGAATCAGTGCACGAGTGAGAACCTCCGTCCCCGGCCCTGAGCCCTAACTTTCCATCTCCTTCTGCCCCTGGCTCCCACTTTCCAGACCACACACTCACCCGAAGTACAAAGAGGCTGTGTGAGGGATTTAATTCACGAAACGAGACGCCGAAACCCGCCCGCTTCCTGCCTCTTCACCCCGAGCTGAGGTTTCTCTGCCTACCCCAGCCTGTGTGGCCCCTTTGTCCATCTGGGCTCTGTGTGGGCGAGATTCCTGTGGTTGCCTTTCTGCTGATGATACATCCGGGGTGATGCTGAGGGGAGCAAGCTCCGACGTGGCCTGTTCCCAGTAAAACGAGGGTGCGTTCTCCAGCTAACTGGAAGAGTCAAGCTCTCTTTGCATTTCTCCCAAAGAGAAGGCCAAGAGTTTCACGGGGGCGATAGACAAGAATACGGGAGGAAGGTGAAAGAACACATCACCCCCCACTCACCCTGCCCTCCTGTGAAGCAACGTGCTACTTCGCTGCAAGTAAATCAAATTATTGACAGCAACAGCAAAGATTACCCAGCATTGCAGTGTTGGAAGATGCTCTCCTCGTTACCGCTGTTCATTTCCATTGTGGCATCGATTATATTTGCTCATTTGTCTATGTCTCAAAGTCATATTTTTCAGTTAGGTTCAGAAGGTAGAAGGAAAAGACATTACGGTGCAGAGAGCCGAAGGCTGCCACTGGGGTCTATGCGGAGTGACGAGGGCGCGTCCGGGGGGCATCCAGCCAGGGGTTAGGAGATCAAATCTGAAGGACTGGGTTCAAGGATCGGGTCTGCCACTTTGAAGAAGCGTGAACCTGGGCCTGTGACCTCATTTCTTTACATCTTAGCCTACTCATGTGCCCCATGGTGAGAAAGCAGTGACTCCCTGTGAAGTTGTGTGGAGGTCAGAGGGGAAGGGTGATGGAAAGTGTGATGCATGCTCTATGACAGCTGGCTGGTTCCGCCAAAAACGCGCCCACGGAGCACCGCTCGGTTCTTCCGGGAACAGAAGGGTGGCCCAGATTCGAGAGGGGGAAGTAACTGTCGTCTCTCTAGGGCAGAAGTCACACGCTGGCTGGCCCCACGGTAAGTGGTGTCAAAAACGCAAAGTGAAGATTTTGTATAGTGCACCAGATCCCTGACGGCTCTTGAAAACAGAAACGTAAAAGTACTGAATCTGTGTCCCCTCACAGTGACAACCGGCTGGAGCTGAATGCCCTCGGGCGGTTTCTCTGCTCTGCCACCAACCTGAACAACCCCTGTGACCTTAATCAGTCCGGATGTGTGCGTTTAGGGAACCCGCTGGGAGGCATTTGTGATTTTGACTGCTGCTTTAGCCCGGGTACCTCCGTATTCTGTGTGGGTGACGGGTCCCTGACAACAGGTGTCCCCTGCTGCTGATGTCAGGCACTCCTTGCGTTGCTCAGTGCTCATCACAGTCATGCCAGGGGCTTGCCCGATGCGGTGGTTTTCCATTTCAGAGATGCAAACGGTGGCGGCAACAGGCCTCACTGCTTCCCGAGAAGCCAAACTACATGGAAAAGCCCTTCTCCAAGGCAACTGAGGTCTTCGATCTATGGTGAACTCGAAACGAGTAACTCGATTTGATGAAGAAACCTTCACATCCACTGTGTTTCACGCATTTCTTGCGTTTAATGTGAACGTGCATATTATTAATGGTTCTTCCGTCACATCAATATGAAATCACATAATGACGCAATTGAGCCACGAATAACTATGTAACATAAAGACTTACACAGTAGCAACCTAATAAGTACGCTATTAGCAGGCAAAAGGCAACTGTCATTCAAATCATGGGGCTAACCTATTACACTGTATCTGATATACCTTGAGCTGAGAACCTGGAATTCATTTTAGTTACTGTGTGACTTTTAGTCCTAGGAAGAAGGAGCTGTACATTGGTTCTTTGTTAAAAGCTCGGGTGGGAGAGGTAAGACACCTAGCAAAGGTAAGTGTACGTATAGGCAAGGTGCTTCCTGTATATTGAAAATTTAAGCATTTGAATATGCACTTAACTTGTCCTGTGCTTGTTTGGTCTTTTTTGCTCGAATGGTCTCTGCTTCTGTGTTTTTAGATTCTTTGTGGGAGAGTTGCCAGAAATTTTGAGCTTGACAGGGATGCCATTCACATTTCCGTCCTTCCTAAACGCCAGTCGGTTGATAGTGGAGTCTTAGGAAAGATAAAGCAGTGCTTTCTTGTCGGGTAATAATATCCATTCCAACAAAGTTAGACGTGGGGACTACAAAATCTTGGAGTAGCAACTCTTGTGTCAACTAGACTAGCGGTGTTCGAACAGCCTGTAGAAACAACCAACACCCACACTGTAAATAGCATATAAAGAAAGAATTTTCTTTGGAGTCAAGTCTTAATAATCAGCCATTGTTGCATCTTCCTAAGTAAACAGCAGAGGGAGGCACTTAGGCTGGGTCTACCCTTGCCAAGGAGGGGGTGGGTGGGTTATGGGCATGAGTGGGAGGGCAGGGGTAAACTTAGATACCCCTGTCTTCCCCTATAGTCCATGCCAACTTTTCCTGGAGATTAAAAAGGATCAGAAAAGGTATGAAAGGAATAAAAGTACAGACCTGTCTGCTAATAATTCACTCATTCTTGAAGGAGGCACGCCAGTGGTTGGTCTTTAAAACTTTCAACCCCTCAGACCCCGAGATGATGCATTAACCACAAACTCTCTGCCTTCTACCAAATCATGTCTGTGGGGCAAGTTATGTCCTGACAGCAATTTGAAGATGCTACAGTGGGGATGCTGTTGGCAGAGACTCTGCAATCTCTGGTTGATGAAAACTGGCACCAGGGTGGCCTGTTCAAATTTGACCTTGACTGGGAGCCAGAGGAAATCGGGGGTGAGGATTTTCAAGAATAACAGCCTCTGGATAGAACTAAGAAGAGTCTGTTGCAGATAGCCAGGCTGGTGGTTGGCTTTGAACCCCGGCTTGGCCACCTACCGGACCCCTGGAAAGATGCATATTTTTTTTTCCAAGCCAGTTTCTTCATCTGGAAGTTGGGTATAGTAATTTTATTTCTGTTAGGAGAATCAGATGAGATTGTCTATTAGAAGCCTTGGACAATTCTTGGCACTTAGCAAGCTATTAATAAATATTATCATTATATATTATTGTGTTATAATTAATAATACTAATAATAGTAATTACAGCAATAACAACTATGGCTCTGGAGCCAATGATGCGTACCTCCTGGGGCACTCCGCTTTTTCTAGCCCTTTGAGGGGCAGCTTTCGGAGGGCGAGATCAAATCAACATATGGAGGCAAAACTGCCAACCTCAGACGGCATCCCCACCTTCAAGTTGTCTATAGAGGGCACAGTGCTAAGTGGCATGACCCAGGCACAATACAGGTCTCTCCCCAGGAGCCTGCAGAAAGGCAACCTGGGATTCAGAACTGTTTCTTTTCCATAAACAAAGCGACGGATGTTAATTACTCTAAACAATCGTATCAGCAACAACTGCTATGAGTTAAGCTCTCCCTGGGTGCCCGGCTCTGTGCTAAGTGCTACATCTCTATTATCCCAATGTATTCCCGCGCACTCCTGGGGGGCAGGTTCTGTTACCATCCCCATTTCACAGACCCAGCAGGTGAGGTCCAGGGAGGTCAAGTAAGGCACCGAAAGTCACGTAGCTGAGTAAGTGGGAGAGCTGCGGTTCGATCCCAGGGCCGCCTCCCCACTCTGCCCAACACGAGGCCGCAGGGTGCACTCACACAGGCAAGGAACCAGGAGGCCTGGCCAGGTTCATGCACGCCCCAGGAAATACAGAGGGAAACCGGCTCCATCCATTTCTTTGCACATTTGCCTAAACGGCAGAACCAAATCTGGCGAGAAATCGGAGGGAACTGCCGGCCTCCGAACTCTGCACCCCACAGTGCTGCCTGAGTCAGGAAACAGGCCAGCACTCCCCCACTGCGGTGCGGGCCCTCTCCTGCGCCTTTCCCAGAGGCCCTCCCCAGACTTGCTCCTCCCAGCTGCAGCCCTGGCTTGCAGAGGGATGGGCAGCAATTAGGTGTGTCAGAGGAGACACCAGTCCCAGCTGGTCCTGCCTGCTCTGGCTGGAGGTACTTGGCCAAAAACCCGAGGACGGAGGGGTGGGTCCAGACCCAGCCTCCTCCTGTGTTTGCAAAAAGATGCAAAGAGAGATTTCTTTATCTGTCAGTCAGTGCTGGGCACTGGGGACATTCAGCATGCTCCCTGTCTTGATGTTTACTGCATGATTTGTCACCTAAGGAATGGACCTTTGTTTTTGATTACTGACCAATGTATGGTGATGCTGGCTTTGCAGGGCAGTTGGCCGATCTGGAGTATTTCTGGTCACATTGTTGCAAGCTGCAGCCTTTCTCCACATCCCAGAAGACAGGAGAAAAAGGAAGGAAGGATGAAGAAGGGGGCCACGTTTCGTCTCCTTTCTCATCTCTGAGCCCGAGGCTGCAGCTCCAGCCGGTGGCCCTGGGCCCGGCCTGCGCAGTCTGGACCGGGGGCTGTCCTTGCTGGGAAGGCCCCGCTCAGCCTGAACAGAGCGCCGGAGAAGGAAATGCCTGTGCTCACTCGTAAGCAATGATTTGTTGTTCTCTTGCTTCCACGAGATGTGTGACCTCAGAGGAAAACGTTCCAAGTGCGTCCGTTCTCAAGGACACACAGATCCGCACCGCCAGGTGGAGGCGTGGGGTTTGCGGTCGTCAGGAGCAGTCGCTGGCAGGCTCAGAAACCAAGGTTTGGTCGGCTCTACCTGATGCGTAGAAAACTGGGGTTTACGGGGACATCCTAGATCATCGAAGAACCACAGCGCTCGCTGAACCAGCACCAGCCACGTGTTAAGCGCTTGCTATAGCTCACCTGATTTAAAACTTAAAACAACCTTCACAGTAAACATTGTTCTCCATTTTAAAGATGAGGAAATTGAGGTACAGGAAGGTTCAATAGCGATTTCCTCCTTCAGTTTTGTATTTAACTGCTGTACCCCTGTGCCCCTCTCGAGCGCACACCGGGCAGGCCCTTGTCACCCTTGGCACGTGGTTTCACATTAATTCTGGACCCTCCTGTCTTCCTGCTACATGGTGGCCTCCTCCAGGCCAGGAGCCTGTCCCTCTTGTCTTTCAACCCCCCGAGCAAGGACTAGTACCCAGTGAATGAATGAATGATGGAACAAAGGAGGGAACTAGTCACGCTCCTGGGGTTGCGTTTGGAGCTCCGAGGAGAAGGGCCAGAGCAGCTTTCCGCCTCTGTTCTTCTCGCATCCCAGTTGTTTGCCGAAATCGGACGGGTCTTCCTTTCATTTAATTCAATGGATTCTTACAGCCCTCAGTGGGCCCTTGAACAGGGCGACAGCTGACACAGGGAACGTGACTTTGATCCCTCCTGTTTTTATCTGTTTGCTTTTTCCTGATGCCCTATTCTTTTTCTTTTGATAACAGCTTTATTAAGATGTAATAAAGTTCAGCTTTTTAAAATATTCATGTCAGCGTTTTTTTTTTTTTTTAAAGTATATTCACCAAGATGTGCAGCCATCACCACTATCTAGTTCTAGAACATTCCATCACCCCCCAAGGAAGCCCCATCCCCACGAACAGTCTCTCTCCAGCCCCTCCTTCCTCTGACTCTGGGCAAATCTGGCAAATATCCATCTACTTTTTGTTTCTATGGATTTACCTATTCTTGACATTACACATAAATGGTGATTCCCTCTGGTTTTTTTTGTTTTTTATAACCAAGATGTCTGTTGCAGAGCCCTGCTGGAGCCAAAGTTAGTCACAGGTGCGGGCCACTTACACCACTCACACATCTTTCCCTGGCGACCTGAAGCGGTCCTTCCCAGGAGCTCTCGGCTGGGACCCTGCTGCTGTGGATATTGTTCAGGTGGAGACTGTCAGGTGACTGGAGGCCATCGAGAGCCTACTGTACACTCGAGGGTCCGAGGGGGACCCTGGGATTTGTTCCAGTGCTTGGGGCAGGGCCATAATCACAGCGCAGGGCCACAATCACTCCGCCGAGACCCAGCCCCGCACACGGGGAGGGGAGAAGGAGGAACTCGAACTGGGTGTGGAACCAGCGACAGTCGGTTTGGGACCATCCTGGCCAAATGGGGCAAATTCTCACAGGATAGGTCAGAAAGGGATGTTAGGCGCCCCGTTATAGTACTGTGCTCCTGTCCTCTTTCCGAGAGCATCAGGAAAGGATCACTTGAGATCAATGTCAACTCCATTTAGCTGCTTTCCAAATGACAAAGCCAAAAAAAAGACCACTTGAAGTATTTGAGGGGAGCCCTTTTAAAGAGATTTTATTGCAGAGTTACATCTGCGCATTTCAATAAATCTACATTACCCTTGGTATCTCGGCGTCCTCTGGGAGAGGAAAGCCTATCAGTAGAAAGTAATGATTTTGGGTTTTTCAATTGCCCTAAGGATCTTGACAATGCTATTAAGACCCATGCTCTCCCCATCGAGAAGTTTAGGAGTGAAATTATTAATACGCCCAGACATTATGTTGATTGTTACGCTGTAGCAGAAAATACTCTCTGTTATTTGAGCTGCATTATCACTTTCCAAGCAGAGAATTGCATCAAAAATTTAAACTCCTCTCATTCCGGCTCATCGCATAGCTTTTCAAGGTCTTATTGTAAAATAGGCTGGGCAAAATTTGGATATTTCCCTACCCATGAAAAGTAATATGTTTTTCAAAGACCAGGCTATACAGATAGATACATTTCTTTTTCTGAAAAAATAAAACTCGAAGAGGGATTTTCTTCCATCAAAATGTCATTCTTCAGCTCTTTAGGTTTTCCACGGGGGTGGAATGCATACTTTCTCTTACTTTCTTTGCGATGGTCACAACGCTTTTCCCTGAATACAGGAAGAGAATCAAAACAAAGAGAAAAGCTGATTTTGATTTCAGATTGAGCCTCCGATGAGCAGGCTGATGGGCACAGCTCTGATGCCCACCATTCATCAGTACCACGCCCACCCGTGAAACGGCAAGTGCAGAATAAAGGTTCCCGGAGCATTTTCACTTCAAAGCTCAGCAGAATTGCTTACTGTCTGGCTGACCTTTCCCCCAAACCTCTCATGGCCTGTGACTTAGAGCGCAAGGGGACAAAAGTGTCTCCATACTAGGTAAACAGAAGTCAGCTGAATGTCAGACCTTAAACTGTATCTGGTTTCATGTCAGGTGACCGCTGATGTAACGGGATGTAGCGGGGTCCTGCTGGAGATATTTTCAGGATGCCCTTTCTGCCTCCAAAACACACATGCACGCGTGCACACAGGCACGTACACACACAGGCATGCGCACACACGTGCAGTCAGGTAATTACCCAAGAAAACAAATATCTGACACCTTCCTGAGGAAGCCTGCCCAGGAATACAAGCTGCCTTACTACTGGGGAGCGCCCTTTGGGTTTAATTCCTAATTGTTTCGTGGTTTCTTTCAAAGCCATCTTAGAGTTGCTTTGCATCTCTCAAATAAAGTGGATCAGACATTGCTCCTGGCCCTTCTTCTCAAGTAGCGTGAACCCAGGGGTACCCAGTGCTAAGCAGGGAAAGATGAGAAAATCCATCCCCCCGAACTCCCCACCCACAAGTGGTTAATAACCATTCCTACCTGGTAAAGAAAGTTAAATGAGATAGTATATTTAAAGTGGAAGTGCTTAGAAAATGCATTACAAACAGAAAGCAGTTGGGAAATGTCATTTATTTCAGCCTAAATAAGCTAATTCTTTCTCACAGTGGTGAAGAGAGGAATAAAGAGGCCCTGAGATTCAGGGATTATTAATTTAATGACTCGGAAAACTTCCTGTTGCCAGATATGTTAAAGGTAAATAGCACCATTAAGAATAAGGGTTCCTTTGTCCTACTAATGAGTTACAGGAGCTTTGGGTCTTGCAGAATATAAAAATAATCAGTGCTCTTTCTTTTCACCTTTTGCAACTTAAACACACTGAAATAAAACCATCTGATGGTGGGCCATTTGAAAGGCCTTATAGTCGCTTTTTTGCCTCTTATAAATTTTCTTATTCCCTATGAAAATCAGTATGCAGAAGGCCCGGGTGTTGCCGAGTCCTGGTGTTCCTAACATTGGCCCCATTTGCATGACAAGCCTATGGTCAAGTCCAGGCTTGGAAGATTATTTTGCTCACGCTGGTTCATGAGCCCGGCAGATTGCTCTAGCATTGCAATTCACCATCCAACAATGCACCCAGGTCCGGAGTTATTCATCACGTTTCGATGGTTTAAGTCATGAATTAGCCATTTGTTTCTCAGGGCTTCTGGGGTTACCGAAATTTTCTGGTATTTATCATCTCAAATGGGATCATTCTTAATCCCATAACAGAGGAAGTGAGTCATCTCTCTCGTGAAATAATCAGATTTGGCGCAGAAAATAATTTCTATCTCTGACACTGTGTATCTGACACTTTAACAGTGGGGTCTGGGAAGGCTTCTCAATAAGACGATATTTGATCAGAGACCTGAAGGAAGTACAGAGAGAGCCATCCCAGTGTCTGGGGAACAGGCTTCCAGGCAGCGGGAACAGCGAGAACAAAGGCACTTTAAATCTGGGATACGTAACAGGGACGGGCCAGAACATCGCCTCGCTTGGTCTCTTCCATTCAGTGTCAAGCCTAGTTCTCAGTGAACACATTGAAATCCATAGGAAAGGCCCAGATCCTCACTTGCCTTTGCGGGATCTGAGACTGAGCCAAGCAGGCTTCTGTCTCAGGGCCTTTGCACTTGCCACACCCGTGGCCTGAGGATACAGATAACCCAGTGGCTCACTCCTTCAACACAGGCAGGTCTCAGCTCAAATGTCACCTTTGAAGACACCTCTGCCCAGACAACCTCAGCAGTCTCGTCCCCCTTACTATGCTTTCTTTTTCTCGAAAGCACACCTCATCACGTTGTTAAAAAGTCTCTCTGCCCCAGAAAGTGAGCACCTCGAAGGCAACGATGCTGTTTTACTCTCTGCTGAATCCTTGGCTTGGAAAACTTAGCAAACATGGGAAGGGTTACCACATCAGTGAATTGATTACATTTTGAGAAGAATGGCGAGTACAAAGGAGTCGAAGGGACGTCCACGTTCTCACAGAAACGAACGTTTTTCAAAGGGGCTGTTGCATGGTGTCACTGGAGACAAATCTCAAAAGCTTGAACCTGACCGAGGTTTAAGAAACAAAAGTGTTGTGGGCTTCCTTGCCAAAACACAGCTCTAATAGCTCCTGCAAACTGTAGCCATTTTTTTTTTCTCTTTCTGCAGCAACCGAAACAGGACAACAGATGCCTTGCGAGCAGAAATCCCCACAGATGGCAGAGGCCTCTGACACACCCCAAGAGGGAACAGACATGTTTTATTTCCAAACTCTGACTCACAGGATCTCTGGTGGCTCCCTGTGCACCTGAAAATGTTTGCTTTCCATCACGAATCTGCTGTGTTAAAGAATCTCTGCTTCAGGCCACTGGCTCACCTGAGCAGGGCGAATCCGGGTTCGTCCGTGTACAGCTGGTGATACAGAAAGCAATCGGATGTGGCAAAGAAGAAGGTAGTTTTGCACAGTTTGCAAATCAAGAGCAAGATATACAGAGTTCCTCCTCCTGCAGAAAGACTTCTTAGATCGGATCGGGTGGAGGTCACCTCACTCTAAGCCGGACAAGCACAAGACATTTGATGGACTCCGTCCTGGGACTAACGATTGAGTTCACACTGGTTCTTTATATAGTGAAGAACTCCACTTGGCCATATTTAGCCTATTAAAGCTCCATAAACCTCTCTAAATTATACATGGCATACAGTTGGAACGAGTTTTCATCCTACAGGTTCTCTTTGTACAGAGCCCAGCAATGCCACTTGATAAAGCGTTTCCTGTTTTCCAGGAGAACTCCAAACACGTGGCACCTCTTTCCACACAATTTCTTTTGCCTACTCTCCAATTAAATTCCCCACACAAGACCAGGGACACACGGACCCAGTTCCCTATGGCAAACGATTTCCAATCATTTGCTGGTTCATTCCTTCACGCATGTCTTCACTGGCTCATGGGCTCGTTCATTCGACTACTAACTATTGAGCATCTTTGCTGGGTCCTATGGATTTTTGAGGTTATAGAGTCTCTGGCCTCTAGGAAGGCAAAGAAAGAGTCATATCTGATGTTGACCTTTTTGTTGAGCTACATAGTTTCCACTCGTTCTCCCCCTTGTGGTTGTTCACTATCAAAATGCTTGACTTTTCCATGTATGTTTTCATTTGTGTTTCAGCTCATGGATACAAATTTTGTAAGGGCCATTATGACTTATTGCTCTGAAAAATGTTCGTATGTGCGCATCATGAAGCTAAACAGGAATGTTTCCCCGGCGCCCTCCACCTGTCTTCTATCTCAAGGCTAACTCACTGTTCTGTTGGGTCTGCATTCATGCTCGCCCCAGTGCACAAGGATTTTTGCTGGCGTACCATTAAAAGGATGCTCTATGGCACGCAGAGAAATCCACGCAGATGTTCATCATCACCTGTGGAAACTATAGCCTTTTGCTTCACTTGGGTTTTCAACGGAATGTGGTATTGATCACCTCTTCCCTGGTTAATTCTAGATAGCAGAGCATGGCCAAGCGCAGTCCCCAAGTATGCACACGGAGTACATGTGCCGTATCGCTTTCCTCGATACGTTCAGACTTGGAATTCCCACTCTGGGTTCTGAAGCAGCCGCGGGACTCACATGGCCTTGGGGTGCTCTGTGGACACTTCCAGCGGAGGAGATACTGGGTTCATAGAGTGGGAGATACGAAAAGGTGTCACCACTTGAGTTTGTTCTGACTGCCTGCGCGTCTCCAAGTCCCCTGAGCATCGTCACCCTGACCCCACGCACAATGTAAAGACCCATTATTTATGTGTTTTCCTAATTAAAACACATGTAGTCTGCACCAAAGAAGAAACCATAAATAGAATTGAGAAAAGTACGCAAACACACTTTATGCTTCTTTTAAAAAAGATTTAACTGACAGAAAATTTAAGGGCTGTCTTAAAGGGTTCTAAAAAAAGAAATATGACCTATGAAATTAACCAGAAGCAGCGTGTATTATGCTAGAACATATTTTTTTTAGTTATTATTTTACTAATGAGAGAGAGACAGAGAGATATTTGTTGTTCCACTTATTTATGCATTCATTGGTTGATTCTTGTATGTGCCCTGACCAGGGATCAAACCCACAACCTTGTGTATCAGGATGATGCTCCAACCAACTGAGCTACCCAGCCAGGGCTAGAACAGAGTTTTTTGTTTGTTTGTTTGTTTTTTTTCAAAGAAGAGCTATGACTGAGGTCAATGGTCAGGATTAGCAGGGCCAAACCGCCCTGGGGTTTGGTGCTGAAAGATGGAAGTGATTCTCCTGAGTCCTAATTTGGAAGTTGAGTTATGACCTCAAGAACTTTATTGCGCTGTGTTTTTTTTTTTTTTAAATATATTTTTAAATTGATTTTTAGAGAAAGAAGAAGGGAGTGAGGAAGGAAGAGGGAGAGAGAGAAACATTGATTAGCTGCCTCCTGCACATCCCCTACTGGGGATCAAGCCCACAACCCTGGCATGTGCTCTGACCAGGAATCGAACTGGTGACCTTTCAGTGCACAGGAGGACACCGAATCAACTGAGCCATGCCAGCCAGGCCTAGAACGTACTTTTGAGAGACATGAACTCTAATCAAAATACCACAGTAGTAACGCTCACGCATTGGGGCGGGAACACTAATGGCACAGTCACGCTGGAAAACGGTTTGCCAGTTTCCCACAACGTTACACTTATCACACCACCTGATAACTCCAATCCTAGCTTTTCACCCTAAAGGAAACAAAAACGTATGTTCACCCAACAACTACATGTGAAAATTTATAGCAGCTTGATTCATAATCACCCAAAACCAGAGACAACCCAGAAGCCCTACAACAAGTGAATGTTTAAACTAAGTGGGGTAACCTGTACGATGGAATACTACGCAGCCATGAAAAGGCCAACTATAGATACATGCAACAGAGTGGACACATCTCATAGGCACCATGCTGAACGAAAAATCCCTTTCGAAGGTTACATACCGCATGATTCCATTCACAGGACATTCTGAAACAGACAAAATGGTGGCGACTAAGAACAGATCATTCATTGGCTGCCGCGGAGTGGGGCTGGGAGAGGGTGTGACTCTGGAAGAAGAGCACGGGGGAGGTTTTGAAGGAGACAGAGCTGTTCTGTGTCACGACGGTGGTGGTGGCTACACGATCTATACATGTGCTAAGATTCACAAAACTGAACACAATAAAGGCAATTTGACTGTGTGATAGTTTAAAAATATCTAATAAAAAACTAAACCCTTTGATGCATTCAAAGAATAGGACAGAGTTATTGGGTGTTGATGGGGGAAGAAAGAGCAGGAGCCATTTCAGGGAGAGAAATGAGGCCATTCTCTCAAAAACACGGAGCACACCAACCCCTACACTTGGAAATCTGTTTTTTATTTTAAAAATAAAAAATACTGTCCGGCTGGTGTGGCTCAGTGGTTGAGCGTCGACCCATGCACCAAGAGGTTACCGGTTTGATTCTCGGTCAGGGCACATGCCCAGGTTGAGGGCCCGATCCCCAGTGGGGGGCATGCAGGAGGCCAATCGATGTTCTCTCTCATCCATGTTTCTATCTCTCTTTCTCTCACTTCCTCTCTCTCTAGAATCAATAAAGGAAAAAAAAAAAATAAAAAATAGAAAAAGCACACTGGAAGAAAAACAAAAATGGGATCGACATGTGTGTGAAAGTCCCATCAGCACGTGGCTAACGGTTGTTGTATTTCAGTTAATTTGCAGGACGCTCGCTGACGCCCACGGACCCGTCGGAGGGTGCCTAAGAACCGGCCGCGTGGAAGGAGAAGGAGCGGCTCTGCCACACGACGCTGCCGGCTTCTCTCCTGACACTCGGCGCAATCCATAACCTCGTAGAAACATTAACAGCACTACATTATTCATCACAATGAGATTATTAGTTGATGGGAAACAAATCACAGAGCTTCGCAAGCTGCTCGACTTCCTGGCTGCTCGCGAGGCAATTTTTCATGAATGGAAATTGCTACCCAGGAAGAGAAACTTCCGCTTGTCTTGTGAAATTTCCAGCGGCAGAAGGGGTCGATTCCGGGAGCGAAATAGTGCACTCTGACAAAAGAAGGAACAGGCCCTGGCCGGGGAGCTCAGTTGGTGGGAGCACCGTCCCGATACGCCAAGGTTGCGGGTTCGATCCCCAGTCAGGGCACATACAAGAACCAACCAATGAATGCATAAGTAAGTGGAACAACACATGGATGTTTCTCTCTCTCTCCCCTTCCTCTCTCTCTCTAAAATCAATCAATAAAAATATAACTAAAAGAAGAAACAAAGTTTAAAAAAGGTTTAGAAAGCACGGCTAAGGGCGCTCAGCATGTCAGGTGGAGATATAGGCCACGAGCAGGAGAAATGGAGAAATCTTTCTGTTTTGCTGGACGTGACGGCAGAGCTCTGCACGAGGCCACGGACTTACGGGAAAGGCACTTTGGGGGTGCGGGGCTGCCAGCAGCGCGGAGTACGGCTTGGCCAATGGCGTGGCCGTCCAGGGTGACTTGGCCTGCTCTGGGCCCTGTGCTGCGAATGGCAGCAACTAACACGCGCCTTCTCATCTTTCACATCTCACGTCCTCCCAAACACCTGCCTGAGCATGCCGCTGCCCTGCAGGGGACTCCGACTCTTCTCTGGCATGACCTCCAGGTGCCACATACAGATGCTATTTCCCCACCCGCTGCTCCTTACAGTGCTTGTCCCCTGGCCTGAGGGACTGAGCCCCAGGTCCAGGGTCGGCCACATGAAGGGGCGGGAGAGCAGCAGTAACTGCCTGCTGGTAAATGGATGAATGAAAAGGGATCTCGAGATTTCCAACGGCAACGGCCCAACCTGGGGCGACAGGTGTGGTGTCATTAGCAAAGCCGTCTGTGCAGCCCTGGCACCTGTGCCCCCTTCGTCCTGCCCTGAGCCCAGGCGGCTCCTCACTGAGGGCTGGGAACTAGCAGAAAGGAGAGCGGAGTACAGAAATCGACGCCGTCTGGGCTCGCAACAGGAGTTGTGGCTCACAAGGGCTTGTCTCAGGGAGGGGACAGGGCAGCGTGTGACAAGCGAGAAGCCTGACAGGGACCGCAGGCGCTGACCGGTAACTCAGATGCCTCATCATCACGGCTCCTCCTGGCTCTTTGCTTTCCTTGCGGTGTGTGGAGCAGCACAGGTCTCATTTCTTCTTCCCTTTCTGGGCACACCCCTTCCCTGGCCCTGTCCCTGTCCCTCAGGTGTTCTGACCCTTCCCCCCATCACTCCTGTGGCTAAAATGCCATGTATTGTTTTGATAGTTCCCGCCCCTTTTCTTTGCTTCTAGCCTCAGGGAAAGTCAATGAAAAACTCTCATTGTGCCTACCTGGATGACTCAAGGGCAGTGCGGTGGACATCCGCTGAACGTGGGACGCTAAGGCCCCAAGGTCAGCTGTTGCAGTAGCTGACCACTGAGCCAAGGACTCAAATACCGGGCCCCGGGGAGCCTGGGCTGCATGGGCCAAGGCCGGCATGGGGCTGTGTCTCGAAGGAGGACAGCCTTGGGGGTGGGGTGGGGGGCAGCAATGGGACAAGCCCCCAGTTGGAACGGCAGCCGCTCTCTCTGGTTCCCTCCCAGGGATCAATCACACTGCCAGTCTGGCGAATACCCAAAGGTATCGACGTTTCTCGTTGCTCCAGCCAAGTCCCCTCCGCCCCCGTCTCCCTCTGAAGCAGTCCTTCCCCTGTCTCACATCAGTGGCTAGACGTGTTCTCCAGAAGAAAGCATCCCTTTTCAGGTCCTTGCTTTTCAAGGGCACAACCAATGTGGTGTGTCTGCACCCTCCCTGGGTGACACTCTGGTAATAACATGGGGTGTCGTTGGAAGCCAAACAGTTTTGG
The DNA here is from genome assembly GCA_030848825.1 of Tadarida brasiliensis. NCBI lineage: Eukaryota > Metazoa > Chordata > Mammalia > Chiroptera > Molossidae > Tadarida > Tadarida brasiliensis. The sequence goes on along the minus strand of CM061259.1, from coordinate 114,712,250 downwards.
CTTTCCTCTTCCTTGGGGGGATGGGTGATGGTGACGGGGTCTGGTTTTCTGAGTGAAATGCAGTCTTTGCCGTCCACTTGCATGCCCCCTTCCTCCCACTGAAACAACGGGCCAGGGCACTGGGAACTCAGAACAGTCGGGAGTTTACCGTGCAATCTACTGTCACATTACGTGGGCAGGTTTTTACTAGGAAGCAGCCTTTCCCAACCTAACCAAACCAAGTGGTCCAGGAGTAACGTGTCTCAGCTCAGCCTGGTTCCTAGAAGTGGTTTGATCCTTGCAGATCCACGAGCACGTTCTGCAAGGTGCAATTACAGAGGTGTTCGCCGTATTTATGCTTCCTGCGGTCTCCCTGAGTGCTCTGTGTGTGTCGGATTCATTTTCCCACTTAATCATAAACAATGCCGAGAAGAACTTTAATACCAGTAGCTAACTTATTTGAGCGATCATTTTGTGCTGGGTTCTGTATTAAGAACTTTCCTTACTTAACGCAGAACAATATGTGATAATAAGATGTTTACCTACTTAACACAGAATATGACCATGTAAGTAAGATCATCGTATTTAGCCTTCCCAGTGAACCTAAGGGAAGGTGCCCATTGTACAGATCAGGAGACTGAGGTTCAGAGAGGTTAAGTCACTTGCCTTGGTTCACACAGCCGGGAGGGGAGAACCAGCCCAGGCCATCGGCGGCTACAGCCCTTGCTTGGCATGCTAGGTGTCTTTTATTCCACATTATTCGCATATGAGGGGGTCCAAATGAGTGACTTTCCAGACAAGCAAAACTTACTGTCTGTAAGTGCCTGGGTATTTTAATTTTAACCATGATGCATGGATCTAATAATTTGAAATTGGAAGCTAAATTTGGCTGCATTTTTTAAAGAGAGCATAATGAGCATAATTCAACATTTAATTGATGACTGAAAACCTATTAAGAGCAAACATAATTGTGCTCTGCCGTCATGTAGCTCTGTCTCTCCTCTCATTTACTCTGCCTCCTTCCCTGAGGTCCGGCTGGCAGGTGTCAATCTTGGGGGTCGCTCCTGGCCCGGCTGCTCTGCTCTCAACCATCACCCATCCCCCTTCTGTGCTGCTGTCCGTCCCTTCAGTTCTGATTTTTAAAAAGTGATTCTATTGATTAAAAATTGCATGTTTAAGAAAGAACAAATAAGACCCTAGATAAAGGGCTAATGAACTACAGAGAAAGGTCTCTCTCCAAGCAATTTTGAGAACTTCAGAAGGCATCGTAAACACTAATTTCTCAACTTGGGGTTACAGTCTAGAAAGCCGAAGCCGCCGAGGGCCTGTCAAGAACACACACTGTGTTCCGAATCCTTATGTCACTGGTTTCCGTACAGGATGCTGTTTTCCCAGCCGGAATATAACACTGGAGAGCGGAGGTCGCTGTATATTTGGAAAATGACAGTTGCCAGCGCTTAGGCCAGGCCTGTAAAGGTAAGAACTCCCCTCCAAGAACGCACACTTGCGCTCTTTTCAGTACAGTGTGGATGCTGCTAAGCGTAACGGAACAAGGGCCATGTGCCTTGGCCTTGAGATTGGCACACTACGGACCACAAGTCATATTGAGCCTCTGAGCTAAGAGTGTTTTGCACATTTTTGAAAGCAAAAAAGAACATGCAATAGAGATCGTATGTGGTTCACACGTGAAGCCAAAAATATTTACTATCTGGACCTTTACAGAAAATAATTTGCTAACCTCTGGACTAGTGGATGAGGGAAGGCTTCCTGGAGGAAGAGGTACATGAGCTGTCTCATTTGAAAAGCAGTAGGGTCTACTTCCGTCTTCCATGCATAGGTGTTTGTTTATTGTATGTGCATGATATTTGTTTGAATGAAGAGATGATGAGATGAACAGGCACGACTGGTAGGTTCAAATAGTTTGGATCACAGACTATGGTTCTGGCTTATTCCGCTGGGCTGATACCTCAAGCAAACACTCTCTCTCTAATGAGGCACATTCACCTCAGCGCCTTGGAGAAACAACGGAGAAAAAATAAAACATAAAGCAAAGACACACTCAAATTTCCCTTCTCAGTTTCCACATTACATCCAATAAATCTATACATGATTGAGACATTCAAATATGAAATCAGGGCGACGGACAAGCTGCTAAATGTCTCAGAAATTACCCTCACAGAAGTCAGCACTCCCTTCCCCCCCCCCCCTTGGCAATTACCTCCCTACCTGTACCTGTTCACCTAGGCAGCTCCGCACAAATGAGGGGGAAATCAGCAAACATTTTTCTTCTCTGGTGTTGTATAGCTCACCTACTATTTGGGCTTCATTGAAACAGAAATGTCACGCTGCTACCTTAGAACAGTCATAGAGTTTGAACTAAAAAACACAGTAGCCGATGCCCTAAACAGAATGTAGGGGGATGTAGATTCCATCTCGGAAAGAGTTAAATCAGAGGCAGTCTCAAAACAGCGATTCATCTGTGATGGGAAAGGCAGAAAAGCCCAAGACTTCCTTCCAACCACAGTCGAAACCCAAGTTAAACAATCCAGCTCTTTCTGAAGCAATTAGCAGTATGTATTATTTCCCGACACTCATGAACAGAATCATTTTGAAAACCAGGGCTCTTGACATGTTTCGCTATCAAATCAATTACTTTTAAAAGCAAGGAGCTCATTCTCCACCCCAGGACCATATGACCCACCACCTGCCTGTTCCAAGAGATGGTTCATGTTTTGTTTTTATTTTTAAATGGGGTTTTTAATGGGATTGGGGTGTGCTCCCTTCTGGTATTATGGGCGCATTTCTGCAGGAAGTAATTTCAAACTCATCCCTGCACTTCCGTGACCCTTAAGTGGCCCAGTTCACAAGCATTCTGTGTCAACACCATCAGGAAACCTTCATCTCCTGGTAGGAATTAAGCTTTCCAAACCTGATACGATCTTAATGATCAGAAGTGCATTCTCGCCCACATTCAATCTCTGACATCATAATAAACGACGGTAGCTCCATTTCAGATGAGAAAAAGCTGATTCAGGGAGATACTGTATCTCTCTGTTTGCATAGCAGGAATCAGGCCTGACTTTATTTTCTTAGAGATGCTTCATGGATAACACGTTCATTTTCATCAAAGGCAAGCAATCTGAACGTTGCTCTCGCTGGAGACGGTCAGGCTAGCAGGGGACCTGGACTGATGACAAATGGCAATGCTTTCCAAGGGGCCAAAGGGGCTATTTTATTTCCAGAACAAGTGGTGTAAGGCACGGTCAGGATGGTGCTGTATTACTTTGGGATTGTTTGCTTTTTGCAGAAAACAAAGGGAAATAAGGCCCCCGGCTGAGGCCGGCGCTGGCCAGGTTGTAAGCATCATGGAAAGAAATGACGCACGTATCTCTCTGTAAGGGTCTCCAACCGGGCATTTTCTACCAAAGCAACACTGTAACTTTTCCTGGCCACTCTAATCGTCATTTAATGAATTTCCAGTTTGGGTTCATTAATGACACCTTAAAAAGAAATCATGCTTTCTTTCCCCCCCCCCCAAAAAAAAAATGTTTGTGCTTTAGGAATGACCTACTCACTGTTAAAAACTAAGTATATTATAAAAAATTTGAAAAGCTAAAGTAATTACAATTAAACCATGAGTCAATTGTCAACAAACATAAAAGTTAGGAGTTTTGGAGCAAGCCTAGCATCCATACCGAAAAAACAAACATTTCCTTTAAGGCTGTGGATTCGATCCCCAGTCAGGGCACGGACAAGAATCAATCAATGAACGCATAAATAAGCGGAACAAGAAATCGATGCTCCCCCCTCTCTCTAAAAATCAATACAAATAAAAATGAAAACCAACAAAAAACACCTTCCACCTTCTCGTGAACCCTTCATACAGTGTCGCTCACTTATCTGTTCCTCCAACAAACTGAAAATTGGGTGTCTACGCATCTATCAGCACCCTGATCCAAATTAATCGTTGAGAAATCTGTCCTTGTGGGCTGTGTCTCAGGTCACGCCAAGCCTGCCACTTCAGTTACCTCTGAAAAAGCCTCCTCTATCTGAGATAGGCCAAACCCAATTGATCTTTGTAGGTCTCTGGTCTTCTCTGGAAGAAAGTAAAAAATTGCTATTTCCCCAGAGCACAGTAAAGAGATCTGAGCATGCCTCTTCTTTAAGCAATAACCATTAATATGGGTTCCGCTTGTACCAGACATCTGTAATGCTTTGGGCTGTATTTCCTGGCACGATAACTGTGTTGTCTTGAGAGCCCGAGACGACAGAAGGCAGAGCGGCAGAGCTGAACTGCGCGCGGTGCTCCTATCTGAGGGACAACACTCTTATCTTGCAGGAAAACATAGCCCTGAGCCACAAAGAACGTTTCAGAAATCTTCCCCCCACCAACTTGGTCAGTCTCTACTCCGGCTTGTGGCCCGTGGCTGAGTTTGATTGGAGTCCACTCTCCCATGTAAGGATTCTAAGGGATCTGAAATAAGATCACGGGAGGACCTCTCTCAGACTCCTCCAGGTCCAGACCCCAACTTCTTTGACAGCCTATGGGCAATCTTGCCCGACCGTGAACCGGAAACCATGCTTAAGTCAACAGAGCATCTCTGAACCTGGGCCTGAGGGTGATGCTAAGAACAGTGGTGTCTGAGATTTACGCCCCACCCTTGAGGAGTCTCGCGCTCAGTAGGTGAGACAGACAATTTTAACACAACATGAGGCGTGGCTGGAAAGGGGGGTGTTCTGAAAATGTCTTTCTGTGATAACATGACAAAAATGCATAGGCGTTTGCATGGATCAGAGTTTTCTAGAGCAGAGCAATGGCGTCGGCGATCGAGGCAGGCTCGAGCATCCTCCAATGCTCTCAAATGCTCTCAGAAAGTCTAGGAATTCCTCTGCCCTCCTTCACACATTCGCCCAACACACGTTTGGTGCCTCTTATGCGCCTGGGCAGATACAGGCACATCGCCTACCTTCCGTTATCACCGAATAATTACACCGCTCTTCCCTTTATCAAATGTCATAAAGCTCTAGCTATCTGTCTAAAAATCTCTCTCTGACAACTCTGCTATGGTGTCTGGGATTACTTTAGGAATTTCCTTTATGGACCTAGAGGAAATAAATGCCTTCATACCAGGTTAAAGCTTCATGGCATCTGATTAATCTAATCATCACCCAGTGTCTTACCGAGGCTCAGGGTCCGGAGGGGCTGAGGAACAGAACGGTAAGTTCTGACGTTGGAGTGAGAATGAGGTGGAGACCACAGGCATTTTAAGGGGTTCTTAGAAAAGGTAAGGACACGCTAACAGAACAAACGAGAAGAGACAATTTTCCATACTTGTTTCAGATTCTTACTATGCTTCTTCCCCTAGGAGAAGGAGGAAGAGGAGGAGAAGGAGAAGGAAGAGAAGGAGGAAGTTGTCTGGCTTTGATTAATTGACTTTCCTTTCTTCCAAATGAAATAAATCGTATCAAGCCACCTCCTGGACATCCCTGGGCATACTGGGATGAGGTTGCTGCTATCCTTGCCAAAAGCAGCAGTCCGCCTTCCTCAGGTACACCTTGGTGTTTGTGGTTGAGAACATCAGCCTACTGGAGCAGAGGCTCTGCTAAGGCAGAGTCCACGAGGCCAGGTGACTGCAGAGTGGTGCGGGCGGGCGCCAGGAGACAGGCCACCGATGGAGACACAAGGAAGGCATCCCGCAGCCCAGGCAAGCCATGGCAGGCCACAGCAACCTCATTCCCGATGAACCTCCTCGTTCTCAGGTCTGTCCAAGCCAGAGCAGCCTTCCCGGGGGATTTGAATGATGAAATAAAACACCCTAAAACTAGGTTCTGATACTGCATGCATCACTTGCTATGCTCAAATGCAAACTATTTGCTTAAGGAGGCATTCTGCCCTCCCTGCGCTCAGCACACACGAGGAAGCCCTCTGCACGGACTGGGGGAAAAAAGAATTGATTGATGCACTTAAGGCCCCCAGGGGAGTGCCATGAAGCCAGCTGGTGTCCCTGCATCCAGGAGACTACATTAGCACTATGGCATCACCCGTGACTTTGCAGAATCACATGTGACTGACGTCTCCTCCGACTCAGCGGCACGGAGATGTCACAGGCACCATGTGTTCTTCCATGGAATGTTCAGGATAGGGGTTCCCTGGATGGCATGGCACCTGTGGGATCCCCAGACATTGGGAAGAACTAGGCAGTGGCAGAGATTGTTCACCTTCGAGTGATCAAGTCGGCCCCACTGAAGAAGTGGGTGTTTAATCATGAGTGCGCAAAGCAAAAATCAAAACAAAAAACGGAGACCTCAAATCAAATTACATTTAAAAACCCTTCAAATCCCCTTCTCTCTCTCTCTCTCCTTCCCGTAAAAACGTGCACACCTACATACACACACAGACACAGTGGATCACCTACAAGAAGACAGAATTGAAACCCCAAGCTGTTAATACCAAATGTCTGTCGTTTTGTCCCGCCAGGGGTAACTGACATCTGACAGAGCAACGGCACAGTATCACGGGTTCGACAATGACACGGTCGAGACAGAACACTGCCTTCGCCAAGAGCACCTTTCATATCTTCTGTTACAGCCACGCCTACATCCTTCCACCCTCCTTTAAAAAAATCGAGATGAACTGGACACACACAAATCTTAAGCACACAATTTGGAAAATGCTAACAAGCATCGACACCCATGTAACCGTCAGCTCTCTCAAGATACAGACTACATCCATCACCCCGGAGAGTTCCCCCATGCCCTTTCCCAGGCCGTGCCCCAACCCTCTGGTCATCTGATGATTTCCATCACCGTCCATGAGTTAGTTCTGCATGTTCTGAACTTAGAGAGAGCGACAGGAAGCACGGGTTGGCATCTGCCTTCCTTAACGCTGCGCCCTGCTCCTGAGACGCGCCTGTGCTGTGCGTCTGTCGCTCGCGTTTTGCACGGCTGAATGAGCTCCGCGGCGTGATGCTGGCGGGTGCACGGCCAGTCCTCCTGGGGGGACACTTGCTGGGTTGCCGGTTTGTCGTCACCGAGAACCAAGGCTGCCGCTAACATGTACGAGTCTACCCTCGGACACGGTTTTATTTCTTTGGGTTAACACTTAGGATTGGGATTTCTGGGTGTAGTTCTAACTGGGTAAGAAAAATGCCAAACCGTTTCCCAAAGCGATTATGCCAATCTACACCCCCGGGCCCATGGCCTGCGAGGTACGCGGCGGCCTGCCCATTTGATAGCATCAGTGTTTCTCACTGTAGCCGTGCCGGGGGGTTTGATTTCTTCCCGCGGAAGAGAGGCATGGCAGAGAGAGAGTCTGGAGGCACACTTGCAAGCCGATGTGTGGACGAGGGGCGTAGTCTGGTCTCCGTCGGCATCTAGCGGGCGACGTCAGCCGAGACACGCAACCCCAAGCTCTCCAGCTGCTTCCAAGGCGGGTGGTCCCCAACTGCACGATGACAAGCTGCCCTGGGAACTCGGTTTCCTGTGGTTCTGACACGTGCCTCCCGTGTTCTGGACGTTCATGAACATGGGACCCTGCTTCGGTTACCCTGAGTCAAAAGAAGTGTTAACCTAGGTCATGGACTCTAAATCTTTTACCGTTTTGATGCTAGTGACAGGAGAGAGGAAAATAGGCTGACGGGCCAGGCCAGCCAGGTGGACATCCTCACCTACTCTGCATGCTCCTGTCGAGAAAAACGTCTGACCCATCCACGGGCCCCTCCTGACTCGCCGGCGTGGTTCCTGGCAAGCGCCCGCAGCCAGCAACGGAACAGAGCTGGTCCCCATGACACCGACGCGGGAGTCAGCAAGAGCGCCTCGCCTGTCATCTGAGTTCAGCTAACTGGGCCTCAGGGCCAAAACTGCACCTGATTCTGCTCACCTGTAAAGAGTGTGTCTGAAGACAGGTCAGTGACTCAAGTGGAGATGTGGACAGACACTGTCGTCAGATCCCTGAGCTGAAGTGAAGCATCTTTGCCTCTAGAAGGTGCAGCCAGGAGATAGGAAAACAGAAATAAGGAGACTCGGGACTGGTGCCGTCTGTCAGCACGCTCAGGTGGCCATGCGTACAAACACGGGTATCTCCACACAATAGGCATGATTATAGAGCTTTAAGATAGAGTTTCGCCCGGCCAGTATTGCTCAGTGGTTGAGCGTCGACCCATGCACCAAGAGGTTGCCGGTTCGGTTCCCGGTCAGGGCACATGCCCAGGCTGTGGGTCTGATCCCCAGCGGGGGGCATGCAGGAGGCGGCCAATCGATGTTCTCTCTCATCGATGTTTCTATCTCTCTCTCCCTCCTCTCCCTTCTGCTCTCTCTAAAATCTATAAAATATATATATAGAGAGAGAGTTTCACACAGGCTTTATTCTGGCATCTCTCTGCTTCCCAGTCACACCTCATGTCTCTGTAGATGCACACAGACCCTGAGAAAGTCTGATGGAGAGAGAATGGCCAGCAAAGAGAGAGTCGTGGGTGACAGCATGGTCCGGTAGGAAACCCGGGGCTTCCCATCTGAGAGTTAACTCCAAACCTCCCACTTACAAGCCATAGGGGGGAAGTATTGACCAGATGCAGGGCCCCGATGTCCTCATCTGTAAGATGGAAGTGACGGCACTAATTTTACATGGCTTCCAGGAGAAACAAACAAGCAAATACCTGCAGAAGTAATTTATTATGCAGCCTGAAACTCTATTAGGACTCAACAGCAGGCCGAACCTAGCAACAGACTCTGTGAGGGACATAATTCTGGTCTGAATTCATCCAAGCTGTCTCTCTACCTCTCTGGCAGAGGTTTAGAGATCATATAAGTAATTTAAATTCTTTATGCATCAATTAATCCCATTTCTCTTCAGACGCAAACCAGGCTGTTGGAGAAAAGGTGGCTGGTAGACCGGGTAGTGTCCTCACATCACGGATTAGAGCTGGGGGACATTCCACACCCTCTTCATACAGCTTTGGCTGGCATGTAAGAGACGGGCGTGGGTGGGGGATGCAGTGGGTGGGGGATGCATCTAAAATGTCTTAAACCTCACCACCAGTTTTAATCTCCAGGTTTTTGGACATGTGAGCCATTCTTCTGTCTCCCTGTTTTTAATTTGTTCCAGGGACATGGCAGGAATACAAACCGTGATCTAGCAGGAGCAATAAACAAGGAAGCGAAATGCTCGCAGGTCTGAAGGTGGGGAGCCTGTATTCCTGCTGAGAGACTCACAGGGGCACCTCTTTTAATAAAACCTGAAAGACCATTTGCTCGCCTTTCCTTTTCTCTTTCACTGTAAAGACAGTTCTCACGCTGACTTATTTCCTTCTCAATATTCCAATCTCTCCCTCCAACATGGGTGTCCCTGTCCACTAGCAATTCTGACTAACAGGACTTGGTTGAAGCGATCACGAAGTCAGACAGACACGGTGTCCATGCCGGCACCGGTACTCACAGGCATTGGGATCGGGGGACGGTTCTGCAGTTCTGTCTTCCTTTCCTCATTTGTGAAGCAGGGATGCTACAACTTCTCAGAGGGTTGTCTTCCTGAAGGTTATGTGGGGCCAAGTGTATTACTCCCTTCGCACAGTGTCTTGTTCATAATGTTGATTCGTGTTCACCACTGCTTTTACGAATCTGCTATTCTGGTTTATTATTATTTTGTTCGTGTCCCATGGTGATTAAGCACACTTTCTGAGATATATTCAGAGCTTCCTCCTTCTCTCAGGCTGCTGGTCCACGGCACCAGGGTTTTAGTCTAGACCTGCCCTTTGCAGACTGTAACACACACATGAATCACCTCGGGATCTTGTCTGATCCGGGAAGCCTGGGGACCAGCCCGAGAAGCTGCGTTTTTCATAAGCTCCCAGGGACTGCCGATGGGCTGGTCCATGGACCGCACTTCGAGGAGCAAGGGTCTAGACTCTCCAGACAACGATGGAGAGGGGAAGTCAGTGCAGATCGTAACTAATTCTGGTCTTATCGTGCACGTCATCGATGCTGACCAGAAAACACTTTCTTTCAGAGCAAAGAGCCTTGCTGTAGTCGCTCCATCCATGCATTTCACTCCTGCGAAGGATCACCTCGTCTTCTGAGACTCAAAAATACACGGAACTGAAGTGGCCATTAATAAAAATAAATTCTCTGCTCTGTGCACAGCCAGTGAAATCCTTGCACATCCAAATGCAGCAAATATATTTCTCAATGTATGCTCCATAATTTATCACACAATTTCCCTCTCTGCTTGCTGTGGCTTATCATCGGGGCAACACCAATCGAGTAAGAGGAAGACGCTGCCAGTGATTTCTCATATTATGGTGAAATCATATATTTTCCTAGATGGCTGATTTGATACAAGACCTAAGCCCCAGTCCATAAATCTCTGGATGCTTGAGATTTGTAGTAATTTCATAGTTAATCTATAGCCTATCGATATATCATCAGCAGCTGGGAAATGATTAAGAAGGTCTTGGAAGATAAGCATGGGTGATAGCGGATAATAACCTAATTTCAAATACAGAGGACCCTGGAATGGGCAAAATAAGTCAGGTGGTTTCCCCCCCTCCCTTATATTGTTGATGATTTTGATTGAACTCCTAACTTGTAAGCGAAGCTCCTTTGGGGTGTCTCTTAGGCATTATGAATGCAGTCATGTCAATGGCACTAAATGCAAAGAAAACGGTGCCTTTCTTTGCTGGGACTTTCATTTACTTAAAGCCTTATATCCAAGTTTCGAGCTCTCCCTCGATTATTTCTCTCCTTAGAGTTGAGAACTGGCCAAGGGCTGGGTGTCAGAATACCCGTGCCCTGCAGACTGTGACTTTGCTTTCTTCCCTACTGTCCTCCCAGCACCTAGAATAATATTGACCTACTACAACTATTTTTGAGTGAGTGGATTTGGGTGGTTAATCCCCATTCATGTATTGGAAGCCACCAACAGAGTCTCTTTGAAGATAGCATTTTTGCTTTTTGTTTATTCTAGGTGCTAACTTGAACTGCTCATCTCCTCCTCCCAGCTCCTTTCCTGGCACACGGACCCATCCCAGGACAGTCCTTGGACACTCTGAGACGCAGACACCCTGACGTTCTTCTTCTTCTTCCCACCACGTTGCGAATGGAGAAAGTGTTCCCTCCTTTCGACGGGAGGGTAAGCTGCGGTCAGCATGCTCAGACCGTCAAGCCACACTTCCTATCTGCCTGGTCTCATCTGAGAAAAAGAGTGCCTTGATTTATTCCATTTCGAGTCGCCACGGTCTTGCAGGAATTTTGGAAACGCGAATAAACTCGAGACAGAAACGGTTGTGATGCTGACTCTCCCTAGGAGCCTCTGCGGGACCCATCGCCAAGGCGCTCTGCTGGGCACCCAAACATCTCCAGTTCACTTCTCGTGGTCCCTCACCACTTGCTCTCCTGTATGCTTTCTGCAAGGGGACTGCGGAACGTCAGACAGAAACACAGCTTCTTCCCAAACAAACCGCGTCCCCCTAAGTTTCAGACCAAAGCTGCTCCGGAAAGCATTTTCCTCTCGGGCCAAGGGATCACCTGCCCCCTCCCTCCGGGAATCAAGGAAACCTGAGCTCTTTTCCCTCACTTAGAATAAAAGCCCAGGAATAATGTGTCCTTAAACTATAATTTGCTTGCATTCGGTGGTTTTCTCTCCACCACCACAACAGTCTCCTATGTAAATCAGATTTATTTATTCATAGGCACTAGCATTTCATTACTTTCATCAAAACCAGTCAACTGCATTCAGCGGCTTCTGCATTCTTATAAACTAACTGGAAAAGCAATTAACATGCGCCAGCACTTTGGAGAGTGGGGAGAGGGCAAGGGACCCCACCACACTCTCCATGACACCACCTCTGTAGGCGGGTGGGGGTGCCGAGCAACCGCTCCTCTGTGTCCAGGGAGCGAGGAGAAGTGACACAGATTAAAACAAATTGTTGATCCATACCAGGGAGAAGCTGGGGAAACAATAGAAGTAAAAGCATAAATGTCAATTTGTGATGATAAAGGATACAATCTAAATGTAATATGAGAGGCCCCCAGACAAAAGCAAGAAATAGAGATTGCACATTAGCGAAGTATCAGAGTACGGGTGTAACACGTGCGTGCACGGAGTCCTGTGCTCCCAGCATATGAAAATACAAGCCGCCCGTTGCTGATTGCTCAGCAAACCCAATTATGAATTAACCGGCTACTGCAGAAATTCTCCAAAACGATGCTCATTTCAAGCTGCGCGGAAGAACATTTTGTCCCTGTGGTAACTTCACTCCCCATATCGGCTTCATTCTTCTGCCCTTTTTTCTTCTCGGTACCTACGGGCTGCACGCATGCCATGGAGACACCAAACTGCTCTGGCTGTCAGCCTAACAGTGGGTTCTGGCCAAATGCTCACTGGTCTCTTTGATAGAAAGATTAAGAGTGAGGTCGAGCTGCAAGGTCACTGTCTCGGCTTCCAAAACACTGCCACCCAACTCCCATCTTTCTCCCTGGTAGCGAGCTGAATAAGCCATGATCTGAGAATTCAGTCCTAATTACTCCGGTGTCGTTCTCGAGTCTTGCCTTGATGGTGACAAAAATCGAACGGTGGGCTCAGCTGTGGCTCCGTCTCCTCTCATCGCTGCAGCTTGATAATGTGGTAGGCAGAGCTTAGGGGAGGGGTGCCCCGCTGTCCTCCCAGACGGAGCAGCTCATTCCTGATGGCTTCAAGTGTCAGGGTGGCATGTGTCACCGGAATGGTCAGCATGATGCCATGTGGTCCAAGGAATTGGTCAGGTCTTGGAAATGCTCCAAGCTTGCTCGACACACACCCGAGACGTCTTTTCAAGGACTAGCGGTAGCTGTTTTCATTCCCCCAATACAACGCGTAGGCTTTGATACAAAAGAGAAACAGAAACAAACCCTTCTTTACCTTACAGGTGCAATGCCCGAAATGCCCACGGACACCAACGTAGGGAAAGGCAGGCTGCGTGTTGCTTCACCATTGCTGAAACTTCACTGAGTGCCATCTTTGTGCGAAATACTATCCGAAATGTTACAGATCGGTGAATGGCAGCTGTTATTGTCTTCGGTAGCCATGGATAATAATAACATTAGTCAGAGTCGTTCTAACAGCAGAATGGCACCGGGGTGGTTACAAAGAAAATTCTTCCCTTTACAAAATAATTTGTCCCAAGAGCCCCTTCCACAGAATTTCCTCACCACGTTGAAAATATTATATATCTTTAAAGTCAACTCAGCGCAATCGACACACATCGAGTCTTGATGAAGTACACGGCCACGCACCAGGCGCAGGGAGACAGACAAGCGTGAGCCGCTGGGAGACAGACGTGGGAGCGCGAACCGGGCCGGGCACTGGTCGCTTTACCTGGATTTTTATCTTTCACCCTCACCACACATTCCCCACTTTGTGGGCGAGGAACCTACGTGCAGCTGGGTGAGGCGAGCCTTTCAGGGTCACCAGCAGGCAGGTGGACGGGCTTCGTGCCCAACCAGCGAGTCACAGCCGGAGGACGGGTCTTCCTCCCCGCTGCCTCATCTCGGGGAATACTGTCCTTAGACACAGTGACTATCATGAGCACACTCCCCGCCTCGGGACACCCTGATGTTCCCAGTCCACAGATGACGAGAGTGCCACAGAGCTGCTGGGTTTACGGCATTCGGTCCCACGAGCCCCAGGGACTCCGGACCTCACCAGGGAGGGACGTAGGCCCACCCAGTTGCCCCTTTCCCTCTGCTTGGCTTCTCAGGGGATGCTGTCTAGGGCTATACCCGGGATGTGCCCGTCATCCTGGGTTCCACAGGCGACTTGTCTCGTGAGCACGTGTCTGCGTACGTTTGTCCTTCTCAGTGTCCACGTTTTAATTTAGGAGGGAGGGAAGGGGACGAGGAGAGGAGGAGGAAAAGAAATCTCCTTCGGGAGAATTCTTCCTTTCTAAGAATGGTCAGGCGTGTCCGAAGCCGGGCAGCATCACAGACGGGCCTTCCTGGGTTTGAACAGTGCGGGCACAATCATCTCCCCTTGGGAAAAGCATCTCCTCCCTACCACCCCTCAAACCACTTCCCTGCACATCCCCACGACTGGCCCTGAGTGGGACACCCGACGCAGCTCCTGGTTCAAGTGACAACGGGCGAGACCCGCAGTGCGGACAGCAGAAGCGCAGCCTGGCCGCTCCGTGGGCGGCGGAAGCGTGGCCGTGGACTTGTCTCATCCGAGGAGCTGAGCTGCGAGCCAAGGGCAGTGGACCACTGAGAATAAGTGAGGCCTCCCGTGGCTTTTCTCTCCCTTTTTTCTTTCCCTTGTTCTTTGGTTCCAGGCCCCCCTCCCGCGCAGGAAGAGCCCAGCTCTGCACACTGGCGTGGCAGCCTTTTAAAGGGAACCCTCTGCTCCTGGAGACGGCTTCCTCCGGCAGAGGCTGGGGGAGGCGGCAGGGAGGGAGGGGGTCCAGATCAAAGCCGGCTTTGAAGTGACTCTCATTTTCGGAATGTGGCGGAGAGTGCAGCACACAGTTCAGCAGGAAATTGGCTCTGGAAAGGGCTTTGTAGTGGCTCCCCGGGACCGCCGATTTCCCTGACCCCGTGGCAGAGGTGCGGGCCGAGCGGTGGGGGAGACGCGATGGCTGACTCTCACCGATCTGATTTACATTTTCACCAGCCAGGTCCTTCGGCTCCGACTCACGGAACAGAAAGGTAGTACAATAAAGTCGGAAACAGACCCTGAGGGAAACGGGGGCTCTTTCTGTGGATTCTGAGCAGGCTCCAGGACTGGACAGAAAGAGCCGGGAAGGATCTTCTGCAACGTTGTCACCTGTCAGAGTCTCAGGCGGCGCACACCCCCTGTAACAGTCCGTGCCAGGTACCGAGCACAGGGCTGGCACGCGGCAAGTGCCCTGCCCATATATGTCATTAGCGTCTTTGATCCTCCTCACAGACCAGCAAACAAGGTACTTTTTAACCCTCATGGTACAGATGGAAAAGGAGATGGTCACCTCCCCAGGGTCAGTCAGATGCAATGACAGACAGGTGAACACCCATCTCTCAGAGTCTGAACGCACCTTTCCTGCTTGTCTGCAGACTGACTCACCCAGGCCGAGCAGAGTTCACAGTCCGGTCCGCCGAGGAACAATGAATGCTTGCCAAACTAAGGCAACGCCACCTTTGAATCAGACAACATCCCGAGTCTGCTTTCCTGGGGAGAAAGGCGTCCAGAGCAGCCAGGCTTCCTTGTTAGGGCTCGGGGTGTCTCTCTCAGGGAGGCGGGAGGGCCGGAGGGTTCTCCTCGCCTGGTTTATGCCTTTAATTTCTGTTGCTGTTGCTGTTGTAAGGGGAGGGACTGGAGAGTAGGGATTAGCTGGGTAATTGGTGAATCGATCCAGGGGAACAAAAGATTTTGCTGCCTGGCCACACGCTCCGCTATCAGCAGGCAGCAGAGGCTGACCCCGGCAGGGGGCTCGGTGGTGAGCGGGGGCGGAGGGGAGAAAAGGAATTCCCCGCGGAGCAAACTTCACGGGACAGGAGGGAGAAGACACTTCCAAGAACGATTCAGACACCTTCAGGGAAAGCTCGGTGGGGATGGGAGGGTGAGATGTGAGCATCCGTCCTCAGAGACATCATCTCTCCCCTCTCTCCTTTCTCTCGACTCCCTTCTCCACTGCTGTGGACTGAAATCCCTCTCGAGCACGCTGTGTTTATTTGGGGAATTTGGGGTCCTGTGGAATTTGGGGTCTGCCTCTGTGCGCATGGATGGACATGGGGGAGCACCTTGAGGCTGGGGGTAAACCTCAGTCTCCTTCCTGCTATCTCACCATCCCAATCGGGAATGAGGGTGACCTGAAGGAAGGGGGTGGTGGGTGGAGTCATGACCCCCTAAAGATGTCCATGTCCCCATCCCCGGAACTGTGACTATGTTGGTTTACATGGTGTTATGGGTTGACCTGTGCTCCCCCACAAAAAAATATGTTGAAGTCCTAGCCCCCAACACGTCAGATGCGACTTGATTTGATAACAGGGCCGCTGCACATGTAGCTAGCTAAGATGAAGTCGTGGAGCAGGGTGGGCTCCTGTTCCAATGACTGATGTTCTTACAGAAGAACAGCCATGTGCAGACAAAGGGACATGTGGGGAGATGCCGTGTGACGGAGAAGTCAGGGACGGGAGTTGTGCGGTGTGAGCCCACAAGTTGGCTGAAGATTGAGAAAACCACCAGGGACTAGGAAGAGGCAAGGACAGAGCCCTCTACGGGTCTCGGAAAGAGCACGGTCCTACCAACATCGCGATTTTGGACTTCTGGGCTCCAGAACCATGCGACGAGAGATTCCTGTTGTTTTAAGCCACACAGTTTGTCAGTCTTTGTTATGGGCCATCAAAGGCCAAACTGATACAGATGACGAGGGGGCTGAAAGTTGCCAAGCAGGTGACTTTGAGGTGAAGACATTACCCTGGATTATCTAGGTGGGCTTGATGTAATCACAAGGGCCCTATAAACAGAAGAGAGGAGCAGGAGAGAGAGAGCTGAAGAGAAGGCCAACTGAAAAAGACTCAGCCCGGAGCTGCTGGTTTTGAAGACAGAGGAAGGGGCCACGGGCCAAGGAATGCAAGCAGCCTCTAGACCTTGGAAAAGGCAAAGAAACAGATTTTCCCCCAAAACCTCCACAAATGCAACTCTACTGACACCTTGATTTCAGCCTAAATCCATCTGACTTCCCGAATTTTAACATAACAAATGTGTGCTGTGTTAAGCCACTCAGTTGTGGTGATTTATCACAGCATCCACAGAACACGAACACAGGGGGTCCTGCTGACCTGGCACATTTAGCGAAGGAGGCATCCCCCAGGCAAGCACAACGTAGGAGAAGATGGGATAACTCCACCCTGGTGCAGCTCCCCGCCTCTCCCCTTCCCACCTTTCCAGCCCTTCAGTGTAAGCCACACAGATGATTGTCTTTTCTATGTAGATGTAACAGCATGAGTAGCAATAACAATAGCTTCTAACATTTGCTGATCGCTCACCAGATGCACGCTAGCATTGTTAGCACTTACCATACGTGACTTTTAACTCTTACAACAACCTTAGGCATTAGGTTCTGCTCATATTTCTGTTTTCCTGATGAGAAAACAGAGGCAACAGAAATGAATGACCTTGGCCTACGTTACAAAGCTGGGCAGTGGTAGGGCCTCGACTACGATGGACAGAAGTGGCAGCTGGGTGGGCATCAGAAGCTCTGGGAGCAAACGGGGCTCCTGGAGAGGGGATGGCCGGACCGAGGTGAAGAAGATGTAATCCCTCTCCTTTCTGCCTGTAAATAGGTCCCGAGGGGACGTGTGCATTGCAGTTCTCTGCCCATCTCACGTTAGGACTTCTATCATTTTAATCTCTCCACCACAGACTAGCGATAGATCAATGCTGAAAATATTCAAAATCTGGAAGCCGGTGTCCATTCGAAGCTGGCAATAAGGGGACTGAGAAATGGGGACATGTTGCTTTCTCCCCCATCTCACTGTGGTGCCAACTGTGGTGTCGAGAAAGGGATACAAGAGCGTCCGTATACATAAATGTGCTTCGTAACACCACAAACACGTATTCTTCCTGCTTGCTATGAAAACTCAGTGGGGGACAGTATGTGAACCGTGCTGCCTCCACCGCTTCATCAAAGTTCATCAAAGTCACGGATCTTTGGCATGGAGTCAAGGCACCGGGGTCCCGTGCGAAGAGGATGGATTCTGCCGTGAGAACATGGTCAAGGCTCCAGGTGGTGTGGGGAAAGAGACAGGAGAGGCAGAGTTAAGCACTCGCCAGCCAGCCAGCCAGGAGCTCTGGTGCACATGTTCCTGGATCTCCACATCATGGCCAGGCTGTTCCATCTCGTTGAGGTTGCTGCATGGTTTTGCTGCAATCCAAGGACGCTGAGGAATGAGCGCCTCTGGGCCTTCTAGGAGATACTCGCTCATCCATCACTTCATGCTCCCTGAACATTCCTTACTGCTTGGTCGGTCCTGTTCCACCTGGGAATGCCATCTCCTTTCCCTGCCTTTGCCCAAGGCGTGCCAGCGTGGGGCACCAGGAATGATGATGAACAGAACGTGAACACTGAGTAGATCCCCTCCACTCTCCACTTGCTCTTGAGAGACAGAAAAGGTACCTTGGACTTCTATTCAAAATCACAGTGGCTCAAAATTCCCTTATGCTCTCGTCCTTCCCTTTGCTTCACATCTAACACCTAACTTACCTCTAACTCCTTCCTTGGATACCTCTGAAATCATTCTGCAACATTGTTTTGGCATGCCCATGGGATGCCAAGATCTCAGAACATGGTGACAGCCAACTCATGCCCTGCCCTTAGGGAGCTCATTGTGAGCTAAAGGAATGTGCAAAACCACACGCACCCACTCAGTGCCTCTTTCCCCTCCCTTTGCATCATGCATTCAGTCAACCTGTGTTTACTGAGTGCCTACTATGTGCCAGCACTCGGCTAGTTGCTGGGGATCCAACAATGAACTAGAAAGGCATAATCACTGCCCCCCACCCCCACCCCCAAGACCTTCATTCGGGAGAAACTTAAAATGAATCATGCAGGGGTTGTAATCCATGTATTTCCATAGTCTGATGGCGCCCTTGGAGGGTAAGGAAACTGCCCGGCACAGAGAAAACATTAATAAATATTCACCGCACGAGTAGCTGCCCACTGCTCCCTGCACCCATCACGCACGCCCGTGAGAGCTCCCTGGACTAACCACGGCCACCTCAGAGGCAGCTCTGACGCCTAACACAGAGTAGGCGCTCCGCAGTTATTTCCTGATCTCATTAGAGTGGCTCACCTCACTGCCCACTCCACAGCACACATGGGCCATGCTCTGAAACAGCAGCGATGGAAACCACAGACAGTTCTACTCATCCAAGGAAACATGACGTGATCGTCCCTTATCACAAAAGGTGCTAGAAAATCACTCTTAATTCTAGAGATGGTTGCAGTTGGAAAAACAAAAATCAAAACTTCTAACAAGAAGTTTATATTTCGAGCTCTTAATAACAGGTTTTTGACGATTACACATGCTTTTATCCTGGGGCTTGTTTAACCAAAAAAAAAAAAAAAAAAAGCGTATTCATAAATTGCCTAGTCCTCAATTTAGTACAGATCCAAAGAGATTCCGGGAGTAATGACAGGTTCGTGCTTTTATGAGTTTAACTGTGCTGCCTGGGATTGACTGATTCTGATGTAACTTAGGATAAATTATTCCTCCATAAATATAACTCCTTCAAGATTCAGACTATTTCGCTCTGTGGAAGGACACAATTTAGTATCGGTATCCAAGACAAAGGACACAGCATTCAGAACTATCTACCCATAGAAGAGTGATTTAAAAATGGTGAAATTGTACTATAAAGGTTGCTTTTTCCTTTTTTTTTTGGAGGAAATGAATATAAATGGAGCTATAAGTTAGTGGATTTCAATTATGTCTTTTTGGGTGCGCAAGAAGCGTTTGGATCTGGGAGCCACACAAAAAAATGCAAAGATGTTAGAAGTTTTTCTCCCAAACAGAACCTATTCCACATGCCTTTATTCTTTTATTTGTATTGGGGAAAAGGAGTATTAAATACACATTTCGAAGAGGCAATTATAATAGGTTTTGGCATCCTGGCTACCCTGGAGAATCACATCTGTGAGACTGCTATTTTATGTGATGACTGCCCCGAAGACCAAGCGCATTTCATCACACCTGCCAATCTGATCGATTAGTAGTGGCTGTTGAGAAGTATCGGCAAACGGCATCTGTTCCCAGCAGGAAAGAGGGCTGTGATCGATTAGTGATGTCTGCCTTGGGTGCAAGAATGAGATGCCATGGAGTGTGTGCTTAGTATTTGCCAAGATGGATAGAATTCCAAAACCAGAAGAGAATATTTACGTTGTGTTGGTATTGCAGACAGGGACAGATAAATGAAGCCACACACTTGAACGGGCTAGACTATTACAGGAATCAAAATGGAGCCCTGTGGATGTTCTGGAATATGTCAGTGGTCAGTTGTATACTAATGAGCCCAATCAACTCTTCAAAATTAAAAAACAAAGCAAAAACATACACACACATACATGCACACTTTGTACAAATGTAGTTTATGCTAGAAAAGAAAAAAAGCCTTATTCACAATGACAAAGCCAGGTGCCACCTTTAGCAGGCTTAACTTTCCCTAAGCACATGAGCTTAATAGTCTGTCTTGTGTTCCACCCATGATGTAAGTGCTATCCTAAACTTATTTATTTTTCTTTACCAAATACAACTATTCATTCAAAATTCTGTTTCTAATTTGCATGATAAACGCTAGACATTTGGGTGATAACACAACACCCTAATCTTTGTGTTCCCATCCCAACTATTTATATATTTTTTGCTCGAAAACTACAATTCGAATCTCTGCAAATACAGGTTTGATGACTGATGGCTAAATGAAGGGTAGTCCTTAAGGCCCTAAGAGAACTTTTATCCTAAAGAGTGCTGATAAGAATTAGTGACCACACAGTTTCAAATGACAGGGGAGAGCTGAGTACTGACAACGTAGATCTCTTGGAGAGTAATTTTATGGTGACATTGTAACAATGCTTTTGATAATCCTTCATTCTCTGAAGCAGGGAGATTAAACACAGGTGATTGCATTATGCAGTCGGACAAGGAATACAGATAATATTTTGAATGTAAGGCAATGATCAGACATTCTGACCATTAACCCTTTCAAAAGTCCAACTGTGCACTCTGACACAGGAGAAAATAAAAAATAAACAAAAAACTTCGGAGCGGCATCCCAGATTTAAAAAATCATGCTATGAGTTTCTAGTTGGTTTTCTCTCTTCCCTTTAGAAAAGGAAACTCTCTGTCATGGAAAAAGAATAAAACTGGCTCAATTTTTGCTTAAAAAAAAAAAAGAGAAGAAGAGGAGGAAAGAAAACGAAATATAAAACTCAGCGGAAATGTCACACCGGGGAATCATAATAAGCGTTACACATTATTTAAGTCATGCATAACCACTGAGATATATGACCCCTTTCCATAATTGAAAGGCACTGCATTCAGCAGATTATGGGCCTCAAATGCTGAACGAGGAAAGCCCCTGAAATGCCCACGCTCAGTGGACCTAGAGATTAACTCCGATCTGTGGTAGCTGCTATCCAAGCAGCAGTACACTCCGCCTGGAGACCTGCCCACATCTTCCCTTTCCCTTTTGTCAGGGAATATTTGTTGAGAACCTGTATGCTGAGGACTGTGTTGGGAAGAGAGAGAGAGAAAGACAGAAAGAGAGAGAGAGAGAGAGAGAGAGAGAGAGAGAGAGAGAGAGAGAGGAAGAGAGAGAGAGAGAAAGAGAGGAGAGAGGAAGAGAGGAGAGAAGGAAGAGAGTGAATGCAAATTTTCTCAGGATTTGCAGCCTGCTGAGGGTCCCCCAACAGTCTCCAACAACACTTTTAAGCTCCTCTGTTGCTACTAAAATGTGTGGTTCTAACAACGGAAAACCTAGAACAGAGTGATTCTGAAAACCAAGAGTCGGCGGGAAACACTAACCATGCAATGAACAGAAATGTTCCCGGTGAAAACGTCCCTTAACTTGGGGACCGAGAATTTCCGCTCCAGAAGGAACCCTAGAGGATCATCGAGGTGAATGTTCTCCGTTTATAAACGAGGAAGCAGAGGCACACAGACAAAAGTCTGCTCCCTGGTGGTCTTTCTGTAGGACATGGTCTTTGTGCCACAGAGAACTTCGTGGTTTCCCAAGAACGTCAATGTCATCATTTCCATCAAAGTTAATTAAGTTAGGATAGCATCATATTTAAAAACTGGTTGTATGGCTATTACTACAAAATTGCGATGCTTTCCCGCCCTATGGTAGGGCTGTAGGGAGGAAGACATGGAATACCATCTTTTCTGGAATTCTTATGTCTCTGCATATGCCACAATAATTTACAAAGCTAGATATTTCCATTTCCAGAATGATTTACACAAACGAAAGGCTGCAGGACCGCCTTGACCAGAAAAACAATTTTGGCCTGTTTTTATTTATGTATACCTCTTTTTATAACTGAGTCCGTGTCATTAGTGACAACCTCTAAAGGGCAACGTTCAACTTTTATGCAGTGTTTTGCAAACTAGGGGCTGTGAGCTCTGACAATGATATAAGGAGGTGGAATATAAAAATCCAGATTGATGCTCTCCGCAGTTGATAAACCTCCTTCATTTTTTACTTCATCTGCTGGGCCATCGAGGAGAGAGGGCCCATTTAATTGAATTCTATGTCAGCTTTCAAAAATATCTACTCCCACTCTCCCTCCTTTTTCTGGCTTTCTGTTCTCTCTTTCTTAATCAACGAAATGTAATGTAGCCAATCAGCAGTGAGCCTGAAAGGAGAAACAAGAAGCCACAGGGAGCACCATTCACACTGGACACCCCCAATGCACAAGCCTCCACAGAAAACGACGTGAGTGGCCCCCTGACGCTGTGCGCCCCACGCGCTGAGTGCACTCCTGGCTGAATCAGAAGGTCTGTGCCGAGTCAAGATCTTGCCTCTTAAGCCCCATGACAAGGGACTGAGGCCAGAGAGGGCAGGAGGTGCAGCCGACTGCTTCAAGCTGCTGACCTTGAGTCGTTGTGTCGAAGGAGAAATGGAGAGGTTTGACCGTGGCCACTGAGTTCGGGGTTAGTGGGTAGGGGTGCCTTTCTTAGAAAACCAGGGGCTGCACTTGGGCCAACAGGTGCACAGGCTGATTGCCGGCTCCCCGGTGAAGTCCCCGAGAGGGCGCCTGCGCGCTCGGAGCGCTTTGAAATGTTCACTGATTTGATTGTGAAGCACCACCCACAAGAGGCTCTTAATTGCATTCCTAGAGGCTTGGCTTTCTGCAGAAATTACTTAAAACACAGCTTAAGTGTTAAATCTGAACTGTGTAATGTGCGATGGAGGGTTTTCATTTTATTTATTTATTTATTTTTTTTTTTAAGAAAATAACCTCACTCCTGGCTGCCTCCTTGTACGAAACGCTGACAGGTTCAGTGGGAAATCTTGGGGCTGGCGCACATTATAACTTATCTCCTGCAGCGCTGGCAGGTGTGAGCTATGTCAAATAAATTTATTACAGTCTGTGCTAATAATGAAAATTATAGGAAAGCTGGATGGAAGTACTCCACAACCAGCTAATTTGAAGCTACCTCACTAGACAATAACAAGCTCCTAAGTTTTTCCCTTTAAAAAAAAAAAAAAAAAACACACACACACTAATTATGCTTAATGTTCCCTGTCACATTAGCTTTCATGGTAATTATATTTCAAAACTTTTGCAATTAGGGTGCAGTTAATATTGTGGAATATTGCAATTATTTTTCATTGTGACACCTCTATTGAAAACCGGTGGCATAATGATCACATTGTTCAACTAAATCAGAACTGTAGAAATATGGCAAATGAACCAATTACACATTATTATTCCTAATTACAGATAATGTCATTTTCTCCACTTTTGTCCAAAAGAATTTCTCAAAACACAGATATCCCGAATTCTCCTGTTTGTAAAGACTCCCTCGTTTTCTCATCCACACACTGGCGTGTGGTTATATTAGTACCTTGAGTGCTAAATTTAAAAAGGTCTCACAGGGATTCCTTGAATGTTCTTCCTCCACCCGCAATTCCCTCCTGCGGAGGTTTGGAGCCAGATGCTGGCTCCCATTGAAAAATCTGAGCCTTGGCCCAGCCACAGACAGCGTGCCACCACGGCAAGCTGGTGTGAATTCAGCTCCTTGTAATCATCATTCATGATAGCTCATTTTCATTCATTCAACAGGTCTAACCTCTCATCCCAATGAGGATTCATTAGCGGTGACATGCTACGTAGCACCTCTTCCCCTCTATCCATCACAAAACCATGAGGTTGGAAAATTGAATTTTTTACCTATGTGTTTCTAACTGTCTGAAAACAACAGAGACTGACAGAGGGTTTGTAGCAAACAGTCATGTTTGGATTGGGGAATTTTTTTTTTTTCCGCCTTCTACCTCCAATATTCTTATAGATGATCACTCTAATGGAATGCTCGTGAGCAGGAAATCATTATGGACTCAACATCCTTGAAGGTATACAGTGTGAAATGCTGTCTGATTTCCTCCCACAACTGTGTCCTGAGAAACACAGGCCAGACTTTGATATCCAGTTTTACAGATGAAGAAACGAAAGCTTAGAAGTTGCTTAAGACCTTGTATGTACTCTGTGATCGCCAAATGGAGAAATGCTCTCCTGACACGTACCCACCACTGCTACCGTCAGGGTGACCAGCTGTCCCGTCTGGCCTGGACCTGAGGGGTTTCCGGGATACCGGTTCTAATACCTAGATAGTCTCTGGCAAGCAGGACGCTTGTTCATTCTATTTACAAATAAAATGGACTCATCTGTGAACTGGTAAACACACAGGGAAGATGCTTTCTACATTGGGCTCCCTTAAAGTTCTGTGTTTGCAGAGCAGGGGACAGAGATAAAAGTGGGAGATAGGGAAAAAGAAATAAAAATGGCCCCCAAACCTGTCCTTAATCACCTTCTTTATCTGTTTTCCCAATTAGCCTGAGATCTCTGTGTGGGGGTGGGGCGGGCACTGCTCCCCACTTAGGCTCAGTGCCTTCTCTGTACCTAGCTGTGGTAGGTGTTCAATTCCATTAGGAATATTAATAGCCCGTGCTTATAGAGCCCTTATTAAATTACTTTGCTAAATAACTTAGATGCATTTTCTCACTTCATACACAAACCAACGTACTAAGAAAAGTGTTGTGATACTTTCATCCCTTCTCTACCAAAGAGGAACCCTCTACCCAGGAGGAAACTGGGGCAGAGAGAGTGTAGGGGAGTGGTCCTGGCAGGGTCTTACCCAGGTAGGTGTGGGCGGGCAGGTGGGGAGGCGGGGCTGACTTCCACAGCCCTTTGGAAAGAAGCACCAGTGTGTTCTCTCCCACCCCTTGGTGGTGTGGACTCTTGACAATCCTAACACAAAGCATCTAATTTAGGGGGAATAAAAGTGCTCTTTTCCTGCCTGGGGGACACAGATGGACATATTTTCCTCCGCTTGCCCATACTCACGATACAGCAGAAACGCTTGTCAGGTACACAGCAATGCTTGGAATTTCCCTACGATCTAGTCTTGATTACATACCCCTCTCAGAGGAGACACCACGCAGCCTCTTAGCTAGTCCTGCTTGTGTTCTTGCTGTTCTGCGGTCCCTCTCCAGTCAGCCCGAGGCACCTTTAAAGATGTCCTCAGAGCACGCCACCCCCAGCTTGAGGCCTGCCACTAGCTCTCCAGGGCAGTTAAAACAAAACCTGAACCTCTTTCCACTGCCTGTCTGAGCACTTCAGACACTTAAACGAGCAGTCCCCCAGCGCCCACGGTCCGGCCTGGTGCAATGCCTGTTCGGGGCGGGGCCTGGATTCTGCTCTGTTCAGAAGCCCCCGCTGCTGCTGGTCTGACCCCACCCACTCTCCACCTCCCCTCAGTTGTCGCTCCCCTGGGCTCCTTCCATTGTAGCCACACGCATTTTCTTCTAGTTCCTCAACATGACCACCAGCTGTCCTTTCTTGAAGGCTTTTCCTCGCTGTTCTGTTGGCCTGGAAAAAGCCCTCCCACTACCCCAGGCCCTGCCCCAGCCCCTCAAACCTTGTTCGATGATGACCTCAATTTTACTTTTCACGTGTCAGCTAAAAAGTCACGTCTTCAATGACTTTCCCCCACTCTATCTAAGGAGGCGTCTTTATTTTCTCGGTCTCAGCACCTGGTAGGGTTCTCTCCTAGCACTCCCATTAGTAATCATTATGTTTTTATTAATCCCAGAGTTACAATTCCCCTTAGAAGAGAGGCTTCGTGAAGTCAGGGGCCACCTCTCCCGTGGGCACCGCCAGGTCCCGAGTATCAGAAGTACTGGCTTGGGGTCGGTGTGCGATGGTCATTAGTGGACACGCTAGCCAGTCAAACGGGGCGTGTCCTCGACATCACGACATTCGCGGACGCACTGCAGGGGGCGCTCCATCCCCTCGGGCTGCCCACACTCCTTTCCCCAAGGGCACAGAATAATATGCAAAAACGCCAGATCTGTTTTCCAGCTCGCAACAAATGCAGTGAACCTAAGTGCCTCGCTCCTTTCACACAAACTGGGGGGCACAAGACCCGACTGTCACGCACGATCGCCTCCCGGCCGAGCCGAGGCACCCGCGAGAGATCCAGAGAGCTCCGCGCACTGAAGTGACATTGGGTCTCGTTCGCGCTGAGTCGGCTGCCATAACACTTTATTTATACAACTCATTCCACTTCTCCAAGGAGTTTTACAACCGTCTTATCAGTTTTCTTCTCGAGGAGGTAACTCCGTAGGAGGGATTAATCCTCTTAGGCTGGGGCAGCCCCAGGAAGTGAGTTATATTATCGGTGTCACAGACGCAGAAGCAGGGGGCCAAGGAAGCCCAAAGGCCTTGAATCTGATGTCTCGGAAGGGCAAGGTAATTAAAATGACAAGGTCACCCAGGGCACCCAGGACAGAAGCAGTGTTCTCCCCTCCAGCAGGGGAGATTCCGGGGTGAAGACCAGCACCGTCCACACCGAGCGCAGCGCTTTCTCCACCTGGCTCCGAGCTCTGAGATTTACTGAAGGACAGTCTGCTTCTTTCTTGCAGCTTCTCAGGACACAGGGTCCACACTAGGCACCGCCACCCACTCCCCACTGCCCCTCACAGGCACCTGCACCCCGAACCTGGCCCTAAAAACCCTCTGCTTGTTGGCAGAGCAACTCCTGGGCCTAACTCAAGATGACCCGAAGAAACGAAAGGGGATGCGTCCCTCGGAAGGAGCCTTCGGGGAGGGGACAGCCTCATCACACACTGTTCTTCCTTCGCTGCCGCAGCGCTTGGACGGCCCCATATTATGTCAAGTTCTGAAAGGATCCACGGCCTACGATCTTATATTTATACACGTACAATTGTATTCTCAGGAAGTGGATATGCAAAGCAACTTTCATTATGTAAGGATGATCTCTGCAGCGATAGTCTTTAACAACAAACACTCGAAAGAGCAGACGAGTCTGAAAAAGGAGCAGGTTTAAATAAGTTGTGCTACATCATCCTGATAAAGTGACATTTGTTTGGTGCTCCGGAGGACTGCTTCATAACACACGGTGATATTAATACTCACAGCGGTGATGAGCATGCCTGGCACGATGCTGGGCACGTTCCACAGGGTACTTCTCTGTCTCCTCTCCCAAGGATGCTACAGGATGTGTGCTGTTCCTGCCCCGTTTCACAGATTAAGAAACTGAGGCCTGGAGAAGTTAAGTAGCTGCCTAAGTTCACACTGTTAGTAAGTGTTTGGGCTGTGGATTCCAACTCAGGCAGTCTGACTTCAGAGTCCCAAATCTGAAACCTAGTGTCTCTGTGTGCTAGTTCAGCGTGCTGTACATTGCCGTCTAAAAGAGGGTATGTGTGGAGCAGCACCTCAGGGTGATATTTTAAGAATTATATAAATATATAATTACATATAATTGTGTGTATATTATATAATTACGTACAATAAACGTAATGTATTTTTCTTTCCATCCTCACTTGAACAAATATTTATTAAGTGTCTACTATGTGCACAGTAAGAGTTCTGGGTATGAGCAATTCGGTTGTAAACAACTACGGCCAAGTCCCTGCTATCACGGATCTTATATTTTAGTGTTTCTTAGACATGGGGAGAGAGAGAGAGAGAAGAGAGCTATATATCAAAAGATTAACTCTGCCTTTTTTTTTTCCTTATTAAATTTTAGAGAGAGAAGAAGGGAGAGGGAGAGAAAGATAGAAACATCAATGAGAGAGAACACTGATTGGCCGCCTCCTGCATGCCCCCACTGGGAATTGGTTCCACAACCTGGGCATGTGCCCTGACCGGGAATCGAACCGGTGACACTCAACCACTGAGCCACACTGGCCAGGCAAACTCTGTCTTCTTCAATCTTGTCTATACAGCCTAACGGTTCTCCTATGTTCACAGAACACAGAAAACAGAGTGTCTTGAATTCATTTCATTATGAAGAAGAAAGATTGCAAGAAATGAAAAGGCACATACATTTCAAAAAAGACATTTCAGGCCGTTTTGACCCTCCTGTCTCCCTGGGGACTCCCCGGGATATGTCCTGAACTGCCAGTCTGCAAGAGAAAAGTCCCCTGGGTTGCCACCGCTGTCCCTTCTCCCTGGCAGTGCTGGTCAAGCTGCTCCCAATTCCACGCCTCCTCCCCTTCCCACCGCTCCAGTCCCTGAGCATCGCATCAGGACAGGACGCGCCAGGCGACAGAAGGCACGGCCTGCTCCAGACGCGCCACTCTGCCACAGCCACAAGCGGGCAGTTATGAACCGATCCCGTGATGAGCCAGAACAGTAACAGTTAGCAAACAGGGCCGCTTCTCCAACCCCTTTGCTTCGAACACGAATCTGTGTCAGCCTCGCCCGTCTAGGCTCCTTTTCAATTAATTCGGGCATGGCCGCATCTCACTTGCAAACACGGGAAATGATTTTTAAAAACCCTGCGTTGATAAATCATTACCCCAGTTTCCAAATTTGACTTGGGATCATCAGAGCAGCCCTCGTTAGAAAACAAATACACATACAGAGGTTCTCATGGCTGGGGATATCATTCAACCTCTCGGTTCCATGGCATCCACTTTCATGATACACGGATAGTAATTCCTCACCTTCATAAGTGCCGGTGGTTTCATGTATGTAAAGCGCTTTGATGATTTTGTAGAAATTGCAAGGGACGTGCCAATGCTCTCTGGCTTCTCACATCTAAAGGTTTCCCAACGCGCCAGAGTGAAGCCTCCGTGTGAAGTTTCCAGAGGAAGATACCGTTCCTTTTATTTTTTGCCCCCTTCCTTTTTCAGTGGGTTGAGGGCACAGATGGAAAGATACTGTACGAGGCGGTATGAGGTCGAACCATTTCGGGTGTGAAATGAACTTGCCTTGGCACCAACCCGCGTGCCCCACGTGGCAGCGTTAACTCAAGTCACACAGGTGAGCCGGGGGGCGGGGAACCCTCACTGAGAACGCCTTGGCGTGAGTGGATTTAAACAAGACCTCTCGGCCTGATTTAACATGCTCCCTTTTATTTCATTCTCTTTGTTCAAACGTCAGCTCTTTGTCAGAATCCAGTGCCGGGCTTTCCCTCCCTCCTGACAGGTTGCACATCCGCCGGTGAAATTGTCTCAGTGGAGATGATCGCTTTCTGTGGAGGAAGGACTCTGTCTGGGGCAACTCAGAGCTATTTCCGATGCCCTCCCTGGACAGAGACTTCCGGCCCCTGCTGGGTTTGCCACACCCATGAAGGGTTGCCCTCTGGGTGGGTCATGCTGGTTTCCACAGTGAGGCCGGGTGTCTGGAGCTGGCCGGCCTTGAGTTCTCATCCAGGCTCTACCCTGTTTTCTCTGTGTCATCTTTGCAAGGTACTCAGCATCTCTGTGCCTCAGTTTCTTCGTCTGCAAACTATGGATGCCTAAGACCTCAAGGGTTATTGCTGAGTTGGCAGAAAGCCCTTGGCCCAGAGCCTGGCTCACGATGGGTTGTGAACACTAGCTGTTGTTATTATCTTTGTGACTTCGTAAGCTTTCTTCTTGCCTGGGAGACTTCACCTTCCTCGCCTGTCTTTACCACTGGATACTGTTGGCAACAATGTTTCCTGCCCTCACCTCCCAACCTACTCATTCTTTAGCTTTGGTGATGCTACATTAACATGACTTCTCCCAACTCTTGCCTTCTTGCCTTCCTCTCTCCCTTCTTCTCTCGCGTTCTCCTTTCCTTCCTCCCTTTTCTTTCTTCCTCCTCACATGAGGCATTGCCGGAGGCTCTGTGCTCAGGACTCTTTCCTAGAAGCATGCTCTCTTTCTCAGCAATGACATTCTCTCCA
This sequence comes from Tadarida brasiliensis, assembly GCA_030848825.1. Classification (NCBI taxonomy): domain Eukaryota; kingdom Metazoa; phylum Chordata; class Mammalia; order Chiroptera; family Molossidae; genus Tadarida; species Tadarida brasiliensis. The sequence continues at coordinate 114,682,367 of CM061259.1, read as the reverse complement.
CTACCTTCAAACGTCACCTCTGCGCACATAACTGCAAAAACCCTCCTTCTCAGTTTCCCAGGAGCTCTGTTTCTCATTGTTTCTTCCCCCCTTCATTCCTCTCTTCTCCTCCTTTCCACTTTTCCCTTCCTGCCTGTGTCTCTTCCCCGAACAGCAGACCCAGTCGTTCAGCTGTCTGCTGGGCTTTGCCATGGCCAATCCACACCTTAGAGTCAAATCTACTTGCTACCTCCCAACAAACATCTCCTTCCCTTCCAACCCCGATCTTTATTTTCCTAAGAAGGGCCTGACGATTTTCCCAGCCATGCACAAGAACTCAGAGCTCCCTTTGATTTTCCCTTCTCTTTTATTCCTCCACATTCGCCCACTATGCAGGGTCTGTAGCTTCCTTCCTGACAACATCTCTAGCCTCTCCCATCCCTCAATGACATGGCCTGAGGCAAGGTTCTCTGTGGTTCTGAGAGCCTGTCTACGTCTTACCATAATCAGCTATTTCTTTGCACATCACCAGTCTCTCCCCCAAGCTTGTCTTACACCTGCTTTCATGTGAACCCTTCCTCAGGAGCATCTGGGAGCTTTTAAAATCCTGCTACCCAGGCTGCTCCCCGCTTATTACATCAGAATCCACATTGTTTCAAACTCCCAAGGTGATTCCAATCACGTGGGACCCAGGCTGCCAGCCACAGCGTAGAGATAGCTGAACAAGACCAAGCTACTAGATCAGTGGTTCTTACACGTGAGCGTACGTCAGGAAATCTGGGGAGCTTGGCAAAGCACAGATGGCTGGGCTCCACCCTGGAGTTTCTGATTCTGTAGGGCCGGGGAAGGTGGGGAAGGGGTGCTGAAGACTTGCATTTCTAGCAAGTTCCCAGGAGCTGACGATGCTGCTGGCCTGGGGAAACCAAACTTAGAGAACCACAGCACTAAATCATTCCGTTTACTGGAGGCATCTGAAGATGAGTTCTTGGAGAGAAAAACCCCACTTCATTAGGCTGGGCAGGCTAAGGAGTCAGAAGTAATGCTACAGCAAAGGGCTCTTGGAAGATGACCCAGATTAGCAGGATGTGGGAGGACGGCATGTCTTTTGTTGACAATTCTGTCCTTGCAACCCCTGTGCCCACCGTGAAAGGGCCCAAGTTCAGGTGCTGACCTCACTTCCAACCTTCCAACATTTATGGTGTTGCCAGGAGACTGGCAGATGCAAAAAACAAACAAAAAACCAAAAACCACTATGGATTGCTTCTGTGTGATTCTCCAATTCAAATTCCAAAGGCATTTCCCAGGCTCATGAGAATATTCTCTATCTGTTTCTCTCTTATCATTCTACTTATATCTATCTACCTATCTACCTGCCTACCTATCAGTATCTATCTATCTATGTATCTATCTATGTATCTATGTATCTATCTATCTATCTATCTATCTATCTATCTATCTATGTATGTATCGATGTATGTATGTATGTGTCTGTCTATCCATCTATCTATCTATCTATCTATCTATCTATCTATCTATCTATCTATCTATCTACCTACCTACCTACCTTGCTTGCTTGCTTGCTTGCTTGCTTGTAAAATAAGGACTGGTGGACCAGCACTAGGCAGCTCTCTCACAAATTTAGCAAAGAACAAGGCTATCCTGAAATATCTCATTACCGGAAAGAATGTGGTTTCTGCTTTTTCATTTCACTTAGGTTTTAAAGGTAATTCTGACCTGGCAAGCAGATAAATCTGTATTCAACATCTCCCGACAGGGATCAGGGTAAACAGCATTCCTGCCCGAATTCTTGAGACTTTATAGTAGGAAAGGAAAATGATGACTATAATCTGGAATGGGGTTTATACATTTTTTTTAAGACCCGATCCCTGCCCCCCTCCCACTTTTCTAAGCATTGTATTTCAACCAGCTAATGTTGTTCTTGTGCCGAAAAGCAAAGTTTACTAGAGCTGTCTCGACTGTGAGGCCTTTTATAATTACAAGAGAGGGAAGAGTCGCTGAATTCTGAACAGGAAGAAGAAAGGAGGGCTGCAAGCTGTACCATTCCAGCTAATGTCACAAATGAGACTTCAGAGCCAAATGAAAGAGCAGAGACCGCGCCGGTCCTCATTGCTTGCTAAATTGGGGGAAAAAATCCTACAAAGCTAAACGAAACCAGCTCATCAGTCAGTCCTTACTCATCTTCTAAAAGTCTGGATTAATCAGGGAGCCGGGGAAGAAGGGAGCGGGCCCTCTGCCTCCCACTCTTTGAAGCGTGATAGAATGATGAGCCGAACACCATCCGCCTTTGTGCCATCGCAGACCAACCGAGTTAAGCTCATTTTGGGTAGTTATAAAGATTCGCGCTGCAATTATTTAGAAGTTTGCACATGCACCCTTTAATCAGGCTGGGGACACGCACATGCTGGATATTCTCTGGGTGTGTGGCGAGGAGGGAATGCTGGCATGAGTCCGCAGGCGATTCCCCTCCAGCTGCCTTTGGAGCTGACGAGTCGGCATCTCTCTCGACACCCATGGAGGTGAACCAGAGAGCCGTCTGTGGAAATACCCGTAAAGTTCTTGAGAGGTTGACGATGGGGACTCGCTTTGCTTGCCATCTCTGACTCTCTCAGGAGACGTATCACCAGTGCGGTGTCTGTGACTGTCCCGGGGAGCAGCCTCGTGTCCTCCAAGCTCCCCCGGAGCTTTCGTTCTACGTCTCGATGCCTTTTAACAAAGGCACGTTTTTACCATAGTGTCGGATTTTAGACTGCAAATGTTCTCTTCCTTTTCCTAGAGGACAGATTCAGAGTTGGGTCTTTTTTGTCAAGTCCCCTTCCTCTAGCGCAGACGGAAAAATACTCACTGAGCGAAGGCAAGTCGGGACAAAGAGCAGATAGCTCGCACGTGTTTTGGTTAGGAGACACACACCTCAGCCATGAGACCTCTTCATTGTGACTTCCCTGACAAGCACGGCACGCAGGCAAGGCCCTTCCCAACAGACTCCGCCCTCCTGCCCGGCCCTGTCCCTTCCTCCCTGCATCTGCACACGTCTGCATGCTCGTCACTGCATGGGCTACTCCACCTTTCCCAGAAGCACCATGTTCCCTCCTATCTCCACGCCTTGGCACTTGCTGTTGGCATTTCCTGAATGCCCGCCTGCCCAGCCAGCTGACCACGAGTCATGACTGAAGACGTCCGTTGCCATCTCTGCAGGAAGCCCTCCCCCTCCCAGCTCGAGCCCAGGTGGGGAGCGCCTCGCGGTGCCATTGCAGCCCCGTGTTCACATCGATCAGAGCTTCCGGCCGGCTGGATCGCCATCGGCTGCTTCCTTTTGTTCTCCTTCATGTCTCTCCTCACGCCATTCTGCCACTAAATAGATAGGGTCTCCCGAAGGCCAAGTTCCTGGTCAGTCACCTCTGACTCTCTGTATGTTCTACATGCAAGCAGATACTCAATAAATATTTGTGGAATTGAAAGGAACTGGTGGTATCATTTGAAGGCAGTAAAAACTACCTGAGTCTTCAGCTTCTCAAGCCTCTAATAACGTCATTACAAAACATATTAAACAGCCCGGCCAGGGTGGCTCAGTGGTTGAGCATCGACCCATGCACCAAGAAGTCACGGGTTCAATTCCTGGTCAGGGCACATGCCCAGGTTGTGGGCCAAATTCCCAGTGGGGGGCATGCAGGAGGCAGCCGATCGATGTTCTCTCTCATCCACATTTTTCTCTCTCTCTCCTTTCCTCTCTCTCTAAAATAAATAAAGAAAACAAAACAAAACATATTAAACAGTGACAATCAAGCTTTAAGCCAGCGGTTCCCAAACTGTGGGCTGCAGACTGGCAGTATCAGACATCACCCGGGAACCTGGTAGACATGCCAATGTTTAGGTCCCATCCCAGACCTACTGGATCAAAAATTCTGATATAGGGCCCCCAAATCTGTATCTGAAAAACTCTCAAGGCGATTCCGGTGCTCGCTACTGAGGACGTCTGCTTTGAGCAGTTAGAAGCAGCATTTCGGGAACAGTACACTGCAGTGGGAGGGACTGGCCACTGTCTTCGACCAGCAACAGCTCAATCCTGACTGTCACGCTTGAATTGACAGGTGTGTGGATTTGGTCAAGTTAGCTAAATGCTGTGAGGCTCATTTGCTTCACCAAGAAAAGGCAGAGGGACCCAAGTAAGTGACAAACTTAAAATGCCTAGTCCAGGGCCTGGGGCACAGTACATGTTCAGTGCAGTTTCCCCCAGTATATGCTAATGAAGATTAGTTGCAAAAATATTCAGGAGGAAGAGAGGAGGATGAAAAGGAACAACACAGCCTGGTCAATACCTTTGAGAAACAAGGCATTTCTTCTCTCGCAGATTTCTGCTAACCTTAGTGTATTAAAGGCTCTAAGAAGTCTTACAACTTTTCTTTCCAAACATTGTTTGATCTACTCTTTTCCAAGCTTTCCTTCCTTCCTTCCTTCCTTCCTTCCTTCCTTCCTTCCTTCCTTCCTTCCTTCCTTCCTTCCTTTTTCCTTTTTTTCAGGGTCGATGAGGGAAGTGATAAAAGGATATAACCATCCCTTAGTTCTGGTTATTAGGAGGAAAAAACAAAAGGAACATTTTTCACCTTAGATTTGATTTTTTGATTATTTGCTTCTTAATTAGAGTTTGGGAAGAAGAATGACCTCAAGAATTTTCTTAGAGTAACATACTGAGTATTTGGATATTGAATATATATGAATAATTATTTGGCAATCACCCAACAGATATTTATGGAGCACCTGCTAAGTGTGAACTGCTCTCTTGGGTGTTGAGGACGGGGGACGTAGCGAACCAAGACTGGATGGGGAAGGCCTGCCTGAGGACATGATATCTGAGCCAAGGGCATGAACAGGTCAGCCATGGGAAGATGGGGGAAAGATCTGGGCAGATGCGATAGAATGAGCAAGGTTGTCCAGGGAGAGAGCTTGGTGTTTTGCAAAAAAAAGAAAGAAAGAAAGAAAAAGTCTAGAGTTGCTGCGAAGCGAGGAAAGGAAATGGGAATGAACAGAGATGAAGTTATGAGTGTTAGGCTCTGTCACATCACGTTAGCCACATAAATGCTCTGGATTTTATCCTAAGTGCAGTGAAAATTTATTTTACTGGACATGCTGCTTTGGCCTGATTTTTAGGCATGAGAATCTTGCCCTATTTTTCTATATCTTCATTGGTGAACACAGAGACTTCAAAGACCAAGAAAACTATCTTTCCTCCATCCACTCATCTATCCATCCACTCACCCATCTATCCTTCCATCTATCCATCCATCCATTATCTATCCTCATCCATCATCCATCCATCCATCATCCATCTACCCATTCATCTTCTGTTATCTATCCATCCATCCATCCATCCATCCATCCATCCATCCATCCATCCATCCATCCATCCATCCAATAGTCATCTCTGGCTTCTGACATGCCAGGCACTGTGCTTAACAGGTAACAAAGACAGAAAGGTAAGTAAGGCCAACCTTCCACTTTCCAGGAGTCTGCCATACAATGCAGTACTTCCAGGGTGCCAGAGGCCTAGTAGAAGCATACATGACAAGCTTGTTTCCTGGAGCTACTCGGCCACATTTCTCCGGGAGTCAATGTGCATGCTGGGACTAAATCTTTGGATGGAAAGAAACACCTCAGAACTTTGATTACTTACATAAAATGTATTATTTTACCACAATTCAGAAGGATGTGAAGTATACCTGCTTGGACCCTGCATCTGTGTGGATCACAGAAACTAGGGTAATAAGAATGCAAAGCTGCCAACTCAAACACAATTCCCCGCCACCGTAAGACCTCATGCTGCGCAAGGATTGGCCCTGTACTTGAACGATGATCCTACTACACAGTTCTAAAAGCCCTTGGAAATTATTTCCTTTTTTATTTCATTAACCAGCACTTCCCACCCCCCAACACTGTCTTGAACTGCCTCTTATAAAAACCTTTTTCTGTTTCCTGTGGCAAAGGAAAGGAAGAAAAACACTAGCAACGAAGCATATGCTAAGGTAATTTAAGAGCTGTGATAAGCCAAAAGGAAAAGATAAACAGCCCCCAGAAACCCACAAAGTTAAAGAGCTTGTTCCCTTTTAAAGAAGTCTAATTGGACACAGCAGGGGCCTTGATCAGTGTGTCTAGTTGTTTTATGCGCAGAATTTTCTACTACAGCGCAGGAAGTTTGAGTGTGTGTTCAACTTCTCTGCAATTGCTTTTCCCAGATCTATCATCTGACCTTGAACAGGTAGGACCAAGTTTGGAGAGAGTGCGACCATGAAAATATATGTACAAGCTCAGGTATGTACGTAGCTTTTACAATCCGTCAACTCTTTGGCCTGAGTAGCTACTGAGTTACCATCCCATCTTGAATTTCTCTTGTGTTTATCCCAGTCAGAGAGTTCTGAGTAGCCTAACCCCACCTGCTTACAGGCGTGATGATGAAGAGTGAAAAGGCAGCAAGAGAAGGAGTCACCCAGGGAAGAGGTAGTGCCCGACCTCCGAGCAGCCTGGAGCGACATCTCAGTGACTGCTCGGTTCAGTGAGGGAACCAGATGAAGACCCCGAATTCTTTGGGGAAGAGTGCTTGACGCCGCAGCCACGTGGCATGGCATTGCCATTAATAAACAAATAACAATAACTCGCACGCCTGCTTCTGACTGTGCAAAGGAGAGGCACCCCCCCCCCCCCAACACACACACATTATCCTGAAGTATAATTATCCCTGTGTTATAAATGGCGAAACTAAAACACAGGGAAGTTAATTAAAGAACTTGCCCAAGGTAACAATAGTCCAAATGGAAACGGGAATAAGGCTGACTTTGGAGCTCTTCAGGGAAGGTTTTTCAGAATTGTGATGGAGGAAAAAATAAGGGCACGGGCTCCTTTTCTCCTGCTGAAGAGATATTTCTCGAGCTCTTTTTCTAAGCTTGACCTCTGAACCATTACAGGTTTTGAAAACGGAACCCCCCCCTTCCCCAAGCAGCTGTGCAGTGGGTTTCAAAGGGCGGGGGCCATCACACGCCAGCTCTCTGCACGAGACCTCTGCTTTGGCTCTTCCCCGACGACAGACCACGCTGCACGCCTGGTGTTCTCCTCGGGAGGGACGAACCTGCCTGTGCAGAGGCCCCTTCCATGGCGATGTTTCTTAGGAGATCAACCCGATTTGATTCAGGGGATTTAAAACATGCAGCTCTGGGCATGGGTGTGAGCGGGGCACACATCGATGAAAAAACGTATCCGGCGTCACTGAAGGTGTGGGCTCTTTCCCTCCATTCTGAGACCAGCTTTTCACATGTAATGTGCCTGAAATTAGGACTTTATGATGAGTGCGCCTGTTTAATATGGCATTTCTTTTTCCTCCCATGAAACGCTGTCAGTCAGTCCAGAGTGTGCTTCCCACCGAAGTCATTTTACAGTCAACAGATCCTATTTGTCTATTTCCATCGCGGGACCCTGTTCGCAAGGGACACGAGGCAAAAGACAGTGAAATGTCAATAGAACTCACTCAGCGTAGGCTGTTTCCCTTTGTAAAAGTTTGAATCCTTTCCAAAGCCGGCTAGAGTCAAATCGAACCCTAGAAGCCTCTGGGTTATTCTGTAAGAGGCATCTCATCCTGATCTCGTGCTGCTGTGAGGACAAGTCAGGGCCAGCGGAGTCTCAGAGTAGCAGAACTCATCAGTGTCGGGATGCCGGGGGGCAGCCGAGGGAGGCGATCTAGTGTGACGACGGCCCTGCAGACCCAGGCGAAGCCCAGCACCTGTGACACGGCGGATGCACTGTGGCTATTTAATCAGAATGTGCTGACAGCACACGGCTCCTTATGCTAAGCTCAGCACCGGAAGCGAGGCGATCTTCCACGTTGTATACTCCCGTGTCGAGAATAACAACAACAAAATAATTGAGTTTGAATTCTTCTCCCTGTAACTGACTTTAGCAGAGCAGCATAAAACTCAGCTACTGTGATATAAGAATAGTTGGTCCAGGCTCCCTAAAACTCAAACTTTTCATGACCCGTGCACGCTCTCCTTCCTCTTGACTAGATGTGCTTGTTGACATGTTCACCCAGGAAGGCATGGAACGCAGAGTAATTACGCAAAGGAACCAAAGAATTTGTGCTATAATTAGCGGCTATAATCTTACATGGTAGAAACATTTATTTATTTATTTTATATTTTTTCCCTTTATTGATTTTAGAGAGAGAGGAAGGGAGAGGGAGAGAGAGATAGAAACATCGATGAGAGAGAACATCGATCGGCCGCCTCCTGCACGCCCCCCACTGGGGATCGGGCCCACAACCTGGGCATGTGCCCTGACCGGGAATCGAACCGGCGACCTCGCGGTGCATGGGTCGACGCTCAACCACTGAGCCACACCGGCCGGACCATGATAAAAAATGTTTAAGTCAGCACTGAGAATGGGGTTGGATAATACTTGGAATGTCATTGGAAAAGCTATTGGCAGCGTAGGGGAAATGAGGGAGATCAGTCAAGATTGTAAAGGCATATTCTGGGGGTAGCGTAATCCTAACGGTAAGAATTCTTTTAATTCAGTGTTAAAATAAAGCAATGGTTTGAAACACACACACACACACACACATGTGTTTTCAAGTAACACAAAATGGAAAAAAATAAAACCTATGACCTATTACGTGTGAATCGGTAGACCAAGTCCTACAAAACACTGAGCATTTAGGGGGAAAAAAAATAATAAAAGGAGACCCTGGCGGTGGAAACACTGAGACCATTAGAACTGATAACACACTTGAGTTTTCTGACTCTCAAATGTCTTCTCTGTTAAGTGGAGACAGGAATGCTCTCTATAGCCTCCCGATCACAGGGCAGTGACGGGGGTTTTAAGTAAACAGCGCTCGTTACAGTGTTTTCTAAAGACCAAGGTGGCATTCCAACAGGGAGATGACGATGAACGACAATGGTGGCGATCACCATCATCGCGCTCATCAACGATGCCGGGAAGCTAGACGACTGGGGTGGCGGTTCAGTGACCTCCAGAGGCCGGGAGAGTCCCAGGAAGGAGGCAGCGTGGACAAGGCCTGCCTGTGTCCAATAGGCGGGCAACCCCCCGCCATGATGTTACACAGGTGGGTCATGCTGGGTTTCTTATTTCCAGAAAGACAGGATTGTGAATGTTTGTATAAACATCTCCTGATTTCTTCATGTTGTCACCTAAATAAGAGCACGTTGAAACTACAAGCAGGGACAAGTCAACATGTTGGCACATCTGTCCAACCAAGGCCCGGCCTGTGCAGCTTCTGAGCTCATTCAAGTACAGGAGCTGGTGCCTTGGAAGAGAAGTGTTACACAAACGTAAGTGACAATGATTAGTACTGAATGGCATCATCGCCGCCACCATTCCAGGAAGGAGCAACAGTCTTAGTTTCCTATCTTCGGATGGAAAAAGTTGTTTCCGTGCTTCTAAAGAGAGGTGACAGACCCAAGATGTCCTCGGAAGTGGAATAAGGTGTCGTGGCTAACTCTTGTTCTTTTCCTGGAGTTTCGACGTTTGAAAGTTGGAAGAGACCTTTCTAACCATCTGGCCCGAATTCTCTCAACACTACACGAGAGAAAGATGGAGGGGCCAAGGAGAGAACTGACGGCCCTGGTAACACGGCGGGGTCCCCATAGAATCGGGGCTAAGATTCGGATTCTCTGGCCCCCACTGTCTCCGGGGCTCTCCCGTTCTTCGCTTCACAGAGCCTTTTTATCTCGCGAACCCTTTTAGCAATTCGAGATCAATAAAGACAGGCAGAAAAGGCCACGTCTGCCCGGTGTAATGTGACTTTTTCCCCTCCCTGTGAATTATTTTCACAACCTCAGTCTCTTAAATTCCAACCAGTTTTCTGTCTTCAAGAGGCGGGTGTGCAGGTCAGCAGAAGAAATCATAAAACCGGCATCCTAATATTTAAATAGCTGGTGTCCCATCCAATCTCTTTCTATTTTTGAAAGCCAATTGCTTGACCTGAAAGAGGAGAACGTGAGCGGAATCCGGCAGAAGCAGGGCGGGGTCCCACCCTGGTCAAGATCACTGCTCCTCTACGGCAGCAGCAACATCGCTGATAGACACGTATCCAAGACAACAGCTCCGGCAGCACGCAGGACATGTAAAGCAGCATCTCATGCAGGAGAGGGAGAGAGGGTGGGTAATGTTGAGTTGCCCCAGGGAGATGGGAAAGGTCACAGAGATGAAAATAACCTTGGGAACTTGGAAAGAGGGCTCCATTACCACAGACGGGAAGAAAACACAGTCGCCAATCAGATGGAACAGATTGAAATGCGATTCCACTCAAGTGTGAATACCATCGCAGACACTGGAACCACTTGGGGAGCTGGCACAAAGGAACACGAGCCCCATCCCCGCCCCCCCCCCGTCAGACCACTGTCGGACATCAACACCCTTCAAAAGCAGGGATTTCTAAGGTCCTAACTTACACAGGTACATCTTTGCAAATCCTCAGCGAGGGCTGGGGTGGGAAACTGTGCGGGTGATGATCAACCAGGGGTCTTTCTGCAGGGGGCTGACGGTTCTGCTGAGGTGTTAAAAAGATGCTACACCTTCAGTTTCATTTATTATTATTTTCTAAAGCAAAGGGAAGCCAAGTCTGACTTGGAGTGGTGGAAGGGGGTGGGGGGAACGATTGATCATTGCCTTTATTGCTGGCTCTCATGGTTGAGTGTTCACTGATAGAATTGGTTCAACTCCAAGATGCTGTCTTAGAAACAATGATTGTTTTCCACTAAAATACAACTCTTGCAGAAAACATTAATTTAAGTGATAACTGCCTAAATTCTTCAGTATCCAGAATGGGTGTGCCCCTCATCTTCAGATTTATAAGCACTGGAAAGGAATAAGGATAATGGAAACAACAGAAATCATAAAAGATTTGACAGAAAATGACAAAAGAGAGGGCTGGGACTGGCCCAAGAGGCGTCAGGGGACAGGCTGAGACATTGCCCCTCTCATCTGTCGGGGATACATTCCAAGACCCCCAGGGGATGCCTGAAACCTCAGATAGTACCAAACCCTACTTGTGCTACAAAAATGTGCTACATTTTTTCTTATGCATACCTGTGATGAAGTTTAACTTATAAATTAGGCACAGTAAGGGGTTTGTCAGTAATAACTAACAACGTAATAGAACAATTATAACGATACACTGTAGCAGAGGTTATGTGAATGTGGTCTCTCTCTCTCAAATATCTTGTACTATGCTCAGCCTTTTGTGACGATGGGAGGTGATAAACGCCTAGGCGAGGAGATGAGGTGAGTGACGTAGGCATGGTGACGTAGCGTCGGGCTACACATAAGGGTGACCTGAACACAAGCGCTGCTGTACGGGGACAGCGGGCCTGATAACAGAGAGATGGTTCACCCCCCGGGCAGGAAGGTGCCTACTCTCATCATGCCACCGAGAACCACACACACTTTAAAACTAATGGACTGTCATTTCTGGAATTGTCCATTTATTGTTTGGGGACCATGGTTGACCATGGGACACTGAAACCACGGAAAGTGAAACCGTGGCTAAAGGCGGACGATGGTACTGCAATTTTAAAGTGTCACACGAGAGTTTTTCTATAACTCTACTTGTTTATTGAGATTCTAGAGTCGAAGTATTAGCTCGATGAGGTTTCTTTGCTGGCTTCTGGTGTTCTTTGCCGTCCACACGGCCTGTTCACCAGCCAGAAACGCCGTGTTAACTCCTTACCTTTTCTTCCACAGAATGAGAGAAGCAGCTCATGAGCCAGGGTCTGCCCCTGCTACATCTCGGACCACTCTTCGGACGTCGGAAATACCTTCTGCACACCTTCCCTCCTCCCCTGGCCTCATTCTCTCTTTGTTTCTTCATCTGTCTAAGATTCAGCATCGGCTCTGTGACAGGCACCGTGCTAGCTAAACACATAGAGTAAAACGGGACCAGGGAGAGAGGGTTCTTGTCTTCAAAGAGCTAAACCGAATGTTGAATCAGTCAAATGCAGAGTTCAACAACAGAGGGGACATGGGAGCCAAGGAAGGAAGAGTCACGCAGGTTAGGGAGATCAGAGAGGCTTCCTGGAGAAAACACCACCATGAGGGGAGACTCTAAGGCATGCCGTGGCCTCGTCAGTAACTGTGTATGAAGTGGATGAATGATGAGCATGGAGACAGGGAGGTGCACGAGAGCCCTTGGGAGATGCTAAAGGGTACAGACTATCCAGGGCACAAGGGGGTCCCACGGAAGAGTTAGAAGCAGCTTATCCAATTATGCATTTTATAGAAAGTCTGCTAATTGAATTGTGAGAAGAGATTAGATGAAAAGACATAAAGACGAAAAGAAAAAAAAAAGAATCAATTAGAACCAATTAGATCTTCAGGCCAAAGATAATAGTAATTGGAGCTAGGGTGGTGGCAGCAGGGATATAAAAATATTTGAGTCACACTCGATAGGGTTGAGAGATTTATTCTAGATAGATACGAGGGGCGGCGAGGATGGTGTCTAGGTTTCCGGCTCGAGCAGCTGATGGGATGAGAAGGAAAGACACCAAGGTGAGGAAAACCAGAGAAGAATTACACGGAAGAGTGTGTTTCAGAGGAAGTGCGTCGAGCTTCATTGCAGGCGGTTGTTTTTCTAATTGTCTGTTGAACATCTCAGCTGACATACGCAGGGGGCATTTAGATATACTGAGTAAAAATTTTGACCTGGGGGAAAGGACTTCAGGGCCATCAATTCATAGATTGTAATTTTATTTTTATTTATTTATTTATAAAACTTTTTATTATTATTATTATTATTATTATTATTATTTTTATCCTCACTCAAGGACATTTTTCCATTTTTTGTTCAGATAGACTGGGAGGGAGAGAGAGGAAGAGAGAGAAACATCGACATGAAAGAGACACATCGAGTGGCTACCTCCCGCACGACCAACCAGGGCCGGGGACAAATCGCAACCGAGGTACATGCCCTTAGGGGGAACCGAACCTGGGTCTCTCTGCACCGCAGGCCGACGCTCTAACCGCTGAGCCAAACCGGCCAGGGCTGTAAAACTTTTTAACAATACCTATTTTATTGATGGTTTTTAGAGAGAGAAGAAGGGAGAGAGAAACATCGATGTGAGAGAGAAACATCCATCAGTTGCCTCCCGCACACCCCCTACTGGGGACCGAGCCCACAACCTGGGCATGTGCCCTGACTGGGAATCGAACCGGACCTCTCAGTCCATGGGACGACGCTCAGCCCACTGAGCCACACCGGCTGGGTCAGATTGTAATTTTAGTTATGAATGTAGATGATTGCCCACGGGAGCGTGTATGAAAAGTGTGGGGAAGGGGGCTGGGTTTTAACTCATAGCTACCCAGGCATTTAAAGGATAAACAGAAGGAAGCATCCACCTAAGGGGGGAAGGGGCCAGAGACATAGGAATGAGAATGAGAAGAAAGCAGAACCATGATGCCAAAGGAAAGGGCATTTCAAGGAGAAAGGAGGAGTGAACAAGCGAAGTGTGAGTTGTGATGAGAAATGTCTATTACGTTCAGCAACGAGGAGGCGATCTGTGAATGCAGTAAAAGTAGTTACCAAGTAAGTAAAAATAATAGGTTGCAGAGTATTTGGGAAGTGAGCAAGTAGAGAGAGAGAGAGGGTAGAACACCCTTTCAAGAAACTTTCCTGTAAAGGAAAGGAATAATTCGCCACTTATGTAAATCCTGTTGGCAAAGATCCTCTGGAGAGGGGACACTCAATGCATGGAGAAAGTAGGACCACATGGGATTGAGAACGTAAGAGGGAGAGAAGGTGATGATAGCTTCTTCATTGTAACAGAAATAAGGAGGCAGCCTTGAACTCTACTCCTACACCCAACATCTAGCTTTGCCCTGCTTCGTATTCAGCTGGATGCTGCTGGGAGTTGAATTGTGTCCCTCGAAAAGATGTGTTGATGCACGATCTTATTTGGAAAGAGGGTCTTTGCAGATATAATTAATATAAGGTTCTACTGGATTAGGATGGACCTTAAATCCAATGACTGGTGTCCTTATACAAGGAGGGATTTGGAGACCCAGAGACACACACAGGGAGAGGAGTCCCATGTGAAGATGGAGACACACACTGAAGTCATGCTGCCACAGAGCCAGAACCACCAGCAACCACCAGAAGTGAGGAGCGGCAGGGAAGGGATCTTCTCTAGAGCCCTTGGAGGGAGTGTGGACCAGCCAACACTTTAATTTTGGACTTCTAGCCTCTAAAACGGAAAGAGAATATGTTCCTGTTGTTGTAAGCCACCAAGTTTGTGGTACCCTGTAATGGTAGCCCTAGGAAACGAATACGGATGCTGAAGCCATGCATTCCCTAGGCCAGTTCCCTAGATTATAAGGGTACCACCAAAAACTTATGATCAGAGGAAATTATCTCAAAAAACCTATCAGAGGAAAGTATCTCAAAAAACTTATTATCAGAGGAAATTATCTCAAAGGCACCACCAACTCAGAAGAGCATCTCCCAAAAGGATAGAAGAGAAATATATTCTTTGGAACCAAGGAAGGCAATAGATTAGATAAACGTGCATCTTTTCTCATCACTCCGTATGGTACCTTTTCTGTTCTTTGTGACAGTGACCAAGCTCACAACCCCCATCAACGATGATTTTAGATCTGAAAGCATTACGATGACCTGCCCAAGTGGAAGGCACCCACCTTTTTGTTGCCCTGGTCCACCACTGCCCTTTTAAAGGCTAGATCGATAAGGATGTCTTGAACACATTTCAACCTGCACCAAGTGTTAAATGATACAAAAAGACGAAAGAAATGACCCTTGTCTTTAAGTGGTGGCAATTTAATGTTGACACAAGTGACTTATATGCATGAAACACCAAGAGAATATTACAAATCAGAACGTAATGAGGTGCTAAATTGAGTAAGGCAGATGATAAGGCTGTTATGCAATTCTGGCTCTGCCTCTATTTGGCCAGAGTTGGTTGGGAAAGCTTTGGGGGAAAGATGGGACCTGAGCTTAGATGGATACTGGGTTAGTAATGAAGAGGAACGGTAGTTACAGGATCCTCTCTGTCTCATGCCATCCTAAGCCTGGGATTTTCAGCAAGGCTGGAGGCTGGGTTGGGATAAAGAGCTAAAGCCCTGACAACTCCACAGGGCTCCCAAATCAACAGAAGCAGATACAGACAAATCTACGGATTCAGTGCAAACGCTCCGGTGCCTAACCGTTCAAGTTCATTGCACCTGATGTCATCTTGAACACATAGCCACGAATCAATACATATTTGTCGAATGAAATACGTCTGAGAATATTAAACAGCTACCATTTTGGGGTTCTAACATTGTACGGAGTGTTCCGTATGCCCCAATCTCTTTTATTTTTCCTTTTCCTTTTCATCAACAGGAAAAAATGCACGGTTTAAAGAGTCAAGCAGTTATGCAACGTTTGGTTTAAAAATAGCAATCCTTTTCCATCAGCACCGTTTCTTCCTTCCCAGAGGCAACCCCGTTTGCCTCTTTTTAGCTGATTATTTTGGTTTTTCTTTCTAGGTTCTATAAATAACATGCTTTGCTGCTATTTCTTGCATTTTCAATTTTAGGCATTATCTAGTAACTTCTGACTTACAGAAGATGCAGACCTAGGCTTTTTCATGTACCTGCCCAGTCCACACACGTACCCGCTCCATGTTCCCTTCCCCCGATACACCAGTTAGACTGTTATTCAAGGTGTATGCATTGTTATCCTCACGTAAATGCTATTCAGAGCTGAGCCATGTAGTACACGAAGACTGCTTTTTATTTCTTGAACACACGCACACATTTTTTTCTAGAGTTGCCTTTTGAAAAATTACTTAAATGTCTGTCTACTTATCATGGTGGAGACTGATTTCTTTGGGTCAAGTTCCTCCTATACTGCTTAATCACTGTGTATCCTTGGGCAAGTTACTTAACCTCTCTGGGCCACAGTTCTCCCTTCTGTAAAACAGGGATGATATTAATCCCAAACCACAGTGCAATGGTGTCCGTGTCCTCCAGCCACACCACCACCAGCACACTGCGGTCAATCAAAGCTGGGTTTATTAACTCACTGCGAGGGGGCAGAAGACACAGAACGGGGGGCCCCAGTGCCTCAGGGGACGGGTGAGAAAGGGCTGTGCAGGTGGCTGTGGGGAGGGTTCAAGGAAACAGGTTACCCTGCATTTGGTGCTGTCAGAGAGCAGGGATAATCTGCGATCCACGTCTCATTATGTTTTATCTGTAGGAAAGGCTGACCGAAAGAGGCTAAAACTGTAAAGGGTAAAGAAAGAATAGCTACACCCTGGCTGGAGTGGCTCAGTGGTTAGAGCGTGAGCTCATGCACTGAAGGGTCAAGGGTTCGATTCCCGGTCAAGGGCAGGTGCCTGGGTTGCAGGTTCGATCCCCAGTCCAGTCAGGGCGTGTGCGGGAGACAACCGATTGATGTGTCTCTCTCACCTCATATCAATATTTTCTCTCTCTCTCCCTCTCTCCCCCCTCCCTCCCTTCCACTTTCTCTAAAAGTCAATGGAAAACACATCCTCAGGTGAGGATTGTACCAAACAAACAAAAAAATGAAAGAAAGAATAGTTACACATTTAGTTACACATTTTAGCCTGGAGAGGGGGATGTTTTGTATTTTTGTGTTTGGGACAGTGGCCTTGGTCCTGTCTGTGTTTAGGCAAGATGACGAAATGGTCTCGTTTTCATTTATCTCACCCAGTCGGAGAGTGGCTTTGTGGAGGGTTGAGGTTCTGCGAGACTGTTTATGCTCGAGACCAGAACAACGTGGCCCAGCTGGGAAGGCGCCTAACAGCACCTACGCCAAGGTGTCAGTGTCCAGCCAGCTCCTGGGCGTGAGGGCCGCTTCTGTGTCTCTTAGCGTTGAGGATTAAATGAGTCACATTTGCGAAAACCGCTAGAACAGAGGCCACCACAGAATAAGCCCTGAGGGATACTTGCTACATGACGCTAAGAGCATAGGAAACACGAACAAAAATAGGTTAGTTGGACCAAAGGGTCTCAGGTTCGATTCCTGGTCAAGGGCACATACCTAGGTTGCAGGTTTGAGTCCCGGTCCCAGTTGGGGTTGTGTGGGAGGCAACCAATCTATGTGTTTCTCTCACGTTGATGTTTCTCTCTCTCTCTCCCCATCCCTCTCTCCTACTCTCTCTAAAAATCAAAGGAAAAATATCCTCAGGTGAGGATTAACCAAAAAAGAAACTGAGCTGTGATTCAAATTCAAGTAGTTTGGACACCAGAGTGCACATTTTTAATTATTACTTTTGGGAGAGCCCTAAGAGGCTTACTGGGGCTGACGCTGGAACATCTATTGAACCTACCCACTGGTGAAAGAAACTGGTCTTCTCCTTCGACCGAGAATCAAGACATCTCTAACACAGGGCTGCGGCCACATTGTCAAATGGCTTTTGAATCTTCTGCAGAAGCGAGTTAGAATTCATTGTCGTCTTTAAAGAAATTCTGGAAAAGCTCAAGTTCTGGGTAAAACTGTGAGGGCAGGAAACTGTTAAGATGTCACATAGAGCTCCCAGGACATCTGGCCACCTTTCTGTATGTACCCAGAAGCCAAGGACAGAGACGGAGAGGTGGAGTGTACACAGTGCTTATCGACCTTGGGGATTCTGTCAACAGCAGGACTATTTGCTGAGCAGAAGTGGTCCGCGCGGCATGTCATGTCCAGGCTGCGCAGAGCCAAGGGATGACCTGCCATCCCGCGTGTGTGCTCACGCGCACTGTGGTACGGAAGAGAACCCCACCCTCTGAGGGCTGGACATTGCTAGACCTACAAACTACGTGTATGTGTGTGCGTGCGGGGCGGGGCGGGGGGCAAGAAGGCACTAATAAAAGAAGAAAAGGTCTGATCTCTGTTTGCTACACTGCGGGGCCAGTGAGTGGCATCCCGTGTCTGACGACGACCCGCTCCCAATCGTCAGGTGAAGACCTTATTGAGGAAGCTGGGGTGATGCTCTCCGGGAGCCCGGGTCAGTATCGGAGGAGCTGTGCCTTTTCCGCTTGCTGTCAGGACAACGTTTCCAGCAGGTGTTTTGGACCCCAAACCTTACTTTTCAACTCTGGCAGCGAAATGCCAGGGGCTGGCTGTTTTGCCTGGCACTTGTAATAATAGGTCTCAGTTTTGTCCAAGATGGAGTGATCCACGCTGTCCAGGAAGAGGGGGTGGGGGGCTGGAAACAGTGGGGCAGCCTGGTCCAGCTGGACGCGAGGAACTTACAGAGTCCATTCAAGTCTAGCCCGTGGCTGGTGGGAAGGGCCGGTGAGTGAGGTTGGTCCAGACCCACGCTTAGTTTAGGGGACACCAATTCTAACCTCTCTGTGGCTGTCAAGACAAATCTGTAACACAGAACATCTGCTTTTCAGGTTCTGGGAGGTGACTATCACCTCAAAGTTGGCAAATTCCCCTAAAATTTAGGCATAAGCAATGATATTTAAGGTCTATTGTCTAAGGGACATGCAGTTTACATGGTCCTTTATAGAACTAAGGTTTATCTATGGATCACGTTTTGTCCTTGAGCTGTGCAATGTTTAGATATTTGTATAATTTTTTTTAATGAAAAATGCTTTCTATGGCTTATGTGGGGAAAGGTTATAGGGAATGTTGACAGGAAATTCTTTAGCATATGTATTATATATAGCATGTTACTGGGAATTTGGTCACCTGGAACATTATCTCCTTTTAGAGAAATTTCTTTCCAGCCTCACTATGAGGATTTACAGAATTTCCCTGAAGCAGTTAATTTGTTTTTATCTGATGGAAATTGTGCATCTTGTTCTTTCTGTTTCCCTTTTTGCGTTGGTTTCTAGGAAGCTCGGAATCAGGTATTTTTGTGGGTCTTAGATAATGGACCTGACTTTACATACATGAGCTTGTATGTATGCTCTCCCCTCTAGAGTTTTCCTGCACCCTGTTGAGTCATCTAATTCTAGTTTTCCAGTTTTTAAAACAAATTGTCATAAGCTTTCACAAATTATGGGGAAGATGTAAGAAAAGGGATGAATGGATAGATGGATGGATGGATGGATGGATGGATGGATGGATGGATGGATGGATGGGAGGATGGAGAGATGGATGGATGGATGGATGGATGGATGGATGGATGGATGGATGGATGGATGGAAGGGTGGGTGGATGGATGGATGGATGGATGGATGGATGGATGGATGGATGGATGGATGGGTGGATGGATGGGTGGATGGATGGGTGGATGGATGGATGGATGGATGGATGGATGGATGGATGGATGGATGGATAAATGGATGAATGAAGCTCTTCTGCTTTATGATGCCAGATAACTAAGACAATCATTAAATTGTCTAGGCAACTGAATTCTTAGACCACTCCAGGCAACCCCAAACTCACTGGTTTTGATGTACTAGTTTCACTTAGAATTAACCAAGACATTGGCTTTTTTAAAAGGGCCAGGGTACCTTCAGTGTGCTCGGTTACAGATGGAGGCTCTGCAGCTGGGAGAGCTCCCTAGCCACACAGGACGGATCCGCAGGGTCCTGACTGACAGGTATCTGATTATATTTCTTCCGTATGTCTGATATTACTAATGAATGTTCCAAACCCCTTCATTTAGACTTTTAAGAAAGCGAAAACTCAACCTTTTATGAGAGGGGAGGTAAGCCCATGCTTTTGATGACAATGTGGCGGCATGCCTGTCTGTTTTCTGCCTCAGACGCTGACAGCAAAATGCAAACCCCACTGCGGTTTGAAAGGTGGTCTTATCCTTCCTGCATCGGCAGGAGCCTTCATCATGCTGCCACTCGGATTCAGGTATTTTTTTCCAGGTGAGTTATTTCAGAGGGTTTGAAATTCTGCTGCTAGGGACAAGAAACATCTCTGGAGCTCACCTGGCCTGGCAGAAGGCAGAGCCCAGGACGAGCCACTTGCCGGAGCTCAGCTTTTAGAAAGAAAACGCTGGAGGGCATCTCACCAGGCCCCCTGGGTATCCGCTCGATGGGCACAGAGTGAAGGTGAGAACAGTTTGGCTCCTAAGGTGCCGAGGTTTTAGTACCAGCCACTACAGAAGGTGCTGCTATCATAGAAAATAATGATGGTAGAACCATAAAGGTAAAGCTTTGTTGTTGCTGCGAGGAGCTTTTCCTGTTGTCAAAAACATTTAAGTCGTGTAGTTTATGTCAGGTTTGTCTCTTTAGAACAAAGGCTCTCTGGGCAGGAAACGTGTGCACTGACTCCCCTACGGATGGCCCTCACCCATGTCAAGTAATAACGGCCACAACACGAGGACAGCAGGAAATGATTTTTTACTGTCATGCACGGGCTGAATGTGTTGATAAGAGTTTTATTTCACCTAAGAAAGAGTTTGAGACCAGATCTTCAGAACCCAAGGTCATTGCCAAGAGACAAACTTAAACAATTCTGTGCAATTAACCAGCTACACGGTGACATAATCAATTACGTGGCTGCTTTTGTTTGCGCTACGACACCCACCCAACAATCCTGCCCCTGTCAGCAAACTCGATTCGGAACACCCAGGCACAGCTCTGCTCTTGATGTTGTCCGTGTCAAACTCTATTTTCAATCCTTTATGTCAAATTTAAATTCACAGCACCTGCATTCAGATCTTAATAGAATCCTCAATTTTCCCTGGAGCCCAAATCCATTCTGTAAGACATACATGTGTGCGTGTGTGTGTGTGCACACACACTCACATGCTCATACACACACACACATCATACACAGACATGAGCACACACATGTTTAAACCTGATTTGCACTCAGCTGAGCTAACCAGCTCTCAGATAAGTATCCACTGAAAACCAGGGTATCGCCCAACTGGGTCTCTACCCCTCAGGTGAAGAGATCAGATCAGCACAGCTGTTGCTTGGGGTGAAAATGGACCCTCAAATTTTTTGTGGTATTTTGCCCCATTACTGAAGCTTAAATCGCTATCAATCTTAAGTGAGCTGGAGAAATTGGTGCGAGGGATAAAAAAATGGATGATGAGTTTGACTCTGATCACACAGATCTGTTGTGTCCACCCAAATGAGGTTTTGATTAGGCATCAAGCCAACAGAAATACCCTATGAACAACTTAGATTCTGATACAACATCCAAACGAAAAAAGTCACAGCATTATTACTAAGAAAACATCCTGGACAGCTCTGAGATATGAATTGACCTCGCTCATGAAATCATCTTTGCTTGCATACCCACATGTGCATAAAAGGATATCGTTTTTAAAAGCTCATCTTCTCCCTAATAATTGTCTGTTTTTAAAAAGCTATCAGCAGGTACACCTCATTTCGAAAGCCTCTTGTCCTTCATAATACAATATTCATCACGATTACATAGTATGAAATAAAAAGCAGCAAAACATAAGTGAGGATAGTTCAATTAAATGCAACATAATCTCAGCAGCAGCAAAAAAGAAAAAAAAGGTTCTGTAGCTAAAATCGAGTTCTGATAAAAGAAAAAAGGGAATATATTTCCGCATATTTTTAATTACATAGAATTTCCTCAAACATGATTTTTCATAATATATTCCATTAAGTTAACATCATATTTGAAGAAAGAGCATTTTCCGATTTCATTTTAAGCCTGATTTTGAGCAATTACAGTGTCATTGTTCTGCGGTAGAAAGGTTGAATTCATTTACTGCGTGGTTATGCTAGTTATGATTGATGTCTCTTCTCCAAATGATAAACCAATCACCCCAATGATGTAATGTCATTTTAAGAGTGCCATAATCACATTTCTCTCAAACTAGAAGCTCTGATAAGTTCTAATAAAGATTTATGGTAGATTAAAGGCCTTCATAATATCAACAATGGATTGCTCGTTTGATGAGAGATTTGATTAGGTAATTTTTTGGGGGGGAAATAATATGAGTTTACTAAATATATCAGGTCTGGCTTTGAGGAAGGGCACGGGCCATCGTAAGTCACAGTCCATCACTCCATCTCAGCGTGACTCATCGTAAATGTATTTAGGAGGGCCCGTCTGATTGCAGAGGCTGAGGCCAGTGGTGGCGTACAATCGTGGATGGTGCCAAAACGCTATCTCATCAAGGAACATTCTTGGCGTGGAAAGCTCTGTCCTGCCTCGGACATGTTCATGAATCCCATGAGTGGCCAACTCAGAAGACAGCTCCAAAGCCTGAGGCAGGAGCGGTTCGTTTCTGCAAATGTCCTCCCTTGGGTCGCATGGACTGAACCCTAGATACTGCCCACTCCTATGTTCCCATGTTTTGTGAACACATCACCAACAGGAGAAATCAAAATAAAGCATCATTATTGCTGGGTCAGGAGTAACTGCACCTAAGATTTAGGGATTGAGAGCTGAGGGAGTAGCCACAAAATCCTCAAAAGTCAGACAGGCCCCTGAGACCGGTCCCTTTGCTCTGTGAACGTGAAAATCACAGTAAGAACTGGGGACTTAGAGGCAGTGTTTATCATGGCAACATGTGATCAGCTTGCTAAATTCAAGTAAAGTGGCACAGTAGAGGGTTCTAGGAGGGGTCACCCCCTAAACACTTCAGAGTTGGAAAGACATTCAGTATTCACTTCAAGGGAACACATTTTAAGAGCAAAATCACCTAAACAAGCAAGGGAGAAAAGCCAGAAGCTAACCACCAAAGACAAGAGATCTGACATGCACACAAATTGGGCATGTGAGGGTGCCCAGGGTCACTTGGCTATGACCAGAATCAGAGTAAAACAAAAGGCAACATTCCGTCGTCTCTCTGCACCTGACCTTGAGATCTGCATGCTCCCAGGTGCGGCAATGGGCACATTCCTCTCACCAAAGGAGGCCCAGACCCTGTTGAGATAAGCAAAGCCTTATCTACGACCTTTGACAAATGTGTCCTGGAACCACAAAGGCACACAATGACAAATGCATTTCACTCTGATGCTCCCCACACCACCTTCTCCCCAGAGCTTGTTTCAAAGTTGCCGTTTTGCGGGAGACGCAACACTGTCACGCACACAACACCACATATTCAGACAGCACAGGTTCCTTACCACTGCTGGAGGCTTGCTGGGGCCCTGAGCATGCTCTGAGCAGGTATGAATTGGGGGAGAATTCCTCATCGGGGTTGGTGTCCATGATTTGATGGGAGGTGTTGCTGTCTAGCAATGGCATCTGGCAGCTAACTGGTGGAGGATTATGGGAGCTAGGCAGCTGAGCAGATGGGAGGAGGCTAGACGAAGATGTAGGTGGAATGGGACGACCTGGGAAAAAGGACAGAGGGGTCAAAGGTCAGCAATGAGTGTCATGAGAGCATCCAGGGAAAGTTACATTGAAACCACCTTACAATAAAAATATGTAAAAAAAGAAAGAAAGAAAATGCTACAGATGTATTATTTCAAGTGGTTTGATGTTTCTCCAAATGTCTTAATTCATACTGCAAGTAGTTGCATGTTTCAGAAAGCTGGTGTGAGCAGAAATATCCATCTACAAAGCTGACATGGAATCAGTCTGGAGAACATCCAATTCTTTCCATCTCCCCTGCCGCAGTCCTGATCTAAGACTGCATCATCTCTACCAAACTGTCTCCTTGCTGGTCGACCTGCTTCCTCTGTTGCTGCACACCTATCCACTCCCCATCGTCCCCATCCCTTCTGCACAGCAGCCGGAACACTGCAGAGAGAAATCAGGTCACATCGCTCCCTGCCTGGCGTTCTCCAGCGGCTTCCCATTGCACGTAGAGAGACGTCCAGACCCTCGATGACAACCTCCGTTTGCCTACTCTGGCCCTAGGTACCTCTAACTCACCTCTAACAGAGGCCTCACCACTCTCCACGTGGCCCCTCGTTCTCTAGCCAAAGCAGTTGTCTTTATGCTGCTTGAATGTAGCTTCACAGCCTTCCCACCTCCTGTCCCCTCTATGTGGAACGTTCTCCCTCACCCGCCACCTAATATCCACAATCCTGCTCCTTCTCTTCACTCAAGCCTTCTCTGTTGTCTTCTTGAACACTGCCCATCCACCTGCTCTATCCTATTAGCCTGTTTAAATATTTTCATAGCCCTTATGACTATCAAGGGCGGACCTCTGTGTAGTTTATTCACTCCTGCGTCCTCAGTGTCTTCCTAACAAATTGCACCTCTTGAATGAATGAACAAATAAATAAGGTAGACTAAAACCAAATAAATTCGACTGGGTTAGAAATGGAAAAGAGGTGGGAAGAGGAATATATTTGCATCCCAAATAACTGGCCAGGGACCCACTCTCTCCACCACGAGGGATATTTCTGACACCACGAGGAATTCCTACAGAGAAGCACGGCCCCTCCGGACGATGGGGAGGAGCGGCCGCCTAGCAGGAGGTGGGCAGTGACACGGAGCTGCCCTGGGGTCAAGTTCGCCCACACCGAAGGCACATGAACAGAAGCTCGTGCAGCCAGATGCTGAGCGAGGATGATGTCCACGTCCGCTTCCACCTGAGTCACCCTTACGTCTTGGGGTCCTTGCCAGTGCTTGCCTGCTGGTGTGCTCATTTGGAAAAAACTCAGAAAAACGAGCCAGGAGTAGCAGCCCACGGCCGAGGTGCAGAGGGAAGGGGAAGGCGTTCAGAAAAGCAAGCTCAAGGATCAGGTCTGAGTTTCAATTCAGGTCAAGTGCCTGAGTCAGAAGAAATATGTTTTCCTGCTGTTTAGATACACTACGTACGCGGGGACATTTTCAGGTACCTCAAATGGATGCTAACTCTTGTCATAGCCTTTACAATTGTATTGCCTGATCTATTCCTGAGGGCATTAAAGGTTGTTATGAGGTCAGGGTGTTTCAATGAAAGGTATGAGCGCCCGTATGTGCCCTCGGAGATGCTGAGGGTACAAGAATAAGAAGGCATCATCCCTGCCCCCAGAGAGCTCGCAGCCCAGTGGGGGAGGCAGACAGGTAACTATGTCATTTCAGGACACGATAAAGAGCAGGATGTAAGGACACGGTGCTATAGGGGGGGAAGAAAGGGACAATTGGTCCAGCCTGGCCAGAGAGGGGTAGGGTGGGGAGTCCAACAAGGATTCCTGGGAAAAGTGAGGACTGAACAATCTTCCAAAGAGGAGGAGAGGGAGTTCCGCTGAGGGAACCGATGAACACAGCGCAGAGGCGTCCAACTCTGTCACCTTCTGAGAGTGGGAGTGGGAGAGAGACAGGAGATAGGATACTCCTGAAGCGTAAATGTTAGGGGGTCCGCTGGTAACATCACTGAAGCAGAATCATCCCTGAAACACATCGATGGATAAATGGAGGTTCATTGGCACAACTCAATCCATTCATCACTGTTAGGGGGCCACGGAAGGCACACTATTCTCACCAGATGATCTGCAAAGACAGACTGAACGCATCCGAGTTTCATCAGAATCGGTATGCACACGCAATCAATACCTTCTCCCCCTGGTTTCCCTCTGATTACTATCATTAGTATGAATACTGTTAACTCCTAATGTTTTTGCATTGCGCTAGCCACTTTACACAGGTTATCTTATTTGATTCCCAAAACAATAAGGTTAGAGGGATTATAACCCCACTTTATTGATGAGGAAACTGAGGCACAGAGAGGGGAGACTGCATCGACGGTAAGTGACAGGGGCCAGGAGTCAAATTCAGGTTTGTCTATTCCAAAATGCACTCTCTAACCACTCTGTAGAGTGTCTGTCCCAAGAGCACGGTGACAGAAAAGAAAGGTGACACACAAGGAGGGGTGATTTATAGGCAATCGCGTTCCAGGTCCCCATCTCCCAATCCCAAGGCACTTTCAAGATCTTGTAGAAGAAACATTTCTCCGAATAACCATTTATAACAGTGATCAGCCGGCAGAGTTCAAAGCCTTTCTTGTAATTTTGTTATGAAGTTCAAAGTGGCTCCTTCAGAGCGTCCGTCTCCCCTCCGTCCAGGCTCCTGAACGCGGACGTGTCCTGCCCGGGACGCTGGGAAGCCGGCGCTGATGTCCACTTCGCAGCGGAGCTTCGGGAGGTTTTAACTCACAATCAGTAGGCTTTCCAGCGTGCGTGGAGGCCTACCCGAGACTGCGCGCTGAAGAACAAGGATGGCTGGGAGCCAACTTCTGAATTCCTTTGAGTGACTGAGGTGGAACTGAGGTTCAAGTGCAATTTTCCAGGAGCCTGATACGATAGTTGCTATGAAATTGTTCTTTACGTGAACTTTTTGAAATTTTGTTCAGCATGAATTCATTTCACACAGTACAGACAGAGCTGCTTTTTAATTTATACAAATAGAGACAACGGAAAAGCAGTCACAACACAATGAAGGTACCGGGGTTACGGGGGTGTTTTGAAATACGCATCACAGAACGGCCTGATTCCTGCCTCTTTAAATCCGTGCTGGTACCTACCATGACTTGGGAAATTTCTCAGCCCCTAGATCTGCCCCCAATCAAACTGAATGCTGTTCTCTATGTGCTATGTCATTTGCTAATTTTGTTCACTTAGGCTACATTCCCTCCCCCCTCCCCCCGACCCTTCCAACCGACAGAGACCATCTGTACAGACACAAACAGGTTCCAAAGTACAGGGGAGGAAGCTGCAAGTTCCGCAGGCTCACGTCACAGACCACGATTTCTTACTAAAATACCTAGCGTGCGGCGGGCACGGAACCAGGGCCCACGTGCGTACCTGGTTCCTACTCTACACACTGCAGAGACCCCCCGACCCTCAAACTATTTTTGAAGTTCCATTTGGAAAGGGCACAGAGTCCCTTGCAAATATAGAGAAAACCAGACTTCACTGATTTATTAAAAAGCAAGAGAAAGCATGCGAAGGCAGCAATATGTCATTCGTTAAACTCAGATGGTCTTGTGCATGTGTGGGGGTGTGTGGGGTGTGTTTTCCAAGATCCCCATGTAAATCAAAGTCTAATTATTGGTGTGACTGGGTTCCCCGCGACCTTAAACACGAGGACTAATTCAATTCTTTTTTCTGATGTATCCGTTTCCAAAGGAACACGATTTTGTGACAGTGTCCGCTCGTGAACATTTTCGGATTAAAACACCTCGAGTCA
This sequence comes from Tadarida brasiliensis, assembly GCA_030848825.1. Lineage (NCBI taxonomy): Eukaryota > Metazoa > Chordata > Mammalia > Chiroptera > Molossidae > Tadarida > Tadarida brasiliensis. The sequence continues at coordinate 114,655,342 of CM061259.1, read as the reverse complement.
GACGGCGGTTCCGCGCACACCGATGGGCTGGTTGTGGCCGTTTGGAAGGCTGGCGGAGGGATTCTGCAGATGCCCGGGATTTAGTGGGAAACAGTGCCATCACCAGTGAGGAAACTCAGGGACCAGGAGTGGGGAAAAGGTAGCAGATGCGCCCAGCTTTGCTGCCAGTCCTGTTGCAGGCTTCATTCATCATCCGCCCAGCCACACCTGAGAACCTGATCCTACACCATCTGTGGTCGACGGCACATCGCACTCACCCCTGTGGTCTCAATTACAGCACCATTTTTCTCCTTAAACTGATCTGGATCTAGGTTTGGTTTTTCCACCCAAGATTGAAGACTACAATCTCCTCTTCATCCCCAGAGCAGTAGATATTATCCGTGAAATTGCTGTTCTGACCAAGTGTTGTTAAAATTTCCCCTAATTTATGACAGAGAGACAGGTTGCAAATCAAGTCCTCCGATTCACTTCAACTGCGAGTTCCTTTTGCAGCCCAAAGATTAATCGCAAGCAGATATTAAAATGTTCTGTGGAGATGGCGCATAATTGATCTATGTAGTAACGGGGGTGTCAGGATATTTGGTGAAATAGAGACATGATCAAGAGATAGTTAAAAAAAAACCCAAACCAAACAAACAAACCAGTACCAGGAATGATTAAATCCAAAATAATAAGTTCAGTGACCTCATTACCACTGATATTTGTCATCCTGCTTTGTGCCGAGAACTCAGCTAAGATTTCACATGCATTTTTTTTTCTGCTAACATTTACAACTACTCTGTGAACAAAGTATCATTATCATTCCCATTTACAGGTGAGGAAACTGAGGCACAGGTAGGCCCTTTCCCAGCATTGCACTGAGAGCAAGCAGAACTGGCTGGGGTGTGAATCCAGGCAGTCTGACCTCAAAATCCAGGCTTTGAACGGTTCATTCTGTTTCCTGAATTAGACAAGAGTGACTGACTCATTGGTCCTCTTCTGGAATGACCACAGAGCTCCTCCGAGAAAGAGCCACCGTGACCGCCCCGTAGGAAAAATGATTTGTAGAGAGAGAAAGCAATTCTTGAGTCAAAAACTGGAGGCCCTTTGTGGTTTTATAAGTTCGAAGACTCAATGAAAAGCTGGCTTTTGCACGGCGGAGACCCGCCAAAAGGGCTGTATGAACACAGGCAAAGCAGCTGGCTTGAGGGTTTCAACAGTTTTCCTAATGAATTATTCCACCACTTGCTGTTCATTCAGATGTCTCACTAAATTATCGACTCCCCCCCCCCAACGTGTTTGAGGGTTTCTGAAGCCACTGTTTTTGGAAGGGTTAAAAAATGAGGTACACAGGATATGTGGGTAAATGGAAATCATTTCAATGCACGAGCTATCGCCCCCTGCTGTTGGCCATCCCCGAGGTTTTAGGAATATGGTCTGCTGGCTCCCACGCTCCATGGAAACATTCTTCAGGGAAGCGCACCAGATTCTTCAAGTTCTGCCTCGTTTTGCACACGGAAGCTGCGGAGGGCTGTGTGACGGGACCTCCTTCGTCAAGGTGCACGATGGCTTGGGCGAGGCACTGGGGCGGGGCAGCCACGGCACACCATGACACGCACGGGCACCCCGACCACAACTCTAGCTGGACTCCCCGCCTCCAGCTGGAGAGAACGGGATGGAGCCACTACGCGCCTGTTCAGCCTATTTATGTGCTACGTATCAGGCGCAGGGGTTTTACTTAGGCACCTTCGACCATAATCACAGCAGCCCTGTGGAGAGATGCAGGGATGTTAACAGCACACCCAAGGGGCGGAGCCAAGACCCGAAACCTGAGCTCAGGTGTGTGTATTGCCAAAACCACGATGGGCTATTTCTAAACCTGGAGTTGTCTCACACTCAGATTCACCTCTTCATCGGTTTCATCGTCCAATCCACGCCATGCTCAATTTCCACTCTGCCCCGGATGAAACTCTGGTTTCCAATAGATGTGATCATCCGACTGTCCTTTGTAAATGTTTATTTCTGCCTTCTGGCCTGCAGGATTTCTCTGTACTGTGTGATCCACTCCCAACGTCTCCGCCTGCCCCACTGCGTCGCTGCTCCAAAGTCCTAGCGAGGCACGCGGAGGGCACAGGCTTTGGAGCCAGCTGACTGGCATCTGCCACCTCCTGTGTGAGTCTGAGCAACTTACTTCTCCTCGCTGGGCCTCTGTGGTGACGATCCCACTGCTTTTACACGCTGTTGTGAAGACTGGAGATAATGCACCTGGGCTGGTGTTTGACATTTCAGGGGTACCAGGGACCCCGAGGGAGCTAATGAGACTTGCTGCTTCCCGGTTCCAGTTGGCTCCCAAGCACCAACATTTCAGTCTATGATAGCCATTTATTCTCCGCCCACCCTCATTTTTTTTTCTCTTTAAGCCAGCTTTTTGTCACTTAGAACCAACAGCATCCCGCCTAAAACCGGTCACCAAGCCCAAGAGAGACATGAATTGGCCAAGGCCATGGTTACTGAGTAGAGGAAGCATGGAAATAGATTCCAGGTCTTCTGCCTCCAGAACTGTGAAATTTTCACGTTTCATTTTTAGTTATTTATTTAATCCTCACCTGAGGATATTTTTCCATTGATTTTCAGATAGAGTGGGATGGAGGGAGGGAGGGAGGGAGAGAGAGAGAAAAACATCGATGTGAGAGACACAGTGACTGGTTGCCTCCCGCACCACCCCAACCAGGGTCGGGGATCGAACTGCAACCGAGGTACGTACGTGCCCCTGACCGGAATCAAATTTGTGACATTTTGGTCCATGGGCCGATGCTCTAACTGTTGAGGCAAACCAGCCAGGGTGAAATTTTCATGTTTTATAAGCCGACTTCTTCCATGTTAAATCAGGAGAAATTAAGCACGTGGGGTCCCGGAGAAACCATTTCGGTAGGAGATATCTAGTCTGTTTATAAGGGTATCGTGGGTGTTGAAGAATAGGGGAGAGATTCGGGCAAACGGCTGTCCTGGCTACCCATCAAGCAGGGACCGCAGCAGCATTCTGTCCTCAGCGCTGGAGAGAACGCAGAGCACCTCCTGGCTGGCGTTGGGCCCTGCGTGTACCGCACTGACCTTGGGGAAGGGTGAGAAGGACTCAACTTCTTACCTACCTCTTAAATTAAAAAAGAAACACACACACACACACACACACACACACACACAACCCCCCAATAAACAGAGACAGTAGTTTCCATTGTAACTGTAGAAAGCAAAATGACCTCAAAGACAGAGCATCTTAAATTAAAATACAGACCTATGTTATATACACTTAGAGTTTACACGGATACCATATGCATGTTTATATTCCCTGTAGCAAGCTGCTTATACATAGTGCTGATGTTAGCCTACATCAGACATTCTTAACGGGGCAACTTTGCTCCTGAGGGGACATCTGGCAATGTCTGGAGATACTTTGGTCGTCATGTTTGTGGGTTGGGGGTGGGGATATTACCTCTAGTGGGTGGAGACCAGAAATGCTGCTAAGCACTCGACAATGCACAGAATAGTCACCCGCAACGAAGAATTCCCAGCCTCAAATGTTACCGTGCAGAGGCTGAGAAACCCTGGTCAGCATGTGTGACGGTTTTAGATTAGTCTACTTTATGTTACATGGTCAATTTTTAAGTAGCTCGTTTTTTCCAATTGTTAAGAATTGGGCAGCTATTAGACGTGAAAAATTGGATTCAGCCAGCTCTCTCCCCTCCACCCGAGAAAACTTCATGCAAATAAGCTTAAGTCGCCCCTGGGGAACTTGGTTCGGGACAACTTCCTGAAACGGAGTCTAATTCATCAATGAGGAAAGTTCCAGGATGCCTTTCTCTGGAGCTGGGACAGACTTGCTTGGCAAGAGAGCGGTGGGCTGCCTTTATAGAAGCAAGGGATCCAGGGGCGAAAGTTCCAAGCGCACCGCACTTCACCTGCGGACTTCCCATGACGACCTCTCGCGTCTTCTCAGTGGGGCAGCACCAGCCTAGCTGGGTTTGCTCTATTCCAGAGTGCCCCTTCCAGTTTCTACTTTTCCAGCAGAAGACCTAATTGCCCTCTTCACTCACACTTCCCTGAACCCACGAAAGCCCGGTTAAGCATTTTCTTGAAAACAGTTTTCAGATGGCCCTGGCAAAACTACCCCGTTTCACACAAGCTGTTATCCATAATTTATCGGAAGGACGGCAGGCTGCTGGACGTGGCCCCATTACAAGGCCTCTCTCAGGACTCACGCAGAACCTGTCCTCACACTTGGGACGCGGTGCCTTCACGGGTCCTTCCCCGATCTCACCAACAGCGTGCAGGTGTGTGGGTTGCATCTTCCTGGCGGCCCTGTTCGTTGGGAGGTGTCAAACAGAGGTCAGGCTGCGGATGCAGGGTGGAGCTGATTTTTGAAGTAACACAACTTCTATGATTGTCTAATGGCAAACTTTTCACAGTCATCGGATAAAATGCAGTGACTCTGCGGCTTCCCCTGCTGAGGACACAGACGCACTTTCCCTGCAGTGACAACAGTTTACCAAAAGGCAACAGATCCTCAAATACCTTCTGAATAGAGATTCCTAGTTGCTCCACTCTGTACCTTAATTACATCTCCCGGCTCCTTTAAGATGAGATGGCCTAATTATCTTGGTGATGTGGCGAGTACAACTGAGGAACTGATTTCTTTTCTTTTTTTTTTTTTTATCCTCACATGAGGGCATTTTTGCATTTGTCTTCACATAGAGCGGGAGGGAGGGAGGGAGAGAGGGAGGAAGAGAGAGAGAGAAACATCGATGTGAAAGAGACACATCGAGTGGTTGCCACCCACACGACCCCAACCGGGGCCGGGGGACGAACCGAAACCGAGGTACATGCCCTTAGCGGGAACCGAACACGGGTCTCTCTGATCCGAGGGCCGACACTCTAACCGCTGAGCCAAACCGGCCAGGGCAGGAACTGAGTTCTTAATTAAGTTTGCAGAGCTACATTCGGCTAGTGGCTACCGTATGGAAGATACGGTCTAGACCATGGTTCTAAGCTTCCTGGTATCACGCGTTCCTGTGTGTCTCCCCTCCTTACAAGAGCAAGTATATTTCTGAACACAGATTTGCTCATGTCGTGCTTCTCTCAACCCTCCCAAGACTCCCCACTGTCTACATAACACAGTTCAATCTCTTGCATGTCAATTAGCTTTTGCCAGACCACCCTCTACCCTTGTGCTCTAGGCCATCACAGCAACTGCACTATTGCACACCTATCTTTCCCTCCTCACCTCCCTCCTGTGCATGGAAAGCATCCCTTTCTCACTGGTAGCCTCAACCTCTTCCTAAAACCTCCTTAAAGACTCAGCTCAAGCATCACCTTCTTTATAGGTCTTTCCTGATGCCCCATGCGTCGGTACCCTGGGCAAACTCCTATCATTGTACTTGTAATATACTAGGGTATTTATTTGTCTAGATGTCTGGCTGGTTCATGAGACTGTGAGTGACCAGGCAGAGACTGTGGGTTATTCACCTTTGCATCCTAGCACCCAGACGAGCCCGTACCAATCGACAGCAGTGTGATTCATGGATGACAAACATGCATTGGCTGTATAGCAAATGCACACGGCGGTGAATCACGGCTGGGTGCGTGGCTGCTGGTCTCAGGGTTTCGGTGCTTCTCCGTGTGCAAGTATCTCGCCGAGAAGAAGTGATTCTGATGTTCAATGTGTTTGTTTTTCTTTTAATCAAGTGGCCAGAATATTACATCTGGTGCTCAAGTGAAGACATGGGGGTCTGTGACTGCCTTGGCAGAAAAACTAAGCTGTTAGATTTACTGAGAGATAATGTATCAGTTTCCAAGGTGGCGTTTTTCTAAGGACTGTCCAGGGTGGTGGTGTGACTACACTTTTTTGCCTCAGCTGCTGACCTTCGAGCCTAACCCCTGGGTAAGATGTGATTCCGCTGTAACTGGGAACACTCCCAGCGGAGGTAACTGCTCGGCAGAGGTGACCCAGCACTAGCCAGGAACAAAGGATGGAGACGCTCACCTATGTGGGCAGTTCGGTCCCTCACGGCGCTGTCTCAATGAGCTGAGTAACACACAGAGGATATCTGGGGCGGTTTCTTGTTCTCCTAGAACCTATGTTACACTCCAGAAAGGATGCGGTAGGGGTGAAACAGTGAAAGAAAGATTTAAAGAAATGTACGGGCCTTAATTCTCAAAGGGCTTCCTTGGAAAATATCTTCCGTGATACACGAGAATCGATCTTTCTTGCATTTCTCTTCCCTTTTTGGGTTCGTGATCCATGGAAATAACAATGCCGTCAATCACAAAGATTTACTGCCCTCTTATGCTGCACCAGGCATTACTTCCAATTCCTTTATGTGCATCAATATACTTAATCTTACAGCAACCCTTTGGGGTAGGTAATAGTACCCCCATTTCAAAGAAGATAAGACTGAACTGAGATGGAGCAGGTGGGTGGGGAAAGAATTTGAGCCCAGGCATCCTGGCTCTGGAGCTCACACCACACTGCACAGGGAGTGACAGTGGGATTTGTTGGTGTTCATCCTCACCTGAGGATATTTTTCCATTGATTTTTAGATAGAGTGGGAGGGAAGTAGGGGGAGAGAGAGAGAGAAACATTGATGTGAGAGCGACACATTGATTGGTTGTCTTCCGCATGACCCTGACCAGGGATCAAACCTGCAACCCAGGTGCGTGCCCTTGACCAGCAATCGAACCCACAACCCTTTGGTCCTCAGTCAGGCACCCTAACTGCTGAGCCAAACTGGCCAGGGCTAATTCACCTTTATAATGACAAAGAGCCTATTACTGATGTGACAATATGATTGGTGTTGGAACCAGATTGAAGTTCAAATCTTGGCTCTGCCATTGATTTGCTTGCTGGGTGACTTTAGGCAAGTCACCTAACTGTTCTGTGTTCAACTGTTGGATACACAAAATATGTGTGAGCATACTTCATAGATTATTATAAGTATTCAGTGAGGCATTTCTGTAGATGTTCTGAAGTAGCTGGAAAGTCTTATTATCAAGCACACACAGGGTATGAGGTAGGCGTCTTAGTGCCCTTCCGGGACGTTTTGAGAATTAAATAATAATGTATGAAAGTACGTTGCACAGGGTACAGTGTTCTATGAATAGTAATTGTTTCCATTCTCATTATCAGAAGCTTTCCTTTCCAGAGGCTTTGTCTGCAGAGAGCAAACCTTTCTCAGCGTGAATCTGCGTTTCGCTCTGTGCCTCCCGCACAACAAAGATGGATCGTGGGCTCCGGGTGGCAGATGCCTGAACTGTTTCACCCCCCTGCTGCCCACACGCACAGTACCAGCCCACTCGCCACTGAATGGGCCTTGGCAAGGTGCTAACAACTCGGTATCCTGGAGTCTAACCACTACCAACCAACGGAAAGGCTGGAAGGCTCCCCTCAAAGATCTAGAAGTATGTTGTTGGGACGAGAATGGAAAAGATAAGCTGGACAGGTAATAGGCCTCCTTTGTTAGGAAGCCATGGATGTCATAAACGTTGGTGCCTTCCTTCACCAAATGGTCATTTGAAAGTCATTGTTTGGTACCTAACAAATCCCTGCTGCAGGACAGTTAGGAAGAATCCTGGAATTAGGGACCAGGGTCCCTTACTGGGGCTGCCTGGACGCTAGCTCACTGTGTGACTTAGAACAAACCGCTTACCCTCATGAAAACAGAACACCAGCTAGCACTTCAAAGCCACGTGATGTCGTGGGCTCAGCCACAATAGAACCTACATTCTAGTGGGAGAGACCAGTGCTCTCGGACATCACAGTGTTCGAGGCAGCAAGCTCAGCATACTCTGTGGTTTGGAATTTATGTAATCCTTCCAACAATATGAGCTGGAAGGTGTTGTTATCATCCCCATTTTACAGATGAGGAAACTGAGGCTTGTAGAAAGCAAGAGACTTGACTAAAGTTACACAGTAAGTCATGGGCAAAGTCAAGATACGAATTCAGATTTCTCTGATTTCAGATTGCATCATTACACAGAGGTATTGCAACACGAGCCATGTAAACAGAGAAGAGTAATTCTGGCTAGGGGAGCTGGAAGGCAGGCTAGAAGGGGTAGTAATGTGGGGGTGACGAAACGGTCTGTGGGGAGCTACCTCCTTCAGCTCTGAAATGCCACAATTTCAAAATATTATCCGCGCACATAACAAGTCTGGAGATCAATAACTGGGTGAAGATCACAGATGAGTTGTGTCCCAGCAGAAAGTCACACCCCGACTTGTACCTGCCCCATCTCTTCCCAGCCTGGCTTACATTTTCCATGAAGGTTGGAACAAATCCCACAGTTCCTCTCTTCAGGCCCCGCAGGGGCAGGTGTTTTGGGGTCGTGTCCTCTGAAGGCTCACGTAGAACACCCTCCAGGATAACTATGCATCCGAGCAGATAGCTCGAGACACGCAAAAACAGCCCGAGAAGGGAAAGAGGAAGCATTGAGGGAGAAGAAGAGGAGAATCCGCTCCGCAGCTGGGAGCATGACAATCACGCTGACAAAATACACCAGCCACGTGGCTGCTCAGCCTCAGGACTGGGAGCCGAGCCATGGATTGGAGTCTGAAACAGTGCTCTGCTGTGGGGGAAAGATATGGAAGGAGATTGTGCTGAAGAGTTTCCATGACACCCAGGCAGCCTAGTGGCCTTTGGATGACGAAGGTATCCCGGTCCAGCTCATGAGAAGTTGTTTTGCGTGCGTGCGTGAGCACATACGCACAGGTTCTTCAACTGACTAGAGTCAGCAAAATGAATACGCACCCCCAGGGCACTGTTGGCCAAGTCTCTGTTTTCATAAATAATGCCTTTCTCGCCTTTTACAAGCCTGTTTGAAGACCCGCAGTGCGTCCTGGCTACAATTCAAAGCCCGGCTAATGAAAGCACCTCCACTGTCAGCAATGTTAATGTCACTTTAAAGAGTGTGAAGTCTTGCTAAATGTGTCAGGAAACAATTAGATAACATAAGAGGCATGCTTTCTCAGTGCACCGAGAAATATATTATGCAGGCAGGAGATAAACGCAAAGTTTTCTCAGCTCCAGCCTATTCGGCATTCTCCCTCTCTCTCGCTTTTTAATCCGACGGAGAAATTGTTTGGCAAGAGTAAGCCCTGTTGCAAATACTTGGAGAAGGGAGAAAAGCCTGCTTTTCCTCTGACTGCTGTCGCTTGAGCCTCGTGCTATCAGGCTCAGCGAGATACAAACAGTCTTCCACTCAAATTAAATGTGTGCCCTCCTAATTAGCATTATAAATATAGGTTTCTCTGAGCCAGAGTTGATAAAATTACAGTGTTGGGCTGGAAAGGAACCGGCAGCTCTCCCATGCCCACACAATGGCTGCAGCCTTGCTCGGTTAGAACAATGCTCCCCAGAGCCTGCCCCTGTCTTCAGAGGTCAGTCTGGGGAGGGAAGGTAAATGCCAGGCGGGCTGACATTAGGACGGCAGCCGGGCCCAGATGCTATCTGTTCTTTGTATGTGATGGAGAGAACTGATCTGACCGCAAAGCTTCTTTGTAGTCTTGTCATCTTCACCACCTGTGGGGTTCCAAATGGGGCCCCAGGCAAGGGCTAAATAACATGGGTTTCCTCTATCCCCACCCGGTGCCGCTCTCCGTGGTTCTGAAGCACCACCAAGCACTAGGAAATGCTTGTTTCTTTCCTCCAACCAACCCTGAGGTGCATCTCTGCCCATTGTCTTGGGGGAATTTTGAATTAGGTGATAGCAGAGAGAGAGAGAGAGAGAGAGAGAGAGAGAGAGAGAGAGAGAGAGAGAGAGAAGAGGGAGGGAGTAAAAAAAAAAAAGACGAGGGTAGAGACTCTGGAATAGGCATAGCCACTGTAAAAAAAGGAAATGATTTGTTTTGACATTATTTTCAAATAATCACAGTTGCCAGAAAGAAACCACTGCTAGCCAGGGCTGAAATGCCAAAAGACTGACTTCAGGTTGAGTGAGAAGCTTGCATGTCAGGTGATGCAATGATGTGCAATTTGGGGCATGAACAAACAGGTGTGTGCAAGCAGCCAGCAAACCCATCATGGCGGAAGTGGTGTGACTGAAGTTAACACATGCCAACATTCTCAGGCTTCTGAAGACGTTTTTCTTTTTCCTTCTGAAAATTTGCCACATTGTGCAGAAAAAGAACAAAGAAAATTGGGGGGTTGTAGTTCATGTTTGGGTCATAATTTATGTAGTTCTTAGATAAACCTTAGAAGCTGCAGGGGAAGATGACCTACTGCTCACCTTCTTGCTATGTTTCTATTTAGAACATACATCTAGCTATTTTCTGAGATTAGTAACATTCATAGAATGATCTGGATAAAGCAAGCTATGGTTTTATTGAATGCTAGTTCTAGAAGAAAACTTGGATAGTGTCCGCATGAACCATTTCACTTTGCTGATGACAAAATTGTAGGGGAGAGAGAGAGAGAGAGAGAGAGAGAGAGAGAGAGAGAGAGAGAGAGAGAGAGAGAGAGAGAGAGAGAGAGGGCTTTTCCTAGACCACACAGGGAATTAATGATCTGAGTCTAAGGCTCTGTCCACTAAATTCTACTACTCTTAATATTCATGTTGAAGAACAAATAGAAAAACCAAAGTTCAGGTTTAAAGAAAATCTAGTTTCAAAGAAAATCATATTAACGGGCTAAAATTCTAGTGCAAGATGTATAAAGATACCTCCTCCCCCTTCCAAAAGCCCAACATATAAGTCACACTTGTCCACACCATTCTTTGGAACACTAGATTTTCTCAGGATGTAAATGTGTGTCCCAGGAAAGAGGGTTCTATGACCAACTGATTTGAGCAGTATGGCAAAGTATGAAAAGCGTAGGAAAAAGAATCCCACTGTCCTCTATGCTGGTGTGATCACATCTGGATCGGTTGGTCCATTCCAGGCTGACACCCTCTAAGAGCCTAATTGAGAAACTGGATTTGCCCAGGGGAGAAAATTCAGACTGATGGGCGCATTAGAATCATCTAATAGGTTAGAGGCCCTGAAGCTCTTGAGCCTGGAGACGAGGTAAGGAGAGTTGTAGCAATCTTCAAATCATTGAGCCATGACCTACGGAAGAAGATAGGGACTTTTACGAATTGGCTCGGATGTCAGTTCCAGGAATGATGAAAGTCAAAGGAGGCAGATTCAGCTGGATATCTATTGCATTTATTTATATCTCTCCTTTATATAAGTCCCAGCTAGTATGATGGTTTCGTAGGCATGTGCTTTATCGTTCTTCCCAGAGTGTGAGCTACTCTTCCATTCATCCAACATGTATTTATTGAATAACTACTACAGCGCAGGCGGTCTTCAAGGCTAGGGACTGCTCTAGGTGGCTGTTCAATCTGCACTATCGGTGCTGGTCTTTAATCTTTCCATCTCCCAAAGCACCTACCAGAATACTATCTCACAGAAATTGTTTAATAAATATTTGACAAAATGGATAAACGTGCAAAGAGCTTTCTAACAACAGTTGCTGAATAACAATCAATCAGCATCCTTGTAGGTAATAAGCTCCCCGTCACAGAGATCACTTAAGTATTCCTGAGCAGCCCTTGCCTGCAAGGCCACAGAGACAGTTTCGGCATTCAGTAAGAGACAGGGGTAGAGGGCCTGTAAATTCAGCGCCAGCTCTCAATCCATAATTCTGTGAGTGCTCTTAGCACTGTCCCATGGGGGAAAGGTGACAAAGAATCATTTGGAAGAAGTCTGTACAGTAAGCAGTCGGCCCAGAGAGCCTCCCTGCCCCACCAGAAGTCGAAGACACATTTCTCTCCCTGCCTTCTGCGTATCTGAACATGTTCAGTTCCCAGCTGAAAACTGAGACCCACGTAGATTCCTATATCCTTAGAGGACTTAACTTTATTTAAAGGAAACATGTCACTGTGTTGAAGCTTAAGCTCAAATTAATTATAACAAGTGTAATATTTGGCCAACCTTAGTCTCATGATTCAACATTCCCGCTTGATCAGTTTCCAGAGCTAAATGAGAGCCTATAACCATTTGCAGTGTAATAACACTTTTTGCTTTTATGACTGCTTTCATCTGTGGATCTCAAAGCATGGTGCAAACAGTAATTAATGTTCACCTGGGAGGTAAGGATGCATTTGCTCTGCTTATTGGGCAACGTGGGTGTGGGAGGGGGTGACTGGTCAATGTCCAGGCAGAAACTGGAGTGGTGGGCTCCCTCTTCCCACCTATTTAATGATCCCAGTAAATCAGTCACATTGTTTTGTGTTTTTTTAAGCAAAGAGTTGTCATATATGAACTTAAACTAAAGGAGTTTCCATCCAGTGTAAGAGAAGTTGAAATAAGTGATTATGTGGAAGGTAAAAGGACTAGTAGGGAATTTCCATCAGGGTTCCTAGACTAGCCATCATAAAGAGAAATTCTTGAACTCTTCCTCCTCCCTCCTTCCTCTTTCCCTCCCTCCCTCCCTCCTTCCTTCCTTCCATTTATTTGGCATACATTTTTGAGTATCTATGGGGTGGGGCTATAAAGAGAAAAACCAAAATCTTTGCCTTCTTGGAGTTTATATTCTGGTGGGGAGAGAAAAAAACAACAAATAAATAATAGCAAAAGCAGCAACAAATAAAAAAAAACAAAAACATACTTACAGGCACATACATAGAAACACATACACATATGTCCGCATGTGTATATACGGGCTACAGGGGAAAACAGACAGGGAAAGGGAAGAGGGAGTGGCAGGGTGGGGTTCAAGAGGTGGGTGCTACTTCATCCAAGGTCCTCAGGGAAGAACCCCAGTTAAGATAACATTTGACTAGGAACCCGAAAGAAGTACAAGAAGGAGCTTTGCTGACATCTGGGGGAACGTCCATTGTGGACACAAGGACTGCCAACATTCTTGGCGTCCCTCAGGAACAGCCGGCAGGTCGGTGAGCCTGGAAGGCAGTGGGAGATGGGGAAGACGGAGACCTCCCAACCACTGCTCGGTCTTTGGCTTCGCTCTGAGTGAGACACAAAGCTCCGAGGAAGGACTGATGTGTCTGACGTACAGTTCAGCGAGATCGTGTTGGCTGCTGTGTGGACCAGAGACCTCAGGAAGCTTGGGCTGAAGCAGGGAGACCCATCAGAAGGTGGTTGCAATAATCCAGGTCAACGATCATCGGGGCGTGGACTGGAGTGAAAAAGAACGGGACCTGGATACATTTTGATGGTACAGCTAACATGTTTTCCTGATGGGTTAATGTGGGTGTGAGAGAAAGAGGGGATCAATAATAATTCAGTTTTGGGCCTAAATAAACATAGCTATAGAGGTGTGTATCCAACCACATCTTGAGCACGGGATGAAGGTCACACTTGAATCGAAAACCATGCTAAATGTTGGGAAATGATGCCAGTTGTTTAAGAAAACCCTTCTTGAACAGACAGGTCAATCATGAATTTATTCACAATTTTACAAATACACACACACACACATACACATATATACATATATACACATATATACATATATATGCATATATACACACACACATATATATATATGTGTGTATATCTCCCAGAAAGAAAGAGATAGCAAGAGGGCTTTTAGATGTTCTGGTACAAGAGAGAAGTGACCAGGTGGACACCCACCTATTATCCATCTAAGGAAATCTAATAAAATCTAAGCTGAGACAGCTGACTTTGATTTCTGCCTAGGCTCCACGAGTTCTGAGTGTCTCAGAGTTAAAATTTCTCGACAGATACAGGGACAGGAATAGTCCAGAAAACAAGCCATTTCCCCCCTGCAAACCCATATTCACATGTGGTACAGAGCAGTAAATTAATTTTGGTCTTGTTCTCTGATTTCTGCTTCAGCTTGACCTGATTTTCCTGCAAGCCTCAGGCATGGTTAATTTGCAGGGAGGGGTGTGTGTATATATTAGCGACTATGTATTCGTGCGTCTGTGGGAGTAGATGGCAATCTTTGCTGAAATATTAATACAGTGCCTATTTATTATTATTTATAGGAGAACTATATCTTCAGGGCTTTTAAAATAAGAAGAAATGGAAGATAGGTGATGTGAAATTATTTTTTAGTGTTCATACCCTTTGGTTGATATATAAATAATACAAATGGAATGGTAAACAGCGCAGGGGTACAATTACTGAACACGCAGAAATGTAGGTTCACGACAGCACAGAGTTGCCAGTTGTTATCATGACAGGAAAGCGGCTATTTACGTAAAGCGCCATAAATTTTCTTTTCTTTTTTAAAGTCTTATTTGAATTTTTCTGCACTTGAATTATTTTGTCACAAAACTGAAAGATAAATGTCTCTCTATAAAGCTGGAAATCTCAAGCTTGGTTATAAAGTGGGCCACAAATATACAACTTTGGTCTGCAGAGAATAAGTGAAAAGCAAATTGTGATAGTGGATGGAAGAAAAACTGCTGTTGAATTGGTTCTCAGTGACCCGTCCTTCTGGACAGGTATGCAGTATTACGATGGAGAAACTGCTTAAGCCTTTCCAGAAAAAATATGCCAAGTCCTGCAAAGAAAGGCAAACATTTTTCCCCCCTTCAAACAGCAACAAAATCACATTGGAACCATCTCCTGAACAGTATGTTATGAGTGCAATTTCCTCTTCTCGAACGGGCCCTCAATTAAAAGGAGTGTGGCACCCTGCCATCTCCCATAGGCCTATGGAACCTTATTTATTTAAATTGGGTGGATATCCCCTAAGAGTTCTTCCCGTGGAGTGGCACGAAAACTCATCAGTGCCGTTTTGTGTTCAAGTTCCACAGAACAGTCTCAAACGGAGCGTGCTCACCCTCAAGGGCTCCCAGGGTGGAGCATCGCTGGGGACGGTGTGCTTCCATAAATCATAAAGCCCCTCACTCAGACAGAGCTCCCATCACCTGATTTTCCTGCATCACTTTATGGGTAACGAGTCCAGTTCATAATGACATCTGCTATTGTTATGGTCATAATTAGCTACTTATTAATATTAATAATAGGAAGAGAGCAAAGGAGTGGCCAGACATTGTAAACATGGTCATCGGGGCAGCTTCACCAGGAAGCTGCGACTTCACACTCCCCAGGGAACCACTGGTCCATACCCTGCAGATCACTGGGGGAAGGGATCACACAAAGGGGGGTGGGCACATGTGCAGTGAAGTTGGGGTGATGGAGGGAAGGTGCTTGCCTGTCAGTCTAACCTGGGAAAAAGGTAATTGGCTGGGGGCGCTGGTGAAGCTACTGCAAGTGTGTGAAATCTTGAGGGGTTCATTGGTTAAGCTCCTGGATATAATCTCTAGACAGAGTTCTGTCTCTTGCTTAGCTCTTGCCCGCTTGCTCCTGTCTTGCTCTGTGACCTGCACTCACCAGTCCCCTCATCAAAGCCATGTGGTCCAGGGCCATGTGGACTCCACACACAGGATGCTGGACTGGACTGTGCTTTAACACGGAGTGGAGACTCTGGGTAGCGGCCTTAATTCTTGCCCCACTGAAGACTGGACTGGACTTTTTCCATGGCGGGAAGTGGGAGAGTGGGCATTGGAAACCCAGGGGTTTAATTCCATGGAAACAAAGATCATTCATCCACCCGTGTGAGCCTCAGAAAATTCCTTTCCTTATGACATTGCAAGAACGCCACTTCCACCCGTGACAGATGGGGATGCAGAGGGCACCCCACCGGTAACACTTTCAGAATTTGATGAAGGGCAGACTTCTGATGAAGTGTAATTCTTCACTACCTTCCCTTTTAAGGGGAGTACACACCATTTCATGTTCCATGCTAAGGAGAAACGTAAAAGAGTCGATCATGCTGACTTACTCTCCCTGACTCACACCGGCTTACACAGTAGAGGCACGAAAGCCAAAAACACCAATTGCCACGGAGCCCAGGCATAAAGAGATCAGTGCGCAGGCTAACAATGGGCTGCTGTCAAATGTTCAAACCACTAAATTTTCGTCTCGTTAAATCATCTGATGGCCGTTTCTCCTTTAGTTAAATAGGGATAAATAATAAAAAACAATTTACAACTAAAAGATGCTAGTGTTTTGCAGCTGCTGAATGTCTTTTGGGGAGATTAGATTCTATAATGAGGAGATATAACTATCATTTTATAAAAGCTGTTGCTATCTTGGGAAAAACACCACGGAATACGATTAGAAAAAGCCTTTTCTTCATGAACCTATTACAGTCATGTGCTGATCGCTTGGCATATGCTTAATGATATCTCCATAGCTAAAAATCGTAATTTGTTACTGTACATCTTGACATCATGTATTAATTTCAACTGTGCTTTTATTGGCTCTACCTTTGACTTGAGTGGTTTAAACTTGCAAAGCCCTACAAAAGTTGAAAAGCAATTCAACCACCTCGATTTTAATATATATATATATATATATATACACACACACACACACACACACACACACACTTCCCAATAGCTTGGTTAGAAGTTTTTCTCAAATAATTTAAACATCACTTCAAGCATACCTGGTTGCTAGTTTTCCATTTAGGGTACCAAAGATAGGGTAATGGGATGAGAATCATGGGGTGGGGAAAATTCTGTGCGTAGTCTACACAATTAGTATTAAGCAACAAACAGCCAACATTACTATCCTCCTTGATTTTTTTAATTATAGGGTCAATTAAGACAGTATCAACTGATGTAACTCTGACAGTCAGAGACATTTCTAAAAGAGGCAAATTCCTTGGCTTCTCTTTCTTTCATGGGAGAAATGGAGAGAGGAGGAAGAATCAGGCATTGCTACTTCCTTCTCCTCCAACTCCACTTTCTCTCAGACAAGGGCTGCGGGCGTGTGCTGCTATCCTCAGCAGAAAGACCCAAGCTAGTCCCAATCATGAGACTCCTTGTCCCTGCTGCTGCTGCCCACCAAGACAGAAGCGTCCTCAAAGTTTAAGCCCCAGAACTTTCTTATTCTTTATAGTCAAAAGTCTATGCTCAAGTTGATTAAGAAGTACAAACTGCCAGTTATGAAAACAGTCACGGGGATGTCAAGTGCAGCACAGGGAATACAGTCAATGATGTAATAACTATGCATGGTGTCAGGTGTGTACTAAGTATCAGGGTGATCACTTCATAAGTTATATAAATGTCTAATCACTATGTTGTACATCTGAAACTAATACAATATTGTATGTCAGCTGTAATTAAAAATAATTTTTAAAAAAAGAAAGTCTACCCTCAGGCTCTAGTATGATTTATCTGAGGCCAAACTCGGAAGCCTTTCAGGCGAATTTTCTATATACTAAAACAAGACGATGAATAACATCTAGAAGAAAAATAGATAACAGGTTTTCTCAGTTAGTAAATATTTCTGTCGTGCTTGGCACTATAAAAATCCTTGTTTAAAATCTTCGGTGACTAGAATAAATTGGTATGTATATGTGTGTATGTGTATATATATATATATATATATATATATATATATATTTATAATTTTCTTTTTTTAAATCAATGACCATATGCACAGGCATTAAAAAAATGTCTTCTCATCTGAGACAAAGAATCTCATACCAGGACTCAGGTTCTCCAGTCATAAGATAAACTAAGATCCATCCCCCACAACGGAAGGTCACATGGATCAACAACTCCCCCGCCCCCCCAACTTAAGCTTCCACTTCCTCCCATCAACATGACTTCCAAGTTGGGAAACGGAAATCTCCAGGAACCTGACACATTTCTTCATGAGGAGGTTTCAAAGCCTTGCTCCTTGCTGCTGGGTTCCATGGAGAAATCTATCTCCTGGGATGAGGGCAACAATTAGTGATTCATTCACTCTAAGAGTGATAGTACCAGGCGAGAAAGATCACACCTTTGTGAATGAACATGAGAAAATGCAGAGTTGTAATTATTTAGCATTTTTAATGCTAAGCCTCATCACACAAATGCCAGACTCCGCACTGCAGAGCTCCTGTTAACTCCTTGCGAGCTGCCTGGGGCCAGGGTGTGGGTGCTGTAGGATCCAGGCACTTTGGAGAGGAGTTTCTCTTCTCGGGCTATAAAGTGTCACCTCTGCAGCTCCTACCCTCTGGTGTAGCCCCCAGAGAGTTATGTACTAGGCCTTTCCTGGATTCTGTCTCTGACTTTGCTTGCTTTCCCACGCTACGCCAGATCATCTCTGGGTTAAAAGTAGGAGGAAAGAACTTTCCTGTTTCAAATTCTGACCTCAGGAGAGAGGATCTATCTTCTCCCTCCACCCCATCTAGCACAGCGCAGGGACTGGCACCGTCGCCTAAGTCCTCATGGAGCCCCCCTCCATAGAGGGCCCCTACCCTACAGCCTCACACAACCATTAGAATGAAGGTCACAGCGTACAGTGCTTCCTCCCTCCAGCCAGCCCCGTGGGCACAGCTGTGGGCCCCAAAGTCACCCATGTCCTAATCCTGGAAACTGTGACTATGTTAGCTTGCATGGAAGAAAAGAGAACCAGATGTGATTACGTTAAGGGTCTTGCATTGGAGTGACAGGGGGAGAGAAGAGCAAGGCAGGAGGGTCAGAGGTCGAGGACGAGATGTGACCGCAGAGGCAAAGTTTCGAGAGACGTGAGGAAGGGGCCACGAGCCAAGGAACGCAGGCAGCCTCTGGACCTGGGAAGGTAAGGACATGGATTCTCCTCAAAGCTCTGGCAAAACTCACCAGTTTGTGAATCAACAAAGATCTTAACGACTATCCAAGGAGGAAAAGTGCTCAGAGCAGCAGCTCAGCAAACCTTTCAGAGCTGGGGATTGCTGTCTGCATCGGGGAAAGACAGGAGCCCAGGCCTTAGCCGGCGGTTCTCAACCTTCCTGATGCCGCGACCCTTTCATACAGTTCCTCATGCTGTGGTGACCCCCAACCATACAATTATTTTCGTTGCTACTTCATAACTGTAATTTTGCTACTGTTATGTCTTAGGCGACCCCTGTGAAAGGGTCGTTCGACCCCCAACGTCCCACAGCTGCTCCTGGAGCAGTCTGCCCAGCGGCAGCCCACTGGCCTCACTTGGCATAAAGACATACATTTTTTTTTTTTTAAACCAAAACACTGTTTTTCTCTTTTTATTGAATTTTAATGACTTTGATTAAACTATGCACTCTCTATTTTGCCACAGGACTCACCGTGCCCTCTTACTTACCCCTGGTTATTTCATTCATTCCTATTGCCTGACTGGTCCTTATGGGCACTTGAGTTTTCAATCCAAGATAGATCTACGGTGACTCTATTGCTATGCATTTAGTATTTGACACTTTGAAGCAACTCTCATGACCCACCCAGCACTCAGGACCTAGTCACTGTCTGTTGTGACCCACCCAAGTCTATCCCTCTACATGTTCCTGGTGACCTGCCACCGGGCTCTGTGGTTGGGCATGCTCAGTAGGTTCACTGAAAAAAAACTGAATGATGATATAGGCAGTGCCTTATCATTTGTAGAAAACACAGGGCTGGAATCAAAAGCTTCTATTTGGACAAGAGAATGAAGGTCCAGATAGATCCGAATCCCCCAGACTAGAAGCTGAGAGGGTAAATATAAAGTTCTGCATTTGGAAAAAAGAAAAAAAAAAGATAAACTCATGTAAGCACTAGATGGGAAAATATGATTCCGCAGAAGCACATGTAAAAAAGGCTTTGAAGTTTTATGTCATAGAAGCTCTGGTATGAGACACTGATTGATGTGTTTGCCCCAAACAAACCATTCTGATCAGGAAAAACCGTACTTCTTCCTAAGATAGTCAGAACATATGCGTCGATGGAGTAACACGTCAAGATGGACATCTGTAAGCTGAAGGTGTTCATAAGAAAATGGGCAGGATGGTGTTGGGAGTAGATCTGAGTCAGGGGAAGCTGGAAGGTAACTAGATGCTCAGGGAGGAGAGCCGGCAAGAAAGGTCTGGTGAGTGCAGGTGCAGATTCAATCTGGTCCGCAAGGCCCAGTTCCCTAGGAGGAGGTGGCATTTCTTTTGCTTGTTTGCAGAAGGAGAAAAAGTGCCAAGACATGGAGGCGGTAAGGAAAAGAGCCCGGCTAAATGGAAGGTGTTCTGATGGTCTGACTGATGCACACACGGAATGGGCTTTCTTGTGTGGGAGTGAGCGCACCTTGGGTGGAGGCAATCAAGCAAATGTTAGATGGCCTTTAGTGTGGATGAAGTGGGATAAGATGCCTTCTGTGGTCCAGCCCAAGACCAGGATCCTCTGACCCCCACCCCCACTATCCTGAAGATAATGCACAATTTGGAAGGTGATCCTGGGAAGGGAGAAGAGGAGAAATCCAGCTTGTTTACGTGGACTAAAAGTTGCCATTTAGGGGCAATCCAAAGAGGCTTTCACTTCCAGTGAATCGGTCCCCGGTGAACCTCATATCCTGGGCTGTTCATTTGCGAATCAAAGACACCCAACATTTCCTGGCCCTCACGTTTTGAACGTTATTTGTAGTATTTTTCCTCTGTGGCTTCATCTGTTCTCAACTTTTGAAAACATTCTTGGCATCCCATAAACAACACCCGGGCATTCTATAAGACACCCCGCACGTTGAGAGCTCGTGGGGGCGAACGTTTCCCAGCACCCTGAACGCTGCCCCCAGGCCAGGGTCTCCCTGGGCCTCTCTTCCCGGACTCAGGGTAATTTCTAAATCAAAGGACCCGCCAGCCGCCCCCGGATACATGCGGATGGGAGTGGAGTGTGGGGTTCCTCGGTTGCTGCGTCGTCACGAGGGCTGTCGCCTCTCATCACTCAGCCGGTGCTCACTGCTCACGGAGGGCCGACCGGGCAGGAGCTTCGAGACGGGAGGCTCAGGACATGGAAACAGACGCCGCCTCGCCCGTGAATTCACACAGACACGACAGACGGCTCAGTGATCAACGTGGTGATGAGGCCGTTGCAATAATCGGGTCGTTATTTAACAGGAAAGGAGTGAAGGGGAGACTGGATAGTATCGTCATGCCATTTATACGGCGTTTGTCAGAAAGCTACAGCTTAACACTCCAGGTCTGTTCCCGGCCGATCAGTGGGGGAAGGGACTGGACAAAGGCAGTGCAGACGCATGCCCAGTGAGGTCTGAGTGACGCGGGAAGGTGTTTTCCTGTCCCTCACACCTGCAAGCGAGTCAGTGGCCAGAATAGGTGTGGCCACTGCCAGGGCACGGAACCTGAATAGTCAATCCCCTGAGCAAAGGGAGTCCGCTCTCTTGGCCCTCCCCCTTGCCGCCTGTGCCGGACTCCTGGGCCGGGGGCTCCCACACCCTGAGTACAAGGGACTGATGGACTGAATCTAGCCTGATGCCTGTCTGGACCTGGCTGCAACCTGGAGAGGACATTCTGGACACTGGCCCTATTTCTAGCCATACTGAATTCACAGCTGCCCCTTTTCCAGGACTGGGTTAAGGGACATGGGACTTTACAACCCCGAGAAATGTAACTCCATGCAAAGAAAGTCTTTTACCACATCTCATTCTCCTGTGGGGGCTTCTGAAAATGCTTATTTCAGCGGTACCCCAAGAAACTCATGCCCCCTTGTGTCTGGAAAATCTGGCCCACTGATTCCTCTGGTAACATAACTGCTATCCAAGGGGTCGTGAGAGGGACACATCAACAGGTTGCCTCCCACACAACCCCGACCAGGGCCGGGGACAAACCACAACCGAGGTACGTGCCCTTGGCCAGAATCGAACCCGCGACTCATTGGTCTGCGGGCAGATGCTCTAACCGCTGAGCCAAACCGGCCAGGGCCCAAGCGGTCTTCTTAAAGTGGCATGGGAACCTGGAGGAGGTGCAGTAAACCCTTCCCGGGGAGGGAGGGGTCGATGACAACTGGAGACAGAAGATGGATTTAGAATTAGACATTAGGAAGCGGAGGGGACGGGGGAATGAGGTGGGAGGGAGGTCCTGTATGGCATGACTCAGGGGCCAGCCAGCAAGGGAACGGGCCAGGGGAGGCATAGCCAGGACTCCCTGTGTGGGCCCTCCTCTCCTGGCCTCCATCCAACAAGTGGAGTTGAGTTTTGTTGCTTCCATTTCCAATAGGAAGTGGGGAAAATGGAATCGCAAGTACCCATGTCCCAGGGCTATTTTGTAGACAAAAAATGAGATGTCAGGGAAGAGTGTTTTGGAAATAGTTAAAGGTGGTAAGTTTAGGTTGGAAATCACAAACTCTACAGCCTTACAGTCTGCACAATGCTATGTCTGCCAGTCTGCCTGCCTGTCTGTCATCTGCCTGTCTGTCTGTCTGTCTGCCTGCCTGTCTATCTGTAGGTACGAAAGTAGAATGAGCTCAGCAGGTACATCACTTTCTCCAGCTCACGTCAGGCCTCACCACTCCCTTATTTTATTTCCTGTGTCGGAGTGCTGCACACAGCCATGTGACCGGCCTCAAAGCAGAAGGGCAAACGTTGAAGGGGTCTGCCCAAGGTAACACGGGGTCGTGCACAGTTCTGAGTCTGGATCTTTCTCTCAGACACTGTTCTGAGCTGCGACCTGAATGAGGGTGATTAAGAACAGGCCATTGAAGTGAGTTATTTTTCACAAAACCCTTTTCAATGAAAATAAATATCATTCTTGACCAAATCAAGAACGGACTAATGGTCTGAAAAATTCAGAGAGAGAGAGAGAAAGGAATGATGGGGAGACTTTCTACTTGAAATAGTAAAACAAAACAAAACATCGGCAACCATGGTTTAATAGAAATTAAATCCTTAAAGTAAAAAATGAATTTTTACCTAATTTGGAAAAAAAAATGGCAAAACAAGAGTGAAATTTGACTTCTAGATGGATTTCTGGCAGTCTGCCCACTACTTGGGGCAAAATACAGTTCAATGTACAGAAAGGGTTGTAAGAAGTTGTCTGAGAAATGGCAGATAGTCACTAATTCGGCGAAAGAGAGAAACAGGAGGAAGAGAATGCTGGAGAAATAATTAGGAGAAGACAAAGTAAAAGGTAGAAATACTGAAGCAGGGGGGGATAAGAAAAGTCCATAAAGGATTTTTTTGGCCACTCCCAAATGTCTAAAGTAAAATGTACACACATGAAAACTGCAAACTCAACCCTGCGGTGAGACCAGGCCCCCGGACCCATTGCGCCAGCAGAGAACCAGGGCAGGAGGCTGGGAGGAAGCTGGCGCACACCAGTTTGCCCGAACTATTGTTACATGGAAAACGTCTGCCAGTCATTTCCTATATTCCAGTCGAAAATGCCAGCTCAAAGCAGGAGCACTCCTTCCCTTTTTCTCCCCCGACTCGAAAGCCATTTACAAATGCATTCTGGTGATTCAGACCAAAAAATTACCAAGCCCAATCACAGAAAGGGGCTGCAGAGGAATCCGAACCTTGTTTACACAATTAGGACCCGCTCACGTGCACCTTCCGTAAATGACAAGGTTCCCGCAGCAAATTAACAAGAACAATTTTCCCATCTCAGGAGCTGTCAAGATGGGCCCTGTTGGCCAATTTATCTTACTCTAGCACATCTCTGGTGCTTGTCAATCAATATGGGAAACATTTGGTGCTGATTGCCATTTTTCTCTCCACTTCCTTTTGCCTCCTGTACCAGGCAATTTCCTGCAAGTCAATCAAGGTCAAAGCCGACCTTGTTTAAATAAAACGCTGCCGAGCTCTTTTCACACCAACAATTTCAACAGAATGAGCTGTATCTCTTACATTTACATTTATACTACCTTTCTCCCCTCCCCCAGTTCTTCTAAAATGCCACCCTTGAGTGATAAGTCATAACGAAAGCCACCTAGAGACTGAGAAAGCGAAGTTGCAAAGTGATGAGGAAGTGTGTATTTCAGGTATATATCTTCACCCTTAAAGATTCGCTCAGCCAACGGGAGATGTCTTTCCATGAAAAAACACTTCCGATTGTCTTGCCTACCGCGAGTCCACGCTAATTGGAGGCAGGACCACACGGCACAAACAATATTCCCCAAATCGTCAGGATTTGATAACTCAAAGTAAGCAATTTTACGGCTGGCCCTAGAAATCAGGTCCTGCAGGTGCGAGAGTTTTAGGACATTAAACATCATCATCATCATCATCATCATTATATACAAAAAGTGCAGGAGAGGAAGGAGCCAAGCCTATTGAAATTCTTGAAAACAACCCACTCACGGGTTAGTTTTCAAAACCTTCTTTTTTCCTGCAAACCACCTGTAATCTGTATTCTTCTGAATAAATCTGGCTCTGGTTGTTTATAACTCTGCACCCCTCGCCGTACAAATGGTAAGAATGCGCACTGAAATGAGGCCTGGCTAACTGTGACTCTCAGAGGAAGAAAGAAATACAGGTGGACAAATATAGAATTTCCCGAAAATAGTAGCATGCATCTTAACGGCTACCAAAGAGCTGTGCTCTCAGAATGATTAATAAGGATTGCATGCTTTTCAGCGCCCACTACGGGTACTTAAGACACACTTTGGTGTTTCCAAAAGTGCGATTTCCCCCACTTAAACCGAAGACAAACAAACGGAACGTCCTCAAATTCTCCGAGCAAGAATGATTCCAATCCTTGTGTGCCGAACGCAATCTCAGTGGGCTTCACCGCATCTTGGGTGAGCCCACGGTCTCATTTTGTTTCGTCATTTGTCAGACCCACTACTGGTGCGGTCACTTTTCTGTCTGACAGTTATTTATTGCGTGTCTATTATGCATCGGGCACCACCAGGACACAACGGTGGGCGAACCCAGAGGAGTCTCTGTGTCATGGAGCCTAGTCGTCTCAGAAATCAAGTATGATTACATCCTGAGATTAGTGCTGTGTAGGAGGCATGTAATGGTGACCGAAAACAGGCTGGGGATTTAGAAATGTTCCATGAGGATGTCAACCAGCTGAATTCTGACTGATCAGAGCTAAATGCCTGGGCCCAGTGCCACTCAAAGTGGGTGGTCCAGGAGCCCCACCCAGTCAGAGAAATACAGAAGGTGAGAGTCAACGGATAGGCCCTTTTTGAGCAACTTGACATTGCCACGATGAAGCTCTCCATCAGCAGGGATGGGTCATCAGGGTCATGGACCAGTTCGAGTGAGGTCAGTATCAGGGGTTTCCCATGTCCTACAAAATGAACATGCATGGACAAAGGACGACCACATTTAATCCCTGAAGAATTGGAGGGTAAAAGTCTTTCACCCACAGACAGTTTGAGAAGTTCTGATCTGAGGAGGTAAACAATATCCTCTCCCTGCCTAACGGTCACAAAGCCAAACTTGGCTTCATTTAGACCCCAGCAGGTGACCACACCTCCCCTTCTTGGCCGGAGATGTCAGGGCTGCCATTGCCGCCGTACAACTGAGAGCAGACTCATGAGAAGCTCTGGAGGTTGAATGTGGTCAAAATGAATCCATGTTCCTTTTGGCTACACAACACGTGCAATAAAAGTTAACTGCGGAGGAGGGCTCCTGAGGTCTGTGTTTATGTTCCATTTCTTGTTCTGGAACTGGTACCATGGGTGTGTTCCATCTGTGCAAAATTCATTGGATTGTACACTTACGATATGGACACCTTTATATATATATGCTATGTATAAAAAAACACTTCCACAAAAAGATTTTTAAAATGTCATCATCAAAAGAGACAGAGAAAGGCAAAGAAACGGTTTCAGATTAAAGGAGACTGAAAAGACATGACAACCCGATAAAATATGTGGAGCAAACTCTGGGAAAAAGAGCCAGAAAGGGCATCACTGGGGCGACTGACATTTGAAGATGGACTGAGGAACAGATACAATATAATATCAATGCTAAATGTGATTTTTGGTCATTGTACTGAATGGTATGCAAGAGGAAAGTCTTGGCTCCTAGGAAACACACACCAAAGCATTCAGGGGTAAGAAGGGTGGATCTGGGGGGCCTCTTGGTCTTAACTGGTTCAGAAAGAAAACAGTGTGTGTGTGTTGGCGGTGGGGAGGTATAAAGCAAATGAAAAATGGAACAAATATGCACAATTGATGAATCTGGTAGAGAGTGAAGGGTTGTTCTTGCCACGAGGTCTGTAATTATGAAATGGCATCAGAATATAAAAGTTATAAAAAGGAGGATAACAATGATAAAATAAGTCAACTGTTCTTCGAATGAATGACCGGTCTTACCTGGTCGATGGTGCCAGGTCTCTCAGCATTCAGAGATTACCGAGGGGCACCATTACCCTTAGTTGGGGGTTGGGAAAGCTTGACAATTCCCTGGGCAGACATGATTTTCAACCCAGTTTGACACAGTGTAATAGACCAAACATTACTTTTTTTGACATTAATTCATTTGTGATCTTTACTGAGACACTGAGTATCTTATCTCAAGGTGGTCCTTAATGATGCATGGTATATTTTATTGATGTTTCTTCTATTCTGGTGTTTTCCTTCCTCGTGATCATATCTGTGGTTACTCTCTGTCTCCTTCCAAATGCTCTTCTCTTGTGAGACCGGGCACTGCTCGGAGGCTTAATGAGGCAGCTTGATTGTTTCCTGATTTATCGGGATCTCGGTTAACATGGGGTGGGGAGAGGAAGAGGGTAGAAGATGCCCCAGGACCAACTGAGCAAACCTCATTTTGTATCAAGTCCATGTTTCCGTGTGCAGAACTCGTCAAAGACGACGTTCAGGTCTCGCAGAAAAGCAGACGTCTTCCTGCCATTCCTCCCATCATTTCTTGTCATCTTTTAAAAAGTGTCATTATTAGATCCAGTGTCGTGTTCTAGAGTTAAATTCCACAGCTGTTTGTGAGCTTGGCATAATAGTCAGGGTCCCAACTCTGCTTTCTCTGCTCTGAACTCTGTGGGAAGTTACACGTTTCTTTCTCTGCCACCAGGCTCTGTGGTTCGAACGCTCACCTACTGTTCCCTCAGCACTTCCTGATGGGAAGGCATCTACTGGGCGGGCCTCGAATAAGGCCATCTTGTGAGCCAGGATAGTAATACAATTTCCTCCAGCCTTGGAAAATTTTGCTGTCATTTTTTTTTTCTATTTTAGAACATTCTTTCTTTAAAAGAACCCTCAAACCCTACCTGTGCTCACTGCTAATACAGGGAATATGTTCCATGTCGATGGAAATTAGGCCATCATTGGAACATGACGTTTCCTTCATTTTTTGTTCTCAATTATTTAAACACACACGTGCTCACATACATGTGCTGCTCACTCAGTCTTTCATTTCTAACATAAAAGTCAGGCAAAAAACAAAACAAAACAAAACACATAACTCAGGTTGTATCTAACCTATTCATTTTTCTTGCCTAAAAGCCACGACGCCTCGGTTTTCGATGCTAACAAATGGAATATGACAGGTTCACCGATTTACTGCTCCGCGCCCTTTTTAATTATGGATGTTTGAAGGAAAATTTCACTGAGGAAAACAATAAATCACCAGCGAAATTATTTGTTAGTTGAATGAGCTGAATAAACAGTTGGCTTCGGGGCAAAGATTCGTCTAGCATCTTTTAAGTCATCCCATATTTTTCTTTCTATTTCTACACAAAAGCAAGCCTGGGCCTGTCGGAATCATGTGGGACTGCGACGTGGCTGAGAAGTGGGGGGAACAGATAAGCAGCTGATATACAGGCGTCCTGAGGGTTGAATGAAATAATTTTTGTCAAGCTTTACTAAAATCCATTAAAAAGTTAATAATGATTATTATTATTATATTACAAATAACGGCAATACTCAGGAACATTTATTGAGTATGTACTGTATACACAACTCATTTCATTTAATTCTAACAACCCCGTTTTCCTACACCCACAACGTGGACGACAGTATCTTTCTGCTGGAAAGTGGCACACCCAGGATTTAAACCAGTCTCCGATTCCAGATCTTGAGCTCTCAGCCATCACGGGGCCATATGTTTCCTCAAAGGAAAACATACTTCCTCAAAGAAGTCTTCGTGCAGGACTGAAGCTTTGAAAAGGAAGAGCCCAAGTTGGTGGCTAAAAACTTGGTTCGGAATGTTACTTGGACCTCTACAATGAGACCTGGTTCGGAATGTTACTTGGACCTCTACACAATGAGACCTGGTTCAGAATGTTACTTAGACCTCTACAATGAGACCTGGTTCGGAATGTTACTTGGACCTCTACAATGAGACCTGGTTCGGAATGTTACTTGGACCTACGCAATGAGACCTGGTTCGGAATGTTACTTAGACCTCTACAATGAGACCTGGTTCGGAATGTTACTTGGACCTACGCAATGAGACCTGGTTCGGAATGTTACTTGGACCTCTACAATGAGACCTGGTTCGGAATGTTACTTGGACCTATACAATGAGACCTGGTTCGGAATGTTACTTGGACCTCTACAATGAGACCTGGTTCGGAATGTTACTTGGACCTCTACAATGAGACCTGGTTCGGAATGTTACTTAGACCTCTACAATGAGACCTGGTTCGGAATGTTACTTGGACCTACACAATGAGACCTGGTTCGGAATGTTACTTGGACCTCTACAATGAGACCTGGTTCGGAATGTTACTTAGACCTACACAATGAGACCTGGTTCGGAATGTTACTTGGACCTACACAATGAGACCTGGTTCGGAATGTTACTTGGACCTCTACAATGAGACCTGGTTCGGAATGTTACTTGGACCTCTACAATGAGACCTGGTTCGGAATGTTACTTGGACCTCTACAATGAGACCTGGTTCGGAATGTTACTTAGACCTACACATTGAGACCTGGTTCGGAATGTTACTTGGACCTACACATTGAGACCTGGTTCGGAATGTTACTTGGACCTCTACAATGAGACCTGGTTCGGAATGTTACTTGGACCTACACAATGAGACCTGGTTCGGAATGTTACTTGGACCTACACAATGAGACCTGGTTCGGAATGTTACTTGGACCTACACAATGAGACCTGGTTCGGAATGTTACTTGGACCTCTACAATGAGACCTGGTTCGGAATGTTACTTGGACCTACACAATGAGACCTGGTTCGGAATGTTACTTGGACCTCTACAATGAGACCTGGTTCGGAATGTTACTTGGACCTCTACAATGAGACCTGGTTCGGAATGTTACTTGGACCTACACAATGAGACCTGGTTCGGAATGTTACTTGGACCTACACAATGAGACCTGGTTCGGAATGTTACTTGGACCTCTACAATGAGACCTGGTTCGGAATGTTACTTAGACCTACACAATGAGACCTGGTTCGGAATGTTACTTGGACCTCTACAATGAGACCTGGTTCGGAATGTTACTTGGACCTATGCAATGAGACCTGGTTCGGAATGTTACTTGGACCTACACAATGAGACCTGGTTCGGAATGTTACTTGGACCTCTACAATGAGACCTGGTTCGGAATGTTACTTGGACCTACACAATGAGACCTGGTTCGGAATGTTACTTGGACCTACACAATGAGACCTGGTTCGGAATGTTACTTGGACCTACACAATGAGACCTGGTTCGGAATGTTACTTGGACCTCTACAATGAGACCTGGTTCGGAATGTTACTTGGACCTATGCAATGAGACCTGGTTCGGAATGTTACTTGGACCTCTACAATGAGACCTGGTTCGGAATGTTACTTGGACCTACACAATGAGACCTGGTTCGGAATGTTACTTGGACCTATGCAATGAGACCTGGTTCGGAATGTTACTTGGACCTCTACAATGAGACCTGGTTCGGAATGTTACTTGGACCTACACAATGAGACCTGGTTCGGAATGTTACTTAGACCTATACAATGAGACCTGGTTCGGAATGTTACTTGGACCTCTACAATGAGACCTGGTTCGGAATGTTACTTGGACCTCTACAATGAGACCTGGTTCGGAATGTTACTTGGACCTCTACAATGAGACCTGGTTCGGAATGTTACTTGGACCTCTACAATGAGACCTGGTTCGGAATGTTACTTGGACCTATACAATGAGACCTGGTTCGGAATGTTACTTGGACCTATAC
The DNA here is from genome assembly GCA_030848825.1 of Tadarida brasiliensis. Classification (NCBI taxonomy): domain Eukaryota; kingdom Metazoa; phylum Chordata; class Mammalia; order Chiroptera; family Molossidae; genus Tadarida; species Tadarida brasiliensis. Next base: position 114,625,479 of record CM061259.1, on the reverse strand, counting down.
AATGAGACCTGGTTCGGAATGTTACTTGGACCTCTACAATGAGACCTGGTTCGGAATGTTACTTGGACCTCTACAATGAGACCTGGTTCGGAATGTTACTTGGACCTCTACAATGAGACCTGGTTCGGAATGTTACTTGGACCTCTACAATGAGACCTGGTTCGGAATGTTACTTGGACCTCTACAATGAGACCTGGTTCGGAATGTTACTTGGACCTACACAATGAGACCTGGTTCGGAATGTTACTTGGACCTCTACAATGAGACCTGGTTCGGAATGTTACTTAGACCTATGCAATGAGACCTGGTTCGGAATGTTACTTGGACCTCTACAATGAGACCTGGTTCGGAATGTTACTTGGACCTACACAATGAGACCTGGTTCGGAATGTTACTTGGACCTCTACAATGAGACCTGGTTCAGAATGTTACTTGGACCTATGCAATAAGACCTGGTTCGGAATGTTACTTGGACCTCTACAATGAGACCTGGTTCGGAATGTTACTTGGACCTCTACAATGAGACCTGGTTCGGAATGTTACTTGGACCTCTACAATGAGACCTGGTTCGGAATGTTACTTGGACCTCTACAATGAGACCTGGTTCGGAATGTTACTTGGACCTATGCAATGAGACCTGGTTCGGAATGTTACTTGGACCTCTACAATGAGACCTGGTTCGGAATGTTACTTGGACCTACACAATGAGACCTGGTTCGGAATGTTACTTGGACCTCTACAATGAGACCTGGTTCGGAATGTTACTTGGACCTACACAATGAGACCTGGTTCGGAATGTTACTTGGACCTCTACAATGAGACCTGGTTCGGAATGTTACTTGGACCTCTACAATGAGACCTGGTTCGGAATGTTACTTGGACCTCTACAATGAGACCTGGTTCGGAATGTTACTTGGACCTATACAATGAGACCTGGTTTGGAATGTTACTTGGACCTACACAATGAGACCTGGTTCGGAATGTTACTTGGACCTCTACAATGAGACCTGGTTCGGAATGTTACTTGGACCTCTACAATGAGACCTGGTTCGGAATGTTACTTGGACCTATACAATGAGACCTGGTTTGGAATGTTACTTGGACCTATACATTCAGACCTGGTTCGGAATGTTACGTAACCCTATACAATGCTCTTTCTCTCTCTGTGACGAAGAAAGCAGACTTTCCAGTCTCCTCTGAGAAAACCAAGTTTAAAACAAAGTATGCCAAGAACAGGCTGAGACTGGAATCACGGAAAAAAGTGATCGCTGGAGTATCTTGGGGGAGGTGAGAGAAATAAGACTGTCCATTTCTACTTGAGAGCATGGCAAGTGTCAGGAATGATGACCAACTGTTGCTATATTTATAATAAATGTCGCCCTCAGAGTCACAAGCAGACACTGAGTGCTGGAAGCTTCCATATAGGGATTTGTTGAACGTCCTTGAGGCCCCCGTTGAACTTGTCTGAAAAGTTATGAAGAATCATGGTCACTTTGAACACATTCATAGAAATAGTACTGATCATTTTCAAGCTAGGACAAATGTCTCAGCTTTGCACTTCCTCCCACACCAGCAAACCGGCTGCCTGTGGTGAATCCATAAAGATCTCAGCTGGAGTCTTTGGGCCCTGCAGCTCCCAGCTTCGGAAAGAGAGTTGAGTGCAATAATCAGATGTTCAGACTGGAATTGCTGACCATTGCCGTGGTTCCTCTTGTGTCACTAAGTGGCCGATCCCTCATCAGCATATTGATCAGACACTGCTTTAATTCAGACACTACAAATGTGCCCTAAGACAACTGCTCACGATGTAGTATTTCAGGCTAGTAGCTGAAGTCTGTATTTCTTCCATTTTCTATGTACCTCAGTACAAAAGCAGGTGCAGGTCCCCAAAGGGCTTCCCTGGGACTTTTCAAGGACAGCCAAGGGGAAAAGGACCCCTAGGGGCAGAAGGCAGCCATAGAGGCCCCTGGGGCAGTTATGATTATGGTTTCATGTGGTTGCTCTGAGAGATGAGTGATCCCCTCCCACCTACTGAAACGCGTGAGAGCGTGACCTAATGATGGCAGAAAAGACCAAACCCTCCTTCAGGAGGCTCTGGAGCTAGCTGTGCGTTCTGTTCTCAAGTGTGTTTTTTTGCCACCAACTAGCTGGTGGCTTTGAGTCCGTTATCTCCAGAGATTATTTAAAAAAAAAAAAAAAAAAAAGCATAAAGAATGAAAAATCTTGATTGTGTCAATAAGAAAAATGGCCAGGGTCGGGGTAAACATGGAATCTACAATTACACGTCCATGAGCACATTAATAATTAGATGGGAAAAAATGACTTCACTATTGATCAATGGAGTTCAACTTTAAAGAATGATGGAATGCTCTTTCTATCGAGTTAGCAACCAGGCCAATATTTTAATGAACGCTAATCTCGAATGCTGGGAAAAGTATGAACAGTTCAGCACTCTCATGCACTGATGAGAGTGTGCACACTGAAATACAACTTTTTTGGGGGGTGATTCAGTGGTACATTCACCCCCTCGAATCGCCCAACTTCTAGGACGTTTTCTTGAGGTGATTATCACAGATGGCATGCAAAATACTCAAGGTGGCTCACTCTGTCACAGTAAACAGGGAGAAAGTAAATGTCCAGCAGGTGTGGAATACTTAAATGACCAGTGGGGAAGCCATACTCTGAACCATTTACGGACTTGAAAAATAATATTTTCAAGAATAGTAAGTCATGTGAGAAAAAAACAAACACTATTACTCATATATGTGCACTTATGTAAAAATATACTATTTGTGCCCAGCCAGTGTGGCTCGGTGGATTGAGCGTCGTCCCATGGACTGAGAGGTCCCGGTTCGATTCCAGGTCAGGGCACATGCCTGGGTTTCAGGCTCGATCCCCAGTAGGGGGCGTGCAGGAGGCAGCCAATGGATGTTTCTCTCTCACATAGATGTTTCTATCTCTCTCTTCCTTCCTCTCACTTAAAAAAAAAAAAATCAGTAAAAACATATTTAAAAAAATATATACTACTTGCTATTAGTAGAATTATAGTTAATATTCTTTATATTTTTCTCTTCATACTTTTCTTAATTTAACTTTAAAAACTAAACATAAAGTGCTTTTATAAACAATATATGTTATTATACATATATTAAGATATATACGGGGCCAAATACACAGCGACGGAAGATGATCTGACTTTGGGCGGCAGGGACACGATGCAATGTACAGATCATATATCAGAAATGTACCCTTGAAACCTATATGACCTTATTAACCAATGTCACCCCAATACAGTTAATTTAAAAAAACATATGTACATCTTTATGGAGAACCCTGCCACTCTCTGATGTCACTGAGTTAATGACAGCACAAACCCTACCAGAAGCGGACACAGTAAGACGCTCTTTTCTTCCAGAGTATCCACCCTCCCCACAGTGCAATCGTTAGGGCGGTGCGATGGGAGTTCTGGTTGAAACTGTGAAAAGTGTGACATTCTTACTAATTAATTAGTTTATTTATTGGTGAGGTAGCTTTGAAACAAAGTGGGCAACTCAAGGAAGCAGAAGTCTTAAAATGTAACACCCCACACCTGGTTGGGTCCTTCACAAGATGTCACATTTGTCACAGTGCCTGCCACCTCGATTTGACAATCCACAAGGTCCTGTTAGTGTCCTCAAGTGACCACTTGATAGTCTTAGAGGTTTCCAGTGTGAGTGCTCTGGGGCCAGGGCCTGGTCTGAAACCCTTCGGTGAATACAATTGTTTGTTAATGCCAATAGACAATTATGAAGGGCAATTAAAAATTCAAATTATGTTAATAGGCCAGAGAAAAATGACTGTTTGCAGAAATCAGTGGCAATTACCAGACATAATGGTTCTCAATTAGGCTGGAGGGGATTTTCAGTCATTCATAATTCACTATCTTAAATGTATCATAAAAAAATAATTGTCACTTGTTAATAAAAGTTACTTAAAAGCAATGTAACTATCTTGTGTAGAAAGTAACTCTCTGCCTCATCAGTTTTTAAAAAGGTAGATTCTTAATTTAAAAATTCAGCACATGCTGGTTCGAAATAAAATCAAACAATGCGAATGTGCTTAAAATAAAAAAAAGCTCTCTCTAGCCCTCCACTTTGCACTTCCCAGGGTAACCACTGTTTTATCAATTCAGTGAGCATCCTTCCTCCCAATCACCTCCCTGCTCCCATTAAAAAGGGGGGTAGGGGTTGGGAATACTGTTCAAGGAATATGTCGCACTGATATTTTTGGTCAATTAAGGGTGAAAACATAAAAACATGATCTTGCTGCTTCTGTCATGCTTATTTTTCTCCCAAGGTTTCTGATTTGCTTATTTTTATATTCACAGGCAGCTTCCGTTCCTCCTAGGAATACGGCAGCATCCAGGCGTGTGCTTACGACTCCAGTCTCGGGCAATGCAGTTTGCGGTACCACTCGCACTGCACGTGGGATGTGATCCAAAGACTCTGACCAGTTGGTTCCAAGCTTGCTTTCTGGTGCTCCAGGGAGCACCAAAAGGGACTCAAAGAAGCAAGAGAGAAGGAGAAAGGGCTAAAGGAAGGACAGAGGGTAACTCTCAAATCAGTAAAAGATGAAAGAACGGGATTTTCCCTTGCTGAGTCCTCAAATGATGAAGCCTTTCGTCTTCCGTTATAGAGCCCGCTAAAGGAATGGCAGCTGCATCCTCAATTTCCTTGCCCAAGCAGGAAAACTTGGCTCCAACTCCAACTCCCAAATTGCATCTCTGCACCCAACAGAAAGACTGAGGCATGGACAGGAATGAGCTCTCTCTGACCCTGTGAAATGACAGTCTCACTCTGGTGAGTCAGCAGTATTTTCAGAAATGTCTCTAAGAGGAAGCTCTAGGCGACTCTGAGCCAGGCCCCTTAAGGACAACACAAGACCATCAGTTTTTACCATCACCCTAGGACGTGGGTATCATTACATTCCCAAGTTTCAGCTAAGGGAACCCAGATATTTTTTGATCCAAAGTCTACATACATTCTCCTCCAATACATGGTCTCTTTGTTAAAATTGGATAGACACTCACAATTTATGACTACTCATTTTTCTTCTTCCACAGAAACGAGGCTGTCTACCACACTGACCAATAAAAAATCTTAGGGGTGTTTAAGATCAGGAAATCAGCTACGCGTACACAAACGATCCCAATTGTGAACACTTCCCCAAAGCACTTGGAGCAGTGAAGACGGCTTGCGCTTGCTTTGAAATAGTTACCAGGAAAGAAAGAAAGCACCCGAGTCTGTCCTTCATCGGACCCGTGTCTTAAACGTGGGTGCACCTCTAGTGGGAGCCGAACGATTTCCATTTAAAAAGAGCATTTAGGACATACGTTTTTAAATGTGATCTACACACAGCTGGCTTCTTCCCGTCATTCACAACTCAGTTCCAAGTCTACCTTCTCTGAAATGTTTGCATTTCTGGCCCCGCCAAAGCAGAGGACAAAAAGTACCTGTTATTCTCGATCACCCTCTCCCCCACCATCATTTCACATTGTTCAAATGTTACTCACACTCTCTTTTTTTAAATTTTTTTTTATTGGTCAACCTATTTCTGTCTGTCTCTGACTATTGGAATTCCATGAAAACAAGGTCCTTGGCTGATACGTTTACCACGGTATCTCCTTACCTAACCCAGTGCCTGGCACACAGAAATATCTGTGGATGAATGAATACATGTTTGTAAAATCAAGCATCTCTTTTCATGAACAATCGGGTGAGGGCTTCTAGGAACAGGACTTTCATTTGGAGGAGTCCGAGGAAATAACAGCAATTAGGTCATAAGTAGGGTATCACCTGGAGGTGGTTGTCATGGAGACAGACAGGCTCGGGAAGGGAGGGGGGAACAATGAGCCTTCTATACCCTGCTCCTTATATAGGTTGGGAAGAGATCTCAGCATCTCCAAGGGGCAAAAAGGAAGGGCCAGCATTTCTTCGGTTGGTGAGAGAGAGGCTGGCCCACATGGACGGGACATCTTCTGTGGGACTGCAGCTCCGTTACCTGGAGGGGAGCACTTTTCTCTTCATTAGCAATGCTTCACACTGCCAACTCAAGGCTGCTGAGTAGGTGGAGACTGTGACAGGGTTGGGTCAATCAATCAACAGGAGGAGGCGTTCTCTGGAGGTACCATGTGACGCTTCACCAGCCTGTGCTTTGGGATCTGACTGCAAACCCTCCAAGCTCTGGACTGACCTACGCTAAGCCTTCGTGCGCGTTTCTCCTTTGGACTGGAAGATTTGCGGACGCTCTCACGACCAAAGGGCGCTTCTTCTGGCTGGTTTTCAGTCCTTTGATCCTTGGCTGCTATCAATTATCGGAATTGTTTTCCTTTCCATGTGTAAGTGCTGTGTACCCGACTTACTGAGTACAAGTGATTCATTCTATTTTCATATTTTAAAAAAAAGTTGCAACAATATTTGTGGACTAATTTTCAAATCGAATGTTTAAAATGAATAACTATTAACATTAGTAATACCAGGAATGATATTATAAAGGTAATACATGCTTAATGAAAAATTCAAGGAATGAAGAAATATGTCAAATGAAGGGGGGGCATGCCTTGTTTCTCATGACCAACCCTCATGCGGCTTCCCTCCCCCGCTCCTGGTAAACCCACTTTCCGGATATAACCACTTGGAATGACTTGCTGTGTGTCCAGCGGTGTGCCAATAAAAGCTTAACATTCGGCTCTCCAGAAAAAAATAAAGTGCAGATTTGTAGCCATTTTCTGATTTCCATGCAGTAAACACCCTCACCACCTAGAGTTTTAAGTCAAGAATATGCTGGGGGAAGGGGGTTGCACAATCAGCTTACACAACAGTGCAATCCACTGTAGCACACTGTGTGTGCTCCTTCCATAGTGTCTGTATGTCTTCTTCCCTCCCTCCCTCGCGTCCCTCCTTCCTTCCATCCATCCATCCTTGCCTATCTGCTCATGCATACACGGACACACAGCAATCAGTATCTCACTTAAGTACTGAGCATCCTGTCTGCAACCTTCCCTTTTCACGTGGTACGCTGCAGCTCTGCATTTTGAAAATTTCCTGACACCCCTTGTCCCTGGAAACACCCTGTGCTAGCCCAACAGCAACGTCCCCGTGGACGTGCCGGCCCGCGTGGGCGAGCCCACACACTCGCCGCAGTCTCTCCATTGTACGAGGGAGTCATTCATCATTGGGCAGCAGGTTCTGCTCAGATGGTTTATTGTCCTGACCTCATTAAAAGCATGTAATCCACGCCGTGCCGTAAATCTATGCCTCTAAATACTCTCCTCTTTAATTTTTTAATACTGCACACATGAAGGGAAAGGTTAAAGCCAATTAAAAGAGATACAAATACCATTATTACTGCCCTGACAAACAGTTAGTGATTGGATTTGGTCATTTCAGTTTAGGAAACCATTTATTTTTGCTCCTGAATGAATTAGGAACCAAGCTGCTTATTGACTTGTCTCATCTCTGAGATGCTAAATACACACACACACACACACACATATACATATATACATATACATATATACGTATATGTCTGTGTGTGTTATATACATATATATGTATATGTGTGTGTGTGTATATATACATATATATGTATGTCTCTGTGTGTGTGTGTATATATATGTATATATATGTGTGTGTATATATATATATATATGTATATATACATATATATATTTGGTCCATCTTTTCATTCAACTGGCATCACTCCTACACACATAAATCACGGACAACCTCAGGTCTAAGTGCAAACAATAGCTCCGCAGCTGCCTGTGGGGATCCGCACACGGGCAGCGCCATCATTTTTACGATGGCCCAGAAAGGAGAGAGCCACTCAATTCATTCTTATGCAGCAAATGGTTGTTATTGTTGCTGCTGTTGTCATTGTCGCCTCCCATTAAGGCCATCATATGATACTGACAGATGCTTAAAAGCATTTAGAGCTGAATGAGCTGTTGGGAAAATTGCTGCAAAAGGATTGACAAACGATGACCTTTCTGTCCACAAGGTTCTTATTTCCTGGGCAAAATGGACCAAACGAATAAAGGGAAAGAGAGAGAATCATTAGCGGAAGGACCTGGTATTGTTTTCTGACACGAGTTCGCGTTTTCTGTCGCCTCGAAGTCAAACGCGTGGCTCCGTTGGGGAAGAGGCTGCGGCACTGGCAGGGTTCGGCTTCCTCGGGTGTCCCCTTCTCTCCCGCCCCCCCTTTCGCTCGCCGAGGAAGACAGCGTTGGCCCCATAGGATCTGAGATGGCCTGGGGAGAGGAGGGGGAGATGTGAAGTTGCACTACCCTGCTCATCTCCTTGCCCACCCGCAGGACCAGAGATTGCTGTGAGAAATGATACTGACCACGGCGTGGGCTTCAGAGCACGCTCACAGCGCCCACTCACAGCCGTACGCATTTACACACCCCAAATTCATATCAGTGGCCCATCATTCGTCTTAGTGTCCTGCCGTTCTTACCCACAAGCGGTCAAGGGCAGGCTCCCAGCTCACGCCAGAGTTACGCTTTCAGAGGAGAGAAAAGGAGCACACCCACCCACAACCTCAACACAGAGCAAGACGGGAGAAACACGGCGTTTTTAACTGAAGGGGATCGAGACCTAGAAATGGTGACTATTTCCTGTGTTATCTTGCCTCTGGAAAGGCCAGAACAGTGGTTCTCAAAGTGTGTTTCTGGACCAGCGGCATCTCCGCTGTCCGAGAACTTGGGTGACACACAGATGTGGGGACCCACTCCGAACACACTGACTTAGAACTTGGGTTAGGGCCTAGCAACCTGTCTGAGCAAGCCCTCTGGGGGACGCTGATGCTCACTCAAGTTGAAGAATCCCTGTTTTAGGGAGTATTGTTTTCTAAGCTGCTCTTCTCAGTCCATCCTTGGGCCAGTCCCAAACTCTCGAGCATGAGCTGACCACGCGTTCCTTCATCTGCTCACCGCGCCACGCACCGCCACGCACTCCACATCCCGCTCTCCGACTGGACGGCAAGCTTCTCCAGGCCAAGGGCTGGCTCTGACTCACCTTTTCATTCTCAGCGCCCAGCCATGGGCCGAGACCAAAGCAGCTACTGATGAAACGAATTACAAGATAAAATGGCTAAGTAAAGCCCAACGGATGAAAAAGCAACATTTAGAAGTATACCGATCCATTTAAGTGATCAGTTCTAACTTGATCAATATAATCCATGCCTAAGTAAAAATGATTTTTGCTTAGGAAGGAGAAAAAAATGACCGGAGGAACATTCTCCAACAACTTCTAATGGGTTCGCTGTTGAGTTTCTTGAGGAAAGCAAAAAATGGTTGAACACACTTCACACTAACAGCCTCTCACCACGCGTGCTGGCAGTCCCCTGGGTTCTGATCAGTCTACGAGGGTTTCACGTTCAGACAGGACCCCTCTGCCTCTTTGACAATAGATGTTCTCAAACCGAAAGCATCTGAACACAGGCTACAATAAAACCACAGACAGACAGCGCTAGCCCCTAGCCTTGGGCACTCCCCTCCCCGGTACATCGGAAGCCAGAAGGCAGTTCTTGGAAAGGGGGCATATCCTGAAACCATCCCCATCATCTCTCCCTGAGGACCTGGAAGACCTGGAGTATGGAGTTCCCAGCCCCTTGGAGCCCTCTCCGACACGTGCAGGGTGTCCTGCTGAGCTTGATTTTCTACCGTGGGGTTTACCACGGCTTTACACGAGCTGGGGAAGACCTACTCCGTGCAAGTGTTCCTCTGCCTGTGTGTGGCTGTGGCGTCGGAGCGTCTGGGCTCTGATCCAGGCTCCAACACTTTCTGGCTTCTCTAGCTTTTCTGAGCCTCCGTCTCCTCAGCTGCACAGTAGGAACAATTCTGATACCTGAGGATTAAGTTAAAACACACACACACACACACACACACACACACACACACACACACACACATAGTAGAACCTTGAACAATGTAGGGGTTGGGGTGCCAACCCCCATGCAGTTGAAAACTGGTGTATAACTTTTGATTCCCCAAATACTTAACTACTATTAGCTTCCTGTTGAATGGAAATCTCACCAATAATGTAGACAGTGGATTAACACATTTTGTGTGTTACATATATTATGTATTGTATTCTTACAATAAAACAAGCTAGAGAAAAGAAAATGTGATCAAGAAAATTATAAGAAAAATACATTTATCGTACTTATTATTTTTTTATCTGAATATAGGTGGTACCACACAGTTTACACTTGTGTTGTTCAACGGCCCACTCTGTGTGTGTGTGTGTGTGTGTGTGTGTGTGTGTGTGTGACATATATAAAATTAGTCCAATGTCTAACACATAATGGGAGCTTAATAAATATTAGCTATTATAATTAATATCACTATGGGCTATGTCCTACCAGGGTTTCTTAAACTGGAATCCATGGGCCCCTAGAGATCTATAAAATGTCCATAAGGTCCCTGAATGATCTGAAAAAGATTGTACAGAGTCCTTTTCTCTGGGCACCAAGCACACCACTTTAATCAGATGCTCAGTGTGTCCACGGCCCCTAAATGGGAAAGAAGTGAGCTGCTGAGGATTCGAGTAGCCCGACTGTGTCCTCCACACGCTGGTGGCCAACCAGGAGGTCGAGGAAGTTCCTCTAAGGTTGGTGTCTCGCTCTGGGCATGACGTGGACCTCTGGGATCTCTGTTTTCAATTCCACACCATGTGTGTTTGTTTATTTTTCTTCCTCCACCTCCTAACAGGAAATAGCATTTCAAATGCATGCCATCAGGAGGATAGGCAGACAGTTAATTTTCGCCTCAAACGCCCCCAAGAGTTAAGAAAACAAGAGGTTTCTGTCTACCGTGCCCAAGCACGACGTTCTTCATCGCAGCTCCCTTCTTAGAAGAGCGCGGCTGTTTCTGCTGGGTTTCTCTTGATGCTACCGGCCGAGGCGGGGGGCGGCAACAGCACCAGGCCACTGGCCAAGAGCACAGGGTTTGCCCTTGGACTCTGACCTAAGCAGCTCCCTACCAGCAAGCGGCTTCTCCTCTCACAGGTCCTCTGATTCCTTACCTGTCAAATAGGAGTTACACCCTACATGATCGCCAGCCCTCTGTGCACAAGGGCCCAGATTTAATATAGAAATGGTTACATTAGGATGTCATTTTTACATCAGTTAACTAAGAACATATTTCATCACAAAAAGAAAGTTATCCCCTCTTTATGAAAATTTGGAAAAAGATACAGTATAGATACACATTTTTTTTTCATCGACTGAAAAGACAGATAGATGAAAAAATATCATTGCATTTGGGCTATAGACAGCAAATGGTGAACACGAGTTCAAGGATCCATTAAAGAAATATTCATTCCATATTTATTAAATGCCAGGTACTTTAATAGGGCTTGGGATACAGCATCAGATAGAAATACTCGCTGCCTTTGTGGACATGCTAACGCGAGGGAAGGGAAGTGTCAACTCGAAACCCACGTACTCGTGGACAGTATAAACTGTGCTCGTGTGTGCTGCAAAGGATCAGCAGGGTCCTGAGAGAGAAATGGGGGCGAGTTCAGATAAAGGTGTCAGGGACGGCATCTGAGCTGAGACCTGAGGCATCAGAACTGGGGTGAACAGAAAATCTCGTCCATAGGACCTAAGGAAGTGCACTTGACCTCTCTCTGACTCACTTCTCGGCCTGCAAAGTGGGGATGCTAAAGGACCCAGGATTAAATGAGCTGATAATTGAAATGTGGATGGGACAAAGCCTGGCAATGCACTAATGAAATGTTGCAAAATGCATGTCCTGCAGGATATGCTAAGGCCCTGAAAGCATGTGCTAAGGCCCTGAGGTGGGAAAGAGCTGGGCATGTTTGAGGAGCTGGAAGGAGGATGTGGCTCCTGGGTGGAGCATGAGTGGGAAGGTGGAGGACACGGAAGCCCGAGGAGTGGCAGGCAGAGTCGGGGCAGCTGAATCCCATGCCGCGGTCAGTGGGAAGGGAGTGGAGTTATACGATGTCCCCAGCGGACCCTTGAAGTTCATTGCCCAGAGGTTGGAAAACTACTGTCTCTGATTTACCTCTTGTATCGCTCTCTCATTCTCTCATTAATGATTCGATGAAGTAACTCCTCAAAGGGAACAGTTTCTTTAGGTAAGAAGTTTTAAATAAAGAACCACTGTTTCATTCATGCTCATTAAACTCCCCCCCATCTCTGCAATAATAAATATAATTATATCCATCTCTAATGATTTTGGTTCCTTCTACTCCTGGTGCAGGAATACTGTATTTATTAACATATTTTAAGCCCTTTAAAAAAAGACTGCATTAATTCCTATGGTAATTTAGTACCCATAATACATTCTCTGTTCTGAATAGATGTTAATCACCACAGAATGACTGATTTGCCCGTTATGAGCTAAGCCACGATCTAACTAGTAGCTGGTAACTCTTTAATTCAATATTGTTACTGAAACTGTTGATTAAAATTTAGTTGTAATTATTGCTCCTTGTCCCCCCAGCAGCCCCGCCTTCGGAGGACTCAAACCAGGAGCGAACAATTGGGTTCCCTGCCCCTGAGGATGAACGAGATCATTCTGAGTGTGTGTGTGTTTCCAGCAACACTCTGCTTGGAAGAAAAGTTCTGCTAATGCCAGGTATTCGGAACCTCAGTACTCCGGCTGGTCAGCTGTCTGGTCAAAATAGCAGCCGGGAAGGTCACTGCAGAGAAACACGCACCCTCACCCAAAGCCCGCTTGCAGGAAGGTGGCGGGACTGCCCCTTCTGTCTGGCAGGTGGAGGAGGCTGGGTAACGCTGAGCCAATTTCCACGCAGTGGTGTGGGGTGTGACCTGGGCTGCGCCGGGATCCCAGCACCGTACCAACTTACATTGAGATTATTTTGAACTGGAGGAAAAACGCTGCCATGCAATTTGGATCCAAATGAAATGCTGAAATTGAGTCCAGACAAAGAGGCTAATTGCATGAACCGGGTTCTGAGACGCGTGCACCACTGAATCCCGTCGCGAGCCTATAGGGAGGGGCCGTGATGACCCCTCATTTACCTGAGCGTAGAGAAGTCGGCACAGTCGTTCCCACCCACCTGCAGTGCTGCTTTCCACAGTCTCAGTTACCCACAGTCAACCACAGTCTAAGCATATTAAATGGAAAATTCCAGAAACAAACAATTCATACGTTTTCCACTGTGCGCTGTCCTGTGTACCGTGATGAAATCCTGCGCCATCGTGCTTGGGACATGAAGCGCCCCGCTGCTCACCATATCCTCGCTCTGCGTGCTCCCCGCCCGTTAGGCCCTTCGCGGCCGTCTGGGTTATCCGATGGGCGGTGCTGGGGTTCCCGTCACCCTTTTATAGCCGATTGCTACACTGCAACGTGGACACGAGTCACCTCCCTTCCTCTCGTCATCTCACATCATCAAGGAAGGGTGAGCACAGTGCGCCCAGACACTGAGAGAGAGACCACATTCACATCCTTCTTATTACGAGATAGTGTTCTATTTTACTGCTGGTTATTGTGCTAACCTCTGGCTGCGCCTGGTTTGTATATTAACCTTTACCATAGTGAGAAGCACAGTATATGCAGGGTTCAGTGCTGTGCGTGGCTTCAGGCACCCACTGGGTGTCCTGGAGCACATCCCTCACGGATAAAAAGGGGCAACTATCACTTAGTCTGAGTCACACAGCTAGTCAGCGGCAAAGCACCAGTGGCTGTGCTCTATAATCTACCAATCGATCGATTGATCGATTGATCAATCATCCACGTGGGAAGGACATGGAAAAGCACCATGAAATACATAATACAATATTACGTGTCAGAAAACCTTTTAAAGCAAAAACATAACTTTTCCCTTCTTGGGGGGTTTGGAGTTTGGTGTTTGGAAATGCTATTGTTCATATCTGAGGGGAAATAAATCTCTAAACCGTTGTTTTTTCCTGTAGAGTCTGCTGGGAAAGAGAGAAAGGCTAAGCCCTGAACAGACGGGCTTCTGTCCCCCAGCGCACTTTTTAGGCTTTGGGGTCAGAGGCGGACAGTGCTGAGCCGCTCGGTGTAAATACAACGGGGAAACACTGGGATTTCTGGCAGAGAGAGGGAACAAACTCCCAGGGAGCTAGGAGAGCCCCAGGTGGACAGACTTCTAGTGACTTTGCTCCCTTGAGTACAGGACGTCCAAGAAGATGGGTGTCAAATATTCCATCCAAATTCCTTATTGCTGGCATAGAAAACATTTCCAGGCCCCAAACTTGCAGCCAAGTCTGCTGCACACAGAGGTCCTGGTGGACGGTCTGCGTGTTTGCTGGTGTGTGGTGTGGGTTTGCACACACCAGCGGAAAGGGCTGAGCTCCGCAGTAGATGAGCGTGAACAGGCACAGGGCCCAGAGACAGACCAGCAGCCCTGGGGATTGTGGGAGCCGATACTGGGAAGCAAATGGGAGCACGAGCCAGGACCCCGCAAGTTCCAGACGTTCTGGCTGGTTTGTGGAACTGGGGTCTGAGCCCCTATTTTGGCCCCGTATACATGTTTATCATCCTGAACACTATTCCCACAGAGTTGAGCGGTATTAGCGCCCATGCGTCAGACAGATAAACGAGGGCACGGAGAGCTCAGTCACTTCCAGGAATGCCAACTGCCTGCACTCGGACTCAATAGCAGCAAGACAGCCAGGGCCCCCTCCCAGCTTCCCACTGCCAGCCTGGTCCCTAACTCCCAAGGGAGCCTCGCCAAGTGGGAAGGGCAGAGCTCTGGAAAGATGGCTGGGATCTGCCCACAGACTGCCCTGCCTGCCCTCTGCCATCCCAAGTGGGCACAGGCTCGGGGAACGCGCCTGGGCTTTCCCACAGAAGTGGAAGCATCTTTGCCAGTACCATAGAGTAAAACATTAAATTACTGGTGAGAAAATTAAACCTTTAAAAACAAAGCACCCCGCCCCCCAAATCAGGTACTAGACGGGCTAAGCAAAAAGACACTCATTAACTGTGACAGGCTAGAGTCTCTGTCTTTATCTTCAGAGTCGGCGTTTGAAGATAAGCGCATTTCGGATCCCATAGCCAGAAGCTTGGACCATATGAAGGATCCCAATGCACCCACCATCACACACACACACGCGCGCACACACACACACGCCCCTCCGATGTATGCTCATATACAAAAATAAGTCCAAGATGTAAACATAAACATATATATTTGCTCCCCCCAACACACCCAATTTCCAAGTGGGGACACTTAAAAATTGTAGAATTTTGGAGAAAATGTGTCTCCAAACACAGTTTGTATACACACAAAAGCTCATCTCTCAAATCTTCTCAGACTTACAGCAAGTTAGCCAGCAGGGGCTCTGCTGTCCAGGTGCAGAGGTTAAGGTCACAACCCCCAGGCTCCACTTGGGACCTTCAATTCACATTTAATGATTTGGACCACACAGTGGCAGCTGGCAAGTGTTTTTAAGTTGACTCAGACACGGACACCGCACAGCTCTGCCTGGGGCACACCCTGCTTCCACAGTGAGCTGCCTGCTGCTGGGACCAGGCAGTGTGGAAAGCCGTGACCGGGCAAGGGGCTTGCTCATCTTCCTAGTACAGTCCTGTGTCCTGGCCTTATTGCACTCAGCATCCGACCATCCCTGAGCTGCCGAGGCTTTGTCATTTCCCAGGCCCGGAAGGCCCTGCCCCATATCTTCCAGGGGAACCTTCCAGGCTACTTCTCTCGGACAACAGCCTCTCTGAAGCCTCTCCTGACCTCCTCTCTGAGGACTGGCTGCCCTCTCCTCCGCACCCACACGTCCCGCAGCCATCAGGCTTTCCTTCCTCGGCCCCGAGCACCAGCCCCGAGGACTACGCTGCACGCATTTTGTTAGCAGCCCTTTCCAGTGCCTGTCATCCCCCTCTGCCATCTCTGAGCCACCTGCAGGTCAGGAGCGTGGTCACAGGGGGGTAATGAAGGCTGCAGGCCATGTGCAGGGCACCTGGGACCACCTCTGAATCCAGGGGCAGCAGGCTGGGGTGACCTCCTCAGCCGAGGGGGAGAAGCCTATGGGTGCCATCCCAAGCCTATTCACGGAAAGCCAGATCCCACTCGGCTAATCTCAGACCCCAAACCCAGAGGCCAAGACAATGGATCGGGAGGAGTGAGCAGGGTACCATCCAGCCATCCTCCCAGTCATGGTGGGGCTGGGGTTTCCCACTCCCCTCCCCCTGCCAGAGGAAATAGGGCTCCCTAGCTGTCCAGACCCCTCTTTTGAACCCCCATTCCGGAATGCAACCTACAGGAGAGGTTAAAAAATATATTCAACTCCATAAAGTATCTGTTGCTACTTAGGATGGGTTTCCAACCATTTTTTTTAAAAGGCTAAAAAAGCTACTTGCTCTTCAGGTCAGTAACTGTCACGACGATTTTCTCTTGCATAGGCTCCTCTGAACTGCATTAATACGGCATCTCTCGGAAGCATCTGGTCTCAGCTACTTCAAGGCACACGAGGAAGCCACACATTCAGGCTGAGTGTGTAATAATACGGAGAGGTACCTGCGCTCCTGCCATCACAAAACACTGCACTCGAGTAATTCCACGCTGTGTTTCATACAGCATCGTGGACATTGTGCAGGAGATAACTCAAAGGAATGGAGGCAGAATTTGTGTGTGTGTGTGTGGGGGGGGTTGCATGCCTGTATACTGTGCGTGTGTATATGTGGGTGTGTATAAACACATACAGGTACACATATACATGCATGCTTTATGAACTGGTCATTGCCTTCATTGCTTAAACGTAATGTGCTCTCTATTGAAAGCAGCTGAACATTTTAAGCATCAGACAAGAACAGAGCCCCGCCGATCTGCAATACAGACGGAGAGGTAGGGCAGACCCACAGCTCAGCACTTTGAAATAAGAAAAGGGCAATTTTCCATCACGAGCCAAAAGCAAAACAGCACCTCCAGCCACATTTTCCAGACGAAGAAAAACACCTGGCAAGGCATGCAGGACAAAGGGTCTCCTCTCTCCCACTGGGGGTCGACTTGATCACACGGATACATTTACTTCATTTTTCTCCGAATAGCTCACCCCACCTTCTAACTAATTAAAAAAATCCAGAGGGGTTTCATAAAAGTTTGCTACTACCTAGCAAATGGTTCCACCCTTTGTTCTTTTCTTATCCTGAAGACCCTGGTGCTTATTTTCTCTGAATCCCACAAAGTAGACATGCGATTGCATTTGTACCAATGCTGAATGTTAACAGATTTGCCTCAGTGCCTGCTGACAGCCCCCCTAGAATGGGCTCCACGAGTAGTGCATGCCTAAGGTGTTGTGGTTGCACTTGTTTTTTTTCATCACAACAGAAAAAGACCCCTAGATAAAAGTACAAGTCTTTGGACGTCAATCATATCCAGTATCATACGTGAATTCTGCAGGAAGAACATATATCCTGAGACTACCCCATTGTTCTGACATTCTGTCAGGAAGGTGACAAATCCGGGTGCTCTAATGTGTCATTAAATTAAACATGAAATGTTTAATGTTTTGTTAAATTAAACATGAAGCCGTGACTGCACCCGAGAACCATCGCCTTCTATCAATTCCTCACGTTCCTTCCGGTCACTTCGGTGATAAAAACGGACTTTTGTTTATTAGAACTACTGTATTTCTCTCTGCAGTTAAACCGCACTCTCTTCTAATGTTCTTATAAATAATAGCCAATAAGCAGCACCGATTTGGGGTGTTGAAAACATTTCTGAACTCAAGCCTACAAAGAACAGCTTGCAGACAACCTGTTAGCTAATTATCTGTTACAACTTTTTTCTTTTTCTTTCCAACATTCATAGCCATAACCCAAAAGCTTCCAAAGGGTGGAGGTATTACATTGCTAATCAGATCTCCAGCCCATCTCACAGGCGGGCATTCTAATGCCCAAAGAATGGGAGGTTGGCCAGAAAACTGTTGAAACACATCCTTCAGAATCAAGCAATCTCAATACCACCCCCACCTCACCCGCCCCATCTATGACGACAGAAATCGACAGGGAAGACAAGAGAACTCTGATCTGGAAAAGCATCTGCAGAAGCAGAGGGAGTTCGCAGGCACTTCTGACTAGGAATACACGTTTTGCTGGAACCATTTAAAGCAGCAGGTAGCCCGGCTGGTGTGGCTCAGTGGTTGAACATCGTCCCGTGCACCAAGAGGCTGCCAGTTCGATTCCTGGTCAGGGCACATGCCCAGGTTGTGGGCCAAATCCCCAGTGAGGGGCATGCAGGAGGCGGCCAGTCGATGTTCTCTCTCATCGATGTTTCCATCTCTCTCTCCCTCTCCCTTTCTCTTTCTCTAATATCAATTAAACAAAAAGAAAAAAAAAATTAAATAAATAAATAAATAAAGCAGCAGGCAAACAAGCATGGGCACTGTTGGGAGAGGAGAAAATGAGGCCCAGAGCAAAAAAAAAGAAAGAAACATCCCGTCTCCATCAGCTCAATCAGAGGGTTAAAACCAACTTCTCGCGTCCTTCGTGATCCATTCAGGAGCTCAAACCACAAACACAATTGCCAAATACTATTTTATAAAACACGAGATTTTGTGAAAAAAACAAATAAACAAACCAACAAAAACCCCCAAACAACTATGTAGCAACTTAAAAGTGAAAGTACACGTGTCCCAGGATGAAAGTAAAAAATGAAGTAACTTTACATTTTGCTGTGAATGGCAGCGTATGGCCGCTGGCTTCCAAATGAGGTCCCGTAATTAATGGTCAAACCAGCAACAGCAGAAGAAACCGCCCCTTCAAGGGCACATTCACAGACCCTTCCAGTCCAACCAAACTCTTTTCTACGCTTTTTCTGTGTCGACCCACCAGCTCCTATCACTGGCTAAAAGCTGTAAAACAGCCCGGATTTGGTACCAGATCCCTGCTCAGAACTTCTGTCCAAAAACCCTTCTCCCAGCCAGCCATCCCAAACAGTAGGAATAGAATTGACACTTACCATTCTGAAGCTTCATGTCTGGGAGGCAAACTAAATAAATTAAACGGATCCTGCTTTAATCTTCTTTCCTAGACCCCAACTGCCTTAATCAAAAGGGAAAACAAAACAAAACAAAACAAAACAAATATTCCCTGAGGTTCTTCTTGAAACCACCAGAGTAAAAGCAAGAAATAGCTTCTCTTTAACTGAGTGCCCAGAACCTGTCCCTTAACATTAACAACAATTATTGCTAACATGCCTCTAATCTATCCCTGCACCTCCCCGTCTTCTCCTTCTCTTTCATGGTTTGTGGCCAAGACACGGCTTAAGTTACACTTTAAATCAAAACCTGGAAGACTCTTCAATTGGATATTTGGCTTGGCAGACCTCCTGCACAAATCCCACGTAAAGATACGTTTGTTTCCTTCCTGCAAATGAACGCTGGCGTACGCGGTCCCTCCTGCTCTCCCCGGGGCACGCTTCGCCTTTAAAGGAGCTTAAGCTGCAGGACTTCATTTGGGGTTAGCTGTCCCGCAAAGCTCATTTGACTCCTACCATTAAGGCAAGAGTCTCTAAAAGGCTAGCGAGCTGCTTTTAACTATGTTGGAAGGGCCAGTCCTGTCTTGTTAGCGACGGCAGCTCACTTACCGAGTTTCTGGGGCCTGGACAGAACTGTCCTGTCCTTCAGGGATTAGCAACACAGAATGAGATCAACCAGTCGCCAGCTGGAGCCCCTGAGTCTCATCGTCCAAAAACCCAGCGAGGCACCGGCCCCCAAAGTTTCTCCTCTGTCGGCTTGTCCTGGCATCTACGGTCTGCCAGGGCCCCGTGTCGTTTCAACACCACTACTCAGTAAAAGGATTTTAAAGGCTGTGCCGGGAGCCGGGAGCTTCAGATCCCGGTTTGGCTCTCTCCATCAGCATTCCTCAGCAAGCCTGCACAAAGCAAGCTACGCTACATTATTTATGTCAGCTCTAGGCTCTGGAAAACACATACTGGCATCCTGATTACTAAGAATCCTCATGGAGACAATTAAACCGTTCCCACATATATTTTTCCCCCCTCTCTTCCCAGTTCAACCTCTTTGAGAGGCAACACAAGCACTCTGAGGCGTGTCCTGACTCATCTGTTAGGAGCCCGGAGAGCACTGAAATGTGGCCACCGTGGCAAAGGCGCCCGGGGAAGAGGACACGGTCCCTGGCGTGGGCGGGAGGTGCGCCCGGGAGGAAAGTTCAGAGGACAGTTTGGAACGTGCCCCACCAGCGGCCTCCCCGGGTTGGGGGCATCGAGACGGGCGCAGCCAGGCTGAGGCGCTCCAAGAACCATGTTGATGAATTCATGGAAGATTGATTTAGAATGGGCTGCTAAGGGAAGGAAGAAGCACTTGGCAACAGGACTAACCTTCCGAGCTGGATGAAGCATCCACGCTCACCCGACAAAGGCTCCTCGGTGCCCCATCCAAGTCACGGCGCTGGACAGGAAGACCAGTGATGTAGCCAAGGGGAACAATGACTGTCCCCAAGTCTCCTCTTCAGCCAAATGAACAAGTCTCCAAGTTGCGGTCCACCATTTCCCTTCCTGTCGACCGCTCGACAACGCTTGACAAGCGGGCACATTAGCTACAGGCAGAGGGACCCCAGTGCCGACAGCGAAGGAAGGGTGATGACAAACGTCCTTCTCTGTAGGAGTAGCGAGCCCATGAATTCCCC
The DNA here is from genome assembly GCA_030848825.1 of Tadarida brasiliensis. NCBI lineage: Eukaryota > Metazoa > Chordata > Mammalia > Chiroptera > Molossidae > Tadarida > Tadarida brasiliensis. The sequence continues at coordinate 114,604,820 of CM061259.1, read as the reverse complement.
CAGTGTCTAGAGTCCCTGCTTGGCAGGCCGAGGTGACTTCACTCTGCGAAAGCCCCAGGCTCTGCTTAGTGAGACAACCACGGGCAGGACTCACAGTCAGTCGGTGTATCTAGGCATGGAGTCAGCTTGGGACAGCCCATGGTCTCATCCCAGGCCCCGAGAAGCTCTCTCAGCAACTCGCTGCTCTGCAAAGGCTTCCTTTGAATGTACATGCCTGTGTCTGGCCAGTTTTATTTTTTTAAGTGACTGTCACTTCTAGTGACTTCGTCTGTTCCAATTTAGGCACCTTACGTGGAACACTGGTGTCTGACATGGAAAACAATGGCAGAGAACACAGAGTAGGTCAGTGGCGCGGAGCCGGAGGGCACACCCCTGCCCCGTGACACACACAGAGCGAAGCTTGGGGGACGAGCTCAGTGCACGCAGAGCTGCGCTTCACTCCACAAACACAGACGAAAGGCAGCCCGAGATCGGATACACGCACAGCACACACACAAGGATACAACCACCCGGCCATCCAGGGACCTGATGGACAGGAAGGTAGATACAACTTGCCCTGTGGGATGATGTCAAGACTGAAGTTAGGCTTCCTAAACCCAGAACCTGGGTCATCCAGTCCACTGACCTTGAAGGAGACCTTGACTGCAGGTGGGCCTCGCTCTGCTCCCAGCTGGCACAGTATTTCCCATCCTCTCCCTAAAGGATCTAATCCACATTATGACTTCTCTTGGAAAGGACTCAGAAGCCACTAGAGTGATGAGAACAGAGGAAGCTCTGGGACGCAGCTTATTCAAGAAAATAATTTATTCCTCTAATAACGAAGCAATAATCAGTTTAGAGGCTGACCTCAGGCAAACAGTCTTGGCCAGATCCCTGGGGACCCTCTTGCTGTTCCCAGAGCTGTGGTGTGGGAAAGGCCTACGGGACTGCAGTCACTGGCTAACCTGTGGCCCTGGACGCATTCTTCAACCTCCCCGAGTCTTGGTTTTCTCATCTGGGAACTATGGGTCCTGAGACCCACGTCAAGGATTTTGAGGATTCAGGGAGAAATGCAAACTATTTAATACAGTTCCTTGTGAGCTCTTAATAAACCTTGGCCATTGTGAATTTTTGAAAGGTTATTAAATAGCACAGAATGGACACTGCCCGGTTCACTGAGTCCTGTGCCCCCTCTCTAAGAGATCCCCGAAAATCGGATCGTTATTGACAAGCTGTGTGCAAAGCACTGTGGTCTTCATGACCATTTGCCTTCAATAAACGTGTTCAGATGAGCTGCCCCAAGACAGAGATGTCAATAAACATGTAAAAAGAGCATAAAAACGGGGTATTAAGGGGAGGATTGTGAAACAAGTTCTTTGAAGGGGATTCCAACATTTTAAAAATCAACTGAACACCTTCCTGGTGACTGAACTATAAACTAAAATGAGTTCAGAACCTTGATATTTAAAGCAGGGCTGCGCTACTTGAGAGAGAAAAAAATGGCCCGAAGTCCCGTCCTCGGGAAGCCTCCGTCCTCTCCATCACATCCGCCCTGCGCCACGGTGTACGGAACAGAGGCTGAGAAACTCATCTAATACAACACCATCTTTAATGAAAAGAACAAGGAGGGTTGGGGAGATTCAGGGGCTCAGTTTTATGTCACTCAGCCCAGGTGGGTGGGAACCTACAGTTCTGAGTCCTTTCTGACGCTCCTCCCATTCCACCCCCCCCCCCCCAAGGCTAAAGCTAGAACCAGTGAAACCCACAGCCAGGCTTTTCTTTCCCTGTCCCACAGACTGGTTGTGACACCATCCAGTCCCCTCTGCTTCGATGCCGTGCATACAGGACAAGGACTGCATAAAGAATGAATCTTTTTTCTTTTTTTTCCAGAAAGTGATTGCTTTACATCTTGATTTTTATATTCTCTGTAAATGAGATTCCACTGTTTCTGTGAAGTCATTTTGCTATCTAAGGATTTCAGTAGAAGTTTCTTAACCTTTTGAACGAGACGAGCCATACTTGAAACTCTTCATGGGTTATAAAGGCGTCACTGTCACTGAATAATAACATACATTCATTATTACTAATATCTTTGAAAAACACACACGTTTGTCCATGTGTGTCTTCTCTAATGATACAAGTAATAAGAATTTCATCCTGTTCTATATAAAGAGGAGAGGTCTTAGGTGCAGTTTTTTTGAAGTACGAACCACCCTTCCTGCTTCCATAAACAAGGATTATCAAAATTGTAACTCTTCAAAGCAACTCGCTGCTACAACGTTTCACTGCTACACAATGCCCACACACCTTGTGACTACATCCCTGTGAACAGCTGGACGACACGGAGATCACTGAGATCCTTTTCCCAGTCGGAGTCTCCAACAACTCCCTTTTCTGCTTCTTGTCGGACCACGCGAACAGAAATGCAGCGTGTCACGCGCTGCAGCTCTCTCCCGTTGAAACATGAATTATGAGTCCTTCTGAAATACATCAGCCAGATCAAGTTGTAACACGGCCCCGCTGTATTCACTGCCCAGATCCCAGCTAATCGCTTTCTAATACAAGTCATGATTTTGCCTCATTAAGTTCACATTTCCCTTATTTTTCCCTCCACGGTACATACTAAATTAGCCAGCATTAAGTCGAACATTTCTTCTCTACCAGGTATACTTGATCTGAGGGTAACTGATTTTGCTGGGCCATTTGCACTTGTACAATGTGGGGCTGGAAAGTCAGCCTTACCACACAGGCCTTTGCTTTGTATCCGTGAATAATACAGAGGCACTCTTGGTGGTCTTTGAATTCTAGCTCCCCCACCCCCACCACATGGAAGCTTAAACTCAATTCGTAATGATGAATATGCTTAAATACATACTGAGACTACTCAGAAGCATAGGTGTGTCTCATTGGCAGCAGAGTTGAGGAACTACCATTGCTTCCAGAACAACACAAGAAAGCGCCTACTTCCTGTTTCCATGGAGGGAAACGATCGTGTACGGCTATCTTTAAATGGGGGGCGTAAGATGTTACAGTGGCAGAGATAACATGAAGTGTATACAACAGTCCCCTCTTCTCTGTGGGATATGTTCCCAGACCCCCAGCGGATGCCTGGAACCATGGATGGTACTGAACCCTGCATCTGTTACGTGTTTTCCTGTGTCTAATACCTGTCCATACATACATGCATACTGCTCCACGCCTGGCATGTCCTCAAACCTCAGCAGCTAGGCTCTGCTATCACCATCTTTTAGCCCGGCTCACATCTATCTAGGGAGCTATGAATTCATTCTCCCCTTGCACCCGAGAATCCAGCTCAGAGCCCAGGCCTCTGGAGGGCACCCTCTCTGAAAGCATGTCTGCTGAGTGGTGGGCGATACTGTCTTACAGCATTTCACTGCGAAGAGGGCTGGTACGACACCAGGGATGGAGGCACCACGGACGTGCAATTCTCTGCACAAAGAAAACAGGGCTTTAGACAACAGGGGACTAAATGGCTCAAATCCTGTTGAGTCACAGGGAGTCAGTAGTGGCCTGTGGTTCTGCGGGGGATGTTGGCTCATCGATTCCCACTTACAGCCACTGGCCAGGGAACGGCAGAGCCGGCCGACGCTCCTAACTCAACCGGTGGGGATTTCCCTAGATGGGCGTTTCCCAAAGTTAGTCATTTCCACCGCCTTCTGGATGTTTGCTCTACCCAGTCCCTCCCTGCACCTGACATGCCACCTGGTCCTGGGCTCTTTCCCTTAATGTTTTTCTTCAAATTGACTTACTGTTTCAAACTTGAGCCTCTTCCTAGCTTTAATATCCGTGAACTCACAGCTCAGAAGTGCTAGGGATACGTAACTACAGACAGGGGTGGGCAGCGGTCGGTTTACAGTTGCTGGTATGGAAAACAACACAATAATTAATAAACAAAAGTACAAGAATACATTGTTTCCTGTACTCACAACTGAAAACCTACGTTTGCCCACCCAGCATATACCTATCTACGTGTGTGTGTATACCTACGTCTAATATACATTACCATCAATACCTATTACAATAAAAAATTCAACTCTGTGCCTCTTAAGGACACCATGCCTGTGTTTACCCCACACACTGGTACCCACCTGGATCTCAAACACGTGTTTCGAAATACTGTCCTAGATGAAATTCTAGTCTTTTTTTTCTTTTTTTTTGCTTTGAACCAGCAGAGCATCTGCTTTGCGCCTTTTCTTTTCAGAATGCAGCACCTCCGAGTGAAATGTCACCGCGGAAAGAAATGCTTTAAAAATGGAGTTTTGATTATGTCCTATGGCCCAGATAGAAAACTCGGAGAAGAGCTCTCCTGCTACTTTTCATCCCGGGGACTGAAACGTGAATGTGTTAAAAGGCTATTTATTTTCCGACAGGCTACTCGGGCTTGGCACCATGTAAATCCAAGGTGTTCACAGAGGTTCCCCTGGGGACAAAGGAAAAATCATCTGTGCAGATCACATGTCTATTCGCTGCAGAAACAACTGGTCTCCGGAGACTGATAGAGACGTTTTTAGACAGATCTCACTGCGCTGCTTTTAAAGAGCTTTCCTTGGACCAGCCTTGGGTGCCGGGGGTTTGGGGCTCTCTTCCCATCCTCAGTGTCAGGAGCGAAAGATGAAAAACGGGAGGCCGGGATGAACCTCACGCCACGGCCACGCTCCCTTCCCCCATCAATATTTCATGTTCCCAGAGCCACACGAAAACACATCTGTTGCCTTCCTGCATCGTAATGGGTAGGGTGGCGGAAAGATTATTACAGAACAGGTTTGAGAGTTTAAAAATTCATCACCTTCTCAATTTAGAACGCTGATGTGTGGTGAGGATGTGGGAAGGCTCTCCGGGCCTCAGTGACCCCGGCGGCTCCTGAGACCTGTGCGGTGGGGGAGGAGGAGGGGAGGGCGGCGTGGGGAGCCACTGACCACAGCAAGGGTCCCCAGGAAACTCTGACCCTTTCCAGTGCTGGAGAGAAACCTTGGTATTTCTAGGGGCTGCCTCACAGAAGTACCAGGGAGGGTTGGATCCGCAGCTCAGTGGTTAAGGAAGACATGAGTGTCACTTCCCAGCCTGATAGATGATGTCATAATCTCACCCCGTGTCCCACCTTTCCTGTACTGGTAATTCTTGGGGACACCGTCAGCAGCCTCAGTGCCATCTGGGACACCTCACTATGGCTCTCCAACACATCACTGCTTCTTCTCTGTCCCCCTCCCTTGCCACCGCCTTTCTCATTTGCCTTGTCCCTTAGTCATGGCACTGGGCCATCCGAGATGGGCACTGCTGAGAACAATTTCAATGTCACCCCTACTTAAAAATTCTCCAAGGCTTCATCACCTATAGGACAAAGCCTTCATCCCATCCCGTGTCTCCAGCACCTGACTCCTGCTTTGTGCTCCAGGAATACCCCCCTTCTTGGAGCCGTTGTAAATGCCTCTTCTCTATCGAGCCAGGTTTGACTTCCTTTCCTCTGCTTCTTAGACACAGAAACCATTCCTTGTATCCTTCATACCCATTCAAACACCTTTCAGGGTGCTTTCCACATTCTTCACGTCCTAGGCATGTCAGTCCAACATTTACATCAGAAGACACATCCCCTGTAAAGCTCTTAGAACAGCGACTCGCACAGAGCAGGTACTCAGCGGCTTTAAGAAGTTATTCTTGCAGGTCTCACCTTACGTGAACGGTACTTGCTCACTGCCTTCAGGCCCCATGCGACTGGACGCGCCCCTGTCCGTGACTTTGTGAAATCAGTCACGTCTTGCTCAGTGTTTGGCACACAGTAGGTCTCAGACAGAATTTGCTGAATGGAAATGGACCAAAGCAGAGTGTGTGTGCGTGGGAATTCCACATGGTGCCTGGTTCCTTAGAACGCGGACCCACCGTACAGATGCAGAGCGAGGCTCTGCTCAGCTCCATCCCTAGTGGACTAAGTCTCGTCCTTGCCTTTAACTGTATCTGGGCCCTGCCGTCTGGTTGCATCGCTCACCAGGCCGGCCCCAGAAGCCCCCCACCTCTGCAGCAGTGCGAGGCTAGAGCCCGCTGTCCCCCGCTCTAATCAGCCGTGTCGTAGCGCCCTGCCTGGCTCCAACTCGAGTGGGGCCCTGACAGCAGGGTGGACGCCGAGAAGAAGCCAGTGCTTAAGGAGCCGCTCACTCCAACTGCAATTTCCTTGTTGTCCGTTTGCAACAAGTGCGGCCCCTGACTGGGACCAGTTGCTGCCCTTGGACACACACGAGCCCCTCCCCGAAGCCGCACACATGTGTGACGGCCGAGTCAGCCTCTTCTGGCTTAATTAGAGTGTTTCTCTCTCCCTGTCTCTCTCTCTCTCTCTCTCTCTCTCTCTCTCTCTCTCTCTCTCTCTCTCTACCTTCCGCTCGGTCCTGCAGTGCAGCACTCCTGGAGAGCAATAATCCTGCAAACCTGACATGGCTCCCCCACCCCACCCCAGCTATGGAGATGGCAACGGTGTCAGGATTCGGCCTCGCTTCCAGACAGGGCAGCTCAGACGGCAGAACAAGCAAAGGCCCGGGACCCAGAAGGCGAGGAAGAGTTAAATAAATCAAAGGACCCGAACGGTGACGATGGGGAGCTTTCCATTTCGGATCACGCAGGAAACTTCTGCCTTTCTGCGTCTGCCATTAAGGAGCGATGTAGCGATTTCCGTGGGAGCTGCCGTCCCCTTGGAAAGCGATTAGTGTCAGAGTCGGAAAAGGAGAAAGTCTTTTTTTCCCTCCTGCAGTATGCAAACAGAAGCTTAGAAACATGTTTGCCCTGGGATTGGATGATTCTAAACCAACAAAGTTCAACCTTTTCACGAGGGGCTGGGAGCTGTTTGACAAGACCTGCTTTCATCAGGCAGGTTCCAAGTCTGCACACGGCAGAAGCTTTCTTAATAAGAGGGACTCATACGATCATTTCCTTAAAGATCTAACTCGGGCACCCCCACCCCCAAACTGCGGAGCGGATTCATTCTCCAACTTGCTCACCTTCCCAGGGAAAGCTCTGTGGACTGGGGCGGACCCCAGCATGGCACCCCAAGATGCCAGTAGCAAGATTCTCGTCTGGATTTGAAGTGGCGATTATTTTTGACTCTCTCTCTTTCCTTTTGGATTTGTTTTATCACCAAAACATTAATTTCCCAAACTGAATTCAAAGGTTGCCTTTTTTTTTTTTAATCCTCACCCGAGGATCCTTTTGCATTTATCTTCAGATAGAGCAGGAGGGAGGGAGGAAGAGAGAGAGAGAAACATTGACATGAGAGAGACACATCAAGTGGCTGCCACCCACACAACCCCAACCAGGGCAGGGGACAAATTGCAACCGAGATATGTGCCCTTAGCGGGAATCGAACCCGGGACTCCCCATTCTGCGTGCCGACACTCTAACTGCTGAGCCAAACCAGCCAGGGCGGATATTTTCCTATTTATACTCAGACAGAGTGTGAGGGAATGAGGAAAGGGGGGGGGGAGCGAGAGAGAGAGAGAAACAGTGTGAGAGAGACACATCAACTGGTTGCCTCCCGCACGACCCCGACCAGGGCCATGACTCCTTGGTCCGCGGGCCGATGCTCTAACCGCTGAGCCAAACCGGCCAGGGCAAAGGTTGCCTTTTCATGGGAAGAGTCAGAAACACTTACGTTGCCCCTGTTCCAAAAATCTCCCAAACACCTTGCTGCCACACGGGGACATATTTAACCAGCTACATAAAAACAACAACAGAAGACCGAATGTAGGCACATTTCCTGGCAAGCAGCAGGCTTTCAAGTAAGGAGAGAGAAACGAGAGCATATCTATATCAGTATATATAGAACAGAGCGAAGGCTTCTATGCAGGAAATGTTTTCCAGGCTTGTATTTGGATCCATTTGGGATCACAACACAAAGTCTTCCGTTGAATGGGAAGGCTTGAGGGAGAAAGCAGGCGCTCATCCAACGGACCTCCTTCCGCGCTGGCCCCTCTGCCTGCATCGGGGCTGTGGTCTGCTGAGACCTCCAGCACGAGCCACACCGACTCTCCCGTCCTTGGGTGGGATCATGTACAACCATGGAAAGCTGGCCCCGTTGGAAGAAAAGTGATTTGGAAACGGGAGCCATTTAAACAGGTCACTGCATTTCGCACAGGTGAAACAGCGATGCGTGGATGGCATTTAATGACCTAGACGAGGCATGAAGAAGAATTTCTCCCCATGAGACTGGAGTCACCTCTCAGGAGAGGGGCACCGGGCCCTCCACGGGGCTCAGTCCTTGCTGCCTCCAGTGGCCGAATCAGTATCCTGTGTAGCTTTGCATCCCGAGGCCTAGCATCCTGGGAGATATCACAGGCCACGGATTCTGTGACATGTTTCGTGGCTCATTTTCATAGTTACGAAGTAGGAATTCCTCTGGCAACTGATGGCATGTCACCCGTTAACTGGCAAAGGTTTCCCCTCTGACCCGTACATAAAATATCAGAGTTGTTTTGTACGTCAGTGCGTTTTAGGATTGATGAGATATTGCCATAGATACCTCATAAATCTTGCTTGGATAAATGACTGACTGAATGATCCACCTCCTCACGGGACTCCCAATACTTAAGGGCACAAATATATTTAATGATAAAGAGGACATCAAACTTTTGCGTCCTTGATGGAGATACATTTTTTTTTTCTTCCTGCATAGACATGTGAAAAACAGAACGACACCACAAAACAGAACGCAGGATAAAGGAGACTAGGGATTTCTGTCTCTTTTACGATAAATGTAATCACAGAAGGGAGGGAATTGATACTTGCTCTTCCAGGCACTTTCTGTTTTCTTTCAGAAGCTCCATGGAGTAGAGCGTACTAATCCTTTCACAGATGAGGAGACTGGACCTCACAGAAGCTAAGACACTAACTAGCTCAGGGTCCGTCACCTGGGATACATGAAAGCCGGGTCTGAACCCAGATCTCTCTGACTCGGGCTTACACTACAGCCGACGATTCTCGAGGTCATTGTGACTAGCGATTGGGCGTGTTCATTTAACCCAGAGAATGTGGCCGTCCTGGAAACTCGTGTTCTCAGCAGTAGTTTTGGTGTAGCTTTAAAACCCCAGGACAGGGGTGCCTGCACCGGTGCACGTGGGGATCTCCTAGGAATTGTTAAAAACACGGATGTTCTCCAGGTCCATCCATGCAGTTGCAAAGGGTAAATCTGTTTTTCTTATGCTAAGTGAAATAAGCCAGGCAGAGAAAGGCGAGCACCATATGACTTCATTCATATGTGGAATCTAATAAACACGCTGAACTAACAAGCAAAATAGAGACAGACTCATAGCTAGAGAACAAGCAGGCAGCTCTGGTGGGGGTGGTGGGTGGGTGTTGGGGGAAGGATCGAGCAAAAAAGAGAGAGAGAGAAAGAACTCATGGACACAGACAACAGGGTGGTGGCTGTAGGGGGAGAGGGGTGGATAGAGGTGGTGGAAGAAGGTATGGGGGGGATAAATGGTGATGGAAAAGATAATAAAATAAGGGGGAAAATAAATAAAAATAATCAATAAGTATGAAAAAACTACGGATGCCTGAGCCCTTCCCTAGCCACTCTGATTTGACCGGTTTGGGGTGTGACCTGGGCACGCAGATTTGAAAAGCTCCCCAGATGAATCGAGTGCACCCCGAGCTTGGGAACTGCTGCTGTGGGAGGTTTCCACGTTGCTCCAGGAAGATGACATAGCTGCTCATTCCTGGTGGGAACCGGCATGAGCAACCACACGGAAAGCCTTCTCCAACCTGCTATAATTCTGCCTCTTTCTTGAGTCACACGTGTCCTAGTTTAAGACGCTCTGTGTCTTTTTAAAACAAAACTTTATTTCTTAAGTCACCTTTAGATCATTTTCCCCATGGACTTGCTAATGACATCCCATGAAATCAAAATAAAAGGTTTTATTTACTCTGTGTAGTCTTTTTTTTTTTTTTAATGAGTTAACCTAGACTTTTGGCATCTTATTTTATTTACTACTGAAAAGAGCGGGCTCAATGGCCAGTGTTTTTGGAGCACCGCCCTCCTTGCTCTTGGTTTCTGCGGTGGGCGAGCCGAACGGCCTCGTCCCCAGGCCTCGTGGGTTAGGACTTCCAGTCCACGCCGGAGCGACTGGCTCAGGGGCGGACCCACGACAGCTGCAAGGCCATGGCTACTCTTGGAATGGTGGGGGATTGTGCAGTAAAGAGTTAACCTTTCCCAAAGAGAGGTCTGGTCTTTGCCCTTGACTCCTGAGAGGTGATCTCAAAGCCCTTGGGATGTCTGATGGGCAAGAGTCTTTGTTTGCCTGGGGGGCCTTGGGCCACACTGCATAGTCCAACAAGTGACTCATGGTGGGGGCTTTGGACCATATGGTATCAGCTTGACCTCAGAAGGGACTAGACCAAAGGTCAGCTATGTGGGCGGTCAACCATGTCTCTGTGACTGAGCTCCAATAAAAACACTAGACCTCAAGGCTCAGGAGAGCTTCCCTGGTGGGCAGGACTGTGTGTGTGTTGTCACTGTTACTGGGAGAAGTCAGTACTGTCCCCGGCGGCGCTGGGGGAGCGGAACTGGACGCTTTGCCTTTGAAGCATTCCTGGACTCGGTTCCCTGAGTCTCTTGCCTTAACTTAGTCTCTACCTGTTCCCTGTAAGAAACCGTAACTATGAGATAGCAGCTTTCAGTTGAGTTCTGTGAATCCTTCTAGCAAATTATCGAAACTGAAGTTGATCTTGGGGACTCCCACACTTTGCAGTCAATGTCAGAAGTGAGGTTTACCCTGGGGACTTCCCTGGCTTTGCATTAAGAGAATCTTCCTTTCCATGGGGACTGATCTTTATGGGATGTAAGCTGGAGTTGCTGGTGGCCATCTTTATCACCACAGAAAATGCCAAGAGGGAAGAGAAGGGTCTTAGGACACTGACGGAGTCCCTGAAATCGAACCTGCCTGGAGGTATCCCTGGATCTCTTTTCACTTTTACCGGCACAGACCTTTTTTGCTTCAGCCCAATCGTGGTTGAGATGCTCTCATTTGCAATACACTATGCTATTTCATTGGGTTCCTGCAAAAAATCAATTACATAGCATGATACATGCAAGAGCTTAGTATAATGCTGGGAACACAGTGAGGGATCTGATAAATGCTGGCCCATTCATTATTATTATTACTGTCACTTTGATTTTTAATATTTTCCTATTGAAAAACATTTAAAGCTCAGTGAGCCCACACTTAGACAATGAGGCGCCCGCTGCGCTGCCTCCAGGTGAGTGTCCTCCCCTTCCTTCTGTGCCCTCTGTGCCCAGCTGGCATCCTGTGGCTTACTCAACAGCCTGCACCTGCCTCTCCTGACTCCTGAGTTTCAGATACATTTGGGAACACACTTAGGACTGTCAGTGATAAAATATGCATATTTCCTGCAACCCAAAGTATTCTCACTGAATGTAATAAGTGGAAAGTTATTTTACAGGAAATGAAAATCTAAGATTAATACTCTCCGATGCCATCGAGTCCCCTCAGGACAATTATTCACTGTACTACAGCAAAATAAACTTGCAAAATGTGGGAACTGGCTTTCTTAGTGGGTTTGTAGGCTAAGTGAACCTCTGTAACTTCTCCACGTCAGCCCTGGATGCCGCACCCACCACCCCACCTCACCAAAGAGGCATCGGGTTTTTCAGCACACAAGACTTGAATGAAATGCATGGTCATTTGCCCAGAGCTGAGGAAAGGTGTAAGAAAAAATAAGATATAGATGGAAAACGAATCTATCAGTAAACGATTATTGATCGCTATTTGCTAGCATGTGGGAGGTTTGTTACATCATCACTGACCCCAAGGAATATACAGTCTTCATTCAGTCCCTCCTTCAGTTTATGGAAATCTACTGAACTTTCCTTTGCTAGAGTCTAGGCAACACACTGCCCCTACGGACTCAATTTTACAGGGCAGCAAATCCCAAGTATGGTTCATTCCAAGGGTCACAGGAAATCCTTATAAAAACACAGGTATCTACGCCGTTACTAAATACACCTGTACCAAATATTTCTCAAGGGACCAGGAGTCTATTCTTTTAATAAGTGGCTCCCACGATTGTGGTGCTTACCCAAGTCTGAGACCCCTGGGGCAGATGGTAACACAAACACGAAAACAACCTGATACAAGGACGTGTTTGTGTGTGAAGTGGCAAATGAGGGGTACGGCTGAGGAGGGAGCTGAGGGAGGGATCACCTCAGACAATGCCCCTCTTACACCCTCGACGTCGCTGTGTAATAATGACCTATTCCGAGTTTATTCAAGCCACCAGATCACGATGCCTCCCCAAGCATTACCACAGGTCTGTGAAGTTCATTCCCAGGTGGAGAGTCACCCAAGGTGAGTCAGCAGGAGCTTGTCCACACACAGCCTCAGCCTGTCCCTCAGCCTCAAACACTGCACCGTTCAAAGGACAAAGTCTCAGAACATCCACAGTGGTGAGCACGCTCCCCTTAAATCATTCTTTTATTACTCACATGTTTGGGGGACTGTGTAATGTTGGCTTACCTTTTTCCCTAAGGCCACGGGTTTTCAATTTTTCTTCCCTAGTCATAGAAATGGACCTAACAATGCCCCACCGGAGGCTGTGCTTTGATTCATTTGTTTCGAGATGGGATGAAACACAGTCTGTAAAGCAGGGGTGGGGCAGTGAGACAGACCTGGGTTTTCATTCCTTGTTTTGCCGTCACCAAATGGGTTTCATCTCTCTGAACCTCAGTTTTCCAATCTTTATAAAGGGAGAGAGCCCAGGGTGAGGCTTAAATGAGATAAGGTATGGGACGAGAATAAAATGGAATATATGGTCAACAAGTAGCAGATAGCATTAGCTACTGTTCCAATTTACTGCTATCTAAAGGCTTAATAACTTCAATAGAAGACATGTTACCCAAGACGTGGGTTCTTCTCCCTCCTGCCACTCACAAGTTCCGTTTCTCCAAATCTCAGTGTGGGGTGTCAACGGAGGGACAAGTGGAGCAGCAATGCCCACCAGGCCTCAAAGCTATAGAAGACCTCCTCCCCGCCCCCCTCTCTTCTTGTGCCATAGCGATTGCATTCTGATAGTATAACAGAAGCTGGAAAAATAAATTTAAATACATTTTTGGAATACGATATTACAAAACATGCTTCCTTGGTTTTCAGATGCAAAATATTCTGTATCAGCCAATTTTGGAGGGATTTATAGGCTAATTGAAAATAAATTGGGCAGGCTTGCGGGAACTTTCTGACACGACAAAAGTGCTTTCAAATTAACTAAAAATCATCAAACTGTACACTTACAGTGGGTGAGTTTTGGGGGGTATGTAAATTATATCTCCATAAAGAGACATGGCAACTGAAGATAAACGAATAGAGAAAGAGAAGAAGGAACGGAAGAAGGAAGGACGAGGATTACCTTCAGAATCATACCTATCTATATATGCCTCTGTTTTAAACAGTGAGATTCCTTCCACAAACCCTCAATGATCAGAGCTGGGTCCTGGCAATGGAGAGTTTGGAGATCCACAGAAGTCCCTTCTCGGTCTGGAGCCTCCTGACCCATAATCTGACAGCAACTGAGAAAGCAGAGCTGTTCTTGGAAATAAACGTGGGAAACCTGCCCCGGCTCCTTTCTGTCTCTGCCGAAGGCTCCTCTTCTCTCTGGTGCCCTCCTGCAAGGTGCCCTAACACCCTCTTGAAATCTTCCATTGATCAAAGTCTACTCGCAAATCTGTGTGTGTTCAAAGGAGCAGAGAAAGCAAGTAAGGCAATGGTAGGGCTGAATATGCTTCGAAGCCATTTCTTGTTGGAGGACCCTTGATTGGTGGAGTTTTAGGTGCTAGACTGGGGGTACTGGGAGCAACGAGGTATTCTTTTGTCCTTTCTTCCCATGTAGATGACCACACGAGAGAACTCTGGCCCGGACAGGCAGATCTAACATTCACTATATAAGAGGGAAAGAATTTGATAAAATCAAAGTAGTGATTTTTAGCAATGATTGATTTGCCACGCTTCTTGTGTGTGCCTGAGGCTCTCCCTAACACCTCCTGCATCAGGTATGTAGCGTTGTCTGCACTCAGGTCCCCACGGGTACATGCCTGCAGCTGGCCACTGTTTCGGCAAACACCCTGATTTCCTTTGAATATGCAGGGTCCACAGGCCATCATTTCTGGGACTTGTGCAAGTTAGTATTTGCCTCCTCGGAAAGAACTGTTAGTCTCCTAGTGAAAGAATGAAGGGTGAGAGGTAGAACCTTGTTCAGATATCACTAGTTGCGCTATAACGCGTCTACACTTACAGGAGGGCTTCATCGCTCCGATGGGATCAGGAAGACCCCACTGAAATGACCAGAAGATGCAATACGGAAACCCGCCATCAGACACTTCAAACAACGTGTACACCGCTTGGTACATGATTGGTTTCATTGTCTCAAGATGTAAGGAACATCTTGGGTATCCCTCAATAAATATCCTGAGAGATCTAAAGAAAGATGCACCTTTCAAGTCTAACACTCAATTCATTCCTATTAAATAAGACCCCTCATTTTAAGAAACTAGGGGAGGGAATCAATGAATATGGTCAAAACATATTGTTTCCCATCCTTAAACTCTCAGGGGGTTATTCCACATCGTCATCTTATTTAATACTCTTAGTAAGCCACACGAAGAGGTATTATCATGAATGAACCATGGAAAGGTTAATAAATGTATTGGAAGAGATGTTAAGTATAACGGTATGACCCAACACTCCTCATCAATGTCCCAAAGATCTTAAAAAATGAAGGGCCCCACACTTCCTAGGGTTTCCCTCTCCAACTTAATTATCCCCACCCTTCCCGTATCTGTTGGCCCCACCCAGCTCTCTAAACAAGGTCCTTGGGCTTCAGCATCATGCCCGTACCCATCCATGCATACAAGTCTTAAATATGGGTCAGATCCATAATCACCTCTTAAGAGACGTTTGATTCCATCCTGTCTTACTTCCTGCTAGCTTCCCTGGATCTCCGGTTCTCTGTCCCTCAACATCAGTCCTGATTCTTCTTGGGTTTCTCCCAAATCTAATTTATCTGTCATGTCGTTGTCTTAGTTCCCTTCTCTCCATCCTGCCCACTTCTGTTCATAGCTCTATTAATGCCACTCATCTTACTCCGTTGTATTTGTCTGCTTAGAAGATTAGCAGGGTCCACTAACTAGTCGTCCTATTAGGAAATGAAACAGTACTGCTGATCGCTATACTTGCAAGGCCTCACCCCTGCCAGGCACATTCTCGGCACTAACTCAATGTCCCAAAGATCTTAAAGAAGTGAATAAACTGACCGAGAAATGAATAAACACTGTCATTCATAACCAGCCACTGGGAGTTTTAAAATAATAATAATAATAATAATAAATGATTCCTTCAGCAGCCAAAATCATTTCTTTAGAAAACATGAAATTGTCAAATAGTCTGGGTCCCCATTTTGACCTTGAGAACAGAAAGTATTTTCCCTCAAATGCAGGGCTTCCAACATAGAGAGAGAGAAAAAAAAAAAAAAAAACATCCTTAAGTGCTATCTTTAGTTGGCCAAAGGCTTAGAGTTGAAAATATATGTAAAACTGCTGGGAGCGGGGAGGAGGAGGCCAATGGGGGAAGAGTGTGTGTGGGGGGGGACATCTGTAATACTTTCAACAACAACAACAAAAAAGACAACCACCCTTTTGAAATCCGAGCACTGTTTTCACGCAGTGGCTTGGAGACACGCAGAAGAAAGTCTAGAACAAAGGATGGTGTAATAAACCCGATACCAGCCTGGCCGTCCGCTGGGACTACGGGGGTAACTTTCACAATGCCTTCTAAAATTAATTTGGTTCCTGAAGGAATTTGTTCACCAGAGAATCAAGAAAGACCCTGCCAAGGATGGAAGGGACCCCAGACAAAGAGCGGGCGGAGATGCAGATAGGGGCGGTGTGCTAGGTCACAGTTAGCACGGCCTCGTGGACCACACTCGCACACACACACAGCCGCCCCCGGCGGAGCCCCCGGGGCTGCCAGCATTCCCCTGCGGATGCCCGGCAGAAGCGACATTCCGTGGCAATCGGGGAGCCGCTTCTGTGTGCTGGAAACTAACGCGCGGCCTAATGAGCACATTATAACTGCAGGCTCTGCTTGTTAAGTGTTGAAAATATTTTCACAGGGCTTGGGGCATGGCAGGCTAACGCTCGTGGTGAGACATCTGTGCTGAAAGGGAGCTCCGTGTCGGCCAGGCTCGGCCAAGTCACCTGGATGACAGTCGTGATCAGAAATGAATCGGAGCCCGTGCTGGACGGGGGTGTTCCGTGACATACCCCGTTGGTTGTCTGAGACCAGAAGGTAAACAGCTGCGTCAGGCTGGCGGAGGGGAGGCTGCCGAGCTCCGACCAGGGGCACACACGGTGCCCCTCTGATCTGCGAAGTAAAACCGACCCAGGACTTGCCCCAGCTGAGAAAGTTTTTGTGGGACATCAGTGGCATGCTGTGAGAGCACATTCTCAAGGGATTCCTTGGGGCGTACAAACACACACACATTATGCAAATAAAAGGGACCTTAATGGATCGTCTGGACAGAAAGTCACCCTCATGCAGGTAATCATTTCAACTTTCCAGAAGAGGTCCCTGAGGTCAAGAGAGGCCAAAGGGATCGACAAGCCACTTCGCTGTTTGGTGAAACTTATTTTTGAAATTGATTATTACAGGCAATAGAACGGTCACTTCTCTTGCATTAGCTGGGCCCTTCAGGCTGCCAGGCGTTCTGTCTGCACGGGGCAGTCACATCGTTTCTCATTCTGGTCTGCACACTGACCGAGGTCCCCCCGTGGGAGTTCCCAATGGGGAGCGTTCATTTGATGTGGGATGGTCATTAAAATGCATATACCTTGGCCTCACACCAGACCCACTGAGAGAGAAATCTCTGAGAGCAGGGACCAGATAGATCTGAATTTTGAATTAAAAAAAAAAAAAAGCCAAAGTCTCCCATGAGTCCTATCACACCTCTGTTATCATAGATCATGATAACCTATGAACTGGGGCTGGCGACACTCACCGCCAAATATCTTCCTTTTGATCCTGTCTCCAGAAGCCCGAAATTGCTGTTGGACCTACTCATTACTCAGCGTTAAGAACCTGCCACAAGCTTCAAGACTCCCTGACGACAGGCCTGAGAAGAGATTCCCACGAAGAGCACGCATCGGATCACGGGCTGAGTCAGAGCCAACATATCGTGGGGCCTCTTGACGAAAACTTTTGTCAAAAAAAGCCTTAGTCCTTCCTGCACCCCCCGCCCATCTTTGCTCTATGGCGTACTACTGTTTACTCCACGTTTCTTCTTGAAGTAAATCTACACGTTTTCATACCTAAATGCATTCAATGAAGAAGAAAGCTGTACATCACCGCAAGAAATGTAGAACAAGCATCACCGGCCACGAGTGGAAGGTGAGGATAAAAATAGGTACAAGGAGAAGAAAGCCAGATTAAAAAAAAAAAACACCAAACCAAAGATGTTCTCCTTGACTCCCTCTGAAGGACTACAAGATCATTGAAAACGGAGTAACTTCCTGCTTGTGCGATTCCAAGTTGTCTAACGCACATTGCTGCGCGTCTAAAATGTCAAGTGACCCCCAAAACTACCCGGAGTACGCCCGGAGGGACACTGCCCGCTCTTACCCGCTGAGCGGGGGCAGTGAGACCGGGCTATGAGCACTGTAGAGGGCGCTGGAGGGCAGGTGCGTGGGGCTGGGGGCTGGGAATCACTCACACGGGCTGGGCACGGGAGCGTCCCTCTTGTCCAAGGCCACCCAGGCTCCCCCTGCTCCTACCATGGCCAAAGCCTCCTCATTCGCAGTCACGGCTGGCGGCACAGAGGTGGGGACGACTGGGAAGGAGAGAGAGAAATGTTCTTTTATTCCAGGTTTGAAGCTCATCAAGGGTAGGGCTCAGCATACTAAGTCCTTTTCTGACTGTAAAAATAAAAAGATAAAATAGCTCCCTCAACCACAGAGGAGTTTAGAGTGTCTCTGACAAGCAGCATAATTAAGATCCAGCATCAACACAGAGCCTCCGAGGACAGTAAAAGCTGACTAAATGGGAATTTGTTCTGTTTGGCTTTTCTTTCCTTTATTTAGTTTTCCTCTGGAAGTTTCACTTTGAAGCAGGGCCGGCTGTAGGCAAAAGTGGGGAGCCTGCGATCTGGGGGCACTGCGGCCCCGCCCACCCCACTCCCGCAGGCCCTGCCCCGCCTCGGTCCTGGGCACCTGCAGTCAGCCTAGCCTGGCTCCAAATCCCAGCTCTCTCATTTTTGTTTAGCTGAATAAACATAGGCATTTAACTGGATCTTTCTAAACGTCATCAGTAAGTAGGGCTGTCAGGACGAGTAAATGAAACAAAATGTGGAAAGCACTTTGCATAGTCCCTGGGATTTAATCACCACTCACTCAACATTTATTGTCATTATTATCCATAGTATCAAATGTTATCCACATGACCACAATGGTGCCAGAATCACCCATCGGTCAGATGACTCGATCCAGACACACGCCACGTGGGTGGGGTCAGAAACCCATCGCATCGAATTCACGTTTCTCCCTTAATCTAATAAAGAAGGCTTTTTGTCCCTCTGCAGCTTTTGGTCAGCAAGAAGTGTCCTCTCCTTCCCTCTTCTGATACAGAACTCATTTTTCCCACACAGCAACGCTCATTTCCCGACAGTGGCCAAAAGGCAGTGATCTTAAAGGCAACGAGAGAATTAATGATAGCACTTGAATCACACTCAACCTTCAGATTTGAAATGCTAGGTAAAGAACACAATCGGAAAGGAACATCATCTCCTCTCTCACAAAACGCTTACGTGTTCAAAGCATTTCTATTTGCCCACCATTCACTCACACGATGCTGCTCTCAGCCCCACGGCCACAAAAGCTTGCAGGTGCTATCCTAGAGAAAAATGAGCATCTATCTTCCCGTTTCAAATGAGTCCATAATGGGTAATTTGATGCAGACATTATTTCTAAACAAGGCATTCCCTAAATGCTAATTGCTTCTAAGAGCTCTTCAGTGAAAGGGGACAGATATTTTCTGCTCATTAAAGGGGATGCCTTTGAGAATGGGTCCTAGTGAACGCAAGGACGCTTTAAGTGGGATGCCGCGAGAAAAAGGAGGTCAAGATTCCAGGGATCAAGTGACACCTCCCCCATATCAAGGTGGCAGACTGCCTCGGCCGGCTTTGGCTCAGATATCAGTAGCTCTGACAACACTGAGTACATATTTCCGCGTGTCAACAATTGCTGCGTCCCCACCACTGTCAATGTCCGGCTAAGATTAGCAAGTAGAGATTCCTTATTACCAACAATAACTTCTCTGTGTGGCATTTGAGGGGGGATTGTGACCATCTGGAGAGTGGATCCCTGTTTGGCTCCTGTAGGGAACAGAGTTTATGTCTCCTGTTGGCAAATACTACCTGGTCGATAGTATGAATAAGATAAAAACGTTTACTCTTGAGGAGGACGTGGCTGACTCAAGCTGCATCAGGACCTTGGAAGTCGGCCAGAAAGGGGAATTACAGAGATGCCACAGAAACACTTGAACAGGGACAGCTCATCTTTGTAGCAACGTCAAATAGGCAACTTCTACGTTTCGGTTGCTGTTTCCAGGCTGTGGAAAATGTATGGAAAGGTACAGCATCCCTTGTAGGCGGAGTTACTTCCAGCTCTATGGGGGAGACAAGCACGTATCAAATAATTCCACGTGCACACGCACACACAGAGGCCACAGAAACTGTGATAAACGCTTTTAACGAAAAGGAGACGCCGTGAGTGTGTGTACACAGGGGAATTAACTTAGGGAGCTTGTGGAAGGCCTCGTTTCAGTACTGGCAACGGAACTCATTGCTGTAGGATGAGTAGGAAGACAGAAGAGAAGGGCAAGAAAGAGTGAGCGGAGGTGGGCAGGCGCCAGATGATGAGGTTCTAGTTGAACTGTGGGCAATAGATGGGGGTTTGGAGCGATGTGAGTAGATCACTGGGAGGCTATGATGGCCCCAGATGAAAAACAGTGGTGGTCTTGGTTGAGACAAAGCCAAGCCCTTTACAGATGCCATTGTTTCTATTTTTTTCTAGCTCCTAAAGGGCAGTTTCCTTCCCACTGCCTTCTCCAGCAGTCTCTCCTACTCCTCTCTTCTCTTCTACAAAAACGGTCTTCTCTGTCTTTAAAAATAATAAAACAACAAAAGGCACTCTTACTCAAGCAGAGGTCTCCATTATCTGGCACGCTATTTCTTTCTTTCTATAGAAATAGTTTCTCATAAGGGTGGAATGTGCGTTTCGCCTCTCTTTCTTCTCGCTCTCGTGAAAGTCTGACTTGGGTCCTCATCACTTCGGTGACACGGTTCTCTTGATGGTCATTAGTTACCTTCCCAGCGACATCTATATGGCTGCCATGTACCTTGCTGGGTTTTGCTGCATTTAAAAGTACTGTCCACACTCATGTCCTTGAAATGCCCTCCTCCCTTTACTTTTGGGGATGCCTGTTTTAGATGACTGTTTTCTGGATCACTCCCTTGCAGAGTTAAACATATCTCCATGTGGATTGCTCCCTTAACTCTCTTCCCAAATCCAGTCATAAGTCTTGAATCCCGTGGAAGACAGATCTGACTTTCTGCACACCATCACTGCATTCTCAGGATGTTAGGAGGAAAACACAGCATACAATGTTCTCTTCCTCCAAACTGGTTCCTTCCAAAAGACTTGTTCATCCACACCAATCTCTTTTGCTTACTTAGCTTTTTTTTTTTTTTTTTTTTTTTTGCACATTTCTACTAGATTAATCATCAGAAAATGGCATGTCAGTGAGATTACTACTTTGCTGAAAACAAAAGCCAAAAACCAAAACAAAACACCTCCCTGCCAGGGTGATGTCCCTCCAGCCCTGCACACAAGTCCCTCTTGGACGGGGCCCCAAGTTTCTCCATCTCAGCACAGTTTCACTCACCTACCCGCCTGCAGGTCAGCTTCACGCACTGTTCTACTCAGTATTCCCCACTTTCTTCTTCTGCACAGTAAACTTTTGTTTTGGGATAGTTTTAGATTTACAGAAAAGTTGCAAAGGTCATCCAGTAAGAATTCTCATATGCCCTTCACCCAGTCCCCTCAATGTCAAAATCTTCCATCACCATGGTGCGTTTTTCAAAACGAAGACATTGACATTGGCACATAGCTAGTAACAGCTCCAGACGTCACCTGTTTTTCCTGACCCAGGATCCAACCCAGGACACCATAACGCATTGAGCACGTTTGCTCTTGAAGTTCCCATCACCATGGCTTTGCCTTCATGTCCCCTCTCCCCTCCAATTTTCACCCTGAGTCCCCTCTGGCTTTTTCTTTTCCATGGTATTGCCAGCTTTCTACCACGGATCTAACTCCTAAGTCATCTTTCACATGAACCTCTCTCTGTAGGACACTTGCCTACTTCTTTTTCTTCTGTTCCAACTCTTCCAGAGCCTACTCATTATTTCACCAATCTGACCCTTGCTGTATACACCCATATCAACCTCAGTACCCAGAACACAGAAGGAATGAACACATACCAAAGGTTTCCTTTCTAACCAAGAATGTAGCAAATTCACGCTGTAGAGGACTCATTTCAAACGCAATTTCCCCCCACTTTCCCAGCAAAGGAATTCTTGATGACTTGACCCTCCTAATAGCCAACCTTTCCCCCCTAAGCTGCCAGGACCAAAACAACTTATTTTCCTTTGAACAGAAGCAGCAGTTTTGAAATAAACACATGTAATTTGTCATGCCCAAAGAAAGTATTTGTTTTTCTCCAACAAATGTTTCATTTGGCAAACATGTGCCACTTTGTCACGTTTTACAAAGGGTGTTCCTAGGAGCAGCTTTAGATTTTATCTGGGTCCTGAGTGGACTGGTGGGGAGATATCGCCTGTAATGTATTCTTCAATTAAATAGGTGGATAGAAATAGAATTTAAATATTCAGGAATAATAATTATTGGGGAGAGGAGCCCTGAGCGATATTCCTCACTGTCTATCATTTTCTATTCTTACTTCTCAAATTTAGGGCTGATTAACATTTTTCTAATATTTCTCTCCAAGCAAGCAGAAAGGTGAATGCGGAAGTGAAAGGGAAGAGTCATAGAAAGTTCCATTACACGGGAGTGTTGTAGTACTTTGCACCCCAGTTGGCCACGTTTGCTCGCTTCTTGATGTTTTGTAAGAATAAACTGCAATTTGAGAGAGAAAATATTATTTACATGTGCTTTCACCAAGGAGAGGGGGAGAAAAAGAAAGACTGGCTAAGAAGAGGTGGGAGTAGAAACATACTGATATTTATCAAGCATTTACCAATAATCTAGTACCTGGGATTATGTAGTGATTGTAGTCCTTTGGTCATTTAAGCCTCAAAACCATCCCACGAAGGTGTTACGATTATAACGCCCATTTCAACGATAAAAACTCAGTGCCTCAGAGACTTCAAGTCATTCACCCAAGCCCACACAGTAGGGAGGTTGGAATCTGGTGTTTTCTTGATTTCGAAGGTGTACTACATGACTGGAGAGGGAATGAGGACGTGTGATTTCAGACCACAGTTTAATTCTGCTTGCGAAGAACAAAGCCCCAGGGAGGCTGCAACAGCCAGCAGACGCACTTTGACCCAGCCTATTTCGAAAAGCCCGTAGGAATGTACATTTGCTGCTCGTCTTGGGGGATCCAAGAAGTGTGGGTTCAAAAATGAAAGATCGTCTTCCCCTGCGCACTTTCTGTGCAGCAGGAAGGAGGAGACGGACTGGAAAACTCAATCGGGGACAGAAACCTCAGGGGAGCAGGCTCCTGCCGACACCCTGAAAATGTTACTCGACACACAGCTCAACTCTTTTCATAACACTGCAGACACTGTCATCAATACCATCATGTAAATGCCTGTTAACGCAACAATACCTCGTGGGGGTAAAAATGAGTCACCGGAAAGGAAAAATAAATAAATAAAGCAGCCCAGATCTCCAGGCAGATTTATTTGACCTCTGGCAACTGTTCCCAGGAAGGCATTATGTTCTACTGAGTGAAACACAGCTCTGGAGGAAGCCCCTCATATTAGGATGGAGACAACTGCTCTTTGCGGTTCCTGAGGAACTATTATAGTCAGTGAGGTGGACAGAACACGACGCCTCCAAGTCCCCAGCAGCCCTCCGGAGCTGCAAGGGAACCAACTCATCTTCTGATGCACGCTTCTGGGTGGGCTGCGTTCCAAACGCCTCTCCGTCACAAACACCACCAGGGAAATTGGTGGAGTGGAAAGAACATCCTTCCAGCCTGGGCCACCAGGCTCTGCCTTCACCCCCAACTTGCCCTTAGATAACACCCGATGACCTTTGAGCCAGAGGTTAGTGGCTGACCCTTGATTCCTATGAATGGTCTGTGTGGGTTCTAATGACATCCTCATGACAGTTACCTTCTGTTTGCCTGAAAGGAAAGCTGGGTGAGATGAATAGGACTTGCAAGAAAGACTCGGGGCGGTTATGATTTGCTTAAGACAGGATTTGCACATTGCTATGCCTGGAGGACCTTGGAAAGATCCCATAAATGAGAGACGCTAGCTAGGTGAAACTGTAGCCTTCTTGACCTGTTTTCCAGGCATCTGCTTGGATAGAGGTACTTTCCTCTTTACTGTAAGAAAAACAATGTTTCAAGCTTGATGGTAAGGGTGAGTGACAGTCATCCTCACTGCTGGGAAGATGATATGGAGAGCTGAGGACTATGGCTCTCTGAGAAGTACCTGTTCCTTCTGAAGGGTCAACTGACCTTGCATTCCATCCACATGGGGGTGCCGCTCAGAGGTCAGACTGACTGAAATTTCAAAGGCAATAGAAAATCTAGATGTTTGTTTTATTTTTAATCCTAGCCCAGTAATTCTACATTTTTTAAAGGACTCTGTAGGTCACATAAAAGAGGTTTGCTCCATTAAACAATGAGGGATGAAATCAAAACTAGAACTCACTTCCTGATTCCTAACTGCAGAATTTGGGACTCATCCCTCATACTTAGGGTCGCAATTGTTTTCCGTGTGTGCTATGCAGCCATTATCCTCATTCATTTATTCAATACACATTGACTGAGAATTTACTTTATGTGAAGCATTCAGCTGTATGCTGTGGAATATTTACATATTTACATATGTAGGACGTATGTGTATTCCGTTATATATATAGAACACAGAGATATTAAAAACTCATGCATGCTCACAGGTATAGACATAGCCCTTGTTTTTAGGAGTATACAGAGTACTAAAGAGAAATAGAGTATGCAAAAATTGAAATATGATTTTAAAAACATCTCTAGAGAGATTTTACTAAAGATGTGCTTTGCTAGATAAAATCTAAGGATATTGGGTTTACAATCCGAGCCGGTGCATCCTTGTGGGCAGTTATTGATAAGATACAGGCAGAGAAATAAAAATCTTCAACAGAGATGTGACAGGCCATGAGATTTTGGGTCTTATTCTAGGGGTTGGCATGAAAAACCAAAAGCAAGGTCTATTTTCACTGGATTTTTATAAAAAGGTGAATCAATGTGGCCGCTGAATGTCTGCCCCGCCCATGATAGAAAAACATTTTCAATATGGAAAGCATTTGATGGAGAAGCTGTGCTTTCAGATGACATTTGCCTGGTTAATGGATTACCACACGGGGGCTTTGGGCCAAGGTCCTTGCAGGGATCTGGTAAGGACAAGGACAGAGAAAAAGTGCTGGGAAGAGACTTGGAGACCAAGTACGACCTCTTTCCAACCGGCTTCTCGCTGTCGGAGAAGGTCTTGCTAGTGTGGACTCCCACAGGGACGGGGAAGAGGCGGAGGGCATCCCTGAGACAGAGGGGTGCAGGAACCCTTTTAACGCTCACAGGTGCAGGCAGCTCAGCGCTGGTGTTTCCAGGTTTGCCTGTGGACTATTGCTAGCCCGTTATTCCTGTCCCTGTTTCGGTTTCTCCGTGTTACAAACGGATGTCCTGGCAGCGGGCAGAGGCAGGCATGTGCGTTTTCCAAGCAGGAACCACGCGGAGTGGAACCCTGCGCTACCCAAATCAAACTTCTTGCTCTCAGACGTGCGGTGGGCACGTTCCTTTTTATAGCTGAAACATGTCCGGGTCTGTATTACAGTTTCTTTCACTGGCGCAGGCTCTCCCATGTCACCAGCTGTGGACTCTGCCTGTGTGAGTTCCTTTGTGCCCCGCTTTCAACAGTCGGACAGACGCCCCGTGTTCTGCCGTCAGCGCGCGCGGGGAAATCGCCCTGACGTGCGCGCGGCCCCGTGCAGGAATCAAAGCCGGGGCACGGCTTCATCGCATCTTAGAAAGAAAGGCTGCTTTTCATTTTGTCTGCTAATAACAAAAAACACACTCAAAGAGCTGAGACAGAGGTTAAATCGAGAAACCCGGCAATGAGAAATCTCGGCTTCCACGGTGCTCTTTCTTTCACGTGTAAACTGAAAGAGGATGCTGTCTCCTTTATAATTATTCAAGTACAAATACCTGGATAATTGTAACAAAAATAATACCGATCAACTTCTATTAAGTGCATATTATGTCTCAGGCACTGTGCTAAGTACCATTAAATATATATAATATAATATATAATATGTATAATATAATATATATAATATGATATATAATATAATGTAATGTAATGTAATGTAATATAATATATATATAATAACCTTCCGGGGCAGGAAGCATTTTCCAGTCCCATTTCCCCTGCTGGTAGTCGCTGAGCCAAGAAGGGAACTCAGGCGGTCGGGCTGCATCACCTTAACCACTTGTCTACACTGCCTCTGACGAAGGAACACCCACGGCTCCTGCTGGCCCCGGAAACCGAGTAATGAAAGCACACACTAAGTTGGGTTATTCAAGGTAACTGGGTGGAATCAAAACAAAACAATCGAAAAGGACCCAAGACAACCCAATTCGTTTATGTGACTGCTAAAGTAATCATTACTAACAGGACAGACATTCCAGCTGTCCAAGCAACCTGGAGGATGGGAGCCCCTGGGCAGCTGAGATCCGCTCCACCTGCTCCTCCCACCCTCTCTGGGGACCTCTGGCTCCTGTCCACAAAGCAAGGGGTGAGGGCGGCTTAGCTTTGCGAGGAGGCCAGGACTTGGGGAGAGGGTGAAACAGCCATCGACCTACAGCTGGTTCAAATTCCTGCACTGGGCGCGGTCGCTCTGGGACCTCCAGTCAGATGCGATTAAGGTTATAATTATCCTCTTTTAAAACAGTTTATTTTATTATTATTATTATTATTATTATTATTATTATTATTATTTTGAGAGAGAGAGAGAAAAGGAGAGATAGAAACATCAATGTGAGAAACATCGATCGGCTGGCTCCTGCACACCCCCTCCTGGGGATGGAGCCCGCAACTTGGGCATGTGCCCTGACCAGGAATGGAATCAGGACCTCTCAGTCCATGGGGCGATGCTCAACCCACTGAGCCACACTGGCCGGGCTTATATTCCTTTTAAATCCAACATTCAAGCAGGGCATTGACTAGGAAAAGGAAAAGAAGGATTTCAAATGGTGGCAAACATTTGCCTAGGAATTATTTCTGAGGCCTGTCTTGATCATTACCAGTTTGTTTCATTGATTCCTGCGGTCAGTCAGGAAACATCTATGCGCCAGGTGCTGCGCTGGGCAAGGAGGGTCCACTGCAGCCGGAGACAGCTTTCTCCTCGAGGCGCTCAGAGTCCTCTACCACGAGATGCTGCAGGCGCGTTTCGGGTGGAAGGGCTGTTCTGCCTCTTTTCACTGTGAAATGTGTTGCCAGGACTACATTTCCCAGCTGCACCTGCATTTAGGTAGGACCACACCATGAAGGGGAAGGGGGAGGAAGTGATGGGGCAGTGATTAAGGAACAGCAAGGCTCTCCCGATGGCTGAGTAGGAGGATGTGAGATCAAAGGGAGGGCTGAGCAGCACACAGGGAAAGGCTTGGGTTTCTGGATACTCATGGCTAAGGCTGGACCTCTGGCCACCAGACTGGGATGGGAGTGAGACATACATTTTTCTTCCAAGTTAAGCTACTAGGGGACTTCAGGCTTTTAGGACCCCAGCTAGCATTACCTTAACCAATAACGACCTATAAGCAGTGTTGAAGATCCGTTCTGTGATGAACCATTCTGCTGACTCTCAAAGGCCCAAATATCCCCTTATTTTCAAGATCTTGTTCAGCGTTTCACTGTTGCTTGTCTATGCTGCCCGTAATGACTAATGACACTTCCATCACGTTCATGAGTTCTACATCAGGTGTCTTTCCCTTGATGAAACAGATTTAACTTAGGAAATATATTTTACAGATTCCTTGGCTGTCAATTAATCTGTGGTTCACCTGTTCTAAGGAATGTCTAATTTAAAAGGTCCTTGAGGGTAAATCTCTTGAAAAAGAGAAAAGGAATACTTCCCATGAGCTAGGCACTCTGCTAAGACCTTTTCAAATATATTGTTTCAATGCAACATCCCAAAAATCGTGAGAAGGAGGAGCCTGGAGCAAAGCATCTGGCTCAAGGTCACACAAAGATCTTCAGTAGTGGACAGGATCTGAATCCATTACCTGATATCTACCACGCCTGTGTCTTCTCAAACAATGAAGTAAAGAAGAACACCACCACCCACGTCTGGCAGAGCAGAAATCTCCATGGGCCACCGCCTACCACCAATTATTTATATTCCTATAATCTGTACCTAGCAGATCTAATATGACTCAATAACGGGGCGTTTCTTGGAGCTAGTGGAAGGAAAGCTTGTTCTCTGCTGAGACGGGTAGAAGATAAGGAGAAATGCCTGGAGCTGCCTGGAGGGGAGAGGCGGGCTCTAAACAAAGGGAGAAAGGGAATTGCCATGGGAACATAAAAAGAATTCAACACAAGTTAATAGACAAGCTACTATTTTTAAAGGCATATCAAGGACAAAAGAGAGGCAACATGATATATTGGAAAGAGTACTCATTTACATCTAAAGGTCTGCATGGTGAATCCAGCTCTCCACAGTGCTGGCGGGCACTCTCACCTGCCACCTTGCACCTTCCACGGACAGTCCTCGGCTGCCCTTCCGGGTCCATCACTCCCACACTCCCAGCCCAGGTGGTTTGCAGGGTCTTCTCCATTCCCAGCTGTGCACCTGACTCCATCACAACCTAACACCGTGTTCCTCTGGCCACAGAGGTCAGGGATAGGTGTGCAAGGTAACCTGTACCTAGCAGATCTAATATGACTCAATAACAGGGCGTTTCCTGTAACTATTGGACAAGGAAAGCTGGGTTCTTTGCTGAGATGGGTAGAAGATAAGGATGAATGCCTGGAGCTGCCCGGGGGAGAGGCAGACTCTAAACAGAGAGAAAGGGAAGCACATAGATGCCCATCCTGCTTCTACTCGGAGCCAAAGAATGAACTGGCCGAGAACAGAAGGGAGCCCAAGATGCAAAGCCCTGAAATCAGCAATTCCTGGACTTTTCTAACTTCTCAGTCAATACACTTCCTTTTTTTCTTTTGAGGTTACATTGGAGTTCTGTCATTTGTAATTGTATGAATACTGAGCAGTGAAATCACTTAATTACTTGCTAAGTGATTTTCAGGGGGAAAAATGTTAATGCCCTTAAAAAAATTAGTGTGTAAAATGTAACAATGTAAGACCGACAAAAGAACTGGTCCAGTTGAGACAGAGCTGCCCAGTGCCCCCACCTTCTACTCCCCCAGGCCCCTCCTGCACGTGGAACGGACCATTCCCCAGAACACAATGTAGAGCCTTGCACAGCAGATGTTCCCTACGTGCCCCCTGGGGATTATCACCTCTGCTTTGTGAGAATGTTGCACGAATAAAATACAGCAAGGTGTGAGAAAATACCTAACAGAGCGCCTGATATTTAGTAGAGTGCTTACTAATATATGTTATTATTTTTTAAATATTTTTTCTTTATTTTAGAGAGAGAGGAAGGGACAGGGAGAGAGAGATAAAAACATCGATGAGAGAGAACATCGATTGGCCGCCTCCTGCATGCCCCCCACTGGGGATCAGGCCCACAACCTGGGCATGTGCCCTGACTGGGAATCAAACCAGCGACCTCTTGGTGCATGGGTCGATGCTCAACCACTGAGCCACACCAGCCGGGCGTTACTAATATATATTAAAGAAAAGAGTGGAGAAAACAGAGAAAGAAGGGGTTAACTGTTTGCATTTGAGTCACTGGAAATTGCCTGCTCCCTGGTAAATACTTTCTGGTAGGTTCCGGGGACTCTAAGATATGGCCCTACAAATTCCCACCATCTAAGCCCCAGGCTGAGGCTCCTGGGTGGGACAGACAAGCTCTGAACAGAGTAAGGGGGAACGTGTCGCTATCTGCTGTTTTTGCCTGCTTAGTTCCCATCACCTCCCTTTGGGACAGTGACTCAGTCTTTCCTCCGGGTCCCCAGGCCAGGAGTTCACTGGGGAGACCACACCTTCTGGTCTAATCTGTGTGTACTGCTTTCTCATGAACATCGTCGTTGGTTTGGGGAAGGGCACAGCATCAAAATTATTCCAGCGAGACTCACTCTTAGGATTTTGTTGTTTATATCTATTAAGAACGAAGCTCTACCATAATTTGGTTGGGTTGTTATACAGATAGATACGGAAGCTTAGATCTACTGAAACCTGGTCATTACAAGGGGGTGTCGTCCCGAAAATGAGGCCAACAGAAAAAAATGGGGGGAGGGGCAAGAGATAGAGAGAGTATGTCTTGATGTGATGATTTGAATATCTAGATGCAGCCTTTAGCTAGAACTTCTCTGGTCTTGTACAAGGCAATGAATCCCCCTTTAATTTTCCGAAGCCGGCTGAAGTTCAGTCATTTTTAAAGGAGAGCATCCCACAGAGCATGGTGCCCGAGGCATTAGAGGTTGGTTTTCCAAACTAGAAATTGAACTTCAAGTACGGCATCTGGTAATGACATCTGGTAATGACATCCCCAAATACACACCGTGAGAAGTTTGGGAAATTCTGAGTGGGGCGCATTGGGTAAGGGGTTTCACGTCTCAGGTTCTAAGTTTTCTCTTCTGTAAAATGAAGAGCGAGACTAACTCAGGCGCCACAAGGGGCACGCTGTAGGACAGCTGACCCATGGATATGTTTTGTTTGGTCATTTTACTTCGCTAACCCCTCGCAAGCTTTATAACACAGAGTGAGTAGCAGGTGTTATACTTAGGTAAGAATAAAAGTAATTTAGCACTTACTGTCTGATACCCGGCGCTTGGAGGCATTTGAGTTTGCAATCCTTAGGGTGCTTCAGCACTACCGTTCAATGTTTCTGCCACAGATTTGCCTGCTTCTAAAGTCTGGATTTGTAAAGTCGGCAGTTCATTATGGCAGGGCAGACCTGAGAAGGGATGAAGGTGGGCTAGTGCACCTGCCTCCTTAAACTTCCATCTGGACCCTCTGAACTTCCTATCCTGGGGATTTTCCTATCGATGGGAGGATTGTTCATACATTCAGGACGTGGATGGTATCGAAGCATCCCACAGGGTCTGCACTGCAGCGATCAATCCATCTGACTTCTCCACTGCTTCCCCTTTTCCTGCAGGGCTGGAAATCAATTGTGTGTTAGCTACTCTCTAGGTCTGAATCCAGAGAGCCTGGAAATTGCAATGCACGTTGTTTTATTATCTATTATCAGCAAGGGAAAAAAAGGGAAAGAAACTCCCCTAATAAAGTGTGTATTAATAAACAGCTGATTTATCTTCCCAATGAGGGGAAAAAAAATAGGCGAAATAAAGGAAATTCAAAGACCGCATTAAACCACATCATATGGTATCCAGAAATGAGGGAGGTCTGGGATCGGAGACCAGGAGAGAAGAACTCTATATGTACATAAAATCTCTACGCACACATGCTTTGGCAGACTGTACAGTATGGGAAAAATGAAATCCTGTCTATTTTAAGAATTAGATTTGTGAAAAAAATTTCCTGTTACTTCAGAATGGTGCAAAATACCACGCAGGGCTGCATTAATGAAGATTAAGTATATTTAGAGAGAATAATTCCAGAGACTTTATCAATTTGGCACTATTTCCTTCAAAATGGAAAAACCTTAATTTAACAGGATATAGATGAATTCCTAGATTTATTGAAATCGTTTGGAGTGGAATAAATTGAGTAGGAGTCACCAATCATCGGTTGCTGGTATTTGAGATCCTCTACCTTGAGTTAAAACCCAAATAACACAAACTCTCACTTTTGTATGATGTTCTGGAGAGAGACCAGACACTTCTATATTGCCTTCCCATGCACGACAGCCCTTTTTAACCTTCTTCTCACCCCTTTTTGGAACAAAAGAATTACAACGACAAATGCAAATGTGTGAAATCTTAGATTCACTGGCTGGCTGGGAGGAAAACGCCGTTTTCCATTTCCCTGGCACCCAAAAGTCCCGTAACTCCTCACGCCGGAGAGGGTTAAGGCAGGTGAGCAGAGAGCAAGAACAGACTCCGGAAACGCAGGCACCCTCCTCTCTCGGCTGACAGCTACATGTGCTCACAATGAAAGTCCTCGTTACTTTAGTGTACGACTTAGCCTAACACGGAAGGATACATACCTTCTGCAAAAAGCACTATTTCTGCTTCAAATGCTCTAACTTCAGGGAGAGAAGAGGAGGAGGAGGGGCAGAGGCAAGGAAGCAGTAAGCCTTGAGCTCTTACTGTGTGCATGGTACAGGCACACATTGCTTTATTTCTTAAAAAAAAATATTTTTTTTCCTTTATTGATATTTTTAGAGAGAGAGGAAGGGCGAGGGGGAGAGAGGTAGAAACACGATGAAAGAGAACATCGATTGGCCACCTCCTGCATGTTCCCCACTGGGGATCGGGCCCACAACCTGGGCATGTGCCCTGACCGAGAATCAAACTGGTGACCTCTTGGTGCGTGGGTCGACGCTCAACCACTGAGCCAAACCGGCCAGGCTATTTTCTTTATTTCTTAACAAAACCCAGAAAACCCCACATCAAACCTTTCAGGTCATCACTAACCCCCCACACCCCATTTTACAGAAGAGGAAACTGAGGATTTAGAGATTCAGCAGTTTTGTCCAAAGTCTAAAAAGGTAGTAAGTGAGAGAGACGGAACTCGAGGTAGACTGTGACTCCAGCCCCCGAACTTATAACTCTTGTCTCAACTAGGACACGGTTGGGGTCCCGGCCCACCGTTCTCTGTTGAATTCACCCTGAATTTGGTTGCAAAAAACCTCCACACGGTTATCAACCCACAGGCCGTGCAGCTGACAGTTACTTGCAGAGCGCTCTTCTCGCCCTCTCCGCGGTCACAAGCAGACACGCACCGTGCAGGGCGGGCGAACGCAGGTGCACCGTCGTGAGTGCGCCGCGCCCAGTGCTCGCTCTTGCAGTATTATTTCTGAATGACTGCATGATCGCCCACACGAACAACTGTACACCTACTTTTGCCCCACCGGCATGCCAGCCCTATGAGCTCGACCAAGGCTTTTCTCAATCTGTGTGATTTCCCACCAGGACCAAGTGCTCTGTGGGTCGGCAAAGAACCCCTCACGCTGCGGTTGCCGTGTCTGCAGCGTTGGAAACAATACGATCATGTGGGATCGTGCCGGGGCCAGTCCTCGGAAGGCCGGAGACATCTCCAGGAGGTCGGAGTGGACAGGAGGCCGGGCTAATGAGCGGAGAGCTGCTGGGCAGCGGAGGAGCTGGAGAGGGGCCCCACTGCCCGTCCGTCTGAAGAGTGCACCGCCGTGGCACCGAACTGCAGTAATGAGTGTCCTGGGGATCGCAGCTGGAGCTGCGGAGGGCTTGTTAAGCTGGGGTTCAGAAACCCTTCCTTCGGAAACGCTGTGCTGGGGCTCCCAGAGGTGAGCGCTGCTGCCGGGGCTGCTGGGTCTGCCCCGCGGCGTCGCTGGTCAGCCACAAACACCCGCACTCCGGCCCGCACAGCTCCAGGCCTGGCCCTCCCCATCTCCCACACCACCCGACCCTTCCCCTTGGGCCGCCGGGGTGAGCCGGACCAGCTCTGTGCCGAGGAACAAAGCCATCCTGGGGGAACGAGGGGAAAACAAACAAACAGAAAAGGGATAGAAAAGATTCCTGTTTTCAGTTGGAGCTGATCCAGGTTTCATCTCCCGTGGCGAGACCAGAACCTGAGCTTACACTCAATGTCAAAACCACTGTCCTCTCCCTGGGCTTTGAAGTTAAGCAACCACCCTCCCCTTTACATGGCCGAGATGCAAGACGGTCAGATCACTGCAAAAAAAAAAATGTCAAGCCCAGTGGAGACATGAGTCTGATTAGAAAGAGGGCGAATAAAAGCCAGGGCTCCTGGGCTGGGGACCTCTGTGGTCCCGGATAAGCCTGGCCACCGCGCTGGGCGGGCAGGCCCAGCTCCTGGATCTGACAGCTGCTTGATCGACTCACCTAACATTTGCTTTTTAATCCAAAGCAGCCTTCCCCTAATGTTCATTTCTTTTCCGCCAGCAGTATTTTAAGCTACGAATTCCTTGGTGAAAAGATCAAAAAAGTACCCAAAAGGCAGCTAAGGGGACTTTTTGTCTCTTTAATTGCTCTCATTTCAGTTTGACGGCTCCCTTGTACTTTTTGTTTTTAACATCTTTTGCTCCAAGTGCCAAATACCTCCCTTGTCTTTATCTTGGTGATAAAGCAGATTGAAGCAAGGTGTGTCACAGGGAGCGGGACTTGGAAAGGATCTGGATGCCCTGCCGAGGCGTGGTGGGAGCTCCCTCCCCTCCGGGGTGGTGTGGTGTGGCTCACCTTCGCGGACCAGGCGGAACCAGCTTGCTCGGGCCCCTGGCCAATCCATGTTGACGAGGCCAAGCCGGGTGAGCTATTACGACAGTAGTCACAGTAATTCAGAAGCCTGCTATAAATTATAAGGAAACTGCCCGGCCAGTGTGGCTCAGTGGTTGAATGTCAACCCAGGAGGTCACCGGTTCGATTCCCCGTCAGGGCACATGCCCAGGTTGTGGGCCAAATCCCTAGTAGGGGGAATGCAGGAGGCGGCCAATCGATGTTCTCTCTCATCGATGTTTCTCTCTCTCTCTAAAATCAATAAAGGAAAAAAAAATTATAAGGAAACTGAAATCCACTATAGAAAAGTCCTAATCTATACTCTTCATAAACTTTGTCTAGATTGTCAAGGCTTAAACTTGAGTTTAGCGTGGCCACACACTTACCCACACACTACCCGAGCACCCTCATTTAACCCTTGCTTTCCCAGAGCCTCTGCGGAATTTCTATCAGCCACAGAAGGAGAGTCCGAGGGAGCAGCCAGTACGAAAGGTGGAGAAGAAAGCTGTCACTTGCAGGCCCCACACACTTCTTGCCTACCCCCTTCACATCACTGCGTGTCAACTCACTGCACAGAATATCTTTTACTTAATATTTTTTCTTTGACTCAGCTTTTTTACTTAAATCAAGATATCCAAAGGAAAAAAATAACCTTTGTATCACTACCTGATAACACCAGGAAGCTGTACACTACTATTTCTGCATCGACAGAAGGTAACAGCAAAAAATACATATAATATAAAATATGCAAAATAAATACGTGAAGCAAAAGTACTTAAACATTCTTACAAAATGCGTCTGCTGGCTCATTCTCTAGATGGTTGTCATTACTGTGGTAGTTACGTCCTACCGAGTTGTCATGACGGCTGAATTGGGGGATGCTGCACCATCGCCCTAGGGGGAATACAGGGTTAGGTTCCTATGAGTCTGGTCAACGCTTTTCATCAACTGCTCACTGTATAGCTTTGTTTGGGGCATGTGTCTGTTTAGAGACAGACCTTACTTAATAGACAGTGTTGATTGCTTACCGCTGAACTCATGGCCAACAGCAGAATTCACGTCTGAACGAAACTTTTCTAACACGCGTGTTGACGTGTTTTCTCCTGAAGTCCTGAGCTTGGGATGGCGAGGCAGCACCGTGCTCAGGGCCGTGCCACACGGCAGAATTAGCGACAGAAAGCACAGGAGTGTGGCCCTGAGTACACTGTGAAAGGACACTCTAACATGTGAGAGCTGGGACGAGGCAGAGCGTCTCCCTGCTCGACCGCAGCTGGGAACGGCCATGCAGGACGACTCACGTCTTCCACGGCTCTGCCCACGTCCACAGATGACCGTGAAAGTGCCACAGTACTGATGTGGGGGACACAAAGAAATTTTAGCGAGGACGCAGATTCACAAACAGAGAGTCCACAGACAATGAGGATTGGCTGTGTTATGGCGTAAGACGGGCTAGTATCACACGGGGACTTTCTCCGCGACGTAATAAAAAGCACCGAGAGAGTAACAGCAGCAAACGCTGTTCTTGCTGTGTGACTCGGTGTCCTTAATGTGGGGGTGTGAACCAGCTGGCCTCCCCTGCAGCGTGGGACCGCTGTGCTTGGGACATTGTCCGTATCTGTAAGTGTGGGATAGTCACAACTCGTCACGGGGCTTTCTGGAGCTTGGCCCTGGCCTCTCTGGAACACTGAAGGGGGGCTCACAACCCGTCATGCACAGTGTAGGGGTGGCTAGTTTTCCTGCCTCCCGCCCCTCCCCTGCTGCCCCAGTTCCTGGATGTGGTCTTCCAGGGAGCTGTTCTGGGACTAGGCTTGGTGAGCAGCAGTTCAGGATGGCTTTGCAGTTGTAGGATAGCTGTGCAATGCCAGGGCTCAGCAAGCATTTCCCAAGGCCTCTCTCTCTCAGCCACATTTATCCTGCTGTGTTCCCCGATCCCAACATCAAACGACGGGCCGCTGACTAACACACCTCTTAACGCTCCGTTATTCAAACAGTCCTGCCCTAGTTTATGTTGTTCTAAGTCTGCTGGTGACAAGACTACAGAGGAAGAGTGGAACCGAGTCAAGTCACTGCACATAGGGCTATAGGAAGTGACAGGTTCTGCGTGTTTTCAGAGTCCCAGATGTTACTGTCCACCCACCCTTGTTAGTTTTGGACACAGCGGAAGTACATTTCGGGATCTCGCAGTCTTCTCCCTCCATTGAATCCCACAGAGGTTCTTGGTTGGTAAAGCAGTGGATATTTCCTCTAACATCATCTCTGTTGTTGGGTTGCTTCTTGGTTTTGAGTTGCTAAAGATCTCTTGTCAGTGAAAGCTTTAATAATAATGAAAGAGGACCTTGACGAGGCAGCTGAAAACCCCTCCAGCCAGCAGGCGGCGCTGCTGCCCACCACTGCCTGTCCACACGGGGGTCAAAAGGTTCTCCATTTACAGTTAGGATGGAAACGCTCTTCCTTCCACCTCATTACCACCATGATGTTCTGTACTATTAATACCATAAGAACTCTAAAGACACTCTAAGCTCTGGGTGACAGCCTGGTGTATGTTAACGCTGTAGACACCGTTAGCCAAGGGCTCACAGGCAGATCAGACATCGGTAACTGTCAAGGTGAGCACCCAGATCTTGCCATCGCTGAAGAAATCCTGATGGAATAAATGGTTTTGATGTTGCTTCCCCAAACGAAAGCGTGTGCAGCCTACACGTGTATGCATGCATGCCCGTTAGGGAAAGGCGCCGTGAGCCTGACGGGGTTTTATCCAGATCAAGTGTCCCGTTCTGGAATTACTTTCATGCGTTTTGCAGAAGAGACTGCTGTTCTGCTAGTGCTGACACACTCTGCTGTTGCCTTGTTGCTCTGAGCTCGCGTCCACGGCGTTCTCTTCGTGAGAACGTGGGAAGCAGTTCTCCTAAAGATGAAAGGGGCACGGGAAACTTACTTTTCTACTCCCTCCCGCCCACTATTCCTGCTGAGCCCTCTGCCCGCATCACCACGTACTCTAGCAGGTACCTATTTGCTCTCCAGTTCCAGTTCGCCATCCACAGTCCTGCTCATGCCCACCGTCAGAGAATCTCCTTCAGGCCGGGTGAGGCTCGTGTTTCCTGCTGTGGACAAAGAACTGCACACTGGTCTCACCCTGCCTTTTATTTATTTATTTTAATTTTTTTGAGCACTATTCTTACACCTGAGCACTTCTTACTGGTTTCAGCAGATTCCTTGCACACACGATATGAATACACATCTGAGTACCCTCTGGCACCTGCCTCGTTCTAGCTCACACAACCTTCCCTTTTTACTCCAGCCCACAAGGATACTACCTCAGTGGAGCCCCTTGAGCAGGGGTGGGCAAACGTCTTCTATAAAAAGCAAGATGGTAAATATCTTAGCGTTTACAGTCCATGCAATTTCTGTTGCACCTGCTCAGCTCTGCCTGTTGCAGCGTGGAAGCAGCCAGACAAGACACCGATGAACGGCGTGGCTGTGTTCCAAGAAAACTATTTACCAAAACAGGCGGCGGGTCAGACCTGGCCCGTGGACCCGAGTTTGCCACGCTGACCCCTACGACATCAAGACAAGCAGACACACGCTCCCACTCAATCATTTGCCGCCTCGCGTTTTTCTGTGAAGGGTATGGCAAGCTCACCTTTGGCTCACAATTTAGAAATTAAGCCCATTGGTGACTGAAAATAACAACAGTAAAACAGGAACCTAGCTAATATTTAAGCGTTTACCCCGCATCCGGCGGTCTTCCAAGATCTCGCCTTACCTTATCTGGTCTTCACAACAACCTGGCTGGTGGATGCTAATACCATTATCTCTTTTTTGCAGTTATACAAATCGGGGCACTCTAGAGGGTTTGAAGTGAACTT
The DNA here is from genome assembly GCA_030848825.1 of Tadarida brasiliensis. NCBI lineage: Eukaryota > Metazoa > Chordata > Mammalia > Chiroptera > Molossidae > Tadarida > Tadarida brasiliensis. The sequence goes on along the minus strand of CM061259.1, from coordinate 114,567,117 downwards.
CCCCAAAGTCTCACATGCCAAAAGTGGCGGATCTGAGATTTAAAGCCAGGGAGACCAAGAGCAAAGACAGAGCTGCTAACGCATTTCTCACACCAGCGCTCAAACGCTGCTTGGATCACATAGCACCATGCTGCCGCAGCCGCTTGCATTTTAAAAATTCATCTTTAAATTGATTAAGTGAATGCTTTGCTTTTAAAAGTAAACTTATTCATTGTAAAGAGTTTGAATAATATAGGAAAGGAGGAAAAAGAATGCCACCTTCGAATAATTTTCCCTTCCAGGAATAAGCATCACTAACACGTGGGATCTATCCTTTCTGTCACTTTCTCCTCTCTCCTTGCTCAAGTACACACCTGAAGTTCCCCCAATCAACCTTCATTTGACTGAGGGGCTGGACTAGCCCCCACTCCCGGGCTCCCCTGTAAAACACACAAACATATCCGTAGCATGCAGCTTGTCGGCGACCCTTTAATAACCTTCTCCCTTCTGCTCCTGCGAACTGTGTCTGTTCCCAAACCGATTTATGCCACTTGTATTTTAATCTAATTTCACAATTCAGTTAAATATAGCATGAACCAATAAAATAGTGTAAACACAAGCATTTTCTTAAATTCAGTGCTTTGAAAAAACCTCAATGCATGCAAATTGCTACAAACAATACTGTCAAATTAGGTATGGATACAACTGGAAAAAATGGATGGGAAACATGTAAACATCTAGCAGGATTCAGGCTTCAGACTTCTTTGCAAGCTTTTAAATGTCTTGCTTTATTCTGAAGAACTAAAGTAGGAAATCGTGCATGCGACATGATGGGAGTTGTTTCTGCAGGAAAGAAACAATTTCACACCCAAAGGAAAAAGCGTGGCCTTGCCCCTTAAGATCAATGCAGCTTAAGATCAGCGGGGGGAAAAAAATAGTTTTCTATGTTTTAAATAGAAACAAAATATTTAGATATGTTTGGATTGATTTTTATGACTCCTTGCTTTACTGTGTTGATGAACCTATCAATCCTTGCTCTGGTCATGGAGTATATGAATGTTTCCCTTCTGTGTGTGTCTTTTTTTTTTTTTTTTTTCTTTTCACAAATCAAAATGACACTACACATATTTCTTTGCAAGCTGCTTTCATTTAACAGTATATTTAGAAAATCTTTCCTATGTCATTAAATATCCTCACGTTTTAAATTCCTCCGAAATCTTTTAATTTGTAGATGTCATATTTAACTAGTTCTCTTTTCTGCATATTTAGAGTTTCCCACTTCTGCTTTTATAAATAGCTCATAATAATATTTATTTATTCAAGAGATAGTCACTGAGCATCTACTTAGCTGTCAATCACCACAAAAGAACTAATATCCACTTAAGCATAATTTTGCACTGTTTCTTTGGATACATTTCTAGAATTACGCATGCTGGGTCAAAAGGTAAGATAATTTTAAACTACAGATTGCTGCACTGCGTTATACTTACTTGAATACACCTGTCTCTGCACCAATCCCCGAGAACAGGGACCCGGTCTTATTTATCTTTTCATTTCAGAGCACTGAACATAGAATGTGCCCGGAGTACATACTCAAAAGATGTTTATTGACTCTTGAATAATGAATAGTCCTTGACTGAAGTATTTATTTACTAGAATTACAGATTTTCCCCCTAAACACTCCTAGTAAAGTCAATTAAAAACCATTACTTGCATTTGTCATAGAAAGCAGAATGAGAGAGAATATCCAAAAATGAGTACGACCGGCCACAGAAGTATCTGAGGACCTCAGTTAAACCTTGTTTTGAGTCACCAGCAGTTTGAAGGTTTACTAATGCATTAAAAAATCTCAGGAGATCTTCCAACAAGAGCTGGGAATTCTCAGGAGAGAAGTTCCAGCTGCCAAGGGACCACACAACCGGGCTCCCTCTGGCTCCCTTCTCCTGGTGAGGTGGCCTCGTAGGATCTCACACCCTGCAGAAGCCCTCGTACATCCTCTGGACCACTTGCTAATTGGGCAACATTCATTCTCTCAACAGATGCACTGGAGAGACTGTATCACAGACAAAAAGAGTGTTAAGGATAGGTTTTAAAAATAAGTTCAGAAGAAATCATGGGTATTGGATTCAGAAGCTTGCCGACTGCAGCCAACAGATGTCTACCTTACTTTCTTACCAGCCATTCTGAGCAGAACACATCGGTATGGCATTCCCGAGATGGATCGGACCACGGGATCTGACCTCCCGTTCCTTCTCATTAACTTGGAACCTCCCAATTCACTTGAATAGACCATACTGGGCAACTGTAGGGTGTCTATGCACTAACTCAATGAGTGCCCATCTAGCAGGTATTTTCGTACCTTTTCTAGAACTGACTGCAGCTAAGAAAGGCTCTCCTGAACATAGCTGTTGAGATGATAAATGGCAAGATAAATATCACAACTCAATAGCACCTGGTTCAGTATTTCCTGTTTAGATTTTTAAAAGATTTTGGAGTAAGGTTAGGTGACCAGACCTTTGGGTGAATTTGGCAATGAAGTTATCGCCAATTTGTGCTAACTATTCTGAGCCTCGTCAGACAGATGGGCACACAACCACACTTTATCTAAAGACGCTGCCCTCAGCCTATCCCATCCACGAGAGTCTTCCTTCCCGTCTGCCTGCTTGCCTTCCTTCCTTCCTCTCCTGCTCCCTCCCTCCCTTCCTTCCTGAAATACAGAGATGGCAATTGTTTCTGATTGGCAACCGGGGCAGCCCTTTCTCCAGCTCTGTAAGCCCCCAGCTTCTGCTGTTGGCAAGTGGGTCACCCGCTTCTTCTAGGCATGCCCTTATATTAGTTAATTTGTTAGCTTGCTTGAATCACAGTCGAGAAACCTTCAGCTTTGGTTTGCAGCAATAAATTCAACTGACAGCTGAAATTTGGAACGCTCACTTAATATTGATTCTGAATGTAATAACAAGCGACATGACCTTTTGGATGGTGTAAAATATGGCCGCCACAACATCTGTGCCACATTTCTTGCTGTTTAGTAATATGCTGTAACAGCATGGAGCTGGCATTAAAACTAAGCTTTATTATCAAGCAGATCACTCCATCTCTCTGGCTTCATTTAAAAAAAAAAAAAAATGCTTTCAGCTTCTGGAGCTGATATGGTTGGTGCCTAATACGCGTTGCTGTTTTGGAGACCTAATTTACCCTGCAGTAAGAAAGAGAGAGATGTCTGCTGACCAAGTAAGTAGGCAGGGGAGAAAAGTGAGGGTCGGGAAGGTCACCTGACACCCCAAATTCCAATGGGCCAGACACTGACACGATTCTCCATGCTAGTAGCAGGGACACTACGGATATTCAATGGCGTCCTTGAGAAAATATCTATGAAGTCATTTAGTAATTCCCACAAGATGTGAAAATATCTTTTTTCTCAGACACCCCTCCCCATAAAAAAAAAAGATGCTTACAGGGGTACTGGCCCTGACTCCCGAGCATCATTCTAATTTAGCATTGCCCTAGGAAATCCTAAACTAATTTTGCTAGGATGGATACAGGGATGTTTGCATCTGATTTATTCGCACTGTTTTTCTTTGAAGTCTTGGTATCTTTAAAACATTCTCCAAGTAGGCAGAACATCAATTTGTGCACTTTAAAAAATCCAATTTAAGCAGGTTAAACATCATCAAAATAGTCTAACCATATTTTTCCAACAGAATACCCAACCATGCAGCACACAAGAAATGCTCAACTTGAAAGCTTTCTGTCATTTCAGTATATTTCATGGCTCAGATTGGCTCACGCTCGGTGAACAGTGGGGATTTAAATCTCTTTATCACGAGACAGATGTGGACTTGGAAACAATACGGCGTCTTTTTTCATCGCTGTGATGTTTTGACTCGGTTTGGGTGAGCCATTCCTGGAGGGTACAAGCACAAACTTTTAAATCCTATTTCTCTGGAGAAAAAAAAAGAATTAAATCATATTTAGGAAGTCTTCTTCCCTGTAAAATACACTTCCAAAATAAAAGACCTGTCAGTAGTTTCAAGGAGGTTAAACAGAGAGAGAATGGAGAATAGTTTTCTTCATCCTTCTGGTAAATAGGATACCGATTCGATTTAACACGCAAGCCTGGCAATTGTGGGTGCTTAAACTTGGCATAATTTATATGAAGCAAAATTATTAATAGGAAAATTTTGCAGAAAAGTAGGTCTGATACTTGGTAAGTGTTTTATTACTGCCGCCCCCCGCCCCCCCCAAAAAAAGCCAACCAAGCCGTAAGTGAGAGGTGACATTGGTCAGGAGAAGATCACACACAGCTGACGTGACTTTAGGTAGATTTTCCACCGCCAGGCAGTTATCACAGTAATCTACACTACCTCCCTGATCAGTTTCCAGCAATTAATTATCAGGATTTAAAAATATATATCATTTGTTCAAGTAGCATTCATTTCAGGAAAGATCAGAAACTCTGGAGGCCACGCTTATATTCCAGGGAGCACATATTGATTATGGGTTTATAATTCACACAGAATCACGTGGGTCAAATGTGATCGGATTCTGTTATTGACAGCAGCCTGCCCTAGGTGCTTGAAATGCCATCTTTCATTTCAGGGAGAAAGGAAGCCTTCACAGAAACGAGGAAGCCTGGAGGTGCAAGGTAAGATAGTTCTTAATGACCAGTCCCAGGGAATCTCCGGCCCTCACTCTGGTTACATGTTTATGATTAGAAAGTGGATTTCAAATGAAGGAGTTCAAATACAAAGTCCACCATTAACAGCAAAGTACAAACGGCCTTGGGTTAGAAGGTCTGTGAAGGGCAGCTGCACCCAGATCATGAAAGACATTTCAGCATGCAGTTGTTGGCTCTGGGCTTAGAATGAATCAATCCCCAAACTTGGCAAGCAATAATTAATTCCAGGAGCGCACCGCTCCTCTGTGTGGTGGCTGCTCCCTCAAATAGAGATCTTACAAAAACTCTCCCTGGTGCAACCAGGGAAGCCATCAGACACAGCCATATGTTCCAAGCTCAGAGCGGATGGATTGGTCATGAGACAGTTGTCTATGAATTGAGACGTTAACTGCCCCCCCCCAAATTTAGCAGCCTCCACTGAGAGCCTCCAGATAATTTCAAGTGTTCCCAGTAAAGCAACAAGCAGAAGCAAAAACAGAAACCCACACCTCTGCAAACATTTAAATCGACTCTTTTTTCCTTTTCTTTCTGACACAGTCATTGACTTACCCTCAGTGGGATGCTGGGGCAGCTTTGTGGCCGGCACCCACTGAGGCCAACAGAAAGGATAAAATGTTTGGGAAGAAGAAATGCTCACACTCACACCAAACAGGCAGAAATTGGATTACTCCAACCTCCTCCGCTAGGTAGGCGTCAGAACTAATCTGATTACATGAATATTATGAGCAACTAAGTATCTTTCTGCAGCAATTACCCAGCTTTTGTACATAAAATAGGGCATTTTCTTTAGTGCGGGGCTAATCTATCAAGTGTTTAGCTTCAAAGCAAAAAAAAAAAAAAAAAAAAAGTTGAGAGGGAAAGGGAAGAAAAGAAAGAATGACTGAAGTGGGCTGAGAATGTGGTAAGGTCTCTCTCTCCTTCCTCTTTCTCTTCTTCTCTTCACTTTTCTCCTCTTTCCTTTTCTTTTCTTCTCATTGTATTGAGCCTCAGAGGATTACTTTCATTCCTTAAATACATTGTAATCGTTTTAAAATACAATACTAGTTCTGTTCTCTTGAAACTCATTTTTGGACTTCACAGCTGGGTACCAGCTAAGACAGCTGTATGATTCTCAGCCATGGTGCTTCCCAGCGGGACCAACAGCAGACAACCCCTCATTTCTAAGCCTCCCTCTGAGGCCTGGAGACCTCAGATTTGGTGTCAAGGTAACAATGCCTGTGTAAAAGTTCACCTGGGCACCTCGTCTAGTCTGCCAGCAGTTTAACTTGGTTTCCTTTTGCTATAAATCAAACCAATGGTGGAGTTGAGTAACAGACTTTGTAGAAAGACCGCATTGACCCTGGATGATAACACTGTGAGCCAGAACTCCATGGAACTGTTAGGGAGGCATTTCTCAGAAGAAGTACAATGTGATGGTTACAAACTCAGGCCATGGTCTAAATCCTACATCTGCCACTTCCGAGCTGAGGTAAGGTTATTTCACCACGTTCAGCTTTAATTTGCTGCCACTTTGGGGAGATAGTATCAATAGTACCTACTATTGACTAAAGTTGGTCTAAGGAAGTCAAGATAAAAATGTCTAATACGGCCTAGGTGGACCAGTCCTTACAACTTCTCCAGAATTATTTTGGACCGTGCTGTCTCCGTTCTAGCCCTTCAGGACTTCCCACAGTCCCTTGCCTGGTCACGCCCCATGTTCCACAAAGCCACACCTTGCTTTCTGTGTATGCAGTTCTCATTCCTAGTCACTAAGCCTTCACTCCTCTGCTCAGCTGGCTCCCACTCAGGGAAACCTTTTCTGATGTTCATGACTACATCACCTTCTCCAAATCCCAAGGCCAGCAGCTCCAAGAGGCTGTGCCTGCCTTTGGTCATCATCCCATCCCCAGCTAGGGATAGAGACACAGTAAAAACTCCACAAACGTGAGTTGCAATCATGACGCTCCGTGTGAGGTCTTCAGAGCAGAGGTGGGGTGAAAGCAGTTTCTATTTTGCTAGGCACGGGGTAGATAGGATGTGGCATCGTTCCAGTGGCTTTGAATTTTCTGTGTGGATATGACCTAAATCAAATTGTGATTTTAATGAGCAACATCTGTGTACACTGGAAAATTCAACGGAACACAACTGGACATGTGTAGGGAGGTGTCATCATGGCCAAGCTTCCTGGGTCCACCGGCCACTGTCTTGAAAGCCATCCCTCCATGAGCACCATCCTTGTATTCACTGGCAATAGCTCGGGTATTAGTATTCAAGTTTGGTCTTCTCCCTGCAAACCCACTGGCTAAATACATATTTTAATTGAGCCCAAGAGTGTTGACTCGCAGACACAGTATAGAAAAATATCACTAGAAAAATGGCAAATGGAAGCAGCCTTTTACCTTTGAATGGAATACGACGCTTCCAGAACATCAATACCAATTTTCTATTGGGAGAACCTGCGGCAAGAATAACCTGCTCAGGTTTTTAAGCTGAAGCTCAACAACAGCGAAAATTAGTGTTTCTTTTTCTTTAGAAAACAAAACTGCCATAGTGAGCCAGGTAAGGTAAGTTTAAGTGGATGAAATACAATTCAATGAATTGTCCGTGATGTTAAGATGTGGAAATTATCATTAGCCAATGAAAAGTCTCCAGTGTCCAAAATGATGTTAAGAGGGAGGGGTCACAGTGATTAAAATGGGAAACAAAATTAGTGAGAAACAGAATGATCAGCATGGGTAAGGACGTACACCCATGCTTTGAAACAACATCCAAGCAGTTATGACTCAAGATTTCTAATCTCTGTCGCACGCAGCAAAAATACTGCCAGATCTTTATCAGCGGCCCCCAAAACTCCATAAACTATAAAACACTCTCCACATTAATGTCACTGTCATACCTACACAGTCACACAAATAATGATCTCTCTGTATATATTTCACTCTTTACCCTTTTAGGTTATGTCTTTACATATATTTATTTTCATATATAATCTCTCTCATGAACATATTATCTGCAGCTTACTGACAATAGTAACAGCTAGTCTTTATTGAGCGCTTATTCTAAGAGATTTACATTTATTATTTTCCTTAATTGTCACAAGGACCTCATGAGATGGGTATGGCTATTGTGCCCATTTTACAGAAGAGGAGACTGAGGTTCAGAGAGTTTAAGTACATCCTCTAAGGTTACACACCCAGTCAGTGGCTTTGTGGGGATATAACTCAGGCAGTCCAATTGCAGAGCTCCAGACCCAGCCGCTACTCAACCACTTTGCAACCTCAGACCATTCTGGAAACATCTCAAACAAATAAAACAAGACTCCTGGGGGCACTGGAGTCTCCGCGGGAAGCCCAAATGTGGCCCTTTCATAGATCATTAAATCTTCTATGGAGTGTTTGCTCATAACAAACATCATCTTAATAATCTAATCATTTTTAAAATCCCAAGGCACTAATGTGAGATGCCAGTAAAACTAGGCGCATTTTTCAATTTAAAAAAATATAGAAACCTCACCGACATTCTTAACCTTTCCAGCGGGTTTTCCGATTGCTTGTTTCGGAACCATGTAATTATCACATAAAGAACTATCTACTTATACAGAAGCAAGAAAGAGAAAACAAAACAAATGGAAAACACAAACACAGGCATGTTTGTTGTTTCATATTGAGGGTTATTTAGCTCGGATAATAAATCATTACAATGAATGTCAACACTGCGCAGGGGAAAGGGAGTCGTTAGTTGCATATGCTAATGGGAGACGTGCATTACTAATAAGGGAGAGAGCAAGCGAGTCTAGCCACATGCTAGCTATCACTGCAAATCACAAGTCAGGCCGTGTGCACCCAGAGCGCATGACTGCGGCATGACAGTACAGGCCCACATGCACATGTCGACAGCGACCGCTCCCATACTCCGTCCAAGACTACTGACGAGTTTGAAAACAGAGCCCGCCTTGTCACTCACCAAGGAGCCAAGCTTAAACACATCTGCCAGCCAACAGCCTTTTGCCAGTCTTTACCACCCCCCTCCAAAGGTGTGGTCTGAAAACTCCCAGCGTTTCAGAGAACCAAGCATGGGGAACAGTGATGCTCCCCATCCATAAGTCCCGTAGCATCTGTCCTTGGACATCTGTCTCAGATCCACAGGTTCCCTGCACCGCATTTCCCTGGACCACCACGGCCTTGATACTGCACCGAAGCAATGGCTTCCTAGCTGTCTTTCCAACTATTCTCTCCCCTCCTCTCTAGGTAGCGTAAAATACAGTGTGTTTCTTCTTTTAGCTTTTTAAAATTGAGGTAAAATACACAGAACATAACCTATACCGTCTCACACCATTTTGAGTGCGGTTCAGTGGCGTTAAGCACATTCACAGTGTTGTGTAACCGTCACCACGTCCATCTCCAGAACTTCTCCATCCTGCCCAGCGGAAACTCCCGACTCATTAATAATAACTCCCACGGCCCCTTCCTCCCAGCCCCTGGCGACCCCACTCGGCGTGCTGTGGCTACGAGCCTGACTACTCCAGGTACCCTATGTCAACAGAATCAGACGGTCTCTGTTCTTGGGTCTGGCTTATTTCACTTAGCATCATGTCTACGAGGTTCATTATGTTGGGGCACGTGCCAGAATCCCTCCTTTTTTTTTTTTTTTAATCCTCACCCGAGGATATTTTTCTATTTATCTTTAGACAGAGTGGGAGGGGGAGAGAGGGAGAGAAAGGGAGAGAGAGAGAAACATCGATGTGAGAGGGACACATCGACTGGTTGCCTCCCGCACGACCCTGACCAGGGCCAGGGATGAACCGCAACCGAGGTACGTGCCCTCGGCCAGAATCGAACCCACGACTCATTGGTCCGCGGGCCGACACTCTACCGCTGAGCCAAACCGGCCAGGGCAGAATCCCTCCGTTTTAAGGTGGAATGATATTCCTTTGAGTGTTCACGTTGCATTTTGCTTATCTAGTCATCTGTCGATGGACGATTGGTGTATTTCTACCTTTTGGCCATAATGCTGCTGTGAACACGGGTCTAGAGAGTTATTTGGGAAATATACTCAGACGTGAATCACTGGATCGTATGTGAACCCTATGTTTAATTTTGAGGACTCGCCGTACCGTTTCCACAGCAGCTGCACCATTCTACGTTCCTGCTGGCGATGTGCGAGGCTTCCAATTTCTCCCATCTTTGCCAGCACTTGTTATTTTCTGTTTTTAAAAAATACAACAGCCATCTTCATAGATAAGAAACATCCTTCCATGGCTTCTAACCAAACTTAGAATAAATAATAAGCTCCTTCCCATGGCCGCTGGGCCCTGGGTGATCTGTTCTCCGTGGAAGCCTCTTTAATCCCAGCTCATCCCACTCTGCCTCCTTGCTTCGCCCTAGACACGCTCATGTCCATTTAACTCTGTAAACACAACTTCCCGAGTTTGGGATCTCTGCACATGCTAATTGCTCGACTTCAAAGCTCCTTCTTCCTCTATTTTCAAGGCTGGCTTGGCCTTATCCTTTCCGTCTCGGCTTAAATACTGCCTCATCGCCAACAGATCTAAGGCTCCCTCTCCACAAGTCCCTCTCTTCCCTTCCGGCTCCTCCCACTAATGTCAATGTGCAGTGAACATTCTTTTCCTTGTGTGTTTATTGTTCCTGTCCATATCTAGGTAGGAGTCCTTTGGGAGACGAGCCCAGATCTTGGGGTTCACTATTACATCCCCAGAGCCATGCAAAGTGCCTTGCACAGAGTAGGTACTCGGGAAATACCCATGAAGTTCATGAGTGAATTACAGAAGGATGCAGACCTACGCGCAGAACTTGGTAGCGGGCACCGAGGATAACCTCACTCAGTTCTGGAAAAAGGTTGAAAGGAACACATTGCATGCAGATATTCATCAGCCCTGGCAACTGTGCCACTCGGGCCTGAAAAAAACCACACATCTCAATAACAATGGGATCAATTTTGACATTAACACGAATATTACCAAAGCCCAAGAGATACATTTAAATTCACCGAGCTCTGCGGCAGATGATATAAAAGCTCTCACTTGCTCTCTAGAAACAAGAAACTTTCATTTATGGCTTCCCAGCTCTTGCTAATCCTGCCCATTAGGCCAACACATTACATTTACACAGGATGCGAGATCATACGAGAGACTGATGTAAGGCCGGCACAGGACCAGCTGGCAGGCGGAACACTGAAAGCCCCCCGATTCAGCAGGTCCATGATGCCTTTTCAGACAGCTTCCTGCATGTTCCTCATTATGGAAAGATGAAAGAAGACAGCTCCGCATTCCGGGGCACGACTCTGACCCCCGCATTTGCATACTCAGTCATTTGTAAAGGGAAAGAAACACATCCCCGAGTTTGCCCGGAGGTGAATGTTTACTCAGAAAGGTGGCTTCTGACACTGACAGTAATGTCAGTTTCCCATCTGCATATTTTAAGGTAATGCGTCCTTTAAGTGCTTTCATTGCAGCTTCTTGGTTTCTCTGCTTTCAATGAGCCCGGTGACACCCAGACCTCTGGGTCTCAATTTGAATAACTTTCTGGGAGGAGTGAAAAATGCAATGAGGCCGCTCCCCAAGCCCAAGGACAGGCACTGGGGATGCTAGAGAGTGAGCTCTGATCCTGGAGTCCCTTCATGTCCCGTACCCCACTATCCTTGAAGGGTGGAGGGCTACGAGGCTCACCTCGGGCTGTGGACGAATCCTCCTCTAAAATGTGGCTTATCCCTGGAGATGTGTCTGGAACATGTGCTCAGGTAGCTGAGCCGCTGTCAGCATAGCGATTTGCCTGGCCAGCTCCGTCCGTCAGAGCGGGGACGTGTGGCTGGCGGAGAAGAGACTCTCGGGAGAGTGCCTCGTGGGCAGGTAGGGAGGGCCCCGGCATCCAGAGTTCATAAATAAGCACCTTGGCCCTGATCTGCATTCTCTGCATGAGGGTGACAGACGAGAGCCGGCAAGGAGATGATCCGCACGGCCCACGGTCTCCAAATGCCATGTTCCGTCTAACGGCGTGCTTTATTTAGACCTAAAAGGACAGGCGAACTTGCCACACGCCCAACTTTGTGGACTGTCTGAAACACGAAGGCAAGAGAGAGAACGCTTTCGCTTACCAGCCAAGTGCCACAGAGGTCTATTTCTTGAGAAGTGACCACTTGCCAGGTGGGACCCGACAACGAGTAAGACAGCATCTCACTCCTTGGAGAGCTGACAATCGAGACAATTTGAATTAAATTGCTAAATTAATTTAAATAGGATATAAGCAGCACTATGATGGAAAAAACAGATGGTACTATGAGAGCAGGGAAGAGGAACCCTACTTGACTGTGGGTGGCGTGGGGAGGGGGGGGGGTCACTTAAAATTTCCCAGGAGAAGTAAAATCTGGACGGAGACATAAAAAACAGATAGCAGCTTGTAGCTTAAAATCCGGGTATAAGAAGTGGAAGGAAAACTCGGCAGTCTCTCAATTTTGTTCCCCAAAATATATTTTTTTCTTTTTGCCAGAGCAGGACTGTGAAGTTGAGAATTCTCTGGCATCTCCCTGTCGACCAGACCCTATCTAAAGATGCCTATGGTAAGAAGCCAGAATAAAGAGAGACAGCCTAGACCATCAGCAGGAGAGGCTTGGAAATTGTGACTCACTGATTCGGACACCTTTCCCCAAAAAAGCCTGGATGAGTCTGTCGGTTGTTCGTTGACTTCTTTGCCAGGCAAGGATAAGAGGGCTAACATTAAAAAAAAAAAAAAAAAAAAAAAGGAAAGTAAAGAAAGAAAAGAAAAACGTGTTTTCTGTAAATGAATGCTTGTCAAGTTTGACAAGTGGGAGAATTGTGGAAGGGTTAATTAAAGCACACACAGACAAGGGAGAAACAGCCTAGGTATGAAAACAAATTCGTGAAAAGCTAGAAGCGCTCACTGCCATTCATCATTCATTCAAGGCACGGTGGTCATGAAGCTAGCAAGCTGCCCCCAGCTTTGGTGTTAGCATGACTTTGGTCACTAAAAGGTGCCTAGCCATGGAAGACAATGTGTCCAGGAGAGGTATCTTGCTTCTTCTCCCTTTTTCCTTTTGCCTTTCTTCTATTCCCCATCCTACCAGAAACATGAAATAAATAAATACATGATAATAATAATAATAATAATAACACAGTCCTCATTCAGCTTGCGTGCCTCAGTATCTCAGCTGGTTGCCCTGCTTGGGGACCCTTGACATTTGCTGATCACCTGGGAACTGGAGGCTGCAACCTCAAACTCTCAGCACAAAGAATCTAATGTGAAGAAGAAAATGACATAGACCTGTGAGCTGGGAAAAGCTTGTTGGTAAAAGTTGTGCTTCTTACGGACCGTGTAGGTCAGACAAAGACTACACCAGACAGGATGGAACATGAACCTCAAGGAGGACCCCTTAAAAGATCTTTTTACAGCATCCACTTGCTGGGCTCACGTTTTTCTCGGAGCAGCGAGGAGCGGTGCACGGGCCGCCTTCACGACGGAGTTGGGAGACACTCCTGGGCGACGCCGAGTGCCAGTATTTAACAGGCTACAGTCCTGGCTTCTGGAACTGCTTGGCAGGGGGAAGGACAGGCCAAAGAGAACGTGTGACTATGGGGTTTATAAGCTACATGATCCTTGATCGTGGAAGAGGGATACAGGAAGGAAGGGAAAAACCTCCGATGGTTCAATGGAGTCTGGTAAAGTGCTTCTCGCACGACAGATGACAGACATTCTTGAGACCTAAGACAGCGGCGTTGGGAGGGTGAGACGCAGACGCCTCGGAGTGATTCTTCAGGCGCCGGCAGGAGCAGTTCTCATTGCTTTGCCGCCTCTGTGGAAGCTCAACGAAACGTCTTTCAGTGGACGTTTTTAGAACTGGGTCAGAGAAAGAGGAACAGCATGGGGAATGCTGATACCGCTTCATAATGGATCGAACACGTCGTGGCCACGGACCTGGAAATGCCTCCGCGCCGGAGTGAGCCAGCACCGCCAAAGCCTTTCTGATCAACCGAGATCAATTCCAGGCAAAGACCTTTCACCCCTAACCTCACCACTGCCGTGGACAACCAGGGCTCCGCCTACCAGGGTATCCCATCCACCTAAGTCATGCAGGGTCTCCCTGGGGCCAAATAAATGCATGAAGATGACAAGAAAGGGAGGCGATCCCTTTCCTCTGGGAAGACGATTGTGCATGACGACTTCTGATCTTTAATGTACCTGGCAATGCTTCAGCTAAGGTCTCCCTCGCTTAGCAGTAGAATCAGCTGTCTTTCCTCCTAAAGAGCTGGTCGGAGTCTTAGCTCATTTGCACAACACGTTAGATCAGGGCATGCATGCAAGTGCATATGTGTGTTTATGGGTGTGTGAGGGAGAGACTGGAAATGAGTCGCTTTGATTCCCTTCCAAAAAGCCATCGGAGACTCAAGAACGTCCTCCTCGGGCTAGCCCCACACCAGGCGGTACATCTGCACCGCTTCATCCTTTCCAGCCGAGGAGCGGCTCCTAGGGCCCTCACAGCTCACTGGTGCAAATACACTGATGATTCAAAGCTGATGCAACTTTCCCAAGCAGCGATATTGCTGAGTGTGGCCCTTCTGGCACTAGCTCGGCGTGTCTATCTCCGGCCCGGCAGATCTGTGATCATTGCTGGATGCCTCTCAGGTGGGAGGGGGAATGTCAAGGTCTCGAGCTCTGAACAGCTGTCGGGAAGCTAAATAGGAAATTCCAGTTTCCTCGGAGGGACCCGTGACTGGTTCGGACACTTCACGTGAGGACACTGGTCCTCTACAGTCTCCAAGGGAATTTGTGGGGCCCTGCACCACTGAATTGTCATCTCATGTTCTCAATTTGTTAATAATCTAAAGCTAGAACATTTATCTGTTATCGAGACAAACTTTTCCTTTGCACTGATGCCGATATTTTCATTACATATGATTTAAAAAAGATTTTTCCTAATAGCAGCCCATAACCCTTAAGCTGGAGAAACACAGCACTGGGCCTTTTTCTGGAGTTAGGGAATTTCTTGGAGTTGCCTCTTTGGGACACTTGTTTATTCATTCATTGTGCAAAATACTGGCAGAGAGCCGACCATGTACCAGACACCGTTCTGGGTCCATGGGATATATTTCTGAACCAATCAGAGCAAACTCCGTGCCCTGGTGGGCCTATGCATTAGTAGGACAAAGCAAAGAAAACAACGCCTCAGCACATCAGCAACCTCTCACCAGCACGTTCACGGTGGGTTCAGTGAGCAGTTCATTTGCAAAATGACCGGAAGAGGTAAAGCAGTGAGTTTAGAAGGGAGAAAGGATTCACACACTGTCCTAGTCAGAGGGAGTCCTGGACATTTTCGCCACAGAGACATTCAGCGGGTCACCTGCTGGGCGGGAGTGTGGGGAGCAACAAGCAGCTGCTGCAGGTGGGGTGCACTCTCTGGGAACCGACCCTCATTTATCCACAGGTGGCTCCACCGATGGCATTTAGGGCAACCTGAGCTCAAGCTGATCGTTGGCGGGAGTGTACTTATCTTCTAGTTTAGAAGTCAAAGTCCAATAAAAGTAAGAGAGGACACAGGGCGAAAGGGGACAACTGGACGTTAGGACCGAAGTCTAACGCACGGA
The DNA here is from genome assembly GCA_030848825.1 of Tadarida brasiliensis. NCBI lineage: Eukaryota > Metazoa > Chordata > Mammalia > Chiroptera > Molossidae > Tadarida > Tadarida brasiliensis. Next base: position 114,551,869 of record CM061259.1, on the reverse strand, counting down.
GACTGCCCGGCAGCATGGACTTCCTCCCGGGTTCCCCTGGCCTCCGACGGCGTATTAAAGCCTTTCCTTGTCTGACATACAGTAATACAGACAGTTGTCGCCGTCCCGAACAACGTAAGACAGGATGGCTTTATTTCCTTTTCTTTCAGAGGAATGCCCAGTCTCCTGGTTAATGGTAGGAGAGAAGCCGCCGAGCCTAGGGAAAGGAAGCTGTAATTGACCACAGCCTTGGGGAGATGGGGAGGAAAGCCATGGAGGATGAAACCCTGCGGGTTTTTAACCAGCCCAGAACCGGCACTACATTCTACCTGAATAAGTACTTCAGGGCGGTCCAGCTCCTTTCTCCAAATACCCATAGCTATGCTCCGGAACAACCATGCTCAAGCATAACAGGTTTCACATTTCTGAATCTTCATCAAAAATGCAAAAGGAGTCTGGCTGGTGTGGCTCAGTGGTTGAGCATCGATCCAGGCACCAAGAGGTCGCAGGTTCGATTCCCGTTCAGGGCACATGCCCAGGTTGTGGGCCCGATCCCCTGTGGGGGGCATGCAGGAGGCGGCCAATCAATGTTCTCTCTCTCGTGGATGTTTCTCTCTCTCTCTCCCTCTCCCTTCCTCTCTCTCTAAAAATCATTAAAGGGAAAAAAATTTTTTTAATGCAAAAGGAAGAATAAATAGCTGAAAAACAAAATCTATTAAAAAAAAACACAAAACACCCCACAGTGCTTTATTTCCCTCTGTGCAATGAAAGAAAATCCTGTCTCCTGGTCGGGGCTCACCTATCCCTGTGTCATTACTGTTGCAGGACATCCAAGTTCATGGCCGTATCTCTAAGCAACAGATCCCATGTTCTCCTCTCAGGTCAGCCAGCCAGGACCCAGACCCTGCCCTGCCTGAAGGGAGCTGACTCACGTCCCTCCGGGTTGGGCACAGCTTCCAGGCATACCCAGGCTTGCTGGTCACAGGGCCGGCTGCATTCCCGTGTCCTCTGCCCTCACATCCCTGAGACTCACAACCCCCTCACCCTCCCCTCCCCACGTCTCCATTGCTCTCCAGTGTTCTCTAGGACCGACGATTTTGTGGTCTTCATGAAATTTTCTGACACTCAGCAAGGCTCAGGAAAATCTGCTCATTTTCCCACTTCCAGAATCAGAGACCTAGGAAAGGCTTCCCCACACAGAACGTGCGTGCTCATGGCTAATGAACAGCACACACCAAGAAGCGCTAACATTTGCACGGAGCACGAGCATACGAACATGGAACATGGAACCATCTGAGCGCATTGATACCGGTTACTCTTCCCGCAGCCTTCTGGATAGTAAACAGACTACGGAGACACAGACAGGTTAAGCCACTTGCTAATTAAGTACCAGCTAGTAACTGGCAGAACCAGACTTTGGACTCAAGGGTTTAAACCCTTATTTTAACCTCTGCGTGCTTTTGCTTCCCGTCATGAAAAACATGACATATTTATAACACATTCTGTATTTATGCCAAGTCTGGAGCCATGCGAAGTGAAAGTGGTTTGGCGAAGAGATTGGTAGAGTAGGGCTGGAGGTCAGAGGACCAGCTGGGCTGTGGTGTTAGCCCCGGCTGCGCCTCTGTCCGTCAAGGTCACGTCTGCATGGAAGCAGACGGCACTGAACTGGGTAATGTGAGCAGGGTTTATTAAGGGCACTAGTTAAAGACTTGTGGTCAGGGTTTAGGGAAACTGGAAGGGGTGGTGAGATGCTCTAGGGCAAGCAAAATAGGGAAGTTGTTTCCATGGCCAGCCAAGAAGGGGCAAGGAGAGGGAGTGATCAGAGGAACCCGGAAAGAAAGAGCTGTATGGAGAGGGCCACCTGGAAGTGCCTGTATCTCAGGTACAGGGAAGTAGCCAGCCAGGGCACTGTGGCAAGGAGGAAGCTGGCAATAGGTACCCTGCCCCACTTCCCGCCACCCTCTGATCTCCTTCCGTTGAGGAAACTCAGTTGAGATAGATGACAAGGACACCTGTTGCTACAGCCCATATGGTCAGCTTTCAGGACAGAGAACAAGGTCACGGAGGGTCGAGGGGTCTGAGAAAGACAAACAGGAAGCATGTGACACCATCATGATCAGGGTAATATGGGACACGTCTCAGCCTCCCTGGGATTCCATTTCTTCATCATTATAACGAGACACTTGGACCTCATGTAATTTATACTGCCTTCCAGCTCTGACATTTTAAGGTTTGATATGAATTTACCCTCCACCTATTTCTCAAGAGAATAACTTCAAAAAATGAAGTATGAAAGATAGCCCTCGCAAAGTAAACGGCAGTGATATTCTGCATCTGTTCCGCCCTGGGTGTGGATGAAGGCGAGCGGTAGACCTGGCTGAGGTGGGAGGGCATTGGCTGTTCCAGAAAGTAACCAGGCATTGTTAAAGGGTCTAAGAAGAACGCTGGAAAGTACAGACATTGTCCCAACAAAGAAATTGATGTAGCACCAAATCCCTTGCTCCGCTCGTGAAGCAGAAGGAGAGGTATGCAAAAACGTACGCGTGGTGAGCCTGCTCAGAGATGTGTCACTTTCACGGGAATCTGTGTCCTGAAGCTCCAGCCCCACCCCTGTGATTTCACAAAGAATCAGTGACGGCCTGCTGTTAGCTGGGGGAGGGGAGGGGTGGCATTGGGAGAAGGCGGTCAGATCCCCCTAAACTGTATGAGGGGTACCTAAACAGCCTTCACAATGTGCTTCTAGGTACTTTATGAGCTGTTCTCAGTTCTCAAGGTTGATTCTTGAGAGACCACCAAGCTTATCTGAAAAGACAGAAGAAAATACAGTCTCTGGATGGGTGCTCTACCCCTCCTAGCTTCTGGGGACACATTTGCTTGTTCTCGAAGGCTGAGGCAACTGAAGCACAATGGCTCCAAGGGTGACAGAGTTTTCCTCTCACTTCCCCACCCCTTCTACTCAAATGAACAGAAGTGAAAGTGCACCGCTACAGAATCACCCCTTCGTTTTCTCCAGACTCATGAGAGGTAACAGTAACCTTTAGCAGAGTTACTGATGGTCTCCTTAATTGAGCAGCATCTTCCAGCACCTCAGGGCTCCTAAACCTAGGGAACACCGTGTGAGTATGTATGTGTGCATGTGCGAGAGTGTGTGCACATGTGCAGGGTGTGTGTGCTTATGTGAGAGCGTGCATACGTGTATGTGCATGCGTAGAAGTGTATGCATGTGTGAGAATGTGTGTACATGTGTGTGGGTATACATGCATGTGTGAGAGTGTGTACACCTGTGGGTGTGTGCACACCTGTGAGAGCATGTATACATATGTACATATGTGCAAGCATATGCACACGTGGGTATGTGTACATGTGTGAGAACGTGTGCACGTGTGGCCTGAAGAGCAAAAAAGTAGTCAAAAAAGAAAAATCCCAATATGAACATATATGCAAACATGTATATTTGCACATATGAATCACAGAAAATATGGAAGTAGGAACCTCAGCTCATGTGGTCGGGTCTGTCCCACCCACAGGGAATATACATAGGAAAAACAAAGCTTGGGCACAAGGTGGGCTGAAACAGCACCAGGCCCACTTACCAAGCGTATGGCCCTGGATGAATCTCTGCCTTTATTCTCCTCCTTACAAAATGGAGCTAATAAAGGTAGTGATAACTACTCCACAGGGCTGGGGCAATGAGGAACCGGGATCAGCTTGGGAATAACAGTAAAACTCCTTTGCAAACCGTAAGTGGCCCTGAAATGAAAAGGCATCAACATTGCTCCAGCTCAGCTGACGTGACAACATCAAGCCCTGTGAAGCCAATGGCACCCCTGGAGGGGCGTCAGCATACCCAGCCACCGGCAGCAGAGGGCGGGACCCTTCAAGTCTGCTCGGCACACTGAACACCAGATTGAGAGCGCAAGAGTAACGCACACGTTGAAGAAAAGTTTTGTTAATAGAATGAATCATTTCCCCTCTCTTCCTTTTTGCCTATTTTTTTTTTTAAGTCTTAACACAGAGCAACAATCAAGGGCAAAGCCAATCAGTGCACGGAGCGCCACCTCGACAGGTCTCAGAGGGTGAGAAAAGGCGCAGATGTGGCCAGAGGAACTTGAAAGAGTTTTGTGGCAACAGACACAAGACGCTTGGCGTAACGTATTTACAGTTAATCAATCCCATTGTATATCTACTTTCACAGACATCTCTTTTCTGCTGATATATCTGGCAGCCATCACGAAGGTAGCAGAAAAAATTTCCGATCGGCAGCCTGATAGGAACTAGAAATTATACCAGGTGACACACGACTGTCGGTCTCACTGCCAAGTCCCCATCTTTCCCTAGATGCCCACTGAGGGCAAAAGCAGATTCTCCAACGACTCAGTCCCTGAGGACGGGTCCCTGCGAAGCCCTGACCCAGAGACACCATCACAACCTTCCCATGGGGAAAACTCACAGGCTGAAGGGAGGCACAGCCGAGTCTCCCTAGAGGCGGTGTGGTGTGGCCCACCCGTGCTGGCCACACTGACGGTCAGGAGAGGCTGGCTCAGCGCGGGCATCCGCTGTGTCCTCCTAACTGCGGGACCTCACCAGCAGCCCCACCCCGACACAGCTGAGGCCTTCTCCAGCTGCGAAGGGAAAACATAATAGGCAAGATCTGCTCTCGCCTCCCTTCTTCCTCTCCTGCCTGTAGACAGACTCAGCGTGAGGTTCCCGAGGAATTGGTTGCGGGAGGACGCCTCCCCCGAGGGCAGCCAAATGCCAGCCGCACGTCCCGCCCATGTAATGTGTCTGACATTTCTGCGTCTCTCTGGGCTCACACTGTTTGACACGGACTTTCTGAAACCTCTCTTAAAAGGGTCTGTGTGTGCACGCGCAGTTTCTCGTGCCAGGGCGTCATGGTGGGGATTTATTTTTATTATTTAAAAAATGATTCTTTCAGGTGCCGACACATCTCTGCCCGGCGTTGCCACTGAGGCAGAAGTAGCTGGCCTCTGAAGGCTGCAAACCCTTCTCCGAGACGATGTGCAGGGTCCTGTTGATGGGTCTCCAACATGTTCGATAGCATCTCCCCGCCAGAGAAACAGGCATTAAAACCCAGCAGGACGCAACGGGATGGACGGCATGGCGCACTTAGATCGGGACCACCTGTTGTCAAATGATTTTAAAGCACCATATGAAGTGGGGTCAGTTCTCCCTGGTGAGTTACCTTTCGATAGACCGTAGTGCGTTCGAAAGGCCTTCTCTCTCCCCTCCTGACCAGGAAGCATGTGTGTTTCCTAATGGGCAGCGGGCGAGCTCCGCTCGCATCTCCCTCGTTCACACAGGGTGCAGTCCCGATGGGGAAGAGGACAGACACTTACCATCGCGTCTGGAAGAGAGCTCTCGGTGTCGCCCATCCCCAGAAAGCCGGGCTCGGTTTCCTTGCAGTTTTTTGTGGATATTTGTGTTTGCGGATATTTGTGTGATTCTGTTGTGCAGGGATGGCACGGCATGGCTGACGTGGACGGCAGGAACCACACCCAGAGAGCGGACAAAGAAAAGTCTATCAAGAAGCAGTGCTCCCAACTCCAGCTGGCGTGGGGAAGGACCCTGGACGGCTGTGCACAGCTACAGCAGAAGGACTGGTCACATGCGTGGGAAGGCATCACGACAGGTGGTATGTACAGTACGGTATCTGCATGCTAGGCACCACCCAAAGCACGACCACTGGCGGACTCTTCGAAGACCACCGTGGAAACTCAGGACCAGAAATCCCATCCACAGATTCTCGAAGTGATGCCCACCTAGAGGCAAGATAGCCTGTGGACACTGCCATCAGACGCATGGGTTCACATCCTAGCTTTGTTACCAACTATGTGATCGCAGGCAAGTGGCTTAACCACCGTGCCTCAGTTTCTTCATCTGTGCTACAGGAATGCACACAGAAGCTACCCCAAGGGTAGTGATGAGGATTGAGTTCATACATGCAAAAACACTTACATCAATGCCTTTTATAATCAGTATTATTAATATCCTGTCTCTTCCTTATGATTCCCCGCACAAGCAAAAGTAGGTTTCATCCCATTCTTGGTTAGATACTGTTGTCAGAAATTTCTTCTTCACACTGAGTACAAATTAAGCTCCCTGCAATTTCAATCGATTTTACTCCAAGTCTATTAGGAAAGGCAGAGTCGGGGTAAGCCTCATTTCTCTTCCCCTGACAATTCTTCACAATGTGGGAGACAGCTCTAATGTATCCCCAAGTCTTCTCAAGACCAGGCCTTCCCAGTTTTTAACAACTTTTCCTTTTATGGCAGTTTCCCCAGGTTTCCCCTCATCTGTCTCCCCTTTCCTTGATCCAGATTTGTCAGCCTCCTTAAATTTCACATCAAATGAAGACACAATTTTCTGGGTGTGGCCTAAGAATGCAAACAATGGGAAACTACTATCTTCCCTTGGCTGGATGGGCCATCCCTTCAATCTCAGAAACCACCAGGTACTGTCAAAATTCATATCCCAACAGCTACCCATCCTGGCAATTATCTTGTAGCTCAAGAATCTTCTGAAAAATCAATTCACAGCTCTCCTGCGTAAACATCTACATCTGGAACTAAGTTTGCAAAACATCTGGGCGACCAGTCAGCCTCGCCATCTTATTTTTCCAAAGATGCTCAGAGAGCTTAAATGACTTACCCAAGGCTCCCATATGGATGGAGTCAAGAGTTGAGCCAATATAAAATCAAGGGCTAGAACTTTCCCAACACCCCTCTCTCTACATGAGCAACTAAAACGTTTCTTTCTCATGATCTCTGTAGAACCCAGCCTATTTCTTTTTTTTTTTTTTTTACCCTCACCTGAGGACACTTTTGCATTTATCTTCAGATAGAGAGGGAGAAAGAGAGAGAGAGAAACATCGATGTGAGAGAGACATATCAAGTGGTTGCCATCCACATGACCCCAACCAGGGCCGGGGACAAACTGCAACTGAGTACGTGCCCTTAGCAGGAACCGAACCCGGGACTCTCTGGTCCACGGGCCGACACTGCAACCGCTGAGCCAAACCGGCCAGGGCCAGCCTATTTCTTTTCAGAAGAGATTCACCCATGGAGCCTGGTAGCTTTTCCATCACAGCAAATCTGTGCACTAGACTGGCAGCCCCCACTGGAAGAGCTGTACGTCAGTGTGGGAAGTAATAAATAAACAGAGGGGTGTTTCAGAAGCGTGTTTTCAAGAAGGGACCCCAAGCTAGAGGAGAGCTCTGTATGAGTCTTTCTAATTGCAATCCATTCCAGATTTCTTATGATAAAGAAAATGGTTTGAGAAGGTCTTCTTACCCCTTTTCACTTGTGTTCATTTGTGGGTGCCTGTGTTCGTGTGGCTGACGCAGGGCAGTACGCCCTCCAAGAAGAGATTCATCTCCACACCCTTCTCGACTGTACCGACTGACAGGTGACTTGGAGCAAGGAAGGGGGAAGTCACTTACTCCTCTCTGAAGGAAAATGAACAAAACCCTGCTTTCTACTTGCCTGACACAGACAATGTGAACCTGAATATAAAATGTGTGTGTGCTTGTTGCTTAAAAACAAACAAACAAACCCAAAAACAAAACAGTGGGAATGCTACTTTGACAGTAATCTCTTATTCTTGAAGCAGTTGTTAACTGAAATAAAAATAACAAATAAGCAAAACAAACAGAGCCGAGGGCGATGGCTTCCTCGGCCCCTGCTCAGCACATACGAAGACATGTCCCTGGTTTCCTCTGCTAACAGCGACCTTTCCCTTTTCACACTGGATCTTGCTTAATTCCTACGGCACATCACACTTCCCACTCACAACTCTGCGGACATATTCCACTCCCTGAGCAGACTGGAAACGTCTCAGGGACCAGGACACACTACCCTGTTCCGTGCCCTCAGGGCACCTGGCACAGTGCGACCACCTCCTCCTGGTCCTCTCCGTACCTTCCTGAATCCTCTTCCTAATCCTTTATCCACACGGCAGACAAAATGAGCTTTTCAAAACAGATCTGATCATTGCATCCCTTTCTCCAACATCGTTTGGTGCCTTCCCATGCTTCCGGAAATCAGAGTCCGTGCCCCTTTAAGGCGGTCCAGGATCCCGGTAGGAGCTGGTCCTTGCCCATCATTTTCACTACTGTTTCCTTCTCCCACCTCCCTCTGCCCTAGCAACCCTGTTTTCTGCCCAGTCCTGGAACACACTCTTTCCCCTCCCAGTGCACACATACTCCTCCTCTCTCCCCTCCCCCAACCCCGTCCTCTGGTTACCTCCTATGAATCAGTTCGCTTCTACAGGGGAGCCTGTCCCGATATCATATTCAAGTCAGGTGCCCCTGATGTGAGATGCTGTCATCTTATCCTACATATTTCCTCCAAGACCTTCCCAAACAATATTTCCTGATGCACTGTACAATATGATGTCATCACATCAGGAAGTGTTAAGTCCTGTGTTCTCAGAAACCTTCTAAAGAGCCACACTACCGAGGGAGCAATTCTACCTCCCTCCTGGAAATAAAATGATCAGTCCGAACATATTTCAGGGGGGAGGGGCAGCTGAAATATACCATAATGCTGAATCAGCCAACCATGTCATTTTTACTTGGAAAAAAAAAAGAAGAAAGAAAAAAGCTCCAGGCTGGTTAATGAGTTTAATATTCAAAAAGGCTCCCAGAGGTCGAGAGAGAGGATCAAAGTGTCGGTGTATTATTGCAATGGAGGGTTTTCAAAGTCTCAGTTGGCCATCCTTGGATAACTGTCTCTACGGCATGTCAATCATCCCAGGAGAATGTTAGGTCACCACAAATGTACTGCACCTGCACTCATCCCCTCTTATCATCGGGCAGACAACTCCAGAAAATGCTGGAGTCGGAAGAAGAGGACCATGCGGGATGACAAGGGTGATGCTCTCATCTGGAATCCCTCAGTGCATCAGGAGTTGAGGAGAAAGATGTCAACTCTGGGACTCGGTCCCCCTCACCCACGGGCCACTGGAGCTCTCTCTAAACACACCTACATGAACATCAACCGAAATACATGAGAGCATAGGACTAAATCACCCTGGAGCAGGGGCAAGGGGACAGACATGGAGAGATTCTATTAACTGAGCATCTCTTCGGGCCAGTTGTTCTGCTGGGGGCTTTACAGAAAGTTCACCATTTAATTCTACTTGTCACTCGGCTCAGTCTTCCCTCTGTTGGAGTTCCCCTAGCAGGCTGATAACTCTCCCCTTCAATAATGACTCCAGCCTGCAATGAACCCCTTATACCTTTTCACCTTGAGAAATGATCTCCATTACTTTTGACAAAATCTAATACACTTGATCAAAGCAAAAGGCAGATGATAATGATGATGATATCATCATCATCATCATCAATTCATCAGAAAGGGCAATATTGCCAGTTCCAGATCCCAAGTTCCTCCCCCAATTTCCGCCTTCAATAAAAGGGGGAAGAGCTCCTTAACGATATAATACACATAGTCTGAGAGATTTGGGGTAAAAACAATACTCATTAATCATATAAATAGCAAATGGTAATGTAAGTCATTGCCTGATTAACTAACTGCCCCCCCTCCCCCACACACTGACCTGGAAGATGTGGGTCAGAGGACTTAATACTCAGCCTTTATAAATCTCTCTCTTGCCCTTGAACTTTTATTTCCTTATATTCAATTCTTAGGGTTATCTGAACATTCTTTTTGCCCTAACCTACTACAGTATAAGGTCTCTTAGAGGCAGGAATCAGGTCTTACTTGTCTTTCTATTCCCGTTAATTCTTAGAATCACGTCTTATGGAATCCTTGCCTTCCATTTTTTTTCAGTTTTGCCTCAGTTTCTCTACCGCTACAGTACAAGTAATACCCAGTTATTCTAAGAGATCTGTGATGAAATCAGCGTCATGTTTTATGCTTTAAAAAATTCAGATGTATATACAAACAATGAGATTATTCTTACGTTCATGAAAAACCAGCAGCTTTTACAGATTCAAATGTCTTTACGTGTTAACACCTTTAATGCGGGTCAGGAAAACGTAGTGGAATTATAAAAGTGTTACAATACACACAATCAATTTCAGCACGCTGTGAGTGGGGGATTTTATACACTCTTCTTTCGGTGAAGAGAACTGAAGCAAAATGTGAGACAAAAACCTATGGGGGGAACATTGTTAATGATGACAAGCAACTGATAGAAACATGGGCAACGAATTCTCCAGCAGGAACTAGTACAGGATAGCACATTTTCAAAACAGATTTGATGGGATGTGGAGATCACGAAAGGTAAAAACTAGACTTCTATCCTAGATATCTTTAAGGCAAAACGATCACATCACTAAAGGTTTCTGACAACTGGAAAGGAACAAGAATTAGCCAGAGAAGCTTTCTAAAGAACTAAGCAAAAAATTGAGACTATACAGGGGGAAGGAGATGAGATAAAATGCAGCATGTCATTTAAGATCATGAGGAAAAGAGGCAAGGACAGGAACATCCGCTCTTTCATTAAAAGAAATTCCAGAAGGAGAAAGGCCTGTTGTTTTGCTAATTCATAAAATACTTGAAAATAAAAGTCAGAGGATACTGTTAACCTTGAGGACCAAATCCAGGGTAAGCATCCAAAAAGCAAATTCAATTTTTTAGTCTCTTCAAATAAAAGGACTTCCCCACGCCCCTATCCCCACGCCCTTATGATCAAATGACTGAGAAAGGACCCCACCAATGTTACTGAAATTTGGCCAAAGTATTCACATTTCAGCTGAGTATCAGCTTGAGGTATTACAGCCCAGAGGCATATCTTTAAGAAAGTTAGAGGGGAACACAAATAGATTCCTCGATCAGAAATGGTTCTCGCCGCATAGGTTAATGGAAGATGTGTTATCACTGACGTGGGCAGAGAGAATGGGGATTGGATACATGAGGTTACCCAGAATTGATAGAGAAATTGCCAGTCTTTATGGAAGATTTACAGAATATTTTAAAAAGACACAGAAGAAAGGGCCCTACATTTTTAAACGGGTCTATTTCTCTCCACCTCTCCTGTCGCAGGAGTACCTCACTTGCCCCGCGGATTCTTCCCACACGCGCTGGCTGAAGAAGTTGTTCTGATTCTGTTTTCCGTTGGGTTTGCTCGGCTATCTCTGTTTAGTGTCCATGCAAAGCTGAGCATAAGTCCACTGCCTTTGGCCGCTGACAGACACAGAAAGTCCTCTTGGCAGATTCTTGCTCTTCATTGCTCTTTCCACAGTTTCAGTGACTCATCGACTTAACATCCCTTGTCTCAACTTGAAGTTCAATAACAAATACCAGAGAATGAACGACTCAAATGAGAAACACTTCTCAGTTCTGGAGGATGGAGTCTGAGAGCAGGGTGCCAGCCTGGTTGGGTGCTGGTGAAGGCCCTGTTCTTGCTTTGTGGATGGCCAGCTTCTCATTGCGTCCTCACGTGGCAGAGAGAGGGCTGAGCTCTGGTCTCTTCATCCACTTACAAGGGCACAAATTCCATCACTGGGTCTCCACCCTCATGACCTCAACTGAACCTAATTACCTCCTCAAGGCCCCACTGCCAATTACCATCACATTGGGGACTAGGGACTCAACAGATTCAATTCAAAGCATTCGTCTTTCCTATAAGGTCACCAGCTCCAGGAGGACAGGGGACTCTATTTTGCTCCCCGTTAAAGCCTGCATGCCTTGCACTGTGCTTGGAACACTGTGGGCATCCCATAAAGATGTATGGGACGTGTAACTGAGAAAACTATGTGTCATCCTCTCTCTCTCCATGTATTTTTCTAGAGCATATATATGCATATAAGTATATTTTAGAGAAAAAAAATATACTTTTTTTCTCTAGAAGAAGCTGTAGATTATCCAGGTATTACTACCTGAGAGACATGAGAAAATAAACGGCCATCAGTGATGTTCACATTTCCATGTTTCCACAGGACTTCTTCCGAGGAGCTGACTGGGTCGAGCCCAACTCTCTCTATTTGTAATTTGGCCCATGGTGTCCACAGAACTCAGGAAGGAAGTAGACAGGTGCCGCTGAGTTGTAAGTGGCCTGAGTGTTAGCACAGGTTTTTACATCATCAAAGTTCTCGCACATTCGTAGGTGGTTCTATGTCATTCAGACACTCGTGCATGTGTGTGCGTGCGTGTGTGTGCATTTGTTGTCTTTCCATCATCCGGCCTTGAGGGGCCATGCCTGTTGGTCATTGAGTGCCCACCCTGGTGCTGAGGATAAAGCAGATCCTCGACACATGTGCCCTGATCCACGTATCAATGTTAAGATGGGATTGGAAGTGACCTCTGGGGCTTCTTCAGTTTAGAAGAGAATATTTCTATGTGCAAGAATCCCAGGGCAGACTTGCAGACCTCAGATCCACTTCCAGTGGCCCCACTGGGGACTTTGGATCTGGCTGGAGGGTGGGCAAGGGGCTTGCTACGGAAGCTCCGGGCGAGCCCTGCTTTCCTGAGGAGCATTGGAGAGGTTGTCTGGCGCGGTGGGAAGAGCATGGGCTTCAGTTTCGGCCCCAGAAACATGCCCAGTGAATTGCTGCTTTGTAAGCCTTGGCCCCTGATGCAAACCGGCCTCACCGGTTGTTGCAAAGTCTGGAAATAATTCACTGAGAGTGATTAGGGTAGTTTAGGGCACAGGAGCATCTAATAAGTGGCAGTGAAGAGGTTTATTAGAAGACATGTGTCCATATGAAGAAACGCATACGAATGTTCCTAAAATCAGAAGCGCCTCACACTGGAAACAATGCAATTCTCCACCAACTGGCGATGGATACATAAAATGCGATCTATTTGCATCAATGGAATACTATTCAGTAATAAAAAGAAAGGGCTGCTAATGCACGCTAAGGATAAAGCAGGCACTTGCTGCGTTTGGACAAACCTCAAAAACGTCCCACTACATACTGTATAATTCCACTGCTAAGACACTCTCAGAAAAGGCACAGTTAGGAAGCAAGTGAATCAGTGGCGGGGGTGGAGGCGAACAGCCAATGGGCAGCAGGACATTTTGGGATGATGGGAAGTTCTAAAGCAAGGAGAAGCTGATGGCTCTACAACGCCACGAGTTTGACGTAAAGAACATCATAGAATTATATACTTATAATGGGTGGGTTGGATGTTATGGGAATGATGCCTCAACAATCAGGAGGCCAAGGCTTAGGGAAACCGAGGCAGCGGGCAATCTCCCTGTACTTCATCTTCGGAGAAGGGTCTCGGTGGGGGGGACGGGTCTCTGACACGGAGGCAGGGGCACTGCCCAGCACAGCGATGGCCGAGGTGGCACGCTGGGCGGCTCCTGGGAAATACCCTGCTGCCTTCACAGCGCTGGCAAGAAGCCCGCTTCCCGGGGTGGGGGTGGCTCCCACAGCTGACACCCCACGGAGCTGCTGGCCTGGGGAACACTGCCTCCCGCAGGGGCAACCCGAGAGCTGCCGCCGGGGCGATTCCGAAATGAGAAATGTTGGTAATTCACATCCCCCCTTTCTAGCCTCACTTCCCCGTTTCAGCTCGTGGTAGTTACGAACCAGGCAGCTCATCTGGGAAGCATTTGCATGGCTTGCTGTTCGGCGGAGGATCTCTGCAGCCCTCGCTGGCTGGGTCCTGTCTGGAGAGGTTACTCAAAGGAAGACGGGTGATGTTGACAGGGTTGCATAGTGACACGGAGACAGAAGGTACCTGGGAGACCGTCAGTCAGCCGCAAACATACAGGTTCCAATAAAAGGGGGGAATAATGGACATATTAAAATCTATAGGTCCTAGGAGGAGGCTAAAGCCATCACATTTTTTGGAAAGAGAGATAGAGGAAGCACAGCCCACCATACATCAATTAAAACCTGCCATTTCCCGAAGCTGCGGCTGCCCGGGCGGCTGCCGGAGTCCCCCTTCTCGCAGGGTGTCTGGAAAATGAGCACCTGGGGCAGCCAGCGCTATTAATAGGTGGAGGGAATGATATAAAATGTCACAATGCACCTTTTCAAATAAAAACGTGTCCAGACTTCTCTGAGAGGGAAGCGAGAGAGGAAAATGGCCCAAAGTACTTAAGAAATTACTGCATTTTCCTTCTTCTGAACCCTTACGATATATTACGAGGGAGAGCTTGTCACTTCCAAGGTGTCTGTCCTGTCCCACGGCACTGCTGGAGAGTCCCAGAACTCACACCAGCAAGGTCTTCTGGCTTCATCCTTTCCCAGCCGGGGGCAAAGAGGTATTGCTTCTGTCCTGGCAAGGAGTGTGTGTGGACCAAGGGTGGTGACTGTCACCAAGGTACAGGGGTAAGGAGAGATGGGGATCTCCTGATACTTCCATGGCTGGAAGCCCAGTGCAACTGGGGACAGGAACCTTGGGACCCTCGATGCGTGAGAATTTATCAGATATGCTCAGCATCCCCAAATCTGCTTCTGGATTGATCTCAGAATAATTGCCACGAATTTCTTTTCAGGACGACGCTTTCCTGACCGCACTGAATCCCCGGGGTTCTCCGCCTGGAGAAACGAAGCTTCTGTTCCTGCTGATTTCTAGAATTTAACCTTGACATTCAAAAACAGGGCGAGCATGGGCAAGTCACTTAACTGCTTCAGACATCACTTCTTGCAATTATAAACTAAGACGCTCCAGCGTAGCAATTATTTGAGCTCCTTTGTAGTTGAGAAATCCCTGGACTGTACCAATGAGGTAAGAATTTCGCCCCTGGAACAGACTCAAGAATGCTTTCAGTGAGGGGTAAGGTCAGCGGTCACCGCTTCAGGGGAGCGGATCCCAAGATCGACTCTTTTTTTTTCCCTTCTCCCTTTTTCTCTTTAAATCGCAAAGGTTGTTCTGTTTCCCTCCAACCAAACTCTCAACTTACAGTCGCTCTAATTTAAGTTTATTACTCTTTTATCTTCTCAGTAAGGACCTAATAGCGTCCTTAAAGAAAATGACAGCTTTCTTCTTTCTCTTTGAGGTTTATTTCAAACAATTTTCTTTCTTCCTGATGAGGCTGATCTATTATTGTGTTCTCTTAACGGGAAGGTTTTCAAACAGAAAGACGAGAAAGAAAAGTCTGCTTTCTTTCACGTATTTTTTTTTCCCTACCCTTTTGTCAGTCTAAACAGTGTTCTTACACATCATTTGAGAATCCCGGTCTCTTTGCAATGCGGTGCATTTTGAGGACGGGGCCTCTTTCTGGTCTTTATACATGTAGTCTAGCTCAGCCCTTCCGTGTGCCCACGCCCCCCCCCCTCCTGAGGCTCTGGGTCCCCACGTTCTCCTCTGAAAACCGTAGGGGCCCAGCGCTTTCAAGTATTTTGATCAAGTTTCATGTAGGGAGACATCATGCATCAACCGCCTATTGGAATGACCCCGGAGGCACCCTTGGTCAACAATGACTGGCCTTTTAAGTAACCTCTGGCCTCAGCAACACCCCCGGGGTACTCCCAGGCTTTATACTAAAAGAGAAAAAAGCAACATGTGTGCATGATTTTTTTCCTTCAGGGCTGAGAACAGTTCAAAGATTGAGTGGCTCAGAATTGGTGTCTCCAATTCTAAGGACAGACGGCAAATCCTGATGGGCCGGGGAGCCCAGATCCTCAAATGTGCAAACACCCCTCCCTCAGGCCACTTCCTCCTCCTTGTCTCCTCTGGTCCCCCCGCCCCCTTCCCTCAAGAAAACCTCCCTCTTAATTCGCCACTTGATTTGAGAACTTTCAGTGGGCTCTGCTCGTAGCTGCTAACATATGAGCCATGTGAAAATACACCCAGCAAGGAAAGGGCCGATGTATGGGGTAAAGAGATTTAAAAGTCAGGGAGTCATCATTTTTGGACTAGCTTTCTGACTTTAAGCCTATGAACTTCAGTTTTCTTTTTTATAACTTTTTTTTTCCCTTTATTGATTTTAGAGAGAAAGGAAGTGAGAGGGAGAAAGAGATAGGAACATCGACGAGAGAGAATGAGAGAGAACATCGATTGGCCGCCTCCTGCGTGCCCCCCACTGGGGATCGGGCCCACAACCTGGACATGTGCCCTGGCTGGGAATCAAACCATCGACCCCTTGGTGCATGGGTCAACCACTGAGCCACAGTGGCTGGACTTCAGTTTTCCTTACGATACTATGAAAGGGGTGGGCAGAATAACTTTTAAGATTCCATTTCATCTAAATTCTGCTAGGTACCCCAGGAATAAAAAGGAAGGTTAAAGGGACGGGGAAGCGAATGACTTGGCTGAGAAAAAAAGAATTATTGGAGAAATGTGGGAATACATTAGAGTGCTGGTCCGATCATAAAAAGTTTCAAGAGCTCGGCGTGAGACAATTCTAGTCCCCAAATGGAGTTCGTGTAGGTGCCTGAAAAAGACGTAGCATAATTAGTTGCTGCTTAGGATGACTATTTGGGGAACAAGATGGTTAGGAGACTGCTGTTGAAAAAGGGGGGCTTGATGAGATGAGGGTTCGGACCCTGGGAGTGGTGCTCCTTCATAGTTCTTTCATTCGATTGAAAAAGAAAAGGGTGACTCTTAGTTCCAGGGGGCCAGGGCCCTGTTTGCTTATAGGCTTAACTCAGCTTCTAAGAATACTAGCAGGATGTGAATGAATGCAGGACTATTTAACTTTATACACAGGAACTCTTTTTTTGAGATATTGAGAATAAGGGACTAAAGGCAGCGATGTGTCAGAGCCAGGACTCACAATAATATTGTCAATATGCTAAATGCGAGGCGATAGGAGAAACTAGGAACTAGAGAAGAGGCTGCGATCAGATGGCACGCGTGCTCGAGAGTGATCTTTGCAGAGGTGTTGGTTGAAGCAGCTTGGCCCGTGAGCAGAAACTTCTTCTAAAGGACTACAGAACCGTGGGGAAGGCAGGAGGGGGGTGGCATTGGGGAGGAGGGGGGTCCCTGGGGGAAAAGGGGGGGCATCTGTAATACATTCAACAATAAAGATAAACCTAAACGCTAAAACCCAAGCCAACAAGGCAGTTTCTCCACCGACTCCCTTTTGGAGATCACCAACTGTATTTCCCTCTCTGATTCATCCTTCCTCAGCCCCATTCTTCTTCATCTATTCATTCAACACATACTTCCTGAGTGTGTAATCTGTGACAACACAGTTACAGATGCTGGAGAAGACAGGGGTCACGACACAAAGTCCCAACCCTCAGGAAGCTTCCTCTTGACAATACGAAGGTTAAGAAGGAGGTAGAACATCACAGAGTGACTGGGTGGAGACGGCAAAGGCACTTTACTAGGGTGGTCAGGGGGTTCTGCAAGGAGGTAACGTCTGAGCTCACGCTGAGCTTCTCAGGTTGACCAGAAGGCTGCAGGGAGAGAGACGGTGCCAGGATGAGAACGAGCTTGGCATACCTGCAGGGTCCAAAGGAGGCTTGTGTGGCTGGAGCCCCATAAGCTAACGTGGGCTGCGGGGGCTGATGAGGTCAAAGAGCGGGGGTGGGTGTAGGGGTCACCACCAGGGAATTAAAAAGCAGGTTAAGGATGCTTTTTCTCAGTAAGAGAAATTCAGGGTAGTCCTGACCCTTCACCTTGCAGACTGAAGCACAGAGAACCAGCTGCTGGCTGAACTCCAGCAGGTGCCGTCCATGAGTCCTGTGGCCCAGTAACTGAGGCTGAAGGGTGACTCTTATCCTGGCAGCACCCCAGCGGTGTTTGCACAGGACAGGGGTCAAGCAGGACATGGGCTAGAGAAGAAGTAAGAGGGATGGCATGGCTTCTTAGAGACCGGCGGAGGCATGAAGCCACCAGGACTGGAGCTGGGAAATCCCAGCAGGGAGAACTGGAGTCACATAGAAACGGAGACAAGGCAGAGTCAACAAGCCGCTGACCGCGCGGTCCAAGAGCAGGAGGAGAGCAGTCTGTCAGGGGTGGGCGTGCAAGGCTCCCCGGGGTCCCTCCGTGTATTTCAGAAGCTGCTGCCTTAGGCCAAAATGCAGACGGCCCTGAATTTCCGAGATCCCGAGCCTGTGGCTCAGCATTCCTGCTTCTGTACCCCGTGGGACCCAGCAAACGGAGAGAAGGCGGGCCCCGCTGGAAAGGCAAAGACAGAGACCTGCAAAGTCACTGTGGGCTCAGAAAGGTGATTTCTTGGGCGAAGGGTCCGGTACGTGGGAACGGGAAGAACCTAAGCAGAGCCTGCTTCTGGAGGAGGTGAGCAAGCCGGCCGACGCCAGGCCAGCGCAGCGCGCCGATGACACATCTCAGGAACCCCTGCATCTGTGAGTTATCCCAGGGATTTTCTAGCAGCATCTTAGCAAGTTCTTACCCAGCGGAACAACTGTTTCCCGGAGAAAACAAGGGTAGGAGAATGTTACACAACTTTCCTCATTACGCTTTGCCGCAGGGCAGGACAGCACAGAAGGTAGGAACCGTCCCCCCCCCCGCCCCCCGTTTCTGCTCTGCCATTTCACTGCTCACAGTAACGTCTCCGTTAAGCACTCAGAAGAGGAAAGCACAGGAACCTCAGTGAAGGAGGGGGGGAGCGGTCCTTCAGGGCAATTCACCGGTTATCTACTCTGAGCTTTGGAGAAGAGCTGGGAAGGCGAGCGAAGGTTTGACTACTATGTTTGTGGAAATATGGTCTTTCTTGCTCCCTCGACCCCTGGATCCCCCCAAATCAATCATCAGTAAAGTAGTAGATGGATGGAAGGCAGCAAAGAGTTGCTCCCAGGCAGAAATCTGGAGAATTTGCCAGCTTTTTCCTATTTAGAAATTTGCTTATAAGTTGGTATTTAGGAAGCATGGGGAGGGGGATGGTGAGGGTGGGGGTTGGGGAGTAGAGACTTGCTTCCCCAGGATGCTGACTTGCCTCTAACTGGAACCCCACTCAGAAAAGAGAGGGCAGACTTGGGTCCCCGGTTTCTCTCCCAAGCCTTTGAGAAAGAGAATGACTGAAGGTTAGTGCTCTCAGTCAACCAGAACAGCCCGAAGGAATATTTCCATCCGCGTCTGCTTTGCACAGAATCAGAGTTACTCAACGACTCTAACCCCTTCATTTCGTAGGTTAAAGAGCTGAGGTCCAGAAACAGATAGACTAGCCCCAAGTGACAGAGCTAACCTGCGACCCAGCCCTAGAACAGCATCCCTGCCGGCTGGCCGTAACCCACCAGTTCTCTCCCGCGCAAGGGAACATCCGAGGGGCAGTGATAGTAACACGAGGAGGAACAGTACCTCATTTTAATGTAATATTTACATTCTCAGACTTCTTACTTTCTTAAAGATATGTTTTTATTGATTTCTAGAGAGAGAGGAAGGGAGAGAGATAGAAACATCGATGTGAGAGAGAAACATTGATCGGCTGCCTCCTGCACGCCCCCTACTGGGGATCGAGCCTGTAACACGGGCGTGTGCCCTGACCGGGAATCAAACTGGGACCTCTCAGTCCATGGGACGATGCTCAATCCACTGAGCCACACTGGCCGGGCTCATACTTCTCTACTTTAACATGAACCGATTTCCTATGTTATACTGCATTCTTTTCATAGCATGCGTCCCTGTTATCTGAACAAATTCATATGTGGGAGCCCGAACCACCAGTACCACAGAATGTGACTGTAACGGAAAGAGGGCCCTTGCAGGGATGACTCATTGAGGCTGTCACTCTGGGCGCTCACCTAGTCTTAGGGGTACCCTTGGAAGAGGAGGAAATTTGCACACACAGAGAGACACCAGGCTGCACACACAGGTAAGGTGGCGCCGTCTGCATGCCAACGAGACAGGCCTCAGGAGAAACCAAGCCTCCCCACACCTGGCTCTTGCATTTCTACCCTCTAGCCCAGTGGTTCTCAACCTTCCTAGTGCCGCGACCCTTCAATACAGCTCCTCACGTTGGATGTGGGTGCATCTGCATGTGGGCATACCCTCCTGGAGACGGACAGAGGAGCGGTGTCTCAGTTCCTAAGACCATCGGAAATACGTGTTTTCCCATGGTCTTAGGCGACCCCTAGGAAAGGGTCGTTCGACCCCCAAAGGGGTCGCGACCCACAGGTTGAGAACTGCTGCCCTAGAATGATGAGGGGAAAAGTTACGTTTCTGTTGTTCGTGTTCTTTTGTTATGCCACCCCTACCAAACTAACACAATGCCTTCAACAGATATTCATTGAGCGCTGACCAGCTGCCAAATCTGTCCGAGGCGTTGGAGCTGCGGTGACGCGGAGCCCTCTCTGTCACGGCCTTCACGGGAGGTACAGTCTTTGCAGCGGGAAAGACAGCCAAGACATTATTTTACTAATCATGACTTCATTCGCGTAGCAATAAGTCACCTACACACAAATCACCCTCGCTCGAGAAGTCCCTCTCCTGGGAGGTGAGCGGGCCTCAGAGGTAGGAAAAAGCAGGCCCAGCACAAGGTAAACTCGAGCCCAACACATCCCTGCATGTTCTCACTGCCAGCCATGCTGCTTTCTTACTGCACAGGGTGGGCGAGAGCAGGTTTTCAGTTGTGAGGACGCGAAACACAGCGTTTATTCTTGCGTTGTCACTGATTAACAGCGTATTCTTTTCCATACGAACAACTGTAAACCGACTTTTGCCCACCCTGCATAAGTGATCAGACTCCCACACAGCCCCAAACTTCCACCGTGCTATGGCGCTGGCCAGTCTGAACTGGTCACACACGGCAACCTGTCTTCTAAGTTCCGAACTCACTGCCACTCGAGCACTCGCTGGGGTACCGGAACCCCTGGGAGCAAATTCTGAAAGGCAAGGACATCATCATACACGGAACAGAATGAAAACGAGGAGGCACCTTGGAGCCGGGAGTCTAGAAGGAAGGGTTGATGAACCACAGCACCCATGGCCTCTGGGGCCAAGCTCGCCTCCCCTTTGCCCTCAGAAGGATAGGAGTCGGCCCAGTGTCCCCCGGGACCGTGTGGAAAAGAATCTCCGACCACAGGCAGCCCTGACCATCCTCACGAGGGCTCATAAACAGAGGTTTCATTTGGTCTTATTTTTTGCTTGTGTCCTCAAGGAATAGAAAGAAACCTCACAGAGTGGGACGATTTCTTTGGGTCTCTGTGAAAAGGCACCGTGGTCCCCTTGCAGGCACAGGGCTACACAGAGAGCCCAAATGCTCCCTGAACCCCTGCGCGTAACCATCACACGCCTCCCTGATCATCTGGCTGCCTCCTGCTTGCATGTCTGGACTCCCAAGCACGATTGCAGACCCCCGGAGGGCTGCATGCCCCACAGGACGGGACCCCCGGCGGGAGCGCATTAGGTACCGGGTGAATGGAAATGGAGGAGGACATCGACTTGCATTGGCAGTTTTCCAGCTGGGTTCTCTCTTCCTGGGAGATACCAGCACAGACCTTCCGAAACAGCAGCCAAACGGTTAAGCCTCTGCCAGAAGACAGACCTGAGACTCCCAGGCTGGGGCCGCGGCTTGGAGCAGGCCCCGCTCAGCAGCCTCTGGCGCTCTGACAGGCATGCTCTGATCAGAGGAGAGATGCTTCCCCCTCCCAGGGAAACCGGTGGGTGAGCATCCTGCCTGCGTCGGAACCACAGAAACTTTGCAGGGGCTCAGCCGGGCACGCAGAGAACAATCACTTCCGACTTGTCCATGGAAAAGGCTTTGATGCACTGGCTCTTAAAAGTGGCTAAGCACCCAGAGGTTAACTAATGAACTTAAAAAAAAATAGGACGTGATGAGGAGTGACAGCCAGTGCCTTTCTGGAGGACAGGAAGATCTGACTCTGAATCCCAGGTGTGCCGTGGCTGCTTCTATGGCCTTGGGCGAATCTCATAAACTCATTTCGCGAGCACTCAGCCTGGAGACTGGCGATTCCCCACAGCCAGGTCCAACCGAGGTTTGCCGGCCTGGATCACTGGGGCAGGGAAGCGGGGCTGTTCCAGCCGCTCCAGGGCCTCCACTTCCGGGGCAACCTTTCAGCCTCAAGGCCTTCAGATTTCAGCCACACCCCTCAAGTTCCCTGGGGCAGCCTCACTGGAAGTGAGGATCTCAGGGATCCCTTCCTCTCTCCTGATTCCCCCTTCTGCACCTCTGGGGCTCTGTCCTGGGTCCTGCTTCTGCAGAGATCCTAGGCTGCCATCCCAGCACACTTCTTAGAGCTGAACTTTTGAGGTTTCATAATGGCTTTACCTTTTTCTGAGCTGATAGCATCTTTGACTGAAACGTTCCGTACGCGAATTCAAAGAAACGAGTGAGAGGATTTGTCAGAGATGTTTTCTAGTCGGTTCCATTTTTGGCCTCTATAAAATCAAGGACTATAGGCAGATGGCTCGTGTGCTCAAACGCCTTTGGCTAGTCCTAGAAATGGGCATCTGTGAATCCCTTCGGTGACATCCATCACGTTTGTGAAAGCACTATTTTCTCGCTCCTTCCCCACGAGAGTCTGAGCACCACGAGGGCCGTCTAGATCTTACCCCGCGTGGCCCCTCGACAACCAGGTGCCCGGAGAAGAGCAGATGCATCTGTAGGAGCTGCTCCTGGAACTTTCTTCACCAGCAGCTCGCGCATCAAGCCCAAGCCTCCTTTGAAAGAATCTGAGGGTTTCTAGTTATGCCAAGTTTTGTTTATCAAACTGTACTTATTTAGTATCCACTTTCTAACCCAGAGAAACCTGATGTTTTAGTTAGCCCGTACCCAGAAGGGTCTCACTTCCATGGGGCTTTTCGAAATCCTGAAATGACCCTGGGTATCCCTCTGTAGTTTTGTTCGTGTGCAGATGAGAGACTCTGACATGCGATCGGTGGGTAAGATTAGTTATTACAAATACTGTAGCCGTTTGGACCACCCTTTTCAGACACATCAGGCTGTGGCTGCCTGACATACCCCGGCGTGACCGCAATGGGACGACAAAGCAGCGGTTTTCTGGTTGTTTTCTTTCTCTATAGACAGGTGTGTCTCAACAGGACTCCAGAGAGCCAGGTGCACGATGATGGACCTGCTTCATGTGTCTACCCCACTCTAAGCCTGCACATGCCTGGGTGCTGGGAGACGCTGCTTGGCATCTTCGATTTTCGTCGAGAGAGCCAATGCCACTTTGAAACAAAGTCAGTCAGTTTCCCACCAGGTTTGAAGGCTCAAAATGGGGTGTGTATGGCGTGGAGAAAGGGAGATGGAAGGAGGGAGGGAGAAAGAGAAGGAACAGAACTGATTTTTTACAATCACCTATGCTCTGTGGATCCTCTGTGCCCTACGAAAGGAGAGCAGTAGGTCAGGCTCGGTGTTTAATGGTCCCCATATCCTTAAGGGTGCAGGAGAGATTATGCTAATCATCCCACTTGCATAATTCAGACCACGGTCCTGAAAGCTGCAGTCACCAGGAATAATGCACTGAACACCCGTGGCAGTCCTGTGACTGGGATCTGTTTGCGCAAGGAAGGTGACGTGACAAAACAGAGCATTTTTTCCCTCGCCAGCCTAGTTTTTTTTTTTTTCAGTCAACAATTTCCTTTTTATTGAATGTCTTGGGGTGACACTGGTCAGTGGACGTATACAGGTTTCCGGAAACCCGTCCTCCGCACACGGTTCTGGGTCTCACTACCCGAGCCAAGTCACGGACAGCCTAGTCTTTATTAACTCTAATTGTTGACGTTGTTTTAAAATATGCAATCCTTTTGCTTGCTCTTTAGATTTGAACCACTGGAGGAGCGCCTTCATCACGGGAAGTGGGTGTTTCTCACGCCGTTTTACGAAAGGGCTTCGGGATCGGACGTCGGTCTCCCGTGTGAATCGTCACGAGTTAGCTCCACCAGACCTCAGACGGTATGATGGATTAGGTGACAGGGAATGAGAACTGGGGACAGCACCCCAAAGGCCATGAAGGTGCCGCTCATGTCCTGTCCAGCAAGACGTGCCTCCGTCTGTTTTCTGTTGGGCATTGCAATTGGTTCCCACGAATGTTTCCGAAGTTAGGGAAAATCCCCAAAGCCCGTCAGCGCGCTGCGGAAGGGCGCTCTCACCTGGAGAGTGCACCACGTGTAGAGCGGTGTCAGTGTCCCCGGAAGCCAGGCGAGCTGGGCTCCAGTCCTCACGCCACCCCTTGCTGCGTCTGAGATGTGACCTTGGGCAAGCCTCCACCGCCCTGAACCCCAGCTTCCTCACATGTGGAATGAGAAGGTGAGCCCTGCCCTGCAGGACCTGCAGCGGTCATGCGTGTGGAGTGGCCGGTACACGCACAGTCAACACGGGGTAGCGAGTCTGCGACGACACACCGGGACTCTGGTTGCTCAGCTGCGCCGCGAAGTCTGAAACACGAACTTGGTGACAATGTGGATAGTTTTCTGGTCTTAAGCAGACAGCCACAGGCCCTTCGGTTTCGAAGAAAGACATGTGCTTGCGCTGCAGCGACACGGGTGAACACACACAGACCGGACCACCAGCCCGGTAAAATCCGCTCTTCAGCCGTCGGACGGGCCTTCTGGCTCAAGCCGTTCCTCTATTTGTGTGATTTCAGAAAGCACTCCTGACTCCTTGGAATCACGGTTTCTCAGGTAGAACAGCAGCTTTGGAACCGAGGGAGGCCCGGCTATGACGCGACTATTATGGGCGCCGGGATCCCCTTGCTGGTACCTCTTCCTCATCCCACATTTGGGAGTGCCTTGGTAGCTTGCAAGTGACCGCAGAGAGCAGGTTCACACAGTGCAAATCAAACTGCCAGATGCCACACACAGTCCCCACTCACGCCCGCAGATCACCCGGCAGAGGCTCCCTCAGGACCGACCTCGTGCAGTTCCTTGAGCTTACACTCCATTTGTATGGCTTGCAGTTTTCCAGTAGTACCAGATGACCAGAAAAATGGGCTGAGTCGCTTCACCACTAAGTGTCTTTTGATTGCAACCAATGGAAAACTCAGCTCAGTGATCTTGAATGATAAAGGGAAATATTGGTGGGTAATACTGGAAAGCCTAGACACCGGGCGGGCTTCAGGGACGGTTTAATTGAAAGGGCTAGGACTCTGCTACGTGTCTTTGAGATTCTCCTAGCCCTGTCCTTTTGCGGGCCCATCGAATCTGCAGGCTGGCTTCTCTTGGCAGCCAACACTGGCCACTCCGGTTCTCACGCCCTCAGACCCCCTCAGCTCACACTCTGGGCTGCTTCCTCTCAGAGTTCTCATTCAGAGTCCTGAGGGGCTTCCTGGTTGGTCCAGCTCAGGTCACATGACCATGTGGCTAGAAGGGTAGGACCAATAGATAGGCTTAGACTGAATCTTGGTTTCCTCTACTGTGTCCCCAAGAAAAACGGGGCACTCTCGGCCAGGTGGTGATGAGCTAGGACTGTGGCTGAGACGGGGGGGCAACCACCATCGAAATAGGGATATGCTTTTCCATAGGACACCAGCAAGCTCATCTGAGGCAATAAATTGAGGAGGGGCTGGGGTTAGAGGACATGGAGAAACTTACTGTGACTTTTCTGCTCCAGAAAAACGTATTTCCTGATGGGAAAATGAGAACCCAGTGTCAAAACACTCAAACGAATGGAGGGTTTTCGCCTCGGACCCAGCACCAGCCACGTCACTCCGTGATGAAGAGTGAACGCGGGACACCGGGAACGTGTGTACCTGTGACCGTGTGCACCCAGCACGAACGAGGACGCATCCTCAGCTTCTGGCTGCCACACGTCTGTGTCCGCTGGTCTTGCTGGGCGGATCTACAGCCTGTCTGCAGATCGGGAAGCCTGGCTCGGAGCCTCCGCACTCAACAAGGGAGTAACAGTTTCTTGGAAACTCGAACCATGTCATCCGTCTCCAGCAGAAAATCATCCGCGCACAATTACGTGAAGGGCCACCCCATGTCACTAGTGAGAAATGTCCTCACCCCCCACCCACCCTTCCGGCCAGGACACGATGAGAGGGGCAGCGTGGGACCCCAACAAACTCTGAAAGTTCCCCTGGAATTCAAAAGAGCCAACTTTCGGCCATTTGGCAGTGAGAAAAAAAATACTTTATCATCTTTTACATTTTCTTGAAGACAATAACGTATTCAGTTCTTTTTCTCCCCCCGCTAATCGATCTTACATCTCATCGCACTGACTAGACAGGGCCCTAAGTGTACATTCCACACGTCCCAAACCCTCGGATGCGCTTAACTTTCACGTAATGGATGTTACATTCACAAGGGACACATCGCTCCCTGGACAGCTTAAACAATCTAAAAGAAATCTAATTAAAATAAGCCCAGACGCAGTGATGGCCGAGCGGCTTTTATACACCCTGCCTCTGGTAGCCCTCCTCGGTGCTGGTCATGACCACTCGAAGGAAAACAATACAAAAATCCCTCACCTATCTGGAATTCAACTCTCTCGCAATTTGGGGCATTCAGAGCTCCGATTCAAAGCAGGAAGCAAGTTTTCAGAACCACCTTCCGGCCGTCAAAATAAATGTCACAAAATCCGAGCCCTCGCTGGGGCTTTTTAGTCCTCATTCACACACTGTTTAACCTGGATTTGCACGGTTTGGTCATCCCCCAAACCTGAACACATCAGAAACAGGTAATTAGAAAAGAGAAGAGGAAGACTGTAAGGAGATACGCTCCGATAGAAGGAAAAAGTGACAGTCATTTATTCGTTTAACAAATATTTAACGAGCACCCACCATTTGCCAGGCATTGTGACAAGGTAACCGCGTGAAAGCAGCACATGACAAAACAACATCATAAAAAAAGAAAAAGACATGGCAACTCATCAAGCGCAGTAGTCTGGGACCATTTACAAGAAAAGCAAAAACGCTCTAAATATCTCAGAAAAGCTCTGAGAAATGGATGCTTTAGCAACCACCCGGAGTCCGTGAAGAGAAATTCAATTATCCTGAACACGTTCTAGGAAGGCAAAAGCAAAATAGTAGACTTTCAAAGGATAAAACAGGTTAAATAAAATAGAAATGTTTTCGTCATGAAGAAAACTGAGCAACCAACAGTATGACTTCCTTCCTGAAGGACTGGAGGGCTGAGATTTACCCTATTTTGACCTGGTTCAACCATGAGGAAGTTCAGAGTCAGATAAAGATCAAAGGATAACCTGCTTTCGATATTAAAAAGCTGGATAAATGATCACGCACGTGATAAAAGATGCTCTCCGAGCACAGTCCAGAAAGATCTCACTGGGCAGGTGCTTGCAAATGTCAGCTCCACGGATGCACGGAGCTCTAACAGAGGCAAACGCCTTCCATCCTGCACAAGCTCTATTGCCACAGCTACAAATTACACTCTTCTCCCTTGGAACTGGTGGGGGAAACTGTCTAGAGGGTAGAGAACTCATTTTGTCCACTGGAATGGGCTTTTTATCTGGTGTGTTGATATCAAAAGTGAAAGATGATTTGCGTCTTCTAGTGATGAAACAATCAGCTGCCCATCGCCCTTGCTCACCGGAGCTAAGGATGTGGAAAAGGGTCCTGGTACCCCCAGAGAAATCAGGGTGCAAGGAAAGGGCTCCCAGACCGTATTTCAACAGCGTCTGAGTGTCTTATCGGTAACCTGACCATCTGACTGTGGGAAGTATCCTGTTGGAACTGTTAGGGATCGAAGTACATTGGAATGCTTGTTATTGTACGGTCCATGTTGCAGAAATGTAGTGGAGAGGAAGATAAAGGTGATAGCCAGTTTGGGGGGAAATTCGAGTTCAATCTGTTGAGACAGAGTTCGTTTTGCTAATTTTTCAGTTCCAGCAATAAAAAAATAAAAAGTCAACTTTGGTTCACAAGTGATTGAATTCACAAAATCGATACTCTCAGTATTAGTCATAGAAGCCTATGGAACTAACCCAAAACATCTTGCATGCGAACAAAGACCATTTAAATGGATCAAACTCTCCGATGGTTTGCTTCCAGGATGCTATAGTGGGAGGGGCTGCGGAGAGCTGCATTCTATCCCGTAACAAAGGAACATTTCATTGTCTCCTCGTCACAAAAAGCCCCAGGAGTTATCCATGGTCCACCACCTACGATTGCTTTCAAATGGTGGACAACACTGAGAACAGGTGTTTACAGAGAAATTCTGCGACGGAGGCGGCTCTGGGCTGCTTTTCAGGGCCAGTGACTCACAAACAACGTGGGACGAGAATGAGCTTAGAGATCCGGAGTCAGAACTATCCCAACATCCTCATTGACCTCAATTCTGCAAATTGCATAAGTGACCAAAAATTCCCTTCCCTCCAACTATTTGGAAACCACTAGATATTTCATAAATAGGTCTGTGCCCTATGCTCCGATGAGGACACTGGCTCGCCGAGCAGCAGGGCCACCAACAATTCCGGTCGAAGGCTGGGGAGAAGATGATGGATTTTAAGGTGGTTGCGTGGTGAGTGTCATTTCCAGTGGTAGACAAGGGAAGACAGGATGGTCCGTAATAAGAAAACTCAGTATCTTTCCAGTGGAACGCAATGCTTCCTGCTTCAAGAGCACAGAGATGTCTTTCTAATCTCAAAATCACTTTCCAAACAACAACAAAAAAAGAGAAAGGAATAGAATATCTCCAAATATTCCAACAAGCACCCACAGCATGGTGACAGATGTGACCTGTGGCCATTTATTGCCAGCCCATAAAGGACCTGCACAGTGAAGAAATATCTCGACTCTGATTTCCTATAAACTGCTAAATTTAAATTTTACTACTAAACAAAACCCGGTTTTGACAAACTGCAAAGAAAAGCCAATGGATTAAAAAAAAAAACGGCGCAGAAGCCTAACACTCCCAACCCTTGCCTAGGGCCTGAGACAACCATGCTTATCTTACCAGGACCATTTTCCAAACTACACGAGAAAATTGATTGTTTAAACATTATTATTTAACAATCTCCTATTAATTGACATTTTCCAGTTGCTGGGTTCACCCAATTACATTAGCCTTTCAACAGCCAGCACACTTCCATAATTTTTAATAAAAATGGCCATTTTGCAAGGTTTAACTTGCTAAATAAGGGTATTAATTTCAATAAAGCAATTAGTACATTTACATAATTTGATATTGTTATTTTAATAGAACACAAGAGCTTTAAAAAGCAGTTTCTAATAAAGGAAGCAGAATAGTGGCCCATTCACATGCAAAAACTAAACTTTAGCTCCAGGATAAAAAGTTAATAATAATAATAATAATAGTAGCTCCTTATATTTGAGAAATAAGTGAAATGCGAGAGTTAAGGGCATAGAGGTCTGCATTCAATAGCTTCAGCGTTAATATCTGGACCAGGAACATCTGGAGAGGACAGAGGAGAGGGCGGTCCCTCACAGGAATCCCAAGAGGCTCCTTAGAAGTAGACAGTGGTGCCAGGATTTTCTAGGAAGCTTTTGTGTTGAGCAGTTTGGTGAACGCAGGGTATCCAGAAGGGCGTTCAGCCAGAACACAGGAGAAAGCTAACAAAAGTAAATAAAATAAAGTGGGGCTGTCACTGAAAAGATGCTGTCACATTTCGATATTTGTTGACATGCCTTGTTGATAAGCATGCCCACCTCTGAACATGACAGGTGTCTCTTCCCGACACCTGCCTGGCATCCTGTATGGCCAGCCTGGCCCAGACTGCACGGATTTCGTCTGGCTCTCCTCCTCAGTGCCAGGGGCTGGGCATCCCCAGGAGCCCCATGTCCCGCCTCCTTGTCCCAAGGGCTGAGCTGGGGCTCCTGTTTGTTGGAGGTGGGGGCAGAGGGTGGTGCAGGTCAGCAGGGTTCCAGCATCTAGTTTGCGTAGATGAAACCCACTGTCCCTCAGCCACTCCGTTTAAAATTAGGAAGTCTCATCTCACACTGGTGTGGAGGCGGGCCTGGGAATCCGGGATGAAGCAAAGGGAAGAAGCTTGACTTCATCTTCCTCGGCCTCTATGAGATCAACCTTACCATAAACAGAGGTGGGAGATGGAGTGGGGTGGAAGAAAAGAATTTCAGTAACAGGAATAGCATGTGCGAAGGGCCGCCAGCACAGCATTGACGACTAGTCAACTCGGCCTCCTTTCATGTGATCTAGGTTCAAAACTTATCTGCTCTGCTACCTGGAGCCAGAGTTTTGGCATAACCTCTCAGTCAAGCCCAAACAAGCTAAGTGACATGCCCAGGGTCGCACTGCAAGTTCCCAGTGAGAAATGAGTATTCAGCACCATTCTTTTTTTTAAAATCCTTACCGGAGGATATTCTTCCCTTTATCCTCAGATACAGTGGGACGAAGGGAGGAGGGGAGAGAGAGAGAGAAACATCAGTGTGAGAGGGATACATGGACTGGTTGCCTCCTGCACAATCTTGACCAGGGCTGGGGGACGGAACTGCAACCCAGGTACGTGCCCTTGACCGGAATCGAACCTGTGACTCTTCGGTCTGCGGGTCGACACTCTAACCACTGAGCAAAACCGGCCAGGGGTCAGCACCATTCTTAGCACAAAATGTGTTCATGAGATGTTAGCTGAATCTGAATGTAAACCTAGTCCGGCAATGTTGAAAGTCTTACGATTTGCGGGGAGCATCAACAAGGACGCATCTGTCCGACAAAGGCTGCTACCTCTGCACTCCTCCGTCCCAAGCCGCACATCTCACACCCATGGCGTGGGATGCCTTAGCTGAGACGCAGCAGACACCCGCGGGAGCCCCAACAAGACAGGTGCAGAGTAATACCAAGAAGTGAATGGATTCATTACTGATTCTGCAAGCTTGACTTTGGGTAAAGTTGGAGGCTTCCATTTGGTAACTATTTAAAATTCAAACATACAGGTTTTGTATTTGCACTGCTGGGAATTTTCCAGTGAAACCTATTTATTAACCGATCATGAAGACGTAGTCTTCCAATTAATTACTAACAATAGAAATTCAAAGCAATCAGTGTGACAGGATCCAAATGACAGCGAGGGGAGTTCAGGATGGTCCGAGGCGGTGCGGTCATTAGCAGGCCCACAGAACGGAAAGCAGTTCCGGCGTAGAATTCCAGAGCTAGGAATGGGTCTGTCACAAAAGGAAATGGAAAGGAGAGAACGGGAAAAGAAAGAAAAAAAGTTCCCCTGCTCTAATTTATGATTCCTGAGATGATCGAACCAGCTTTCTTTTTATCGTAGATCATGAAATTAAACTTCAGGGAGTAAGGCATTGACTACGTTGTCAGAGGCACTTGATTTGAAGGCAGCTTTAAAATTCAAGAAACGCTTTCTGAGTACTTGCTCTATGCCATGCGGGGTGCCTGGCACTGCAGACCTAAACGGGACCCTCATCATCACCACGCCTGCCCGATGTCAGCCAGTGAGCCAGGCTGGGTGGCTAGGCAGGTGGGCGGCCACGACGATGGGGTGTAAGAGCCGGGCACAGACAGAGGTGGCTGGGCAGCTGGGAGGGCACCCGACGAGACACGGCGATGGAGTGCACACAGAATGCCGCCCTTGGGAGATGACAGAAACCGGAACTTAAAGAGGTTAAAAGGAGTCTGATAAGAGCAGAGAGGATAAGCTGGGTAGGGGAAGGGCATTTCCGACGAAAGCAATAACGAGAGAGAAAGGAAACAACACTTCTCTGAGTAGAGGAAAGGATTTCAGGGTGATGGTAAGAAGTGGCAAGAGATGTACTGAGAAGGGTCATAAGGGGCCCCAGGTGAAGAAGCCCCAAGGCCACTCAGGGCACTGGGAAGCCCAGCAAAGTCTTGAAATCGGAGCAGTGAGTCAGATTTGCATCTAGAAGATCTCATTGAGAAGCTGCTGCAGAAATACAGGGGGGAGGGGGAGATTCTGATAGACAGTGGCATTGGTGGATTTGTGGGATAAAGAAAGTATACGTACATTAGAGATATTTAGCTTGTAAAATGCACAGAACTTGGAGCCCAGTTAATGAGCATTTGGCATGAGGCATAACACAGCCACCAGCACGTAGTAAGGATTCGTTGGGAGAACTAACAAATATGCCAGATGGATGCAAAGAGACCTATTATTTAACGATTTCCAAAGAAGACCTTCAGATCCTCTTTCTATGCACATAGGCTTTCAGGAAATAGATATATTTTAGGACTTTTCTCAATACATTTTTTTTTTTGTTTTGTTTTTGGAGACCACACCAACATCTCTCTCTTAAAATAGCACGATTCATTTTATACCATATCATTGGAGCTATGTGTACATTAATTCAAGGGAAAACACTTAACCACATTTCGAATAAAAGAATTATCGAATTTTAGTAAGAATCAATTTTCCGTGCCTTTAATTAAAACGATGATCGATGATAAATGTTAGTTAGCACGAACACAACAAACTACTTAAACATACCTTTGTTCATGCCCTTTATCTTATTGGAGAATAAATACAGTCCTTCTACTTGGAACGTTTAAATTTGAAAAAGAAAATACAAATTTATTAGATAATTACTAGGTACCAGGGATGATGGCATGAGGATTCTTTCAGGAGCTTTTTCCCATGAGACCTTACATGACCTTGGCTTACAGGCTCTGAGCTCATTCAGCATCACGCTCACTACTACCTCAGCCACAACAGTCTTCTTTCTGTTCCCCGAACCATCAATCCTGGCCAGCGCAGGGGCTTTGGACTTGCTGTTACTCCTGCCTGGAACACGCCTCCCCAGCATCTTTGTGTGTTTGATTCTTCTCGGCATTTAGATCCTAGCACACAGAAAAGCCTTTCCTGATAACTCCTCTCTAGTCCATCACCCTGAGTTTACTTCAATGGAAACATGTATCACTCATGGAAATGATCTTATTAAATGTATCTCCTTCCTACTTTACTTTATGTTACCCCTTAACAGACAGAAAGCTACATGCGGACAAGTATCTTATCTCATATATTGCTCTTCCCTTAGAACCTAGATATGTCTGGACCACAGTAGGTGTTCAATAAGATACTAAATGAATAAACAAGATGCTCACAAAGTTTGTTTTTTTAACCCTGCCTTATTCAGGAGGAGATTCAGAGAGGTTAAGTAACTTGTCCAAAGTCACACAACAAGTAAATGGGAAAACTAATATTTTGCTCACAGAATGTCTGTTCCAAAGCCATTGACAAGGCTGCTGGTGAATGGAAGGCCAGTCACACTGAAGCCTAATAAGTGTGCTAGATAAAATATCTGATATTTGTACTGATATTTACTGATACAGGATTTAGTGAGATGTATAAGGCCAGGATGTCCAGAGGTGAAGGACTCAATCTCTGGTCTTGCCGCAATTGTCCCGGGTAAATTACAAAGTACTCAGGAAACTCATTTCTGTTGAGGCAGGTCCTGCCAGCTGCGCGGGGTCAGAAGGGCAGTAGGATTTATCTACCTGTACCTCAGTGAGTGTGGGCACTGGGATGGACAGCCTGCACGGACACCACCTTCCACATTCTACTCAAGTTCCTGCCCTGTGGGCTATACATCTGATTTTGGTAGAAGAAGACTTGTTTTCCTCCAGACTTAGTCAAACGTACTGAGCCCCAATTATGTGGTAGTTGTTCTAAGTGCCGGGGATACTGCAATGATGCTCTAGTCCCGGTCCCTGCTTCTAGGAGCTGCCTTTTTAGTAAGGGAGCCAGAAAACACACAAAACATATGTAGGATACATGCTATGAAGGAAATAAAGGGTGATGAGTGGCAGAATACAGGGAGTACTAGAAATAGGGTGCCACGAACAAGTAGTGTTTGCTCTGTGCATTTGTTCTTTCAAGAGGTATTTATTGAGCACCTGCTAAATGCTGGTCCCAGAACCTGAGAGTACAGTCGTAATGAAGGCAGTGAGGGAGAGATCCTTGCAGACATCTAGGGGAAGACCGTTGAGGCAGGAGACAGTCAAGACAGAGGTCTAGAGGTGTGAAGGTGTCCAGCATATTTGAGGGACATGGAGAAATAGGAATGTGGTCGAGGGACAGTGGGCAAAAGAAGACGTCAGAGAAGTAACTGAGGCCAGATTGTGCAGGGCCTTGGAGATCAGGGTAAGAGTGCCGGCTGGTCTCCCCACTGGGATGGGCGGCCACTGGGAAGGCTGTGAGCAGAGGCCTGGTGGCTCAGACTGTAAACAAGCGCCCTCTAGTGGCTGTGCTGAGAACACACTGATGAACAGAAAACCCTAGGCAGGGAGCAGTAGCCTTGCCAAGATCTAGAGACAGGAGAGTCGGGCACTTTTCAGCAACAGAAAGCAGCCCAAACGTGACCATAAAATAGTGGTCAAAGGAGAATGGCACGAGAGGAGGACGCAGGGGCCAAATCAGGCAGGCATGGCGTGTGGACGTCCTTCGGAAGACACAGAAGGCCACAGACACAAGAATCTCATGAGACAAGCCACCCGCTCAGGCAAATGCTCAGCTTCAGATGCTTGTCTTAGCTTAGCTGGCGCTAGCCCAGCAGTGGGACAGAAACGTGTCATCTCTAAGCAATGACAACACAACGTCTTAATTTTTGAAAAGCGTGCCAATAGAGTTATAATCACTGAATGCACAACGGCCAGTCCTTTGGGGGTAAAGAAACCGAAGACACTCTCTCTACCAGGAAACTGCCTCATTTCTCTACAACTAGTCAGCTTGGAAACACACACTTTCTGAAATTTAGGAGAAAGAGACACAAAGTCATAGTAGAAACATTTTTTTTTTTAATTTAGAGAAAAAGTTGAAGATATTTCAACACTTCCAGAGATACCCCTTCGCCTCCCTTTGAAATTTACAAGAGCCCATGAGGGAGCAAGGGTCCCTGTTCCGTAGATTTCATGCAAAAATGAGCAGCACATTATTCTGGCCACGGCGTCCTTCACGTTGGAAAGCCTGGTTTGATAAGTTCAAAGAGCCGTTTATCTCCGATGGGTACACTGATGGAGTTCAAATGGCTCCTTTTACCAAATGCACACAGCTAATCACGCAGCCAGCCACAGCCACATGCTCGCCGACACCAGTCACTGTCTGCCTGAGGGACGCAGCCCAGCCCCCCGAGTGAGACACCCAGTCTGTGGGGGACACATGGGTGTTTACAGCTGGGGGTGGACGGGGGACATGCCACCAACCTCCACGCTTCGTGCCAGACCTGGGACGCAGCCCACTCAGCATCTTTGGGAGTTTTATTTCGACAGGGTCAAGGGGGAACCACGGAGCTGAGGATTTCACGTCTGGGTTAATTTAACTTTGAAGCTGAAGGAGCAGCAGCTTGTGTTTTAAAAGCACTTTGAAATATGCTTTTCTGATTTTTGAGAATCATTGGGTATTTCTCTCCAGCCACACTGGAAATGAGGAATAAGGCGTGGTAGGCAGATGAACAAACTCCCAGAGAGTTTGTCTTAATCCCTAGCACTTGTGAACAGGTGACTTTACACAGCAAAAGGCATTTTGCAGTCTACGATCGAGGACCTTCAGGTGGGGAGACAATCCTGGGTTACCCAGGGGGGCTCCATCGAACCCATGAGTCCCTATAACGGAGAAGCTTTCCTGGCAGCCGGAGGGAAATACGACAAGCAGGGTCTGACGCTGCACTGCTGGCTGCGGGGACGGAGGAAGGGGCCGTGAGCCAAGGCAGCCCCTGGCAGCTGGAAAGACACGACGGATTCTCCCCGAGGGCCTTGAGGGAATGCCACCCTGCCAACACTGCGTTCTCGCCCCGTGAAACTCGGGTCGGACCTCTGACCGACCGAACTGTAAGAGAATAAATGTGCGTTGCTCTGAGTCGCCGGTTGTGGTCATCCGTTAAGGGAGCCACAGCAAACCGCTGCATACGGCTTTTAGTTGCATTCACACCGAATTAAACCACTCACATGCTCCCATTCTTCTTCTCGAGCGACGCATTCCATTTTTAAATCCCACTCCATAATGATAGCTGGTGATAGGCACTGACTTCTCTGAAAACGGAAATGTGGATTTGGTAGAACAGCCAGCTAATGAATGACTGAGGGACAAAAGGTCCCGCGACTTTTAATCCCTTAATGCTATAGTAGGTAGGATCAAAAAAGAGATGAGAGAGAAGTTTTCTCCTAGAAAATTAAGTAATTGGGCTACTAGAATGCAGGGCTTTATTATGCGAAATACACACGCCTATTTCCTAATAAATTGCCATTTGTCACAGATTGCTGAATATCCCAGCCCAGCCCACACCCAGCTTCCTCTTCCACAGGGAACACGTTCCAGACCCCGTTCCACGTGGTGCATATCACGGGGAGTAACTAAGGGAGCCTACGGCTTCAGTGTAATATGCAAACAATAACACATCGGCCCCTTCCTTCCTCCGGGCTTCCAGGTGCTCTCAAAAGCTCTGATGTCAGCCCAACGCCCCTCTTTAAATGATGGCCTCTCATCCCAACAGGGAGTACACATTATTCTCTCTCTGTTGAACTCATCCTGTAAGAAGCACTGAAATGGATAAATGCAGGATTTCAGAGGGAACAACGCAAGGGGAGGGAATCCTTGCACACACAAAGCAATCAGATGTGAGCATCTGTGATCACTACTCACTTATAAACTGGGGGGGGGGGGCGTCTGAGTCACTTAAGGGTCCACAATAAATTCAGTTCAACAAACGTCTTGAGTGTGTACTGGGAAAGGCTGTATTAGCATCCGGGCATATTGACGGGGCACTAGGCTTTTGTCATTCCTACTGCTGGAGATGGTAGGAAGGGACCATGGGCTAGACATTCTTCTGTTTCACCAATTCCCCACCCTTGTGACAAAATGCTGTCAGGATGCAATCTTTTGAGCCTCCACATTTTTTTTAAAAAGAATAGTTTATTGGTTTTTAGACAGAGAGGAAGGGAGAGAGAGAAACATCGATGTGAGAGCGAAACATTGACTGGCTGCCTCCTGCACGCCCCCTACTGGGGATCGAGCCCACAACCTAGGCAAGTGCCCTGACTGGGAATCGAACCAGAACCAATTAGTCCATGGGATGATGCTCAATCCACTGAGCCATACTGACCAGGGGTCCACATTTTTTTTTTTTTCAAATGTGCCTGGCTAGGTTTTGTTTGATTCTGTGTTTTTAAAAAGAAAGCCAAATAATTTAAGGTCGTCTATGTCCATTTTTTCCCAAGTAGACAGCATGGCATATCCCACCAAAAAGTAATGAAGATGAAATACTAGATCACTGTTTCCCAAACTAGGTTTCGTGGGACATTTGTAACTTACCAAGTTATGTCTTGGAGAACTGGCTTTCCCAGGGCTTTCCTTTTTATATTAGATTCTCGAAAACATTCTGCAGTCAAGAAACCTATTTACATTAATGAGTCACGGAACTCCCCAGAATTATTGGGACACAGAACATCTCTTCCCCACGTACATGTCCCTCCTTCTCCTCCCCAATGCGTTGCCATCCTGTGGCTACTGGAATGCAGTTTGAGGAATTCTGTTCTGGCCTGGCGGGTGTGGCTCAGTGGATTGAGCATTATCCGTTGGACTGAGAGCTCCTGGTTCAATTCCCGGTCAGAACACACGCCTGAGTTGCTGGCTCGATCCCCAGTAGGGGGCGTGCAGGAGGCAGCCGATCGATGTTTCTCTCTCACACTGATGTTTCTACCTCTCTCTCTAAAAAAATAAAATAAAATCAATATAAACATATTAAAAAAAAAAAGAATACTGTTCTTGAGCAGGGTTTTGCAACCTGGGCACTCTTGATATCCTGGGCCAGTGCACCATGGGATGTTCAGCAGCACCCCTGGATTCTGTCCACTAGATGCCAATAGGCCCCTCCAGTCACATGAAACAAAAATGTCTGCAGACATTGCAAAGTTCTTCAGGGGGAAACTCACCCCTGGTGGAGAATCACTGCTCTAGGGGGTCTGCTGGTCACTAGAAAGACCATCTTTTGTGTACTTTATTGCAAATATTCTCATATTTAGGTTTTGCTTCCTTTTTGCCCAGACAGCACCCACAGGTCAGGCTACTCGTTGCCTGTCATTCTGCAGTCATTCTCAGTGCATCAGACATTCATTTCACTTCTCACCTGCTCAGAAACACATTCTTCCTCGTGGAAACCCAATTCCAGCTGCTCACGACACCCCTCCGCTCCCACAGATCCTCTCAGCTCAGACCCTAGGACTTTCTCTTACATCTTACTGTGTCCTGAAGTCTCAGTACTTGTCACCCAAGGGCTGTCTTCTCCAGCTAGTCCTCTGCGATAAGTCATCGAGACCAAGGGTATTGTCCCCAACAGAGAACTCAGTCCAGTGGGAACTCACAGCACAGAGGTCAAGCCATTCCAAAAAGTGTATCCGTTCTGAAACGTCCCTTGAGAGGTGATGCGTGTTTTATTAGGAACGACATCTCCTATCCAACACGCCCTTTCTTCCATCTCTTCTGTTTTAACTACATTCCCAACCTGTCCTTGCTCTTGGGAACAGCATTCTTTGCATCCTTGTTTTATTTTATTTTTTAATTTTTTCTTTACTTATTTTTAGAGAGAGAGGAAGGGAGAAGGAGAGAGAGATAGAAACATCGATGAGAAAGAACATCAATTGGCCACCTCCTGCATGCCCACCACTGGGGATCTGGCCCACAACCTGGGCATGTGCCCTGACTGGGAATCAAACCGGCGACCTCTTGGTGCATGGGTTGATGCTCAACCACTGAGCCACGCTGGCTGGGCCATCCTTGTTTTATTTATATACCCTTGAACAGCTAAAAAAGCACTTATAATAACACGTGGGCGGAGTTCAACATCTGGTTTTGCTGTATACTTGACAGACATAAAAACTAGAAACCAGCAGCAGTGGTTCTCTGGGACACGCGTGTCTCCAGGACTGCTCAAGGCTTCACACAGCCTGTCTCCCATTCCCACACCAGAAAGCTGGTATTAGCATCACCTGTCACAGCCGCTGATGGGGCTACGGAAGCTCCGGGAGGTTAAGCCACAAAACTGGTAAAATCTGAAGGAAAGAAGAAACAAATCCAACGATCGGTTCAAATTAGACTTTCTCAACTACAGCTCCCTTCGGTGTGCTTGGAAATTATTTTTTCTCTCATTTGGATGAATCCTGATCTGTGATATGACCTCAAAACCCATTTTTTTTTCCCCACCATAAAATGAATCCAGTAATTCAGATATCAAACCTCACTCCACCTGTCTTTGAATTACATACTTGACTTTGGCCCCTTTTAGTCTCACAGGGTTGTATAGGCTTTGTGCTTTTCAGTGTGACCAGTGGCTCATCCAGAATGTGTTCACCCAGGGGGTTTCTCAAAGCACTTTAACATAATTGTGTCTGGAAAGGCAAAGGGGGCAAGGGGTGATTACCCTGTTTTACAGGGACAGACACTGAGCCACAGAGCAGCTGTGATTTGTCCTGGTCACCAGCTCCTCTGTGAGTGGCCCGGGAACAGGACCCAATTTCTCAGACAATAAGCCCAGCACTGTCCTGTCCACACCACAGAGCTTCCAGTGAGGCCCTGGGAGCAGGGCTGGTGCCACAGCGCAGAGAGAGAGGGATGGAGGCAGTTATGAGGACATATAAAAATAGACCCATTAGCCCTGGCGTGTGTGGCTCAGTTGGCTGGGTGTCGGCTTGTGTACCGAAAGGTCGCTGGTTCGATTCCTGTTCAGGGCACATGCCCAGGGTGCAGGCTCAGTGCCAAGTAGGGGGCGTGCAGGAGCAGCCAATGGATGTTTCTCTGTCATTGATGTTTCTCTGTTTCTCCCTCATTGATGTTTCTCTCTCTCTCTCTCCCTCTTCCCCTCTCTCTAAAA
The DNA here is from genome assembly GCA_030848825.1 of Tadarida brasiliensis. Lineage (NCBI taxonomy): Eukaryota > Metazoa > Chordata > Mammalia > Chiroptera > Molossidae > Tadarida > Tadarida brasiliensis. Next base: position 114,512,364 of record CM061259.1, on the reverse strand, counting down.
TCAATGAAACATATTAAAAAAGAAAAATAAATCATGCACTTAAAAAAAATTAGATCTACTAAAACCAGCCCGATGATGGCTTCCCTGAGCTCGACTCTGCAGAGAGCTGATGTTCCCTGGGTTACCTTGAAGGAAGCTGTGTCCCTCTGACTCAGCAGGTGACTCTTACAGTAGGTCTGAAATCTACTTCGTATATGGATGATAGCTATTCAGGATGGCAGAACAACAAAACCTTTAGAAATCACCTGTTTAAAATGAGACTTCTTGGGAAACTAGCAGGGCTAAAATCTCCGAAGAGGAGAGGTCAGGGTGTTAACAGAGAACAAGTCACAGTCACTCTAACTGCAAGGACACGAGTCTTTGAAAGCAAAGCTCTGCTTTGCCCAGAAGTCTCCTTTGGGGCAGTACCTGTGAGCAAACAGATCTAGTTTCTGCCCCACAGAGATTACAGTCCTGTTTAATCCCCATTTCACAGATTTAGAAACTGAGGCTCAGAGAGGTGAACCCAAGGTGACGAGTCTGTCCGTGATACAGTTTTGATGATAACTGAGAGCTGATTTCAAAGACCTTGCCCTTTGCTCTAAGTCCTCTCAACTAGAAAATAAAACGTACTGCTTCCTGGAGAAGCCAGAAAAAAATATATTTATTTTGTAAGCATTAATAAAATCTCAAAAGAGATGGATGATATAAAAACTATAGTACTACAGCTAAAATTAATAAGCATTTGAAGCAGCAATAATTTAGAGTATGAAGTGTGTGCCAATGAAATCATTCAAATACAACTCTTGGGTTCCTTTAGGCTATCTGAGAATATATTCAACCCACTTCTAAGGCTTCTAGCTTTGAGAGTTTAAAACTGAGCCAAGAGGGATCGTTTATAGCTAAGGATGAAGCAAGGACTCAAAATACTGAGTTGAAGGTCAAGTTAAAGCTGGTCAGTGTGGTCTCGGTAGTGCTAGAAAGTATACAAAGGCTGAATAAAGATAGCTTCATGTAAATTTTCTATTCTTAAAAATAAAGGCAAGAGCCCCATCGGTGTGGCTCAGGGTTGAGGGTCGACCCACGCACCAAGAGGTCATCGGTGCGATTCCCGGTCAGGGCACATGCCCAGGTTGTGGGCCAAATCCCCGGGGGGGGGGGGGGTGGCATGCAGGAGGCGGCCAATTGATGTTCTCTCTCATCAATGTTTCTCTCTCTCTCCCTCTCCCTTCCTCTCTCTCTAACCTCAATGAAGAAAAAACATTTTATTAAAAATATAAAAAATAAAGGTAAGAAAAAAAAGACTTAAAACTCCTTTTTCCCCTCCAGATTTCCCTATTATAATGGTTTAACTTAGAAAGTCTAGTTTACCCAGCTCCAAACCCTACTGTGTAGTAGCCATTTGCAAGCGTAAGACTTCCATAAAGCAAGCCCTATAAATTATTTTGGAAGTTTAACTGGAAGCTATTCAACTCATTTCATTTATTAAAAACATAAATAAAATACAATGTATTTTTTTTTTTTTTTTTTTTTTTAAGCAGCAGCAGCAACTTCCAAGCTTCTAGCCCTTGGCTTATTCTGCATTCCACTGGTCTCCCGACCCAAAGGCCACAATCTGGAAGTTATGTAAATATTAACACTGGAAGCCAATGAGTGAAACTGCTCTTAATTCCAGCTGACACACACCCAGGGCCGACGAACACGCGAATCTTGGTAATAAAGTCTCAGATGAAAGGCACGGGAGTGACGCGCGCTTCACAGACACGAAGGCTCGGCGGCGCCGGGAGGTGTTCGCGGAGATGAAAGCTGGAGTCGACAGACTAGCAGATTGCCGGAGAAGGCGTGAATGCTAAAGGGACACCTTGGGATTCTTCAAATTACAGTCTCCCAGTCATCGGCAACCCTCCGGTGACCTGCTTTCAAGCCCGCGTGACAGGAGTCACTGTTTCTCCTACCCCGGACCTCTCCGCGCCCGTGTTCTGGGCTGGAAGGGATGAGCAGGGGACCGTGCTCTGGGCTGGAAGGGATGAGCAGGGGACCGTGCTCTGGGCTGGAAGGGATGAGCAGGGGACCGTGCTCTGGGCTGGAAGGGATGAGCAGGGGACCGTGCTCTGGGCTGGAAGGGATGAGCAGGGGACCGTGCTCTGGGCTGGAAGGGATGAGCAGGGGACCGTGCTCCTCAGTGGCCGTGAAGAGCGGTGGCTTCCAGCACACACTGGCAGCTGCCCGTGGGTGTGTTCAGGGCTGGAAAGGTGATACCCTAAGCAAATAAAGTGTGTGTAATTGCTAGACCTCTGTCCTTGCTCTGGAAAGTCCCATCTGAAACACCTGCTTTAGAGGGAATTAGACAATTAAAAAAAAACCCAAGAATGGAAGTATTCTAAAATAACCAAATCCCCAAACTGAAGCGGGCTTCTCAGGTGTCACAAACGCGCAAACGTGGCAGAGTGTGTGTGTGTTCGGCGGCGGTTGGCCCGTGTGAAGTGAGGACCCAGCCCGGGGACCTGTGAACTCGCCGCCGGTTTTCCTTTGCTGCCTTGCATTTCTTCTCTCTTCTCTGTCGTGTGGACTCCAAAGAAGATCTGACCCCATCATCTGCTCTGGAGAGATGGATTTTATATGGAAAGGTCTATGAAATGGATTGAGAAATTAAATTGGGTTAATCTTCCCGTGTCTAGCAAATCTTTTCTCAATAAAATGTCAGCAGTCTGGGTACAAATCTATTAAAAATATCTTTGTTCAAAACCATAAAGTCTAAACATCCTTGGGGTCGGGACGCTGCAATTCTTCTTTGACTCGACCGCTGTAAATCCCAGAGTGGTCCTGGATGAAATGGGTTGTTATGGCCTCTCCAGTCCTCCAGGCCAACCACCCCAGGGGAGAAACCTCCAAAGAAACAAGGTGACCCTATATACTTTTTCATGTTTGTTTTTCCCCCGTGCTTGGACCTGTCGTCCCAGCTAAATTAATTTGACTAACCCTCTCCTTTCTCCTAAGATATAGTTTAAATGCATCTCCTTGCGCCCATCCCGCCAAGCCAGCATCCTTCCTGGGAGCCTTTCTCTCGCCTCCCCATCACCTGCCCCTGCAATATTAACTTCCCTGCCTCTTCCTCCAAGGCCATGAGATCTTTAAGGTCAAGGGCTATGTCCTGTTCTCCTCAGCATCCTTAGAGCCGATCACTAAAAGCAGTAGGAAGTAGGTACCAAAGTTCTATTAACAGTAAAGAGTGAGCATGCTGTTTACACATCGTGAAGCAGGGTGCAAAGTTTTAAGCAGTGACATCAGTAGATACATCAGTACTTCATGTCTCTTGGAGCTAGTATTGGGAAGCCTCACTTATGCTGTTTCCAGGCCCCACCCAGCTTGGAGGCAAAAGGGACAGGGTAGGGCTGTGGGCTGGCCCCAGGGACATGCATTTTGGGATACTGTCTGCATTGAGGGTGGTAGGCAAAGACTGGGAAAATACCCCAAGAATCTCATGGGATTTGAGCTGGTAGAAGTTTCTTCCTTTGGCTAGTAAATCCTCCTAATGTTTATTTGCTTTGTCTGAATTTGTTACAAAAGCCAGTTCCTCTCACTTGTCGACTGCTCAGAGGCCTCCACGACAGCTGTATGCTATGACAGGTGACAGAATCCTGTGCTCAGAGGCCCAGGGAGCCCAAGTCTACCCAAAACAGGAAACGTAGGCATCAATGGACTTGGGTCATTGAACACAGTCAGGGACACGACCCACCCCTCATTCCTGTTTCCAATCTTCTCCACAGAGACCCAGCAGAGATCAGACCCAGCAACGCCCTTCCCAAACGCATGAAACAAAACGGAAGAACAGAGCGGACAGGAGCCCTGCAGAGAGCGATGAAGCCACTCCTCAGCCCATGCCCCTCCTGGCCCAGCAGAGCAAACCGCCGCCAGATCTCTTTCCCCCGTCTCATGCAAAGAACCCTGAGCACGGGGAAGTGCGGGTCCAAGAAGTAACAGGAGGGGCTAGAACACACGCCAAATCCCTCACGTGACCGCGCCCTGGTTGCAGGCAGGAAGGCGCGTGACGCTCCGCGCCATGTCCCTCACTTACTGCAACACCAGCAGCCCGAGTGAGCAGGCCAGGCCAAGGTGACCCACACTGCTTGAGGTTAAGCCTCAGTGATTTGATGTTTCTCCTCCTCAGGCAGGTTATGAAAACTCCCCTACCTGCTGCATAGGGCTGTTCAACGATCTTGTAAAAAAAATAAATCCAGGGCTTGTCAGTAGAAATATCATATTCTTAACGATGATGAACTGCACAATAACCTCGAAAGAGTCTCAATATTGGGAATATTGACGGGAAGATGGGAAATGAAAGAAATGGAGCAAAGAAAAAAGTTGAGGTAGAAAAGATAGGAGGAGGAAAGCATTAGATCTATGTGCATGTGTGTGCACATATGTACCGCTAGGTGTCTGTGTGCATGCACATGCATATTCATGTGTGCACACACGTGTGTGGATATAGGAGTGTGCATGCACATGCATGTCCATGTGTGCACAGACACAGGTGTTCATATGGTATGCATGCAGGTGTGTGCATGCACATGTGTATTCATGTGTGCACAAACACATGTGTGTCCATATGGGTGTGCATGCAGGTGTGTGCATGCATGTGCCTATGCATGCATATTTGCCTTGGGGTATGTTGCAGGTATGTGTGCCTCTGTTTGTGCATGTGGTCCTGTGTTTGTGTGCAATTTTGGCATACGAGATCAGTTCTCTATGCCCAGACTAGTAAAACAATTCACCAGGGAGACAGCACCAACCAAACTAAACAGGAAACAAACTACAGCTCTCAGCAGAGAACCCCAACGGGAGCGCGCTGCGGGATGGGAGCAAAAAGTAGTTTCCTGACTTCTAGGCTGTTGATTTGGCACTTCTCACCAGTGTTGTATTTTAGAAGAGGAAAAACAGTCTTCACGGGAGGATAGAAAACATGGCAGAGGCTCAGAGAATTTGGTCCATTCTAATTAACAGATCAGGAGCGGACATATTCCCCGAAAAACACACACACTCTTCCATTCTTTTCAAGTGCTGTTAAAACACATCCACACATGCATACATACGTAAGTACGGGCTTCCAAACACCGCCACAAACGGTGGGCCTGAGAGGCCGGGAAGGCTTTTGTCCCCACGTCTCAGGCTTGATTCTGCAATCGGCGGTCCCAGCGAGAAGACCCGAAATCAGAGCCAGAGCGATATTATCATCTGGTAAGGGAAGTGGGCACACCCGGACGCACATGGGCGTTCGCCGACAGAGGTCTCCTGGCATTTTACAGCAAGTAAATTGTTTTCTCCACTCAACTCCTACTGGGGGAGAACACTGAAAAATTGTGTTAGAATTTGCTCATGTGTAGATTCATGTTTTATTCTGTATTCAAAGAAGCCTCTTCATTATGGGCTTTTCTTCTCCTTGTGGGGTTTCCGTCTTCACTGAAGCTGTGTTTGTATTTCTGAGTAACACCAATTCCTAGCCTGCGAGAGAAACAGGGATCACCGGTCTCAGACACTTCTTCCCTATAAAACAAAAAACGAGGCAAAACTTCTAACAGAGGGCATGGTGGACTGAGTAGGAATTTTACAAACTGACCAGTCGGACCCAGATACAAGTCCTAGATAGAGAGAAGCATCATTCTAGGGAGAAGACGTACTGTGCTGTCTTATTTATCAGATCCAATTTGTTTTCTTTACACTTTCCTAGTCATGTTTCTGAATGTGGGATACAACTTGCATTTATGCATTCAGCTGCTCCCAAAACCTTTTTATTGAGAAAAATCCCTTACAATTGATGGCATCTTAAAATTTCTTAGCGTCATATATAGTAAAAGACCTAGTTTTTGAGATATTAATGACTTTTGCCTTTCTTTACTTGTTAAATGTATCTTTTTGTCCAGTAACTCACTGACTGAGGCTTAGAAATGGACGTGAAGTATCATTTGGGAGTAAACAAAACTTAGCAGATTGGAGCTTAACCTACTCCATCCTGACTGGAGGTGAGGAGGAGGAAAGCCCTTGAGCCCTTCTCCTAGTTCCCTGTGGGATGATGAAAACCCTGCTAACAAAGATAATACTACTTTTTATAGAGACGATAAGTATTTAAAAGTAACTAACTGAATTTGTCCTGGTGGACCAATTTTAAACAACGTATCAAAAATAGCCCACCGGTGTGGCTCAGTGGTTGAGCGTCAACCCATGCACCAAAAGGTCGCCAGTTCGATTCCCGGTCAGGGCACGTGCCCAGGTTGTGGGCCCGATCCCCAGCGGGGGGCATGCAGGAGGTGGCCAGTCGATGTTCTCTCTCATCGATGTTTCTATCTCTCTCTCCCTTCCTCTAAAATCAATAAAGAAAAAAAAAATTAAAAAATAATAATTTTCACGGGATGGATAGAAGATGGTTCCGTTGGTGGCAAGGAAAGAAACCACATCTGGGTGTGAAGTCAGACTGGGGAGAGGGTGAGGACAGACAGGCATTGGAAGTGGGGGCAGCTGAGTTAAAAGACCTCAACTTACATGGCCTTGAGATCCAAAGTCAGTGGCAGGGTCACCCTGCAAAGAGCAGGTGGCTGGCCAGGAACTGAGTTCAGTGCAGAATGGGGCGGGGAGATGGGTGGGAGGAGAGGGAAAGGTCAGGGTGAATGGAAGCCAAGCCCAGCTGACTTCTGCAGGTATCACCCCGTGGCTTCCCGGAGCTGGCACAGAGTAGGGACCAGCGGTTGGATCCAAGGAATGAAACTGGCGAGGTGAGCATGGTGACAGGTCAGGGGACAAAGGCACTGAGGAACTGGAAAGCCGAGAGCTGGAAATATTGGCCAAGGGACCCAGGAGGCCTGGAGAGACTGACCAGCTGTGCAGTGTGGAAGAGCCTAGCGTCTCCACAGAGATCCGTCGCTAAAGGACTGGTTTCCAGGTGCTGTATTTAACCTGGAATGAAGGTCAAAGACCCTCTCCATGTATGGATAGAGCTGGGTCCTTCTGCAGCCGCGATCCCGGACATCAGGCTGTTCTCCCGCTGTCTTCTCCCTCATCCCCTGAACCAGTCAAGCACCTAGTCTGGATAATTCTACCTCCTAAATAGTTCTTTTTTTTTTTTTTACATTTTTTAAATTTGATTTTTAGAGAGAGAGAGAAGAGAGAAGAGAGAGAAACATAGATGTGAGAACAAAACATTGACCAATTGCCTCCTGCATGCCCCCTACCGGGGATCCAGCCGGCAAACCAGGTACGGGCACTGACTGGGTACCGAACCAGTAACCATTTGGTGCGTGGGATGATGCCCAACTCAGCCACGCCAGCCAGGGCTAAATGTTTCTAACCCCCCTCTCCTCTTCATTGCATTACCACGGGGATGGTGGTTAATTACTAAAGTTGTTAGAGTGACTTAGATGTATTGGCTAAGAGAACACTGACCAGGTCACTTCTCTCTCTGAGCCTCAACTGCCTCATCTGTATTACCAGTAACCTGTGTCCTAGGCCTTCACCGGGGTTTGAGTAAGATGGTTCAGCACCATACCTAGCACCATACACGGCCTATAAGAAATGTTAATAGCTATTTGTTCAATTCACACATAATTGGTAGCTGTACTGTTATTATTTCTGTTTTAAGTTTCTTTTTTAAAAAGTATTTTTTCTTTATTGATTTTAGAGAAGAAGGGAGATAGGGAGAGAGAGACAGAGAGAGAGAGAGAAACATCTATGAGAGAGAACAGAGAGTGGCCACCTCCTGCATGCCCCCCACTGGGGATTTGGCCCACAATCTGGGCATATGCCCTGACCTGGAATCGAACCGGCGACCTCTTGGTGCATGGGTTGATGCTCAACCACTGAGCCACACTGGCTGGGCTCTGCTTTAGGTTCCGATCCCCATCACCTTTCTCCTAGACCCCTGCAATAGCTCCTCAACTAGTCTCCCTCTCCAGTCCGTTTTCTGCGTGTCTGCCAGGTGATCTGTCTAAGACACAGTTTGATGGTATCACTCCTCTGCTTAAAATCTTTCAATGTTTCCTAGTGTCCGTAGGTTAATGTCTGGATTTATTAACCTGGCCAGTAGTGCTTTTTAAAAGCTTCCCTTTGATCCCTTCTTCTGCTTCCCACCCCTTACCCTGTATGCTTCAGTGAGTCTGGGCCAACCTGCCCAGAACACACGACACAGTTGCTCATTGTCAGGCCTTCATCCGTGTCATCCCTACAGCCCGGAAGGGGCTCCTCACTGCCCTTCATCGGGCTCTGCATTTCAGAGTCATCTTAGGCACCTGCTCCTCTGGGAGGACTTCCTGTCATTCTCCTTTCCTGGGCTAGTAAGTGTTCCATGGCCATCATGCGCCGTAATTTCATTGTTCTCTGTTCGTCTGTCTGTGTTTCCCATGCAACTGAAAGATACCTGAGAACAAGGACGGCCCCAGAGCCTGGCACAGTGCATGGTATACAGTAGGTATTTACACTAAGTGTGTTGTGTCTGAGCATATGCACACACCTGACAAGTGTGCATACGTACAAGGGTCCTTGGAATTCCAGGTTCAAAGGGAGCTCACTGATAACCAGTTTCTCTAACTTCTTTCTCTTCCTTCTCTCACCTACCTCCGCATCCCTCTACCATTGGCTCTCATCATTTGCTTCAGTGTAGATGACCTTTTGGGGATTGTGCCGAATTCAGAATGAGTCCCCCAACTTACCCACAAGTGTGGGACCAGAGAGCCTCACTTTTACTCCAATCCTCGCTCTCCTTGCTGGACTTTATTGGACCCAATGTGGACACACAACCAAGACGGACCGAGAGCAGTCTCTCTCTCACTCACTCAGATATTTAAAACTCTGAAAGTCAGGGCCAAGTTCTCGAACAGAGGGGATGTGACAGTTAGGGGTGCCAGCAGTCACGTTCTGCCTTGCGAACCGTGGAGAAGGAACATGTGTCTGCAGAGAGCGGAGAATGGGGGAGATACGCAGAGAGCAAGTCCCGAGCAGAGAGCGAGAACGTCCTAGAGGTAAGTCACACATAACTTCAAGAGAGGCGGAGACTATCGTGCAGCTCTCTGCCCAAGAGTAGGAGGGGTGATGGGCTGATGAACAACTATCCAGTATCTGTCTCCTATATCACACAACTTCACCCTTATAATAAACTCTCAAAATCAAAAGTGCATACACTCTTATTTTGATAATACAGTATGCACATATATAATAAGTATATTCATATAATACAGTGTATCTCTCCATCTCCTTCCTCCTCCCTTCTGTATCATGTTCTTCCTCGTGGCAGAAAGTACTCCTTAATTGTGGTAACCCTTTTTTAAAAAAAACTGAACCCAGATATCACATAATATCTTCTCAAATCAATACCTCAGGTAGCCACCCCCAATCAACAGGAATCAGAATTGGAGATAAAAATCGATTTGTCTTTCCAGCTCTAGACTGGATTTCAACATCAATGAATTAAAATATATCAAGAGAGGAAGAAAGTCCTGATCGTGTTCAGTGAGCAGAGAAACCGTTGGACCAGAAAACGCTGAGCATCACCCATTCCTTTTCACTTTGGTACACTGGAGCTAATATTTTGACTTTACTAATCAGAGCTACTTAAAGACCTTGATGAAAGCTTGGAGTCCCCAGAAGAGAAATCTATGTTTTTCTGACATTTATACACATGTTCTGTATGGTTTAAACGTTCACACCAAAGCCTAATGAAATACAGCATTGCGTTCTAGGATGTCTACAAGTTTATCATGTTCAACGCATGCTTTTCATGCTGACATATGTTTAATAACACCTCTGTGTGACGAGTCCAAGTCATCGCTAAGCGCTGAGCAGAGGGCGTGCTCAGGGAACTACCCTGCTCAGGATGAATTCATTCTAGTTGAGCGTTAGGAACACCCACACTGCCCCTCCCCACCACAGTCCAGAAATCCAGAGCTTTGCTGCTCATTCCCTTCTAGCTACAAATTCAGAAGCAAATTCTGGAACTAGACGAGCAGTAGGGAGGAGGTCAATGACAGAACCCAAGGCAATCACAAACACAGAACACACTCCAAAGTTTCACCCAGAACAGCCAACAGGGGTGGGGGGAAGAAACGTAATAGGAACACCTACATTTTCACCAATTATTCTATATTTTTGACAATTACAGCTATAAGAAGTCAAGACCTTATGCATTATTGTGTTTCACTGAACTGTTTGTGGTCTATTAGCTTTATCGTGGCATTAGGTGATCACCTAGCGTGAGCTCAGCCGAGTTCCCCTCAGCTGCAACAGGGCATGACCACCAAGCGGGCCACAAGAGCGAGCACAGGGACAAAGTTTTCCCTTTCAATATTTACTATTAAGAAATCAGTTCACCCAGCAGCCTGCAGAGCAACACGGCCAAGTCTCGCTGTGACTACTGCGATCCAGCCCTCACCCATGACTGTCCATCTGCAAGGGACACACTGCCGTGTTCGGAGACACAGAGAGGAGGTGAAGGGAATGGATGGACGAGCAGCCTCAGAGCCTGGCTGACTAAACCACCACATTTCAGCAGGAGAGACGCCTCCGAGTCTGTTCTCCGCTCCGCCCCCTGCAGGGCAGCGAGCCCCCCATCTCCCCCACCCCCGTCTTCCAGTCCTCCTCACCCTGGGATGATGCCAGCACCCCATATGAGGGGCCCTCCCATGAGGCCATGATGGGTCCTCCTCCTCCTGGCATGATGCCAGTGGGACCTGAGCCCGGAATGAGACCGCCTATGGGAAGGCACATGCCAATGACGCCAGGGTCCCCAGTGATGAGACCTCCTGCCGTCCCACAATGGTGCCCACTCAGCTGGGAATGACTCGACCAGACAGATAAGGAGAGAGGGGAGCCTCTTTGTACCAGTTTTATATTACTTGTCTACTTCGCCAGGAGACCGTGGTGCTGTGACTCGGGGTGTTTCTAACAGCAGGACAAGGAAGACTCGCTCCCTCTTCCTACCTGCGAGAGAACAGTGTGGGAGGGCAGTAGTGGGACCAAGAAGAAAAAAAAAAAAAGCAATTTTCAGTTGTATTGTGAAATACGAAAATAAAATAGCCAGCTCTTTTAGTTAAAAAAAAAAAAGAAATTAAGTTCAAATCTATCACTTTCCACATCGAATGCACAAATGCATGGGGACAGTCAGCACAGCAAGGCGCGGCCTTCTTCAGGTGTTTCTGCAAGTTCAGAGCAACACTTGGTTCCTGGACAATGACTTTTACAACTTCCAACGATTCAGACTCCGCTGTCGACAATTCATGCCACAGAATTGACCAGAAGCAAAGGATCGATACCCCCTAGTCCCATCCACCTTCCTCACACTCTACCAGACCCAACACATGTCTTCTTACACCCGAGGTACCACGTCTTGGCACCCTCAGAAGACATTAGATATTTTTCAACATCAAGAAACACAGCCTGGAGATGCACAGAAAATGTAAACTACCGATTTCCCCCACCCGAACAACACGGCACCTAGAAGCAAAAACCAGTTGACGCACACCAAGTGACTGCAATTCAGAGTCCCTCGACGCACGTTTTATGCCAAGCCTCCTTTTTCCTTGAGTTTCCCGACATTCCTGCCCTCTGTCTCCTTGTCATTGCTGTTTCTCTCAATCATTTATCACAGCATATTGGAATCGAATCTTCTGTTTGAATATATTTTACCTTCCTGATGGCAGTGAGGGGTGAGGGTGGAACATTCTCTTATCGGAAGCATTTCTTCCCCTCCCATCCTCCCGTCCCCTCCATGCATGACTCCCCCTAAAGTACTAACTTCTGTACGATGGGCTTTGACGTAAATGAATGAGTAGGGGCGGCTCCTACCGAGCAAGGTGCACTTAGGTTACAGCACTCGGAAAAAGAAAACCGTTCAAGTTAAATTAAAAGTGGGGGCTGAGATTGTACCCAGAGAAATGATCTGTAGGGACAAATACTGTTTGTTAAGAAAGGGGCTCAGTGTGCAGAAGAGACTGGGAGAACGACCCCCTGAAGGCACGTGGGGAGGGCACATGGTCCCTGCAGCTGGCTCCCAGTGCGCCACACCGTGGCCATGGGCAACCGAGGGAGGAAAAGCTTCAAACCAGGTAACGGAGGAACGCCCGCACCCCAGCCGTCTCCCACCGCAGTTCACAGAGGGGACCTAGTTCAGAAGTGCTGGAAATCATTTTTTACCCCTGAGGAATTCCTTCCCTTCCTCTGCCGAGCAGTTCACGCCTTCCTTCTCCCCCTCTGTCCTTGCACCTGTTGCTCTGGCTCAGAGGAGCTGGAGAGAGGGAGTAAACAATTACAAAGGCAACAAGACCCAAAATACCAACTTCTCATGGAGAGGAACCAACCCTCCCCTTTTCACTCAGATTCGCCTAGGAGACAACGATCGGCTGCATCACACCCAAAGCCCTGAGTGGTTGACACAGCTATCCTGAAATGAGTACATCAGCCACACTGGGAACTTCTTGAGGACAGCAACCGATGTGCCTGCTGGGCTCTACCATAGGTGTCTGGGGGGGAAAAGGAAAACTGCTTTTTTCCGGAAGATATAAAATAACCCTATGATGACTCCTCTTTGAACAAATAAGAATCACACCCAATTCAACTGTTGCTTAAATCAGGATTGAACACGCCCCTTTCGATGCTGTGTACCATGGACCGCGGGTATCACCCAGCACACTTCACACATGCCCTAGACTGGAAGTTTCTGGACTAATTGCAGCCGAGGCAATTCTGGGGCACAGGATGACGCTGTAGAGGGGAGGGGAGGGGCCCGTATGCATGGGGGTGTGCCCATGCGTGTGTGCGACAGGACAGGCAAGAGCAGGGCGAGCCCAAAGAATTCTGAAGAAAACAAACATGCAGTTCTTTGAAAAACATTTACAGTGGAAAGGATTCCCATAGTGGTAAATCCAGCCCTTTCTTCTTTAAAACAAATGAAAATCCAGTGAGGGACACGGCCCCATGGAGAGAAGCAAGACACAAACCAGAACACTCAGGAGGTGACATGGGAGGACCTGAGAGGCAGGACTCTCCCCAGGAAAGACACAGTAGTGAACCCACGTGGGGCTACCCTTCATCACCTTGCTTAGGGGGTCTGGGCACTCGGGCGTGGCAGGCGGATAGTATTTGTTTCACTGGGGTAACTGAACGAACCAATGAACGGGGGGGCGGAGTTGGCAGGGTCTGCTCACTAAGGAATTAAATCGGCATGTCATACCTGTTATCATAAGTGCATCAAACCTGTCTTTGGTATTTCGGTGTGTTTCCTCGTCTACATAAAAAGATGCCAATGATCCTGCCCCAGATCTCCTTGAAGGCAGGGAACAGGCTTTCTAGTTTTCTGTAACTGGCGTGGTGTCCACGTGCTGTGCACATTCCCTAAACGGAATAAGCCTGGAGGTGCGATTAAAGCAGGACAGACGTCTAACTGGCCAAAGTCAATACTCTCTAAAAGGAACTGATAATAACATTTAAAGAAACATATTAACTTTTAGTACAGTTCAAGTTTATGACAACAGACGTACTAATCATCACAGTCAGCAAAGGGCAAATGAGAAGTTCGCAACTCTTAATAAGATAAGAAAATACACGGTGAGGAAGGCAGATTCTTTCCCAGTGCAAAGCAGAGAAGAAGACAAGGCAGCAACAATCACACCTTAGAGCCCTAGGAACCAGGACTGAGGCTTTCGCCCAACTCTTTCTATATGCATGGATTCAGTGAACGCTGATAGCAGCCAGCGAGGTGGAGACGCTGTTCACTCCTTTTCCAGCGGAAGCCAGGGAACCAGAGCTTCAGCGACTCGCCCAAGAGCTCACAGGCAGCTAGCAAAGGGCCGAGCCACCGCGGGCGGCTTCCAAAGCCAGTGTCTCAAACACTCCACGTCAGGGGTCTATGTTTAATTTTTCCTACTTGTCACTGCAGCTTCAGACGCTACCCCGAGAATGAGTGATGGCTACCGTGTGCTAATTCTATGCAAAGTCATCTGAAACTGATAGAAAAAAAAATCATCCTGAAAGTGCTGATATTTCATGCTGTTACTTTTCAAACCGATTTGGAGTATTCATCACTCTATGTTTGGCTTTAGCCAAGTCAAAAAGGTGCCTCATTTTACCCTCAATTTGCAACTTATGAAACAAACCAAAAAACAAAAACCAACCCCCCCCCCCCACATTCTGCAAGAGTGCAGGGAAATACAAGGACCGGGAGAAAACATAGTAGCTGGGATGCAGCAATGACATTTTCCATAGAACTGCCTCATTTTTGGTGTACAGTTTTCTAGCAGCTGTTGTTTAGAAAGTGCTACTGGTCACACTGATAAAATGTGGCAGTTCCAGCATATTAACATAAATATTTTTACCTGAATACTTCCTGCTGCTCATTTGAAACTGAAATTAATGCACATATTGTTTTCCCTGGAGTTCGTCAAAAATGGACTCGTTTGTGTCTTTTCAAGGTAGAGAACAACTGTCTGGTGCCGAACCAAGCACTATTTCTAACCCTCGGTTTTGCTTTTCCAGTGCACGCTGTCCTAAGAAGCAGGATAATGGTCCTGAATGTGGAATCGATACATATTCAAATGGAATCTGTTTATTTTGCTTTTAAAACACAGTCTCTCAATATGGACTGCATTGTGATATCTGCAATCGACTGCTAATAGCATCCCATCCCTAATGTCTGCCTCTCTGCTTCCCATGAAGACTGATTTCCTATAATCCGGGCAAGCTGATTTAATCAGCTTGCTTCTGGGCCCTGAGAGAGGATGCTCCCGGGCTGTCGGTGCACCGAGAGCAGTGAGGAGCCAGGGCTCTGCAGTGCAATGCTCCGGGTTCAAATCCCAGCTCAGCCTCTTCCCAGCTACACGACGCCTGAACCAACCAACAAGCCTCTGCATACTCAGCACCACGTGGGGTAATATTAGCAACCCCACAGGCAGGGCCTGCTCCCCCAGCCACCATGTGCGTCACAGTTTACACGGAAGGAGCCCTTTGCGGCTGTGCAGTGCGCGACGTGAACACGCCCAGCCCCCGGCATGGATTCAGTCCCCAGGGGATGCTAGGTCCTTTTTTTTTTTTTTTCCTTTTTAATCCTAACGTGTATCATCTATAGCTTCTAGTATCACATCCCAATTTTGTTTTGTTTTGTTAATTCTCACCCAAGGATATTTTTTCCATTGATTTTTTTGAGAGTGAGCGGGGGAGAGAGAAAAGAGAGAGAGAGAAAAACATCAATGTGAGAGACACTTCCATTGGCTGCCTCCCACACGAGCCCCAACTGGGGCCAGGGATCAAACCTGCAACCCAGGTACGTGCCCTTGACCAGGAATCAAACCTGAGACCCTTCGGTGTACGGGCCAGCGCTCTAGCCACTGAGCCGTACTAGCCAGGGTTCACATCCCAATTTTTTTAAACGACTTAAAGCAGTAAAATAAACCAGTTTCCACCTGCTTTCCCTACCAAGGGAGCAAGGAGACTTCATTGCCTGAGTCAAGTACTCTTTCTATCTTTCCAGAGAAACTGTCTTTGCAGATTTCATTCTGTTCTTATGACAGATCACGTCTGTGAAGAGGTCTGAAGAACTCAAGACGTCCTCAAAAGTGCTACATAAAAATCTCCCCCGAAACTGCCATATAGAGTAACGCATTTACAGACGTGAGCCTCCATTTCTAGCTGTGAGTTCGTCGTCCAAGCCTCCGATCCCTCGCCAGTGCTGGAGAGGGTGCGTGCTGCCACACGGCACTGTCGGGGTGGGCGAGTCAGAGACATCGCAGGGTGCTGAGCACAGCCTGGCTCACAGCTCATGCCAGTCCAGCCTGCTGCCCTAGCGCCGGCTGCCAGTAAGCCCCTCTCAGCCCCAGGCAGAGGGATATTAGATTCAGACGCCTCTTGGGCTGCAAGTCACGCCACAGAAATGTGCCCCCCACACGCAGCAGGGTTCAGACTCTCAGGAAGAGCATCAGCGGGGCCCTGTTCTAGTGCTCTCTTTGCTGTTGTGGAGATTTGCTTAGCATCCTGATTCTGCAAGCTTGGCTGCATCATCCCTAAATCCAGGCAATCAGACTCGGGGTGTCTAAAGGGCTCCCTCAGGCCCAGGGTCCTCGAATTTAAACACTAGGTACAGGAGGCAGAATTCTGTCCGGATGATCCTCCGACTGGTGAGTGACCTCTTTGACTTTGGTTGTCATACAGGTGGCCACCCCTGCTTGCTATTCACGGCACACTTCGCGGATGGATCCAATGGTTCTTTTTACTGAGCTGGGATCGGACCTCAGAATCCTACTCAACACAGGGTTCAAGTATGTTGAGCCTCTCTCAATCCTTCTGAGTTTTGATTTGAAGGGCTTGGCATACTTGCCATCTCTGTTTGGAAACATCTTCTCAGGTCCTGAGTCCAGTCTTCTGAAATAGCCATATATATATTTCTTTTCACGACCCCTCACTAAAGGTGGACTTTTATAACCAGCTAACAACAGAACTAATTTTCAGTTTGGGGGCGTTTACATTTTAAAGGTACTTAATTCCTTTAAAATATACGTAGGGAAGCCCTTCTCTATTCCTCCTACTGGACATTTCCAAGCAACACAGGGTACAGGGTGCAGGCAACTGCAGGCTAATTTTTTTTTAAATTTTTTTCCTTTATTGATTTGAGAGAGAGAAGAAGGGAGAGGGAGAGATAGAAACATCGATGAGAGAGAATGTCGACTGACTGCCTCCTGCATGCCCCCCACAGGGGATCGGGCCCACAACCTGGGCATGTGCCCTGACCGGGAATCGAACCAGCGACCTCCTGGTGCATGGGTTGATGCCCAACCACTGAGCCACACCCGCTGGGCCACAGTCTAGTTTTTAAGTGCAATCATGGAGAAGATCAGGGGCCTGGGCAGGTCGGTAGGAGAGACATCAATCAATCTTGGAAATGAAGGGATTATTTCTAGGAAAAAGCGATGGGTGCGAATGCCCTAACACAGGGAACAGAGTGGCCAAAGCCGGGTGGAGAGACACAGATGAGCAGACCATGGTCTGGTTGAAAAATGTCCGGTCACTTGGACGGTAAACACGGTGGATGGCGAGTGGGCTCATGGGAGATAAAGGGACGACAAGGCGATCAGAAGCCACCGTCTTACAGACAGAAATGCAATCCTCTGCTCTGAGAGGTAACTCTAAAGGTAAACAAAACACAATGAACCCTAAAAACCACCCCCCCAAATTGGAGGGGGATAATGGTAAACGAAATATTTAGGAGAAGAGGGCCTGTGTGTGGCGCGGAATTACTGCCCAGAGAGGCTGCTCGTTCAGTTCATCAGATCTGGACACGAGATCGGCTCACATAATGAGGAACAGGGAGGGGGAGATGCCTCCCTCCATGGCATTTAGAGTTAGGCTTATTTTCTTGTGGACAGTAAGGGCAAATACCAGAGCGCGTGTTTGTATCCCGAGTATGAAGCAATGTAGTCGCTCAGAGGGGTAATTGCTTGGCCTGTTGTACTCAGAGCTCCTGGAGACTTATTTTTGGTGACAAGTGACCAAAACCAGAGCAGCTAGCGATGGTGCAGATACGACAGCCATAGGAGACACACCGGGTTAGGGGACGGAAATCGGACTGTCCATCAAAACATGTTCATCGACACCATGCCACGTGCCAGGCGCCCTGAGAGCTGCTGGGAGGGAGGCAGGAACAAATGGGCGTGCAGACGTGAAAGTCATAAACAGATACATGGTTACGAATCAACACAGAACGTGTCAGGAAAAGTGACATGTAGAATGAAAGCTTTGAACGAGAGGAGCCAGGTTTAACAGTGGGGTCACATGAGGGGGCAGTGTCCCTGGGAGGGCCATGTCTCTGAGGCAGGGGGACACGTGGAAGCATCCGCTGTTCGCTGTCACGGGGGGACAGGTGGTGCTCCTGGCACCTAAGTGGGTAGAGCCCAGAATGCTGCTTAATGTCCCGCGATGCAGAGGCCACCATCCCAAACCTGAGCATGACCTGGCCCCGGAGTCCACAGTGCCCAGGGTGAGACACTGAATCAGGCCCTACCCAGGACACAGAGGGCAAGGGTGAGAACCTGAAGGTCAGGGCTGAAAGGCAGGGACCACGTCTTGTGGGCAGGTCAGCTTGGCTGGCTGCCTCAGCGTTGGGTGCTTGTTTTCCCCAGCGCCCTGACGAGCCTCCCGAGGATTTTCAGCAGGCCAGCCCTGGGCTGATTTGCAGACGTACCTCATTTTATTGCCCTTGGCTTCACTGCGTTTCACAGATGTCGCATGTTTTACAAATTGGAGGCAAGACCCTCCACCAGCAAAAAGATTAAGACTCGAGATACTTGCTTTATTGCGGTGGTCTGGAACCCCAGCCGCAGTATCTGGGAGGGATGCTTGTATTTCATGAGTCATCTCAACTTTTAACTGTATTTTAGTTTGGTTTTCATATCTTGGCTGGTTCTGATGTAAATAGGTAGAAGGATGGAGGATTTGTGTGTTTAATCAGGGGGAGAGGATCTGTTTTTAAGAATATCATGAGCTGTGTGGAGTAGTAAGCTTTCCCTCCCCCAGAAACACAGGTGTTCCTCCCAAGAAGAACACAATCATAGATTATCAAACCTAGATAGCAATTTCCCAAATATGCATCCCATGATTATTACCAATCCAGGTATCACCTGGACCCTAAATATTTTGCTGTAAATCGACTCATTTTTAATCATTGTTCTACACAGAAAGTCCATGTAACGACAACACACAGAAGGTAGTTTTTAAAATAAAATGGGAAGGACTCAATGCAGTGTGGTTAAGTTCTAGCTAAACACTGCTATCTAATAAAGAGACGAGCCTGATGCCTCTCACTCCGTTAACGAGTGAGTCATGGGTTTTCGAGAAGCGCCGATGTTTATTATCACAGAGAGTCTTCCCTGGCAGCAGGAGGCAGGCTGGCCCGGGAATTATTTTTGTACACGTGGCGAGCTAAGAATAATTTTTACATTTTTAAATGGCTGAAAAAAAATTAGAAGAAAAACCACATTTCATGACACCTGAAAGTTATACGAAACTCAAAATCTCACGGTTCACACAGAGGTGTCTTTGGAGACACACCTGTCACTTCTCTATGATCTGCAGCTGGTGCCTTGCTAACATGGCCACGTTGAGTAGCACAGCAGAGCCCGGACGGCCTGCAAAGCCCAAGAGATTTACTCTCTGTTTCTCTTTCATAGAAAACGTCCGTCCACCTCTCCTGGGTGATCCAGAGCTGTTCGATGCTGCGTCAGGTGCGGTACTTACAATCACCTGTGCACACCAGTGACACACGGGACTCCCACCCTGGAAAATTCTGCTCTGGGAAGGAGCCCAGCTGAACGCTGGGGTGTGGGTTCCACAAAACGGCAACACGCCTTCAAAGGACTGGGTGTCCCTTTGCGACCTGACACCATCAAAGGCAAGAGCAGAAGAATGCTGTGCGGTAACATATAGAATACACCTGCATTTCTGGCTCTGCGATGCAGTCGGGCGGGAAAAGGAACCGAAGTTGGTTCGGTGGCTGTTTGTTCTTCCTTGTGTAGGGATGGGGCTATTTATCGACCAGGATGATTTTTTTTTTAATCCTCACCTGAGGATATGTGTTTATGGACTTCAGAGAGAGAGGAAGGGGAAGAGAGAGAGAAACATCAGTGTGAGAGAGAAACATCGATGGATGCCTCCCTGGATGCACCCGACCAGGGATCAAACCCGCAACAATGAAGCCCACGGCCTTTCGGTGCCGGGACGACGCTCCCACCAGCTGAGCCACGCTGGCCAGGGTGATGACTTTTCCCCTCCGTGTAAACATTACAATCCATTCTGATGAACAGTGTGATGACACGGTCCGGTTTCAGGAGCTTCTCTGTCTGGTTTCACTTAACTCCCCACAACCACTGAGAGCTGTTCCTGCGTGGGAGGGGGAAGCAGGCACCCCGTTCTCAAAAGTGTGGGAAGAACAGGCGCAAGGAGCCCGCTCGTGAGCGTGGACCACGGCTGGAACCGCCAAGCTCACTGGGCGCACAGCTCACTAAGAAGGACAGAAGGAGTGGGTGCGGCGTAAAGGCACCTCCCCTGAAAACAAGGCTGTGTGTTAGGTGAAAGAGGTAACCGGCGTGGTTTGCCACTGATTTGTTAAAGTTGACACTAAAAATAAAGCTCGGTACCTGTCGCCCTGTGGGAAGGGATGCTCCTCTCTCCAGCGCTGGTTCCATGCGGAGCTGGGCGCGAGATCACCTGGGGCCTTTTCACCTGATCGCAGGCCACGCCCCCGGCCCATCACCAGCCACGGTTTTGTCCAGACGCCTAGGTGATGCCAATCCGCAGCCACAGCTGAGAGCGAGCACGCTCCACCTGTCCCCCCGTGTGCCCCGGTGCCCAAAAGACGTTCGA
The DNA here is from genome assembly GCA_030848825.1 of Tadarida brasiliensis. NCBI lineage: Eukaryota > Metazoa > Chordata > Mammalia > Chiroptera > Molossidae > Tadarida > Tadarida brasiliensis. Next base: position 114,492,009 of record CM061259.1, on the reverse strand, counting down.
TGGGCTCATCAGGGACCAGAAATCACGCTGGGCAAGGGCCGAGGGGGCGGCGCGAGCCCCAGGAACTCCAGGGAGATGCCTGTTGAGAAGGCTGATGGGTTGTGAAGATCTCCAATAATACTAAACCTTCAAGCTGAGGTTGATGTCGCCTGTCCAAATATCTTAAGTGAAATTGTAAAAAAATTTCCTTCGACCAATTGGTCTGTTCTGCTTCCATGACTTAAGTTATTTTTAAAAGTTCAAAGGAATGATTGCGCTGGGTTCCCTGAGTTCCGTTCTGAAGCGAAACCTCTGAGGGACGGGAACGCCCGTGAAGGGGTATTCCCACAGGTCCCCAGCCTCCGAGCCTGGTGATGACGGCGGCACGATGGCACCTTGGTCAGACTGGTCAGCACACTCGGGATATAAATCAAACTCAGCACCCACGGCTCTCTGCTCATGGGTTTGGCCACTGGGCACAGAATCATCTGAGCTACACTCCTTTCCAACATCAACCCCAGGTCCCTTCACTCCGACTTGTGCTCCCTAACTCCTAGACATTTGTTAAAAGCAGATGACAGTGAGGGGGAGGGCATCAATTGTCGGCGTTTGCCAGTCACCCAGCCCTCCAGTCGTGGCTCCTCAGTTTCCCCATTGAGACTCTTCCTTAGGAGATTAATGTCTGCGTGGTTCACATCCAGCCAGACTTGTTTTGTGAGCTCAATTCATCTTTCAGGAAAATCATGTGACTATTTAAAAATTCATTTACTAAAATCTGAGCTTCATCTAGTGAATGGCAAATGAAATTTTGAGGAGGAATTTTTTTTTTTAAAAACCAAGTTCCATTTTTCTTACATTTTCCACACCCAACTGAAGACCTTTGACTGGTCCCTCTCCTGACCAATAGAGACAAGATTTATTCGATTTTGGAGACTTGGTAGGGCCATTTCTGGCAATGAAACGGTATGAGTGAATCCTCCAGAAGTTATGGTCTTTGTGTTTACTGAGCACCATATATACAAATGCCAGACACACGGTACTGAGAGTGCATCCCACACCCATGAGTTAGACAGTATTATCCCTAATTGCAGAAGAAAGGCCCTCGCCCCATCCAGGCTACGTAAAATCCCCCACAGCACAGTTTAATCAGTGGTCACTCTGTAACTCAGACCCAGGGCTGTCTGATTCTCAAGCTTGGGCTCCCGATTTCTACTTCATTCTGCCAACTGGATTCCTGCAAGCCAACCAGGCAGCCCTGCAGGGGACCGGCGCAAGAACTCGCAATGGCCTCATTCCAGCGCTCTGGTCCATCTGCTGCAATGCCATCGTGTATGGATGCCATTGTCGAAGAAAGCCCAAAGGCCATCTGGGCAACGTCTTAGCAGTTCGGCATTTCATTTGTTAACCTAATCAATCTGTCTTTTTCTTGGGGAGGAGGCACCTGACTGGACAGCTGGTGTCCCTACCTAACTGCAAACAGGGTATGAATAAATACACCTGTTTCTGCCGGTAGCTCATATGCAAACTGGGTAAAACTTGGAGGTATATATTTTTAAACATCATGGATACATAATTAACTCATTGCTTGCAATACATGGAATGTGGTTGAGGTGATGCTGACAATGAAGTTCTGTCTTCAGTACTATCCGCCACAGGAATAACTCCCACGTGTCAGTCCCGGCACGGGCTGCGGCAATCACCTGCTGTGGCGGTCACCTGCTGTGGCAGTCACCCGAGTTGCTAATTAAAAATACAGATTCCTTAGCTTCACCCGAGACAAACTGAATGAGACTATCCGGGGGTGGTGATCTGGAAACTGTGTTTACAACAAAGCCCCAGGTGACAGCCAGAATTAGGAACTAATTCACCGAGTTAGACTGAATGGGGGCAATTGCCTCCAGCCAATTCATTCGACTCTTCAATAAATATTTATTGACCTAACGCCGTGTGCCAAGCACCGTATTAGACTCTGAGAACAAGCGATGCACAGGGCAGATGAGGTCCATCACGTGGCATTCACAATCCAGTGAGGGGAGAACGGCAGTACCACAAAGACATCTGCATAAGTGAGATCATTTCAGGTCAGGGCATGAGGGTGATAGAGTCCTACTTAGCGCAGCATCGGGAAGCAGGTGGTGGGGTAGAAAGGCAGAGGGTGAAGAAGGAGGGAGGTATCCTTTACTCTCAACCGGTGCTAGAGAAATAGCTGAGACATTAACAACACAGTTTCAGATTTCCGATCCACGGTAGTTAGAAGTTAGAACAGGTGAGTCACTGCTTATCACATACCTGCCACAAGGACACTGTCTCAGGGATAACTGCTTGGACACCAAGGCTGGGATGCCCTCAGCTTCTCTTTCTCTGACTTCTCCTTCCTCTGCCTGTGGAACTCCTGCCCCCATCACCTCCCCGGAGACCCCCCTGCGCATCTCTAAGTTCCCACCCACCAGGAGCCTCTGCATCTCTGCCCTGTGGGGGGAGGGGAGCTGAGAACCAAGTTCTGTTCAGTTACAATGCCCGTGCTCTTTCTAAAATACCACAGGATAAAGAGTAGTAAAGGATTCGTTTTTGGTGGAGGTGTCTGGGAATTGGGGCAGCACAGTGGGATTGGTGCAGTGGGATTCACAGAACACTTGGTCCATGTGCTCAGCTCCCGGGTCCTTCACACTATTCACTGTAACTCGCTGTGCAGCCGCCCTGCTGGTGGAAGACGCCTCTGCTTGCCTGTCTGGTTCTGTCTATTTCCTTCTCGACCTCTCCCAGAACAAGAAGGAATTGTTATTATGTTTCAGCTTTTAGTTTTTCTGCATGGGATCCAGGATGCAGAGAGAGTATACTTGCAGCCAGAGGACTAACAGTTCTTATAAATTTTGCAATTGAGAAGCTGAGGGGGAAATGAGGCCAAGGGTACATGAAGATGAGGGAGAAGGGAAATCACAGGTGCATGAGGCCGAATGGATGCTGCAAATCACTGTTCGGTGTATCCCAAAGCGAGGCCACCCACAAAATGCTACGAGGTGGGGCCCAGTGTCCAACAATGCTGGGTTTCCAGAACATTTTCACTGCAAATACCTTGTTTTCAATTTTCCATCACGCTTTCTGGTTACATTAATTAAGGAGAAAGCCTCCATTTGTTGCTAGCATTTAACACTTGTGTTCCTCCCTTTCCTTACCGATACCTTATATTACATTATATACATATACATGGCCCAGATGTTTGTACATATAAGCTATGTACATAATAAATACATGAATTACACACAAATCATATATAATATATATATAATTCTACTGTTATACTGGGTTCAGTTCTAAACAGTGATATAATGTTTTCATTTTAAATACATTTAAGTTAAAAGGGAAGAATTGTGTTTTTAAAAAAAAATTTTTTTCCATTGATTTTTTTTTTTTTTAGAGAGGAACAGAGAGAGAGAAACATTAATGTGAGAGAGAGAAACAGCGATTGGTTGCCTCCCATACACACCTCGACCAGGCATCGAACCTGCAACCTGGGCATGTGCCCTGACCGGGAATCAAACCCATGACCTTTGGTGCATGGGATGACACTCAACCAACTGAGCCACACCGGACTGGAAGAATTCTTTTTAATAAAATATCAAGCAAATAAATTGTAGGTGGTGTAATCAACGTGGCAAAAGTCAGTGGTGGGAAGTGTCTGAAGACCGGTAAACACCATACCACCCAACCTCCTTTCTGCATAGACAGAAATGCTGAAGCTCAGAGGACTTAACTCATTCACAAGTACAAAACTATTCAGTAGCAAAACTACTTAGGATGGAGGTCTCTCCATTCAGTGCCCTTTTCAGGGTGTAAAGAAAGATGTCTGTACAAATACTGGAAATTCTTCCCAAATAAGTAAAGCAAAGTAACTGGTGGAATTGAGAAACTCTTTGGCAAATTTATTCTGTACACAAATTCAGAGAACGAGAGAAGCAGAGAAAGAACAGGTTTAAATGCGCTTTTCGGTGTGCCGATGAAAAGTCACCAGGCCCTCTTCTGTTGTAAAGGAAGAAACAAACCCAACCACACACACACACACAAATAACCCTGCTGATCTCAGAAGGCTGGAAAAAGTAAGGAAGATGACAATATAAAGGCTTGGCATAGAGGACGGGATTATATAATACAGCACTCCGTTTTCTTTTCCTTCCGTCCCTCAAAGTATGTTTTGGGTTTTTGAGAGACTGGAAAGCATGTGTTCTTTCCTAAATTCCACCTCTCCCAGTCCCAGATGATTTTTCTATTTCAATAAGAGGTGGGGTTTCGAGGCTCACGGGCCAAGAATTACGGCACACCGAAGGAACACTTTGCACCAAAAGCAAAATCAGCAGCAGCAGCAGCAGCAGCAGCGCCCCTGAGGGACCTTTAAAGAGCAGATGAAGAGGTAAGGACTCAGTTAAGCACTGTGCTGTTAGAATTTAATCAACACGGGACCCACCTCCCCCACGAGGAGCGCCCTCTGTTGGAGACCCACGGAGAAACTGGAGGAGGAGAGATCATTTAAAATACTGCATTTCCTTTTTAAAAGGACACGGAGGTCAATAAATGCAGTGGCCTTCTCATGTCTCCCCTCGCCACTGCCCGTGCGCATGTCTGTGGTGACCATCAACAGCCACACTGAGCTCTCCTGCGGTGGGAACAGGGGTGACAGAGAGCCCCCACTGCTGGTCTCCTTTGGATCTACCCCTGAATCTGTGCCGGGGGCTTCCCACGGCTGCTATGAGCCCGTGACGGAGCGCAGTGGCTGAACTACCTCGTGCGGTGTCCGTGGGACACTGGAACACTCCAGTGGCAACCTTGCTCCCGGCCTTGCGCTGGCAGACATTGCTTGAGAATGGGCTGCAGTCCGCCACTCTTCCCCAGTCCTCCTTCCTTCCCCCTCCCCGTCACCCTGGGGTCACACTCCATGGTCCTCTGAAGCTTTCCCCACCCCCTGCACTTCTGCTTCCGCATTCCCAGCTGTTTCCCCTCCAAATCTCTTGCATTTTTTTTTAATCCTCACCGAGTATATTTTTACATTTATCTTCAGAAAAAGTGGGAAGGAGAGAGAGAGAGAGAAACATCGATGTGAGAGACACATCGATTGGTTGCCACCCGCACGACCCCAATAGGGGCCGGGGACAAACTGCACCGAGGTACGTGCCCTTGGCTGAAATCGAACCCGGGACTCCCTGGTCTGCGGGCCAACGCTCTAACCGCTGAGCCAAACCAGCCGGGCATCTCTTGCATATTTAATCCCGTCTCGGTATCTGCTTCTCAGAGGACCCAAAAGAACACGACACTGTCCCCAAAGTTCAACTGTTACCAAACAGTGCACAAGGTTTAGGATGAGTGACTAGCCGGGGACTCCGACATGTTCCATCGGTTCTAATAAAGAGGAAAAAAATGTCCCGTGAACATTTTGTGTACACTCACGACCACATTTAATCACCCAAAGTGTACCTTCGCTGACGACCAGATGTGTCATTAACCATTTCTGAAAAAAGCGAAATAAAATCACCCAGCAGGAGCACGCTGCAGAGGACGTCAGCACCAACAGATGGTGTTTGTTTTGTCACCGCTCATGTTAAAAAATTACCACCTAGCACCATCCCAGCCATACCTTTAAGGGGGAAGCTTTAGGTACAAACCGCTACGGAAAAGGCAATATTTTCTCAGCTATCATTGAGCTCCTTAAAAATATGAGCACTCGTGTTCACGGTTTTCAGTTTTCTAGGACATGGTGCAATACACAGGAGATGGGTTTGTATAAATCTGACCCGATGGAGGATTTTGCCAGCAGCTCTGTCTCGCGACCTGCAATCTGTTTTGTTTCTCCAACAAAGTTGGAACAGGAGCGAGTTGGAGTGCGAGAGATTGGAGGGACCAAAGACGGGAACTCCTCCTTAAACGACCTTCTGCAAAGGGACACGGTCGACGTGCCCAGCGACAGGGAATCATTTAAATACACTGCTGTGTGTCCTTTCCGACGGAGTCACGAGAAGAACCGTGGAAAACGAGGCCATTGCAGAACACACAGCGACCTTGGGGAGAGCTCACGATACGTTAGGTGAAAGAATGATAAAACTGTAAGAGAAAGACGATGCCATTTTTTCTTTCAAAACACACACACCGAGAGGCTGTCTAGCAGGTGCACTGGACCCGTCCCTATCCCAGCTTCTCCATACATCAGGGGTGTAAATACACCGCACCGCAGTGGGGCTCTTGGAAGGGTTACATGTCAAATCATTTTAAAAGTGCCTGGCACAGAGTAAGTGTGATATAAATATTATTATTACTGTTTTGATTTTTTAATTACATACAATTGTAGAGAAAGCCCCAGAAGCTTATTTCTCACAATGTTGATAGTGCTTCTTGCTACGTAGTAAGATTGCAAAAGATTTTCAAGTGTTTTTCTTCTTCTTCTTGGCGTATTTGTTTATTTTAATGTTTTCTCACACATGCAAAAAGCACCATTTGGAAAGAAGAAGGGGAGAGAAAGGAAGAGGAAGAGGGAAAATTTTGGCATGTTTTTTCGTACTAAATTCTACTACTAGAAATAGTGTATAATTGGATGGATCAAGCGGCTAAAATTGTTTCTGGTCTTAAACTCAAAGAACCTTAATCATTTAGAATTTTTCTCAAAATATCATCACCAAACATGGGTGAACTCAGGACCTCGGTGCTACAGGGTCAGTGAACAAAATCGCGTATCGATCAACATGCCGTGGGAACAAAGTGGAAACTGGGGGTGCGTGGAGAGTGGGTTTTCCAATAAATAAGTCGGGGGATAAATGGACGTCCTTACCAATGCTTCCACTCCCCCCTCCCCTACTTTATGGTGAAAGTCAAACCTTTTTTTTTTTCTTTAGAAAACAGTGTTCTCTTTAACCTTCTAGCGTATGCATAATTAAACAAATGTACTGACAATTATACTGACTCAAAACACAGGTTATGGATATATCTCTGCTCTCGGTATGTAAATAAGTCCAATGGTACCTGCGTGCCCTTTTGCTCAAACTTTAATTGTTTCTTGTCATCCTGTATGACAGCCCGAGTCAGTGTTCTCTGAGGTTACCTGAGCACACAGCACTGAACCTCAGAGGCCACATGCTGACTGATAAAATTAAAGCAGAGATAGACCCTCCTCCTGTTCGGAGTACCCTCTCTGTTAACTACACATGTCTGGAAATTGTCTTAAGAAGTTTCACAATGGATTTTTCAAGAAGTAGGAATATGGAGAGGAGACCGGAACCGTTCTGAACATGACTTTGTCTCCCCCCACCCCCCACCACACCAGGATTTCCACAAGAACTTGGCAAATGAGAAGTGGGGCTCTTAAGTGGAGGGATCTCTGGCTGCCAGGAAGGCATAAGCTTCAGTTCTTGTGGTTTTCTCTTCTTTAATATCCGAGGCATCCGCGCCTTTGATGGCGCCCAGGTCCCAGCAAAGCTACCGTGGTACTGTGGTATACCAGTCCTATTTCCCCCTGAATCCCCATACTTAGGCTGCCCGTCAAGTAAATTCCAGAACACATCTCTGAGCATCTTCTCTTTCCATGAGAATGGCCCTTGTGCCCCTGGATGAGGTTGCCATAGAAACTCATCAGGCCCCACTTACGCCGAGACCCACCTGCTTTTCGACTCTGTAAACATGTCTCCAGTTTTAAAGCCCTCGCTCCATCACAGGGACGCTGTGTGGCCACTACCTGGAGAAAACAGGCCCTCCGCCTGGCACACAGCAACCTCTGGGCTGTGGACTACGTGGAAGGGGTGCCCGAGAGGAAACAAATCTTCACGAATGTGCCACGGCTCCTTTAAACACTCAAGTCATGAAGACATACATCATGACCCAGGCTATTGGACTTTGCCATCTCTAACCGAAAACATTCGGGATAGGAAAAGTCATAGACCCTACAGAAACCTGTCTTTTGGTTATTAAAGCGTGCATCTGCATTGCTTAAGCATCACAAAGGAGTTGGCCAACCCTTCTCCCAATCAGGTGCTCTGTGTGTCCTCACAAAGATGTCCTTGCCACTGGATGGGTAAGTGATCTCAGCAAATACTAGTGAGCGACCAACACATTTTAGTCTCATTATGGGTCAGGCACTGTTTTAAGGGCTTGAATGCATTGTGTTATTGAATCTTCACACCAATCGCCTGAGAAGCATACATTTATTATTCCCGTTTTACAGGTGAGGAAATTGAAGCTAAAAGGTGGTAAGTGACTTGATCGAGCTAAGAACTACTCCTGGTGGCCAGGCTAGATTTGAACTCACGTTAGCTCGTTCCATGAACTGATGTGTGATTCTACAAGCTAGTGACCAGCATTGCACTCTACCGAACAAACTCATGAGTGCTCCTGTCCAGCCTTTCTGTTCCGTCACCTCTATGGCTTTAGCCATTTGGGAAAGGTAAAAGTTAGGAATGGGAACAAGCTGATTTTTAAAGATCACCTGTCACAGACTACTCTGAACCATTACGGATCACCCATCTACCATGAATTGCCTCAACTACAAAGGTCTCTTGATGATGCTCAGAATTAAACCATTCTGAAGATTCTTGACTCAAAAATTCTTTCCTGTTTTTACAATACTTTTGCAAACGCTGGGACCAGGTAGAAGCCTATAAGTCTGAGGTGGAAGTGAAAATTCCCTGAAAAGGAATTACTGATAGAGCAATGAACCGGCAGTACCAACCACCGAGACACGGAAAATGCCTTTCCTCCCAACAGTATGTAAAAGAGCATCTCCAGGATTCCTCAGAAAAAAATAAATTGGGGGGGGATAAGAGGAGGGAGAGAGAATATTGTGTGATTGATTGCTTGATTGATTGATTCAGGATGGGATATAAAAACACAGAATTGCATGTATTGAGGATATGAACACTGGAGAACAGATTTTTTTTTTTTTTTTTTTTTTTTACCAGGAGGATATGGGGTATATGGAAATAAAAAGAAGAGATCACTTCTAATCTTTGCAGATGGTTTCATTTTTTTCATGAAACTACATTTGAGTCACTTTTCAAAAGTATAATTTATACTTGACAGTACAAGCATCCCACAATTCTCTTTTCAAGTTGGTTTCCTGTGAATTTTGACAGTAATGAGAAGGAAGGCTTAACTCTCGGTGACTAACCATTGCACATGAGGTTCTCAGGGTCCGTTTCTAAGATGAGAGCCTAGGCCAGGAACCCCGAGACAGCACTGGGGACGAGTTGAGAGCTGATGAGCTGGGTTTCATAAGATCTCACTGGGGTTCCAGTTTGGCCTCTGCACTTAAAGGTCACGTCACCCTCGGGCTAATGGCTTTAGGCCTGCATGTCACAGTCCTTCTCGTCTGTAATATGGAGATAGTAACAGAACTTTCATGAATTAACAGAGATAATATATATGAGGATGGTTCAATACAGTACTCAAGAAAGATGTGTATTCTTGTCATGACAGTTACAACTACTGCTAATCTTATTATTGATGGGGAAAGGATTTCTGGTGATGTAAGAAAATAATTTAATGTCCTTACAATAGTGTAGAGCAGCGATTTTCAACTGGTGTGCTGCAGGAATTTTTAAAACATGCAATACCTGACTATTTAGTCAGAGGCACTGACCTCTTTTCCCTTAGACTGTCAAATTTAGAAATGACAACAGCCAACATAACAATAGCCTTCTGGTGTGAATGCCCTCTCTTGAACCATAAATATATAGGTCATATAATAGATTTTCATCTTACTGGGCACATCGTATAAGGTTGTATCTGGTTGGGTAATTCTTGGTACCAGAAATCCTTGTGTACAATATAGGCACCTGATTTTTTTTAAAGTCACTTTGGAGCAAAAAGGGTATGCCGTTACTATTTTTTTGTAAATCAATAAAAATTATACAATTTTTTTTGTCAGATCAGAAAAAATTACATATATATATATATATATATATATTTTTTTTTTTTTTTGATGTGCAGAATTTTAGTAATTAGTTTATGTGTGCCATGAGATGAGAAAGGCTGGAAACTGCTGGTGCAGAGCATGCTTTATTCTGACGATAAACTATTTTACCTAATTCTTTCATTGTTTCCCACTTTGCAAGTGCAGAACAATGGCCAATGTTTTAAGGACTCTTTCCTTAAATATTCCCCAAACTCTGTCTGAGGGTACACGATTTCTTCATTCGTTGCAGATGCATTCTCCCGGCTCACTTCGTCCTTTGTACCGGAATGAAATGGCAGTGTGCGACCTCACTCCTGACCAGGCGGCACAGAGTGGTACGTTTCCGATGCTGAAGGCACAGCGAATGAGCCGGGAGCCTCCAGAATGCAGAAGCCTCTGTTCCGTGCCAGTGCCCAGAGAAGGCTGCTCCGGTGCTCACCCACAAGAGAGCCAGGAGCCAGGCAGCACGATTTGGACAGACCACCAACCAGCTGGGACAGGGAGCCAAGACTGAGGCCATCTGTCTCATGGAGAAGAATCCAGTGGATGTTAAAGGCCTCATCAGAGGGGCTTGCGTGTGCACTTTATGCTTTTCCTCATCAAAATAAATCTGAGTGTTGCTCAGGATCCTATTACTGAATCGTGTCCACTAACGATGAGCTGGCCCAGGTGGTCCCCTTGCCAGCTGCAGGAAGACCCTCTGGTTGCCCACGGCCACACCCACACACAGTGTACGACTTGCCCTTTGCAGAAGCTCGAGAAGCCACAGGCAAGCGCAGTGACCCTCCGGACCCCCAAGAGGCAGTTCTTTTATCCAAGTACTACATGCATTTGTAATTTAAAAATACTTCCAATGACATTAGAATCATCCTAAATAAGGGTGCGGGGTGGTAGGGACTGAAGCTGGCAGGCCATTCACAGATCAACTGTTATTAAAATTAGCATTATTATGATTCCATTGGTTATTTCTACACCTCGGAACATTTTGTTTCTTCCAAACCCCTTTCCATGCTTTTGTGAGTTTCATCATAATGTCAGGTGTCCCTTTCATAGGAACATAAATTTCATGTCTGACAGATACGCTCTTCGCTATCTCAGGAAACCATTCAATGTGGGGCACGGAGAAAATGATAACGCTATTCCTAATGCTGCCTGTGCTTATTCCCGCACATAAACCCAATTAGCAGCAGCTTCTGGGACTCCGTTGCAGTTGCAGTCAACCAGATGTTTACATAACAACAACAGCACTCTCTAGTTTTTAATGATAAACATAATGGACGTTCTTCTATGTCACACAAACAGTGATCCTCTCCTAAGTAGTTAATATTTGTGCAGCCAGAAAGTTAGATGACATCATGGGACCATCTTTTCTTGGAGCAACTACAACAGAGTAACATACAAATGGCAGCCAAGGCCATTTCTGTTTTCTTGACTTTCCTATCTCTGATGTCCAGTGAGTAAGAGAGATGTGGTCCTGCCTGTCACAAATCTACTGCAGGTGACCGGTGACAAATATTCATCCAAAGAATATCTATACAATTAATACAGATTGTGACAATGTAATTTCAATGCAGACATGTAATTTCACAGATACAGGAAACTGTGCTAACAAACATTGGATACAAGAAGAAACCAAGGAATGTATAAATAAGTGGAACAACAAAACAATGTCTGTCTCTCTACAATAAAAAATAGATGTCACGTGTTTCAATAGCAGTAGAGTCTTGATAGATATACCAGAATCCAACAAAAACAATTTTTCAAAATGGTTTATAATAGTTAACCACAGAGAAGTGAACAAGAATATTGCATCCATAGCAACGGGTTTCTATGAAAACAACATTCTCCCTTGGTGGTGTGCTCTTGGTCTCTCAACACAAACAACACACACACACACACAAACACACACACACACACACGCACTACCCTAAGAGAAGATATGAATTCCAGAATGGTCAAAAGGATATAGCTAAAGAGTGAATTAGTGATTTGGAATTAAAGTCTAGGGAATCAACCACCTAGATAGAGGACAAAAATGAAAGAGTTGAAAATGTTTCCCCTTCGTCTTGGCCAGTTTTGATGAGGACATGGGCAAGTGGGTTCTCCTATCCTACTGGTGGTAGAATAAATTGGCACAACCTTTTGGAGGGCAAATCGACTGTGTGTGTATATATATATTTATATATCTATATATGCATTATATGTTTATATGCATTGTATATGCATGTATGCATATACATACATCTATGTGTATATACATATATACACATAATGGAATATGAACGAATATATGTATAGAACACATACATAGTCAGACTATGAATATATATATCTCCTTGATCTAGTAAGTCTAATTTTAGGCACAGGTCCTATAGAAATTAAGTGTATGTACAAAGACATCTATTTCAGCATTGTTTATATCAATGAATAAGATAGAAATAACTTAAATGTTCTTTAGTAGGAGAATGAGACTATTATTGTGCTTTCATCTCTGGAAAAAGCAGCAGCTGTTAAAAGACATGAGCTAGGATACATTTTCCAGCTGTTAGAAAGAAGAAAGTTGCAGAAGTATCTGTAGTGCGTAACCACCTTTCTATTTAAAAGGAAGAAAATCAGGCTCTCTCTGTGTGTGGAAATGCTAGAGAAGTTCTAAGATAATTCAAACAATATAATTGGCGATGTGATTTGGACAGTGGGTTTAGGGAGCTTGGCCAACAATTCATAAGCCTACCTAATTATAGAGTAAAAACTCTTGTTTTGAAGTTTAACTTTATTACTGTGTCAAAATGTAAAAATAGAAATAAATTGGGAAAAAACCAACAACATTACATAGCTAGCAACTTAAATCACAGCGTCTTTTGCAACAATTTAATGAAACTGTTTCTAGAGGCCTGGATACAATAACATCATTTAAAGACACTTTATAACATAGAATCAATGGAGGTTTATTTCTCAACATGTACTAAACACTTAAAATGTGTCAAGCAGTGAGTTAGGTTCTGCATTTATTTTTTAAAATGCCTGTAAACGGCTCATAGTTTTAGAGACCCTCCTGATTTCCCTCCCACATGGCCCCCCTACTTCATGCCCCCCCCTCCTCTGGCCCAGGACTTTCGGTTCTTCCCACCACCACGTCCTCATTTGCCCCACATCTGATTATAATTCATCTCGGCCTGAAAACCTCTCCCCTAACTTTTTTTTTTTTTTTTTGCTGAATTCCTGCTTATCCTTCAGATTTACCCTTATTATTATTTTCTCAGGGAGTTTTATTTGAACCGATCAGGGTCCCCCATACATACTTTTTTTCTTATAGCCTCCGTTCGTGTGTGTTTTCTCTATAAATCTGTAAGCGGTATAAAGGCAGGGATCACTTCTTTCTTTATCACCATCCCCAGTGCCAAGTACTGTACCCAGCATAAAATAGGTTCAACATTGTTTGAAAGGAATGGAGTGATTAATTAAATAATTAGGCTGCAAAGCCTACGGGGAGTGTGACAAGTATCCACGGCCTGAGATACTTCCTCCGAAGCCAGAATCTTGAAGAACGACAAGGAAAAGACAAAGGCATGGCAGAGACAGACTCTGGTGTTTAACCAGGTGGTTATGAAATCTGTGTTCGCTTCAAAATAAAGACTATCTTGGCCAATGGGAAGAGCTGACTTAAAGAAGAGTTGCCCCATGACGAAGCCTACGCCATCATCGCTGCTCATTCTGGAAAAGATGCTGTCCCATCCCAGGGGACCGAGGCAGACGGTTTCTTTTTTTCTACATGTGGAGACAGAGACTACACTTTAGATTCCTCATCAATACGAGCAAACTCCTTCTGCGGAATATTGGTCCAGAATAAAAACCTAAACTGCTTATAATGTCAGAGAGTAGCAATTTCCAACAACACATTTCAGGAAAACAGCCTAAGAAATCAGTTTTTGAGATTTCCCTGTTAAATTACCCTTTCTAAAATAAAAACGTGCATTCAGCACCAATAGAGAAAACTAGTTAAGTATTGAATTATGAATACAATATATTGAAATTCATCATGCTCACATACCCCCTTCACTTAAAAAAAAAAAAAAGTCTAATTACTCCCAATCTAAACTGAATAAAAGAAGTACATCTATAGTAATGCTGATAACATATGCATTCGTGCCAGGATTCCTGAATTGAGAAAATGCTTCCATTTTAATAGCTAGAGCTTTGGAATCTAATGAATTACTTATTTTATTTTTATCACTTGAATTTCACCCTGTGAATGTGGAAAAATAAGTATCAGATAGCAATACAGTTTAGCATATTATTAATACTATGTTTTCCCTAGGTAGATCTTGAGGACGGCCTAAGTAGATGATAACAGGATAAATCACATTTTAAAGTTAGAGAGAAATCAGAGGGGCTACAGGAAATAGTCCTGTGGCGGTTGATATGAAATTATAGGTACTTCATCAAAACCCAGTCGGCCACAGCGACCTCATAACTCATGCTTAGAGCTTCCTAATGTGATCAGGCTTCCAAGAGGGTGCATTTGTATTTTGGTTTCCTTTTAATCGCTTTTTGTCCAGCTCGACTTCCAAATGACTGCTGATTGACGACAGTCATCGTGGCGAGAAGGGGATCGTCAACCTGGCCGAAGAAAAGTTATTAAATTGCATTGTTCCTAAAGGGAAACATTTCCTGCCACGGTAATTGAAAAAAAAAAAATCTTTATTGACATCCTTGGAGGGAAAATACAATATTCAACATTTAGGCTGAAGTTAGATAGGGAAAGGAAATACAGATTTGAAGCAGTTCTACAAAGTGGGCCAAGAAAATGGGCTGGAAGAGAAAGTGTCTTGTCTGTTCTTCTCCTGGTCTGTCTTCTTTTTCACTTTTACCCAGTCTCTCATTCGCTCACTCCACCAACACTGATCGAAAGTCTAAAAATGCCTCGCACCTTTTCCCTCCCATGAGATCCAGGCTAATGGGTGGTTGGGGTGGAATCGAACTGATACACAGATGAGTGGGGTCCAGGGCGGTGAATGCTACAACGAGGGACGCAGAGGACCGAAAGCATCGCTCTGCCTGTGCGATCTGCCTATGAGCTCTTTTTACCAATCTCCGGACCCTGTCAGCACCGCCATCAAAGTGACAGAGGTCCTGCGTTAGGTATAGAGGGACCCCTTTGGTTGATTTTGAGAGGCAGGACTTATCTGCTCGAGGTGATAACAATAAATGTTTAATATCTGGCTTTTTAAAAATAAACACTTTCCCCTGGTTAGAAATACAGCATATGCTCATTGTTGAGCATTTAGAAAATACAGGAAAAGAAATTACAAAAACGAAAGAAACAGAGGACTCATCTGTCATGTCACCGTTTGGAGATTGTCATAACTTTATTTCAGATATTTCTAATCCTTAGTGTGTGTGTGCATTAAAATCTATTCTTGTACATAACAGGAACAGTGTTAGCTAGACTACTTTATAACTTGTCATTTTAAATTTTATAATATACTACAAATACTATGCCATATTTTAAAATATCATTCTACATCATTAGAAGTCACATATTATTTTATTGAATTAATACATCGGTTTACTTAACCAATTGCTTATTGATGAACGTTTAGACAATTTTCAATTCTTTTACATCATAAACAATGTACTAGCTTTGATCTTTTAATTTGGGGAAGAGAGATGAATAATTTATTATATTCTATTCAAATTTATTTTTAACTC
The DNA here is from genome assembly GCA_030848825.1 of Tadarida brasiliensis. Lineage (NCBI taxonomy): Eukaryota > Metazoa > Chordata > Mammalia > Chiroptera > Molossidae > Tadarida > Tadarida brasiliensis. The sequence goes on along the minus strand of CM061259.1, from coordinate 114,476,399 downwards.
TCTGTCTCTGATGTCATGAATAAACAGGTTTATAGTCTTTTAAAATTATTATTATATTTTAAACCATATTTGGTAACTACATGATAAACATTTTTTGAACCTTCCTATAGAACTTGATGTTAAAAAGCAAAATTTAAAAAATAATGATGCTTGTTGGGTGGTGAATAAGAGTTGGAAAACATAAAGAAAACAGACATAAGGTTAGTATGCAAAATACATACCATAAATATTTATAGATTTTGGTGGAGGGGAGTAAAAGTTTAGCTCTGATTTGTCTATCAACCAACAGAAACAGAAAAATACTATCAGCCATACAAGTAAGAATGTCTGAAAAAGAAAAAAAAAAAAAAAGCAGTTGCCTGTTAATCTTCTCTCCCAGGAGTAAGTCATGAGACATGTTCTCTTGCAGAGCTTTGTAAAGATCTGTGTGATGTAATGAGTAATATTCTCAAATAACATAGTCACAGTGGGTACAATTATTTGTTTTACAAGATTTTACTTATCATTAAGAACAATGAAAATAAACGGTGTTTAGGGAATCATTTCAGGCTAAGTTGTACTCTTGAGAGAACTGGAAAGACCCTGGAATATATTGTTAAACAAGCATTGAGCGTTCTCACACTAGGAGCTGAGTAAGGGAGTTGATGACATTCCTTTGTCCTCCACATACTGAAAGGCAGGAGGAAGAGTGTGAATAGGGCACAGAGGGAAAGGCCGCAGACCTCCCAGTGCCCTCATTGTACAACATGCACATATTTAGTTGAGAGAATTAACTACCGACATCAGCTGGCTCTAAGAGGTCACTTTCAGGTGTGCTGTTCTTACATAGTTTAATTAGTTTGACTTTTTCTTCATGACAAAAAGCATTTGATTCACAAAAAAAGGCTGAATATAATCTCAACTTTTCCAAGGGCATTTCAGGCATGAAGAAAAGGTATGTTTAATTCCATGGAGCATTGTTCCAGCAAAGGACATAGTGGATTGTTGAAAACAAGTTATTTATGGGACAGGAGTGCAGAACAAAGCTGCAGGCAGTCGTTACTTTGCATAAAATTTGTCATCTCAAACTCCCTTTTTAGCTTCTGAAATGGAATCATTTGCCATTTTTCCAAGAAGCCTTCCCTGAATGATACCCTGAAATCATAATCACCTTCTTCCCGGGAAGACATGAATGTCCATATTCTATGTGTGACAGAATAGTTTAATACTTGCTATATTGCTTTGTACACATTCTCAAATTCACTTGTTATGTTGTCAAAGTACTCCTGAGTACCAGGCAGTAGAACCAAGTACAATGTGCTGGTGCACTGAGCTTCCCTTTTTCACCTAGACTGCACATTGCTAAATGAGCCAGGAACAATGTCTGCTATTTCTTTTCCTTTTCTTTCTTTCTTTCTTTCTTTCTTTCTTTCTTTCTTTCTTTCTTTCTTTCTTTCTTTCTTTCTTTCTTTCTTTCTTTCTTTCTTTCTCTTTCTTTCTTTCTTTCTTTCTTTCTTTCTTTTTTATTTTATTTTTTTGAGTGCTGATTTATAGGGTAGTTGTTTAGAACTTGGCAGAGAAGAATAAATAAAGAAGGGTATTAGTAAGATGAAGATGTTTAACTTCAAAGGAAAACATCTGGATTAAAAAGAAAAAGGCTGAAGTTTGAACTAAACATAGCAGAGGTAGAAAAAATTCAAAGATTCATAACATGGACCTGTCACTAAAATGGTGATACTTGTAACATCCTCCTCATTCTGGAAAAATTGACCATGTGTAGAATAAAAGTGCCACGTAAATAGATATAGTGAGTTGTTGCAGTGATACAGGGCTTAAATGATAGGTCCCCACCCCACCCCCCCAAGAAAAACTGGCTCCTGGAATATGCCTGAGAGTTCACATTGCCTGTTCTAGGTTGTTGTCAAGTATCATGGGGTTAGTAAATACTCCAAAGGTTTTTGTTTTTGTTTTGTTTTCTTCAAATCCTCACCCGAGGATATTTTTCCACTTATCTTCAGATAGCATGGGAGGGAGGGAGGGAGACACATCGACTGGCTGCCTTCCTCACAACCCCGACCAGGGCTGGGGACCAAACCGCAAGTGAGGTACATGCCCTTGACCAGAATGGAACCTTTGACTCTTTGGTCCACGGGCCGACGCTCTAACCACTGTGCCAAAGCGGCCAGGGCCTCCAGAGGTTTTGAAAGTCAGGATGATCTCTGACATCTGTATATTATCCAGGTTACCTGAGACGTGTATAACAACGGGGTTGATGGGGAAACAGAGAGGGAAGAAAAGCTTTCAGCTGAAGTATTATCTGTATCTAACAATGTCTGTCCTCTGCTGTCCACATAGAGTGTGACTCTTCGACTTACAGCAATTTCTGCTATTTATTGAATATTGAACACGTGCTAGATCCCATTTGTTCCCTCTGAGCTAGGCACTAGCATTATATATTTCCCATTATATTGATAAAAATATTCAGTGTCTGAAACAAAGTCACCAAATTCTAAGCAGCAGAGCTGGGATTCTTAACCCCTACGCATGTGTATAGGGTTGGCTAGACCGTCTCTCACATAAAGTCCTTAAACTGTGTGGTCAGGAAAACATCCTGAGAGTCTGTAAACATGAGTCACCTTCAAATGACCCCAGGGATGCCATGGATAAAGTTGGCCAATGCTGGTGTCATAGACATAGCAATGGCACAGAGTTGAACATTTAGGCCTGGCTTTCCAAGGTACAGTTCAAATACATGGTGTGGAGATGTGCTGTGGACTGTCTATGACTTTAGAAAGCCAAATACTGTTCATGGAAAGTTAGGGCCACTGTTATCTGAACAGAGATCCCTTTCTCCCTTATTGTGAGCCTCATGTGGCAATTCACTGTCAAATCCCACGTCCTCGGGTTTATTTAAACATCAGCAGGTATGCAAAGTCTGTGTGTCACACCGAGCAGCTGCAAACAAGCTCCTTTATCTCCTCAATTCAAAAGAAGCACAGGCCATTAATAAACCACGCCAACCTTGTTAGACGGCGACATCGCTTTTAGAAAACATCTCACGATAGCATATTGTCATTGGCTTCCTCGATATTTGCAGGGTGCTTACACGGTACTGGGGTGATCTGTTTCTCCTCCCCCATTGTTCACTGGCCAGCACGTCAGTTAGACAGAATGGGTGTTCTAAGTTGAAGACTTACTTTCTCGCAATTGTTTTGGGAAGACAGAAGAACGCAGAGGAGGGGAATTCGCATTTGGAGCTGTCTGGGGATAGAGCTTAAACAGAGCCCCCACGGCGTGAAGATCGCGGCGTTCTGATAGAGAGACATTTACAAAGCTTCAGTGCTGACAATGTGACTAGCTAGTACATAAACACAATCTAAACCCTGGGTTGGGGAAGATTACATTTCTGTTAACTGATGCTCCTCTGCGAAAAGCCCAGATACAGTTACTCCTGCCCCTGCATTCATCAGTGCTTCTGCCATTGCTGAGCACTCACTAAGGGCTTTACAATGTCTCTCACTGGTCCACCCCAGGAGCAAGGCTTTATTATTGCTCCACTCTGGAGGCAAGGGGGGAATGGAGACCTACAGAGGGGGCACAGCCCTTGCTCACACAGCGAATCGGCTGCAGAGCCTTGCCCTCAAATTTTTAATATCTTTTCTTATTAATCTGTCCCTACTACAGTTGATTACGCCTTTCAAATACATGTCTGTTTTGGGCACCTGCCTCCATGGAAATGGTTTTACATGTGTTACAGACATCAGTTGTGGGTCTCTGTATTTGTGTTGTGTATGTTCTTTCACAGGAATAAACGCTGTGGGCCGCCACATCACAGGTGAGGACCTACAGAAGAAATGTCCAAAGATGCCCAAGTAGAACAAAGGTGATGGCATGACTGAATAATCAGTGTATGCCCCCAGGTGCCCTGACCTGCATAATCCTGGAAATGTATCTGTCTCCATCGAAAGGGCAGCTGAGTTGACTAAACTGCATGTGAGAAGGTCAGGTGGTTTCAGCCGAGTGACTGGAGGCCCGGATATTCAACGTCAATACCCACACACAGCTACACACCCCGGAGTTTACTCCTCTGTTAAAGAGAATGTAATAGAGAAATGCTAGCCAGCAATAAGTTAGCCTTCTCAGGAGTCTAATGGCATCATTACAGAACAGTCTCACTTTGCTCTGTGGATACAATGTCATTAGTGCCCCTGGGGCTTAGACCACCCCGTCGCAGTTATTCTACACAGCCGCTCCCCATGTTGTACCTCTCCCATAGGTCAGAAAAATGAGAGCTTTCATAGACACAAAAGGGTTTGCAAGAGCCCCAAGAGCACAATATTATTTTATTCATCAGCTGTCAAGTGCCTGCAGGGTTCAAAGAGATAGGTCAGTGGAAGGGTGTATATAATATGAATTGTTCTTCACTAAAAAGAAAGGTGTTTGCAGGAATGTGTCTCTAGGGTTCAAATTTAATAGAAGCTGCAGATTCAATTGGGGTCTCTCAACCTTACCCTTTTTCTGAGACCACCCACCTGGAAGTCAGTATGTGAACTATGATTTGATTTTTCTTTCCAATGATTGAATAATATCTTCTAATGCCCCACAAACATCCCTTATGCTAAACAGTGAAGCCAGGCTGTGACAGTCCGGCCAGCCATCTCCAGTACTTGAAATTCAGTGTACACAGGGGGTGATCAATTCATCGCAGGTGAAGGAACAAATGTCAGGGCTTGGTAGAGACAACCTACGTTTCAGAGTGCTTTCCCAGGGGCCACCTCTGAGGACTGGCATCCCTCGCGATCAGTGGCAAACACACTGGCAGCGGTATGGAGGCCAAATGAAAGTGGTAATGGGAACCGTACTTTATTCTGAAATTAGAAGGACTTCATTTCTTTTCTCGTTGTTAAAGCAGTATACACACACTATCAACATTGAAACAATACTGAAGAAGAAAGAGTAGACAGGTCCCAGCATCCACACCTGTAATATATTACATAATAAGATATAATTTAAACTGAGTGCTCCCCACAGGTAGGGATAGAAATGGTCATATGACAAATGGTACGTACACATTGATAACACTGTTGTAAGTCCTAACAGACGTGATCTTAAAATAATAGTGAGTGACAGATCCCTAACCAGTTTCATGACTGTGTCAAGTAAATGTGATGGACTCTCAAATGCTTTTCCAATTATTTCAAAGCTATTATGAAATAATAAGATAGTCTCAATATAAATTTCATTTTAATTCACGTTATCTATACAAAGCAAATGTCTACCAGTCACCTCTCTAGAGTCATGGGGCGGGATACATGTGTGTAAGACCAGATCATATTAGTGATGTCTTATGTCTATACTCTTGATATTTCGATAACTATGAGGCCAAAGGCTTAATTCAAAAAGTAGATTAAAAAATTGATGCAAGATTCCCATTCATTGCCGTATTTGGATGCGTGTGGACGGACACATGAAAAGTCCTGTTACTTAACTGGAAGACAGAGGACTTCATAAACTTACATGCTGGAGACAGTGCTCGGCCTCGCGGTCTCTTCCATCCAAACAGAGACTACGTTTCTGAGTGAATGAGATGATCTGGGAGCCAAAATGAGTAGTAATGAACCTGCCAATGAAGGACGGCAACGTGGACCACCCAAGGGCTTCTTTGGAACTTGACAGAGCTGCCCAGCGGGCTGTTGAGAATAGCCTGTACACCCTGGAGGTGACAGACATGGGAAACTATGACAGAAGATTCCTTTCCAGGAATAAACAGAAGGGTGGTGATGGGAACTGAAAGGCAACACATCGTAGGAGGTAATAAAGAATATCAGTACCGTGTTATGTTGTCTGAAGAACTTCCCTGAGTAGTAACAGCCATTACAATTTTAATGATCAAGTCTATAAGAGTGTCATACAGGTCTTTTAATATGCAGAGAAAATTGACGTACGAAGAGAGAAAAAGAGGGAGAGGGGGATAGGGAGAGGGGAAGGAGAGGAAGAGGGAGAGAGAGAGACAGACTATGAACAAGTATACAGTGTATCTGGCCAAGAGGAATGAACTTAATAAAGGAAACAAAGAGGCGAGGGTGTGGATACACCATCACTGACATTGGATCACATTGCCCTTTATAATGTGTGTGTTTAGTAAAATTGCACCGCTCTCTTTGTCCTTATCTCCGGCCACCTTGGGAGTTTTGATCCTTAAAATTACAAGGAGGACAGAGAAGGCTCACAAAGCACTCCCTCTTGGATGCACGGCCATCCATCTTTTTGATGTGAAACATCTAAAACCAGATCCTCAAAAATAATTTTCCACTGAGCATTTATTCAGAGCTCTGTTTCTCTGGTGATTCTTCAGAGAGGTTTAGTTGCTGGGGCCCAGAGGAAAGACTCATTTAAATGTAGAAAGAGACACTTAAAAAAATAATGTCATCTGTTGGCAAAATCTCTGAGGGTATTACCTCCCTTTCACACAGGCAAGGAGCTAAACCCAATTGCATTTAGGGTTATCTTTAGCAGCTACACTCAGAATCAAAACATTCTCTGGAGGACTATTGTTCTAACTAATCTACTTATTAAGCTTTTATTCAGTTTTAATAGTCTTTTATTAAAAAAAAAACCCCAAAACTCAAAGGGGACAGCAATGGATTTTGCAATTATTAGCAAGGAAAGCATAGCCTATGACCTATAACCACTGGTTTGTCTAAGAATGTTCCTCTTTTGAAAGCTATATTTTAAATCATTATGCTTAATTACAGACACTCACTCCCCCATCCGCCTCCCTGCCCTCTATCCCCAACCAAGTACAACCAGGATGAAGCTGACTTTCCTCCAATCTGGAGTCGGGGTGAAAAGCTCAGCAGGTGTGATGCGTGACTGCAGATTCAAGAAGTGACATGCAGCAGCTGGGGGAGGCATGTCGAAAAAGCAGCACACCAGAGAATATTTGTGAGCAGGGTGTGCAAAGCTCCGTCTATAGCCATTCTTCGTGCCATCTAGTGAGGACCCGTGTCTCTCATTGCCCCCACTCTACTGTCTTCAGGGGACGGGACACACCAGTCTGACGTGTTTCTTCTTTATGTGTCCTTCTTCTTGGGCGAGACATGGTCCCATATTTCTTTGGACTGAAAGCTATATATTCGCCCAACTAATTAAATGAAGATTTGCTAATTTATTTTTTTTGTAATTTATTTTATTTTTAAAAAATATGTCTTTATTGATTTTTTACACACACACACACAGAGAAACATTGATGTGAGAGAGACACATCAATTGGCTGCCTCCTGCACGTCCCCCACTGGGGATGGAGCCCGCAACCTGGGCATGTGCCCTGACCGGAATCGAACCAGGACCTCTCCATCCATGGCACGATGCTCAATCCACTGAGCCACACCAGGCTGGGCTAATTTCTTACTTCTTATTAAGGACTTTCCCCACAACCAACAAACAGTACAATTGTAAACTAGAGAATTCGTTTTCCCACATCTAAACAAATTATTCACTCCGCATCTGAACACAGATGGAAACCACAGAGAGCTGTAGAAAGGTAGAGAGAAACGCACCATAACATTCGTGGAAATGTTGAGAACCACGGCAGGTAGACTCTCCCCCAAATCATCCTGGTTTCCGTGGATGTACTCCCACCGTTTCCTAATTTATTTCTTAAATTCCATGTGGAAATTCCAAACGGAAGGAGCAGCTTATGGTCATGTTAAATGCATGCTCATTGAAAACGCAGGGCCATGTGACTGCTAATTTATTCTCTAACTCCCGATCAAATATTTTAATACATTAGGCCTTTCTTACCAGAAGTCACTGTTTTCCAGATCATTCTCACTTAAGGTCTTACAGAAAGGTTTTAAGAATCATCTAAAAGCAAAAAGAACAATTCAACCCCTCTCTGCACTGGCATCTTTTTCTTTCTAAGAAGCCAGGAAATACTCAAGGGACCTACCCCCCCCCCCCCATTAGAGAGCAGGGATGATGCTGGAAGTCAAATGAATGCAAATGGGGAATGACCCAACGAGTAATAGCACTTAACATGCGTGGAACATTTCTCAAATGTATTAAACAGCATAATCATTAGTTAATGAAACCTTCTAACACCCTCATAAGTGATATACGGGGTATAAAATGAGACAACAAACCTTGACAGCACAAGGCAGGTCTCTGATAAACAAGGGTCTGGCCCTTTAAAAAAGAGCTAGAATTCTGTATGTTCACCAGGGGGTCTTTGTGGAGCTGAGGGAGATTGGCTTCCATGACCTTGAACTCTCATCCTTAAATACACAAAGCAGCCCCGGGAAGGAGGGGCGAGTGCCACCATTCAGCTCACACACAGGGAGGGAGTTGAGGAAGATTTTAAAGATCATAATTTCTCTGTTGGGGACTTCGTTATGAGAATTGGGGCACTGAGGTTCCAATGAAAGACTTTCTCCCGAGATGAAAGATCAATATCTAATTTGATTTGCAGGCAAGAAATAAACTTCAGAATGGAGAGTTGCTTACTGGGTTTTCCTTGGACTTCTCTTCCACTTTAAAAGATTGCTGGCCACCTGGCCAGCGTGGCTCAGTGGATTGAGCGTCATCCCATGGACTGAGAGGTCCAGGTTCGATTCCCAGTGAGGGCACATGCCTGGGTTGCCGGCTCGATCCCCAGTAGGTGGGGGGCATGCAGGAGGCAGCCGATCAATGTTTCTCCCTCTCATCGATGTTTCTATCTCTCTCTCCCTTCCTCTCTCTCTAAAAAAAAAAATCAATAAAAACATATTAAAAAATAAATAAAAGATTGCTGGCCATCTCTTAAGTAACAGATAGAGAAGCTGAGGTATATAGAAGCGTCATACGAATTCCCTGGGCCTGATGGTCTACACCAACCAACAGAGGGCGGTACATCTGCCACACTCCTATTGTACTCAGGGACCTGGGATACCAACAGTAAGAAGCATTCACACCAGTGGGATAAATGTCTGATTAGAGAACGAAATTGGACATTAGAGAAGAAGACTGGCCCCTCTTCCCTGCCCTTGGCAGACACTGTTGATGGCCCACTCCATAGCCACCCACTGTGTTTCCAATACACTGTATCCCTTCTGCTTTCTAACCAAATCCCACTTTTGCTCATGCTAGAAGGTTGGCCCCTCTCTTAGCCCAGTGGATGGACCTACGTTTTGTCTGATTGCCTAGAGATCCCTTGCACTCGTTTGATTGATTGATGGGTGGGCAGATGTCTCCAAGGAAACAAAAGGAAAAACAGGCTGGGTTAGAGTCTGAAAATGATTTTACTCCCTGATGGAAGAAGAGATGCGTGAGGCAAGCCCTTCCCCGGGTGTGCCCGTCCTCGTTTGGATGCAGTGACAAGAGACTGAGACGCTTGAAGGTGAAGCTGAAGGTGATCGAAGGGGACACATGGCCGACACCATCCCAAAGAGTCCCGATCCCCCAAAGACACTTGAACTACTGAACCACTCCAGAAACCACCTACCTCCAGAGTTGAAGGCTTTTTACTCTCATCAGTTTCAGTGTGGTAGTGACTTATTTTTGAAGCTGAAGGCAGTGGTTAGGATATACGTCTCCTCCTGCCTCCCCTCCCTCAGCACTTTCTTCACTGAAGGATTTTTAAAACGTATGCAAGACCTATATATAGCTTAAAAGTGTATCAGATTTGAGTGCCCTACAGTATTTATTAGGAGCTATAACATATAACGTGAGTAACTCATTCGGTTTGCCAGGACTGTCCTGGCTTTGACACTGAAAATGCTACAATGTTACGTACCAGGAACTTCTTCAGTCGCAGGCAAACCTGGTGTTGGCTACCCTAAAGGTACCCCAAACAACCCAACATATGGGATTTACTTTGCCCCCATGTTGAGAAATTATCCAGACAATTCAATGTTTTTATTTTTTCTTAAATATCTGGGTATATCAAGCATAAGCAAAATTTGGACTGAATTTAAAGTAATGTCTTCAACTGCCCACTTTGCTTTCCAGATATAAGTTCAGGAATGGAGATATCAGACCATTTGTGAAAAGCACTTAGCATAGGTTAACAATGGGGTTAATGTTATAAATATTATAAATATACACACATACACATATGAATATATATACGTGTATATACAAAATGTGCCAGGCACTCTGAGTACTATGCTTGAACTACCTCATTTAACTTTCAAAGAATTCTAAAATAATTTTCACATTTATTCCCATTTTATAGATGAGGCCATTGAGGCTTAGAGAGCTTAAGCAACCTGCCGAATTTCACTCACATGGTAAGGGTTGGAAGAACGAATCCTGATTTGTCAGCAAGCCTAAGTAGATTTAGTTTGGAGTCAAAAGTGTCACAAAACACAGTCAACGCTTCCGTGAACTTCGTTAGAACATCCTACATGCTCACTATCATTTCTTAGAAGTTTCACTTCAATTCTTTCCAACCCACCAATTTCAGCACAAGCTCCTGTGGCAAATGAAAAACATGTGCTGGCAAAGTCCCCCGTGATGCAGGCTCTAGTTGGTACCTGTCATCCTCAGGGACCTACCGATTCACAGTCTCCACACCCAGTGGGAGGAAAGTCCAATTAATGGCAGTTGCCACCTCTTGCACCTTTGCTGATGGAAATCACCTGTTTTACATGCATCCCTCTGACTCTGGTCCAATAGAAAACCACACAGAGCATTTCAAGTAGCAGAATCAGAGGTCACTGAAGCAGAAGTTATCAGCGAGGCCCTGTCCTGTGTTATCTGCATGCAGGAGAGGAATGAGAATGATGTTGGCGATTTTTGATCTGATTGTATTTAGAAGATAATGTCAATGAAAATTGAGTGTTGTTACCAGTGCAAAGTAAATGTCGGGGCAGACTGAGACATTTGAGAGAGAGTAGAGAGGCCACTTTCCAGGGAAAGCCATGCAATTTTATTAACATTAGAACTATTCCATGCCACATGCTTATTTATTTTTTTGGCAAAAATAAAATAATTGAAGAAACCCAATGACCAAATAGCAGAGTCAATTTATATAAGGGCAACATCCAGGATGGAACCCCAAGTGACCTCATTTACTGGTTAGTTTATATCTCTCGTTTTCAAAATGCAAGCCTCCCGCATCCAAAGATGTTTTAGTGGTTGTTTTCTGATGGTTGGTGATTTATTTATTTGTCACACTGGTATCCTAAAAAATCGAAATAGTTTGAAGGTGTAAGTATTATCTTCATCATTCTCCTTTCCTATTCTGCCCCTCGCCACCCAGATGTTTTAAAAACCATGAAATGAGATATATAAACTGTTTTGTGATGTTTTTGACCATGATGAAGATATTCACCCACTAACAACAATAAAAACATCAGTAGTGCTACCGCAAGGAATAGTGTGACTGCTTACTATAAGCCTGTGCTATGTGATTTTATATGCATTATCTTGTTTATTTTTCATGGTAGTCCTATGTATGGTAGCCCTAAACTCATTGTCCATTTCCAGGAGAGAAGACAGAGGTTCAGAAGAGTGAAAGACTTTGCCCAAGGTCACACAGCCAGGACACCAGGTGTATTTGAACACAGCCTGGTTTATTTCAGAGTTCACGCTTTACCTGACTCCACTCTATGCCTTCCACTGGCAGAGTCTACTTATACAATAAGATTTATGAGGCTTAAAATCATCTTTTTAAAGGGACCTCAGGGTTATTTAGCCCATGTCCTGACTAGTCTAGGCTCAGATCCACATAAAGCCATGCCTTAAGGTTGTACAAACCAAAGATATAATGAGAGTTCAAGAAGGGTTTAGAGAAATTCTTGGATGATAGATCTTTCCCAGTTAGGGATGCCCCCTTTGAGGACAATATCACGAAGGGCAACTATCATCATGTCACACCATTGTCCCATGGTGCTACTATAAAGACAAAATACTGAATACTGTGGACTATAAGTCTTTTCCCACATGACTTTTTTATGTTCTTATGATTCTTAAAATATATCTAAGTAACCTATTTCTACAATTCATCAAACTTAACCATGAGAAATAACTGAATCTTGCTGTTACTTGTCCAACTGGAGGCAAAGGTGAAACCATTCTTATTAGAAGAAAGCATTACTATTTTTGTCGCTTGTTTTGTTGGAGAGGAAATAATTGGCCTATGAGAAGATCTGGGTCCTTTTTTCCTCTCTGCCTCCCAGGTGCTGTGTGACCTGGGCAAGTCAGACTCCGAGCCTCACTTTACTCATTAACAGCATAAACGGCTCGAAGCTGGGGCACTTCCCCTCAGGGGAAGGTGGAATTAAAACATAGAAAAATCATCAGTCAGCGAAGAGACAGCCAAGGGAATTTGTTTATCTAATGCTGAATTCTAGATAGGAAAAAAAAAGTACCTTCTTAAAAATTCATCACTATAGGCCTGCCCTTGGGCAAATGTGGGACTCAAATTTTACATAAACAGTATATACTGGGAAGTTCCAAGACAAGGAATCAAAGTGGTCTCGACTTGGTTATATTTTATGGAACCTGGCAGAAGCCAACATACATTTCTCTACACGGAGGGAATGCACCCTCAGTTCAGGCCTCACAGAATAGTCACAGATTAATTCCACAGAACACAAGTCCACTCTCCAAAACTGCAAAACAAACAAGGAAGCAAGTGTGCATAACAGTAATCAGCAGAAACAACAAGAAAAAGCTTCAGATACTGAAATTACGAGATTTAGATGGTAACCTAACTATGTTTAAGTATTTTTTTAAATAATTGAAATAATGAGAAAGGAGGAAGATGCTATTGAAGAAAGACCAGTCAGATTTGTAAAAAGACCTTATAGAAATAAATTATTCTAAATGGAAATTCAAGAAGTGAAAATATAAAACCATTGAAATAAAAGCTCGATGTAAATGTTCAGTAGCATATCAGAATAGAAGATGGAAACTATCTAGAATGCTGAAGAGACAGAAAAGACTAAAATATGAGACATGAAGAGACACAGAGGAAGAAAAAATAAAAATGCCTTGCATAAGTCTAATGTACTTTCCAGGAAAAAGAGAGAGAGAGAGAGAGAGAGAGAGAGAGAGAGAGAGAGAGAGAGAGAGAGAGAATGAATAGAATGTGGGAAAATAATACAGGTAAGACATTTTCAAAGGTGATAAAGATTCTGAATCTTCAGATTAAGAAAATACAATAAACCCTAAGTATAATACTAAGTAAGAAATATATACCTAGCCACAATGGAATAAAACTTTTCAAATCAAAGACAATGAAAAGACCTTAACAACCAGCAACCACACCTCCGACACGCCCTATCATTCACTATCAGTCTACGCCAACTCCGGGGATGGGAACATCTCCCAGTGGATTTTCTGGTTGCATGCCTGCAGGTGCTGAGAACCAGCAGGTGGAGGGGCGTGTCTGCAATCCATGGCCAACCAGAAGGAGGGAAAGACACACACAGGGTCCTAATGACAGGGTCAGTACTGTTGAATCTAGTCGGAAGCAAATTATACCCATGAAGTGAGATGATAGCTCTTAAACCATTTTTTGGTATTCACTTATTAACTTTATTATTGTTTTTACTCTTATTTACTTAAGCTAGTTTGAACTGGGTTTCTCTACCAGCAGAAAAAATTAATAAGATATATACTTTGTGAAAACCAATTGACCAAATTAACTTGGCAGACGCTTTCAGCTTCAGTGACATCACTGGATTGGTACCAGCTACATGAGAATGAGAATTAGAATTACTGTGCCCCCTGCCTTCCCCCGCTCCCCCCCCCCCCCCGTGCTATTACTCAAATCCATGGCTTGAAGCTGCTGTGAACTTTTAAAATGCTTACTATTTCTAAAAATAGATTTTCTAACCCAACTCACCTTAGAATTGAAAAAATGGGCCAGGTATATGCAATTCTAAATCCATACTTTAAGATAGGAAGCTTATAACATTTTGTTCATGATCTGATTTTTGAAATATTTGAAGGAATTGGTTTAGATCATAGATATTCAGCCAAAGCAAATGGCTAGAATCAATGAGTTTGCATTTCTTTGCTTCTGATGGAAAAACTCATCACTAGGAGTAATTTAAATGTACAATTGACAGTATTCCAGGGACAGTCACAACAATAAACAAGGTTCAAGGTTCCCAAATGACAAGTAATAACAATAAATAAATCTATTATTTTGCATTTTTCTAAACACTCTACTAAAGATCTAAAATAGTCTACATTTGATGCATTTAAATATTTTGATTTAAAAATATAATTTGTTACTTACATTAGCAACTAAGTTATCATATATTTTTAAAACAAAATTAAAATATGCAATTGAACTAATATGCCCCAGCACCCAACGGTCCCTGGCACAGAGAAGATGCCCAAACATTTGCTGAATGACTGACAAATGAGCAAATATTCCTGGAAAATATTAATACTATGTGTTAGGAGATATAAAAAGTATAATAAAAACAGGAGAATGTACTTACTGTTAGCCACTAATTATTACCTTACACCGAGTTTTTGGAATACCAGGTGTTAGATTTAAATTTAAGAAATTTGAGTAAAATGTTTAGAAAAACAAAGCTCTGTGTGTGTGTGTGTGTGTGTGTGTGTGTGTGTGTGTATTTATTTATTTATTTTTTTTCTACAGGACTTCTCAGAGCATTTAATAGCCAGCATGCCTTCAAATATCCAGGAAGGAAGATAAGTGAAGCAGCAGTTTTTAAACACAATTGTTGTAATGTGAAAACCAAATTTAATTTTTGTAGACTATTCTTTTTTTTTTTAATTTATTTTTCTTCATTGATTTTTGAGAGAGAGGAAGGGAGAGGAAGAGATAGACAGAAACATCGATGGGAGAGAACATCGATTGGCCGCCTCCTGCATGCTCCCCACTGGGGATCAGGCCCACAACCCTGGCATATGCCCTGATCGGGAATCGAACCTGCAACCTTTTGGTGCATGGGTTGATGCTCAACCACTGATCCACACTGGCCAGGCTGTAGACTATTCTTAAGAATGTTCTTCAGACCCCACTTTTGAGGAATGCTCCCAGACTCTCACTGCCAACATCCAGAAAAGGGCTTAACCAATTTTATTTCCTTTGGAAGAAATGCACTGTAAAGCATAACAAAGTCAGTTCAAATGTATGAGTTCAGATACATCGTGTAATTAACTGTTGTTACTGAATGATTGCTAGTTAATTTTATTTCGGGAATACAGGGATGACCATGATATTTAAAATAATGGTTTAGATCATCAGAGCATTGATATGCCACTCAGGAACCTGGAAGAGAGAGGAGGTGCTTTCTCATTCTTCTGGGTTTCATTGTGCAGACACACCATATGGGGAGGTAGGTGTGTTTCTTGCATAGAGAGAGGAATCCAACATCCTCTTGCTGGGATGTGCAACTGAATTCTACCAATAGATTTCCCCCCCCCAACAAATACCAACAAAATAGAGAGCTTAGAGGAGCAGAAAGAATTACCCTGGATGTAGAACTGATGAGCATAAATTCATCAAAAGATCATGCTGTGGGTGCACAGATTGTCTGAAAGGAGAAATGTGAATATCAAGTGATTTTTTTAAAAAAATGCCTGAAATAAAAAAAGGCAGTGTTTCAAAACTCAAATGCAGTTCTACATTTCTTATGTATCAATAAAATGTGGATAAATGTGACGAAGAGAGTACGGAGTATTTCATTTGCTCCTTGCATTCTACCACATTTGGGGTTATTCCTTATTGATTTATGATTTTATTAAAGCCCTAGGGATATATTTCCCTGCATAGTTTTAGTTGATGATTGAATGTGTATTTGATGTTTTCTAAAGAACACGTGGGATGCTTCCTTGCAAAGCTTCACTTTCTTTTAGAGATACTTATAATAGGAGTTCGATACAACAACAAATAAGCATCATTTGTTTCCCTCTTTATCTTATCTTTGTTCCACGGGAATTTAAATGCAAATGTGAAATAGAATGAACAGCAACAAATGCATCAACTGCTCCCGCAAATATAATCATTGCAATCTATAAAGCATAACAGGCTCTCTGGTGCTGTCTGCTTCCTGTCACAGTATTTTGCGGTTGGAAATACATTCTGTGGGTGTTATTTTGCAACCAAATTCGAAAAGGAACTCTCTCTGAGAAATCAGCCCAGTGTTTATGTGAAAAGAGTGTAATGTTTGCCTGTGCATGCATGGAACAGCTTTCTTCTTTATTTAACTTATTTTCACAAAACAATTAAGAGCAATGTGTTTTTAGCATCAATAATTAAAATCAGGGAACTCAAAACGAGGGCTGGTCTCAGTCTTAGCTGAGCTTCCTCCTTTGCTCGTACAGTCCGTTCCCACTCATAGGCCGCCTCTGACAGCCTGCCTCTTGCCTTGACCTCCATGCAGACCCTCCCCAAATCTTTCTACTTTGAGAAACCACTGCATGTGCTACCCTAGGCCAAACAGTTACATGTTTTCAGTATTTTAGAAATGGTCCAAGGGGACTGGACTCAGTTTCCAGAGCAGTGGTTCTCAATTTAATCAGACACAAGACTCTCCAGGGTAGGATGTTAAACAGAGGCTCTCCGCCGTCAAACTCAGAGACTTCTGTTCGGTGTGTCTGGAGGAGGGCGCAAGAATGTGCATTTTCAATATGCTTCCCAAGTGATGGACACGGTCCCAGGTTCCACCGGATCAGGGATCAGCAAACTAAGGCTGAAGGGCCAGGTCTGGCCGATCGCTTGTTATTCTACATCAAGACTGGTTGGAACGAACAACAGCTATTTAAGAATCATCTTACGGCCCTGGCAGTTTTGCTCAGTTGTTGGAGCATTGGCCCACAGACCAAAGAGTTGTGGGTTCGATTCCAGTCAAGGGCACGTACCTTGGTTGCGGTTTGGTCCCTGGCCCTGGTCGGGGTCATGCGGGAGGCAACAATCAATGTGTCTCTCTCACATCGATGTTTCTCTCTTTCTTTCTTTCTTTCTCCCTCCCAATCTATCTGAAGATACATGGGGAAAAAATATCCTTGGGTGAGGATTAAAAACAAAAAAAGGATAGTCTTATGGCTGCTTTGGTACTACCACACAAGAGAGGTGAGTAGTTGTGACAGAGACCATAGAGTCTACACAGCTCGTCATATTTACTACCTGGCCCTTTTCAGAAATGTTGGCCCACCTCTGCTCTAAATGGTATTGTATTAAGATTTTATGCTTCACAGTTAAATTAATGTAGCAAAATATTACAGTGTTATACTATGGATGTCATCTTCAGTACATCCCTGAACAACTTCAAACCTTCCAGTGGCTTCCTAGGACTTAATTCCTAATCCTGCCTTACAAGGCTCTTTCTGAATATAATAAGTAGGAGTTATTCTGAGATTTTATTATATTTTTATTCAACTTTCTGAAATGGTAATCTATTGAAGGATTTTAAGCCGACGAAGAACCTGTTCCAACACCTGGCTTAGACAGAGCACCAGTCTACTGTGAGATCCAGCATTCCGGTCCTGTCCACATTCTAACCCAGCCTTCAGTGACCCATCTCCTCATGGAGCCTAGCAAAGCGCTCTGCAGGCTTCGTGACACAAATGGTTAAACAAATCAAGAACAAAGCTTTTTTTAATAAAAATAAGAAAGCCAATTCCTTCCAGGGGTTCATGAACACTCGCCCTTGGAGATCAACCGATTTCAAATTTCGGCAACGGAGCCGAATCGTATGCTCTTTTTGTTTCGCCTTTGCTACCCTCTGACAGGTAACGATAGAGCCTGCCCTTGACCTACCTTGAGTTTGAGAGTAAGATTAGGTGTATCATTATAGGAAAGTATAAAAACAAGACTCTGAGCATGCATTAGTTATGGGCTATGTAGCACTAATCAACACAGACAAAAGAGTCTTAAATATGCCCCAGCCCACCTCATTGAAAGTCTACATTAGTAATTGGGGTCAATGTCCAAATTAATAATCAAATGTCCGTGTGCCTGGTTTATTTAGATTTTGCACATGTTTTCCAACTGTCCTTCAGGGTGGAAAGGCTAGTCTAGGAGAGAATTTTTAGGTTGAAATATGTGCCTTAGACATTCTCACTTCCCACATCTATTGGTGAAAAGATTTCAATACAACTCACAGATAGATTAGCCTGAGTACTAATAGATGGCACCATAGGCTTCAAGTAGCCACATAGTTGAATAAAGTACAGCAACATAAAATCTTTATATTTTTTCCTCCCAAATTCACCCACACGCCAACAGACCCAGATCTGTGCTTCCAAAATGTGAGGACATGTGATGTGACTGCTACCGCAAAGCATCATGATGAAGCGATTTTGCTCCCGTTCATCCCAAATTGGCAATTGGCCCAGAATATGTGTAAAGTAGGACATGGAAGGCTT
This sequence comes from Tadarida brasiliensis, assembly GCA_030848825.1. Taxonomy (NCBI): domain Eukaryota; kingdom Metazoa; phylum Chordata; class Mammalia; order Chiroptera; family Molossidae; genus Tadarida; species Tadarida brasiliensis. The sequence goes on along the minus strand of CM061259.1, from coordinate 114,458,081 downwards.
TTGGATGCCAACTGCACCAAAGTAATGGACATCTGTTGTTTGTGTGTAGTGTTGGTAGAACTTTTCAAGAGAATGCCTTGCTTTCTCTTGGTCAAGGGGTAGACACGTGATCACAAGCAGGAAATGAGCATACTAGCTTTGAGTAGAATAATGCAAAGACAAAACTTGGGTAGAATCACGTGAGGTTCATTCTGTTTGTGCCTTTCTGGGACTATACATCTACGTGCTCATTGTCAGTTCTTCAAGGCTGTCTTGCTTCCAGCCTGCTGCAACACTTTTCTCTTGAATCTGTTTGTTGGCTCTGATATTCCTTTCTAAAGCATTTTTATTTGGATTTGGTTCCTTTCATGTTGCTTACACACAGTAGACCAACACAAAGTGGCTACGAATGTCCCATCATTTTAAATAAGCAACAGAATTCCATACAAAATGAAGATACAGTGTCGGTAGCCCATTGTGCTTATTGTGTGAGCTTTGCTGATTTAGTTGTTTCTCTAAGTTACGTATTTAACAGTTTTATGAATAATAGGTGCCAACATGGAAGTCAGAGCAGAAACGGCACATCTGTGCCAACAAGATGGCTCATGGGACTGACCTAGATAATGAGATGTATCGTTCTGGCTCTGTAACAGACACTGAACTATGACAATATCAGTCAATGAGTAAATATTCAATCCTACCCTCGATTCCACATTATTTCTGAATGCATTGCTTAGCAGGGTTATGACGTCACCTCTTTGCTGGGATATGTGAGTTAGAGGTTTTTAGAGTCCTGTCATCAGCAACCCCCCTATAAACATTGCATATTGATGGGTGACTTCAAGATGAAGTAAAGGTTGGAAAAAAGTGGATGAGATATGCAGGATGAGTGTAATTCCCACCCCCATGTAAAGTGAGGGATTCTCCTGAGGGTACCAAAATCTTACCGAGTAGTTCCTTTGCTGGCAGAGTCGGAGGTGAGTGAGATACATGACAGCAATATTTAAGGAGGCCCTAACTCTTCAGGTCATGTGAGTACAGAGTGGGCACCTGAGAATGAGTGCTTCCTTAAATGTTGCATCCCAGGCACCCACCTCACTTGCCCGCACCTTGGTCCAGGTCTATCTGCCAGGACATTCAAGAGCTCTAAAGAGGAAGACTCATCCATTCTAATCTGGTAGGGGACAAGACAAGGGCACAAAAAACTCTAAAATAAGGCTGAAGAACGTATGTATCATAACATACAAAATGGTTGATGTAGAAAGAAACAGCATTGAACGGGTATCATCAATAAAGATTCAGTGAAAGCAGGAACATTTGAAATTAGTTGACTGTTTTCCCTTTTAGAAAACCCAACTCCGACTGACTTGACCAACAGGAAAATGATTGGTTTTCAGAACTAAAAATTCTAGGGGTGCAGTGGGACTTGGTTTGGGGATCTCACCAAGGTTTTGGTTTTCTTTTCCCTATTTCCTTCTGGGTGGACTCCATCCTCCAATAGACAAGGTGGCCGTGGTAACTCCAGACCTTCCATCCACTCAAGTTCAAATTCCACAGGAATAAATAAAGACTGCTTTCCAGTGCTGTTGTTGTTGTTTCCCCAAAAGCCCTCAGACTAGCTGGTCTAGCTTAATTCTCACGACATTCCAGAACCCGTCCCCGAGAGCAGGGACATGTAGTGTGCTACTGGCTTAGCCCTGGGTCACACGACCCCCCTGGGCACAGGGGGGGATGACAGCTTGAAAGGGGTGCAGCCAGGGAAAGCAGACACTGAAGAGGCAAAGAATTAAGGTTCCATAAATGTGCCTTTAAATATGGAGTAGATATGAACTAATAGACACAAGGACACTCTGAGAAGAGGGAAATATTGGGCAGTATTCTGAATTAGTATGTTATCCAACTTAGGTCAACTCCAAGATGCATTTAAGTGTTATTTAAATATATGGAGTTTCTCTACTTTCCATCATTTTTTTTTTTTGTATCCTCACCCGAGGACATTTGTTGCATTTATCTTCAGATAAAGTGGGAGGGAGAGAGGGGTGAAGAGAGAGAGAAAAACATTGATGTGAGAGAGACACATAGACTGGCTGCCACCCACACGACCCCAACCGGGGCCGGGACAAACCGCAACCGAGGTACGTGCCCTTAGCGGGAACTGAACCCGGGTCTCTCTGGTTTGCTGGCCGATGCTCTAACTGCTGAGCCAAATCGGCCAGGGCATATTTTTTGTTTCTATTATTTTAAGTGTGTGTGTGTGTGTGTGTGTGTGTGTGTGGCCTTTCTCTTCCATTACACTGAAAGTTTCATATTTGTAGTATCCCTGGGATCTTGCATATTGCTGGCCCTCAATCAGAACTTGTTAAAAAAAAATCAAGTGGCGAATGAATAAAATAGTGAATAAAATGCAGGAAACCAGCCAGAAGACAAGTTACAGGGCCATATTGTACAGGAATCTGAAAGTTGGGCTAGAGAGTTTAGACTTTACGCACTGGCCCAAGGAACAAAGGGTTGTGGGTTCAATTCCCAGTCAAGGGCATGTACCTGGGTTGCAGGTTCGATCCCTGGCCCCCACAGGGGTTGTCTGGGAGGCGACTAATTGATGTGTCTCTCTCACATTGATGTTTCCCTCTCTCTCTCTCTCTCTCTCTCTCTCTCTCTGTCTGTCTCTCTCTCTCCCTCCCTCCCTTCCATTCTGTCCAAAAATCCAATGGAAAAATATCCTCGGGTGAGGATTAACAAAAATAAAAAAAGAGTTTCAACTTTATTATGTAGCTAAAACACGTTTGGGAGCACGAACATTAAATGATCAGAGCTGTGCTCCAGAAAATAAAGTAATCTTACAAACGAGAGAGAAACGAGGGAGAAGTTGGGTAACCACTGGGAGGTCATTTCACTGTTTCAGGTCTTGAGGACCTGATTGGAGTGAAAATAATGGCAATAGGACAGGGAAAGAACAAATGAAAGTATAAATAGAAACTCTGGTAAGCATTTAAAGGGAGACAGGAACGCAGAGGAGCCCAAAGGGGCGAGACTGTGACTCTAGTTGTCCGTAACAGCGGAGGGGACATTCACGGGAGTCAGAATCCAAGTGCGTCATGAAACTGCATTTGCAGAAACTCCATCTCTGCAACGTGACCCTTCCGTCAGTCCCCTCCTGTCCTTAATCATTAAGCCCTGAGGATATTAGATTCTGGTCAGCATCAAACTGTGTTAAGAACAAAGCCTCAGGTCAGTTGACCAGGGACACGAAGTTTCGGTCATGCTAAAAGTAACTTCTTGGCTTCAGTTGTGTTCCAGCCCAAGCCCATGACAGTGGAAGGACCCTACGGACTACATCTTTTAGTAGAGGCCATGACCCAGCTCCTTCAGCTACCCTGATTAATAATGTTTCCCCTCTATCCCCCATCCCCTGGAAGCCACGGGGAAGCCAAGTCTTTGAGCTCTCACTTGCCTGTGACTCTGGGCTTGGCACCATTTCCTCCACCAATAAACCCTTACTTTCTGGACTGCAAACTCCTGTTCCTGTTCGATTGGGCTTAATGCGCACAGGCAGATGGACCCTTTGAGTCCAGTAACAGTGGTTTAAGGACGGATATGATAAGCTACAACTTGAACGTGCTGACTGGAATTCAACAGGGGTATGTTCCACCACCTGTTAGAAATTCATGTAGACTGAGCACAAGTTTTGGGCTGAGGACCTCTCCTCCTGAAGGAGGAAGATGAGGCAGAGGAGGTTGAAGTTGCAGAAGAGAATGGTGAGGAGGAAGAAAATGGAAGAAAGGAACCCCAAGTCAAAACCTGCTGTGAAATACGCTGAAGAGGTTGGATGTTATCCTAAATACAGTACGGTGGGAAACCATAGATAGCTTTTAAACAAAGGAATGATGTGCGTTTATTTACATTTTAAAAAGATGATGATGGACGCTCTGTAGTGAAATTAAGGTCAAGGGAGTGCCAGTCCCAGAGACAGATCCATAACCCTTGATTTCTCACTCTGAACCTAGGCTAGCTGATCAAAGTCCCCCTACTAGACCTTGAAACAGAACCAAGCTCTGTCATTAAGGAGTGACAGGAGGAGGAGCCAGCAGGGGAGGAGAAAGGGCTTAGTGAAATAGGACCTGTGGTCCACATTGCAGCTGCAGAATGGAGGCTGAAGTCATTAAGGAGCTGGGGAGAAAGGCAATGACGACACTCGAAGGCAATGTCCACACCCGCTGCTCTTAGCCACGAAGCTGGATTTGCTTCTAGTGGACTCAAGCTAGTTCTTCAAGATAGCACTGACCCAAACTTCTTTGGGTGAAGCATGTAGTAGATAAAAATGTGGAAGCTCAGTACATTCAGAACAGAAAGACCTCTTTGTTTGACATATATCGGAACAAAGAACTCAGATAATGTGTCCAAGATCACACAGGCACTTAGAGCTAGAGGCAGACCCAGCGAACAGGCCTTCTGAGTCCCATGGGGTAGACTGAGTTCCCCCTGCTTTCGTGTGGCCCCTTTCTATGGCAATACTTAACTGGATCTTGAGAGTTACGGGCTGTAGCTGCAAACTGGGACCTGTTTTTATAGCAGAAGGTCGTGCATTCAGGAGCTACGGTGATCTAGAAGGTAACTTAACGATAAGAGTGAAACAAGTCAGGAGTAAGAAAACATTGTTTTCTGAGGTTGAGTGTCGCTTATCATTCATTCATCATCATCTGTCCAGCCTTACACTTGGTTTCTACAGTGTTGACCTGGCTCTGATACACATGTGAACATGAAAACTCAAATGGAAATGTTGACGTGCAAAGGAGATTACTGGGAGAGGTGGCTCTTATTTAAAGACCGCTGAAGTGTATTTTTTTTAAAGCCAAATTTCAAATAGGATTTACGACACTGATTTCCTACGAAACGAGGATACCCTCTGGTCGATACATACCGTCGGTTCCTCGTGTCCTCCTATGCTATTCTGTGCGCACGCTAATAATTAGCGTGTGCCATGGCAAAGGAACCGCTTGAGCTAAAGCCGACCCCCCATGATAATAATGAACATGACCCTTAACATATGAAGAAATTGTGACACCAGGATTTAGTCTTCACTTCCACATCTAACTGATATCATTGTAATTAACCCTGTTATTAATTAATAACAGGAAAGGAGCAAAGGGAAGGTGTAATTGAGACGCATACCCAGGAAGGTCTGGGTGACACGGCAGTGGCCAGAGTAGGCACACAGGCGTGGCCCCTGCACGCACGAGAACTTTGATATCTAAACTCCTAAACAAAGGGAGTTCCCCCTCCGGCCCTTCTTGCTCTCTTGCTGCTCACAGCTGACGCCTGGCCTGCGGGGCTCTCACACTGCGCTCGCCCACGTGGCTCACGGCCCTGTGCACCCCCACACAACAGACTATGCACTGTGATTAGCCTGACGCTATGCCGGACTCAGCTCCACCATGGAACAGAAACCCTGGACGCCGGCTTTGCTTCTGGTTTTACCGCAACACCAGCTACCCCCCACCCAGGACTGGTTTCAGGGACTTGAGAAACCAAGGGATGGAAGTACACGCAAATAAAGATTTCTACCACATCTCAATCTCCCGTGGGGGGCTCTGGAAATGCATATTCCAGCGGCACCCCAAGAACCCCACTCCACTAGTGACGGAGAAAGACAATCCACGCAATTCTCCAGTAACATAACGATTAGCAAGAAAAAGACTACTTAGATGGTTTTGTTTATACTCAGTTGCCTTGGATTAGAGAGTGGCTGACCCATCAGGCCGCTTATCTCTCCACCTGTGGAACCCGTCACAGGGAACCCAGGTGACAGAGCCTTGCAGGCCACACCTGATCAAGATCTACCTGCACATTCCCAGAACAAACAGTAGCCATTACTCTTCCATGTCACCTCTGCTTCCTACGGGTCGGTTCCATGTCCTTTTGCCCCCAGCACCATCTGGTGCTACTTTCTGCTATTGTTGCTGTTTTCGGTTTTCTTTTTTTTTTTCAATTCTCACCCGAGGACATTTTTTCATTTTTTGTTCAGATAGAGTGGGAGGGAGAGAGAGAGAGAGAGAAACATCGACGTGAAAGGGACACATCGAGTGGCTGCCATCCGCACGACCCAACCAGGGCCAGGGACAAACTGCAACCGAGGTACATGCCCTTAGTGGGAACCGAACCCGGGTCTCTCTGGACCACAGGTCGACGCTCTAACCGCTGAGCCAAACCGGCCAGGGCTGTTTTCAGTTTTCTAAGGACCCTTCGTGTTACCAAAAAATGGCTTCATTTTGTATGAGCAACTATTACAAATAAAACCAATGGTAGAATAATGTCTTAAAGCCTTAGCACGCTCCTAACAACCTTTCAAAGGTAGATCAGCATTAAAGATGTATTACCGGGACCACATAAAAGTTAAATATATTTCCTCGGATCCTTAGCTGAATGAGGGGCAAAGCCAGGAAAAAGAATTATTACCTCTACTTTAGCCTCTAGGCCATGCTATGAGAACAGATACCCCATCAAACAACTTCATAAATGTGAAGAACCTAATTAGAAAATTAATTTCCAATTATGCATATAGAATGAAGTCTGCTAAATGAGGAAGGGACCACAGCGGGGGTGGGGGAAGTCACAGCAATGTGGAAATTCTTTCAGCTGGGAAACCTCACTGAAAGGTATAGATATTGAGACCAAGGGAATACAATAGATTTTATGGAGAAAGACCCCGTGGCTTCACTTCTCTGGCCTTGGGGACTTTCATTATTACTCACAGAAGGTCAGAAAGTCCTACAACACTTTGAAGGATATGCTATTTCCCATGGTGGGGGTGAGAATAAAGAAAAAATCCAAACCAAAAAAAAAAAAAAAAACCCTTATCAACCATTCTTTCAAATGAGCAATCCCAGAGACTCCATGTGTGCCTGCTTTTATCTATATGGCTTAATTTCCATTTGAAAACCTAGAAAGGGCCCGTGCATAGGAATGCATATTTTATGTTTGAAATACTAACAGTACTCTGTTGCCTGAGATACTTTGATATGAATCCAGTACTTACACAAGGACAAGGGATTCCTAGAGGAGGATCAAATGTATCACATGTGCTTAGACACTTGATACAATGTAGCGCCCTCAAGGTATGATGGTGACAGTCTGGGTAGGCAATGGGTCCTCTGAAACACACCCGCCGTGCTCCTGTGTCTTCCAGGGGGACAGTCGCATTCTATCGCCTCTTTAAATGGGGTTCATATGCAATTAAAATGAAAATGCCATCATGGGCCACGGCAGGAAAAAACACACTCTCAGAAGGTTTCTTCATTTTTTTTGTTTTTTGTGTTTTTTTTTCTGAGCACTGAAAATGACCTCTTTGTCAGCCCTGTGGTCACAATGCAAGGGCCTCAGACTAGAGAAACGTGTTCATTAGGAGAACTGGACGACTAGGGAAGGTGCCGGGCCGCACGCGCTTGTTTGGAAGAGAAAGGAGAGCTGCACACGTGGGATGACTTGCAAATCCAGATCTGAGGAGGGAATTAGCGAGTGGTTGGCTCCCTGCAGGGTGAAAGGTACCCAACAATCTGATCCTAAAAGTTGTCACTTACTATCCGTGAAACCACAAAGGCTTTGAAGGAGAAGCATGCCAAATCGGGATGGTACCACAGTGGGACCAGAGGATCAAAATCGGGGCCACCGCTAGGGAGGGGCCACAGCCTAAGCCCTTCTCATGCACCTACATGCCCCAGAAAACTGCCCTCAAGTTCCTCAGATCAAAGTACAGGCAGTTTGAGAACAGAGCCTCAAACTGTTTCCTAGTCCCTCAAACCAATTTCGACTAGTAATTAACTGGTTCCCAACATCAAAAGGTGAGATATTCCGAGAGGAGTCAAGACAGATCAAAGCCTGTGGGGAGGGGTCCCCTGCACCCCGTCCATCCCCCGCCCTCCTTCCCAGACAGACATCCATCAGATTGCAGCCAGCGAACCGTCACACTGCGTCTCACCAGAGACCGACATCAAACAGACTTCCAAATACTGTGCTGGGGTTTTCAAGCTCCGTAAGAAGAAAATGAGGAAGGTACAGATACGTGACCATATGGTCCAGATTTTCCGGGATGGCCTAGGTTTATACTACCCAGTCTGTGTCCGCATCACTGGGGCAACTCCCAGTGACAGGGTCACCACGGGGAAGACACACCGGGCAGTGCCTGGCACACAGTATAGAAGGAGCAAACGTTCATTCCTTTCTTTTGTGTATCACCAAAGAGTAGAATTCCTAATTATAAGACTGTTGAAATATTTTGTGTGTGGGTACTTTTATACTATAAAAAGATAGCCTATTTCTCTGGCTTTCAATAATTGGCCTAAGCCAGGGGCTGGGCGTAAGCCCGGGCACAAGCATCTGGGCAGCAATGGTCGTTTTCCCGGACACACGAAGGCGTTCTTACAGGCCGTTCTGAAATGTACTTGACTGGTCTGGTTCCCTTGCTTTCATTCACACCACTGGCTAGCTTCTGTGGTTTTTCCCAAAGGTATATATACACACAGAGGCACCCACGCAGATCGTGGGGACTGCCTTTTGGACAGAGAAAATCCGTAGCCAAAGACTTCATAGAATTCCTTGGAAAAAACACTTCAGGGTGACTTGTCAAAATGTACCTAAGGGTGGACACAGGAGAAAAATGAGAGGGGAAGTCAGGATAGGGCTCAAGTGTCTCAAGTGGGAAGGGTCCCGCTAGTATCTTGATCTCAAAAGATCTCAAACTGAACCTACAAGTACCTTCTCCAGGAGGGCTCAGACCACGGGGAACCTCCAGGGTAGACGCTCATTTCTTATTTCCCTGGTTCTGACCGTGGGGATGTCTGCCCATGTGAAATAATTCATAATACGCTGAATGGACGCAGCATCTTCCCTTGGAAACACGCTCCTTTCCTTATGGTCCAATGTTGTCAGCGGAGCCAACATCTTGGTCGAGAGTCTCTGTCAACACTAGACCTTCCTGGGTCTCTACCCTCGTCCTGACCCATCAGCTCCACCCACTTCCCACCTGCCTGGGAGTTTCCAATGCACTGTGCTCGTTTCAGATTTCATGGCCCTTCTGCAGACTGTAATGTCCCAGGACTGCTTTCCTTATTTGAAATCATCGGACGTAGCACTGACCAATTATTTTGCAAATGCTAGGTTTTTATATCATCAACCCCAACCCTGGGAACTCTTTGACCATTCCACATGGCCTGCAAGAGATAAACAGAAAAAATTTCCGGCCTGGCCAGTGTGGCTTGGTGGTGAAGCCTCATTCTATGCTCCAAGAGGTCACCGGTTCAATTCCCTGTCCGGGCACATGCCCGGGTTGTGGACTCGATCCCAAGTTGGGGTGTGCAGGAGGCTGACGATAGATGTTTCTCTCTCATTGATGTTTCTCTCTCTCCCTTTCCCTTCCTCTCTCTCTGGAAAAATCAATAAAAACATATATTGAAAAAAGAAAAATTGTCCCGTAGCTGCATTCTCTCGCTTCAGCTGCATGCAACCTTTATCTTCCTCCGAATTTTGACTGAGATTTTCAAAAAGATGGAAGGAGTAATTGGCTTGAGTTGAATTACAGCTGTGTCCTCTTCATGGGCCATTTGGTTTGCCACGGTCTTTCTACTCCCAGCTATATGTCTGACACCGGGGTCGGATGTCTGTTGCTTTAAAAAAATTTTTTTTTTCTTTATTGATATTAGAGAGAGAGAGGAAGGGAGAGGGAGAGAGAGGTAGAAACATCGATGAGAGAGAACATCAATTGGCCACCTCCTGCATGCCCCCCACTGGGGATCAGACCCACAACCTGGGCATGTGCCCTGACCAGGAATCAAACTGGTGACCTCTTGGTGCATGGGTCGACGCTCAACCACTGAGCCACACCAGCCGGGCAATGTCTGCTCCTTTTTAACTTGGCACTCGTGCTATTATTTTTCACACCACAGGGTGAGGGGGGCTGTGAAACGTTCTTACTGCTCCCGTGTCTCTGTGACCAGTCGGCCTGGCCCACTCATATCGCCTGCTTAGTTCCAGCCCACACCCGAGCTCGTGTCTCCTGTCCCAGAGCCTCTGCGTGGCACAGGCTACCTCCACTGGGGCGGAGAAGGCTGTCCTGTAAACACAGCTAAGCCACAACTCAAAGTTTTAGCCCCAAATTGTTTCATTTTCCACGGTTCAGCTTGGCTTCCTCAGAACTACCTCTTGCATTTTCCCATTTCTCCTTTCTTTTGGCATTTTAATGGAAATGACCATACCTCCACCACATTTAATAACACCTTCCCAAAATAAGCCAGCTCCTCGATAATGACCCACGACACTGATAACATCAGAAAATCATACCCACGGATAATAGCACCAACCTTTCGCAGAAAAGAATAACTACAAGGTGAAACCCATTACTTGGAATGAATATAGGGAAAGATTTGTTGTTGTGTTTATATATATATATATATATATATGGCATTTTTTGTTTTTCGTTTTACATATAGCCCCTTCGGGAATAACCTTTGTGAAAAGATAAAGATATCAAAGTCGAACTTTTTGACCTTTCTCTCTCTAAACTAACATGGATGTCATACTGTGAAACTCTCATTCGCTGGATAACATCCCCCGAAGGGGTTAGGAAAGCGTGCCTTAAAGCTCCATCGTCTATTTCCTTTTAATCTTTCATGTTTGCATAAGAACACCCAACTTTGCTTTCTGAATGACATGTCCCTGACCACAGGAAAAGGACGCACAGGTGTTTCATGGGAAGAGCCCCAGAGAAGCCTCGGAGATTGGGGGGGAGAGCCGACTGATCGTCAAGCGTGATTTGACTGGTGCTGGTGACTCCTGCGGCCACTGTGAGGGTCTGATCCTGGGTGCTGGCGTTTACCCCCTCCCCCCTGCCCCCCCATCTCCTCCTGTTTGCACAGTGTTTTCCTCACTGCTGGCCTCTCCTTCCATCTCCACAAGCAGTTTACACTGATTCTTTCTTCCCTCCTCCCGGCCACCAGCCAAGTCATCTGAAGAGATTAGGGAAGTGAAAAATGGATTCTGCTCAAGAAAAGGCCCCTCTCATCCTTCAGATGAACACACTGAGACCTTGGGGTCATTTGACTTGGGAACGCGGTCCCGCGGCCAGCAGGGCTGTGTGTGGGACAGGTCCCCTGCCTGCTATTTTGAGAGACAGTTGAGCATAATTGTTAAGAACGTGGGCTTGTCCGGCTGGTGTGGCTCAGTGGTTGAGCGTTGATTCATGCACCAAGAGGTTGCTGGTTCGATTCCCGGTCAGGGCACATGCCCAGGTTGTGGGCCTGATCCCCTGTGGGGGGCCATGCAGGAGGCGGCCAATCTATGTTCTCTCTCATCGATGTTTCCATCTCTCTCTCCTTCTCACTTCCTCTCTCTCTGAAAATCAATAAAGGAAAAAAAAGAACATGAGCTGTAAGGTCAGCCAGAGTTTAGAGCCAAGCCCTGGATCTGACACTAGGTTAGTGACTTTGGAGACGTTGGCTTTTTGGAGCCTCAGTTTCCTCATGTGCCCAGTGCAGCTGCCTCCTAAGGCCTCTGTCTCACTGAGCCCTCCCAGTAGCTCGAACACTGTCACATACACAAGAGTAGCTTCCATTTTTTTTAAAAAAAATCTTGTTTATTGATTTTAGAGAGAGAAGAAGGGAGAGGGAGAGAGATAGAAACAATGATGAGAGAGACTATTGATTGGCCACCTCCTGCATGCCCCCCACTGGGGATTCGCCCCACAACCTGGGCATGTGCCCTGACCGGGAATCGTACCGGCGACCCCTTGGGGCATGGGTGGACGCTCAAGCACTGAGCCTCATCAGCCGGGCAGCAGCTTCCATTTATGAGTGCATCCTTCTACCCTTCCTATTACTGTCTGGTCACCACCCACCCACCTCCAGACCCTTTCACAGTCTCCTGGAGCTGCTGGAGTCCTGAAATCCACACCGTGCTGGGGAGAACCTCTTCCACCCCGAGGAAAGGGAGATCGCGTTCGCCCCGCTTAGAAGAGAAACTGGGAAAACAGCAAAAGGCAAATCTTACGTGCAAAAACCACGAGCGTAAACCTCGGGCTGCAAAGGACATGGACGCCGCTCCCAGAATTTCACGTGGAACACCCGTTACCGCGCCGGTTTAATTTGTTCAGTTAATAAACTTTATGGGACCCGTTTTTCTCCAGCATGTGTACGAGACGCTCTTTCACATAATTTCGGAGTCCACAGTGGCAAGCTTTCCCCGAGCATTTATGACGTTCCACAACTCAACTTCCAGAGAAACCCATTAGGAAATTAAACGGGTGCAGGTGGGTAATTTGAGAGGGTGAGGATACTGCACGCGGCAAAGACAACATGTAAATACTGCGGCAATCTCCCTGACACGGTATCAGGATAGGAAAGAACATGAAATCAACAAAACGATGAGATACTGAATTAATTTACTTTCAAATATTAAAAGTAATGAATCTTCTACTTATTTGCAGATCCCTCTGACTCACGTTAATACTAAAATAATTTTTAACTCCGTCACATGACTTAACACACATTTGCATCACAGCACTCTCCAAATGCATGCCTAGCGCTTTTTTTTTTTAAGCACAGAAATTGCTTTTATATTTTCACCACTCTGGGTTTGAATAGTCTATTGTAAAATCATCTTTTCAAAGGACACCAGGACAGCCGACACTTGACATGCTGTTTCCTTTACAAGACGGACAAATAAATAAGGAAGTACAACTAGCGATGGTCCCTGAGAGACCAAGCATGAAACCGTTCTGAAAGGGGTCCACCTGGTTCTTCATTGGAAACCGGTTTTTGTACACAGACGATTAAATACATGCAGGCCCTTAACATTTTTAAACAGAAGCTGCTGGGATATTGTTCAGCAATAAAAAGGAATAAACGATTGATACGGGTGACATCACGGACGAACCTCAGAAAGATTATGCCAAGGGAAGCAAGTCAGACAGAAGAGAGCGTGTGTCTCATGACTCCTTTGATTGGACTCATCCAGAAAAGACACATTTATAAAGACAGAGAGGAGGTTCGTGGTCACCTGGGTAGAGGGATGGGGAGTCACTGTAAATGAGCTGGGGGGATCTTATTTGGGGGACAAAAATGAACGTTCTCAAACTTGTTTATGGGGATGGCATCTCAATAAAGTTACTAAAAAAATCACTGAATTATACACTCATATGGGACGATTTTATGATACATGAGACATACCTTATAAAGCTATTAAAGAAACAACCAGGAAGCTGTTATTGATGACTAGATGATTTGAAACTAATTACGGGGCAGCCTGTCAGACAGAGCAGCTCTGCGCAGTGATACGTGGGGATATCGTCCATGGGTGTCCCGACGGCCGCCGCTATCCTTTGAGAGCAGTGGCACAGCCAAGGCACCTACGAAGCCATGTGACTTCTTCACGTGCATCAAGGGTAGTCCTCGATCCCGTCTTCGAGTTCAGCGAGTGTGGCTGACCTCTGCCTTTGCTCCATTCACAAAGCTGTACGTCCACCCCTTTCTCAGTTCCAGCATCCTTTTTCCTCTGCATCTCAAGCCTTTTGATTTTGAGCTCTGCTGTGACACTCACGCTGTCTCATTCGTGGCAATGACGACAAACAACATTTCTATATCACATGAGCCATACAAGCTTACAATGGACACGATTTGGTGTGTAAGAGGGTGTGTGTACAGAAACATATACGTAAACACCTGTGTGTAGAAGCATGAGGAGTGGGAGCACAGGGAATCTACCTGCAGGTCTAACACATCTTTGGGACAGCTACTGAGTCTCTGTAAACTGTGTGTAGTCACCTGAATCCAAAGAGCTCATTTTGTCAATATCATCTATGATGGCAAGTTGCTGTATATTGAGGGCATAGCTCTCTTCTCACATTCCATTGTCTCCTTGTTTCCTCGATACCAGATATTTTGGAAATCTGGGGGTGCAGCCAATGAGAAAAAGGAGTGGGTCCTGAAAAAAAAACTGATGTATGTCTCTTTACCTAAGGGATGAGGGAAACGGGACACCGTCAGGGAATGTGTCATATCTCTGCAGGCAAGATGCTGGTGGGTCCTCGTTCTATATTAGTATCTAGCTCTTACAACAAGGCTAGGAGGCAGGCTTTATCAGTGCCTTGTCATGAAGAGGAAGCTTGGAGAAAGCTCACTACGTAGCCCCGGTGCACCAAGCTAGGAAGTGAACCAGCCGGATCTGACTCTAAAACCTATTTGTTTCATGGCTAAATGATATTTAATTCATGCTATTGATGCCCAGTAATGTAAGATTTAGAAAACGGCTACAGCGGTGTGTCCTGCTTCCTGTCAACTTCAAAAGGATTGCTGGAGAATTGAAACAGCGCCCTGGCCGGTTTGGCTCAGCGGTTAGAGCGTCGGCCCGCGGACCAGAGAGTCCTGGGTTCGGTTCCCGCTAAGGGCACGTACCTCGGTTGCAGTTTGTCCCCAGCCCTGGTTGGGGTCGTGTGGGTGGCGACCACTCGATGTGTCTCACATTGATGTTTCTCTCTCTTTCTTCCTCCCTCTCTCCCTCTCGCTCTATCTGAAGATAAATGCAAAAGTGTCCCCGAGTGAGGATAAAAAAAAAAAAAATTGAAACAGCAGGAATTCTGGGAGGAAAAGAGAGTGACCATCTTTCCAAGAAAATCAAATGCTTACTCGTTTGTTCGTTGTCTGAACCATCCTGATGAGTCCCTTACTTCTTCAGTGAACTGCCCACCTGACAGGGGTGCCTTGGCCATTATAATGATCTCCTTCTGCAATCAGCCATGACATGTAGGTAATAAATGATTGGTTTCCTATCTCATTATAGGTAACGACTCTCCACGGTTCATGCGGCTCTGTGAGCCGGCTGTTATGGAGATAAGTAGGTGACGGCCTTTCATGCACATCCGACTTTAAGGTTTTACGATGAACTTCTAGGAACTATGTAGGAACACAGGAAGGACTCATAATTCTGAGAGTTACTATCATGTTTACCTTATTACATCATTTAAAGCCAAAGTTCTCCAGCTTGCCTCAGAATCCCGGGGACTTGACGGCACAGACTGCCCGACCCCCCTGGTTTCCGCTGCGGAAGGTCTGAGTTCCGCCAAGGACTTGCCTCCTGAGTAAGCTGTCATGTGATGCTGACATGCTGATTTAGGGACCCAGTTTCTAAGAACCACTTGCTTAAATGAAAAAAGAAACACTTACCTAGATAATCCATATGTAACACAAACAGAATAGGTACATGTGTGTGTATATATATTTCCTCTATAGGTAAGAGTACATTCTACCATTTCTATGAAATGTCATTATCTGAACCCCTTTAAAAGTAGACATACCAAGAATTCCATTTTGCTTTAAACTGTCATTTCTAAGTGGCATCAAGATCCTCATTATCATTATTATTTCAAACTATATTTTTCCTGTTTACCAAGTAACTGCAAATTTTTTTTTATCCTCACCCAAGGATATTTTTTTTGCATTTATCTTCAGATAGAGCGGGAGGGAGAGAGGGAGGAAGAGAGAGAGAAACAATGACATGAGAGAGACACATTGATTAGTTGCCACCTGCACAACCCCAACCGGGGCCGGGGATGAACTATAACCGAGTACGTGCCCTTAGCGGGAACAGAACCCGAGACTCCCCGGTCCGCAGGCTGATGCTCTAACTGCTGAGCCAAAACGGCCAGGGCAACTTGGCAAATTTTTTGTTACTAGTTTTCACAGCCATTTGATGAGGCCGAGCTAATGTATCACTACTCACCCTGTATTAGAGAGAGTCAAAGCCCAGGGCAGTTAGTGACTTGTCCATATACCTAGGACGAACTGAAACCGCTGTGATTCTGATTCAAAATCTCAAATCTTTACATTCTGCCAGTGTACACATCACGTGTGTAAATATACGTCCCAGCAGGCGCAACCAGACAGACGGAAATGAAGGCGAGTGGCTTAATGACAGTGCAATGGGCCAGAAATGGGGAAACGGGGGACCTCATTTCCTAGGTCTGCTCTAACAGGCTCGAGCCTTTGGTGACAGATAATGGATGTAAACAGACTTCGGTTCAGTCATCTATAAAATGAGGCACAGACCAGATAGCTGATATCCCTTCAGGCTCCGCCGTATCCATTCATCTAATTGTCCACCGACAGCGCATTCATTAAGAACTTCCTAGGCACCCGACGCTGTTTTCGGCCCTAAAGTTAGACATGAGCGAGGTCCCTGACGTGACATTCTTACATGTCACAAAGTTTACCTGTAGGTGCAAGACAGAAGATTAAATAAACAAGCTAGTTCATTTAAAATAGTGATGATATTTTAAAATAAAATACAATTGGGTAAGAGGATTGCGAATGACAGGCTAAGTCCCTGCTGCAGCTGAGTCAAGGTTCTCCCTACAACAGAAGTGATATCTTTCTGGTCCCCTGGGTGACAGAAGGGAGCAGCCACGTAAGTGGTGGGGAAGGCGGGGACAAGGCACCGAAGGCAAAGATCCTGAGATGTAAACCAGCTTTTCTTGGGTGACTTTTCGTAAGAAAGTCAGTATTCTAGAGCCTGGTGAGTAAGAAAGGTTTGGAAGGGTCGGCAAAGACAGATGATTTAAAATCTTAAAGGGCCTATTCACAAACGGAGGTCTTTGGGCAGAGAAAGGCATGACCCGATTCAGGGGAAGATCACCCACTGGTTCGACGGGTACTGAATAAGTATATAAAAGTCAGCACATACGCATGTAAAAAGCAATTTCAAAAATTTCCACTGTTAAATACACGTTTTCCCCTACTTTGTTTAGCCTATAAATGAAAACATACAAATTAATTCACCAGCCAAAGCTGTGCCTTCGCCATTGATACTTTAAGGATATTACTAAGTATTATAAACATGGGCAACTCAAATAATAATTAGGGGGAAATCATATGGAAATTGCTAACAAACTCATTAGAGTGTGCTTAATTATTGCAGTGAAGGGTTAGCAAGAGGATTGGAGCTTACGGAGTAAATCTGTTTGCACATGGATTGATATGCTTGTATCGTAATTACTCACAGCTGTTGGACTTTCGAAGTTTATTAGAAACTTAATTCCAAAACTTTCATGCTGAAAAGATTTTTTAAGAGGGAAGTGTTAGCCCAGTGCCAGTAGTACACGCAGGGCAAATGTTTGAAGCAATTCTTCGCAGCGATTACTCGCAGAGTAACTACAGATCTCCTCGTTATACATAATGAAGTGGACCTGCTCATTTCTGATTTCCACACACTTTGCAGAAAGAGCAAAGCCTTCTGATTGGAACTGCTCGAGCCCGGTGATGAGAAGTTGCGTGTACTATGTATTCCAATTACAAAACGATCTCAGAAAACAGGCTTGATGCCTGATGTATTCATTTGAAAGCAATTCTTGGCTAAATTGATCTTTAAATAATCTATCTGTACGCTTGTTAATTTAATAGATCCACTGACATCAGGAGAAGACAGGAATGCTTTATCCTTCACACTGTCTTAGAGCTGACAACTAATCCTTCTTCCTTGGCGATTCATTTATTATATTTTATAAATTAGAAGAAAGGTACAGGGTCCCTGAAATACAGCTGACGCGATGCCCTGTATAGCTTCTTCTTCCTCACCATCATCAGGAAATGAATACTGTGCCTGGGCTAGCAATTTTTATCTCAGCCTAATTTTTGGTCTATTTTACTGATGGCCGCTACCAGGACTTACAGTGCCATTGAGTGTAAATGAAGTGATCATTTGTATCTAAGTGATTTCCTTTGTTTCTAAAGCTCCTTTTTAGATCAGCTTTTCATAAGTGCTAAGATTACCTAATGAGAACAATTTAAAAAGAAAACAATAACTTGAAAACAAAATGTTATCACAGTCAATGAATTTTCAAGTGTGCACACACACACACACACACACACACACACACACACACACACACTTTGCCTATATATACCACATCATAGCATTAAAGATTTTTTTTATGATCTGGCCTTTCTGCTCCTTTCGCATTTCAAAATCCCCAATTACTAATTTTTCTTTAAACTTATATCGGACTAGCGTACATTCATGCCCACATGCATTTCATTTCCTCTTCCTGGAATTCCCTTCCTTACTTGAATTGAAATCCCACCAACCTTCAAGGACCAAATGAACATCTCTTCCAAGGAAAAAGGCAAAATCAGTATGTAAATAAGCTCTGTTTTTAATACTAATATTTTATTTCTCATCAATTAAAAAGCAAATAGCAACAGAGTGACAGTGAACACCTATATTGTTGTAAATTATTTGTTCTAAGTTGACTATTCGCAGTGTTGGGGATATTGTCATCTTATTGAATCCGTACCATAGCCTGTGACACAGGTGCTTTCATTCTTCTCCTTTTGTACATGAGCATCAGAGGCAAGGAGAGAGAACATGACTCTTTCTGGGCCGCTCAGATGTTAAGAGGGGGAGCAGATTTTGGACACAGCCAGTGTGGCTTCTGTGTCCAGTCTCCTCATTCCTACCCTGGGCCACAATACCAACCTTGCAGGGAGACGAAAGCCTGAGAATAAATCTGAAGTGCCTGGCATAATGTCGCAAACATAATTTAAGAATTGGTAGTTACCTTCCAGTTTTATGAAATAAAATAATTATGAAAATAAATGATAAGCCTGGCCGGCGTGGCTCAGTGGTTGAGCATTGACCCATGCACCAAGAGGTTGCCAGTTCGATTCCCGTCAGGGCACATGCCCAGGTTGTGGGCCTGATCCCCAGTGGGGGGCATGCAGGAGGCGGCCAATCAATGTTCTCTCTCATCCATGTTTCTATTCTTCTCTCCCTCTCACTTCCTCTCTCTCTAAAATTAATAGAGGCAAAAAAATTTTTTTAAAGAAAATAAATGATAAGTAATGATGAATAAATCTGATATGTTTATTGTTCTTTTCTTGTGTCAACTGTCAGCCTATCATTTTCAGTCGGTGCTTCATGAATCAGCAATCACAACTGTTCTGCATGAGTCCACAGCTCACACACATGGCTAAGGTGCAGAAAGGCATCCAGTAAACACTGAGAAAGAGAATGAATGAAGGAAATTAATGAACAAACTAATCCGAGAAGCTTCTGAGGGCTTTTCCCTCTCCTCCACGTCTCCCTGAGGCACGGTGCTAAATCCCTTAAAAATCAGACAAATATTAAGCCATGGAAGCATGGATTAAATCAACGTTTCCCTTCCATTTCAATGAGTTATTATTTAAAATAAAACCCACAAAGCAATATTTTTAAAAGTCTACATCCTGAAGTAAAACATGGAAATTATCTGATTAATGCAGATAGCCACTCACCAATTTATATTCTTGAACTCAAGAGAATCATTTAGCTAATTGTATAGGTGATTATTATGCTTTTCACAGAAGTGTGTATCATGCATTTTGAATTTTTAAATTGCATCTCCAAGAGAATCCTCTCAAATCTAATTATTGTATACTTAGAAGTTTCCATAATCAGCTAAAAGATTTATTTGTTTCTTTAAAGAAAAAAATATTTTAAATGTGTAGAAATCCTCTTGTGAGAAGATGAATTAAACATTTAAAAATAATTAAGTAGGCTTTTAAAAAATTTTTATATATTTTTTTCTTTTTTATTGATTGATTTTTAGAGAGAGAGGAAGGGAGAGGGCGAGAGAGATAGAAACATTGATGAGAGAGAACATCAACTGGCCACCTCCTGCATGCTCCCCACTGGGGATTGGGCCCACAACCTGGGCATGTGCCCTGACCAGGAATCGAACCAGTGACCTCTTAGTGCATGGTTCGATGCTCAACCACTGAGCCTCACCGGCCGGGTGACTTTTTTTTTTTTAAGTAGGCTGAACCATACTAATAATAATAAAAAAAAAAACTGTCCATATATATTTTTTGACAAGTATTTAAAGTTGAGTGTGTGATTACAAAAAAAAGATTGCATCAATAAGTCAATAGCAGTCAGAATTCTTATACGTAGAAAAACTCTCTGATGTGTCTGAAACTATTTTGAGATAAAGTGCTGATAGAACTACTGAGTTAGGAGAATGGCTGAAATTCCTCCAACTTCTATGTACTGGTGACCAGTTCAGTTTCCAAAGTGCTGCTTCTTCAAATATGGTCTACTGAGAATACAGAGAAGCATTTAGAGAACATTTCCAGGAAAAAATACCAAAGAAAGAAAAGAACAAAGGAAGAAGGAAGGAGGAAGGAAGGGAGAAAGAAACTCCATGTGGTGGCTTGTTCCTCGTGGTGTCCTTGGATAAAACAATGAAAAAACTAGTCTCCAGAACCCTTGTCTTTGGTCTGAAACCTATTCTGATCATGTGATCCTCTCAGTTTTTTTTTTTTTTTTAAAGGCACACGTCCATATACATGATATGTATCTATAAATTATGTGCTGCTGTGTTACATCTGCTACAGTACATGTCATTACAGGTACACAACATTAACAAGCATGTGATGAAAGGAAGTTCAATAGCTCATTCCTACATCACATTGGAGAAACACTGCCCTAGACAATGGCCATGTCAACACTTCAAAGTATGGCATTTTCCCACTGGAACTTCAATGTGTCAGTATCCCATAACACTCTGATTCGCCACAAATGGACCCATCAACTAAAAGCAATGCCTAAATCTTTTAGTTTATTTCATTTTAAAGAAATCTCTTTTTTGGTGCTCATTTCTTTGACGATAGTCAGAGAAAAAAACCTTTTTTCAAGGACAAATGAATGCTTTGGGGAGGCGTTTGATGCATTGATGCTTGGATGAATAGTTCTTCCCTGGCTGAGTAAGTTGGAGAACTTAGGGGATTCAGATGGGATTGCTTCACGTTAAGTACATGGTAAAAGAACTTTATTTACAGAGCCATCAATTTTCTTTATGAAGCTGGGACTCCAGAGAGAACACTGGACTATGAATCTGATAATGTGGGTGCTAGTAGAAGAGGTGATTCTGCCACTAAGTAGCTAGATGACCTTGACCAAGTCATTTAACTTTTCTGTGTATCCCTTGAATAAAAGGAATTCAGCCAAACTCCCCTACATTTATAGAGGCCCCTTCGATGTGGTTGGTATAATAAAAATAATCACATGAACCCTAATACTTTTAAGCACCTATAAGACTCCAAAAAGAGAATTTCTGACTTTCTAGACATTTTCTCTAATTTTGTGGGATTTTAACATTTGCAAAGTCTATGCCACATCAGCAGAATGCCTTGCTGGGAGCAGTACCCTGGATATGCTTCCTCGGGCTATGTGGGAATGCAGTCGTTGGCCATATAGTCGTTATAAACTGTGTCTTACAAACAAAAACAAAAGCCAGCATTTTCAAAATTCCTGGGTCATCAGAATCACTCGTTGAGCTTTTATGAATCCCATGTCACAACCCTGGTACTTAGGGTTCAGTACATCGGAGCCACCAATTTGTTTCCAAAGCCAAGTGTTCTAGCAACCAACGCAGAGGAAGCCCAAGCAGTTACAACACCCATGGTGTAGACAACGCAACGCAACGCAACGCAACGCAACACAACACGGAAGCAAACCAGATGCTCAAGAAAAGCCCAGCCATTCCTTACACAACAGTAGGAAGGTTCTCTCTTGGGACTGAATCAATGAACCGAAGCAAAACTGCTGTTGGTAATAAAAAAAAAAAAAAAAAAAAAGACTGCCTTTCACATCAGGATTATAAAATGATTTATACTATTTCCAGGGATGGGTTTCCATTGATGAATGAGTCTCTGTTTTGAAGGATGGTATCTGAAGGAGAGCATGGTACCCAAACCACGCGAGGTTATTAATACTTGTGTAAAGATGGAAGAAAAGAAGGAACAGAGGGAGGAAGGGTACAGCTAATCTGCTGAAATTACATTTCCAGGAGCCAAGCTAAACCACACTAATGGTTAGGTCAAGTGGCACTGCCAATTCATTTCTGATTCAGAAAGATCCCTTAAGCTAATACTTGGAGCGCTTGAAATGAAACTCTACCTGATATTACGAAGAACATTTTCTTGGATTCCATCCAGCATTTGCCATGTGTTTTCAAGAAGATTTTGACTGATTTGTTCCAATTATCCCTGAATGTCTTCTAAGAGGTTTCCTCTCCAAATTCCACTCATTTTTCAAGGGCCAATTCAAGCCCTAACTTTTTTTTTTTTTCCTCATGAAAGCTTTTGCCAACAATTCTAGTCCTAAATATTGCTTCTCAAAACTTTCCGAACGTGTAAGTGTTGACAAGTGTGTCTCGTCAACCTGACAGGAATGTAAACTCTTAGTAGAGAGGCCACGTCTGATAAATCTCCACCCCCAAATTACTCAGGGAGCTACGCAGGGTCTGCCTCGTCGCCGTTCTGTTTCTGCTTCCTAGGAGTCACTCAACACCGCCGGATCCCCAGCAGTGCGCTCCATCCAGCGTGACCTCCATCCAGCTCTGACTGGAGATGTCGCCTCTCAGACATCTTCACGTGTATCACCAACACCTCAACTCACAACGCCCACTGCCAAACTTCTATTTCCTCCTACACGTGTTCTCTTACTGATGTTCTCTGTTTCTACAACCTAGAAACTTCGCAAGCACCCTCTGCTAGCTCCCTACTGGCAATGTGTAAGCTCTGTAGGTTTTACCTCAGATAAGGATATGGGACAGGGGCTGAGAAATCACACTCCGGAACAATAAAATGTTTGTCAAGCCATATCAACTTCTGCTTGTCTTTCTGTCAATGTGATCAAGAGGAGAGCATTTTCCTTACATGGAAATAAAATAAAATAAAAATGAATGAATAATAATGTTGAATAAACATAGCTAGATTTTTATAGTGCCTACTTTGTGCTGGGGACGGTGCTGGATACTTTGCACACATACCTGAATGTGTGTGCATGCGTGTGTGTGCACATATACAAGTCACTTATACTGGCTCCAAACAAAGTAACGGGGGAAAAGTTGAATCACTTCAGGACCCATCATTGATTTATTTCCCTCAACTGGGTAGATTTAAACACGGCTCTGGCCGGCGGCTGCCTGACAGATATGTATGAAAAAGTTGATCCAACATGTAGTGCTGGGAAGATTGATTGATTCTCTCCTCCCGTGTCACTTTGGCATTTTATTACGTTTATATGTGTTCACATATTTCGTAGCCAGCCAATCTATTCAGCCAGAATATGGCATGGTTTTGTCTGAGAGCTTCTTCTTGGCTGGGGGGTTCCCTGGTATGCTTGGGTCCAGGATGCTCTGCCTCCCACATGCGGTCAGGGTCAGTAGGACCAGTTGGGAAAGAACTTTCCACTTCACTCTCCTCAACCGGGAGCTCCTAGAGATCTTTCAAAGGGGCCACAAGGTTGGGGAAGGGAACAGCCACAGGTGCCGTTTCAAATCCTCACTTCACCCTTGCAGACGAGACCTGGCGGAATTAGACCCATCCACAGTCTTTTCTCTGGCAGTGAACCAACTGCCAGGATCAATAAGTACAGGGCATCCCCCCAAAATGCATACACGGTGTCTGTAGGTTCTACTACATGTTGAAAATGAAATGTATTGCAATAAGGACTGGCTTTATAATTATTCAAAGTTGTGTACACACTTTTTGGGGACACCCTATAGCTGCTGAACAAGTTCTGTATAGCAGGTGTCATGGTTGGTGCCAAGGATCCAGTGTGAGCCAAAGAGACCCATCTCCTGACCTGACAGCACCCATAGCCAAGAGAAAGGAGCGGATAACGAACCCAATAAATACACACACTGCAATAACACAAAATCTGGGTCATGAAGCAGAAGGCCAACGTGTTTATGAGAGTGTGTGATAGGCATTCCGACCTGGTCTGGGGTGGTGGAGCACGGAGGGGTCAGGGAGGGCTTTTCTGAAGTGGGTTTGAAGTAAAATCTATAGGAGGAGTGGGAGTGAATGGGCAAAAGCTAGGGGTGGGAGGTAGGGAGAGAATTCTCAGGAAGGTGACGGCAGCCTAGAGTGGGAAGAAGCAATGTCAATCAGAAGACCAGGAGGAAGGTCCCCGGGTAGGTACTCGGACACTAAGGTGAGTCTCATGAGAAGTGAGGGGCCAGGCTCTCTAGACCATGGTAAGCGGTTTGGTCCCTATTCTAATGGCCGTGGGAAGCCCCTCCCGAGTGAATTAGGTACAGAACAGGTGCAGTGATCCGATTTCTACTTCAGAATGACCGTGTGGTAGAGAGGTGACTGGCAGGGCTCCGTGGAGGTGAGAGCTGACGGAGACCTGGGTGGGGTAGCAGCTGTGAGCAGGGAGCGTAGAGGAGACAGGGAAGTATTCAGAGTCAATTCATCAGAACTTGATGCTGGGTGGGATATAGGAATGATAAAGCAGAAGATAAAAGTCATGCCTGGAAGACCCTTTGCTCTTTGTAGAATTAAAAAGACAGAAATTCCTCCTCATCTTTATTTTAAACTTTACCATGGCTAATTCATCTCTTTGCTCTCAACATTGGCTTTTTCTGTTCTGGAATGTGAATAGTCATACGCATGTATAGCCTAGCTGGTACCCCCTTCTTTGGAAAGAATATATGTAGCACTGATTCAGCCATCAGCTAGGTCTGCAGGGTGGGAATACATGGGCTAGGGAGCGAGGCAGACTTGGGTTCAATTTCCAGGTCTTAATTCCTAACCATGGGCAACCTTTCATCTGTCTGAATTGTACCTGCCCCATCTGTAAAATGGGCATTGTAATATATGCTTCGCAGGTTAGTCATGAGGGCTAAATCAATGGTGTAAAGTGGAACAGGGTAGAAATACGGTGAATGCTATATAACAGCTCATTTCTGCCTTCAAAGACTCCCCACTGGAGGGGCAGTAATAAGTTCCGGTACGCTCCATGCTGGGGCCTGGAAGACCATACACATTGGGCTGCTACCGACATCATCTACTATCCCCTCCTCTTTTCTCTCTACATCCCAGCCACGTCCAACTTCCTTCTATCTCTGGACACACCCAGCTGGGTCCTATCTTAGGACCTTTGCTATAGCCATTTCCTCTGTCCAGAACAGCCAGACATTTCCATAGATGACACCTTCTGACTGTTCAAGCCTCAGCTCAAATGTCATACACTCAGGGAAGCCTGCCCTGACTGCCCTCTATGGAATGGCCCCTTAACTTATCATCCTCCATCCCATTATTTCATTGTATTGTCTTCACAGCCCAAATCACTAGCTGAAGTCATTGTATGTATTTCCTTCCAAGCTTACTGTCTTTTGCAACCATCAAGCAGGCCTCAAGAGGGTGGGGATCTCATTTCCTTCATACCCTGGACAGCCGCCATAGGATACGGCACCCAGCGGGCACTCAATGAGTAATTGTCGCATGAGTAAATCAATGAATGAAAAACAACCACAAGTAGAACTATGAAAGAGGAGGAATCTCTCCCAATGACCCAAAACCCTGTTGGGGTTACCTGAGGACACTGGGGAGCATTTTCCTAAGCGGATTGAAAAAAATCCATTTTCTTTATCATTTCGCTGGAGGAGGCGATGTCCCGCTGGGGGTTTTCCCGGAAGAGAACAGCGACTCATGAATATAGCTCCATGTATTTCTGCCTGGCTAATTTCCCCTCCGAGTAGTGACACTCTTAGTCCATCCCTAGAATACTGTTCCAGTTTGCCTTGAAATAAACTAGAAATGCTGATTGTATTTTAAACAATAAATGTTTTGGGAAGTGTGAGGGCTTAATCTGAGGTTATTTATTTATTTATTTTTGAGACCGATGGTCATTGAAATGACCACATATTGCCTGGACCCTCTAAGTCACCCAAAGGAGTAACCTTGACTTTCCCACATTATTGTCCCTTTTTTCCTTCTCTTTTAAACTTTTACATAGAGACTGAATTGCAACAAGACATAACAAGCAGCGCATGTCTGGGTGTTTATAACACACCCTGGGTGGTATCATCAGGCACAGAAGTGTAATAACTATCCTAAATCCCAGAGAGTTCTATTGCCTTAATGTAGTCGACTGCCTCTATCACCATGAGAAACCAGAGGTGTATATTTGCTGGACATGGCACAGGTGAGCATGGAAGGCTATTATCACCCCATCAGTGAGCCTTGACTGTGTCGTCCGGGCAACGCCGTCCTGGTGTACGTTCCAGTGTAAGGCCAATACATGCACCTGCTCAGCACTGGATTTCCTGTGACTTATTTCATCTGTTTTGGTCCAGAGAGACTGTGGTGTTATACCAGCTAATCGAAAAATGAGTGTAAGATTTAAGTGCACAGACTGTATGGGCAAAATGATTAAATATTAATAGTTAACATTTATAGAGCTTTTACTACTTGCCAGGTAGTTTAACATGGGTTATCTCATTTAATTCTCACAAGAACTCTAGAAGGTAAATATTATTAATATCTTCCTTTACAGATGAAGAGACGGAGGCTTACGGAGATTAGGAAAGTCACCAAAGGGCATCCATCTAGAAAGTGGTCAACCAGGATTTATACGGAGGTTTCTGTTTCCTTTTCTCTTTTTTTTCGTTCATCTAGATGTGAACATTTGAACACTAAACCACTTAGCCTGGTTCAGCTTCTTGTTCTATTATTCTTATGCTATACGACCTTGGATCACTAAGATCAACTTTTATTTTTAATTTTTAAAATTTATTAATTTTAATTTTATTTTTCCATTACCATTTATCCCCTCTATGCCCTCTTCCACCTCCCCACCCTCCCCGCCCCGCAATCACCGCACTGCTGTCCATGCCCATGAGCTCTCTTTTTTGCTGAATCCTTCCATCCCCCCAACTACCAACCCCCCCAAACACACACACTTCAGAGCTGTCTGCCTGTGTTCTACCTATGAGTCTGTCTCTATTTTGCTTGGTAGTTCAATGTGTTCATTAGATTCCACATATGAGTGAGTTCACGTGGTACTTGTCTTTCTCTGACTGGCTTATTTCACTTAGCATCATGTTCTCCAGGTCCATCCACGCTGCCAGACCAACTCTTCTAAAGTAGAAGATAGTGATGATAATAGGATTTCCCTTCTAGATTGTTTTTAGGGTTACTATAGCAGAGTACTTGAATACATTATGAAAATTACCAATGATCAGTACTTTATGGAAAGGTCTATGTCAGATTCAACCACAAAGATTCAATGGCACAAGCTTCTTTTAGATCAGCGGTTCTCAACCTGTGGGTCGCGACCCCTTTGGGGGTCGAACGACCCGTTCACAGGGGTCGCCTACGACCATGGGAAAACACATATTTCCGATGGTCTTAGGGACCGAGACACCGCTCCTCTATCCATCTCCAGGCAGGTCCGCCCACATGCAGATACGCCCACATACAACAAGAGGAACTGTATTAAAGGGTCGCGGCGTTAGGAAGGTTGAGAACCACTGTTTTGGATGGTTGCTAAGCCTGGCCAGTGTGGCTCAGTGGATTGAGCATCATCCCATAGACTGAGAGGTCCCAGTTCAATTCCAGGTCAGGGCACATGCCCAGGTTGCAGGCTCAATCTCCAGTGGGGGGAGGGGGGGGCGTGCCGGAGGCAGCCAATCAATGTTTCTCTCCCACATCGATGTTTCTATTTCTCTCTCCCTTCCTCTCTCTCTCTAAAAAAAAAAAAAAATCAATAAAAACATATTTTTTTTAAAAAAGTAAAGAATTCAAAGATAAATGCAGACGAGCTACTAAAAAGCAGCTTCCAAATTGTAGAGGGCAGCCTCATGAGGCCTGGGTTGTGTGTTAAACTTCTGCCCGGGCACAGAAATCTGGTACGTAGAAAGAGATCTCTATAACACTGTTTTTCAACTGCAACATTCTTTAGAAACATCAGGCGTTCTTGCGATCAGCCTGATTTTGTGAAATACCCATAAACGCTTTTTCTTTAGCAGCCTATTCAAAATAACGTGGACCTCTCAGCGGACCTGGGGTAATTTAAGGTAATAAATAAGGGACGGTGGTGAAGGGACGAAGAGCTTCCTGTCCTGAGGAATCAAAGCCTTGTATTTGTAGAGATTTACTGCGATACAGCAAATAGACATCCTCGGAATCTTGAGGGTGCTGGGGAGATGACTGTCAGCATTATCCTCCCTTCCCACAGCGGAACATCAACAGGTGAACTCCAGCCTTTGGTCTCTACATTGATAATGGGACCTCACAATCTCTCTTTCAAAGAAAACGCATAGACGAAACTATCAGAGCCCAGATGAAATTCAGTTAATAGCTGAAATTGCTGTTTTCTTCCGTGTGTTGCCTTATCTCTTTTTAACAAGCCTTCCTTACTAGGGTAATTGCACAGAATTCAATCCATTATCTATGGATTAATTCATTAGTGTGGTTAAAACTTTGGGAAGAGTGGACCGGTTTTAACTATCCTCCCCTCGATGCCACAAATTGACACTGTTGCACGAGCCTGTGCCATTTTCACGGAGGCTTCAATTCACGAAATAAAAATCAATGAAGACATTTCCTTTCCAAGTCATTGTTATGCTCCCGCGGTTGCGTGGAAAGCCTTTGGGTAAAAGAAGGACAACTCTAATCAGAAGGAGAGTCATTGTCTTCGGGAAGCGTGAACAGTGGATGCATTTCTGGGCCAGGGCCCTCACCACTGTGCCAGCCCCTCACGTTTCTGCCTTGGGGGACACGGCGACAGAGCCAGCAGTCATTGTCAGTCAGGGCCCGGTTTGGGGAAAGTGCCTTGAAACCCAGACGGAGATTTTTTGAAAGCGAAAGGAGGTGGATGATGCTGAGAGTGTCAATAATTCCCCTTCTTGGCGACCAGCGCTCTGAGTTGGTGAGTAGGTTTGGTTAAGCATGGGCATGCTTCCCAAACACTGTTCTGATATCAGAATCACCCAGGGCTTTCACAACTGCAACACTTCTCAGGGCTCTCGTCCCTAGAACTTATAATTTAGTGGCTCTGGGCGACTGGCCAGGAATCTTTATTTTTAAAAAAGCTTGAGGTGAGTCATATGTAAAACCTGTGGTTTACAAACCACCGGCCTCGTCATGTTTCTGTTCAGAAACAGCCACTTAGCCGAATGAGTAGGGAAGACTGGAATGGTGCTATACACAGCAACCAATAAACGGTTCTAATTATATTAAACATATCAACCACTGTGGGAAGCCGTGAGTGACCGCATCATGTTGCCCGAACTGTGGCCATTCTGGAAGATCCCTGCCTCCAACAATGGCCTTCCGACCACATTTTGAGATAGATGAAGAAAAAATACTGACAATGTATCCCAATTTGTGGCAGACGTGGGTATCGTAAAAAGTAAAAAATTACAGGAATAGGATGTGATCATTTAAAAATGTTTACAAATGCTTTGATGCTTCTCCCTTCCAAACGCTGAGCCCATCTCTCTTCCTTTGAATGTGGGAACTCAATGACTCCCTTCTAACGAACGGCATGTAGCAGAAATAGTACCGGATCCAAGGCTGAGTCACAAGAGAGATTCCTCCTCCTTCTCTCTTGAATCTCCTGCTTTGGGAAAAGGAGGACATTCAAGTGACCTGTGGAGGAGCCCCATCAGGGGGGCACTGGAGCCTGCCACCCACAGTCAGCACCAACTTGCCAGCCACGTGGATCGGCAAACTAGGAAACAGATCCCCTGGCCCCACCGTGAGGCACACACCTTGCCTGCAACCTCATGGGAGCTCTTGAGACAGAAATGCCTAATCCATCCACCCTGACCTGTCTGACCCACAAAAACTGGGCATCAGCTGATGTCTATTATTACCCGAAGCCACTGAATTGTGGGGGTAATGTGTTCCATGGCAGTAGGTCACTGATACATCTGAGAAGACTTTCCTTATCTGATTTACATTGGTCTTTACCTGTCCCTTTATTTATTCCTTATCTGAGATACACAGAGACTCAAAAATGATCACCCACCCACACATCAGTAAACGTTTCACAATTCATAAACATTGTTGTAAGTGTAGTCCCTAAAAAACTAGATAAGTAACAGTTAAATCAGAAAAGTGTAGATGGCTTCAGTGAGGTGCTACGTGATAATAGAACAGGGAAGGCAAACATGGACTGAAAGATACATCTAAACAGTGGGGGAGACGTTAATCAGGAAACGGTGCTTGTATGTTACATCCCAGCACAGGGAATTAAAGGCATTGGTTGTAACAGGCAGTGGGCAGTGTGAAAAACCATCCCAGTCCCAGCTTTGCAAACAGCTTTCCGAGAGCGAGGTAGGTAAGAGGAGCAGGGGCTAGGACCAGAATACAGGTGGTGAGGAAAGAGGGCTGAACATCTGAACCCAAACCCTGCAAAAAGGCACTGTGAGAGTTCTCGGTTTGTGGAAAACCAGCCACATTCAGGGAGTCATCTGCTCAGTGATACCACAAGGAATGAACACTGGGAGCCAGAAAATAGCTAGGAGGGTGAGCAGTTCTTAGGGAAACAGGATGGGTGTTCACGCAAGAAGCACCTTGTTTATGGCTCTCTGATGCAACGTTATGTGTCTGCAGATAAACACTTCAGCTAAGTGCTTGGTAACAAGATCATAAAACACATTTGGTCATTCCTAACATATTTTCTTATTATGCAGTCCTAAGTTAAAAAAAAAAAAACCACCACCATCATCTGCTGTTACAGAGAAGTTCTTGAACCCTTAAGTCTTAGCTGACACAGTCAAATACGTGAGGCCCAGAATACTCTTCTTTTTCACGGGATGAGTAACTTGTTTTATCAGGATGTTGTCTTTGGGGAGGGTAAGAAGTAGTAGATAAGTGATATGGTGAATATGAGCAAATAAAACATGAAAACCACATAAAAGTTTAAATAATTATTGAAATCTCCCAAAGGAGATCGACTTTATCTGGTTATAATTGGAAGAAAGAAAAGGACGAAAGAATACAAAAGCAACCAGCTGCTTCCCTAACATCCCCAGTCAACAAGAAAAACAGTACACACACACACACACACACACACACACGCCAAAGCATGCACAATTGACTTACAACTCCCCTGCCTAACCCGTACACACAGCACCAACACACACTATCAACACATACTAACAGCACCAACACACAAACACATTCCCCAAAACTTAGCAGCTGCACCAGCGGAAAGAAAGAGGGAGGCGCTGTGGGAGGTCAAAAGCAGGGTCGGTCTTGCCAGGGTTCCTTCCGAGGCCAGTGCGTGGAGCATCCAGGTGGGAGACAGTTGTGGCTTCCGGGGAGTACACTCACCTAAAAGCATTGAAATCCAATTTAAAAAGTCACTCTGCTGGCGAAACAAAATCCTGTTGGCCGTGACGCAGCCTGCAGACTGCAGGGTGTAATAATAATGTCGGGCTTGGTGGCAAACCCAGGGTTAAGGAGGAAATTAAAAGTGCACTGGCTAAATTGACTAGAGGTGCTGGAAATGAAGCAGAAGATGGGTAAAAAAAAAAAAAAATCTCATGTGTGTTTTGAAATGGTGAAGAGAAACCAGACAAGCTGGGAAAAGGGGATTCCATCCTGCCTGGTCATTTTCTGTAGAAATCATGTCATTGAATAAAACAGGACAACAAAAGTAATAATAGGTAGACCTCTGTGTTAACCAGAGAAACAAATCCAGTTTCCTTAGATTAGGGGAGGGTTTGGGGACTTGATTAAATGATCTATGTTGAAAGCAGCTGGCTCTGGAACCAGCCAGAGCAGCCCTTGGACTAGGAGCCCCAAAGCGAACCTCACCCTTCTGCCATCGTATGCGGTGTCTCACAGCACCACTTTAGCTATTATTATTTTTTGTTTGTTTTTTTGTCCTCACCCAAGGACATTATTGCATTTATCTTCAGATAGAGCGGGAGGGAGAGAGGGAGGAAGAGAGAGAGAGAAATATCCATGTGAGAGAAACACATCAATTGGTTGCCACCCACACGACCCCAACCGGGGCCGGGGACAAACTGCAACCGAGGTACGTGCCCTTAGCGGGAACCGAACCCGGGACTCTCTGGTCCACAGGCCGATGCTCTAACCACTGAGCCAAACCAGCCAGGGCTCTATTATTATTTTTTACTGGACAAGATTTTAAAAGAATTCTATTTTCATTTTATTTTTTAAATATGTTTTTATTGATATTTTTAGAGAGAAGAAAAGGGAGAGAGAGAGGAAAACATTGACTGGCTGCTTCCTGCATGCCCCCTACTGGGGACTGAGCCTGCAACCTGGGCATATGGCCTGACCAGGAATCGAACTAGGACCTCTCAGTCCATGGGACGACACTCAATCCACAGAGCCACACCAGCCAGGCAAGAGAGAATTGGTTTTTAAAAGACGTGCTGTTTTTGTTTTCCCCGCCATACACGCAAACAGTTCTGTATTTCTGTTAGGAAACAGATAGCTGCAGGAGGAAGTGATGATAACACAGGCAGCTTGGACAAGACTGCGAAAGAGGGGGATGTCCTAAAGGAGCAAACAAAACCAAAACCCGAAAGATGAAGCGAAGGAATTTCCATCCTCCCGACCTCGTCTTTGGCTTTTGGGTTGAAATACACACATGAGAGGCAAAAACAGCTGGAAAGCCACATCCCTCCTTCCCAGTGGGGGTCTGTCATTTTCATCCTTGGAAATGCTAATTTAAGCGACTGCCATGTCTCCAGTGTTTGAAGGCTTTTCAAAAACACCTTGCACTTGGAGCGGGGACAACAGCCTCATTTGAACTCTGTGGCATGGAATCCTCTTAATGCTCCATCTTTCTCTCCCATATCTTTCTAACAACTGGAAAGGGGAGAGGAAAGGAACCTAAGCCTTCACTCATATTTGGATAGAACTTGCCAAAGGTAAGAAGTATATTCTGAGTCTCAACTCCCTGTTCTATCCAATTCTTTGTCTTTTAAACATTAGTTCATTCAGGCAATCCATGCTATTAATGCATGGCAACTTTCTATCAGTATCACTCTGCTTTTATGCAGAGTTCTCAGTCCTGAGCTTTTGGGTTACAAAGGAGTGTGGGCATGGGCTCCCCAAAGAGGCTGTTCCTTGTCACGTGTCATCCTCAGCTAAGCTCCAGCTTACTTTTTGATAATAAAAATCAAGTAAATGAAATAGAACAAGAGTAGAAACAGAATGAATCTCCCAATTTCACTCATTTTTGCTTGAATTAATAACGAGACATTGTAAGTCTGCTACAAATTGACACACTTATGTCATCTTATTAAGCTCCGGTACGGAAAATAGGGTACACACGTGCAGCTGTCAGCAGGAACCTCTCATGAATATACAACATATTAGCCTAAATATTTTTGCCTTTGAGATTTTTATAATATAGTAGGAACTTCTTGGGAGAAATGAAAAGGAGGTCAGTTCACAAATTTCCTATGCATAAGAATTGCTCGAGGTGCTGGTTGAAAACGCAGAATGAAAGCTCCACTCCCAGAAAGTCTGAATTCATTAGCCTGGAGGGAGGGCTTGGACTCCTCATTTTCAATATACCTCCCCCCAAAGACTTTGATGCAGGTGGGACATGACCACTCTTTGACAACACTCCAGCTCAGTTTATCAAACCTATTTGCTAAGGACGTACCAGGTCCTAAGCTGGGTATCAAGGGATGCAAAAAAATGGGGCAGAGCCTTCACCCCACGAGCTCACAGTGTAGCAGAGCCAATGGCACGAGTCTGCTTGTGTGCCTATGAGCTCGCTCCAGTTGTACACCCACTCAGGAGAAAGGGCGCTGGGAAGTTCTTCTCCCCTTAGACACACTGCGGGCAGTGAAGCAATGGTTCTGAGTTAATATCTTCACCAGGGCACAGAAGGTCCAAAATGACCTGACCCCTGTTCACCTTGCCCCATGCCTCCTGCCATTCTCCCCACTCCACTGGTCTTCACACCTCAGGGTCTTTGAATTCGGTGTCCTGTCCCCAGACCTCACCACCGCTTTCTCTGTCATTTAAGTCTCAACTCAAATGTCACCGCCCCTGCACAACTTTCTCTGACAACCCAACCTACAGCATCGTCCTGTTTTATTTTCTTCACAGTGAGCATCACTATCTGAAATGACCTTACTCATTGGTGCGATTATTGCCTGGTCCTCCCAATAAAGGGCGCTGAGACCTCGTCTTTCTTTTTCACATGGCAGACCTTGCTCCCATGCTACTTATGAGCACCCATGGTGACTTATTAAATATTTGTGGAATGGATGAGCAAATGAAAGAATAAATGAATGTTCCCAGTCTTTTCCATCCTGTCTCTCTTCTTACTTTTTAGTGTTGATATGAGTGAGAATTAAAAAAAAAAAAATTGAAAACAGTCATAAATGCAAAACATTCTCACACCATTATTATTATTATTGATTATTCCGAGCCAGTTGTGAATGGAGACATTATCTTTTTATTTTTTTTAATGGGGAGAAGCCAAGGAACTCTTTTCTGTTATCTTAAGGGTCAGGGAAAGTGAAGGGTAAAGAAGACAAAAAAATAACCTGGGACATTGAGGTAGACCAGAGCTCCAAACTTCTTTCAAAGTCAAGGAGGAGTAAAAACATTTTCTCTCTCTCTCAAGATTGTTTAAGAAACGAAAGGAGAGGACTGAAGTCTAGAGAGGGAGGTCTCTCCTCGACAAATACCAGCATTTCAAACGAGGCAAAACTGAATTGATACGTATCTTCAAAAGACACAGCTTTTGCCGTAGCACAACTTGAGCTCAGTTCTTGAGGAAAAATAAATAAATAATGAAAGCCAAAACACAAAGTTTGTGCCAAACATGGTTTGAGATAGAGATTTAAATCCACAGTAGCATTATTAATAAGAAAGATGCAAACTCACAACCTACTAACAACTTGGAGAATTAAGGACTGTGAACCGTCTTCCGCCCAAGAAACATGCACTTGTTTCTTAAATGTTTTTCAGTAAATTCTAATCAAGAGGGAATTGAAAGCGACCGCAGACATACTGGAAAGGGATACGTTGAGGCTTGCTTCCCAGGAACCTATGAATTGTTCTGACTTCGCTCCCCAGGCGCTCGCTCCCCGCAGCTGCGCCCTCTCCTCTCGGCCTGAATCGATGATTGTTATTACAGGGACGCTTCCCTAATTGCACCCACTGTCACCAGATCTCAGAGCAGGTCTGAGCCAGGCTGCGGCTGCCAGGCTGCCCTGCGCAACCAGCCACCCATCCGACTGTTGACCTCTGAAAAGGTTAACAGGCATTTATTGACTCTTCACTTTTAACACAACCCTCTTCTTGAAACACACACATATATTCATTATTAATCACACTTCGCTTCTAATCACCCCAAAGAGATTTCCTCCGGTTCTACAAGCATACCGCCAGGATGGCCACAGCAGAGGGCTAGGAGAGACTTCCACGACTTGGATTTCTGTCCATCACCGTGAAGCTATCAGTCCCACTAACTCATGAGAAATAAGAACACTAGGGAAAAGCCTTGAAATGTCGCTGGAAGGCGCAGCAAAGGAGGAGCGTGCAGGTGTGCCCAATGCTTGAGGCAGAGGCGATGAGACCAAGTGCTGGGGGGCGGCTTGCCTGATTTAGTCTGTTAAAGACATGACACTCACTAAGTACATCTTTTATTATCACCAGGGCCAGTGTTTTACTGCTGAGCATATTAGACACATAATTCGATTTAATCCTCAGGATAACCGTGAGAGTCAATATCTTACATGTCCACTTTTCAGATGAGAAACACAGGCTCTGAATGCGAAACAACCCATTTAAAATCACGGAGCTGCTAAGTCATCACAAGAGGGTCCCGTGACACCGGTCTTTCTCCGGAGACCATGCCTTTACTGCCCTCTGCAGTTACAGAAGGCCCTTCTCTAGGTTCAGGTTCACAGACGAGGAGACAGGGTCCACAAAATTGTGTGCCTTGTCCAAAGACAGAATGCTAATTTCTGGCAAGGATTAGAACTCAGTGCCCTTGGCAGTTAGTGAAGAAAGATAAATTATTTACTTCAAAATGCAGAGGGAAGGGGTAGAGGGTGGGAAGAGATTAACCAAAGCACTTACATGCATATATGCATAACCCACGGACACAGACAATAGTGTGGGGAAGGTCTGGGCGGGGGCAGGAGCAGGGTGAAGGGGTCATCGAGGTGGGGGGAAGGGAGGACATCGGTAATACGCTCAACAATAAAAATAAATTTAAAAAAATAAAACATGAAACTGCCTTACAACCCAGCAATTCTCGTTCTGGGAATAACACAAATACATATCTATATGCAAAGAGATGGCTGAATAAAGGTAGCTGCTTCCTTTGGGCTCTACACACGTTCTTCGGTGTTGCTACCTGTGACACAATATCAACCTGGGCGGTGCTGGAAAATAGAAATAAACAAACGGACCTAGCTGCCAAGTCATTTTCAACAGAAAAACAAAATAAACAACAAAAATTCGATTTCTGGAGTTTCCTGAAAACCTGGAAGACCCAGAACGGTGAGCAGGGTGTCTGTGTGGCTACCTTGTGAGACTAGAGGAGGGAGGACGCCTAGAAATGGGGCATATACACCCCAGTTGGCCTCAGTGATAATCATCCCTGTCTTTTCAAAAGGGAACACTCACTACTCGGAAATCCATCTTCTACATTCATTTACCTGATTTTCCTGACTCCTTTGAACAGGTGACGTTTTAGGATTCCTGCTACAGAACCATTTTTTTCTGGAGGGGGGGCTAACAGACACCTTTATGCAGGTGAAATGCTATTAAAATGAACATCAGTGGGAGATGGTGGGGGCGGAGGTGGCAAGCCTGTAGTTGAGAATAGCAGGTTGCTAACAAAAGTTGGAGAATTCATTGCAAAGAAGGTGGACTTCCAGTCCCGTTTCTCCAAAGGTAGGTGGTGGGACAACTACCCTGCTTTGCGATGGTTATGCCCAGACATCATGAAATTACAACTAGAACAAGCAGCTTCCACTCTTCACAGACAGTGAGTTTTGACCTGCAGCTAAGATGCCCACCATCGCACCTCGGTGGAAGCCCCCTGGAAGTTCAACAAAATACCCACCCAGATAAATGAAATACGGGTATCTGGGAGTGGGCCCAGGGAGAGGTCCTCGGGTGATTCTAATGAAGCCTAGGGCTGAGAAACACTAACCATTTAAGGGCATAGGGCATACATATGAAAGGGAGACCACGTGAGGTCCTCGGAAGTCAGGCTTCCCAGGTTCAAGTCCCAGCTCTGTCCCTCCCAAGCCAATTATGAGTGACCCTGAATACGTTATTTTACTAAACTCTAAGCTAGTAATGGAGTAAAATCAAAGTGAGAGAATACATGGAAAGTGCTTAGCATACTAATCACTCGATAAATGATAACATTAGCACCGTCATATGTTGCTGGTGGCATTGATTCCCATGTGATGGACAGGTAATTAGTGATACATTTTGTCACAGTCTTCCTAAATTAGGTATCACTTCAAGACCTCCAATCCCAAACACAGCACCTCACTGGAGCAATGACAATTAGTGAGCTATCTCAGAGTCTGAGTCCGTCACAAAGTCCTCCAAAGAGCAGATGGCTCAGCAGGAACCCGAGTCCCATCTTGCTAAGATATAAAATCCACACATGTGAGCAAAGTTAATGAATTAACTAATTCTTTCATTCAGAATCTGTGCAGAGTGTGTGCTGTGTGGCCAGCATTATGCTGGCATCCCAGTTTTTTTTATTCACTTACCCATCCTATTTTATCTTATAGTCTCATCGGAATATGCAACAATCAAATGCCCCGGAACACGATGTCCAGAGCACAGTGTTAGGCTCTGGGGCTAGAAGGACCATTCAGCTATGGACCCGTTGCCAAGGGCACCGGAGCTGAACGGGTAGGAAATGCGTGCAATATGCTCAGAGTAGAAGAAGAGAATTATGAGTGTTCAAAAGGCTGGTGATAGTTGAGTGCTGGTGATTAAAACAAAATTAATTCAATACAGATCAAGAAGGGATCAATATTTGCTAGTAGCAGTCTAGGAGTTAATGGACTAAAATTATACATTAATTTTTTTAAACACTTAAATGTGAAATAATTTAAGATCTGCAGAGTTGCAAAAAGAGTGCAGAGGGTTCTCACGTAGCCTCCACCCAGCTTTCTCCAGGGGTATCTCACATAACCATAGCACACGGGCAAAACCACGAGTCTGACCCAGGTACGACACTAGTAAGTAAACCACAGGCCTTTTTCAAATGTCACTGGTTTTTACATGCATTCGTGTGTGTGTGTGTGTGTGTTACTATGGAATTCTTATTATGACAACAGGAATTTTATTTATTTTTATTTAAAAAAATTTTTAGCCCGGCCAGTGTGGCTCAGTGGTTGAGCGTCAAACCATGCACCAAGGGGTCACCGGTTCGATTCCTGGTCAGGGCATATGCTCAGCTTGTTGGCCCGATCCCCAGTGGGGGGCATGCAGGAGGCGGCCGATTGATGTTCTCTCTCATCGATGTTTCTATCTCTCTCTCCCTCTCCCTTCCTCTCTCTCTAAAATCAATAAAGAAAAAAAATTAAAACAAAATTTTTAAAAATGTTTTTATTGATTTTTTTTTAGGGAGAGAGGAAGGGAGAGAGAAACATCGATGTGAGGGAGAAACCTTAAATGGCCGCCTGCCTCCTGCATGCCCCCTACTGGGATTGAGCCCACAGCCCGGGCATGTGCCCTGACTGGGAATTGAACCAGGACCTCTCAGTCCATGGGATGCTGCTCAATCCACTGAGCCACACCGGCCCGGTGACACAGGAATTTCAAAATGCAGAGAAAATAGGTAAGAAATAGCATCTCAAGGCAACAGACTTCAGAGGGTAGGGAACCAAACAACAAATTAAAACTAGGGCATCTACTGGAAAAACAAAACAGAACACTATCGTTTCCAACACAGCAGCTCAGCTCAGACTGCAATTCAAATACTTGCGTAATATTTATGGCCGATCCCATAACAGAGTTTTAGGCTGCAAGATATATCTGTACAGGCACAGGAAGGGGGGGGCATATGCAAAACGAGAAGCCGGTAATCACCTGGGATGGTTTCTCACAGCACAAATGCTCAGTCCAGGTCAGAGGGATGAGAAACCTACATTCTCAAATACTTGAGGTGTGAAAGCAATAAAAAAAAAAAATGTACCTGGAGAAATCGTCAGATCATTTGAGCATGCATTGTCCTTTTGCGGTTTGAGTAAACCAACAGAAGAAAACAATCAAACTGGTCCACGTGTGTTTGTGATAGCAAAAAGAAGGGCAGCCCTCTGTCCCCTCTCCCTCTGTGTCTTTTCCTTCCTTCCCTTATTTCTTCAGGAATAATTTTGGAAAAAAAAAAAAATAGAAGATCTGATTTTCCTAATCCTCACCTAGCCTTTTAAATAAATACATACATGCTCACAATGACAAGTAGGGCACTTGCTATTGTGCATCGGTGGAATTTAAATTAAAAACCGAAAGGGGGTTTTCAGGAACACAGCAGAATTGCTTTTTTAATAATAGATTTGGCTCCTCTAATCCATTCTTAATCTAATTAAGACAATGAAAAGCATTGGGTTGCCATCTCAGAAAGTGGCAAGGATGCTATAAACAGAGTGTAATAAAGTGATCAGTTCACACCCCATCAAATTTACTCACAGTCTGAATAACTGTTCTTATTTTCTGTTTCATTTTTACAAGTTAACAAATGTTTTCATTCGATTTCCATGGCTTCATCCTCAGATCAAGCACTGGCAGTGGGACTTCCAGTTCTGGAAAGCGTGTCAGATCTGGTGAAGCAACGCCCAGTGTGTGATTCTGGAACCTTACAAATTGATGCTCACGTCCCCAATAAGCAAATAAAATAATGAAGTAGTAAACCTTTGGCAGCAAGAACAGCAACGGTGTGATTAATACCCAAACGGGCAGCAAAACAAACAGCAGTGATGTAATTTAATTAAATGATTTTATGATTGTGGATTCTTTGCAAGCTCAGCTGATTACACTGGTTATCCTTAGATGAGCATTTACATTTGGAAGCTAAGATTCTGTCTAATGGTCTTTTGTTCAAATACTTCCTGGAGAGAAAAAAAGAGCTATATATATATTTTAAATCAAAGTAGACATGGAGTAATGGGGGAAAAAAAAAAAAAGAAAAAGAACTTGGTTTCTATTCCCACCATCGACACACGAAATATTAAGGCGGATGAAGGTCCAGTCTAATTGGGATGTTCTGCTTGCCTTTCTTTTTGCTCTAAAGGGATGAGCAACTCTGGGAGAAAATGGATTTTTGCTGTTTTCCTTTATTATAATTAAGATCTTCTGACTCTTTATTCAATGATGACATGAAAGAGTCAAAGAAATCGGCCATGTCACAAGTCTGGGTCGCTCCTTCCACCACGGCCTGAATCCATGGTGAGCAACTGGAAACTCTCTCCTGGTCTGAAGGTATAACACCACTGAAGAACCCTCACTGGCTGTTTGCCTCAGCAGAGGTGAAACCACAGTGAATGGTGACTGACAACAGAGACCCCACGAGTCAAGGGGTCTGGCTCTTAGGATCAAGGACCGGCAACTTGCTTATAACTTTGTTAAAACAAAACAAAAACAACCAACCGAGAATAACACCTGGATGTCCACAGATACTAGCAGTCAGTTTCCCAATCCATGAGACTTGATAAGGGTATGACAATACGTCCTTCCTTCCCACTAATCCTTAAGAGAGATCCACAGAGATAAATAGATGTTTCTAAACACACAGGACAAAACAACCCCACATCACCTTACCCCATATTTGTCACAGTAACAGGGCAGTCCAGAATAGAAATAGTGTTATAATAAAAATCCTTATTAGGAGACAAAAATGTATGTTTTGTTCTGAAGATAAAGTAGTTTAGAATGTTTATGAGTATTGTCAGATGCTCCATGCGGCTCTCACAGATCATAATTCCACCCTTTGTGTCCTCATTTACATAAAATAACGAATATGAAGGATGCTGAACCCCCACAGTGAGAGAAAGGCAGCATTTGCTTCCAGGAGGAGCCATACATGACGATCAAGTACACAGATAAACGAGAGAGATCACCCTCCACATACCTCATGAGGTCTCTGTGCCTTGTCTATGGGAAAATGAAAGGACAAAGAGGGAGGAAGGGCAGATCAGCTGTAGGAAGCTGAGCGCTATGGGACCTGGTTTGCATGGACCTGGAACTGACTTTCTCAATCTGCCCGACATGCCCACAGCTCCTTGTTCATTCACACTGATCTCGTCCCTCAGGGCGGACTCCAGATCCTGGCTGACTCGGCCGTGGGTCTTCCTCACGCAATCAGAAAACTGTAGGCTCGGATATCTTTTCAATTTTGTATTTTCCACTATCCTTAAATCTCATTCAATGGATCCAACCTGAAAACGTTTTCCATTTTCCAAATATAAGTGCTAAATAATGTTTTCTTTCTTGTGTGAGTTAACAGGTCACCCAACTTGGTCTCCTAACAAGTGCAAGCAACAGAATTATGCAGAGAATCTCACAAAGGCGCGGAGCTGTGGGGCCCGCGGGCCGGTCCTGCGTTACATACACATGACTGCACGACCCTGAGGCGCTCAGAAGGGGACCCTGATCTGCTCTGGGGGAAGGTTGGCACATACGCAAAATGTGGGGATCGGATTGAATCTAAAGGAACAAAATGGCTTGCTGTGGGCCAAAAAAAATGGCCTGCAGACAGGTATTGTTCATCTCATAACAGTGTTTATACGTTACTTGAATTAGTTAATGATATTTAAAAACTATGAACTTTCTAATAAAAGCCAGATACTATGTTCTTGATGGCAGTGTCTATTTTTTTAGATATATATCTTTAAATTGAATTTTAGAGAGGAAGGATGAGGGTGGGAGAAAGAGAAACATTGATGTAAGAGCAAAACATCTGTTGGTTCAAGCCCGCAACCTGGGCACATGCCCCGACCAAGAATGAAATCAGCAAGCCTTGGTGCATGGGAGGATGCCCAACCAACTGAGCCAGACTGGCCAGTGCTATGTTTTTTTTAAGCTTGGCATATCTTCAATGACACCAGCTGGACCTGAGCTTGGGCCGTGCTCTCCCGGCCCGCTCCGGTCATGTCAGTTACCTGTCCAGACCAGATCAAACACATCTGGGTGAATCAGGGATCTGAAAACACTGAACTGAATAATCCATATAGACCTCTAAACTTTTAAAAATCTAATTTATCACTGATTAATTTTTAATTTTTTATGTTAAAGCCAAGAAAAAGAAAAAGAAACCAAACAATAAAAATGAACAATTTTCTTGACTCAGAGTGATAATTTCTAGATCAACGTTCTTCCACAGCTGTGTTTCGAAAACAAACTTAGGTCACTTACTTATTGATATTTTCTTTAAAGCTGTGTTAAAAATATGACACTAACACTCATATAGATACACAGAGCTTGGCTAATTTTCTTCTTAAGAGAGAAAAAATGAAAGTATATGTTTCAGAAACCAGCTGCCCAGTCCTGGCGGGGCATCAGCTGCCTTCTGCGTGCTGGCGCTTGGATCTGCGCAGTCCGTTTTTGTCAGTGGGCTGGCTCCTGGTGACACCACGTCCAATAACGGTCGATGTAGGCGGGACCTTCAAGGTCAATTACCACCTGCTACAGATGAACAAACTGACCTAAAAGCTGTTGTCCGTTACCTAACCTGTCTCTGCCGCTTCCTCGGTAGAGAACTCTGGATAAAGTCTCCATTTTTTTTCATTTGTAAATGAGCAGTATCAGTAACATCCAGCTCACAAGGCAGTTGGAGAACTAAATGAATATGTGCAAAGCACTTTGCAGAGTCCCCCTATGTAATAGTAACAGCTAACGTTCATTGGACTCATTATCCTCATAGTAACTCTATGAGGTAAGTAATATCATTATCCCGACTTTGCAAATTACAAAACTGCGGTACCTAGATGTCAAGGGACTGGCCCAAAGTCACAGAGCATTTGAACACACAGAACCTGACATGACAGCCTGGGTTTTAGGCATTGTGCTCTTTGGATCACGCTCCTTGTATAGCTCGTAACAGTTGGGATTTGCTGTTAATTTTAACAAGGACGTTATTTTTATAACCAGACCCGACTCTTCCATGCACGTCGCTACCTGCTCAGATCTACCAAAAAGGGATTTTTTATTCATGAGCCCTTTGCCTTAACTGTAGTCCAAATTTTGCAATTTTGCACTGAACACACATGTATCTATTTTTCTTATTGGAAACTCTCCAGTAGACATTTCCATTTGTGAATAAGCCTCTTGAAGATTTTCCAAGCGCCACCATTTGCAAAACCTTGGAGTTGAATGCTGCCACGCCCGGCATTTGATGGTCCCGAGTCATCTACGAGGTCAAAGAGAAGTCTAGAGTAACGTTCCCCTCAACACGCTGCACGCGTCAGGGATGTGCTACGTCAGCGTGGCGTGCTTGTATTCATTGTATGATAACAGTTTGTCAAACACAATTCACTGAGTCCAATTGAAATTAATGAAGGGTGTAAAAATGACAGCTATCTGACATATTTCAAATCTCAGTCTGACATTTACAACCTTTTAAAGTTATTTTTAAAAGTAGCAGTGTTTAAAATGTATCGAATATATCATATGCCACCAAGGCACTGAAGGATGGTTGGATGTGGAGCCATGGAAATGAACACAGGGCCACATTCTCTGGGTTTAAAAAAATCATGCAATACATCTGGACATAGAGGAAATAAGGCAAGGTATCTTATAAAAATTAAATACATGCTACCTTCTACCTATTTGTTGTGGAGGGTGTGTTCATTTCCACGGAAATGGGTGTCTCGGTGGACACTGATCCAGGTAGGAATGGGCCTCTGTCAGCTTCATGCTGGTGGGACGACGGCAGGGGGCAATGGAGGATGGGGGAAGCCCTGGTTAGGAAGGCACCTAGCTGCCCTGTGCTGTGTGCCAGGGAAGCAACAGAACTGACTGGTGCTGGACCTGGAGAAGTTGAGTTTCAGTCCTGACTCCAATAATAACTCCCTAATTCTGACTCCGGACAGGACACCATGACTTCACTTTCCACTCGTGAAATAAAATAAACACCGGGACAAACTCATAGGGGAAATATAGCTCAATGGAGAAAAAATGTATATGAAATTACTTCAGAATATCTGGAACACGACACCAAAGGTAAATTGTTGTCATTCAATCTGAGTTAATATTCTCATCTAGAATTTCTTGAAACAAATCTCTCTTCCTCCAGGCATGGGCATCCCAGTGCAACAGTGTTGCCAATGTTGCCTGTGCAAGAAGAGAAGGTGAGGGTGTTGC
This sequence comes from Tadarida brasiliensis, assembly GCA_030848825.1. Lineage (NCBI taxonomy): Eukaryota > Metazoa > Chordata > Mammalia > Chiroptera > Molossidae > Tadarida > Tadarida brasiliensis. The sequence goes on along the minus strand of CM061259.1, from coordinate 114,413,937 downwards.
TGATGTAGGCATGTGCAAGGAGAGAAGGTGAGGGTGTTGCTGATGTAGGCATGTGCAAGAAGAGAAGGTGAGGGTGTTGCTGATGTAGGCATGTGCAAGAAGAGAAGGTGAGGGTGTTGCTGACGTAGGCATGTGCAAGAAGAGAAGGTGAGGGTGTTGCTGGTGTTGCATGTGCAAGAAGAGAAGGTGAGGGTGTTGCTGGTGTTGCATGTGCAAGAAGAGAAGGTGAGGGTGTTGCTGGTGTTGCATGTGCAAGAAGAGAAGGTGAGGGTGTTGCTGGTGTTGCATGTGCAAGAAGAGAAGGTGAGGGTGTTGCTGGTGTTGCATGTGCAAGAAGAGAAGGTGAGGGTGTTGCTGATGTAGGCATGTGCAAGAAGAGAAGGTGAGGGTCTCCAAGGCGGAGGCAGCCTTCTTCTCCGGCACTACCTGGATGCGACCCTAGTCCAGGGCTTTCCCCACCTTCTCCCAGCAAGACTGTATGTTCTAGAGAGGTACCTGGCGCCAGACCAAGTAGGGAACCCACACCCCTATTTCAACCATGAATGCTTCTCTTTGACCTATTTTACATATTTCAGTGTGAAAAGAAATTTGTTATGAAAGAAAGAAAAATTATACATATTTATATTGATAGGTTCAGTGCCTCTATGATCTAAAAAGAAAGAGTTGAAGGATAAATAGTAGTCATTGAGAATATGAGTGAGAGAATGAATGGGGTCCAGTAATGCAAAGCCTTGGGGCATTGCCAGAAGGTTATTATGAAGGTGGATGGTTTGGGAAGGCCTACAGTTATCGGTGGGCATGTCCAAAGCAGATGTCCATTTTTTATTCTTATAATATAATCCACATTAAACCTGTGGGAGGCCCAGATTTCCCTTGGTATTCCTAGGGCTTAGTCCAAGGCTGGGCATATAGTAAGTATATAATAAAATCTGATGAATGAATGAATTCTGGAGGGGCTGTCTTCTTATGGATCAGAGAGGGTTTCATGCATGGAGGTTTACCGGTTCAGGGATCTGAGCAGGTTGTAACAAAGAGCTAATCATAGATCACCTGTTTTCCTATGGAAAGGACAATGATAGTAACTGAAATATCCAACGGAAATAAACCAACACAAACATTCAGAAATGAACCTAAGACTTTTGGAGTAAAATAAGAAAGGAACCAAACTCTTAACAAGTGCTGCTTCATTCAACTTAGCCCATGTCAAGCTTATCATTCCAGCCTGTTACATCACTTAGAGCAGCGAATTCACAAGGAGCCAAAGGGGGCCTCTTAGTGGCCTACGATGTATCGAACAGCAGAGCATAGCAAGGTTCTCAGATTCAACACAGCGATCCCATTTGTTTCTAGTAATGGCAGTTCACTCTCTCAAACCATTATTTAGAGTAGCCGATTCTACCTTATGAAGTACAGTCAGATAAAAGTTTTCTACCCAGTCTGTTCCTTTTCTTCACTTTTGTTTGCCCAATTTTCTAAAAAAAGAAAAACCTAAGTAAAGTATTTCTTTGTGTGTGTGCATCTGTAGACAAAGAAGAAAGGGAGAAACCGAATTCAAACTGACTAATGAAAGAATACTTGGGCAGAAGGAAGAATGACAGGGAAATAAAGTTATGAAGCAACACTGTGTGCCCCATACTGAGTCAACTCAACAAGCAGCATCTACTTTATTGGAATATCCAAACAGTAATGATAATGTGGACTTGAGTGAACAGGCAGGGACTAGAAATGCGACTCTAACGTATGTATAATCCTGGGCAATGACCTTTCGGTCTCTCAGTTTTGTCAGCTTCAAAATGGGAGTCATAGTGCATGGCCAGCCTGCCTCAAAGGGTTGCTCCGGCTGGGCAATGGAACACAGTGTGTGCATAGCACTTGAAGCTTCATGCAAAGCATAGCACCTGTGAAGGACAAGATGACAGAAGGAAAGAGGTTCACACCCCACCTTCTTCACATGATCTCCTTATGCACCCCCATGTCCCTGCAGCATTATCTACAACAGCCCAGATCTGGAGGCAGCCCAAGTGCCCATCAGTAGATGAGTGGTTAAAAATGTTGTGGTACATGTACACAATGGAATAGTACTCGGCCATAAAAAAGAAGGACATCTTACCTTTTGCAACAGCATGGAGGGACCTGGAGAGTATTATGCTAAGTGAAATAAGCCAGTCAGAGAAAGACAAATATCCTACGATTTCACTTACGTGTGGAATCTAATGAATATAAAAACTAACAAAGAGATAGAAACAAACTCATAGGCACAGAGAACAAACTGAAAGCTGTCAGAAGGGAGGGGGTGTGGGGGGCTGTGTGACAAAGGGGACGGGCTTAAGCAAAGAAAAAAACCCTCATAGACACAGACAACAGTATGGTGATTACCAGGGGGAAAGGGGGGTGTAGGGGGGAGGTAGAAGAGGGTAAAGGGGGGATAAATGGTGATGGAAGGAGACTTGACTTGGGGTGGTGAACACACAATACAATATACACATGATGTATTATAGATTCGCACACCTGAAACCTATGTAATTGTATTAACCAATGTCACCCCAATACATTCAAATAAAAAGAAGAGAAAGAAAAATAAGTTCAGTCAAGGTTAGGATGTTCCCTCACATGAGTAACAAAGAGTTGATCTATTCTTTTTTTTTTTTTTTCACAAACTTAAAGTTTATAAAGTCTGGATCAGCTCCACGGAAAAACTTGCTTTTGCCTCTTTGGCCGCAAGGAAATGACAGCCGTCACTAAACAGCAAAGTCACTAAAAAGTTTCGACTCTGTGCCTCCTTCCAAGAGAAGATAGTTGGGTGTCCCACCTGACAAGCTTCCAGGGCCTCTCTTTACCAAAACACAAAGCATTTTCAACAAACACTGGACAACCCTCCAAAAAAACTGTGTTTTGTTTTTTTGCAAATCTGTAGGCTCCTGCGAGACACAAAGCAACAAGCACCAGCCCATTAGTATGACAGGTAGCGCTCTCACTAACAACTGCTTTTTACTCCCTCTGACAAATGTGCTCGGTGCCACGGCTGACGTTTGTGTGGTAATCAGGAGTGATGGAGAGGGGACGTCGGCGCTGCCGAAAGTGCCCCCCGATTTAATGTGAACGATTTGTCAAATGTGCTGTGATAGCGATGCTGTCAGGCCCGGGCAGGGAAGCACTCTGTCATCTTTGCGCCAACCAAGGTCACTTTGGCAGAGAGAGGAGGGCTCTCGCCAAGGAAATGTTCATGTGTGTCGGGGAGGCACCTGGCCTACTTTCACAGCTTGTTTTCCCTCCTCTTCCCAGATAACCATCTCGGGCTTTGGGAGACACTCCCCTGGAGAGACGCCTGTTCCGAGACAGTCCCCGGGGCAAGCCACTTGGCATCACCGAGTGCCAAAAATGTGGGTTACAGACAGAAAAGCCAGGAGCCCCTGTGAACCAAATTCATCCGGTGTCTGTGGCTCACTGAATACAGCCATCACACCTCCACTCCGAATGAAACGCGGCTGGCACGCGGGCATTCGGCATCAGCGCTGCGCGGGTGGGGGGTGACCTTGACCTTCTGAGCACCAAAGAGCTCCTCCACATCAGAAGAACCAGGTTAGATATGGTCTCCACACAATGCCTTGTCCAAGTGTTAAAAAAAAAATTAGGAAAAAAAATAGGTAAAAGAAAAGGAAGAGCATTTTCTGTTATTAATAATAATAATAATAAAAAAGAATTGAAGCAACAGTCTCTAGAGGAGGTTGGGTGGCACGTCCTTATTCTCTCTCCTGTCGTATTCCTTCTGGCCTTCGTCACTGCCCTGGACATCTCTCCTAGTCTCGACCAGAAGCAGCACAGGGCCGATGACTTACTGAACTTTGTAGCATCACCATTGAGCACGGTATCTGCTCAGTAAATATTGGGAGCGTGAAGGACGATAATCCACAGAAACAAATGCCAGAAATACTGAGTGAAAGGAAACAAGGATCCGTGCCAGGCATCGCCAACTGCGTGCCAGCGCAGGATGCGTTTTGTTTGTGGATGAACAAAGAGCAATGGTTTCATGGACGCAGGAGACGGAGGAGAGGGCCCCAAGGGATGGTCGTCAACGGGCAGTGTGCAGGCCAAATGGGGCACCAGGCGAAATTCACACTACAGATATGTTCTGTTCATACCAGGCAATATCAGCCTGCAAAATGCTTAGCCGGTGTGCGCGCGTGTGCATTTAAATTAGTTGCTAACATTTAAATATTGGGAGCTTTTACCTAAAAGCAGGCATTATGGATTTGCAGGGGGACGAGCTGGCAAGCCCGGACTGAGGACAAACAGCTGTCCCCTTTCGATGGCATTCACTCTCTAGCTCTGCCAGTCCTGAGGGTCGAATGCCACCTGCCACTTGCCACAGTGTTGGCCCTATTACTTTTCTAATAGTAGGGAGGCATTTCTCTCGACTCTGTCTCCATCCAAAGTGGCTCAGAGCACTGCAGGATGCTTCTCACAGCCGCTCACTCCCTCTTGCCTCATTTCCATGATCTGTCCTGGCCCAGTGGGTATAGGGACTTGTGCTACCAGAGCTATGCCTTCCCCTGGGATCGCCTTCCTGGCATAGTCAGAGCACCAGCGGTTCCAGTCCAGGGCCACCAGGACACCTGGTTGTTAAAAGATCTGATCTACAACACTTCCAACGCCAGTTTTATCTGCAGCAGCTCATCAGAGAAAGAGCGTTCATTCAGACTGCACGTTATATTTTTATAATACGTGAGAGATACCCCATCCTGGGATATCTGTAATCTCCTGTCATCGTCAGCTAGTAATACCATTCCCATTTTACAGATGAGCACACCAAGGCTTGAAGTAAAGTTGCATCGTTAGCAGGCCTCACAAACATATTAAACCTGAACCCCATGGGCTAAGACCTTTCCAATGTGCAGCCAGGGTGGAGATCCAGTCTCTTAGTCTCATGGACTGAATGCTTGTGTTTGTCCACGATTCATATGTTGAAGCCCTAACTCAAGAGGAGGTGGAGCTTTGTGGGGGTAAACAGGTTTAGATGAGGTCATGAAAGTAGGGTCATCATGATGGTATTGGTGCCCTCATAGCAAGAGACCAGAGAGCTTCCCCTCTCTCTCCCCCTCCCCCCCCCTCACTCTCTCCCTCTCCTCACACCCTCTGACATTCTCCCACCCACTTCCCCTCTCATCACCATGTGAGGACATAGGACAAGGAAGAAGGCTTTCGCTGAGAACCCAGCCATGGTGACACCCAGATCTCAGACTTCCAGCCGCTAGAACTGTGAAAAATAAATGTCTGTTTTTTAAACCACCCAGTCTATGACATTTTGTTATAGCAGCACTGCCTGACCAATACATTTAGATTGCAAATTCTTCTTGCCACCACCTCTCAGATTAAAGCCATGTGAACACAAATGTCTTGGCTCAAGGTCCAGGGCAGGCTGAATGGACACAGGAAGAGGGACAGCAGTGGGAACTGCCCTGGGCTAGGCCTTAGGGATTGAACTTTTGGTCCTGGGTTTAGCAATCAAGGCCTCATTGAGTTATAAGGGATATCGGATTAGACTGAGAGCTTGTTCAAGTGGGTGAATGTATGAGAATCCCGGGTGGGGCTTTTAACTCTACACATGCCCTTTGGCTTTACCCCTAATCTGGGATTACAGATTCTGATTTCTTGGGTGACACCCAAATATACATACATATATATATTTTAAATCCTCACCCAAGGACATTTTTCCATTTATCTTCAGATAGAGTGGGAGGGAGAGAGGGAGGGAGGAAGGGGGAGAGAGAGAGAGAGAGAGAGAGAGAGAGAGAGAGAGAGAGAGAGAGAGAAACATCGATTGGCTGCCTCCCACATGACCCTGACTGGTAGATCCGCAACTGAGGTACATGCCATTGCCCGGAATCAAACCCGAGACTCTTCAGTCCGAGAGCCGATGCTCCAATCTCTGAGCCAGACCAGCCAGGGTAATCTACACATTTTCAAAAAGTTCCTCCTGTGATCCTGATACACACTCCCAGTCGAGAATCAATAGCATGAAATGATAAAGACCCTCCAGTGCTCACAATCTGTTTGAAACAATGAGGAAAAATTGCCCAATGTACCTCATGCATGAACAGGTACAATTACAGTAAGAGGGAGTGGTTATACCAAATACATATAAATACACACACACACACACACACACACACACACACACACACACACCTGTTGTTCAAATGAGTTCCCGTTAGGGAGTTATGTTGGGTTTGATGTGGAAATTGATCACCATGTGATGTTTCTTCCACCCAGAGAAGGAAGGACCTTGCGAACACAACCAAGTGCTCATTCAGGTGGCCCAACTGCGCTCAGCGGCAGGAGCCCCTAGGGAGCCCTTCTCTGTGGGGACATATGGCTATATTTAAAGGGAAGCACTCCGGGACGAATAGTTCTTTACTGGCCCTTTTTGGATAACGTGACATTTTTTAAACCATGGTCTCTGAGAGTGACAGTGTGCCCTACATCGGATGTTTATTTGGTCTTCATATCCTTATATCCATTGTATAGACAAAAGCTGATTCATACGAGGTTCTTAATACTGAGTGATAGATGAATAGTGAAAAAAGAGAGAAAGAGAGAATTGAAACACTGACTACTGCTGTTTTCGCACTTCAGGTTACCAAAGCGGTCTTTGAAAAATAAACATGAACATAGAATCATTCATTCATTCCATTCTCCTGTTTAACATTCCCTGGATTCTCCATGACCCACAGCACCAGGGGGAGGCGCTCCGCACTCTTCAGGGGCACAGGCGTGATCTGGCCTGGAAACATCTTTGCGTGCATCTCTCACTGCGCGGACAAGGGGTGATCTTGTCATGAATGGCAGGTCCAGGAACACACTTTACTGCATGCCTCGGAGCAAACTGCTTCCCTCTGCCTGGGCTATCATCTTCCTGTCCACCTCTCCAATACCTTTCAAGGTTTAGCTCCATGAAATCATCCTAAACCTGTACAGGTAGATTGAATCATTCCGTTTCTCTTTGCACCGCCCACAGATTTCATTCAGGGTGCCTTCATCGCTTTGTGCCACTTAATAGCTGTGCTTACGGTCTGTGAAGCACTAGAAGCTTGGTCTGAGGTTTGCTTGTAGCCCTGGCATGGGCCAAAAGACCTGGGTCATTGCAAGTGCTCACCAAAAACAACGTGATTGGACACGCTGATACATTTCATCTCCACCCTGGTGTCCCAGGTATCAGGAACATACTCAAGAGGACCTATTCTTCACAGGTAGGCAAAAGAGTAAGGGGTTTGTGAAGGAGAAGCCGTATAGAAACCCAGATCCAACAGGAGAATTTATGTGTAGGCATGGAGACCTGCTGGAGACTCAGATCACAAGAAAGCTACCTCAAAAGATTAATAGTGATTAAACCGCTTAAAACAAAGTCTCCTGATGACACTCCAAAACAATATTGATTTTCAATATCAATTTGTAATACAAAGGAGGAGATTGAGACAAATGCCCCGCTGTCCCATGTTGTCAATAAAATGGTCATTCACTGATTATTAACTATTCAATTGGAGCTTTAAGGCTCAAAGTTAAGGCTGAACTTATTAACTTATTTTACCTGCTGTAGCTTTAATTACAGAGTCTGGACTCACTCCACCTTCTACCATTTGGGGCAAATATTTCCTGAGCTCCTACTGTGTGCCAGCAATTATTTTAGTAGTAAACAGGATTGACAGGTCCTACTCGCATGTCTCATGTTTGTCTTTTTCTTTTACCATCATCGTACCACTTTTAGTCTTTTAAAACTTGATGCTTTAAGAAAGTCGCAAACCAGCTAGTATTATTTTGTTTCACCCTAATCAGGACTCTGAGTTATGAAAAGGAGGAATTCATATCTCCCCCTGAAACACACCTCAGAAACACACGCCATGTGTTACATGAATCTCCAGATCAACGAAAGGAGGTACTTAATGGAAAATAAAGCAATTCTACATAATTCATCTTTCGTTTCATGCTGGGATGATTCTGGTCCCTCTGCTAGCTTTTCCTTACAAGTGTTCCGTCTTTAGCAAGGTTTGGGGTACAGATCCCTCCTGCTTCCCTGACGTCACCGCTGGTATGGAAGGGACAGTAGTATAAGTTCAACTTCCTCATTCTCAGTGATCAAACTGATGTTATGGTCTTAAGGAATACTTTTAAGTATCCTGCAAGTATTCCTTAACTGAAACATTTTTTTTATTTTTGAGCTATGACATCTGAAAGCCAACACGAACTTCCTCCCCGAAACAGATGACACTAAACAAGGCAAGGATACACCGTGGTCGAAGTTTCACCAAAAACCTGAAATCGTATTATCATCTCACAGTATCTAATGGAATTTAAGGAGCCATATGGTATATTACTTCATTACTAACCCATAACATGGGAAAAAATGACATTCTAGGTGGCTGAGCTTGTTAGTGATACTTAAGTTTCTACAACCTTCTCTCACACCAGGCTTCCTCTTCTTCATGTCGATGTAGCCTAATGGGTCTCCTTGTGATCTGCATCTGAGAATCCGAAACATCAGTCACACCCTTCCAGGATCCTTGGACTTGGCGTTCCTTGGAAAGCTCTACCATAATTCTCGCTATGACAGCCACCCTCTGTCACCCAAGTCCCAGTTCAAATGTCCCTGTTTTGTTTTGTTTTTTAAATCCTCACCTGAGGATATTTTTCCATTTATCTTCAGATAGAGTGGGAGGGAGAGAGGGAGAGAGACTGGGAGAGAGTGGGGGAGAGAGAGAGAGAGAGAGAGAGAGAGAGAAACATCGATGTGAGAGAGACACATTGACTGGTTGCCTCCTGCATGACCCCAACCAGGGCCAGGGACTGAACTGCAACCGAGGTACGTGCCTTGACCAGAATCAAACCCTCAACTCTTTGGTCCTCGGGCCAACGCTCTAACTGCTGAGCCAAACCGGCCAGGGCACACGTCCCTGTTTTTAAGAGGCCTTCCTCCCATGACTATCATCTTCAAAGGAGCCCTCCTCATGACTCATTACTATCATCTCGCTCTGTATTTATTCAGCTTATAGCCTCTGTCTCTGCGGAGTTTTCCTGTGTCCCTTGTTCTGTGTTTACTCTCTGCCTCCTTCCAGGCCCTGCCGCCTGAACGGATGTGAGTTCCATTTGTCGAAGTGTCTGGCTTGTTCTCTAGCTCTCTCTTGGCGTCATCGGAATCGAGGAAAGTGTATACTCAATTCATATCAACTGGAGGAATATATAAACTCACATGAGTTTCAGTGCATTCACGAGGAGGCCGTTTCCCCTCAACGAACTTGAGCAGATTGTCTACAACAGTCTCTCCAACATCTACTCTTCCCACCCCTCCCCCAAGCACAGGTGACCCAAACCATGACCCAGAACACTCAATCTTCAGCAGAAATTGATAGAGAAATATTTTCTCTCCGCTCTGCTCTCATCAATAATGAGAAATACAGATGGCGAGACAACACGGAGGCGCGAACCCCCACTGGCGAGGTGGCCGGCGCTGGGCTCGCCACGAGGCAGGGAGTTCAAAGGTCCTGGATGTCGATCGGAAAGGAGAAGGAGCGGAAAATGGTTGGACTCGTTGTTCCTTCTTAGGCGAGAAATAACATGAAAAACAAACAAGAAGCTGCTGAGGAATGGAGAATCCCCACACACTCGCTTACTCTTCATCCCACAGAACTGCAGGGACAGGGATCTGGAGAGTAATAACAGTGCGAGAGGAAACAGCTGATGGAGACTTGAATGCGTACAGCTGTACTCATGGCCAAAGGATGCCCACGTTTCCTGGACACAAAGGCTTCCTTCCCCGGGTGGGCTGAATTCTGTAAGTGCCCCCTTCCTTCCCTCTCCCCTTCCTTGCTATTTCCTTCTTCTTCCTCTTTGCATCCTTCCTTAACCCCAGCTCCTCCCCTCTCGTTCAATTCCATCATTAGTCCCTCTGTACATACACACTAGGAAATGAGAATGAGAAATGGGTGATGGTGGAATGATGCTGAATACATCCCTGGATGAAAATATGTCTTCGGTTTTGACTAAGCAGCAGCATAAGCCAAAGCAGAAGATTTACGGTAATAAATCATGTTAATCAACTCAATTAATGTACAACCTCGGTGAGTCACAGAGCAACAGTAACAAATAAAACATTGGACTTAGGAAAATATTCTTCACTAGATTCGGGATTCAAGATATAAATAGAGATTAATTTGTAATCTGCTCAGACACTAAGATCAAGGATGTTAGTTCATTATTTCTTATCAAATATGCAAAAACATCGTTATTCTCTTATGGATTCTCTTGGCCTTCGAAAATGTTCCCTGTAGCTCATGGAGTAAGTGACAAACTTATATATACCTTGTCCTGTTTTCATGCCATAATAAGTGCCATTTTCAAGTGTTAAAAATAGATGCAAGTAATAATATGATATATTTTAGACCATCACTGTCCAGTGTGGAAGTCAGTAGCCACGTGTGGAAATTGATTAAAATTTAAGAAAATTAAAAGGTCAATTCCTCAGTCACACTAACCAAGCTTCACGCTTTCAAGAGTTACATGCAGCTAGTCCCTGTATATCGGAAAATGCAGATACAGAATATGCCTATGATTATGGAAAGCTTTACTGAATACTCTCTCATGACAAACATTTATTATGCAAAAAGGCGAACAACAAGTTACAAGTACCCTGTGAATGATCTGGTTGTTTTTCACATTTTTCTGTTAATGTTTTCCTCCCCAAGGAGACCAGTCACTTCCCAGGATTGCCCTGCTTTGCTCTCACTGTAGCCTCAGAGCCTGGCGGAGGCTCTGCCCGCAGCTGGCCATGAAAGATCTGTGTCGAGTGACTGCATGATGGAATGAACGTCAGACGCAATGCCAAATGATCACATTCCATGTCTATCTACAGACACACAGAAAGAGAGAGAATGCCATTCAGTTACATATAAATATAAGCGCGTGTCTAGTTCCCTCATTGTTTTATCTGCCTATGCAGAACCCAGAAATCAATTCCACCCTTAACATATGGGGATCTTCTTGCCTAAATGAGCAAATGAACCTGAACCATATCAGCTGAAGAAAACTGTGAAATTAATTGTGTTGACATCTACTTGGGCAGAAAACAGTTAACCCAGCGTGACAGGGTTATGATAGTGACTGAAACTCCTCCGAGGCCCTCGAGAAAGAGTTGTTTTCATCTCATTATGTCTGCCTTGATAATTATAAGCAACTCATCAGCCTTGAGTTGAACACCACATATAATCACTTTCTTGCATATTTTTGAAGGAGGAAGCATAATAAGAGAAAATCTGCAGACTAATTTATGACATTTGTAGATCTATTTTCAGGAAAAGAAAAACTACTACACAGTGGGGAATATTAAAATTCACTTTAAAACGGTGTAGATTTATTTTAGAATGGTGCTTAAAATGGAAAAAGAGAAAACCTCCCTTGTATAGACAACAGTAACCACACACTTGTCCTATTCACATAAAAACTTTCCAACTTGCTGCCCAAATCCATCTTCTTTAATTTTAAGAACATATTACTAAGAGAAAGAAAAAAATCCAATATCTCGTTAAGTGTATAGATTAAAACACTAAATACAGGAACCTACCATGGCAGAGTCCATATAAGGAGAAAATTACCAGCGGAGACTGGAGACTAACATCCTCGTGGAATATAATAAACATAACAGTCTGGGGAACAGGGTAGACCCAGAGATGTGAAAGTAGGGTACAGACTGACAACCCTCAGAAGAGGGGGTGGGGGGAAGGAAGAGATAAACCACAGAACTTATACACATGTATGCATAACTGATGGACATGGACAACAAAGCTGGGGAAGGGGTAGAGGGATGGGGAGGAGGGTGTCAATGGGGAAAAAAGGAGAAACATCTGTAACAAAAATAAATTAAAAAAAAAAAAAGTGAATGAGGGTGGCCGAAGAGTCAGAGTATAGGCATACCTCAGAGATACAATGTATTCAGTACCAGACCACTGCAATAAAGTAAATGTTATAATAATAATAATAATAATAAAAAAGATGACCTTGAGAGGACGTTTCCCTGGACCCCATATACAGCCGTGCCCCCTTATGTGCGGGACATGCACCCCCAGAGCCCCGCGGATGCCTGCAGCCACAGACAGGACTGAAGCCTAGACGCACTTCGTTTTCTCCCCATACATACAACCGATGACGAAGTTTAATTTATAAGCAGGTGCAGCAAGAGATCAACACCAATAACTCATTGTAACAATTTTCAGAACATGACAACAATGTACTGTAAGAAAAGTTCTGTGAATGTTCTCCCCCTTCCCCGCCACCTTATAGTACTATCTGTACGGCATCACGCTGGACAAAGGGATGATTCGTGTCCGGGGTAGACAGAGTGGGCTGGTGTGAGATTCCACTCCACTACTCAGAAGGACACACCAGTTAAGACGTATGGATTGTTTTTCTGGAGTTTTCCATTTCATATCGTCAGAACGAAGTTGAGTGTGGGTAACTGAAACCATGGAAAGTGAAACCCAGGACTGGGGGGTGGGGGGCTCCCGTATCTGTGCGTGGACGGGAACTGCCGAGGCCTCAGTGCTGTTCTCAGTGACCTCACCGCTCCCAGACTCAGCGCGTCCTCTGCCGGCTCGCAGGACACTGCACTATCCAAAAGGCGAACAACTGAAATCACTGAATCTCTGTGCTAAACACCAAACAAAATCAATCAAACAGATAAAATAGATGCCAACAAAATCGTCTGTCTGCATGTGTCACGTTTTGCCGGGGGGGGGGGGGGGGGGGGGGGGGCACCAAACCGTCCCTGCGGGTGGAGGCAGCAGCGGAAGGGTCCATGGTTTCTTTTTCACTGGGAAACGGTAGGTGTAGGTGGCCTTGTAACAACCAATTAAAATGCCCAGTGCAAGCTGGGGATCCGCGTTTGTGTCAAGTTCCTAATGAACGGGCATTGTTCCACCCTTGACAACTCGCTGCCCCAACAGGACACACACTCACACAGCACACCCCAAGCCCTTCCTGGTGCTGTGTATCACTTCCCACGCCAAAGGCACGGCACAAAGTCACGCACAAACAAGCGCGCAAGAAGTCACTCCCTTCCCCCAGCCCTGGTCTCTCTACCTCACTTGTCCTCTCAGATTTGCTTCCATGTTTATTTATTCCCAGCGTTCTATTCATAGCTCTAAAGAAATGCCTAAAAAAATGTCAACTGGCTTCCGAAGTGAAACACAATCTTTTCATCTTTGAGGCTTTTCTAGCAGAGCGCAGTTACGCAAATGAAGTTCAAAAGAGCTCTTAATGTAAGAACTCCTGATGGGGAGGAGGGGTGATTAACCTAGCGTTGGGGTGATGCTTGTCTCACTTACCTTTCAGTTTAAGGGAGTCACCTCTTGTCCCCTTTACTTTGATAACTGCCAACGTTTACATATATCCTCCAGTGCTTCCAACATGATAAATACTCTGACAATCCTACCTCCAACTCGAAGTTAAATAAATGCCAGTGACTCAGGAAAGAGAACAGTGTTTGTAGGAAGGTTGTGATTAGACACACTTTAAGACTCACAGAAGTGTTCTGAATTGCCATAAATACCCTCCACATAACGTTCACGAGGTGTTTTCATCTTCTAACAGGGGATGACCCACTAATAAAGTGCAATAATATCTTTTCTCTCTAGACACCATGTGCTACCCATATTTACCTAAGCTGGCAAAATGCAGAAAGATGATTCCTTCAAGCCTTGTTTTAAATTACCAAAATTCAAGTTGCTTTTAAAATACCACCGTCTCCCTTGAGATTTCAAGAGAGCTGGAGATCACCATGGCAATAAGAAAATGGTGCCAGCATCATCTGAGCATCTACTCATTACACATCTCAGGAGACTTCCACACGGGAGAAAACTGAACTCGTGTAAAAAGCAGGCGCTCTCCCTCCAACCCTTTATTTTGGGAATACAATGACAAATTTCATGTTACAGAAGGTAAATAAGAAATGGTTGAAACCAGACGCCTTCCTCTAACATACACAATTAAAATGCAATATCCATCTGCTCTCCTGGCATGGGATGCAAACAGGGAAAGTGACCGGACAGGACCCCGGACGATGCCCGCGTGCCTGTTCTAATTCACTCCTCATGCTGTACCCATCCCGCATGAAGCAACCTCTCCGACTGCAAGGGGTTCATGCATCTCAGCACATGGCGTGTGGGTGCCGGCTTGTTGCACCCTGTCATTCAAAGTTTGGTTCATTCATTCTTTCAGTCAACATTTCCTATCTACTTGGTCTACGTTAGGCGGTGGAGAACAGAAGTGGATAGCAGAGAGTGGGACGTGTACAGCAGAGTGGGAACAGTATACACGTGTGTGTGTGTACTTGGGTGTGATCGTGAGACAATCTGGAAGGTTTGCTGGAAGAGATGAGTTCAGGATATTACAGAGATACCGAAACATAGTACCATGTGTAATCTTACAAATGAGACCACAGTATTATAATATTAAACTAAATGTAGCAAAATAAATATAAATTATAATATAATAACATACCAGTACACATATATTAGTAGTAATACAACGCTATTATTTCTAACTACTTCCAGTGTCTTCTTACCTCTGTTGTCAAGTGCCTATTTTATTTGTTTTAAGTGAACCAGGGGACATTTTATTATTTTTATTTGTATTTAATTTATTGGGGTTACATGGGTTAATAAGTATAGGTTGCAAATGTATATTTCTATGACACATGACCTCTATATTGCATTTTGTGCCCACCACCCAAAGTCAAACAATCTTTTTTTTTTTTACAGAAGCAGTGTCTTTATTTATTTATTTATTTATTTTTAATTATTTTTCTCTTCACGTAGAGAGAGAAAGGGAGAGAGAGAGAAACATTGATGTGACAGGGACACATCAACTTGTTGCCTCCCGCACGACCCCGACCAGGGTCAGAGAGGAGCCGCAAATGAGGTGCGTGCCCTTGGCTGGAATCGAACCTGTGACTCACTAGTCGGCGGGATGATGCTCTACCGCTGAGCCAAACCGGCCAGGGCTCAAATAATCTTCTATCACCATATATTTGACCCCCTTTATCCTTTAGTAACCCCCTCACCCCCCTTAAGTGGACACCAGTCTCACTACTTCAACCAGAAGAAAGTCTCCACACTCCAAGAGGATAGAGGCTGAACAGTGAAGGGCTGGGTCCAGGAGTTTACCCTGAAAAAGCTGGACTTGGAGAAGCAAGGCTCTGAGCTAGCTTCCTCATGGGTTCTTAGAACTCTGGTTCCAGAATGGTTGGTGTCCTCTGAAGGTGAACCGATACCTGGAGGAAACCCTGGACCCTGTCCTCCAAATCAACACGGAAGTCCTGATGGAAGAAGAGATATTCTCAATGCTTCTGAATACTTTTCCCCTGGCACTGACACAGAGCATTCACTGGTGGGATGGTAGACAGAGGACCAATGCAGTCAGTGGGGATGGGCCCAAGAGATTCCTGGAAGACAATGTCATCGGGCTCCCCTGGAAGAGGCAGCCCCACAGGACGGCAGAGGCACTGCCAGGCTCCCTGGCTAGGGGCACCATACAAACTACGGAGGCTTCCAGGGCCTCAGTCTGCTCATCTGAAAAATAGGAATGATATTTGCTTTTGCTGTTTACGTTTACCTGAGATAATGACAGCAAGCTGCCTTGTCCAGAGTTAGGACTAAATCAGTGTGACTGTTCCTCTGTCACCCCGATAGCTGCTGAGACATCTAGTATAAAAGTTGCCATCACTAGAAGAGAGCTAGAGGACTTGGGGTAGGGCAGCATGGGGGGAATGATTCAAATCAAAAGGGGACATCTGAATTAGGGCTGGCAGGTTTTGTCTTCTGTTAACTATATTCTTCGGTAGATGGACATTTGCATCCTGAAATTACATTTAAAACAAAGTCATTTTGCGTTTCCAACACTCTTTGTGCTTGGTGACTGCATCGGAGTTTTCTTCCTTATTTGGGGGGAGAGGGTGGCTACCGGTTTACACAAGGCTGTCCTTGCTAAGGATTTAAAAAAGGATCTCTTTGTACTTTATGAACATTAAGTGCAGACACTCCCACCAACCCTAGACCTGAAGTTCAATGTCCACACCAGCAGTTAGCTGATATGTCATGTTTCCATAGAGGGGGCTTCCTTCCTCAGACACAAACACGTCTGCAATTGCTAAAGGGATAGTAAACAACGAAAGAAATCCAACGGTTCTCTATTTATTGTCCTTAACAAGAACAGCAATACAAGAAAGACTTCACAAATGCTTGAGGGCTAGTATTTTTTGAGAAAGTAACTGGTTTGAGAATTTACCTTCTGTTTCAGAATGGGTCTACTTCTTGTGAATG
Source organism: Tadarida brasiliensis (assembly GCA_030848825.1). Lineage (NCBI taxonomy): Eukaryota > Metazoa > Chordata > Mammalia > Chiroptera > Molossidae > Tadarida > Tadarida brasiliensis. The sequence goes on along the minus strand of CM061259.1, from coordinate 114,397,576 downwards.
TGGGTGATGTTAGATTTCACGGCATAAGTCTTGATCAGAGACAGAAACCAACTCCCTAGTTCTAATTTGCTGCATACGTCATTTCCATTCTCTGGGCCTCAGTTTCCCCATATTTCAAAAGTCGGGTTTAGGCTCCATATTTCTTGGTGCCTTAGTGTTTCTGTGGTTCTAAGTGACTAATAAAACATGTAATGTTATTGCTTCCAGACTGTGGATTTCGTTTTACTAATTCCTCTGTTGATCACTTAGCCTCCTGGTAACCTGTCTTTTCTTTCCCCTTTTTTAATAAGTGAGGAGCTGTCTTGAGAGTAGCTGCCCATGTAAAGGAAGATTTATCTGATAATAAGGTAAGATGATTATCTTAAATCCTTGAAATTAATGTTCTCCAAAGGAAGGACTCAGGAAAAGAGCGTCTCAATTCTGCACGGATGGGTCCCGGCAGTTTCAAATGAGCAATGTCAGTTTCGGGACCCTGGCGGGGTTTGGAAGCATGCTATCTTTGTTTGAGCTGGGGTCAGGACAAACAGAACGCCTTTCAGACTGCCAGGGCCCACCAGTCCTTCACTTCCTCATCTGTATTTGTAAGTAAAATGGCAAGAACTTTGGTGTGTCAGAAATCAGGCGGCATAGGCGACTGGTCCGATTTTCTTCTGGGTTGTCTAGTAACCCTCTGAGGACAGGCACTGCTTGATATCAGTGTCTCCCCCGTGAAAAGAGGACGAAGAACGCAGCTCCCTCTGCACCACCCGCATCTTCGACTCCGTCAAAGTGAAGGCTGAAGCATGCCGCAAAATCACAGTGACTTTCCGAGCGCTCAGTTATGCTTTTAGGCTTTAAAATAGCCCTTTTAACTAATGAAAAGAATCACCTTTGATATTAAACAAAACACATGGGAATTACGTATCTGTATAGCGACCTGGATGCAAACACTGTTTCTAAATCGATTATTATCTCGAGAGAACCTCGTTTCCATCACCTAGAAGAGAGACTTGTCTGGACAAGTTTCTAGATCCATGTTCGGTTACTACACGGCAGGTGGGTCAGACTAAGCATTATATTTTCATATAGTATATATTTTAAACATGCAAATAAAATAACACGTGCATTCTCAAACCGGCATTTCACATTCTGCATTTGGGTGGGAGTCTCACGTTACCGATCAATGAGAAACACAGCTTCTTTATCGGCCAAAGAGAGAGGGAAACAGAAAGCTGGCATCTGGGGCGGGATCATCTTCATACAGTTTAATTTTAGCAGTGAGGACGTCAAGCCAGATTTTTAATCTACGAGCAGATTTAAAATGTTAAGTTCTTTTAAAATACTGGGTATTTTTAAGTTGTTTCAATTTTATACGAGATTCCTTTCTATGCGGCAGGAAATGCGTGACTGAAAGAAGGTCCACGGAAGTCCAGGGACGCGTGAGAAAAGTCACATGTCAGCACAGAAACGCACCCAGTCATCTCTAAATTTACATGTGGTTGTCATCCAGTGACATCTGCATGATCTGATTAACACGGTGTGCCAACAATATGGGCATTTTGCTGAGGCGAGAGAAAAAAAGTTGCTGTACAAGAATCCATTCCAGAAATGCTTGTGAAAAGGAACACAGAGCCTACAATGGGGGTTTATCTCAAAACCCTAAAAGAAACAGCTCTGACTGGGGCATTCTTTCCGATTTCAGGAGTGTTTCTATGAACAGAGTGGACAGACCCCAAAATATAGTGCATATGTTATCACCTAAAGCAAATGCACAAAGCAAGAAGATAAACAATGAACACTTAGAGTTTTAATTTAACTCTTAATTCTCAATTTCTCTTCCCAGATAGAACAGTGGACACTGACCAGAGTCCCATGGTTTGGGGCTAGGCTCATGGCTAAATGGATTTTTGCAAAGAACATAGGTCTTATAACCTTAAACACAGTTCTAATACAGTCTTATTTCATAGGGTCCAAACAGAGAGGCGGAATTTATGTCCATAAGAAGATGGTCAAGTTAAGGGTACATGACAAAGAATTTCTGCAAAAGATGGCAGAACACTGGTATTCCTAGCAGGACAGAGAACGCCAGATCAAATACTCCTGAATGATTCAATTAAGACCAAAATTTATCTTTTAATAATTGCTCCAAAATGAAAGAAGGTTCAATCTCTAGCAGTACACAGTTAATTCCACAGGGACACCTGTCTGTTTTATTTGTTACTGTGTCTTCAGAAACTAGGGCAGAACTATGTAAACAGTGAGCCCTTGATAAATATTTTGTTAAGGAATAATTGCTAAGTGAGAGAAATCACACATTTTATAAGATAAAAAAATCCTGTAATTATTAAAATAAAGTTTTCAAAGTATAGAAAAGGACCACAATAACCAACTTAAAAAATAGATTACTGCCCTGGCTGGTTTGGCTCAGCAGATAGAGTGTGGGCCCATGGACAGAAGGGTCACTGGTTCGATTCCAGTCAAGGGTTGCAGGTTCAATCCCCAGCCCTGGTTGAGGTCGTGCGGGAGGCAACCAATCAATGTGTCTTTCTCATGTCGATGTTTCTCTCTCTCTTTCTCCCTTCCACTCTATGTAAAATTCAATGGAAATTATCCTTGGGTAAGGATTAACCAAAAAAAAAAAAAAAAAAGTATATTACTAATTAATAGTGTGATATAAATCTCATTTTATTAAATACTCTTAATAGATGCATAGAAAACTGAGCCCATATTTTCTTTATAATATTGAAATATTATGATGAAGACAGGAAAAAAAGGAAATTCACATTTTTCTCATCTATAAACAATACACGTTTTGTTGAAGTAACAAAGAATTTATCTTTAAAAATATAATAAAAGCTAAAACTTGCCAACATAACTTTGAATATACTTATCCCAAGCTCAAGGGACATATCAAAAGCTTCCAAATTCAAGCCTTTAGAAGTGACCAGGGCTTGGTGAAAGAAAAAATCCAGGAAACAAGCAAAATAAAACCACATCTCTGTGGCACCATTTATGTGAGTAAAACAACTTCACAATCAATGTAAAATTTTATGTGTAACCAATACGAGGATTAAGTGGATGGTTTAAATATGCTGAAGTGACAAGATGCCAGGAAGGATCTGAGCCGTCTTATCCCCTTAAGTTACATCCTATAAATAACACAGTTCAGAAGACCCACAAATGGAGAATCACAGTAGTCTAGACTTAAAGTAATAAAGAAGTTTACCAACATTTCCTCATTGTTCTTGCTGAGCTGGGGCTTCACTTCCAAGAGGACAAAACGATGCTCCGGTCACAAGGGCAGGAGGTTTACCCGTTGATGAGTCAGATGTCAACGCAGTATCAAGGCACTTACAACTTTGGGATGCTTTGCAAATCACATCCCGTCAAAAGGTGCCAGAGAAGAAGCCAGACTCAGCAAGCACTCAGAGCTGAGGAGCGGAACTTGGATGCCATTTAGATTCAGTTCCATCCAACTGTGACAGCCTTGGGTGTCCCACCTGGGTCAGCGCTCAGGTGGACAGGACGGGCACTCTTCCTCACTGAGGACTGGCCCTTACTGTAGCTGGATAACCACTCCCTGAGAACCGCTGTCTCAGTTCATTTCAGCTCCCTCGCTGCATTTTCCTGTTCTTCCACTGTGCTTATTTGAATGCTTACCCTCTCTGCAGTGTACATTAAAATACATATAAATTGCAAAGCATTATGAAATTGTTATTCCTTATTGCGCCACTGTTAGGGTGTTTGGGAGCAGGGAATATGTCTTCTTTGTTCTTCTTGGAAATGATTATTAAGTGTAATGCTAACTATACTTCTGTTAGTGGCTACTCTATATAAAAATTGTATGAAGGGCTCTCTAAGCATCCTTGCTGATGCTCTTAACTTTCTGCAAGATACTATCCCCATTTTACGGACAAAAATTGATCCTCAAAAAAATTTTTTTGCAAAGTAACACAGAGCTGCTACGTGTCATGATTGTATAATACAGTCTGCTGCAGCCACCGCGACTATAAATCATAAATAAATGATTAGTGAGTGAAATGCTTTGAGATCTGCCCCTAAAGATTGGAGGAGAACTATCATTCTATACCTTAAAAAAAAAAAAGACTCACAGAAACTAAATTGATTGGAATAATGCCTTGATGATTTGAATATTCAACATAAATGTGTTGATTGAGTTGTCGGTATTACATTTACCCCACAACAAAACAAAAGCATCAAACCAAATAATCTCCCCTTCGTCGGAAAACAAAAATAAAATCACAAATGTTTAATGCTGTTAATTAAATCTGGAAGAAGTTGGGAACAAACAAACCAAAGAAGTTTTTACTATAAACTTGTCAGAGCTTTTACTATGAGAATAGTTGTTATTAAGTAGCAAGAAATGGCTATTATATGAATTATTTCTCAAACGTATTCTGCCAAGTAATGCTTTCTTTGCGGAGTTTTGCACCGGACTGATTTTCCATGGATTATCTTAGAGAATTCTCCCCTGGGGAAGTGAGAGTCATGAGGACACTCCAGACTGCCTGGTGCATTTATTGCTGACGTACACATGTATAAAGACCGACCATGTGAGATCAGCATTTGTGTCTGTGTGTGTAGCTATGTTTCAGAAAATGTAATGTGGTCCTTGGTAGACTAAGATAATGAACCCTTTTGAACAGACATACATTATTTCTCAAGAAGAAAAGAAGGCAATGTAGGAGAAATTTCCTGCATTATTCTATGCAAATGCATACGGAATTTTGACAGAATTGTAGGAAAATTTCCTGATGAAGAGAAATGAAAGGGAAATGGGCCAAAACACCTAAACCACGTATTCAAAAGGGAAGAAATGTTTTATTGGAGAAAAAAAATAACTACCAAATTATAGACCCTCAAATTAAAGAGAAAAAATATTGTTAAAGATAGTAACATATCATCACTTTCTATAAACACATGCCGTTGAATAATCAAAATGAAAATTTGATAAAATTGAATTTAATTTTTATAAATGAATGTTTAAAATTTAATATGATTCTCTTTTTAAGATATTTTTATTGATTTTTAGAGAGAGGGGAAGGGAGAGGCAGAGAAACATTGATGTGAGAGTGACATCGATCTGATGCCTCCTGCACGCCCCCTGCTGGGGACTGAGCCCAGAGCCTGGGCATGTGCCCTGACTGGGAATCAAACCATCAACTTTTTGGTGCACAGGAGGATGCCCAACCAACTGAGCTTAAAAAATTTAATCTGATTCTACGGAAAAAATAAACAAATAAAAATAAATAAACAAATTAAAATAAAACAGCTCTGAAGAGAAGAAAAACAAGGAGGAGAGCTTTCCTCTATTGCATTAAACTTACTATATAAACTTAATATACCAAAACAGTGGCATTGACAGTTTATGTAATGTGACCCTCGGTAGACTAATATAATGAGCACTTCAAAAATATATATATATTTTTTTATTCCTCACCTTAGGATACTTTTCTATTTATCATCAGATAGAGTGGAAGGGAGAGAGAGACAGAGAGACAGAGAGAAACATCAATGTGATAGAGCCACACTGACTGGTTGCCTCCCGCAGGAATGAACCAGGGCCAGGGACTGGAATCGAACCCGCGACTCATTGGTCCATGGACCGACGCTCTAACTGCTGAGCCAAACCAGCCAGGGGTAATGTAATGAGTACTGTTTAACAGACATATGTTATTTCTCAAGAAGAAAAGAGAGCAATGTAGAAAATAAAGTAATCATATAAAGCAGAATGCCCTGAAATAGACTCTCCTGCCCAAGAGATTTAATATAAAATAAGGTAAAAATTCTAATAATACATTAACTTTTGGGGAAAATAGATCTTCATCTGGCACATACATTTTTAAATGGATGAAATAGTTTAATGTTACTATAACATCTTGTAAAATTACTAAGAAAAATAGCACATATTTATTGGATCTTGTCACAGGAAGTCTTTTAAAGCTGAGAACCAATACAAAATATCTAAAATATTAAAAGTCCCTATCACATAAAGATTTTAAATGTCTTCATGTGAAAACAACAAACATAAAAAAAAAAGTACTGGGGTAAAATATTAACACTGACTATGACCAGCATTACCATATTCTAAAGATATTAAGAATACTTATAAATACAGCAGAAAATTCAGTGGAAAGTGACTAGATCAATAGATCAAGTGTTTAACGCACATGCCAAGGTTGTGGGCCCGATCCCCACTAGGGGGCGGGAAGGAGGCAGTGATGGAGGTTTCTGTCTCACATTGATGTTTCTCTCTCTCTCTCTCTGAAAAATCAATAAAAACATATTAAAAATATATATAATCACTGTTATTAGTTATTGCATAGGTAAAATGCTAAAAAATGACACTAAACTATCAGCAGCATTTATCTTTTTATAGTGGTATTTAAAAATGATTTTACTTTTACTTGTATATTTTTCCAAATTATTTTATAATAAAATATCATTAGACTTTTATAATTATAAAATGAATGAAAGTTGTTTTTTAAGAGTCATGAAATATATTTTAAGACACAGACTTTGGTAGAACATGAATATGATGTTTTTGAGTGCTATTTAATGCATGAGAGAATTTCAGCAGTGTAACAATAAATATATGAAACAAAATCCCAATTTCTAAAATCATTGTTTAAAAGGGTTAAACAAACAGATTTGGGTGAGATCATGGGTGATATGTTTGTTTTCTGAATTCTCCAAATTTCCTCTAAGGATAATATTACTTTTATAGTTAGAACACATATATTTAAATAAAATCTGTTGAGTTCTATTGTTACAACTTTACCAGAGATTGTGTTTTCGAGAAAGCAAGGGATGGATTGTGGTATAAAATGTGGCATTCAGCATTCCTATGTCTTCCACACAATTCACATTTATTTTTGAATTCTGATACAATTGTTTGAAACAACCTAGTCTTACAAAGAGTCCAATTTCATTGCTGATTTGCTGATATTTAGCAAATGTTAAATAGTGTGTATATTGTGCATTAAGGGAGAGAATAACAAATGACAAGTTTGTGACTTTTAACGATAGTAAAGATGATACACCATTCTCTCATTGAGAGAAACATTAGCGTCATCTGACTTTTACGTTTCTTGGCAGAACTGAAGGAAAGTCTCAAGAACAAAGAGACAAGATGAATTAAAAGGGACCCAAACAAGTGAAAAACAGAAGTCCACGCTCTGCTTGTTGAATGACCAGGCACAATAACCTATACTGCCCTTTACAAAACAGAGACATTCTGTGTTCTGTGTGTCTCCCTGTAAGCAGAGCCATTCTCTGCAAATGGTCTCAGGTGAATGTGCTCTCTAAGAAGGAGCTACTATCATATCAGTAGGTGCCTCTACTAGGTCTTATTTAATGTTTTGTTTGTGTGAGCTTCCCAAGTGATTGTGGGATAAAAATGGTTTGAAAAGGTAATCCATAACTAAGAATCCAAAGCAAATAATATCCTTTAACAATGCTTATTCATATCAATTCTTTGTATCTGTAGCTACATAATTATCTTCTAAAATAATTTCACTCAACGCCCCCAACTGATGGAAAGAAATAATAGTAACACAGTCTGTCTAGAAATCTGATGAGTGATATCTCAAATCAAGGAGAAACTCGATGCCTGAATACTCAAGGCAAATACGCAAACTATTCTATACCAAGATACCATATCTAAACACTACCGCTAGGCTTAGACTACTAGCTGTAACCAGGTGGACCATCAAGGCAGAACATAAAGACAGGAAGAAATTTTCCCCCAAACACTAGTTTTCAACTGTGCCATCCAGCACACGTTTTCATGTTGCAATTATATTGCACAGCTATTGCATTTATGATGAAACATACGGAAACTTAATTCTCTGAGAAGGTGAACACTAAGCCTTGGGAATATCACTCACTTTCAACAGATTGAAATGGTCTGACCCCCTCCTGGCATTCCCTGCCTTTTTCTGAGCACACATGCCTCTTTGGATCGCAGTGTGTGATTCTCATTAATGGCAGCAGAGGGGGGTACTGGAGCTCTCGGTGACCATGCTTGGGCATTCAACCAGCCTTCTGCAAACCCCGGCTCTCCAGCGAAGGGAGGAAAAGTGGGAATTTCCCAGTCCCAGTAATGCTTTCTGACATATAAAAAGGGAAAATAGTTACACCTTTCAATGCATCACTGTGGGAAACTAATTTGTTTTGACATACGGAGAAGTAATCTGATGTTCGTATTTATTCCGAAGGAAAAAAAAAAAAAAAGCTGTATTAGCTAAAAACAAACTTCATGAATAAAACCAGAGCTACAGAATCAGACATGTATGTCTACTGAGCATGTCTGATAGGTAGGGGATGAACTATTGCTCATAAACTTCTCTTTGGAGAAATCGAATTCCTAGCACTCCGAAAGCTTTCCCAATGCCTCTTTCTAGCACAACTAGGACCCGGGACACAGCTGTCTCCACGAACACATGGAAACATTATACCCAGAACACTAGCGGGCATTGATCCGACCCGCTTGTCTCATGCTTCTCCTTCCAAAGGCCTTATAAATGATCTTGATTGAAGAGCTATTTCAATACTATTTCTGGCACAAGGACAGCCACTGAAAACCTGCCCCAGCTACAGCCTGTTTCGCAACAAGCTGACACACCACCTTATTTGTTTATCTTCCGTTTATGAAAAGCTAGTAGCTAAAATTCTGTTTAAACCTAGGAATCACCAAATTACTCCCCTCTCCAAACTCTCCGGGCTGGGAAAGGCATATCGAAATGGACGGGGCTGTGAAGATAACCGAAGGAAGGGGGAGAAACCCCAATGAAACCGTAGTGAGCGGTAAGGGACTCGGAGTTACAAGTATTAAAAGAGATGAATTGCATTAACCCCTGCCCTTCCTCATTATATTCACTGCCCACTGGAAACAACAAGAGAATTACTAAAATCCCACACTCTCTAATGGGATGGTAATAGGATTCAGAGGCCATTAGGGTAAAAGCAATCCATATTTTACACTGTAATAAGCTCAGACCGAAGATGCTTTACCCCACCCCCACCCCCCCACACCGAGATCAACAATTACCAATTTCACATTAACAAATCCACAAGCACTTTCAAAATTGCAAAATAAACCCAACTTGAAAGTCAAAGGTCCATTTTTTTTTTATAACTGGATATAAATTTTGGAAGTAAAATCATCTCACTAAATTGAAATACATTTTTTACTCTGCTATTGATTTTTTTTCTCATTCTAGAACACTTTGGAAATGAGGGAATACTGTGAGTGTTACGAGGTGGTTATAATTTTTTACAAATGGAATCTATTTTCTCATAGCAAGTACTTTCCATTGTTCAAAGAATTATTTTTTAATAAAAATATCTTCTGATTCAAGAAGAAATAGAAACTGTGTTTGGTATAAAGGGTTTCTACAAATGATGTAGGGAGGATTTAGTGGATTTTCTTTGGAGAAGGACAAGGGAGGAGGGAGGCAGAAATGGACATTTTGACATCCTCATGGAAGTAAAAACTGGGGCAAAGGGCACACGTAAAGACATTAAAACAGGTCGAAGTCACTGTTGTGAACTGCAATCATTTCATATACATATTGTCAAGAGGACAGTAAACTGACCTTTTAATATTTATTAGCATTACTTAAAATAATTATCTCATTATTTGATTAAGATGTGTATTAAACGGCCATCTAAAGAACCTCTGGAATGGCTGTAAAGGTGTTTATGTTTTTGTATAATATAGAAAGATAATAAATTAAAAATTTTTTTATTGATGAGTCCTTCAAATCTCATCAGAGATGAAGAAAAGATTTTGTTATTATTTGTCTCCACATGTTCCTTTTTTTAACTTGCCTGACATAATATTAACAAGTAAAATCCCTGGTAATACATAGCAAATACACCAAACTATAAAATAATAGCCAGTTCCCCCCTCACCCTCCATGCTGGATCAAGTATGCTTTAGTTCTTCCCACAACCTCTGCTATTCTTTCTGAATAATAATATCATTGTAATGCTGCTTTGCTCATATAAATATATAGAGTAATCCCACCTTATAGTTTTTATAAAATATTCACTCCCTCTCCTAGACAACAACAGAAATAAATGACAGTGAGCCCAGGATTAGATGGTAAATGTAGAAGGTAATTGAAAGTAATAATAAGAAGGAGAAGATACCGTATCCGAATGCTCTCTCCACTGTATTCCTCCTCTCTCAGCAACCTTATCACATATCTATGAATTAAAAAGTAGTAATATCTGCAGTGCAGCTTAATCATAAAAGATTAAAGTTGTCCACCCCTTAACTCCAAATCCATTCTTAACCATATTTCAGGGTACTCTGAGAATACTTTTCTGCTTTGAGTGTATGGCTTAATTAAAACAGCCAACTTAAAAAAAAAAAAAAAAAAAGGAAATGAAATGGGTTCATTGACAACTGCCAGGACCAGAAGCTCCTCGGACACCTGAATGTGTCCATCACAGAGAATGATAGTGTGGGGATCTAAGAAATCTCATGTTAGAAATGCAAACATAAGTCTCAATGTGTTCAAACAAAGTCCAGCGTCTAGTAGTGCCTTTCAACTGCAAGCAACCAGGGTGGCTCCATCTAATCAAATCGGAGACCTCAAAGACCTTGTTGGAACACTTCAGAAGGAAAGCTGGAAAAGACAGCAGAAAAGTATGATTTGAGGGGAGGAGATCCTCATGTAAAGTGACCTTGGCCCCTGAGACCCAACTACAAATAAATCAATATATACAGGGGTGGACAAAAGTAGGTTTACAGTCGTGAGGACGTGAAACACAGAGTTTATCCTTGTATTATTACGGATTAATTATTGTGTTCTTTATTTGTATTATAACTGTAAACCCACGTTTGCCCACCCTTTTATTTTCCTGCAGCATCTCTTCTGGATCTCAGTTCCTAGCGAAGTGACCCTTGTTGAGTAAACACTCGATCCACACCCCTGGTGGCAGCGCTCAGCCCACGGTCTTGTCAAGCAGTCCTCAGAGCTAAGGTTCCGCATCTTGAAACCAATCTCTAGAGTGGAGAAAGGGAGACACCCTTTCAGACGTCCACTTAAAAAAACAGGTCTACCGCCCCGCCGGTGTGGCTCAGTGGACTGAGCAGTATCCCATGGCCTGAGAGGTACCGGTTCGATTCCTGGTCAGGGCACATGCCCGGGTTGTAGGCTCAATCCCCAACAGGGGGTGTGCAGGAGGCAGCCGATTGATGTTTCTCTCTCATATTGACGTTTCTATCTCTCTCTCCCTTCCTCTCTCTCTAAACTCAATAAAAACATATTTAAAAACAAACAAACAAAAAACAAGTATACCATCCATGAAAAATAACATGATCAGAGACTAAGGAGAAAACCATCACTAAAAAGTATACAACCCCCTTCAACTCAGAGGGCGGTTCTGTTCTGCTGCTTGGGGACCTGGACCTATTTCAGTGTAGAGAAGGGGAAGCAGAAGACAGGTGATGCTTGAGGCTACTTTGACCCTTGTCTTGAGTCCGCACAAGATTTTAATCCTTCCCAGCTGTGATATCCTTCCCAGATGTGAGAGTTCCTTTTTTAATTTATCCATGCATTGGGACTATTTATGTATGTCAGCATTCATTCAAGAGTTACTGTAATGGTGAATTACATTATATGCTGCCAGATATGTTCCCAGGCATCGTGATACAGCAGTGGGCAAGCCAGACCACATGGTGCCCGCCCTCCCTGGGATTAAAAGCTAAGGTGGAGCCCTGGCCAGTTCGGCTCAGCAGTTAGAGCGCCGGCCTGTGGACCAATGAGTCGCGGGTTCAATTCCGGCAAGGGGTGTATACTACGGTTGTGATTCCTCCACGGCCCTGATTGGGGTTGTGCAGGAGGCAACCACTTGATGTGTCCCTCTCACATCGATGTTTCTCTCTCTCTCTCTCTCCCCCTCCCTCCCACTCTATCTGAACAAAAATGGAAAAATATTCTCGGGTGAGGATAAAAAAAAAAAATTAAAAAAAAAAAAGCTAAGGTGGAAACAAACAGTTAACCAGGCAGTTATATAAATTGAGAACGATGTTATAATAAAGTAAATACATCGTTAGAGGGTCACAGAGTGGGAGCTTCTAATTTGGACTTGGGAGGGGTAGTCCAGGAAAACTTCTGGGAGGAAGTGACATTCAAACAGAGACCTAAACGATAAATAGGAGGTAGCCAAAGGCAAGCGGGGGTGTTGGAGGAAGACAAGAAGAATGAGCATTTGCAAGGTGCCGTTATAAAAGCTGGGAGGACTGAAAGCAATTACGTAGGGTGGACCGCAGAGTGGAGACACTTGAGAGAGCAGGTGTGGGGGCCAGATGCAGGGGAGATGGCACATGGGGACCTGCCGACTCTTTGAGGACAGGAGAGACACTGTGTCTTCCTTATTTAATCATTTGGCAACAAAGTAAGTAGACCGTTCATTGGAAGTGCTCCATCAATATTTATCAATGCCTATTGGATATGTCTCGAGGATGACTGAAGCCACTCTACACCCAAAGTTTTTTTAATACTCCATGTGTTCACTCTCTAAAAACACTTGGTAGGTGTTTTGTTTGTTTAGGCAGCATAGACTGTGTGTGTGTGTGTGTGTGTGTGTGTGTGTGTGTGTGTGTGTGTAAGATTGTGACGCCTTCTCCATCACCTCCTAATGTCTTATTTATGACTGCTGCCCTAGGCATTTGTGTTTGCAACTCCTCGATTAGGAATTATCACGGAGGAAATGGAGCTAAAGATGCAATCCACCATGGTGTGAATAGACAAATATGGGAGCAGGTTACTGACAGATTAGTTCCAAGTGATGCTAACGTCTGTAAGAGGTATTAACTCCTAAGCCAAGGCATGCGGCCTCAACCCAAGTGACGATCCTTCCTTCTCACGTCCTGGTGGAGCCCGAGGTCCTGCCCCATGCTCTCTTCTTTGGGATGGCGTGCCAGCGGGCCAGCAGCACTGCCATCAAGTAGTTCATAACTACATGCCATCATTTCCCACACTTTTTGGACATGACTTTTCTAGAGAAAAACTTGACAAACACGCTCAACTGCGAGGCAATTTGCTAAACTGTCAACTACATTAGCTCTCTCTATAAAATAAATCACAATTTTCTAATACATTTCCCAACATCAGAGACATTTAGTTCATAAGAACAAATAGAATTGCAACATATAAATCATGAAATCACTCATTTCTAAGAGTTGAGGAGACTGAATTGGCAGCTAAAATAGAAATAGTGTTTTGGATGGAATAGTCAAACGTTTAATAACAACTTACTGTTTTACTCTCGTAACATTAAAAATATCTTCAGAAAAGGTTCTGGAGAATCGCAGTCTTATAATAAACCATAATAAGGTCATTTTAGCTTGGGATTCTGTCAAGGTTCTTGCCATGCAAACATTCACTTATCTGAAATTTGCTTAAAACAAATAGATTAAATTCATTTCAGGAATAAGAATGACTTTTTGTTGTTGTTGTTAACACTGATGAACGATTTTAGTTCCTAATGTTCTTAGTCGACCATCATCATTTTACCATTTGGAAAATGCTCTCCAGAACCTCCAGGTCTGACCCAAATGTCAATGCCCATTTCTGATATTCTACTGACCTCCAGAGACTATATGTGCATGTATATAAATCACATATGATACGTGGTTATAAGCACATAAAACATATACATCACAAAGGCCATATAGATTGAGAGAAAAAGGATCTTAACCACATAAGCCCATTTCATTTTAGAAAAATATGCACAAATTGTTTACGCATGTTTTCATAGAAGACCTTATGTGTACACGCTTAATACTAACCATGTTGACGGCACCTTCCCTGTGTACTCACTTGTACAGAGCCCTAGGAGATGACTATCAGACAAAGCGATCCCATCTTGGGCTTGGGACTTGCCATTCGTAAGGGGTAATAGAGAATTCAGACACACTGGCCTGGCTTTCCCACAAAGCCAGGTTCATTTGGGGTCGGGACTACATCACTTTACATGACGCTCCTTACCCAACAGCGTACTTGCTCTGTGTCTTGTTCAATCGTCCCCCTGACCAGGCAGAGCATGTCGACCGTACAGGTACCTAGTGAGGCCTCAGGTGGCTTTGTAATCCTTGACATTCTTCTCTCTCAGTGTTTCCACTTGTTAAGTATATCCACGAGTGAAATACTCAACATTAAAATAGTTTCTAATTCAGGACTAACTCCTGAACGGGGTAAGAATTGTGTTTGGCTCATCTCTGCACCCCTGGTACCTAGTACACTACATGTCAGGCCGTGAGAACGTAATGGCAGCTGGAGAAAAGGTCAGCATTTCCCCAGGAATAGAGCCACACCTACCTTACTAGGAATACACCCATTCTCTCTCCCCTCTGGAGACAGACACAGATCCAGAGATCAATGTAGATACAGAGGTAGAGGTAGAAATATGTGCACACAACGTGTAGAGTAACCACATATGTGTATATATGTGTATCAATATGCACACACATATAACTGAGAAGAGGCATTTTCTACATATACAGAACTTGTGACCAGATTTGTCAATGATTTTTCTAATGTTGCCAAGGCTTTCTGTTTTCAGTTTGGTGTGTAATAGTACTTGTTTATATTCTCATTTACAATATGGATTTAAAACTATTGATTATTACTACATCCTCAACCATATCTCAAGACTTAAAAACTTCAAGTAGCCCTGGCCGGGTGGCTCAGTTGGTTGGACTGTTGTCCTGTACCAAAAGGATATAGGCCTGATTCCCTGTCAGGGCACATACCTAGGTTGTGAATTTGACCAAGAGGCAACAGATAGATTTTTTTCTCTCACATCGTTGTTTCTCTCTCTCTCTCTCTCTCCCCACCTCCATTCCTCTCTAAAATCAATAAAAACATATCCTCTGGTGAAGATTAAAAAAAATAAACTTCAAGTAAATTTCTTTCAAATAAACTAAATTTTAATCTAGTGATAAAATAATATTTTTGGTATCAACAGATCCTTCTGTAATCAACAATACAGGATCCAGCAGAAGCTCCATGCCATACGAAGGGGAGGATGCTGGAGGCAGAAGGTAAGGCTCTACTAATCAACCGATATCAGAATTTCAGGCTTAATATTGGTAAAACTCGTGGGAAAAAAATTATTTCACGATGTTCATGTTAAAAAGCTAGTAGCCAACAATGCTCAGATACCTGCCAATGAGGACATAATAAAATGTGAAAAGGAAAAACGAGTAATAACAATTTTTGTCTGTTGGTGCATTTTTGTCAACTGTATTACATACATAGTATATATTTTATCACTTACGTGACATAATAGCTTTAGCAATGGGAACATCTTGTGAAGTTCGATTAGGTGCCTCCAAGTGCACCCAGCTGTTTGTAGCCATGTTTAGCACACAAGGACAGTGTAAGGGAACAGTGCATTATTTGATAAGACATCGTTACAAAGCGGCAGGTGTAACTACAAGATTTTGAAAATGTCCAAGCCATAACTGATGTCGTGTCAACAGTAAAAATAAAGTTAAAAACCAAAAGAAAGTTGAGGAAATCCGATTCTGATTCTACTGCGATGTCCAGTGGACGGGATTCTGCCCTGGTCTGCAAACTTGGCCGTGGCTGGTACCGTCTGGGCCGATGCTGTGATTACAGCCTCTCTGGCAAAGCCAGCTACACGATCCCACACTTCAATCTTATCACGAGATTAAAACTGAGTTTATTAGAAAGAAAAGTATTTGAAATCTTCGAATGTTGAGATGAGTTGATGATATAACATAATGACCAACAGTTTTCACTCCATATTTTAAATGAGAATTTAAACAGTAATATAGTATATGCAACAGAACTATCATATAGGAAATCCTTTCACCGTCTCAGCCTAAATCTGGTATCTATGAGGTTTTAGGGTCTTTAAAGTCCTCTGGGACTTGGAAGACCTCTAGGGGGTCAAATCCTAAATGTAAATCATTTTTCAAGGGTTGACTGGAAGTCAGCTGATGATGGAAATGGGACAGCACTGGTGTTGGAGATGAACCAAGTGAGGGTGGGGCACCAATAATCCACTTCTGTACTGAATACTAGAGGAAAATGCCCATCAGAACCCTGATGCCCAAGGTACACTGACTTGACCCAAGTGGCCTTCTAGAATTCCAGCTAGGCACACTCTCCAACCAGTGAATTCCCAGTGGTAGTTGGTCTGGGTGTCGGAGAGGGAAACAATGTAATCTACAACCATGAGACCAATTACTTAGCACCATTCACACTGGATGATGGTACATTTTGCCTCTTAACTATGTGGGTAAAATTTTGGCATATTAACAGCTACAGTAAACCATCATGTGTAAGTGGAAAGAGACCCTACCCCACCCCAAATTGAAATTCAGTCAGTTAATTGTAGTGAACAGTTTCAAAAACCCAGCCACACAGACTTTTTACGTAATCAGCTCTCCTAAAGGGTCATTCACTGGTTTGGACTTTGCTTCTCAACCACGCCCCTCCGTACCATCAGCAGAAGTGCCGGTGACGGGGGACGTGGTTCACATCAAGGAGTAAGAAAGAAGACACGGGAGTCAGAGAAGGAATCTGGATAACCCCCATGCCAGGAATTCAAACCCTACATCATCGGGACTGGACTATATCTATGCAATGATGATTCTGCCCAGTGAAGGGAAATGTATAATCCATTTAGTTTCAAGCCTAGAAAGCCACATTTCGCAAAAACTTGTATTTCAGCCTCCCATGGTTTAAAGAGTTCTTCTTGCTAGATTGTCTCCAATTACAGAAATCCTTCCCAAGTACAAGGCTGCAGAAGTAAATTAAACCTGTGGAATACCATGTAGCTGGTTGCTTTACAGAAATGTGATCTCGATGCATGATGTAATGCTACTGAAGCAATTCACCACAACCTGAGAACACTATTTGTTCAGCTCACAAATGTTGTCTTACACATAGGTGTGTGGGGGGGTGAGGGGTGGGGGGGATAAACTCTCTTTGAACAGAAGGTTCAGAATAATAAGCAAAGGGAGGTACACATAGATTTATATTAACTTTAAGAATCCTGCCCCCCAACACACACACACACACACACACACACACACACACAGATTTTACAGGTAAACAAACACAGGACTGCTATAAATTCAAGAGATTTCTGGTCTACCCAGCACTAGCGGAGTGCCGGCAATGACCACCGATGTGTGAGTCAGGAAAAGGCTTGGCCATAGCTCTCTGCCAGTCAGAGGAACTGGAGTCAGTGGTGAAAAGGCAGCTTCAGGGCAGGGTTCCACGTTGATACTGCACCAAAATGTGGTTGCTGCCTAGCGAACAGCAGAGAATAATAGAGTTGTAAGTCTCCATTGTATGAATACACATACCTCCAGTGAACATAAAGATGTGTATGTTATAGATTTGTGAGTGCTGATTTTTCCAGGGTTTTCAGAACCCTCTGCAAACACACAGAAGCAAATCAGTCAAATAAGGCAGGCTGGAGGAAACAGTAAAAAAAAATCCACCTACGTTCAAGGTACGAAACAATCATTTCTATGCCTTTGGGATCTATTTTTTTCCCTTGCATTGTAATGCAGTCAAGTGTATGAGTGATACCTTTTGTGTTTGATAATGTCAAGTGTGAATGTCATGGGCAGCCCCCCATCTCTGATGGTATTCAAATGATGGGAAGATGAAAAGCTTGGAAAAGGTAAATGGAACAAATTAGATTAAAGTGGTTGGAGGACAAGGCAAGACACACATTTAGAGCCCAGTTCCCAGGTGCGGTTGGTGATCCCATCCACCTGAACAGGCTGGTTAAATCGACCTTTGAGGGAGAGACTGGCACTCCACTTACTTAATTGTGCAAAAAATTATTCTTGCTCCTTCTCATTGTGAAGTCTGCTGGATTCAAGAAAATGTTTTCTGTGTTAACATTAACTTCCGCTATCCAGTTAGAGGAGCCTTTCCAGCTGACCTCGTCAAATACATCAGGCACTTAGGAGTTCAAGGTAAGTTAGTCAAGGTTTTTGACAGTAACTGACTCACAGGCAGTTCAGAGCGGCAACAGATTCTAATAAATAAAGTTTATACCTTCTCAGAGACAATGAAAACCCTTAAAGATCCTAAAAGTCCATCCTAATCCATGTCAGGAAATGGGAGAGGCCCATAACACCAAGTGATCACACCCAAGTAGGAGAGAGAAAGACCACATCTTCCAAACTACAGGTCTCATCTCTGATGAATGGTGAAGGTTTTGCTTATGAAAACAAATGCTTATACACAAAATCCTTGCCTAATGAGGCCATGACATCTACAGTACATACAAGAAATTGCAATAATTATGATAGGAAGGTGTTTCTCATCGCTATTCTCCCTCCGCTCAACAGTGTTTCTCAACCTTTCCACCCATGTTTAGGCTAATGCAGTGGGTTACTCACTGGCTTCCAGCCTCTACACTAGGGCTTCTCACTGTTTTGTTTTAACAACATCCCTAAAAGGTAAAGCAATATCCCATTAATAACAATAGCTCCTTAAGGCCGCAATTTAATAGGAGAGCAGGTGGCCCCTACGTAGGCATTTCAGCATCTCTTGGGTGGGCGGAGGGCATAATAACCACCCACTATTCTACTCCTTCCCCACCCCACAGCAAGGGAACTCCTCTAGAAGCTGCCAGATCACGTCCTGGTGGCTGTTAAATACCCCGACCTGATATCCATCATATTGCCATTAGTCGTTCTTTCTGGCATAATTTCCCCAGGATCCCTCTGAGTTTGCTCATCAGGGTTATCCTGTGTTTTTACATTTCACTCCTAATTTCAAGACTGCCACCCTCAGGACCCCCTTGGCCT
This sequence comes from Tadarida brasiliensis, assembly GCA_030848825.1. Lineage (NCBI taxonomy): Eukaryota > Metazoa > Chordata > Mammalia > Chiroptera > Molossidae > Tadarida > Tadarida brasiliensis. The sequence goes on along the minus strand of CM061259.1, from coordinate 114,378,747 downwards.
GCAGTGATCTTTCCTCTTCAGCTCTCCTGAGAAAGGAGTTAGGACCTGGCATATTTTAACCCACTGGGCGATTCTGTGTGTATGGCTCACGTCTTCAGCCTTCCTAAGGTGCTCAGTAAGAGGACGGACATCTGCTGCGGTTATTCGAGGTACCACTTGTCCCATTTAATTCAGAGTGCTTTGGGTACAGTGAGTGCTTGACAGCTATAGTGAAATAAGAGAATCCCCCAAAGTGAGCAGCAAACAAACCAGAAAAGGAAACCCAAATCTCCCCCCAAATTATAAAGCTTTCTTATTTAAAGACAGAAAGAAAAAATAATAACCACTATGGGTCAAGCACAAAAAATATATCAAAGCCAAAGAAAGAAAAAAAGAAATGGGAACATCCTTACAAAGTGCATTTCTGGTGCTCGTTACAAAATAGGAGTAGTTGCCACTCATGCCTTCTAAATATAAGCTTTTTTTTTTTTTTCCTCCCAGAAAAGAGACATAAACGGGTATTAAATCGAAACATCCTATAGAGCATTTCATACCTGAGGAATAAAAACTAACAATGAAGGACTTCCACACTAAAGAAAAAAAAACAAAACAAAAACACCAGAGCTTGGACTGCCTCTGGTAAGAAAAGCTGAGAGCTCTACCTGGTAGGTTGTCCCCTTGTTGTCCCTGTAAGTGCTTTGCCCAGATCCAAGGCCCCCTTGCATCGGAAAAATATATGTATACACTTCTCTTTCACATCTGAAACTGGTTAACTGATCATTTCCAGAAATAAATATTCCCATAGATAGAGGTCACTGGTTGCCTGAAATTGCATCAGTTCGTGTCTGGGTACCCAAATCCCTGGCTCCTCTGGGACGTCTGTCATTTTATCAGAGTGGTTACCAGAGAGAAGTTTCAGTGTGGGTGCCCTGGGTTTCTGGCGCTGATGCTTGCCTTCTGCATTCCTCTTTTCTCCATCAAGCCTGGTGGCTTTGGCTTTGGCAATCTGGCACTTAATACCCAATGTTAATTACATTTCCTAGTCTGAGGAAAATCCTATTGGGCTAATTTTTCAAAATCATATAATGAAAGAATTTCACTGACAAACCATGTAGGGTTTGATTGTTTTTTTACGGGTAGATCTATTAAGCACTTAATATTCAGTGGGAAAACAGTCTCAGAGCAATGAAATTCTATTACTTTAGAGGGTGCATGCTTTTAATTTCTTAATATTTCATTACATGTTGGCAACTGGTGCATATTTTTATAATGCGTTTGATCATTACTCTTCTCAGGGTATTCTATTTCAGTTCCTCCTCTGACATCATATTTGCATGTTAAAGGGTTTTAGCATTCAGGGATGAAATGTTCTGAATAGCAATGTGCAGTTAACTTGATTTTTTTTTTTTTTTTTTTTTTGGTAAATGGAAAAACAGCAAACAGACATTATATAGAGGGACTAAAGAGAACAATTTCATAATTTTAAAAATCTAACAAGTTTTAATAGCTTTCTTCTATAGAACATCATAAAAGGTAATGATTCAATATAATTCATTAATTAGCAAATTATGCAAAATGCTACCAGCAGAGTTTGGGGAGAAGGATCTTTTTCATTGGTTTGTATAAGTCTCCTGCATTTCTGTTTTTCCTGTTCAAAAAATAATCTTTTCTTTGCTCTCCAGCAACATCTACTGGAAAAGTCAGAAAAATGCTATTTATATGAATCAGATAGTTTGAGTCAGGATAGTTTTGGTTACCATCTGCTTGAAAAGTGCATGCTGAACTACCGTCCGGTGGATGGCTGGATATTTCTGCTTACTTTAGTTCCAGTTAGATTTCTCGGAGGACAGTAATTCAACGATACAAAGAGCCAAGCTCCAGCTTCGAATTTATCACAAACAAAATGCATCTATGATGTACACAACATATTTCTCCTGGCCCATCTTCTCCACACTCGTCACTGATTTCAGAAATCACGATCGGCAGCAGAATCACAATACTCCATAGTTTTTCACAGCGAGGGTCAGAAAACAGATTTTATGCAGGAAGCTATGTTAAAAACACGGATTGAATCAAAGAAGCGCTACTTCAAGATCCTGCAAAGTTTCATAAGTTGAATAAAAAGAAAACTGTATGTGCTGGGAGGTTAAAAACTCACTCTGTCAACACCAGCGTGGTTATGACAGTCTACAGCAGTTCCCTGTCCCCGTCCACATCTTTCTCTGCTCTTTTACCCAGGATGGAAAAATCAAGCGTCCCCACGGAACTTCCACTGGAGATGATCTCTCCATGATGAAGCATGATGAAACCCGTATTCCGCTGTCTCCACTCCCTCCCAAATTCAGCAGCTCCCGGTGTCCTTATAAGATTGGATCCAGGGGCGGCACTTACAACGCACCATTAGATGGATGGTCTCGCAGACACGAGACATGCCAGTGCGTGGTATGGAAGTGCAAGTCCAGTCTGGAAACTCGGGAGGAAAAACATCTTACCACCACATACACACAGAGAACATCCTTTCATTCATGGTTGCGGGAGCCAACAATGCCACAGCACTTCTTCCTGGGACCAAACCGTGTGGAGGCATCAAAGTCACCTTTCTGCATCTTATTCCTGAGCATTCTTTCCACAGAACTGTGCACTTCTAATATTCCGATTTCCACACCCCCACAAATAACCATCTACAGATGAATTCACACCTTCCAGGTGACATCCTCGATAAAAAACTGGAGAGAATTTGGATTCCCGTTATCCTTAAATAAAAACTCTATCTAATTAGTTTTTGTGTGTTTGTTTTTTTGCATTCTCCAATCTCGGTTCATTCATGCCAGCAATACATTTTAGCAGCAGAGGCAAGGAACACAAAATCAGCGAAGACTGAGGCTAAAAACAAATGTATCAAAACTTTAAAAAAAACCTGCAGCAGCCACAAAAAGCAGGTGCTGGGAGACTACCGTGTACTGCATTTGCTGTTTGCTCGACGTTAAGATAGATGCGAGCCTTTTACGCTTCATCCCCATGCTCTTGAAAGGAGAACTGCCATCACATACAACCCACAGCTGCATTCACAGCGCACAAAAGGGACAGGTTCCTAAAAGCCACCTCCAGTGCAGACCCGCACGTATTCTGTGGTTAGGGTCCGGATGCAAAGTTCAGACCCGAGACTGATCATCACTCCCCTCCATTACTGAGCCGCCGAAAATCCCCCAAAAAAAGCTCCGAAAACGGTACCTCCAGAGCGAACTCCCATTTCAAAGGGTCATAATTTAGCTAGCCCAATTATTTACTGGACCCTGTTCCGAGACATGCCCTAACCCGAGGTTTGAACTTTATATTTCATTTGGGACGACACTTCGTCTCCGTGTAGGGAGCATTAACCTGACACAGGTTAAGGCTATGGAAGTGGCGCTTTCCCCACAAGATCCGAACCAAACACACCCCAGCAGAGAGCCTTAAATCAACTCTACCCTGGCTTAAAACCTCCAGTGAAAAATTATTATAACGCATCCGAAGTTGGCTTGGAAGAGAGATTTCAAATGCCAGCCCTCTCCCAGGGTGTGAGTCCCGGAGTTCACAAACAGGATCAATTGGATTATTTTCTTTCCCCCTTAGCTGTTTAGCACTGAACGTTAATGCGAAGTGCCGTGCTGATCAAAAGCATCTTTCTCCTCTCTCCCCTTCAATAAAACGGAGCTGAAATCATTCGGTATAAATGCATTTACTATACAAATCTATTTTCAATTGAATTTGCTGCATGCTCTAATTCGTCAAAATTAATACAGGTACTTTCTCGGTTAAACAAAAGGAAGCCAACTGAAAAATCGGCTTCGGCGGCGGATGCCTCTCTCAATTACAAAACGGCGAAAACAGAGATTTAACTAAGCCACTCGGTCAAAGCCATCCATGGGCGCTCTTACCTGTCTCTGCTGAAGGCTTCCTTCCCTGGTTGGCAGCGTGCAGCATCTCCAGCTCGCCCCAATCCTCGCCACCGGTCTCAAATTACACCACTAAATCCACCCCCGCCCCCGCCTTTTTTCTCTTCTTTTTTTTTTTTTCTCCCCCTTTTCTTTCTTTTTTTTTTTTTTTGAATTCTTTTCCCCCAGCAAGAAAATGCTTATTGAAAGTGATTAGTTTTTGTTGTCCCTTTTAAGTCCCTCCTGCGGGAAGGAACAGGGGAGCAATGTGACGCCACCTTTTAATCTTTTGTAAGAGTGAAAAGGCAGAAAAGGACCGCTCGATCAAACTGAGCTGCACACATGACTCAAACTCGCAGGAGAGGCTGCCGCTGCCTGGCCACAGCACCGCCAGGCTCGAGTGTAAGAACAGAGGAAGGGGAGAGTCGGTGGAATGTGACAACGTATGTACATCAAAGGCAGGAGGAGAGAGAGGACAATGAGCCAGGGAAAGACACGGAGGAGAGAGGGAAAGAAAGAGAGAGAGAAAGAGGAGAGAGAGAGAGAAGGGAATACGGGGGAAAGACAGCGGGTTTCAGGCAAAGGATTCTGAGAATAAAAGCACAGAGCAGTGCCTGGCAGCTTCTGTTTTTATCTCGGCAAGCATGATCCACTCTCTGCCTCTCTCATTTAGACACACATTTGTGCATCTTCCAGGTTTGAAAACTGAGATCATCGCACTGTGTCCCTGGTTGCGTCTGATTGGCATTGAGCTGGGTGGTGTACCTGTGATTTTTTTTGGGGGGGGGGGCTGGGAGGGGGGATGCATTTAAGTGCAATTTATTTTGCATATTTATTTATGTAGGCAAAAATGAAAGCTGCTAATTTCTACAGCAATTTGCGACGTAGTTTTACTGGCAGATGGAACTCTACTTATCATAACTGCTGACAAACTGCCACGGGTAAACAAAAGAAGAAACAAGTGCTTCGTCTCACGAATGGTCCTTAAAAGAAAAAGCCCACACCGAAATATCAGCACTTGCAAAACCCGAGCTTCCCCAGCTAAAGTTGGAAAGGTGCTGTCTCTCCGTTAGTTTTATTAATAAAGGCAAAATAAAAGGGAGGGCGAGGTGTCTGCAGGAAAGGCGTTGGACAAGAGGCCAGTAGGAAAGTGAAAACCTACATTCTTTCTGGTTTCCCTCCAAATGTGATTACGGGCTCGCTCTGTGGAGTCCTGGAACAGAGTTTTTGAGTCACTGTTTCTACAGACCTGGACTGCATCCTTCTGCCTTCCTGCACTGTTGTATAGTAGGTTCCATTTTTTAAAACAAAGTCTAAAAGAAATGATTCCTAATTCAAATAGTTTCGAATGGTATTTCACTAGCTCTGTTCCATTTCTGCTCATCTCCTGCCACATGGGGGCTAGGATTTCACAGTTAAATTCCCTAAGTAGCCTCTTTTATAAGGATGTAAATTGCTGATTCCAAGGTGAAGTATTTGGGATAAGTTAAGACACTGGTGAAAAGAGCTGCTTGCTTTCCCTGGTAACCTGAGCTAACGCAGTAGTGAGCCAGCAGGCAGAGGAGACACCCAGGCTTTTCACTGCCCATCGCTTTTGAAATTGAGCAATTTTGATAACTAAAGGTCAATCCATGTGTCCTACTTATAAGAGATATTATTTGGGAAAACAAAAACAAAAACAAAAAATACCACTCAGTTATTTCACTTCAACTACAGTATGTCTCAACAATATACCATCTGGTATTGGGGAGTTCCTATGTAAGCCACCAGATAGAGAAGAAAGACCTTGCTTCTCCATCCTGGCCACACTGCTGTATCCAAAGAGGGACTGCTTATTCCCGCTAAACTCAAAGTGTCAACAGGAAGATATCTTTTTAGCTAGGACCCAAATAAAGAAGTAACAGTCCCCCCCCCCCATGGGCTCAGGATGAAACGCTGGGTACCCCGGAGCAGGGTGGAGAATGGGGAACACACAAGGGCTGAGCAGAAGGCAGCAGGCAGGGAACAGAGAGTGCTCAGCTGGTGAGGGAAAGAGGCCGCAGGGCCCAGCAAGGAGCTGGGGAAGGGGTGCCCTGGGGAATCAGAATTCCCTCCTGACATTTCTCAGGCTCTATTGGAAGCAGCCTCCTTTAAATGACTATTGATATAGGTCTTGTAGTTAAAATTAATTTTATACAAGGAAGTCGACTGAGAATTTTCTGCCAATAAAAATAAAGACCCTGTCCCAAGAATACAATTATTTCAGTGCAATAAAAGCGGAAGAGGGGCCCGGGGCTTAGCGTATAGGGTCAGCGAAACATGGCCAGGGCAAGATCAAAAGAAACCAAGGCGACAAAAAGATTTTTGAAAAGCTATACATGGCTATCAGTGCTTTAGCTTATTTTGATCACTTCCTTAGTGAGAGGTGGGCATCATTTACACGTGGATATATAGGATTTATTTTTAAGATAGCTTAGTGGGGGGTATCTGATTAACCTGGGTGCCTGCTAATGGTGGCCCAAATGACAGTAATATTTTCTTATTAGAATATGACTTTTTCAAGACTGCTCTGCGGGAGAGCTTCGTGTTTGTGTGCTTATACTGATGCAGACATAGCGGTCAGGTGCTCCGTTTTGGGAATCAGGCTGGCTGGGATTGAATCCCAGCCGCGCCACCAGCTTGCTGTGTGACATTGGCCAAGAGATTTTCCTCTCTGTGGCTGTTTCATCTCAAAATGGGTGTAATAATATCACCTATCTCATGGGTTGGGGGGCTGCCATTAGGTAAAAATAATGTCTGTGCTACCGGGAATTCCTTTCTTAGCACACAGCAAGTGCTTTATAAATGACAACTCCTATAATTACGTCTTCCCAACAGATTTTGTTTTAATAGCTCAGATAGACAATATTTTATCACCCTCAAAGGAAGCTGTTTCTCCCAATTCCCTCACCTGGGTAAAGCGTGTAAGCCTTGGGTTGTTCAGGGGCCCCTTCTTTCCTTTCTCTCTCACCCACTTATCAATAACTATCAAATACCCCCCCACACCCCCACCCCATAACTCTTAAAGCTACTATTTCATTTCTCGACTCCTAATACCTTCCTGATCTGGGCACGTTCACCCGGACTATTGCAATATTTCTTTAATGCAGCTTTTCTCTATGCTTTTGTTTTCTGTCCCAAAACACAGGAAGGGTGCCAAAATGAGGCACCCGCTCCTCTGGGGACATTCCTAGGGTCCTGCCACAGAGCACACCAGAGCGTAATACCACTGCCTTCCCAGCCTCGAGAAAGCACTTGGAATCTCAGTGAAGGAGAGTGACATTACTCTAGCAATGACCTTGAATCGGCTCTAATGGGTGAAGCAGCTAATCTTTGGCAAGCCCATACTTTACCATATCGCCTTGTTAGTTGGGACACTTCTTCCAGCTGTCATGACACAGCCATTGAAAACAGCCATTTCAAGAGGTTTTCTTTTCTCTTCCAATTCATCCTTCACAAGGTAGAATCACCTTCTTAAAATGCCACTCTGAATGACATCTATTCCCAATAGTTATTGATCAGTCAATTGAAAGTCTGTTCTATTTCATTATCTTAGGAATCAGCTTAAAAACCTTCAAAGGTTCAAAGGTGTTAGTAAAAATTACTGTCATCTGAAGAAACAAAGAGCATGCAGGAAAAAAATGTAGAAAAAAAGAATTAAAAAGGTGTGTGTCAGGCTGATAATAAAAAGATCAAGTTGCTTTTCTGGCGATTATCATAATTGTCAGCCCTTTTAAATCTGTAATTAGTCATTTCTTATTCTAAATAAATATTAGTTTTTATAAGAAAAAATCTTCAAAAGTTCACAGTTCTTTAGAGAATAAAGTGCAGATTTCTTTGTCTCATCTTGAATCACCTCTGTGGTGTGACATCAACCTGTCCATGTAAATACTCATTCTATCCTCTCTGTTCTCCCAGCCCGATCCACACACTTCCCTTCCAAAGCTCCTTGCAGATTCCTTGTTCTCTCTAGAATGTCCTCTTCTCCTTCATCACAACATATTGAACTCCTATCGCTTTATCTAAGACCAGAACAAGTTACATGTCCTCCACAAAGACTTTCTTGACCTTCCTACATTTACAGCAACAGAATCATTTTCATCATAGTAGCTACTCAAGCGCTTAGCTTTAGAATCCTCCCTATGTCTACATCTCAACCCCGAAATTTGCTTTCTAATTGTGGGACATTGGTCAAACCCCTTTCCTCATTCAACCTCACTTCCCTCATCTGTAAAATATTGTTATAACAATTTAATTAGCTAATAGATGTAAAGCGATGAGCACAATAGCTAGGCTACAGCTAGCACCTACACAATAGAGTAGTTAGTAATAATATGTGCATCTTATATGACAGGGATTTATCATTGCCCCTAATTCCTAAACCTCTCAATGACCCACTAAATGGCTGTTATTAGAACCATTTTGCACAAGATAGAACTGAGGTTTAGCAAAATTAATTTACCCAATGTCACAGGAGTGAATGTCAACACCAAAATATAAACCCTTACCTTTCTACCTTCCAGTTATTTCTATCCACGCCGACCATTTACAACCTAGCCTATATCGCATTTATTGGTTTACTATTATTTGGGTTTTCAGGTTTGTGCCTTATTCTTCCAATTGCATGAAACAGAGTAGCATCGAACAGAGTAGCATTGAGCAAAGTAGCTTGCCCATGCAGTACATGTTTGTTGACCCCTTGTTCGTCTGTGCTCATGGGGATTAAAGTTTTTAGCCATATTTAAATTCAGCGACATTGTGTTTTAAGGAAATGCTTTCCTCATCCTTTCTATGAAAACCAGCCTAATTAAACAAAATAATATAAAAGACAAACATTACAGATGAATGAAGCATGTGGATAGAAACAAATGACATTCTCTGATAAGAAAGCTGTCCAAAAGGGATACTCATCAATTTGCTTTGGCTCCTCTCCGTGGCATTTGTATTCTGCTTCAAGATGGGCCCATTAGGCGCCCATTCCATGCACAGAGAGGTGGAGGTTATGAGCTGAAGGGCAACCATTTGAGGTTACAGAGAAAGGTAGAAATAACCACTCAAGTACCCACGGCGCTCAGTCACCTTTTCATCTTTCTTTTCAAATAAGTGAAATAATTATATTCTTATTTAGTTTCTTTCTGGTTAAGTCTGTATAATACCAAAACATCCTAGAATGACACAACATATTCTGTCAACCAATATCATGGTTTCTGGTGTATTATACATGGTGATCATATTATTGACTTTTCAACAAATTGATGTGTTGTATTTATATACGTATAAATAAAAGATGTATCTGCCTGTCTGTGCACAAATGAAAGCAATACAACTGATGAGAGACACGCCCTGTGCGCCCTGTGCAGGATGATCAATGGTGTCAAACACTGAACCAGCCCTTTGATATTTGCATACACTCCATGAGGTCAGAGTATAGTGTTGTTCATTGCTATACTCCTATTACGTAGAGTGGTGCCTACCATACAGCAGGTGTTCAGTACATGTGTTTGTTAAATGAACGAGTGAGTGGAGTCACCTCCATCTGTGTCTAGTGATGTCTGTCATTGCCACCCAACTGGTTTATACACATCCACAATCATTTTGTATTCTGCTACCTCCATGTGTTATTTCCCATGGGATTTGTTTTGTTAGATAATATGCTACCCCTAGTTTGATATAAAATTTCCTCATCCTCAAAGAATGCTTTCTCGGTTATATGAGCTCATGGTAAATGCTATTTCTCCCATTTCAAAGCACCCATTGCCTGGAACATTTTACTACATATACTTTTCCAAATTGATCTGATCCTGCCTTTGGGTATCTCATACTGTTAGTGACCTGTTACTCTTCCAATATCTCTAGATCATTCTTACTTTATCACATGGATATTAAGTTTCCTGAAGTTTGTAGGAACTGAGTGTCTTTACTTTATATATATATATATATATATATATATATATATATATATATATATGGCGTTTAGTCTAAAAATAATGACAGGTATAAAATTCTATCATTTGGATATTATGTTAAAGAGTTTATAATATAGTCCCTGGCCTTTAGAAAACTGTCAGAATAAGGCCTTAGGTGGCATGATAGACTGTTCATTTATTTACTGCAGTATATATATATTTTTGAACACATACTCCAAGTCAACCAGTGTTCAAATTAGTGTCAAAACGAACTCATGCCAACAAATTGAGATTCTCACAGCAGGAAGAATTAACCACTGCCCTCTGGAAGAATACCATTTCCCCCCAATCATTTACACATTAGTTGGAAGGCAGTTTGTGTTCACCCGTGAGCAACTAATCCTTAGAGAGAGGGTTTCTCAATTCCATAGAGTCTTGTCTGTGGGGTCATTTCAGGCCCAATTATACACTCATCTATTCTGGGAGGTTTGTTTTCCTTAGGGGGATCTGATGAGAGAGAACATTGTGGAATGCACCTCACCCTAAATAAGCCTTACTCCTTGGACAAAAGGATGTTTCCTAGGAAAGATTTCTCTCACTCACAGTGGTTCTGTCTGGAGTCACAGGAGAGTCAAGCTATTGGAATTGTCTATAAATTGCTGGTTTTCAAAAAGAAAGAAAAATTCTCTAAAATTAGCAAAGGATATAACCTCTGGAGTTCCAATAAAACCCTTATGTATCCTTCTTACTTGTCAAGATGAGATCACTCAGGTCCATTTTCCTGTTTCCAAAATTGCCATGAACATATAATATGATTAAAGGTTGGTGACATAAATAGTTTTCTGTAATTCATTTGTTGAATGTTTTAATTATATCAGATCATATTTAGCCAATTAAAACAAATTATTTTGCATATAAAATGACTTACATTAATTACCATGTTCTGGCATTTTGGATTTTGTCTGCTGAACAGAAGTTGGTCTGGTCTGTTTTGCATTTCTGTTTTGCATAGTGATTTGAATACCCCCTCAAATGAAAACTAAAATAACAGCCACCTAACCATAAAATAGAAATGGAAAGCAAATCAAAAGAGAACCTTAAATCTCTGCTTCCCATGGTGGACCAAATAGGGTCGGCCTCAATGAAACTCTGAGAACTTAACGTTTTTCTCCGTTGGGTTGAATACAGGCTTTGGTGGACTGTTTGGTTCTTGTTACTGATGTTTTTCAATATGGAACATTTGAAAGCATCCGACCAGAAGTTGCACAATGATCACAGCCTTGAACGTATTCGTCGGAGAGACGCATTCAGCTACAGGTTTTATTTTTACAGTAGCCGGTGCATTGCACTGTTTGCCCGTTTCTTCAATACTCTTCCCGTGACAATCACAAAAGCAATTCACAACCTCACTTATCAGATAGTTCTGTTTTACAATAATCTGGTTGCTATTTGTAAAATCCAGGATAAAACAGTGCAATTTCTGATGCTGAATATCTGAAAAGCTCGGGAAGCTGCTTGGGAGAGATAGGCACAAAAATAGGTAATGTGACGGAATTACAACAAACAGACATTTGGGAGGGGGTACGCTCAAGTACATCTCAGAGTACGTGATATTTGATGGTGCTACTTTCAAGATTTACCAATAAATTCTGCATTTAAACTGCCCCCACCACTCCCAGTCTTTCTTTGCTCCCAATTTAACCCTTCATTAGAAGGAAAAAAAAAGGTAGAACTAAAAAAAAAAAAGGATCAGCCGAAACAATCGCCATGGAATAACTCTTTCCAGAATAAAAGGAAAACAGGGATCTCATTTAAATAATTTAGTTCACGTGCTGGTGTCCAAATCTCTTAAGGCACTGAAAGCAGCATGAGAATTGAGCACAAAAAAATGGTGATTTTAACAGCTGACAAATCCCCTGTAATAAGGGACTTAAGGGAAAAAAAAAAAAACTAGCACAAACAAACCACTTTTCTAGTGATTAGGCTGTGCAGATATCAAAGAACAGTGTGTCACAGACTCTTGAAGAGCATTTTGGCCAGCGAAATCTCTTTTGGTGGCGTTTTCGTGTCTGTGTGCTAGCGTGGGAGGGACATGGGAGTAGCACGCACCACCGAGAGGCAGTGTAGAGCAGTAAAAAAAGTTCCTGTACTTCAATGCCAGGTCTGCCACCATCTCAAAGCGTGGCGTTGGCCAAACCACGTACCCACTATCAACCTTCACTTCTCCGTCCACTAAATGAGACTAATATCTCCCAGTTTCTGATACTAACAGTAATAAAAAAGCATTAGCATACTCATAAACACAGAGAACCATATCCTTGCCCTATGCCATCAGAGTACCAAAGCTAACTATGCCAGGGGAATAAGGAATTGTATTCTGGAAGCTAAATGCCTTTCTTGAGGCTGCTGGGGCACCAATTAATAGAGTGAGGCAATAAACCATCAATAATCCTGCATCGGCTGGAAGAATTAATGCAGTCCACCTCTGTTGCTGTGAGTGCAATACCATGTACTCAGAGGATGCTCAATAAATATTAGCTGATGATGATATTGACAGGGTGCCATGTACAGTCATATCACTAAGTGAATTACTAAGTTTTCAATTGTTCAGAAAACTCATTGAATAATTATGGGCAATAAAAGAAACCTATCCCTGACCTCACTTACTTTTTTGTGATATCATCTCATGCATAATAAGGACATCACCGATTCCTGGAAACTTAATAGACTTGTCCTAGTGACTTAGGAGAATAAAAATAAGGCCATCCTTCAAACTATATTCAGAATATAGGCACTTCTGAAAACGTCCACTGTCATCACTCTGGTGCAACCCATCATCATTGCCTTTCCGGATTATTGTAGAGCTTCCTCATTGCTCTCCGTGATTTCCACTTTTGGTCCCTAGGGCTGATGGCCACTCTAAGGACTTCCAATGTGTCCTACTTTACGTGTCCATATTCTTATTCAGCCGTCTTCCACACTGACTCTGGGGTTGCTCTTTGGACTTGCTTTGGCCAATGGGACATAAGCAAACATTATACAAGTAAAGGCATGAGGAGAACTTGGGGATCGGGGCTGGCCCTGTTGGAAGGGTGTGACCTCCATAAAAGGAATCCTTGTTTGGCCTCCTGGAGGATAAAAGACCATATGGAGAGAGAGAGTCCCGACCATTTCCTGGTTTCCAGCCCCCACTGACCCAGGAGCTGGATATAGCTGTATAAGTGAGCTCAGGCAAGCCCAGTAGAACTGCCCGGCCAGCACACTGAAATTCGAGAAATCATACATTACTCTTGTTGCAAGGCACTAAGTGTTGGTATAGTTTGTTATCAAGCAGTAGATAACTGATGACCCACCCCCATCCCCACTGATTATTCTCAATTCTGCAATCAGAGTGATTCTTTTTATAATATAAGCCGGATAATCTCACGCCTTTGCTCCAAACCCTCCAAGACCACCTTCACTTACCCAGAGTTAAAGCCAAATTCTTTCAGATGTTTCTTAAGATTTGACATGCTTTGTCCTCTCCCCAGTTTGTCAGATCTCAAATCCTACTAATTTCTCCTTGATTCTCCTCCCTTCGGCTACGCACGCCTCTGCCTGGCAGCCTCTTCTTTGTGATCATGGGCTACTCTCCTTTGATTCCTCCAACATCATTTTTTTTCAGCAATACCAACTCTGATCACCCTATTTAAAACTGCATCACCATTTGGCCGGTGTGGCTCAGTGGTTGAGCATCAACCCATGAACCAAGAGGTCACCGGTTCAATTCCCGGTCAGGACACATGCCCAGGCTGTGGGCCTGATCCCCAGTGGGGGGCATGCAGGAGGCGGCCAATCGATGTTCTCTCTCATCGATGTTTCTATCTCTCCCTCTCCCTTCCTCTCTCTAAAATCAATAAAGAAAATTTTTTTAAAATAAAATAAAATAAAACCGCATCACCCCTCAGCCTAAACTCCCTTCCCCCTTTCTGTTCTTTCTCCAGTGCACATAACACTAATACAGCACTATCTAGTTTTCTAGTTTTGTCATCCCGTGACCTTTATCAGAGTGTCAGCTCTGAGCGGGCAGGGAGTGTCTTTGAGGTGTACGGCTGGATACCCGGCACCAGTATTTACTAGACTACAAAATGAATCCTCCTGGGTCCAGCTGATGGAGCTACAGCTGGTTTCCATTTAAACGATAACACCGAGAGTGAGGAGACCCTGTGAGGGCACACTGTTGACGCGACCTACAGAGCTGCATGGGACGTCACCTTGACAGAGCACAGAAGCAGGCTTGCGGTCAAGGAGAAGAGAAGGTCAAGAAGGTGCTTTGGAAAGGATTTCGTCAGGGAGTCGCTAGCGGGTAGTGAGAAGTACAATCACAAGCAAAGAGAGGTGACTCGCATCAGAATAGCCACCCTGGAAAGGCCGAGGAGGCACCAGGGGAAGAGAAGGAGACCTTCCAAGCCCGCCTGGATTGAAAAGGCAAGCGGACTAAGGAGGAAGATGCAGCCACGGGGTAAATCTGGTCTTTCACTGGAAGAAAAAGCTTGTGATGTGCTTGGGCCTTTTTCAAGAAAAGCCTACAACTAAAGAGGACCCTGAGGCTTTGTCTCGCCACGCCAATGTCAGGGGTGAGCATGCACGCGGAAGGACACAGCCACGGGACGTGGGCGCGTGCCCAGGGACGCGGTGCGTTGGCATTGGCGCTCCATCCGCACGTGATTCCAAGGCTTGCCACTGTTTTCTCAAAATGACCAGAACGTGGGCCAAGCATCAGTCACAGGCTTCTGTCTGAATGCTTCCCTTTGGGGAAATGTCCATTTCGCGAAGGCACAGCCTGGTCTGCGGTGCGCCTCCAGCTGCAGACAGGTGTGCGGCCAATAACTGACCTTAGTGCTGACCTTGGCGCCCAGCAGACGCGATCTGGGATGACCTCATCCACCTCGCTGACTCAGTCCCTGTGCACATCTCCTCCGCCGCCATCCGTTTTCCTCTCTGCCCACACCTCCTTTGCCCTGTTGTTCTGCAATTATTTATTACCTGGATCCGTGATTGCATTCTTTATAGCGGCCGTGCAAACTCTGTTGTTCGTGGGGGGGGGGGGGGTGCCTCTTTGCCCACCTGGATTCTCCAGAGTGGGAAATAAACGGTGTTGGTCTCTTTGAGCTCTTAATACACAGCTCTCCGTGTGCAATTTTCCTAAAAATGAAAATCGCCGAAAAGCAAAGTATGCAGGAGGTAGATGGTGGGACGCTCATGCCCCTCGGTGCTCCCGCAGATGGATGGTGCCCCCTGAATGTCGGGAGCCCTCGCTAGCTCCCTGCTATGGCTCCTGCTTTCAGAGGAACGTGCAACACGCGGCTCCTCCCAGAGCAAGTCCGCCGCCCCGCCTGCCATGCCTTTAACCTCCTCGGGTCGTCATTCCTGGCCTTTCACCAAACCGCGACACCACCAGGCAGAGCTGTGACTGCAGCCCAGCAGATCCCCAGGCTGACGGCGGTCCTCGGACTGGGTAACATTTTCACTGTGGTTCTCATGTGTATATTTTAGCACCTTGAACCCACTTAACATAAAATATTTATTTCATGATTTGCGGTGGCGGGGGGGGGGGGGGCTGTCATGGAAATAAATCCTTTAGCTTAATTACAGAAGATATAAATGGGGTCTCACTCCTGGAAAAAAAGTTACTCTTAGCACTGAGGTGTAAATTGGTGTCTGCTTAATCTGTTCGCGTGGGAATGAAGGCTGTTCCTCGCCTCCTCCGTGGTTTCTGCAGTCATACCTGGGACACGAATACATTCTCTTGAAGCATCTCTCATTTCTTAAGCAAACAAGAGACAGGAGTTTCACGCCCGATCCTTCTATCAGCTGGAAGGACATTTATTTTGCCCCATTTCCAGCATCTCTTTTGAACTGTGGACCGAAGCTCTCCCGCCTGACCTCAGTCCCGGGCAGCCAGGGTCCAGCCTCATCGGACTCTCTCCCCAGACGTGTGGCCTACTGTCTGTCCCCGAGTGGAGTAAAATGAGTAGGGAAATCGGTGTTATTTATACAATGACCTTGTGCTCCTGGGGGAATTGTGAGGCACTATTCTCTCACTTATATTGTTCTACATTTCAAAGGACCTGGCTCTCTTTAATATTAAAGAAGGAGATGTGCAGTGTGATTGTTATTGTTTTATGACCTTTAATAGGTTAATCAGGAGGCATCGGTTCTGCGGAGTGTGGTTCTGTTCCAAAGGAAAGGATTTGGCTCCTAGTCGATGAATTCCAACAAGGGCGGCTCAGCATTAATATTTGAGAGAGTAAACACGCCGAGGTTCCTAAATCCTCGAGAAAAAATGATTACTTCGATGACCTCAGTCCCTCTGTGTGTTAATAGAGGGTTCCTCAACCTTGGCACGGCTGACCTTTGGGGCCCGATGATGCTTTGTTGGCGGGGACTGCCCCGGGCACTACGGCACGTTTAGCAGCATCCTCCCTGGGCTACATGCCAGTGGCACCCTCTCCCCAGTGCCTGCCAGTCAAATATGTCCAGACCTTGCCATACACCCCCCTGCGAACAGAATCAACCCCAGTCGGGAACCACGGGTTAATTGAAAAAGTGGTGATGGGGAGATTCTTTGGGGGATTCCGATATTCATAGAATTTAGTGGCTTAAATGATAGTATAATAGTAGGTAATATGTATTGAGAACTCACCATGAACCAATTAGCACTATGCTAATTGCTTCAAGTGTTTGATCTCATTTGGTCCTTGAAACAAACCTATGAGGTAGTTACTATAACCTGCATTGTACAGTTAAGGAAGCTGAGTCTTGGAAGAGTTAAATAATTTGGGGAACAGATGAGAATACCTAAATCCAGGACCCCACTGAATTCGCCCCTCGTCCCCTTTTGGCTTGCCTCCTCTCCTGGTGGGTACAGGCTGAGTATCTAGATTCAATTCAGAAGTTGACTAAACAGCACTCTGTTTAGGAAATTACCTACAAGCGAGACAGGTCTACAAAAGGAGACAATGCTTGCCCTCACGCATCCTACGTAAGACAGAAAGCACGACACCGTGCTAAGTGCCACTAAGTAGATCAGATCTCAGAGTGCTCGGGGTGAGTGGTCCTTAGACCTCAGTGTGCACTTCCTAAGGGCTTAGTAAACCAGGGTCAGAGCCAGTGGGTGTGGACTGGGGCGGCGGATTGCGCGTGTCTACCCAGCTCCTGGGTGAAGAAGCTGCTGGTCTGAGGACCACCCTTCAGCAGGGAGGCTCTATTGTGCTAGGAAATGTATTTTCAATGCCTTTGAGAAATGAAGCCCAACAGCGTGTATCTGAGACGCCAAGAAACCATCAACACAGCGTGGAAGGGGTAGGAGGAGGCGGTGGGATTGCCTTGGCCATGAAGTCCACACTTGTCTCTCAGCCCTTCCCTTGGAACATCAACCGTGTGCCTTCTCACGTCGACTGCCCACGTAGGCAGCTCAGCAGCTGCTGTCTTAAAGGACAAATATTAATTTGAAGCACGAAGACACCTACCCATCGAACAGAACTTGCTTCTGCAAACAGATCGCACTCTCATGACTGACTACGTACTTTTGGAAGATAATACTTCTCTCTCTACAACATACTACACTGCCAGCTACAGAAAAAAATGCTCACGTCCATCCCCCTCCAGACCTTGTGACTTGGATGACTATTGAACTACAAGTGGCCAAGGATTTCTACAACAAGGGAAAAAATACATGTTGGAGGTCAAAACCAAACATATTTTTTAACCTAGTAAAAGCCACAGTTAATGTCATGGTGATGAGGGCAGTACACTAGACGGCCATTCACTGAACTGCTCAGAGAGACAGACTCGAGTCCTGGAATGAGCATCACAAGGAACTGGTTTGGGAACCAATCTCCACCAGTGGTTGTGGCTTCTTCACCCCAGTGACCACTGCCAATCACAGATTGGTGACATCTGAGTTTAACCATGGGTCACAATGAAGGGAATGATTGAGTCACCTGACATTGAGCACATGCAGCTAATTCTCCTGCGGGGGACACTGTGCATGAGTGACTCACTGGACCCAAGGACCATATTAAAGCGAAGGCTGGGAGGCTGAGATTTGGGATCACCCAGTTATTGCTGCTCTGTGCCTCAGCTATAAATGGAAGCAACTGGACATAGCTGGGGTGACAGGTATCAGCGCCTCTCACACTGGGCTGCTCTGATGAGTAAGGCTGAGAGCTTAGCTGTGTTCATGAGCAGGTGTGTCCTCAGCCCCGCCATGTACCACACCCCAGGGCATAGAGAGGACCTCTCTGCCACCGACCTCAAGGGTCGTCTGGGACAATGTGTTCCCACTCATGAGTCATTATGTCACCCCTGCATGCTTCTTGCCATATCGACTACTGACTGTACTGCTATTTACTCAATATTGTTTCTTTAGATAATCTCACTTTTCACAGTTTTAACTGGGCCGGGCCTTAGGCAACGATAGCTGTGAAGGGATACGTCCAAAGGGCTTCTTGGGGCTGACACGTCGGTAAATAGGAAAATATATTTTTAGGTCTTTGGCAGACAAAGCCTGCCCAAGCTCTGGGGGTGGCCACCTGCACTGGGCCCAGCCCCCCGGGCCTCCCCATGATCCCGAAGCTTGAGAGGGGCCAGGCCTGGCTCAGGAGGAAGTTTCCAGAACCCTGGCCCTGTGCTCTGGACAGCGTCTGCTCGGGCCCACTGTCTCTCTGCCCCACTTCCACGAAGTGCTCAGGATTTCCCACGGGGGTGGAGAGGGCCTTTAGAAATTCATTTTAAAAACCAGACACATCCTCCTGCTTCAGAAGGGGCTGCGAAGCGCTCAGATGCACTGAATCGCGGCGTGAGAAGCCACATTTCTCCAGGCTTCAGGTTCTCTTTTATAAAATGAGTATAACATTAATAATCCTTACTTCATGGACTGCATCAGGGATTCTCCTTCCTTCCTTCCTTCCTTCCTTCCTTCCTTCCTTCCTTCCTTCCTTCCTTCCTTCCTTCCTTCCTTCCTTCCTTCTTTCCTTCCTTCCTTCATGTGTTCTCACTGATTTTAGAGAGCGAGGAAGGGAGGGTGAGAGAGAAACAGCGATCTGCTGCCTCCTGCACACCGCCTGCCGAGGATCGAGCCCAGAGTGTGGGCGTGTACCCTGGCCGGGAATCGAACCAGCAACCTCTGGGTGCGCGACGATGCCCAAACAACTGAGCCACTGGGGCCAGGGTTAAATCAGGGGTTTTCAACCTCAGCTCTCGTCACACCTTGGGCGAGGTTCTTCTTTGCTGGGGGCTAGTGTGCTGCGTGTTGTAGGATGTTCAGCAGCATCCTGGCCTCTGCCCGCTGGATCCCAGCAGCTCCCGCTCAGCCAGCCTGGGCACTCAAGAATGTCTCTAGACATTGCCTAAGGTCCTCTGGGGGACAAAACCACCCCCAGCGGAGTATGACTGGACTAAATAAATGTACCATGTACATGTACCAGCCTAGCGCCTGGCACAGACTCCGACCTAGAAGTGTTCATAGCACTTGGTAAGCGCTTACTGTATGCGCGGCACATTTCTAAGCACTTTTTAAATCTCTTGCCTCATTGAACCCATACATAACCTTGTGAGTGAAGCCCTGGTATTATTCGCATTTCACAGACAGAGAATGTAAATGTCAGAGAGAAAGGGGGACTCGCCTGGAGTCCCACAGGTAGCAAGCGGCAGGGCCCGGAGTGGAACACAGTTACCTGTCTCCCAAGTCCCCGTGCTCAGCCCGCTGGCTGTCCTCCCTTGGCAAGGAGGAAGACTCCACGAAGACAGGCATCACCGTGACAGTTGTGATAAAGATGATGAAGAAATTAGCACACAATAGGCTAAGATTTCCAAGTGAAAAATTATATTCCCAATAAAGAGACTGCTAAGTATTTAAGGTACCTGATAGACATTCCAATGTCGATCAGCGAAATGTTCACACGAAGGTGGCTTGTGTACACATGCATATACTCTTTTCTCAAAATGATTAGAAAAGTCTTCACTTTCGCCCTGGCCAGTTTGGCTCAGCGGTTAGAGCATCCGCCCATGGACCAAAGAGTCTCAGGTTCGATTCCGGTCAAGGGCACGGACCTCGGTTGTGGTTCATCCCCGGCCCTGCCAGTCGATGTGCCCCTCTCACATCGATGTCTCTCTCTCTCTCTCTCTCTCTCTCTCTCCCTCCCACTCTATCTGAAGATAAATGGAAAAAAATATCCTTGGGTGAGGATTAAAAAGAAAAAGAAGTCTTCACTTTCCCCAAACCGATAGAGAGTGAAAAAATAAACACTCAACGTGTCCGATGCTAGGACACGGTGCATGGTGCTAGGACTGGCCTTGCGCAGCTCAGGGACCTCAGGAGGCGCCCAAGGAGACAGTGTTGTTCCCGGATATGGACACGCACTCGGGTGATCGGCGTGGCGAGAACAGGGATGATACCCAAGAAACGGCCGCACACGCTGACTTCCCACAGGCACTGAACCTGGGGTTCTCTCAGGGATTCTTCCCACCCAGGGCCCTAGGCAGCCGGTCTACAGCACGGACACAGACCCGAATCCACCTGTCACAGTTGGTCGAAGAGAACCAGAAAGGCCCACTAACCTACTGCGGCGGCTTGAAAACCAGCTTCCACACCCGGCTGTCCTGCTCACCAGTGGCCAAGAGAAATACTTAGTGGCACTACATGACCCTGGAAACAATGTGTAGGTGTATACAGGTACACGTTCGTTATTCCCCTGACAAACAAAAATTCGTACACAAAGATCGGAGCCACACAAGACAGACGCAGCCAATGCAGACGCAGGGTTTTGGCTGTAATATGTACACAGGAGAGAGCCACTGAATCCCAGCCGGGGAACAGCCTGGAAAGATGCAGAATGTCCTTCCTCTCAAGCTTCAGAAGCCAGGCTAACCCTGAATGATGGCGTTTGTCCTTGTTGAACAGAGAAAAATGGGAGCTTTTCTACATGTGACTGAAAATCTTTGCATTTTTATAGAAACTTGCAATTAAATCAATTAGGCGATGAAAATCAAATATTCCATTAAAATCTAATTTTCCTCCTATCTGATTGGTTGTAGCTCAACTGAGTTGGAAACAGAGGAGAGGCAAAATGACTCGACGTCTGAGACACGGAGACAGGAGAAAGGGAAGATTTCAAACGCGCTCACAGGAAATTCAATAAGAGCATCTTATTTTCCTTCTGCTTGTGTACGTTTTACCATTAGGGGTTCCCCAAACATAGGATTTCAGAAGTCATTCTGCAGACTGAAACGCGAATAGCAAGATTCCTTTCTGTTCTGTCTTCCTTTTTTTTTTTTTTGTAAACATGCCCTTGAAATTTCTCTTTCTCCTTCAGGGATTTGAAAAGGCTAGTCCGCGCTCCCATTCAGAAGGCACGGTGTCTGTGGGCTCTCCAGCAGGCCTGAGATTTAGGTGCTACGGCCGACAGTCGGGTTGGAACTGGCTGTGTCTGCTGACGGGAGGAGTTACTGAGACCCAGTGTGTCAAGGAGGGATTTATTCCCCTCCGTAGCAAAACGGAGAAGTTGTCTCTTGGAGATGTTGGGAAAGAACATGCCAACTGACCTCAATGTTCTTCCCCCTCTGTCCCTAGAGGTGACATAAGCTAGCTGCTTCCACCCCCGCGACCACGCCCTGGAAGAAAGGCGGAATCTCCGAGAATGAAGTGGAAAATGACTCCATATCGTTGAAAAAGCAAGTCAGTGAAAAGAAGACAGTCATGTATGAGTAAGGTGCCTTTCCAAGGGTTGGCAAACACCAAGATGCTCCACTGAGTCTGAATTAAATGGACCGAATGTTAAAAACCTAACGTGGAAATAGGGGACCGTCGTGCGCTTCACAGTTTAAACACAAAGTTGCTGCTGGTCTGGGTTTCTGAGACAGCTTTAGAAAATTCAATTGCCAAAACGACTTTCGAGGCCTGAACTGTTCGGATCTTCTAGAGGGCTGTTCGTACATTTGATTGTCGTAGCCACCCCCAAATCATGTGAACCTCAAAGTAAAGACAGCCATGGAACCTTTCCCGGGGTCACGGGAAACCTCGATGTGCTGAGGGAGACAGCGAAGTGTTTGATGCCATGGCCACCTACCACTGCCAGAAAGGTGGGCAATGGGACATTTGTGTTTTTAATCTTTACATTTAAAAAAAATAATTTATAAGGATTTTCATTGCTTTGCTACTCTCACTCCCTTCTAACCATCTGTCTCCTCTGAACAGTTGGAACAGGTGAGGAGGAGGAGGGGGAGGAACAAAGAAAGATGGAAAGAAGTCCCTTGGAAAATAAACAACTGCTCTTGGGTTTGTTGTCTCTGGCACCGGTTCAGCCAAGCCCACTTCTTGGTGATACCGACAGGGGTCAAGAACACACGCTCTGGGACCAGACTGCCTGGATCGAAACCCTCGCTCGCCTGCTCACCGGCTTGGTGACCTTGGGAAAACTGTCTTTCTGTGCCTCAGTTTCCTGATCTGCAAAATGCAAAAACAAAACAAAACAAACAGAAAACAGTATACATGTCCTAGGGTTGTTACGAGAATTAATTAAGCATAAAAAGTACGTGGAATGGTGACCGTCCTCAGCCCTTTTGATCCACAGCTCTGACTGTACCTGTCACTGCTACAACCACCCTGGTGACAATACCATACCCTGCGATCGCCTTTGCCATTGCATGCATTTCAATAATGAAAACTGGAGAGCGAGGTCATGGAATCCAAGCATCTGATCAGAACAACTGTCAGAAAACTCATGGAAAATAACCATCACTTCCTGAGAAACACATACATTCAAGTCTTTCCAAGGAATTTGGCTCGGTTAACATCTTTTATATTTAGAGTATTATATCCATCTATTGTGTCAAGGAATGGTAATGTTCCCTACTTTATTTATTTATTTTTAAATATTTTTCTTTATTTATTTTAGAGAGAGAGGAAGGGAGAGGGAGAGAGAGGTGGAAACATCGATGAGAGAGAACATCAATTGGCTGCCTCCTGTATGCCCCCCTCCCCCATCTGGGGATGGGGCCCACTACCTGGGCATGTGCCCTGACCGGGAATTGAACCAGTGACCTCTTGTTGCATGGGTCCACGCTCAACCACTGAGCCATATTGTCTGGGCATGTTCCTTACTTTAATTTAACCATTTCCAAGGCAGGTCTGGAGCAACGTTGTTCCTGGTTTAGAATCAAGATAAATAACAATTTATCATCCCAAATGTTGGAGGGCAGTACTCTGGAGGCGAGCGAGGACTTGGATAGTGCTCTGGCACTAATTCTGGACAAAACATTACATTGTGTCGAGGAAAGCCCGTGTGTCCCACTGAAGGAGCCCCAGGATGGGTTCGATGAGAATGCAGCCCCGTTTGAGGAATTCATAACCCCGTGGGCCGTGCTATAGCCAGACCTAAGAGGATCCCTCTATTCTCACAGGGGACCCATCAAGACCCCCCCCCCAGGGGGACGCTTGGACTCAGTCCAGCCTGCCCTGCTCACCTGGAATCTCCCAGGCCTTTCTGTCACAATACTGCTTTAGAAAAGTCTGCGTGAAGGGGGGCGACTCTGGTATTTAGCTCCATCCATCAATGTCAACCCCTCTTTCCCTGCTACCCCAACAGCTTGGTACATTTACCTAAAAGCTGAATAGCCTAAATGGAGGGAGTTTTGTGCTGGTCTCATTAGAAAGGGAAATTAGCCAGGCACTGTTCAGCTGTGCAGAACGCAAGCTGATCCTGAAAGACTATTCCGACCCTGCCCCCAGTCTTCCCTTTATCACGTCTGATGTCCGTGATTCCTTTAACATTTCTTAAAGGTTTCATTATCCCCCACTCTCGTTCTAATGAACACAGAGCTCCTCGTCCCCATGTCCTCCTCTTAATGTCCAGCTCCAGTCCTTCGGTCCCTGCGTGTCCCTCCGGCTCACTTCATACCACTGCCTCCTGCCCCTGCTTCCCTGCACACCAGCTCATTGTCAGCTCCTGGGCCCTGTGACCCTGCCACCCCGGGCCAGCGCTCACGCTGTGTGTGCGTCTGAAACAGCCTTCTCTGCTCTTCCCATAGATCACTCTCCATCCTTGAGTTTTCAGCTCGTGACTCATTTCCTCAGAGACATCTCTGATCCCATCAAGTTGGGCCAACTTCCTTTGATAAGTGTTCTCTAAAACTACGGTTCTGTCCTTCAAAGGATGGTTGCTCAGCTTGTGATTAGTTTTATTTGTTGCTTATTTGATTAAGGTTTTGTTTCTGTACTGGACTGTAATTCTGTAACATGGAGCAGGAACCATATTTCTCCCTCTCCTTTCCCTTCCCTTCCCTTCCCTTCCCTTCCCTTCCCTTCCCTTCCCTTCCCTTCCCTTCCCTTCCCTTCCCTTCCCTTCCCTTCCCTTCCCTTCCCTTCCCTTCCCTTCCCTTCCCTTCCCTTCCCTTCCCTTCCCTTCCCTTCCCTTCCCTTCCCTTCCCTTCCCTTCCCTTCCCTTCCCTTCCCTTCCCTTCCCTTCCCTTCCCTTCCCTTCCCTTCCCTTCCCTTCCCTTCCCTTCCCTTCCCTTCCCTTCCCTTCCCTTCCCTTCCCTTCCCTTCCCTTCCCTTCCCTTCCCTCTTTCTCTCATATTAACTTACCATTGCACACCAGCACCCACCATAGTGCTTGGCACTTCGTAGGTTGTAAACGAATGGATATCATGACACCATAAGGGACTATGTTGTTAGGATATTTAAGAATGTAATTTGCCCTGGCCAGTTTGGCTCAGTGGTTAGAGCGTCGGCCCTTGGACCAAAGAGTTGCAGGTTCGATTCTGGTCAAGGGCAGCTGCCTCGGCTGCGGTGCGGTCCCTGGCCCTAGTCGGGGTTGTGCAGGAGGCAACCAGTGGATGGTTCTCTCTCACATTGATGTTTCTTTCTCTCCCTCCCACTTTGTCTAAAAATAAATGGAAAAATATCCTCGGGTGAGGATTAAAAAATAAGAGGAATGTAATTCTTGCCCGGCCAGTGAGACTCAGTGGACTGAGCACCGTCCCATGGACTAAGAGGTCCCAGTTTGATTTCTGGTAAGGGCACATGCCCGGAGTTGCGGGCTCAATTCCCAATTGGGGGTGTGCAGGAGGCAGCCGGTTGATGTTTCTATCTCTCTCTCCCTTCTCCTCTCTCTCTAAAAAATCAATAAAAATATCTTAAAAAAAAAAAAGAATGTAATTCTCCTATTTATCTATATTTTTTTATCTCTCTAAAGACAGCAAGCGAAGAACTTTCAGTCTTACGTACAACAAATGCTTATGGAAGATGCGGTCATCTCGCATACCCAAAGCAGCAGTTCCTCGGATGATAATGGGCCTTACACACCTACAATGAGCTCTGTGCACTGCACAGTGCTAACGCGGCCCCTTATTTTGTGGGGGACAGAAGGATAAGAGCCCATCTTTGGGTCTTAATCTCAGCGGCATTTGGCTTCCGCTAAATATGACAGCTTCGTCACCAGTGCCACAGAAATGGGAGAGGCTGGAGAATCCAAATGAAATCACGTGAGAGAATTATAATTCTCAGAGACAATGCTAACGGTGGGAACTGAAAACTGACGAACTAAAAAGAAACACCGTACCCTCTCAAATCTGCCTCCTGTATACCTCTCTCTCTCTCTGTTTGAACTTTAGAACTTTGTTGAGTTCTGATTAATAACACAGCAATCCCAAGCTATTTGGTACAAGTGGCCAAAGGGTTTTGCTTAGCACGTTCATTTATGATCGCTTTGCACTGACAGCGGCCTAGAGTTACTTTCTAGGGCACTTGAGAATTTCGATTAATAAGTAATAGACTAAAGTGATTTATTGCAGGTATTGGATCATGCCTTTTCTCCCCAGAAAACCCCCAACATAGCCGGTCAGTGAATGAGCAATTAGAGAGCGGTCACCAGGGAGTTGGTGCTCGCGTGCCTGGCTGGAAGGACCCTCCCCGGCCCCGTTCCCTGGTCCCTCTCCATCGGCCT
Organism: Tadarida brasiliensis; assembly: GCA_030848825.1. NCBI lineage: Eukaryota > Metazoa > Chordata > Mammalia > Chiroptera > Molossidae > Tadarida > Tadarida brasiliensis. The sequence continues at coordinate 114,352,944 of CM061259.1, read as the reverse complement.
AGAGATCAGCACCTATTTGGGGGCACTCACTGCCACACCAGCCCCCCCAGGGGGAGCTAATAGCAGACCCCCCTCAAAACAAGCTGGGGGCCTTTTAAATTTCATGAAAATTAACATTTCTCTCCTCATAGAAGGTACACAATAGAGTAGGTTTGTACAACCATTTAACTTACACGAAATTGATGACGGGCCCTTGGTAAGATGATAGATAGATAGATAGATAGATAGATAGATAGATAGATAGACAGACATAAAATAATCTCAGAACTTTTATTTTTGTTTATTTAGATATTGTTTATAGCTATGTCTCCACACAGAGACCTTTAATGCTTATAGCCACAGAATCATCGGTGAACTTATATTCTGCTTACAGATTCATTAGTTTACTGGAAATGATATGTATTTGTACAGATGTTTGCTTTTTGCTAATAGGTAGATAAAATAACCCATAACCTTATGCTTTGCTTACAGATTGCTTGTTGCTTATGCACATCTTAGGTTTTCTTCTCATGGCAATGTGAGCACAGTGAGGGTAAAAATCAGGTATTTCTTGCTCACTAACCCAGCCCCAGGGCCTGGAAAGGGGCCTGGTTCATAGCAAAAACACTATTTGCTGAATTAATAAGCACTTCACACTTTCCAGCATGCAGAGACCCACGTGTCACTGGAAGGAGGCACCCAGCTGCACCGCGGATGGCTCAAGGGGTTTTCACAGGCCCCCCTGATCACTAGACTTTGCCCTCTGTGGTGACAGTGACTTTCGAATCTTCTCCCCCAACAACAAGGCAGCTCCACTGTGTCGGGAGGTGATTTGTCGTGTAGAAATCACTCAGGTCGCCAGGGAGGCGCTGGTTCAGTAGGGTGACCCGAGTGTTGCCACCGTGTCAGAGATCAGCCCCGTCAGAGCAAACTGCCAGGCTGCGGATCTGCCCGGGGCGATCACAAGCTCCTGGCCACAAGCAGGGGTGCACCAAGCTTTGTGCATACTGAGGTCACTCTCTCCCCCCACCCCTGGAAACTGACCCCCACCTAACCGAAATGGAACGTGATCTCTGACTCCTTGTTGGAACAAGAATAGTTATGCTAATATTTTGATACTAAAAGGGAAGCGTGGTGAGAGACCCTGGCACGAATGCCAGTCAAAGCCCAGGGAACCTGCGCCACACCAGCCTCTCTGCTGGGCCCCATCCGCGCAGGAGAGGAGCTGACCACCGTCTGCGCCGCTGCCCGCAGCTTGTAGCCAGGCCCTCGGTCTGCACCGCAGGCTGGGGCCGTAAGTCACCCATTCCACAGAACTGAAACATCTCGCGACAGAGTGTTTTGACAGTGGAAGAAAGAAAAGAGAGTGGGAGAGATTTAATTTGGGGAAAAAAAAAATGCCTTTGACTGAAGGCAACCCGTTAGGTAGACGTTGATTTAACAGATGTCTGGGTCTGCATCAGCAGCCTGAACGGGGCTCTCTGGCAAGCCTTCCGACCACCTCCAGCACACGAGCCTCTCCATTCCTCCATGCGCCTTTCACAGACTTCCAAGTGAGCCATTTTCATGCAAAGGGAGACGCCTGAAACTGCTCAGGGAAGATGAGAACACCTGGCAATAGTCGGCAAGGAGGAGCCCATGAATGCGCCGAGGTATAATGGAACAAAAGTCTGCTCAGAAGGAGGAAGCAGGAGGAATGTTGCCACTCTGCAAAAACAGCCACTGCATCTCAACCTCACTGTGTTTGCTCAAAGAACCCCCACCCCAGCCCTGCCAGCCGGGAGCGAGTTCTCTTTGTAAATATATTACACAAACACAGCACATCCAAATGGGCACCATTGTGAAGTCTGAAAGTGAACGTCATCCGGAAAGGGAACCTTTGGGACCTCTTTGCTCCTAGACAGATTCTTCGCAAAAAGACCCAGCCCCCCTCCCCCCCCCAAGTAGGCCTAGATATTAATCTAATAGTTAAAGTTCTATAAATATTTAATTTTTATATCACTGAGAAAAGCTGACTTGGGTAGCCGTTCACCACTCGACATAACATGAGGGTCATTCTTCGGTGAACATTCAATTAAACTTAATTAATTGTGATTTTGTAATTTTATGCTCATTTTGGAGCCAATACACTTTATTTTTAGGACACAGATATTTACATAAGCCTTGTGAAGTTCAAGTATGCAAGATAGGATGCTTCTGTGACTCATCCAGGAAATCTTCTACATGAAGTAAAATGGAGCTTATGGATTTGCATGGATGTTATCCCCAAAGCGATGTTGCTACTCGTTTCCTGGGAGAGTCCCCAAGATCACTCTCTGATTGGCCGGAATAAAATACCACTACTAACAGACCCTAGCACAGTTCCCGATGTGATATATGTTTTGGGGGAAGAAGGAGGGCAGGAAAGGGGGGAGAGAGAGAGAAGTAAAAAGGAAAATTCTATAACCAAGGTTTAAGAGTCCACTCTCGCAGCTCAGAGGCTGCGCTACAGTTCTGCAGGATTACTAATTAGCGCTACTTATTTTAATAGCAAAAAACATTTTACAGCTAATGTAATAAGATATTCTACTCTCAAGAAACGGGAAATTCCATTGCTCCTCCCCATCCAATGCACAGAGATTTCCAACGATTGCGAAATGTAGTAGACAGCTTGTGTGTACGTGTGTGTGTGTGTGTGTGTGTAACCATTTGATTCAGCCTTTTTATTTTTAGATATTTAAAGTAAATGGTCTATATCTAGTTTTCTGACAGAATGTGGCAAAAGGCCATCTTTAAGGGCTGAGAGAGATTAATGATATGATGGCAACCTTCGGAGAATAAAGCAAAATTGGTGTGGTTTCCAAACAATTCAACACAGGGATGTGCGAGTGTGAGTGTGAGTGTGTGTCTGTGTGTGTGAGTGTGAGTGTGTGTCTGTGTGTGTGAGTGTGAGTGTGTGTGTGTGTGTGTGTAGGCTTCCGTGACATGTAATAAACACCGAGTTATAGAACACTGTCCCCAGGTGATTTCCGTTTCCTATGAACATCACAACCCCGGGGAAATGAGTGAATTTAGCCCTGTGAATTCAAAGAGGCTAAAATGCATACTTGGGGAAAAAAATCCAGAAGGGGGCTGGACAGTTTACACCAACACACATTCCTTCCCATGAGAGCTGAACCAAGTCAAAGGCAAGATGTGAAAATGAAGAAACTGATAAGGAAAATAAATATTGAAACCCACTATAGGATCGCAAAACGAATAAGAAAGAAACCTGGCAACACAAAAGATTCCTTTCCCACTCCCTGAAATTCGAATCCAGGAATCCTGTCTGCCTTCCAAAGCACCTTTCCTCTGACTCTCTCAGTCCTGTATGGCAGCAAACACTCCTGGAATCCCCGAGGTGGGTGCCATTACTCTTCTTGTTTTACACATGTATCTATTCTCTCAACCCTCTCATACTGGGGAGCGGCAAGCCCGGGAATAAACATCAGGGACTGATGAATGACCAGCGTCCTTGTTCCTTTAACTAGTTTTATAATTACTTAGGGGAAAGTTCTGTGATTTGCCCTGGGAAAGTACCCTGACGAATTGAATGTAAGTTTTTTATGTGATGTGAGTTATCTTTATCTAGTCCAGTGGATTCTTGTTCCTATCCTGGTTTCCCCCTTTTCCTTCATTCTTGTAATTGGAAGGATTGAAGAGTGTGTTGGAATATGATAGAAACAGAGATATTCAAGTAATTAAAAGTGCAAAGAGTAAAGGAGTCTAGTGAATATTTCCACATTTCAGGGACTTGGAGAATATTTTGAGAGACTGCAATTAGTTAGACATGTGACCTTGGACTAGGCACATGACCTCTCCAAGCCTCAGTTTACACACCAGTAAAGAGAAGATTACAATAAGTGAAGTCTGAAGTCCCTGTCTGCTCTACTATTTATTGTGTGGTTCCCCATGGAGAGCCAACACAGTCTCTGTATTTTGACATGATGACAAGGGGAGACACTAAGGTAACTCTTCCAAAATGTTTCCAAAAACGAAATGTGGTTGAGAAGCATATACGATGTCAAAACCCTTTTTTGTCCTTCAGCTGCCAGTGTTCCTAATGGATCCTGAAGAGGAAACCCCTCCACTTGGAGTCCATGGCCAGGTAGACTCTAGTCTACCAAAATACGTGAGCCCATACCGAAGTCCCGTTAGAATGAGTCTGCGCCTTGAACCGACCGGTTACAGCCGTACTAAGGGCAGCCCATGTGACTGTCCCTTTGAAAGGGAGATGAGTGGAGACTCTGTACCCATAGTACCCAGAGGGGAGCCAGCAGGATGACTGAGGTGTTAATGATGGGGAAGGGGAGAGAACTATGGCTTGCAGGTGATACACTGTACATTAGCAGCTGAAGCTGACAGAGAGATTAGTCCATTCTTTGAGTGTGGAGGAAAGCCAAGGGACCATGGGCTGGCTGGTGCTCAGTGGTCATTATTTCTGCCTTGAAGAGGGTCCCCTCCCTTTTGTCACTGGAGTCCCTGCCGACATGTCTCCGTAGGACACCTAAATCATGAGACTATGAGGTGTAGGCACCACTCACAGTGGATCCCATCCGCTCCTCCCTAACGCAGGCCCACATCTGCAAGAGGATGGACCTTCTGTGGCCTCAGTGTTCGGGTCCGCAGGGAGCAAAGACCTAGCGTTAGTCATCTGGGGAGGTCTGAGCTCACCGGAGCACAAGGCTCCATTTCTTGAATTAAAATTTCCTTTTAGGTCAGGGATTGAAACCTCAGCAGTATAAAGTTCACATTATAAGCTTCCCAGGCAGATCCTGGCATTTAGAGGGGATAATTCCAGGGGACAATGACTCACTCCATACAGACCTATTTTAAAAGACATGCACTAACTTCTGATATTAAAATTAAAAAAAAAAAATTAGAGGACATCGCATGTCCAGCTGTCCAGCAAGTGACGACACAAGTCACTTAGTTCACCTGTTCTCCACCAGGCGACCTGTCCAGCCTGGCGACAGCACACATAAGCACTGGAGGAAGGATAATGGGCTCAGGTCTCTGCTTCTCCACATTCCAGCCCATGGAGTCAGATGGTATTTAATTTCTTTGGGTCTCATGTGCCTCATTTTGAAAGATGCTGATAAGCCCTGGCCGGTTTGGCTCAGCAGTTAGAGCGTCGGCTGTGGACCAAAGACACACAGGTTCAATTCCGGTCAAGGGCACGTACCTCAGTTGCAGTTCATCCCCGGCCCTGGTTGGGTCGTGTGAGAGGCATCCCGTCGATGTGTCCCTCTCACGTTGATGCTTCTTTGTCTCTCTCCCTCCCTCCCACTCTATCTGAAGATAAATAGAAAAAAAAAAATGTCCTTGGGTGAGGATTGAAAAAATAAAATTAAAAGAAAAAAAAAAAGAAAAATGCTGATAATATTTCCTAATTCATAGGATTGTTTTTGAACACTGAATGAGCTGTTTCATATATGGGAAGCAACCAATAGCTTTTTCATAGGCATGGTGTCATTTGCAAATAGTTATTACTACATTTGGAGATGCATCTTCCATGACAGCAGCAAGTTTGTTCCTTACCGATACTATTGGTATGCATGACCGGTCAAGTCTCTAAGCATGGTCCAAATTTACTCACGGAGGGTGCAAAAGGGAGCCTGGTCCAGCAGTCTGTGCTGCAGATATAATTAAGATTATTGTGCCCGAGTTCGGAAGATAAAATGCAGCCCTAATGCAGGCGATTCAAAGAGGGCTTTTTAGAGATTCACAAACTTTGGGTGTACCCATGAAATAGAAAACTATAACTATTATGTGAAAACACGAATCAGAGTTTAGTGTACATGATTTTTATTAATGCCCTTTTATTGTGTTTGATATGTAAAGCACCATTGAAAAGTCATACATTTTTGAAGATGTCCAATAACTCTGGCTGTTTTCTTCATCCGGGATGAAGGACAATGACATCTTTTTGAGAGCAGGTTTACTTGCGAGATGACTCTCTCAGTGTTGGACTTCCCCTGTGTACACGTGCTTGAGTGATACGATTTCAGACAAGAGGAGCTTTGATCTGTTCCCATTAGACTATTTTTAAGTGGCCATTGAAAAAAACAAAAACATCAGAATGCAAATTTGCTTCAATAAAATTATAGAAAAAGTAAATTTGTGAAAATATGTATTCAGCAGTTATTTGCCAAAGATTGTGGTTGGCAGAGTCATGTATATCATCCCATGTAAGCTTCAGGACAACCTGAGAAGTAAGCATGATTGTCTTAAGTGAATGAGGACATTTTCTAAACTCAGAGACAGTAAATGATTATACTGCCGAGTCTCAGTTCAAACCTGGCTTCCTCAGAATCCAAAATCCACGATCTTTACATAGCATAACAGCCGTCACAACAAGCTCTATTGAAATCAGTCAGCAGCAATCAGAAAATATTTCCGCCCTGGCCTGTTTGGCTCAGCGGTTAGAGCGTCGGCCCGCGGACCAGAGAGTCCCGGGTTCTGTTCCCGCTAAGGGCACGTACCTCGGTTGCGGTTTGTCCCCGGCCCCGGTTGGGGTCATGTGGGTGGCAGCCACTCGCTGTGTCTCTCTCACGTCGATGTTTCTCTCTCTCTTCCTCCCTCTCTCCCTCTCACTCTATCTGAGGATGAATGCAAAAGTGTCCCCGAGTGAGGATAAAAAAGAAATTATTTCCAATAATTTGAAAATGGGCACTGAACAATGACCATGTTATTATTGGTGATGGTGGACCAGATATTTCGATGCTGTTACAAGAAAAAACACACTGTAAACATGCTTTCACATGACGTTTAGAGCTATTTGAACAAATATTATTCCATCCCCCCACTTCCATGTACATTCCTTCTTAGCACATTTTACTGCCTGAGATCGCATTATTTCTGTATATTTATTACTATATTTACATTTTGTTTTCCTCTTGTATATCATCTTTGTGAGATCAGCAGATGTTTTATTATTATTTCATTATTTCTGATTCCTGAGTCTCCCAGTAGGCACTCAGTCCACAGTCGTTAAATGAAAGAGAGAGAGAATGAATGAATATATAGACACAGTTAGATATAAACACACACATAGATAGACAGGCCTACGTGTTCCAAATCCCAGAGTATCATTACCTAGAAGATATAATGGAATAAAAGTGCCGCTGATGAGTTCCAGGGCAGATGATGTAAAACCATCCCCTTACACAATTGAAACTACATATATCCTACTGCAGACATCAATATTTTCCAACTTTAACATGCTATTTTAAATGTGCCCTTGGTATTCTTATGCTAAATGGTATTATCGATTCTCATGCTATGTAATAGGATACTTTAAAATACACAGTTCAGGAAGATACAATCTTCTGCGGCTTTCCCATCATAACATATATGAGTATCTCATTCCCTGCTGACATTGCCTCCTGGGCTACGTGTCCAGAAGATCACTAAACCATGAAACATTTATGTATCTATTCACACTAGAAGGTCAAGTACACACAACCATGTGGTGAATTAGGAAGTAAATTAAGCTCTCTGGAATCCACCCCTCCTCCCTGTATAGAATTACTCCTTGATTCCAAATGTCATAAATATAACTAACCGTCAGTTTGAAACCTAGAGGGTTGCTGTGAATTGAATAATGTTCCCCAAAAGTATATGTTGAAGTCCTAACCCCAGGACCTGAGAATAGGATTGCATTTGGAAGGAGGGTCATCGTAGATAAATTAAGGTGTACTAGGTTAGGCTGGACCCTTAGCACAATACAGCTAGTTCCCAAGTGAGATCACTTGGAGATAGCGAGAACCCAGAGGCAGAGACCACAGTGGGGCAACTGCAAGCCAACCAGCTTCTAGAATTGTCTGCAAACCACAGCCCAGGAAGAGGCCAGGAAAGACTCTCCCCAACAGGTTCCAGAGGCAGCGTGGTCCTACTGACACCTGGATTTTGGACTTCTAAGCTCCTGCACACCAGACAGCGTTTATACATCTCCATGAGTTCAAATACAGAGAGGCTCTTGAAAAATGTGTTCAATCACCTGCCTCATGGGGGCCATCTCTTCAATACGAAGAATATTCTTCAGGATGAACTTTTCTCTGTTCGTAGTGATAATCACTTCCCTTTTTTCTTTCCTATGTAGCTTTTAAAATACGGTAGAAATAATGCCCTGGTGAGAAAGTTCAAGGGCTCTGGCTCGCCTCCCGCACGGGCAGCCGCGTATCGCTCCGTCTGCTGTTGGGTTATCCCAACCACACCCTCCTTGCAACTCTCCCTCGCTGATCCTCTCCCTGAAAACAACCTGCCCACAGCCCGGAGCATGTCCAGACTGCATGGGCACGCTGAGTACACAGAGTGACCAGTGAGGAAAGTGGGCTCTTCCAGGAAGGACACCAGCTTCTCCTGTTCTTCCTCAACTACAGCAGCCGCCCAAAGCGACTCCCATCACATCTCACGGCCTGCGATTCTAGGCTGATGTGACTGTGACCCCACTGATCCCACTGACGTCTGCATCAGTCACCCAAATAGAATGCCAAAATATTTTCCTAATGCCTATTGTTTCAGAGAAAATTCAGAAATGTTGCTCATAGCCTTCAGAGAGAAGTCGAGTCCATTATTGCCTTCCGTTTAAAGCTCACCTCCGACACCTTTGTTCGTTTGCCATCTTATTTCCCTTCTTATTCATATCATATATGAATTCAGGCCAAATTTCCATGTAGAGCTATAGATTCTAGAAACCAATCTTACATGTCACATCAATGAACTTCGGTGGCTTCGTGTGTGTGTTGATTAAAATCCTGCTGCTACGAAAGATTTTTTCAGCTTAGAGAGTGATTTTTAAAGTGTCCAGTTTACCCCAAACCCCTCTCCCCAAAGCCCCTCATCCTCTGAAAACACAAATTTTTCTTACAACAGATAGATGCCCTGCAGCCTTTAATGCGTCATCCATCGTTAACTCGGCAGAACACAGTCAATACATTTAATGTGTGTGTGTTTGCATGAAAGCTGTGACAGCTATGAACTGAAACTAGGACTTGGATCTCAGCATAGATTTTTGTGTGTAAAACAATAAGAACATCATTGGAACTTATATCAACAATAAAATTTTCCTGGCTACTTAACTTTCTTTAGGTTTTATTAGAAGGAATTGATGGTTAAGGGCATTTGGGGACAAAGTCCCATACTACTAGCAGCAGAAATCTCCAGTGAGGTGATTTTAGTTTAGGATTCATCCCCTTTCCGTCCCATCTATGAAGTGAGTGAGACAGTACTGCTCCTAGCTCTGGTCCGTCCCCCTTTTTCAGATATCTTTAAGGAGGGTGTGAGAGAGATCTAATGAAGAAACCTAACTTTGTTTTGTATCTAGGAGGGGATGGGGGCAGGGGGATAACTTTTACAGAGTCTACAGGAGTCAGGTACAGGCGAGGCACTTTCCGTTAAGCAATCCTATTGAATTTCTCAAAGCCTCAGCTTCCACGTACCCAAGAAGACACATAATTCCTATGTTATAAACCGAGGCTTAGAAATGTTACATCATCTACCCAGTGTCACACTGGAAACAAATTATGGAACTGATATCAGTCTACTTGACTCCCCAAATTGATCTAACATAGAAAAATATTCAGCTTTTAATTCAGGGATGGGTATTTTTTCTTAAAGGGGCAGAAAATAAATATTTTAGGCTTTGAGAGATACGGTCTCCGTTGGAACGACTCCACTTGGCTGTTGTCGGCAAAAGCCTCCACAGACAGCGTATAAATGGAGAACCATGTCTGTGTTCCAATAAAACATTTTTGTAAGGAACACTAACATTTGAATTTTTAATTTAAAACTTAATTTTCATGGGTCACACAATACTATTTGTCCTTCTGGTTTCCAACATTAAACAATGTAAAAAACGATTCTTAGTTTGCAGCCGTATAAAAACATCAGGCTGGCCGAATTTGGCCCGGGGGCCTCAGTTTGGAAAGCCCTCCTTCGCTCTTCTCTAAGCCTCTGAAGGTCCAGGGGCCGCATTTTATGACGCTGCCTTTTCTGAGGGCCTCCCACATTGCCTGAAACAGAGCAGGTTCCTAGCTAACATTCCTGATGGAGTGGATATGGGGCTCTCCACCGCGCCATTGTTATCTTTTCAGGCTGTATTCCTTGCTCTCTTTGTACATGAGCCTAAATTTACTCTACGGCTGCACCTTAAAATCTCTTTCCAAAAAAAAAAAAAAAAGTTGTGTCATTTAAAGTTACTGTACCTTAACAAAGGCACCTAAGTGGCCCGGTCTCTGCATGCATGAAAGCTCAAAGCCTCACCAACTCCCATGAGCGATTAATCTTCTAACACTAATTAGATATTTGCTAATTAGCGTCTGATGTGTGAAATGAAAAAAACATTTTGAAGCTGAAATGAATAGGGTCTAGAAAGATAGGGCTGTATTCCAGTTCCCCCTTTTCTATATTATTATCATATTTCATAAATATTAATAAGATCACATGATACCAGCCGCTCTATGAAATTATCACTCTGAAGGAAGGCTTTTGTTTGATATAATAGTGATGTGTCAATATTTTGCATATGGAAGAAAGCACTCAATGAAGGAAAGCATTTTCCCCCCTCAATATTAAAGAGATGTCATATTTCATGAATCACTTTTATGCTTGATCGACCAGTCAGTCCTCTTTTGAACCTAGACTTCTTCCCATAGGGAAGATAGAAAAACTCTCTCCAAAAAAAATCCCCCTTTCTTCCTGTGTCTTACCCCTTAATCTTATCTTGGTTTAAATGAAAACTTCATAGGTGGCAAATCCCTGAAACCTACGATCTGTGCAATGACATACTAGAAATCATTATAGAGCGGTCCTTTTCAATAAGGAATTCGAGTAGTAAAAGAGACACATTTGAATTTCATCAATTACATGCATGAGGACAAACCTAAACTTCCTCCATATGGCGTCCTAGTAAAAACAAAAAGCTCTAAAGGATGGGACACGAGTTCATGTCAGTGCTTCTCACACACACACAGGCTGTACCATTCAAGTCATACATATTCAGTCCTGTTGCCTTCACAAAGTGTAACGTTTTCATTTGAACTCGTTCACAAGGGAAAGCCGACATTCAACCTATTTAGGTTCTGAAAGAAAAGACCTATAATAACAAACGATTTCAGTTAGTGTGGGATTTTTTTTTTTTTAAACCACTCACCTGTGAATGCTGGTCATATCGCAAATGCTATCTAATTACAGCACTGATCCAGTCGTTTGAAATGATAGTTCAGCACGAGGTGACCAAGGTGACATTGGAAAATAATGACGATGAGATCGTCGTGTTCTTAGGCTGACATTTTCTGATGATAATAATGCTAATTGAGATGATTAAAACCATAATGAAGGGAAGGCTCCAGGAACCAAAATAAAACACACCAAGGCTGTGGAGACGCTATCATTTCATCCCCTGCTTCTTCAGTACGATTTCTTCTTCCAGCCAAAAGTTAGCACACGCGAGAGTCCAAGAGACCTGTGGGAACTGCAACTGATTGATGGCGATGTCTACCTACTTAGAGAAGTTTCTAGAATGAGAGAATGAAATAGTCATCTGTGCCAGTTGATCCATTTACACTGAGGAGTGTTTTCCAGCTGGCTTTGAGGTGATCAGTTCCCAGATACAAAACACCAACACACCATCTGTACCGATCCTCGGTTACCGGGGTCCTCAGTGCAACATTCATGGTGATCTCAAGACTCTGCACCGTTACAATCCACCGAGTGAATGGGAAGAGTCTGGCAGACAGGACCCTTTCACTTATCATTAAGTGAGAATAAAACCAGACAGCTTTTAATTATCAGTAACAGAGAAATGAGTCAAGAGGAATCCTACCCAATCAAGACATCACCGTACAATCCAGCAGACAGACTGGCTGAACCTGGGAAATGAATGGCATTCTGCATTTGCTCAAATGAACCTACATAAAATTGCATCGATTTCAAAGTATTTGATGTGACTTGTAATTCCAGCTGAATTCTGAACCTCCTTTCAAAAATAGAGGATACATGTGTCTCGATTATTTAAAATCACCTTCCCAACTATACATGTGTTCTCAGATTGAGTTTTCACTTACCAATGGTATTTGGTGTCTTAAAGGACCATCATTGTTTCATGGATAGTCTCCTGAAAGCAATTTGCAAAACATCTCTGCCATCAGCCAGATTAGGTGCAGTTGTCCCATTTTGCCGATGAGACAACTGAGAGGGAGTTGTCTTGGATCAGTTTGACTAGACATCCTGCCTCTCGATAGAAACCTGGCCATTATCCCACAGTACACTACACTCTGCAGCATTTGAAGTTTCCTGCATCCTAACGTGTCCGCTGACTGCTTGCTTTATAGCTCAGATGCCAAGGCTTTGTTACCACCACCAGTTTTTCTGCAAGTGCAACCAAGAGGTTGTCACAGCATGAACTGCCTGATGTCCAAATGTATCCCATTCCTTAGGAAAGCCTCTGTGTCATTTGCGATCTTCACCCTGACACACTCCATGCTAAGGATACCCACCTGGGTTGTGATAGCACCTTTACCTAAAGATGGCCTCTGACTTTAATCTTTGCAACATGCCCAGGGAGATGGAAGAGGACAAAGGTCACGAGTGCTAGCAGAGACTTTACAATGTATCCATACTCAGCGTCAGAGGTAGAAAGTGATGTCCTTTTCATAGGCCTTGCTTTGTTTTTCTTTAAAAAAAATCTTTTTCTTTATTAATTTTAGAGAGAGAAGAAGGGAGAAGGAGAGAGAGATGGAAACATGGATGAGCGAGAGCATCGATTGGCTGCCTCCTGCATGCCCCCCACTGGGAATTTGGCCCACAACCTGGGCATGTGCCCTAACTGGGAATCGAAGCAGTGACCTCTTGGTGCAGGGGTCGATGCTGAACCACTAAGCCACACCAGCCAGGCACTTTGTTTTGTTTTTCAAAAAGAAGTAATTGTCAGCATTCTGAGATAACTACACTATTCCTGATTGACGAGGCTAGTGTTTCTCTGCTTGTGGTCAGCCTATCCTTAGAACTGTAATTTTTTTTTTTATTTCATATCAAATCTAACTACTGATGCAATAATTTGAAATGATAGCTAAGCGCACGTTGACAAAGGTGACATTGGAACATAATAATGATGAGATTAGCGTCATTATGTGACTGGCATTTCGGTGCCAAGGGATTTTTGTTCCGGGCGTCAGGTGTTCTGTAAAGGTGTATATGACATCAGGAATAAGGAACGAGGGGAGTGACGGAGCGTGAAAACATGGTTTGAGAGAAGGCGAGAGGAAGGGGAAAGCTCATCAGCTTTTACCTGTATCATTCCTAGACCATCCCTATTCCCAGACTTCCCTCTGTCCTGCATCCCAACCTCACCGTCCTAACCTCTGTTTCTTCATGCCACTCCATTGCTCAAGCACCCTTAAAATGCTTCTCACTGAACATTAAGCCCAATTGCCTTTTAATGACATACCATATAGGGCTGCCAGAAAAACTATGGGATACCCAGTTCAATTTCAATTTCACAGAAACAATCATTTTATTTGGATCACACACTATGCTAAAAAGTTACTGGTTTACGTGAAATTCAAATTGAACTGGATATCCTATATTTTTATTTGCTAACTCTGTAGATTCAAAGGCATTTCTGATCTGGCCCCGACCTCCCTTTGGGGCTTTATCTTCTTGTATTTCATTCAAGTGGTTTTCTTGCTCTTTGAAATGCACAAGGGCTATTCCAGTCCCCCAGCTCTGCTCACAGGGCACCCTCCTCTGGAATCCCTATTTTACCTCTCTCCTTCCAGTGAAGTGCTGTATCTCAGTCCCCCCGGAGTAATCTTACACAGCACATACTTCAGGTCCACTCAGTTGTAACAAAACTTTTCATGTGTCTTATCAAACTAATACAACGTCAGTGTCTTATACAGAGAAAGAAGAACTTTCATGGTGGTCAGCTCTGGGGCAAGTCACCTACATTCCGGAATATTCACTTTCCTCACCGGCAAATGGGGGAAATACTAGGTCCTCCCTCCTGGTGTGGCCATAAGATCGAATGAGACCCCACAGACCTGTCAGGGCTGCTTATTATCAGTGTTTAAGGAAAATGCTAAGGAGAGGTGTGCCGAATACATGAATGATGTTGGCAGAGAGGTCTCTATCTCCCGCCACACCCAGGCTGTGAACACACAAAGTGCTGGATAATAAGGTTTACTGGAGTTCAAGTACAAGACAGACCTGCCCACGTCCGAATGCCCATTTCAGGATAGCTCGTTGGGCTGTTATTTATAATAACAATAAAGTGAACAAAACCCAATGGCTTTAAACCTTAGTTTATTTCCTAATAAAACCTTGTAGATGGTAGCCTCTGAGATCGACATCAAGGACGCCTAGAGTCCTTGCCGAGTGCTTTGCAATCACCAGCGGAACACATCCAGGGTATTCCGGTACACAAGGCAGCCGCCTTCCCTAGCTCTAAGAGGCTGGAGTGGGGAACGAAACACCCGCAATCTCTCCAAAGGTAGGGAAGCCACTGTTGCAGCTACTTCTGATGTCTAACAAGGTCTGTAAACAGAACGTTGGTTGCCCTGCGATCTCTGGTGTCATTTATTGGAAGGCAGTAAGTGGAACCCTTCAGGCTCCCCGCACCTCGCAGTCGTGGGCTTGGCGATCGCAGCTCGCTCTGCTGGCTTTCCTCCGGCTCAGCCGGCCCTGCACCCTCTCCAGACTCCCCACTCAGACGGAGGAGTTAATGCAGTTAGATTGCTCCTGGGCTTCTAGCGGGACTACTTCAAATGCTATTACTTCCATTTGTGCCGTGCCTCGCCCGCAGCGCCGCATGTGAGGGGAAGGCAAACAGACATCTGAGTGGGCTCGGCACAGAAGCCACGCGCGCCCGCTGAGAGGGAGGCCGGCGACAGGGCCACGCGTTGGTCAGTTTCCGAAACTGCAGCGCCCTGGCCTCCACCTGAAGGGGCTCTCGAGCAAGGCGATGGAGGGCTCCCCGGGCACGGGATTTCGGGGGGACTTGGCTGGAGGATCGCGAGCCCGTTTAGACAACAGGGGATCAGTGCAGTAAGAGGGAACACTTAAAGCTTTCTTCTGATAACTGCCAATCTGTGAGTGAATCCGCCTTGGGCGGAAAGACAAGGGCCTAAAAGCACCCCCACGCCGAGTTTTGCGAGGACTAAATGACCTCATGGGAATGATTCAGCCGGGGGTCAGACACAGAGTGGAAACTAAACCAGGTGTGCACACACCCACTCGCGCTCACAGATCGCGCTCAGGCAGCCGTTCCCAGTTTTAGTCCTTCGCCTGGTATTCCTTATTTTTAATTTCCTTCCTCGCAGAACAGGGTTTCTCAAATTGCCTGTGTGAACAACTGATTTTTCAAAAAGTTTTCAGTCTGTCAGGGGAATAAGATATAAGAAATAGGAGTGGCTAGAAACGTGGGTGTCCTGGTGACGGCAGATTGCTCTAGAAATTTCTACTCGTCTCTGTTTCTCCCCGGGACTGACGGTGGACTGGTGGCAGTTTATTCGGCAGATCACACGCTGGGCAACGCTGCTGCTTGGGGACACAGGCCAGGTCACTTGGTACGACAGACAGGTCTCACGACCAAGTCAAAGATCATGAAGAGTGTGGAGACGGAGAAAGGACATAACGAACTGATTAGAAGACTGCGCCCTGGTGACTGCATTTGGAAGAGTGCCCGCTCCTCTCTCCCCTACTCCACTCATCGGCTCCTAACGCGCGCAAGGAGGTCTCCAGGGGACTCACAATGCCGCCAGGTGATGCGGTGACCTCTGTCACCGTGGTTTTTATTTTATTTTATTTTTATCCTCACCCGAGGACACTTTTTGCACGTATCTTCAGATAGAGTGGGAGGGAGGAAGAGAGAAAGAGAGAAACATCCATGCGAGAGAGACACATCGACTGGCTGCCACCTGCACAGCCCCAATCGGGACTGGGGACAAACTGCAACCGAGGTACGTGCCCTTAGCGGGAACCGAACCTGGGACTCTCTGGTCCGCGGGCCGATGGTCTACCCGCTGAGCCACACCGGCCAGGGCTGTCACCGTGGTTTTTGATATCACAGCAGAAGTAATCACAAAGTGCAAACAAGCTAAAAGAAGAGAAACGTAAATGGCACTTCCAAAGTTGTTGTTGTTACTGATTCTATAAGGAGTGATATGGGCTTATTATAGAACATTTTAAAGATACAGAGCCATGGATTCCTACTACCCCACTGTGAGCAATCTGTTACAGAGCACCCCGTCCTTCTTGTCTAGGCGTGTGTGTGCATGTGTGTGTGCGTGCGTGTGTGTGTGTGTGTAATTTTTTCTTACATATACAGGGAGCAATACATAGTTTTTATATTGGTAACTAACTGTATGCACTCATATCTTCAATACTGTTTCAGAGATGACACCCTGTTATCCCACCATTCCAAATTTACTTACCCACCTACCTATCTTTTTAGAAAATTTTAAATCTTTGGATTTCTGCAATAGAAGTCTTTTTTTGTTGTTCATGAAGGCCCACGAAGCTGCTGTGCAACTATGGAATACTATTCATGTTTTCTTCTTGTTTTAAGGTCATGGATACATTTCTCCCTTCCTAAGGCAGGTCTTTCTTCCTTTGTTAAGTGGGTTGGCCATGTCCAAGTAGACCAATCTCTTATTGTGCAGAAAGACATATTCACTCCCTAATTCCATTCCCTGAGAACTAAGAGATTATAAATAGACATATCATGAGATATATAATAATGGTAATAATAGTAATAGTAATCAAAATCATACAAATGATACTCTTCTAATAATGTCAACTGAGTCACATAACTACCGAAAATTGTCACCAGGAACTTTAGCAGGTGTCACTGTTTGCCTCTCTATTTTCCCCTCACACGTCTGAAAGAGGACAATCACCTGCCACCAATTTCAAGTCTAAGGTGATTTCTACAAAAGTGTTCCTGACCTGAGAATACAGAAGGATCTCCGTCTAAAAAGGGAACCATTGAAAAACTGCCATGGGTGCGCACAGAAATGGAAGAAAGGTTAGAACTGGTCCTCTAGGTCCCAGGTCCATGGAACTTGAATAATCCCCAGGGTGTCTTTTACACGGAGGAGTTGACCCTATGGAAATTTCCATGTTCTCGAGATCCTATTTCACTTAATCTTTTGCAAAGAAACTGGCAGCACACACATGCATTCTTTACAACATCAAGCCCCAGTAAAGCTCAGCCATATGTTGCCCCTTGGTTCTTGGAATAGAATGCTTAGGTTGGTGCTTTAGAGGCTCAAGACCTATAAATAACTCCGCAAGGAAACACCCTTATAGAAGGAGACTCGAACCTAAAAAAAGACTGACATTTGGATATTGGTCAAAATATTACTCCTTGACATTAAAGTATGTCATCACAGTGCCATAATATTGTGACACATGGTGTCACATCAGAGCAACCCCCACGGAGTACCAGTCTACGTAAGCTACTTCCAGAGACTTGTGCATGCAAAGGAAATCCTTCCTGATATTCTAAAGGGTGGTGAGCAGCTTGAAGAGAGGGTAGTGTGTGATTTATGCACTCGATTTGGAAACTGGCCAGCACGGTTTGGGAAGATCAACACAGAAACTGCTCATCAAGCTGATTACAAACACAAACAAGGGATGATTCTTGTTAGCAGCACCAGTTTGGGAAATACTAAAATACTGAGTTTCCAATAAGACACTTGCAAGCCTGGCTGTGGGCATAATTTCACATGTGTTATTGTTCACGCTGCTGGCTTCTTCCAGGTGGGGTGAGGATTAAGTCATAATAGAGAGGCTTGGTGTTTCTTTTCACCCCATTATTTGTGAGGCTGTGAACTTTTTTTTTTTTTAATCCTCCCTAGAGGATATTTTTCCATTTATCTTCAGATAGAGTGGGAGGGAGAAAGAGAGAGAGAGAGAAACATTGATGTGAGAGAGACACACA